>CM055312.2:75519791-76821291 GCA_029255685.2 Silene conica
TTTTTCTCTCCATCAATCTCTCAATTATAGGACCCACATAAAATGTACCTACTACCTTCGCGAAATGTACCTAATAGCAAAACACGTAACTAGTTCATAAAAATCTCTCCTAAATGAGGACGAGAGTGGTTTTGGGTTGGATAAGGCGGTCCTCTACCGCAGAGTTGCTTAACCCAACCCAAAAACCCTTACCCTTATTGTTAGGGACGGGGCATACGGAGGGGACGTACCTACTATACATTTAAAATGTACCTATTACCTTCACGAAATGTACCTAGTAGCAAAACACGTAACTAGTTCATAAAAATCTCTCCTAAATGAGGACGAGAGTGGTTTTGGGTTGGATAAGGCGACCCTCTACCGGAGAGTCGCTTAACCCAACCCAAAAGCCTTACCCTTATTGTTGGGGACGGAGCACATGGAGGAGACGTCCTACTATACATTTAAAATGTACCTACTACCTTCGCGAAATGTACCTAGTAGCAAAACACGTAACTAGTTCATAAAAATATCTCCTAAATGATCAGGACGAGAGTGGTTTTGGGTTGGATAAGGCGACCCTCTACCGCAGAGTCGCTTAACCCAACCAAAAAATCCTTACCTTATTGTTGAGGACGGGGCACACGGAGGAGACGTACCTACTATACATTTAAAATGTACCTACTACCTTCGCGAAATGTACCTAATAGCAAAACACGTAACTAGTTCATAAAAATCTCTCCTAAATGAGGACGAGAGTGGTTTTGGGTTGGATAAGGCGGCCCTCTACCGCAGAGTCGCTTAACCCAACCCAAAAACCCTTACCCTTATTATTGGGGACGGGGCTCACGGAGGAGACGCACCTACTATACATTTAAAATGTACCCACTACCTTCGCGAAATGTACCTAGTAGCAAAACACGTAACTAGTTCATAAAAATCTCTCCTAAATGATCAGGACGAGAGTGGTTTTGGGTTGGATAAGGCGGCCCTCTACCGCAGAGTCGCTTAACCCAACCCAAAAAGCCTTACCCTTATTGTTGGGGACGGAGCACATGGAGGAGACGTACCTACTATACATTTAAAATGTACCTACTACCTTCGCGAAATGTACCTAGTAGCAAAACACGTAACAAGTTCATAAAATCTCTCCTAAATGAGGACGAGAGTGGTTTTAGATTGGATAAGGCGGCCCTCTACCGGAGAGTCGCTTAACCCGACCCAAAAACCCTTACCCTTATTGTTGGGGACTGGGCACACGGAGGAGACGTACCTACTATACATTCAAAATGTACCAACTACCTTCGCGAAATGTACCTAGTAGCAAAACACGTAACTAGTTCATAAAACTAGCTCCTAAATGAGGACGAGAGTGGTTTTGGGTTGGATAAGGCGGCCGTCTACCGCAGAGTCGCTTAACCCAACCCAAAAACCCTTACCCTTATTGTTGGGGACGGGGCACACGGAGGAGACGTACCTACTATACATTTAAAGTGTACCTACTACCTTAGCGAAATGTACCTAGTAGCAAAACACGTAACTAGTTCATTTCTGCTTCTACTGTGGAGTTACAGGAGGTGCGTTGAGTGCCCTTGCAGGTGGTACCTGGTCACTTATTGTTCACAATGAGTATGCAACTGAGATTTGTGTTTACAACTTCTTAGTTGGCTACTTAATGAGTCGAGTTTCGATAGCTTGGCGTCAAGCATGTGTTTCAAAAAATATTTGCACTGAATTGTACAAGGTCTTTCGAAAAATATTTGCACTACTTACAGACATGAACCAATGTAGTCGTGCAGGTCTTAACGGCTGAAGTTCATTTCTATCGGAATATTTTGCTGTTCATTTTGCTACACTTGGCATGAGGCTAATCATGATACATTTTTAAGAATGGAGTTTCCTGTGCTAAGAGACAGGAATAACTAGAACTGAAGCACTGGCTAAAACATTCAATTTCTTAATGGACCATTCTACTTACGCAAATACTTTCCTTTAATTCTTCAATTCTTCCATCCAATTCTTCAATTCTTCCATCCAGATCTTGGCATGAATTGTTGTTTTAACGTTCAACTAATGCAAACTTGAAATTAATCTCATGTAAAGAGCTGCATAAAAAATCAAATGCTAAGAAAAAGATAAAATTTGGGCGACATTATGTTCTGTGAAAAAGTCAACTAAAAAGAGGACTATTAAATATACACTTATCAAAATATTACCTTTATTGTATTCTTATCACATTTTAAAAGTTCAAGCATAATATACTCTCGATAAGCATCCATGTTCTGAAAAAAAAACATAAATACCAAAACAAGCACGCTTAAATATGACATAATGTTTCAAATGAATGTGTCACTACTGGCTGACATAGAGAGCTATGACAATTGGTTTGGTTGCAGCAGTACATATACTCTTTTTTTTTTGTTGAAAGGTAAGTATTATATCAAAAACCAAAACGGCATATACAAGAGAGTTGCTAAAAACAATTACATAAACTTGTGTTGTCTTAACCAATTTATATCAGCCTCATTGTATTTGTTGTCTTGTTTCCGTCTGATTCTGGCACGAAAATTGTCCACAATCTGACGAGCTAACTTCCGCGGCACTGTCAAGTAATGCTCATGTTTACTCTGATTAAGTTGGGCCCAAACATTGTATACGGCACTCAGTAGCAGCGCGGCAGCAACAGCCTTATGAAGGCGAGTACCCTGACTATTAATACACCACTGTATAGGATTTTGAACTGAAATATTGATGTGGGTAATGGTATCCACTTGCTGCAATATAGAAGTGCTATAGGGACATTAAAAAAAACATGTTTGGCACTCTCATTTGCGCATCCACATAGAAAGCAGAAAGGATCAACATCTAGCCCAAACCCCCTTAACTGATCATTGGTTCTATATGCTCCATGTGCAAGTAACCAGCCTGCAAACTGGTGTTTAGGCACACCCAGTTCCTGCCAGACCACATCCCGCCAATCAACCGGCAGCCCCTCTGTTCTAAGCCATTCATAAGCCCCTGCAACCGTATATCCAGTAGCCTGAACTGCCCAAACCCCATCTACATACCCTTCTTGCAACCTATCTTTCACGCGGCATATACGTCTCCACACCCAACTTGACTGAATAGTACATATACTCTTACTTAGTACATATACTCTTACCTTGTAGTGTTGCTTGTTTCCCAATAAAGTCTCATTAGTTGTTACAGCTTCTAAAGACTTAATAACAAACATTCCACTGTCATGCCTACAGAGAGGAATAGAGGATAGTTACAACAAACAATTAAACGTTACAGTTGCGAATAAATTTTGCTATACTATAGAAAACAAAAATGTAGACGGAAACTAACACATTGGATTGATGAGGGATATCCATATTGACAGTTTTAAACAATACCATATGTTTAAATTGTGTATACCCATTTTCCTTGCCCAAGACATTAACAACATTTTACACCTGCCATGATAATGGTTTAAGAGTTTTGAGCCTCAAAATTTTATGATTTCAGTTAAAATGTACCTACTATATATTTAAATGTATCTACAACCCTTTTGAAACGTACCTAGTAGCCAAACATGTAACTAGTGTATAAACCTCTCCTAAGCGGGAACGAGATGGGGTTTTGGATTGGAAACGTGGCATAAGGAAGAGACGTACCTACTATACATTTAAAATGTAGCTGTCAAATACCGATGGCTCTAAAATGAAGTATGAACAAATAAAAACGAAGAAGAAGATCGAGTGACAAGCGGATCAGGTAAAGGAAAATAATGTCGTAAAATAAAGTACCTTCTGTCTAAAGCATTTAAATTTTTCACAAAGAAGAGAATCTTGTAGACATTTTGTGGATACACAACAAGATGAAATACATAAATAAGATGGATACCGTAAATATGCATTAAATCTCAGTGAAACAAATTCATCTTAATTAGAAATCCTTGATCCACTATCACAAATTTCTAAACTTAAATCATATACATTATTGAAAACTATTTACCAGTATCATTAAGCACACTGGTTTCTCATCATATAACTCTTCTTTGGGAGCAGAAAACTCGTATTAGAAACCATTATAGCTAATCAGAGCTAGAAATTGCATCATTTAGTCCCCACAAAGAGGTGAAATGCAATTAAGCCTTTTAGTTAACTAATAAAACCTATCTAATTCAAAATTATTGGTTTAACAATGCTGATAACTCGAAATTAATCAACCCCAAACTCAATTACGTCAGCCTAATCAATTCGGTCACATATGAAGACGATCACATGCGCAAAACAACAACAATTATTTGGTATTATTTTCCATTCATTCTCGCAAAACTTCTATAACCCTAAATCCCCAATTCCAAACAATATTTAAACAAGAATGCAATATTCCAAGGAAGATTGAAAATAAAATCTATAAGTAAAAGCTAATTAAAACAGAAAATTAGGAAACCCTAATTTTCAGAAATCGTTTTTTTATAATGCTATCAAACCTAATTTTTCAAATTCAAATTGCTATGAAATAAGAATGAAAGGCTAAATAAAAGCTTACCTTTGATTATGGAGTGAATATGAAGGTGTAACAATGGAGGTCGTTGGATTGTGGGAGAGACGAAGCCTATATTTGAAATGAAATTACAGGCATCATGATAAATAGCACCACATGTGACGGTCGTCTGGAGCTTTGATGGTTGACGACAATTGATGCCCGTCGTTGGGGGTACCAAAGATAAAATTTATAATTCCTAACTTTAGCAATAGATAGTGAAAGTCAGGGTCGAACCACAAGGAGGTGGGGAATGTTTATTGATTGATGTTAATGTTTAAGGTAACAATTTTTAGGGGTTTGATTTGTTGATTACTAAGTCTAAGGCAAAGATTAAAACAAACAAATAATAAAAGATGAGAATAAAAATATAATAAAAGGGATGCTAGGATGTTTGGGGTAATAAATAGCTAAGGTAATATAAATCCTAAGGTCAACATGTATTGCAGTCGCGTAAGGGGTGTAACATATCCTTTCGGTCTATGGTACCTAATAGCTCCTTTCGGCCTATGCTATTAGTTCCTAGGTCTCACAATTATTGGGTGTCAACAATAAGGGTGATTCCTAAATCCTAAGTCACATACCTTTCAGTCTTGAGTAACCTAACCGTCTTAAGGTGTAAACCAATGCCCTTCCCGTATCTCTCAATCTTGGGTAGGTCATTACTAACATCCTACAAGTCTCCTTTCAGTCTCATTGTAGGGTATTATAGTCAACAAAGAAAGACGAAACAGAATTCAGACGCGAGTGGGTCGACCGACCGGCTAGTCCAGTCGGCCGACCACCGCCTTGGTCGACCGACCCATTATTTGAGTCGGCCGACCACGGCTCTGCTACAGGTCGGTCTCGGAATTACGTTACCTACGCATATTCATCCCCTACATCCTAACATATGAAATTTAGCTACTCATGGTTACTAAAACAATTATGAAAACGGGAATAAACATGGAAAACATAATGAACGATAATCTAAACATGCAAGAATTAATAAAGCTTGGGATTCTAACTTAAACCGGATGCAACAATAATAAGAACAATAATGAAACTAGATTAAGAGAGTAATTACCAGAAATCGGAATTAAGGCAGAAAGGAACAAACTTTATTGAATGCTTGAGAATTATTGAAAGATTACAATTAAACTAAAAGAAGGAACAAAACTAAATTACGAACTTGATTATTATGATGGGTGCTAATTGATAAAAGCTAGATGGTAACTCCTTCTGAAACCCTAATCACAAGATTAGCTTATATAGGGCAGAATTTAAGAGTTTCCTAAAGACTCCATACTTCTAATCTATTTCCGAAAACGCTTCTGGGTTTCGCTGAGGTCGGTCGACTAGTTTGGTGGGTCGGTCGACCTCTTTTACGGGCTTCAGGAATAATCTGGGCTTTCTTAAGATTCTGGAATTCTTAAACTTCAGGCCAGGTCGGCCGACCCATTTAGTAGGTCGGTCGACCGTTTCCACGTAGAAATTCTCCGGTTCTTCTTGATTTGACTTTTGGTACTTAAATAATGACTCCAGTTGACTTTCCTTCGTTCCTTAATTATGCAAAAATCCCGAGGACATAAATTTGGTGCAAAATCGTCCCTTTTCCGCATATATCTACAAAAGTGCATAAAAATAGGAAAGTACACAATTGTTGGGAAATAAGGGCTAAAACATAGTAAATGAGCGACCAAATGCGTGTAAAAATAGATGAAAAACATCATAAAATAGACACGCATCAACGGTGGTGGTAGTGGATGAAAGACGGATGATGGTGTCGGCGTATGAGGGAGACGGAACTGCTGGTAGTGTGTGAATGAGAGAGACGAGAGTTGTATTGTTTACTTGTTTGGTTATTACCGTTAGATCTGGGTTTGTAGTTGCTTTAATCTAACGAATCTAATTTAGTTCGCACAGTTCTTACCTTAATTTAGTTCGCACGAGATCCTGAATCTATATATATATATATATAGAGAGAGTCAAGATCCGGTGAGAACGAACATTCGGTGAGAACGGTGAGAACGAGTTATAACTATTAGATTAAAAACTAACTACGGCTGAGAACAATCAAACCAAACCCAGCCATGTATTATTGCCATGTAAAAAGCCCACTTTCATTAAATAAAATCCAACCCAAATTATTTAAAAACAAATCACTTGCCAATAATTTTCTTATTCTTTCCACTGCCACTATTATATTCTTATTCCTTACCCACTACCTCCGTTTATCATTTTCCCAAAAATTTCACAAAACAAACAAATCAAACCTATCAAAATTAATCGTATCTACCTCCGTTTATCACTTTTGACATAATCTTAAATACATTTTTTGACGGATTAGATATATTTTTTTTTTACTTTTTTACATAAACCTAGATACATTTTTTTACGGAGTAGATACATTTTTTTACATAGACCTAAATACATTTTTTGACGGAGTAATAAATTTTTTTTTTACTTTTTTACATAAACCTAGATACATTTTTTGACGGAGTAGATATATTTTTTACTTAAACCTAGATACATTTTTTGACGGAGTAGATACATGTTTTTTACTTTTTTACATAAACCCAGATACATTTTTTGACGGGGTAGATACATTTTTTTTACTTTTTTACATAAACCCAGATACATTTTTTTACGGAGTAGATACATTTTTTTTACTTAAACCTAGATACATTTTTTAACGGAGTAGATACATTTTTTTTACTTTTTTATATAGACCTAGATACATTTTTGACGGAATTTTTAGAATTATATATGCTCAGTAAAGAATGAACTTAATTCATTTTAATTTCCATCTAGGATGGGAGTTCCGCTCCCTGTTTAAGGACAGTGTTTTGATCAGTTTTATACTTCTTTAGTAAATAAAAGGTTCGGAGGACGAGCCCAAAAATGAGGGAAAAGCAATACCGTCTAATATTCTCTTAACTTAATAAGTTGAACAAAAACGAAGTTCGCAATCAGTAGAGTAGTAAGCTTAGCGAGGATATCCCAATTCCAATTGGTCGGGCTTTAAGACTAAGAGAAGTTCTTTCGAGTGGTCAACCCCAACCATATCACTATCTGCGATGTGCGGCAGCTTCCATTTTTTGACGAATAGATACATTTTTTGACGGAGTAGAAAAATACAAATAAAAATAAAAATACTAAAGTACATAAAGGTTACAATCACTGTTCTAAAATTACTAAAGAACACTAAAATACCCTTGCAAATTATTCAATGATTACATTATTTTACTTCTTCAATTAATGAGATGATGAGCAATTGAATTTGGCCCAAAAAAACAAACAAATCTCACACTTCATCATCAGCCTCAGAAAACAACAAAAGTTCACCCACAAAAATTGAATAACTCAATTGTATTAACATTTACCACCAAAATTAAACAATTCTCAAAGATTTACTAAACAAAGAACAAATCTCACGTCCCTCTTCAACTTATCCTAATTATCCATCTTTATTGCTAGAAGTTGATATATACTCGTATTCGCAATCTCGTCGTTCCGCATTTCTCGATGAGGTCGATCTCATTTGTGATAATTTGTGACATCATCGGCATTTTCTGTGGTGGAAGGTCATATCGTCGGCGTCGGCTATGGTGGTTACCGGCGACCCTTGACTGTTGACGTGATAGGTAGTGTTGTGAATTGTTGAGGAAGGAGTTTGTATGTCGTAATGTTACTAAATTGGTGTATAGTTTGTTGGAATTGTGTTAATTGATTTAATCTAGGCCGTGGAATACTCTTTTATCTAAGGGTGGATACTCGTTCTCACCGAATGTTCGTTCTCACCCGATCCTATATATATATATATATATATATATATATATATATATATATATATATATATATATATATATATATATATTGCTCTACTTTTTTGTATATTGCAACTGTTGTTCTTGTATGTATGTTGTTGCTATATGTTGTAACTGTTGTTCTTCTGTATATGTTCCTGCTGTTAATTACTATTGCTCGTTATTTACAGCAACATGATATTAGCAGCTAGCACGATTCAATTAATTTCAACTTTAAAAAAATAACTAATAACAACGGTTGTTGCAATAACCGCTGTTAAAGGTTTTCCTCGTACGAAATATTTGGCACCTAAATGACTTGCTATTGACAACGATTTATAACCGTTGTCAGTGACTCTAATAATAACGGTTAATTTGGACAGAATCGTTGTTATTACTTTCCCCCCAAATTTTTTAACATAAAATAGACTTTTTTAACAACGAAAAGTCTAATACAACAACGATTTTGAACCGTTGCTATTAGCATCAACAATGGTTTATCATAAATTTTAACCGTTGTTATAAATTTCCCACCAAAATTCTCAACAGTTAAGGGACTTTTTAACAACGGAAAAGCATATATAACAACGGGTTTTAAGTGTTGTCAAATGTTACAACAACGGTTTTGTTAGAAATTCCAGCCGTTGTTGTAAGCATGCAATAACAACAAGCGCATTAATAACGCATGCTTTTTTTAATAATAATGGTTTTTAACCGTTGTTGATGACTAAATCTGTAGTAGTGTAGAGTGTAAAATGAAAATGAATAAATGAAGAAGAGAGAGATAGAAACTGGATAAGGTTATTAAAATGAAAAGGTATTAGGGTCATTTACGTCCATAAATGAATAAAACTCGTACATAAATGAGCAACACCCTCAATTAATTTTGTTTGCATTTATTGATTGACATTATTCCTTCATAAAATATTACCATTTTTGAATTATTTTAACGGAAGACTAGTCTCTTAATAACTTATTAAAAAAACGACTGTTTCACATAGTTAAGAGAAAGTAAGGCATGTATATAATTTGTTGTTCTAAAAATTACGGCAGCAACATAATGATTTGACCACAGGATCAGTAGAATACCAGCGACAATCACCCCCAAGAGCGTAACCTTTGTCACGACAATCCTTATCACAGTTTGGTACTTCACTACACGGCTTGCCACAATCGAATCGCGTTTTCGCCTCGCCTGAAAGAAAATAGACATAATCAGTGCAGAATCAGGATTTCGTAATGTTAGGACTTAGGAGCGGCATGAATCTACTAAGGGGTTGTTTGGTTGACACCTTAAAAACACATGAATTGCAAAATCACGTGATTTTAAAAAATAAGTCTTGTTTGGTTGACATATTTTTTGGAAAATGGAGGAATTAGAAGTTCCTAGGAACTCCCAATGCCTACATGATGTAGGAATTGGCTTACCTACCCCTCCCTTGGTCATTGGAAATTCCCATGGAATTTAATTCCTACATGGGCAACCAAACACATTTGTGAAATTCACCCGAATTGAATGCTGGAACTTAATTCCTATGAAATTGAAGTTCCTAGGCAGACTAAGTTCCTTGATCAACCAAACGACTCCTAATAAGTAATAAGGGTGATACTTAAACTTGGAAAAAATCGGATAATTTTCAACTATACTAGTGCGACATAATTGCATACTAATTCAATATTTTAAATATGTTTCTTTATGAATTTTCCAATTTTTATTGTTTTTTTAAAGAGTGTTCTAATTGCACATACTAATAGCCTAAATATGGAATATTTACAAGATTTGTCGAATTCATTACACTAAAAATGAGTTTGTACTTCAATATCGCATGGAAATATTATGTAAATCTTTACATATTTAGGTTATTAACTTGTACTCTCAGAGTACACGTTATAATTTATTTTATTTGCATATTTCTAAACTAAAAAAACTTGAAGAAATGAAGGTGTAGGCGTGTAAGTAATAAAAAGAATTTAAGATAATTATTTTATCTTGTGTTTGTTTAAAATATGAACTTGAAATAAATAAATAAATAATAATAACAATAAAATTGTTTAAGCGGTTTAAAAAGTTCTCAGTGTCAACATGTTGTTGTCGACTTAGGTTTGCTATTTTTTTTTTTTTTTTTTTTTTTGACAACCAGGTTTGCTATTATTAAAGGAGTGAGAGCCCTGATAAAATAACGGTTGCCCCTAATTATTTGTCAAATTATTTTGATCCCAATAAAAATAACGATTTATAATAACAACAACAATAATAGGAAAACAATTGGAGAAAATTACCCGAACCGAGTAAGAAAGCGAGTAAAAACATTAGTGACAATATTTGCTTATAAATTGGGGCCATGGTTGGTTATATTATGAAAATATTATGTTGTTTGCTAAAGAGATGTTGTCTCAATAATGGATGAATACAACTATCAAAGTGACTCTATTTATAAGCGCTTAGGTGACTTTGTTCATCATATTATTTCACGTGAATGATATGATTAACAACTAATTTTTAGATAGATTTAGTAAGCAAAAATGTTTTGAGATAAATTTAGTAAGAAATAATGTTTTTGGGTAGATATATAGATAAATTTAGTAAGAAATAATGTTTTTTGGTAGATATGTAAGGATTTTTTGAGTAAATAAGGGGTTAGTGATCTCCAAGTGGTGTTAGTCCAGTGGTAACTGAGTTAAACCTTAAAGCTTGCAGAAATGCAGGAGTTGAGAGGTCTGAGGTTCGATTACCAGCTGGGGCGATGACCACTTGGCCACTGCAGCCCCCGAAGGGGGTGGCTTACATGGTCCATGTGGTGGTGCGGGAATGCATGGGCCCGGGGGATCAAACCCCTCGTCATCAAAAAAAAAAAAAAAAAAAAAAAAAAAAAAAAAAAAAAACAATAATAGGAAAACATTGGAGAAAATTACCCGAACCGAGTAAGAAAGCGAGTAAAAACATTAGTGACAATATTTGCTTATAAATTGGGGCCATGGTTGGTTATATTATGAAAATATTATGTTGTTTGCTAAAGAGATGTATTGTCTTAATAATGGATGAATACAACTATCAAAGTGACTCTATTTATAAGCTCTTAGGTGACTTTGTTCATCATATTGTTTCACGTGAATGATATGATTAACAACTAATTTTTAGATAGATAGGCCTTTTTCTTTTGGACTTATTTTTGTTTAACTTATCTTAACTGAACTTATTTTTTCTGAAATTTTCTGAACTTAACTTATATTTGCATAACTTTTCTTATTTTTGCTAAACTTTTCTGAACTTATTTTTGATGAACTTAACTTAACTTCTTTTTTCTGAACTTAACTTATTTTTGCTGAACTTTTCTGAACTTATTTTTGCTGAACTTTAACTTCACTTATTTTTTCTGAACTTAACTTATTTTTGCTGAGCTTTTATAAACTTAACTTTTGTAAACTTAACTTATATGAGTCTAACTTTTCCGAACTAAATACATATTAACTTAAACAACAATAATAATAGTTCCTTTTTTATGTATATAAATATAGTAGGTTCATTATCTTATTTCAATACATAATTAAAAAGTATATCACATATCACATTTTTTTTATTAATCTATTTCTATATTATCAGCATTATCTTCACTTCCCTCGTCTTCATTTGCGCTTACACTGTTAAATCTATTGCCTCACCAAATATCTTTGAGACTTTGACTATGTTTAGCTTAAATAATGTCTTACTTTTTGTTTCAATTTTAATAAAAGTTGCACGAGAATTATTATGTGTTATTGTTAACCCGTGTATTTTTGCAAAATCCGACTATTCTTTTGTTGATAGTGACACTTTTGGGTAATTAAAAAAAATAGTCGCACATAAGACGTTTGTACGAGAGAATTTGTGAAAATCGTAGATTTGTCAAAACTCGTCAATACTATAAACGGGTAGGAGTATTCGCTTAACTTTTCTGAACTTATTTTTGCTTAACTTTTCTGAACTTATTTTTGCTGAACTTAACTTATTTTTTCTGAACTTTTCTGAACTTATTTTTGCTGAACTTAACTTAACTTATTTTTGCTGAACTTAACTTAATTTTGCTGAACTTTTCTGAACTTAACTTATTTTTGCTGAACTTAACTTAAAGTAAGCAAAAACAAGTCCAAAAGAACAGGGTCATATGTAGAAAGAAATAATGTTTTTGGGTAGATATGTAGAAACCAAAAATGTTTTGAGATAAATTTAGTAAGAAATAATGTTTTTGGGTAGATATGTAGAAAAATTTAGTAAGAAATAATGTTTTTGGGTAGATATGTAAGGATTTTTTCGAGTAAATAAGGGGATAATGATCTCCATATATATTTGGAAGAATATATTGTAAGTAGAGGATGTAAATTTAGTGACTCTATTTATAAGCTACAGATACACATTGTGTATGGAAAACTCCATACACGACCAATCACGTCGCGCCACGTAGATAACCCGACTTAAACCACATTAGTTAGTTTTAGCGTACTTTAGTAATTTTACAAGTGTAGTTAACATGTAGTTAGCATTAATTTAGGAAATTTGGTAATTTTGTTTAAATTTTATTCTCTTAACAAAATTGAATGAGTTTATTTGTAAAATAAATATTTCTGTAATAAGTAAATCAATTAATATTTTTGGAATTTTTTTTAAAATTTTGTTTTAGTTAGTAATTAATCAATAATAATAACTTTTTAAGTAATAATATTATTTTATTTTCGATTTTTTTTTAATTGGTTTAGTTATTAATAAAATTATTATTCCAGAAATTATTATTTTGGAAATTAACAATTTTTTTAAAAAATGAAAATTAATTAAATTTTAAAAAACGAAATTCATTAAACTAGAAAAAACGAAATCATTACATTAAAAAAAACGAAATTCATTACATAAAAAAAAAAAAGAAATTTTATAAAAAAAAATACGAATTAGCTTTAAAAAATTTAAAATTGTTGTTAATGGGTTTCGAACCTTGGATCAGTTACGCACGAGCCAATGTTTGCAAGCAGAATTATAACCAATTAATCATGGGTATCAGCACGTCTATTTATGAATTACAATTGTTAATATTTTGAAATCTACTAAAATAATATATTTATGGAATGAAATCTACTAAAATAATATTCACGAAAATCTTATTGCATATAATGAATTTTTTTTAGATATTTTAAATAAGATATTTAGGGAATGAATCTTATTATTGTTAGGTTGTATTTAAAAAAAATATTATTATATTTAGTATAATTTAGTTACCTATTGTAGTGAGATATGGTGAAAAATGTGAGATTTTGTAATATTTTATTACGGGTTAAATAAAAATACAATATTTTGAACTCTACTAAAATATTTTTGGAAAATCGAAATTCAATAAATAACAAAAAAAATGGTTAAATTAAAAAACGAAAATTAATAAATTTTAAAAAACGAAATTCATTAAATTAGAAAAAAACGAAATCATTACATTTAAAAAACCGAAATTCATTACATAAAAAAACGATTTTTTTTTATTTTAAATTGTAATTTCAGAATAATAACAATTGTAATTCATAAATAGATGTGCTGATACCCTTGATTAAAGGGTTAAAACCCTACTTGCAAACATTAACTTGTGTGCCAATGATCGCAGGTTCGAATCTTACTAACAACATTTTAAAAAATTTAAAATTAGCAAGTCATTTTTAATTAAATTTGAATAATCGAAGCATTGATTTCACAAAAAAAAAAAACGAGCCAACTTAAAATACAAAAAAAATCCAATATTAATTTAGTAAAATATTTTTCAAAAAGATAGTAATAAAATACAAAAATAAAAAAACGTCTAAATTAATTACGTACAAAAAAATTAATTTGCAGAATATTAATTTACTAAATAATTTCCAACGGAATATTAATAAAATACAAAAAAAATCGTGTAAATTAATTAAATACAAAAAAAACTTATTTTCCGGAATATTAATTTACAAAAAAAAAAATCCAACAATATCATAAATTAATATTCCCGAAAATTTAACTAAATACAAAAAATAACAAATATTTTTTAAAAAATAATAAATCACTTAAAACATAATAGAATCCTAACAAAATAACAAATATTCCTAAATTATGCTAACTACATGTGGTTACGAAGTTAACTATATTTGTATAATTACTAATATACCCTAACACTAACTCATGCAAATTAACTATGGTTATATACGTGGCGCGATGTGATTGGTCATGTATGAGTTTTTCCATACACAATGTGTATCTCTATCGCCTTCCAAATTATCAAAAATACCATTTTAAAATACAATTTTAAGAATATACTTTCTTTAAAAAAACGGTTCGAAAATTACACTTAAATATTGCAAAAAATTTAAAATGTCGTGGTGGATTTTGGGTTGAGGATTGTCGTGGTTGGCCGTGGATTCCTTGGGTGGTAGAAGGGTGGGTAGAGCTATTATGAAGTTCGATAATCATATGAAATATAAAAAAAATTAGGGGACTTTTGGTCACGAAAATGTAAAAATAGTGGTTTGAGAGCAATTTTGAAAAGTTATGAACGATAAACACCTAAGAGGGGGTGGGGTGAATTAGGTGGCCATTTTAAAAATTTGAAGTACAATACTTGAGAGACTTAATGTATAATAAGTCCACAAGAAAAAGCTATATTTCTATGCCACAATATTGTGGACTGTGACATAGACCTGGTGATATTAGATAAAAGCGAGCAAAGTAAGAGTACATAAAAGTAAATGAACAAACAAGATGTTTAAAAAATTGGTTCAGTCTCTACTCTTAGACCTACGTCTAATCGTTATTGTAGTGCTTGTTTAAAAATTTACTCAAACAACTAGACCCCCACGATGAAAATAACTCGTCAATCTACTCCGATTGCACTCAGACTTAAAGCTACTCCGCTTTAAGATTTTACTCAAACTTAAAGTTACTCCGCTTCAAGAGTTCACGAACTTCTATCACTTTGGTTTACACGATCAAAATCTCAAGAGTTCACTTAAAAACATGGAGATTACAATTAATATCTAAACACGGGAATCATGGAACAAACTCATTATGTCACAATGTAGCTTACTGATACATGCAGTTTTTACGGTTTTGAAAAACACGTTGAAGACTTAAAAACTTAAATCGATTTTGCAAACAACTTAAAAGATGAACTTTAAATGCTCAAGTGTTTTGAAGAAATTCTCAATAAATGTTTGGAAAGTCTTAGCAATAAATGATCAATAAGAGGTCTATTTATAGTGGAAGAGTTGTGTAAAGGTTTACTCTAAACACTCACTTTACAAATTCACTCTATTGTCCAAGAGTTGCTAAATGTTTCATTTTACAATGTTGAATTGACGGGAATAATCTCACCTTTACGACGTCTTTCAAGAATAATCTCACCTTTTAATAATCCGAAAATACTCCCATCTTTAAAGCCCGTCTTCTATAGACACTCCATCTTACCTGTTACCTGATTAAAAGGTTTAAGTCTTATATTTTTATCTTATTTTCTCCCTTTATCTCCCACTCTAATTAAGCCCGCAAACCATTCTAAACAAAGTTCTAGAAAGGTGAACGATCAAAAACTTTCAATCTCAAACCGCGGGCTGCTATTGCTGGTTGTGCACCATGGTGGTTGACGAAGATGAGGGTGATTATTAGGACATACATTGTATTGGGAGAAGATGGAGAGGAGAGGTTGGTGAACAGTGGTGGCTTATTACTGGTATTTCCAAATCAATTCAGGTTTTAATTCCGAGTTCAAAATTTGTAAAGATGGCCTTGGTTGATGTTGATGTGGGGAATAAAGCATGTATTCGCCCTTTAATTACAGGATTATAATGAAAATTACAGTCGTGAATATCGTCATAAGATTAAAAAGCATAAGAAAAGAAGTACAACCTTTAGTCCTCGCGCAAAAGGCCTAAGAACAGGAATTAACACAAATTCCCTCCTATAACTTGCACCCAAGACTTAGAATGAGACGAGGCCGCGTGTGCTAGAAATCCTCTCCAACTGCCTTGCAATATTGGGAGAGCTATTTAGGTTTTAGATGTGAGATCTGAGGTTTTGGGAGAAGAAAGCTCTCAAAACCCTAATTTTACCTTGAGATCATATTAATCAGTGCAACAAGAGTCCTTTACATAAGGAGAAGTCATCTCCTTATATACTACACTTGGCCGGCCGAATTGGACATAGGGTAGGAGTGGGCTTTCCACTCTTACCTTATTCCAATGCGTGATTCGACCCAATTGCTAAAATATAATTCGCGGGTTTATAATTACAAATCGTAACATGTTATCAGATATTAATACAGTCGATATATTAATATCAGTCTGATAAAATACGATATTGTATAATTACCCAAATTAATATAACTGTTTATATTAATACGCGAATACAATATTTAATTAAATATAACCATTTATATTTAATTTACGAATTAATCATGTAATCCATATTAGCTAAAGTTATTTAATCCGTATTAAATAATAATCTCAACATCTTATTGACTAATTTAATAGTCAATACCTCTGATTAACTGTTTAGTCATATCCGGCAAAATGTGACTGTATTTTCATACCTTCACATCTCTCAAACGTGTCCTATAGGTGTGACGTATAGGGACCAGTTGATCACCGCCATCCGTATGACAATAACGTCAAACTTATCTAGCAAGCCAACCGTTATTGATAAACGTGGATCAACTGGTAATAATACAAAAGTATGCCCTTGTGATCCTTAAAGAGATTTAATAAGTCATTGCACTTAATTGTCAAGGACACCAGCCCCAACAATCTCCCACTTGTCCGTACAAGGGTATGTTCAATGACATTATCACACTACATGTGGAGGACTCAATGTAAGACAATTTGCAAATCCGCATTCGCAAAGGTCGTATCTCACAAGCGATCTGTATCAAGAGTGGTTTCCCCGACTAGAGAGTAACTTAACTGATAAAACGAATCTGTATTCGAGCATGACCATGCATTTCAGTTACCACTCCTCGAGTGGCCCTGAGAAATGATAAAATCCTGATAAGGGTTTGGATATTTCCCTCAACTCGAATCCTGCCGATATCGCCCAGCATGAAATAACCCAGAAAAAATCCTCTTGGCCCCTGTTACGATGACCGTGGGAAAGAAACCAAAGTTACCCAAAATCTGCCTTAATCTCAAGAAGCAGTTGAAAGTCAAAAGACTCGACTCTAAGGAACACTATGGAGGTCCTATCCACGACCTGGCACCCAATGTTATAAAACATTTAGGACTCCATAACGCTGTCACGGGGTGTCCTACGAGATATCCGTATAACTCGCCTTTGTGATTGGTCAGTCAGCCGTGTGACTTATGGCTCGTTGAACCCACCATCAACCAACGTCACAAAATGATTACCTGAGTTATCAGCTCAAGTGGGTAATCAAGGACCAAAACGATGTAATGTTAATCAGTTCACTTTGTGGTGTTCAAAATTGGCGTACAATTCCACATGAGAAACAAAACATTATATATCATAACAATATGGTTGAATAGAGTACACGAGAAAATGAATTATTACATGAATTCATAAAAGAGTACTACAACTTAGGAACACATCCAATTCCCATGGAATGAATGTGCCCTTCATGCTTATCACGTGGTAATGCTTTTGTTAGAGGATCAGCTATGTTGTCATCCGTAGCGATCTTATCAATGAAAATCTCCTTTTGCTCCACGTAATCTCTGATTAGATGAGCTTTCCGTTGTACATGTCTAGCCTTGCTGCTAGACTTATGCTCCTTAGCTTGGAAGATGGCACCGCTATTGTCACAATAAACGGTGATTGGGTCATTCGAACTAGGCACTACCGAGAGTCCTTGTAAGAATTGACGCATCCATATTGCTTCCTTAGCTGCTTCCGAGGCGGCATAGTACTCGGACTCAGTCGTAGAATCTGCTGTAACACTCTGTTTAGAACTTTTCCAGCTGACAGCAGCGCCATTAAGAGTAAAAATGAATCCAGACTGAGATTTCGAGTCATCTCGATCCGTTTGGAAGCTAGCATCTGCGTAACCCGTGGCGCAGAGCGTCGAGTCGCCTCCGTAAGTCAATCCCCAATCTTTAGTCCTCCGTAGGTACTTAAGAATGTTTTTCACGGCCATCCAGTGTTGTTCACCTGGATGAGCTTGGAATCGACTAGTCATACTCAATGCATATGCAATGTCTGGACGTGTGCATATCATGGCATACATGATCGATCCTATTGCCGAAGCATAAGGTATCCGACTCATGCGCTCTTTCTCTTCCAATGACTTAGCTTCTTGAGTCTTGCTCAAATGAAGCCCAGGAGTCATAGGAAGGAACCCCTTCTTGGAGTTCGTCATGCTGAATCTCTCCAAAATCTTCTCTATATAAGACTCCTGACTGAGAGACAACATCCGTCGTGATCTATCCCTGTAGATACGGATGCCCAAAATTCTTTGTGCCTCTCCCAGATCTTTCATCTAGAAATGGTTTTTCAACCATGCTTTAACCGAAGATAGGAGAGGTAGTCATTCCCAATCAAGAGTATGTCGTCGACATACAGTACTAGGAATACAATCTTGCTCCCACTCGACTTGATATAGAGACATGGTTCCTCGACTGATCGAATGAACCCATTCTCTTTTATCACTTGGTCGAAGCGATGATTCCAACTCCGCAATGCTTGCTTAAGTCCATAGATGGAACGCTTAAGCTTGCAAACTTTCTTAGGATGTGCTGGATCGATAAAACCCTCGGGTTGTACCATGTACAACTCTTCCTCCAAATAACCGTTTAAGAAGGCGGTTTTAACGTCCATTTGCCATATTTCATAATCATGAAATGCGGCGATCGCTAAGATAATCCGAATGGAACGTAGCATGACTACGGGTGCAAAGATCTCATCATAGTGCAAGCCTGACACTTGAGTGAAACCTTTAGCAACTAGTCTAGCCTTGTGGATATCTTGTTGTCCTTCCACGGCATGCTTTATATTGTAAAGCCATTTGCATTGAAGGGGACGTACCTTTGCAGGTAGGTCCACAAGATCCCACACGTTGTTCTCATACATGGAGTCCATCTCGGATTGCATGGCTTCTAGCCATAGCTTTGAGTCAGAACTAGTCATGGCACCTTTATAGGTTTTGGCTTCATTACCCTCTAGGAGTAAGACGTCATCTGTATCATGTTCCTCGACCATACCAATGTATCTGTCCGGTGGAATAGAGACTCTTCCCGACCTCCTAGGTTCCTCAGGGATATCTACTGCAGCCTCGATTGAAGGAACTGTTTCCTCCAATGGTTGCTCGGTAGTTGGTTCTTGAACGTCCGATAACTCGAAGGTTCTATTACTCGACTTGTTCTCGAGAAATTCTTTCTCTAAGAACGTCGCACTAGCCGCAACAAAAACACGTTGTTCGGTAGGCGAGTAGAAGTAATGACCAAAAGTTCCCTTTGGATAGCCTATAAAGTATGTCTTGACCGATCGCGGGCCGAGCTTATCCTCGTGTCTTCACTTGACATAAGCCTCGCAGCCCCAAACCCGAATAAAGGACAAGTTAGGGACCGTTCCCTTCCATAATTCGTATGGAGTCTTGTCAACAGCTTTAGACGGACTTCGGTTAAGTATTAGAGCGGCCGACAAAAGAGCATAGCCCCACAATGAATCAGGCACAACGGTGTGACTCATCATGGATCGAACCATATCAAGTAAAGTTCGATTTCTCCGTTCGGACACACCATTTAATTGTGGTGTTCCAGGTGGAGTCAACTGTAGCACGATCCCACAGTCTTTAAGGTGTTGATCAAACTCGTGTGAAAGATACTCACCACCACGATCCGAACGTAGTGCTTTAATCTTTCTACCCAGCTGGTTCTGTACCCGATTCTGGTATTCTTTGAACTTGTCAAAGGATTCACTTTTATGCTTCATTAAATAGACATAGCCATATCTACTTAAATCGTCCGTGAAAGTGATGAAATACCTATAGCCTTCTCGTGCGTTGATCGACATAGGGCCACATACGTCTGTATGTATGAGTCCTAATAGGTCGGCAGCGCGCATTCCAACACCTTTGAAGGAAATACGAGTCATTTTGCCGATGAGACATGATTCACATGTGCCATATGATTCGAAATCAAAGGGCGATATAGCTCCATTCTGAATGAGCTGTTTTACGCGTTTCTCATTTATGTGTCCCATACGACAATGCCATAGGTAAGTTTGATCTTTGTCACCTACCTTTAATCTCTTGTTATTCACATGTAATATCTCGGTAGTTTGATCTAAAACATAAATTCCATTCATGGAAACTGCCTTGCCATAAATAATATTGTGTAAGGAGAAAATACAGCTATTATTCTCTATTACAAATGAAAAGCCGAGTTTGTCAAGTGCAGAAACTGAAATAATGTTTTTGGACAAACTAGGAACATAATAACAGTTATATAAAAATAACTCGAATCCACTTGGAAGCTGGATCACGTATGTTCCCTTCGAGACTGCAGCAACACGTGCTCCATTCCCGACTCGCAGGTCCACCTCACCCTTGGTTAGGGGTTCTTGGTTTCGGAGGCCCTGCACATGATTACATAGATGAGAACCACAACCAGTATCAAGTACCCAAGTTCCGCAACTTGCGTGGTTAATCTCAATCATGTGAATAAAAGAAGAAGAAGACATACCAACAGGAGTAACACGGCCTGCCTTAATGTCCTCGCGATACACGGGGCATGAGCGCCTCCAATGCCCAGTCTTGTGGCAATGGTGACATTCTATGCTTGTATCCTTGCTCTTTGTCTTGCCTTGTGAGTTGCTCGACTCACCTGGCCCACTCTTAGCAAATCCTGGTTTCTTGAACCTGGGCTTACCTACTGCTAGGTCGCCCTGAGCTTTAGCCTTCCCTTTACCCTTTCCCTTACTGGCGATCATGAGAACATCCTGCTTCATGCTCCCACTTAACTTTAGATCCTTCTCAGTCTGTACGAGAAGGGAGTGGAGCTCATGAGGAGTCTTCTTCATGTCGTTCATGTAGTAGTTGGCCCTAAAGAGGGCGAACCCATCATGAAGCGAATGAAGCATACGATCAACGATTATGTTCTCACTGATCTTGCAGTTCAGGGTCTCCAGTTTCTCGATATTCTCAATCATGTTGAGAATATGTGGGCTAACAGCTTGGCCCTTCTGGAGTTTCGCCTCAAAGAAGCGACAGGTATGCTCATAAGAAACGATTCTCGGAGCCTTGGAGAATTCGTTAGAGAGCGTGGTGAAAATCTTGTTTGCACCATGGGATATGAAGCGTCTTTGCAAATTTGATTCCATTGCATAGATGAGTACGTTCTTTATCGCACCCGCTTCCATAACGAAATCGCTATGAGCGCGAATTTCGTTGGCTCTAGCTCCAGTTCCTGGGTGTGCCGGAATGGGCTCAGTTAAAAACTTAAGCTTTCCGTCAGCAATGGCAGCATTCCGTAGTGCTGCCTCCCAGTCAGAGAAGTTTGACCCAACATTCCTCAGTCTAGTTGACTGATTCATGGAGTCCATGAAGGCCTTTAGCCAGGATTCTCGTGCTAGCTTGGCACTTGGCATTGGGTCTTCACCAGCCATTTTAGTTATACAGCAGTTTTAATGAACGTGTTCTACACTGAAAAAGAAGATAAAACAAAACCATATAAGCAACTTATTGTTGTGATTTAAGTCTATATTAAATTGAATTTAAACTCGTAGACTCATGCATTTATATAATTGATCTCCCTCAAGAATTATATAAACGATCCCAAGACTCAATTTCCGTATATTGATAAGCCCACAGTTTGGCTAATTCCAATCGTTGGAACTCTTGGTCGATAGATTTCCGTATATCCTTTCTATTAGTCCATCTCAGTCACTAGATATTATCGAGTGACCATGATGTTGAGATAAAATAAATCATCTGTTCCCACTTACCCGACGTAGAAGGGGTCATATTATGCCTACCGACGAAGAAGGGATTCATGGGAGGCTGATTTATAAAGACTAATCTCAATTTTTGGTTATACGAGGAAGACCCCATCATCTCTTATTTATCCATATATAAGTGAACTAAAAACTAGCATTTGCGTGAATGAATTAAATAAAGTGATGGCTTAGCAATTGACATGTGACATCTGTATTGTCACAGAAAACTAACGCGTGACCTCTACATGAGTCAGTTTTCAGGCATGATATAGGTGGTTTGGTTTTTAGGCGGAATATGATGCAAGCTATTATCGATGAAATCATAAAGATAAATGCAATAAACGTAAATAAAAGTCCTAGTGTGGCCTATCCTACCAAAATAAACATAAAACAACTTGGAATCCACCGTTGGACCCTAGAAGCTTGTCTTGATGTTCCATCTTGGTCCTTGCAGCGGGAGTGAGCATCCGGTCTCCGTCTTGTCTTTGGTCTTCACAAAATTACTAATTTAAATTACGAAAGTAGTCCTAGATACATTCTAATTTAAATACAAAAGTAATTACATGGCAAAAACCCAAAACGGAGATTCAAGATCTCAAAATTACAAGCAAGACTGTGTCCCATCATTACGGTGACACAATCTTCTAAGGCCACACTAAGTTACAACCGTTTGCAAAAATTAAATACGTTATTGAAAGCATTCAAGGCATTCACAAGACGATAAATAAAATGCATCAACTAAATAAAATTTATACATGACATAATACTGTTATTATGATTAATAAATTTATACCAAACCACCTTTTAAGATTAAAATTATGTGACTATACCGCTTTAATCACCAATTTTAATAAACATATAATCCATTATTTTAAACTGCTTTAAAACAATATGTATCAAACGAGAGTGAACCGTTTCACTAAATAATATACTATTTCCGTATACAGTATATTATTTTAAGCCATGTGAAAATAAGAAAACAAGTTATTTTCGAAAACAAACTGCCCGAAACGAGAGCACTCGATCGAGCAACAGGGGCACTCGATCGAGTGTCAGAGTCACTCGATCGAGTGCAGCAGGGCTCGATCGAGTGGCTCGTAAAAACTGCAAATCGCTGCACTTTTAAATCAAACCGAGTTTTTATCTTGATATAAAACTTGTAAATCAAAAATAAAAACAACAAAAGATCCACATATTGCTAAAAATATCGATTAATTAACAATATGCAAATAAGAATCGAAAACAAGATCGATTGCAACCCTAAAATCACACGCACGAGGCCTGGTACAAGGGCACTCGATCGAGTGCTACAGAGACTCGATCGAGTGCCTAGGCAGAATGCACGGTTTTTCCAAAATTTTAAATCTTATGAAAGACACAATTGTAAAATTTCATGGCCTATGGCTCTGATACCACTTGTGGGGAATAAAGCATGTATTCGCCCTTTAATTACAGGATTATAATGAAAATTACAGTCGTGAATATCGTCATAAGATTAAAAAGCATAAGAAAAGAAGTACAACCTTTAGTCCTCGCGCAAAAGGCCTAAGAACAGGAATTAACACAAATTCCCTCTTATAACTTGCACCCAAGACTTAGAATGAGACGAGGCCGCGTGTGCTAGAAATCCTCTCCAACTGCCTTGCAATATTGGGAGAGCTATTTAGGTTTTAGATGTGAGATCTGAGGTTTTGGGAGAAGAAAGCTCTCAAAACCCTAATTTTACCTTGAGATCATATTAATCAGTGCAACAAGAGTCCTTTACATAAGGAGAAGTCATCTCCTTATATACTACACTTGGCCGGCCGAATTGGACATAGGGTAGGAGTGGGCTTTCCACTCTTACCTTATTCCAATGCGTGATTCGACCCAATTGCTAAAATATAATTCGCGGGTTTATAATTACAAATCGTAACATGTTATCAGATATTAATACAGTCGATATATTAATATCAGTCTGATAAAATACGATATTGTATAATTACCCAAATTAATATAACTGTTTATATTAATACGCGAATACAATATTTAATTAAATATAACCATTTATATTTAATTTACGAATTAATCATGTAATCCATATTAGCTAAAATTATTTAATCCGTATTAAATAATAATCTCAACATCTTATTGACTAATTTAATAGTCAATACCTCTGATTAACTGTTTAGTCATATCCGGCAAAATGTGACTGTATTTTCATACCTTCACATCTCTCAAACGTGTCCTATAGGTGTGACGTATAGGGACCAGTTGATCACCGCCATCCGTATGACAATAACGTCAAACTTATCTAGCAAGCCAACCGTTATTGATAAACGTGGATCAACTGGTAATAATACAAAAGTATGCCCTTGTGATCCTTAAAGAGATTTAATAAGTCATTGCACTTAATTGTCAAGGACACCAGCCCCAACAATCTCCCACTTGTCCGTACAAGGGTATGTTCAATGACATTATCACACTACATGTGGAGGACACAAGCTCCAACAGTTGATGGTGTCGAGCCAACGCTAGGTTGCTCGGTGGTAGAGGTGTGAATAAGTGTGACGTGGTGACTCGTGAATTGGTCGTGAGTTGGCAGCAAGTGTGACGGAGGAGAACCAATTGCTACGTTGACGTTTAATGGAGGAGAAGTGGAGTTGAGGTCACTTATGGTTGTCATGGATGATGGAAGTTGATGGAATTTTGGGTTAATTTTTGTCATGTTTCCCAATTTAATGGTGTTTTGGGTGATTAGCGAGGAAAATACAAAGAGTGATGGTTGTATTAGTAAAGGTTAAACCTTGACTTAGGTCTTTAATGGTTTCAAATCTTCAACTCCTTGCCTCTTTACTCGTCTTTGACAGCCTTAGTCATCTTTTTTCTTAACCCATGACTCGATTCTCTACAAATATCAAAATAACAATGCAGTACCGAGTCTCCGAACTACAATTTTTTTTCCTATTAATTATAATAATGCAACTAATTAATAATTAAACTGAAGTAATAGTTTAGAGATTCTCACATTACCTACTATAATAAGTCATTTTAATGGAAGGATTGTTTAAAAAAGATGAGGTTAAAAGATGAGCTTATTTTCAAATTATTAAAAGGTGGGATAATTTTTGGAAGATGTCACAAAGGTGGGATTATTCCCGTCAATTCTTCTTGTTTTGTAGGTTCAATGCTGAAAATTTGTTTTCAAAGTAAAGTTTACATTGCACACTTTGCAAGGGACTCACCATTTTCCTATAAATAGAAAAAGTAAAAGACTCGTTTTTGGAAGTAAGACCAACTTGCATGAATGAGATTAACATCTAATGTGGAAGCGTTGCAAGTATTCTTTTTGTTCTTCTGATTTTTAAAAGACATTCATTTTAAAAACAGAAAACGCACTTGTCATTTTTCCAAATTATTTTTCACTTTGAGAAAAAAATACTCCATACGGTGTATCAAATGCAACAATCTAGTGCATTATTGTAAGACTAAGTAGTAACTTGACATTAATGGGAATGTTACACTTACTCTTATAACATTTCGACTAAGGCTAGGGGATGTATCTTTGTTCTTGGCTTGTGTTGACTTCCATTGATCATGTTGAATCTTCTTAGAAGCTCGTTTGATTGCTTCAATCATTAGCCCACTTGTTTTTCTTCAATCACTAAACAATGGTAACTAAGAGAAAAAATCAAATAACAAATGAACAAAAGACACTTTAGCGTCACATTTGTTGACAAATAATCCGTCAATAATCACTGAAAACACTTTTAAGCGTCAAATATAGCGACAAAAAAAGCGTCGAAAAATAATGATGGCTCAAAAATTGACGCTTTTCTAAAGCGTCGGTAAAAAAAATTTGACTAAAGCGTAAAAAATCGCTTCAAAAAGCGTCATTAATGCACGGTATTTGTAGTAGTAACCTAAGTGTTCTAACAAATTCTCTCTTTGACGATGACAAGTTAAAACATGTGTGATATTCCCCATTATCCCATGGTTAGTCGGTCTTGAATAACGTCAACCTCACCCATGTCTTTCATTTCAAAATCAGCTTTAAGCATACTTTTACTAGAATCAATAACATCTAATGAAGTGCCAAAGATAAGTATATCATTAACATAAAGTGTTATAATAACAATATCACCAGAATTGGATTTGATATAGATACATGAATCTGCATTAGTAGCTTTAAAACCAAGAGAAACAAGCATACTATGAAACTTTTCATACCATTGTTTTGATGCCGATTTAAGTCCATAAAAAGATTTAACAAGTTTACAAACTTTATGTACATGACCATACACTTTAAAACCATCAGGTTGATCCATAAAAATCTCTTCAACGAGATCACCATTTAAAAATGCAGTTTTCACATCCATCTGATGAATAAGAAATTTATACAAGGAAGCAATAACAAATATCATTATAATGAAAGAAATCTTAGTAACCGGGGAATAGGTGTTAAAATATTCTAAACCAGATTTTTGGGTGAAACCCTTAGCCACCAACCTGGCGTTAATTTTATAAATTGTCACTTCTGTTTTGAGTTTCTTCCTAAACACCAACTTACACTGTGATAAGTGCATTTTATAAACACATATTGGTCTATTAGGCATTGCTTTTAGCTCTTAGTTTGCGCTCTTTTGAGATGTTTATACGTCTTTCTCCCCCGTTTTTGTTACTTGGGTATTGTTCGTTAGTATATGCAAAAAAGTATCGAAAATATGCATGTTTGGAGCTTTAACCGACATATTTGAAGCCACGAAGATGATCGACCTGAGTTCCGGCTACTGAGGGAGCTTGAGAGGTTTCTTAGGAGTGTCGGAAGTCGACGGAAGCATTGATATAACATAGAATGTGAAGGAACGAGCAATATACGCCTCTTTACGTAGTCTGAGGTCGAGAGACGTGAATCTAAGGTCTACAAATCTGAGTGTTGGGTCGATCGGCCTGAGTTATGGGTCGATCGACCTGCGCGTGTTATTTGAAGACTTCTTGTTTTAAGTTGTATTTTGTTTTTAAGAAACTCCTAGATATAAAAGGACGCAGACTTTATTTTAGAAGAACATAATTTTATTTCAGTTTAGAACCCTAATCCTTTTCCCTATGCATTGGTTTTTGAGAACATTGTGACTTGAAGATCAAATCGAAAACTTTGTTCTATCAACTTTTCTCATTTATTTGGTAATCCAATTATTCTCTTCTTCATCATCTTTTCTTATTAGTTTTATTTATTCTCTTATTAGAATACTTATTTTCTTATGCTAGATTATTAAGATTATTATTTAGTCATGATTCATTTGTTATTATCGTTGTTATTGTTGATTTCATTATTCCAATTATGTGTAGCTAATTTCTTCGCTAGGATTTGGCGGAGCCAATGAATTAATGATGGGTGTTAATTAGGTCTTAGATTGGTCAATCTTATTATGCCTTTGTTGTTAATTGTAGCATTTAATCGCGATTAGTCAGCTTATGCGCATGGTTGATTAATTAATTTGGTAAACCCCTACCTAAGACCAAAATCCCGGTGAGGGTTAGACCTGCTACAAACATTAGAGTGCCCTAATAAGTTGTGAGGACCCTTTAGAAGCATTCTAAGATGATATGCGATCCGAGAAGGCATTGGAATTTTCACTACCCCTTAGACTGATAATTGCGACCGATCTGCGATCTAGGCTACAACCGTTAGACATTCATTGATGAACCGATTATCCTAGTTTTCTTTCCCTATATTTTTATACTCGTACTTTTCTTTCCTTCACTACTTGAAGTTTAGAAATCAAAAATCAAACAACCTCATTTGGTTACCAACAGATTTAGTTGAACAGGTAGTTTGCAAGATAGTCTCCCTGTGGAAACCGACCCTACTTACCGCTAGCTTCTGCTAGTAGTTTTTAGGTTTATTTTTGGTGCTGCAACGACCGGTTTGATAAGTGGATTTTATATACACTTATTGGTCTAATAGACATTGCTTTTAGCTCTTAGTTTGCGCTCTTTTGAGATGTTTATACGCCTTTCTCCCCCGTTTTTGTTACTTGGGTATTGTTCGTTAGTATATACAGGAAAGTATCGAAAATATTCATTTTTAGAGCTTTATCCGGAACATTTGAAGCCACGAAGATGGTCGACCCGAGTTCCAGCTACTGAGGGAGCTTGGGAGCTTTCTTAGGAGTGTCGGAAGCCGACGGAAGCATTGATATAACATAGAACGTGAAGGAACGAGCAATATATGCCTCTTTACGCAGTCTATGGTCGACAGATGTGAGTCTGAGGTCGACAGACCTGAGTGCTGGGTCAACATACCTGAGTACTGGGTCGACAGACCAAAGTGTTGGATCGATTGACCTGAGTTGTGGGTCAATCGACCTGCGCGTGTTATTTGAAGACTTCTTTGTTTTAAGTTGTATTTTTGTTTTTAAGAAACTCATAGATATAAAAGGAGGCAGAATTTATTTTAAAAGAACATAATTTTATTTCAGTTTAGAACCCTAATCCCTTTCCCTAAGCATAGGTTTTCGAGAACTTTGTGACTTCAAGATCGAATCGAAAACTTTGTTCTATCAACTCTTTCTCCTTTATTTGCCAATCCAATTATTCTCTTCTTCTTCATCTTCTCTTATTAGTTTTATTTATTCTCTTATTAGAATTCTTATTTTCTTATGCTAGATTATTATTTAGTCATGAATTCATTTGTTATTATCGTTGTTATTGTTGATTTCATTATTCCGATTATGCGTAGCTAATTTCTTCGCTAGGATTTAGGGGAGCCAGTGAATTTATCACGGGTGTTAATTAGGTTTTAGATTGGTCAATCTTATTATGCTTTTGTTGTTAATTATAGCATTTAACCGCGATTAGTCAGTTTATGCACTTGGTTGATTAATTGATTCAGTAAACCCCGACCTAAGATTGAAAGCCTGGTGAGGGTTAAGTCTGCTACAAACATTAGAGTGCCCTATTAAGTTGCGATAACCTGTTAGAAACATTCTAGGGCGATTAGCGATCCGAGAGGACATTTTCACTACCTCTTAGACTGATAATTGCGACCGATTTGCGATCTAGGCTATAACCGTTAGACATTCATTGGTGAACCGATTATCCTAGTTTTCTTTCCCTATAATTTTATACTCATTACTTTTCTCGTACTTTTCTTTCCGTCACTACTTGTAGTTTAAAAATCAAAAATAAAACAACCCCATTTGGTTAGCGACAGACCTAGTTGAACAGGTAGTTTGCAAGATAGCCTCCATGTGGACATCGACCCTATTTAAGGCTAATTTCTGCTAGTAGTTTTTAGGTTTATTTTTGGTACTGCGAGGACCGGTATCACACTACAACACCCCCATCTACCATAGTGCCTTATCAAGACCTACCTTAGTATATGGAGGTGCTAACATCTCAATTGTCCGAGGTAATTTATATAAAATAGACCATCGAAAAACGTTTCTATATTAAAATAGCAAAGTTTAGCCAAACAAATCCAAAACCCAAAAACTCAATTACAACCCCGACTGAAAAGTAAAAAATATAGTTATAGTGATAACGGAAGCTAGCTAGTGATCAATGACACCTCGTCCAAGCCCATAACTAAACTTAATCATAGCACACCTGTTAATCCACTGCTCCCCATTTTTCAAAAATATCAAATGGCTTACCACAATTTTGAAAACATACGAAGTTCAGTTACCCCATAAATGATTAAAAGATATCAAACAAGGCAAACTATAGAATTTGTATCAACACAATCCTCCAAACTCCGAGAAACATGATCTGAACCGCAACCTGAATCCGACTACACATTGAAACATGTAACCCTGCCAGGCACCTATCGCAACATGTAACCCTCGTCGCCAGTGAGAGACCACAACCTAGCCACCTAAAACTCCACTTATCACAATGAGCGAACCCATATCATTAATGTGCACATCCTCCTTGTTACGGGAGCCATAAAGGGGAATATGAGGGCGAAGACCATCTCTCGACAATGGCTCCACGTACAACAATCTCAGTGAATCACAATACAATCAATCAATCAATCATACTACCAACCATAGCCAAAGCATGATCAAATATACAATGAGTAGGAACCCCTACCTAATTTGCTACCACAAAACTATGATCAAGCCTTAGAAAGGCTCCTCTACAAATTCACCTCGTAATCATGAATAAACAATCACTAATCACAATCTATCAAACATACAAAACTTTCCCCCAAACTAACCCAACCTAGGGTAATAAAAGTAAAAGACGAAATAAAACAAGACTTACAAACTTCTCCGACGAGCAACGACCAAAATCCAACGATCTAGAAGCTAAGCTCTTGACTTGAAGGTGATAAGAATGTGAGATGGGAGTTTTAGGTTTTGAGATAAATGAAAGAAATACACTGACGAAAAGTTTATAAACCATCCTAGTCCTTTTAATCAACTGGCGGAAAAATCCGTATAAAACCGAGTGCTCGATCGGGTACATGATATACTCGACCGAGTACGACCTACTTGACCGAGTACCAACATACTCGATCAAAAACCACTCAGTCAGAAGCTGGTTTAACATAAAAACGAGTGTACTTGGTCGACTACACCTTACTCGACGGCATACCCCATATACTCAATCAAGAGGCAACTCAACAATCTCCTAAGTGTGATTATACATATGGCTCAACCTTACTATCAATGGCCTTTTTCAACAAGGAAGCATCAACTGATTTCATATCCTTATCATAGGTCTTAGGATCTTCCTCCACAATATGCATATCAACCAACTCATCATCTAGATATCTACCATTATCCTCCATAACAAAATCGGGTCCAAAGGTTTTATCAACTTTAGGTCTCTTACTCCTTTTAGGTTCTAATGCTGGTTTACTAGATGTGGCAACATGAGGTGGGGAGCTACCATCATTACCCTCATGGAAGAAGCATATCAAAAGTCAAATTCGGTGCCAAAGCAAATTTTAAAAAAAAAATATCCTTGAAGAAAATATATAGCATCTCTAGATTCAATAATAGTACCATATATGTTGCACTATTAGAAGCATAACCCACAAAAATCTAATCAATGGTTTTAGTTCCTATTTTGTCTCTTTTAAAGCAGGTAAGACAACTTATGCTAATATAAACATCCCCGGGCCTTTAGAAACCTCAAATTAGGTGGATAACCCTTCCAAATCTTATAAGCAGTCAAATCAAGTTTCTTATGGGATACATGTAACATCCCGTATTTTCGTGATTTATATTTAAAGACTTTTAATTATTTAAGTAATAAAATATAATTCCAAAGGTTTCAATTATTGTTACGGGACAAAATAATATTTTAATATTTGATGTTAACCCACTTTAAAATAACACTTTAATGATTATTGATAAGTTAATTTTTAATGTTCCGTTAAGATCCGTCTTGAGAACCTTAAGTCCTTAAGACGAATATAACATGGCAACTTAAAGTCCGTCTCAACAAACCCGTCTGTATTTTCCAACCCGTTTCATTGACTCGGAAAGGACAGTCCTTGAACCCTCTTAAAACCCATATGTCGACATACTCCTTCATCTTCAAAACACTTTTACAGTAAACTCCATTCTCACAAAACCTCCATTTATAATCATCTTCTTTTGCTCTTTTCTTCATCATCCGTCTACCGAATTAAGGTAACAATAACATTTTCGGAATCCTCATCAAATTTCCAAGCCATTTATCAGTTTCATTTTGCATTTCATCGACTTCGAAATTTGGGCTGTTTCGCATAAATTCCGTTTTTCAGTCCTTAGACCCGTTTTTCGTGCTTGTAGGTGAAGGATTGGAGAACCCGGACATTGATAGCTTCGTGGTAGAGGAGGATCTTTAAGCCGGAGTGCATTTAAGGTGACGATAATGAGAAACTCGGCCTTATTGTGAATATTAGCAAGTTTTGATGTGTTCTTCTATTTGTTTCTGATTTTTGTTAATGTTTAATGGTTAAAGGACTTAGTATCATGTTTAGGATTGTTCTTATGTGAAGAATTCATGCTTGGTGATGTTTTTATATGTTCTTAAGCTCATTTTCAGTTTTCACAAAGTTAAGACGGATACTTGAGATTAATCGTTTGAGGATTGTTATGGGATTTGTTTGCTGTTAGTTAATAGTATTGGATGATTGGAATGTTGGGTAAACTTTACTTGTAGCAATTTTGAAGAATTGGTGTCGATTTATGGAGTTTTCGATTAGGCTGGAAGTTTCGAAAAATCGTATCAGGCTCTCTGAGCCGGTCGACCGACCGGCCGCCGGTCGACCGGCTGGGAGCGTCTTCTTGTGTTTTGCGAAGTTTTAGAGAAAATAAGGCTTGGGACTGCCAGCCGGCCGACCGGCTGCCTGCCGACCGGCTGGTGGCCTCTTGTGTTGCTTTTGTGTTTTTGCGAGAACATATGTATAGGGGAGCCCAGCCGACAGACCGGCCGCCTGCCAGCCGGCTGGGAGTGCATTGGGTGTGGGTTGCGTAGTTTGTAAAGGCTAAGGGAATGGGTTCCCAGCCGGCCGACCGGCTGCCTGACGACCGGCTGGGAGTCCCTTTGTGTTGTGTTGTTGTTATCAAAGAAGGGAAGGCTGAGGGGATCACCAGCCGGCCGACCGGCTGCCTGCCGACCGGCTGGGGATCCCTGTAGGCTGTTTTGTTTTTAATTCGCGTATAACTTTTAAACGGTTGATCGATTTTGATTGAAACTCGTTTTGTGTAGCTTTGATATGTGTTCGAGGTCCCCGGAAGATGGGCGACACTATATTGGGTTCGGGAATGGAGAGAGGATAGAGACCCCCCGATCGGGTAACCGAAAGGGAAACCGGCTCTCCCTCAACTTAGTTCCCGGGGTCAATTAAGTGTTGGTTAGGAGTTAAGAGAGTAGAACTATATATTAGTTCATAGACTTGAATGATATTGTATTGAGGCGTATTAAGTTATGCCTTAAGCTGGCCTCTGAACTTAATACGTGAGCTGTTTGTCATATATGGGGATATGCCTTAAGCTGGCCTCTGAGCCCTATATGTGTATGTTTGTCGTGTCTGGGACATGCCTTAAGCTGGCCTCTGAGTGCAGACATGTTTGTGGTGATCGCGTTGGAACATGCCTTAAGTTGGCCTCTGAGTCTGACGAGTAGAACAGCTACACAACGGGGCATTTAGGTCGTAACACCTCACCCGGAGTGCAGATGTTTGATGCTAGAACATGCCTTAAGCTGGCCTCTGAGTTTAGTATCTTGTGATGTAGTGAAGGGACATGCCTTAAGCTGGCCTCTGAGTCCTTTACTTTTGGATGCTAGTCTATGCCTTAAGTTGGCCGCTGAGTCTAGTGTCTTGCTGATTGGCAGGTCCATGCCTTAAGCTGGCCTCTGAGTCCTTGCTTGCTGAATGTTTTGGTGTTTAGGTTATGTCTTAAGCTGACCGTTGAACCTTTTCACTTGCTGAATGTTTTGGTAATTAGGTTATGTCTTAACTTGACCGCTGAACCTTCTTGCTTGCTGAATGTTTTAGTATGTAGGTTATGTCTTAAGCTGACCGCTGAACCTTATACTTGCTGAGATTTATCTGCTTGCCTAGTGTTGGTATAGTGTCAGATATAGATGTTGATGTTAATACTTGACTTCGTTGTGGTTATTCATCCAAGGCATTGGATGACTCTATGATCGGTTTCATAAAAAGTTGGATTGAAAGACCCCCCGACTGGGTAACCAGTAGGGAAACCGGCTCTCCTTCCTAACGGTTTATGAAGTTGGTTGAGAGCCGTGCACTAGAGTTTGCATGATAGTATGAGAACAGTTGATGAGATGTTTATGCTTCACATGTTTATATATGTTGGAGTATTCTGTATTGCTTTATGTGTTACGTGTCGTTACAAAAGGTGGCTAGGAGAACTCTAGTCACTCCCCACTGATTGTGGCGTACATGTTTTCATGTATGTAGGTACATGCAGGTTGGATCGGGGTTCACACGAGAGCTAGCGAGTGATGATCCTTTCATCATATGACATACACGTTTACCGATTAGCTAGACTCTTAGTTTCTTTTGATACAGTTTTGTTGGTGCCTGTAGGGATGTTCCATCCCAGGCTTGTATTTATATTTTCGTTCGTACTTAGAACTGTGACTTATCTATTTCAGTTTCCGTTTCAGTTTAACTCTTCTCGCATGTTGTTTACTTTAAAAAGTTTTAATTCCGCTGCATTTTTAGTACTTTTGTATGTTTATATTTCTGCTTTCGCGAGGGGTTTGACAGTTGGTATCAGAGCATTATTGCTCCCGACGCACTCATGTGACCCCCAACCTTAACTTGACCAAATAAACAAATAATGAATGAGAGATGGGGTAGATTTAAGGACTTATATTGTAGTCTATTTTGTGATTGCTTCTATTAGGCTCTAACATGTTTGTTGATTGTCATTGATTTCACTTTTATATCTTTTAATCGACGAACCGTGGGATTATCCATTTGGCGATGGAGACCGGAGTTTCTACCGAAGATAGAAGATTTGTGCTACTGTTGGAAAATACTTCTGAGCCTTGAAGATACTCCTCTTTCCTTGTGCATCACTTTCTTTGATAACTCTGGATGCACATCCTTCTTTTAGAATATTTGTCTATCTTGCTTGAACAGATCTTCATATCTCTTCAGCTTAACCTTGTTGCTTGCTTTCTTAAGGTGCCCTCTAGGTAACCTTCCCTTTTATTGGATTTGGAGGAACTAGTCTTAGGATAACCGTAAGTTGTGTTATGAGAAATATTGTTATTTGAGGAATAACTCAAGAGGTATCGAGAGACATGTTTTGGTGATCCAAGGGTCTAGTTGTCTATCCAATTGGGAGAGTGAAAGTGAGTGATAGGATACTTGCTTGAAGGTTGAGTTGTATACTTAGTATTCTGTGGAACCTACCTTGAGAACCATGCTTAGATCGTGAAAGTTTGTGGATTGTAGAGTATTGTTAAGGAGTTAGATAAGATAATTGAGGATATAGAGCGACCTAGAAGGATAGGCTTAAGGTGATAATGAAAAAGAATAGATGAGTAAAGTTAATTAGTATCAATTGACTCAGGTGAGTGATCGAGTTGAGAAAGGTCCGTTGTTGAGGAATGCGAATCATTGGCTACAATGGTTGAATACTTGAAGAGTTATTGACTTAAGCTTAGAAGAAGTGAATCACTACTTTACCCTAGGCTGCCTATCGAATGTTAACGTTTGTTTAATGAAAAACTTAAGAGAAACTTGAGGATGCACCGCTAGTTTGTGAATGGAATAAAGTAATTCATTGAGAGATGTAAGTTCGGGAAAAAAACTTGATGGTTTAAAAATTGTTAACTTGTGGACAGTGAGGTAAGTAAAGTGGATATAGCATATAAGGGTGATGACCTAAAAGTATTATTGAATTGTCATTTGAGGGACTAGCAGAGTTTTAACGTCTCAAACTTTTGGGAATAGGTAGTTATAATGATGATACCGTTTAGAGTTGAAAGATAAGGGTATATGAATCATTGGAGGAATTGTTCGTGAGAACCGATAATTGAATGACTTGATGTGGAAAGTAAGAAGTGAGAACCCCGTGGGAATAGTGAGAGACCCGCACCTTGGGAGATGTCCGTAATCGTTTCTTTCATATCGCTTCTCTCCTTTCCTCTCCTTTGCTTCTCCTTCTGATCATGGCTTCAATTTTATTGGAGTCCATAGCCTAAAGTTTCTTACCTTGTCATCTCGTTGTTCCTCGAGCCGTTTTCTTATGACTCTCTCGGAATCTGTATCGTGTTTGTCTCTGAGTTTCGTATCTCATCTCTTCTTCCGTGAGCCTTGTTCCTTTTCATTTAGATTAGTGGCAAGATCGACCTGTTCTCGGGGTAGAGATACATGCCTTGAGGAATGCTTGGTTTTGCGTTGTCAGAATTTGGTTGAGAGAGTTTATGATAATAATATTCGGGTGATATTGGATAGTGTGCCATCTTGAAAGTTTTATGGTAAGTGGCTAGATGTAAGTGGTATTTGTAGATTTTTAAGCACCATTTGAGGATTTGGATAGAATGCTTGGAGTTATAGATGAATTTAGAGGAATGTGCCTTAGATAATGATGATGTGGTAAAATGGATGAATGAGGTAAGTTAGTGCTACTTGATCTTGAGGAATTGCTTAATTGCAGAAAGGACCACATACGTGAGGAACGAGAGTTGTTAGTAACGGTGTGAGAACATTGGAACGTTTGCAGGAACTTGTGGAATTGACTGAGTGGTTGATCTTAAGTTACTTAATGATCCTAGCTTTTATCTAAAGAAAGACTTAAAGGAAAATTTAGGATACATCATCAGTTTGAGAATGAGTGATTTGTGGAGGGATGTAAGTCCAGATACGCGTTGAATTGAGTATGGTTATTGTGGGCTGCGATACAAGTCTAGTAGATGTATCACATGAGTTGAGTAGTCTGAGAGTTTAGTTGAATCGTCATTTGGGGAACTATCTGAGATGAGTTATCTCAACTTTTGAGGAATAAATCATTGAAAGGATAATGTTGCTTTAGACTTCGAGGAACCTTGAGATTCGAATCGTTTTGAGGAACTAGTCATGAAGACCCGTCATAGACGTGCCTGACTTGGAAGTTGTTACCTTAATGAGATCTTGTTTTGAATGTTCATTGTGATTATAATTTGGGAATTTAAGATATTGAACCTTGCGAAATAGGTTGCTAGGATCGAACGGTTAGAGTTTAAGGTTAGAGGATAGTGAATACTATATCTTGAGTTTTGAGGATTCATTGTTATGGTAATAGAGTTTCGATTCAGAGTTTTGGAAACCTTCTTGTTGAGGAATGCCCTAGTTTGTGGATGAGATAGGGGTAATAGGAACCGTGAACCCATTGTGAGCATTGAGGTTACTGGAATCGCCTTTTGGGATATACTAGGGATCGTTGGAAGGATGTTTTGATTGTGAATTGAGCGGTTAGTGCACCCATGTTTGGCAAAGGTTACCGTCTTCTTCAACCTTCGACTTGATTGTTCCGTTCCTTCAACCCTCCTTTTTGTGTCCTTACAGCCGCGAGGCTGGAAACCCCTAATCCTTCGTATCAAAAATAAGCTCTGCGACTGTTTCCTGCTCTCAAACGTCTGTTTTGGAACTTGTTTCCCAATTGTTGACTTTAAATCCATTGTTTATGGAAAAAGCTTAATTGTTTTAAGAATTTGAAACTACTTCCTCTTCCGTTAGAAGCGACTTTTGATCATTGGTACAAATTTATCTTTTCAAGAATTCGAGAATAAAGGGTAATTTTGAGGAAAACTTGGTTTTTAAAGAGCGTAACGTTTTACGATTTTGTCAGGTTTCAGCGTTGACTGCCACTAGAACTTGTTATTGGAGACGTCTGATAACCCGTGCAGTGCTGGTCAACACCGAATCAACCTAATTTTGAACGGTATTTGAATAAAATTTTGGGACTTGCCTCGGATTTGGAATGTCGGACTCTTGAATACGTAACGAGAATCCCAATGCCCATTGACAAGACTTGTTCCTTGAAATCTTTTACTTCTTAAAACCTTTTGAAGGATAAAGTTTTGGGTTGTCACGACCCTCGTGGTTTATTTTGAAAGTTTTAGTTGTTTTCGTACCTACTTCTACCTTCGAGTTTCGAGGACGAAACTTTTTGAAGATTGGGTGATTGTAACATCCCATATTTTCGTGATTTTTATTTAAAGACTTTTAATTATTTAAGTAATAAAATATAATTCCAAAGGTTTCAATTATTGTTACGGGACAAAATAATATTTTAATATTTGATGTTAACCCACTTTAAAATAACACTTTAATGATTATTGATAAGTTAATTTTTAATGTTCCGTTAAGATCCGTCTTGAGAACCTTAAGTCCTTAAGACGAATATAACATGGCAACTTAAAGTCCGTCTCAACAAACCCGTCTGTATTTTCCAACCCGTTTCATTGACTCGGAAAGGACAGTCCTTGAACCCTCTTAAAACCCATATGTCGACATACTCCTTCATCTTCAAAACACTTTTACAGTAAACTCCATTCTCACAAAACCTCCATTTATAATCATCTTCTTTTGCTCTTTTCTTCATCATCCGTCTACCGAATTAAGGTAACAATAAAATTTTCGGAATCCTCATCAAATTTCCAAGCCATCTATCAGTTTCGTTTTGCATTTCATCGACTTCGAAATTTGGGCTGTTTCGCATAAATTCCGTTTTTCAGTCCTTAGACCCGTTTTTCGTGCTTGTATGTGAAGGATTGGAGAACCCGGACATTGATAGCTTCGTGGTAGAGGAGGATCTTTAAGCCGGAGTGCATTGAAGGTGACGATAATGAGAAACTCGGCCTTATTGTGAATATTAGCAAGTTTTGATGTGTTCTTTTATTTGTTTATGATTTTTGTTAATGTTTAATGGTTAAAGGACTTAGTATCATGTTTAGGATTGTTCTTATGTGAAGAATTCATGCTTGGTGATGTTTTTATATGTTCTTAAGCTTATTTTCAGTTTTCACAAAGTTAAGACGGATACTTGAGATTAATCGTTTGAGGATTGTTATGGGATTTGTTTGCAGTTAGTTAGTAGTATTGGATGATTGGAATGTTGGGTAAACTTTACTTGTAGCAATTTTGAAGAATTGGTGTCGATTTATGGAGTTTTCGATTAGGCTGGAAGTTGCGAAAAATCGTATCAGGCTCTCTGAGCCAGTCGACCGACCGGCCGCCGGTCGACCAGCTGGGAGCGTCTTCTTGTGTTTTGCGAAGTTTTAGAGAAAATAAGGCTTGGGACTGCCAGCCGGCCGACCGGCTGCCTGCCGACCGGCTGGTGGCCTCTTGTGTTGCTTTTGTGTTTTTGCGAGAACATATGTATAGGGGAGCCCAGCCGGCAGACCGGCCACCTGCCAGCCGGCTGGGAGTGCATTGGGTGTGGGTTGCGTAGTTTGTAAAGGCTAAGGGAATGGGTTCCCAGCCGGCCGACCGGCTGGGAGTCCCTTTGTGTTGTGTTGTTGTTATCAAAGAAGGGAAGGCTGAGGGGATCACCAGCCGGCCGACCGGCTGCCTGCCGACCGGCTGGGGATCCCTGTAGGCTGTTTTGTTTGTAATTCGCGTATAACTTTTAAACGGTTTATCGATTTTGATTGAAACTCGTTTTGTGTACCTTTGATATGTGTTTGAGGTCCCCGGAGATGGGCGACACTATATTGGGTTCGGGAATGGAGAGAGGATAGAGACCCCCCGATCGGGTAACCGAAAGGGAAATCGGCTCTCCCTCAACTTAGTTCCCGGGGTCAATTAAGTGTTGGTTAGGAGTTAAGAGAGTAAAACTATATATTAGTTCATAGACTTGAATGATATTGTATTGAGGCGTATTAAGTTATGCCTTAAGCTGGCCTCTGAACTTAATACGTGAGCTGTTTGACATATATGGGGATATGCCTTAAGCTGGCCTATGAGCCCTATATGTGTATGTTTGTCGTGTCTGGGACATGCCTTAAGCTGGCCTCTGAGTCCAGACATGTTTGTGGTGATCGCGTTGGAACATGCCTTAAGTTGGCCTCTTAGTCTGACGAGTAGAACAGCTGCACAACGGGGCATTTAGGTCGTAACACCTCACCCGGAGTGCGGATGTTTGATGCTAGAACATGCCTTAAGCTGGCCTCTGAGTTTAGTATCTTGTGATGTAGTGAAGGGACATGCCTTAAGCTGGCCTCTGAGTCCTTTACTTTTGGATGCTAGTTTATGCCTTAAGTTGGCCGCTGAGTCTAGTGTCTTGCTGATTGGCAGGTCCATGCCTTAAGCTGGCCTCTGAGTCCTTGCTTGCTGAATGTTTTGGTGTTTAGGTTATGTCTTAAGCTGACCGCTGAACCTTTTCACTTGCTGAATGTTTTGGTAATTAGGTTATGTCTTAACTTGATCGCTGAACCTTCTTACTTGCTGAATGTTTTAGTATGTAGGTTATGTCTTAAGCTGACCGCTGAACCTTATATTTGCTGAGATTTATCTGCTTGCCTAGTGTTGGTATAGTGTCAGATATAGATGTTGATGTTAATACTTGACTTCGTTGTGGTTATTCATCCAAGGCATTGGATGACTCTATGATCGGTTTCATAAATAGTTGGATTGAAAGACCCCCCGACTGGGTAACCAGTAGGGAAACCGGCTCTCATTCCTAACGGTTTATGAAGTTGGTTGAGAGCCGTGCACTAGAGTTTGGATGATAGTATGAGAACAGTTGATGAGATGTTTATGCTTCACATGTTTATATATGTTGGAGTATTCTGTATTGCTTTATGTGTTACGTGTCGTTACAAAAGGTGGCTAGGAGAACTCTAGTCACTCCCCACTGATTGTGGCGTACATGTTTTCATGTATGTAGGTACATGCAGGTTGGATCGGGGTTCACACGAGAGCTAGCGAGTGATGATCCTTTCATCATATGACATACACGTTTACCGATTAGCTAGACTCTTAGTTTCTTTTGATACAGTTTTGTTGGTGCCTGTAGGGATGTTCCATCCCAGGCTTGTATTTATATTTTCGTTCGTACTTAGAACTGTGACTTATCTATTTCAGTTTCCGTTTCAGTTTAACTCTTCTCGCATGTTGTTTACTTTAAAAAGTTTTAATTCCGCTGCATTTTTAGTACTTTTGTATGTTTATATTTCCGCTTTCGCGAGGGGTTTTACAGTTGGTATCAGAGCATTATTGCTCCCGATGCACTCATGTGACCCCCAACCTTAACTTGACCAAATAAACAAATAATGAATGAGAGATGGGGTAGATGGGGTAGATTTAAGGACTTATATTGTAGTCTGTTTTGTGATAAGAAAATACGTGCCAAATGAATAAATAAAATGCATAAAATAGGCACGTATCAAACTCCCCAAACCAAACCTTGCTTGTCCTCAAGCAAGCACTAAGACTCAAAAGAAAAGAAAAACTTCTAGTGGAGCGGATTTCACACTTTTTACAACCAAACACAACACTATGCCTAACCAATTTAATGCAACCTTCAAATATAATCAAGCATAATGTCAAGAGCAAAACGAATTGGACATGTTGGAAAAGCATGCTAAAATTTCAACCTTGCAAGACTCATTCTAATTGGACTCTCGCGGTACGCTCGAGACACTCATGAAAGCAAAGGGTCAAATGTATATGTGAAAGATAAGAAGATAAATAAAAGTAAAGACTCTCACCTATCTGCGACCCATAAGAACATGCCTGCAATCTAACATGAATAGAATCTCTACGACCGTACATATGCATTCCCACACTAGATAACCATGACACATGCCGAGGCAATTTTGGGATTGTGAGGCTAAAGGTAAGAAGGGGTTAAAATAAGTTATGGGAAGAGGGGTTAAACCGAGCTAACAGCCGTCTATCCATACTATAAGATCACTTCTTATTATTTTTTCATACATGCCAATGCTCAAAGTTTTGGAGCAAAAATCACAATTTCTCCAATTTTCTCCTTTTCTTTCTTTCTTTCTTCCTTTCCTCCTCTTTTTTTTTTCAGAAAAATTCTGTCCAATGGTCCTGGTCGACCGACCCAGTATGCAGGTCGACCGACCAGCCTTGAAAACAGGCTGTTCCGTTTTTTTTTTTTTTTTTTTTCTATTTCTCATTTCATTTTTTCTTCTCTTCTTTTTTTTTCATTATTTTTTCGAATCCTTCTCTTTTCTTTTTCTCCTTTCTACCATTCTCACAAAATCAATATTTAACAATAAAGCACAAACCAAAGGATGGCCAAAACAGACCCATCACTATATATTACTAGCTCGGCTAGGGTAGGCAAATTTTGGATGAAGCAAATGGGTAAAAAGGATTCAATTTGGCTATGTGAGGATTATGGGAACAATGAGAAAGGGGGACCTCTACCACATGTGTCAACAAACCACAAATCCGAATGCATACAGGTATTAAGTAGACAAAATTCATGTTTATGCACATTGATGTGACATGCCTCAAGAGGAGAAACTACTCACGAACCTACATGAAATCGGTCATGGATGTCACCGATTTATTAAGCTCTAATCCTTAGAATATGTTGTAGCTTGCCAAGAAGAGAGTCAAGTTTAATAATTTAGCATGAAATCAACAAAAACTCGTGGATAATGCAAAAGACTAGCTTGAAAATTTTTGAAAAATGCAAGGCAAGGCAATATGTGATATGTGAGGCATAAATTGTATCCGTCCGTTCCGACTCGACCTAAAAACTTAAGACAGAGAAGAACGCGCGACAGGAAAGAACACGCGACAAGAGAGGATAAAAACAAGAAAAACACCTAAAGGAATGAAAAACAAAAGACACAAAGACAATTGCATACTCACAAAGGAGTATGCAAACACCCTCCCCAAACCAAAACGCACAATGCCCCCATTGTGCTCATCAGCATACAACCACAGCTAGGGATGGGGGTAGGCAGAAAAGAAACAAACAAAGAAAGGAAAAGGAAAAAGACTATAAATTACAATAAGAGTCTAAGGAGGAAGGAGAGGAAAACTGGAAATCTAGAGAGAAAAACTGGAAATCTAAGGGAAAAACTGGAAATCTAAAGGGAAAATAAAAGAAAAACTACTTACAAGATGGAGGGACCTCCCCAAACCGAACCCCAAAGAGGGTAAGGTTAAGCACGTCCCTATCCCTCTGAGTCGAAATCCGGCTCAGAGTCCTCTCCTCCTTCCTCCTCCTCGTCCTCCTCTTCAGAACCTATGTCTCTTCCTGAGGCAGAGCCTGAAGCTTCACCATGGACACGACCGCCTGCGAGAGGTGTGTACCAGGTGGGGTGAGTCCATGGGCCGGTAGGGAGCCTACCCTGAGTGGCATACTCCCTGTAAACCGGATATTGGCAAACACTATCGTTCAACTGTTTTTGGTTGAACTGTCTGCAAAGGCCTGCCATCATTTGTGGCAGAGATCTGTCATCAACATAAGGAGGAACATAAACATTAGGAGCAGCAGTAAAATCAGGTGGGTACCCTGTCCCAGATGTGGTATGGTGGCCACCGGGAGCAGGGACCCTATGACCTCTAAAGGTGCCTCCTCTAAGGGGGAGGCGGTAAGACGGGAGTAGTGGTCTGGGCTCCCCTACAACAGTAAAAAGGGGTAGCATAGGGGGAGCCATGGTGATGGGGATGCGATCACTGAGGTAGGTGTCTACCTTCCAATAATCTCTCATGTCTACCCAATGCACGGACCTGACATAAGCCATGTCCATGAACCGGGAGGGAGTGTCAATCGCATCCTCAAAGCGAGGGAACTGGGGGACCAGGGAGCGGGCTAATCGAGTGACTAGCCCACCACAGACAATGGTAGTTAAGGAAGTTCCTTCACCCACCGACATGAAGTGAGAGGCGACCAAAAATGCAGTGTTATAAAACTGCTGACCCGTACGTCTGATGTTAAGATAACCAGACAAAATGGAGAGCTCAATGTTGTTAACATTTTGAGACTCTTTGCGGCCAAAAACAGTGTTGGCCAACAGACGCAAAAAATAACGGGGGGCGGGAAGGTGAACGGTACTGTTTTTCTTCTTCACATCGCTGGAATCAGAAAGACAGGACCACAAATCATTATATGACCCAGTGGGGTCATCCGTAAGACCCGTAGAAGATAGACCTAGATACTGAGCAAATTGGTTTAAAGTTAAAGAAAAAGTTTCATTGAACAAACGAAAAGAAATGCAAATGTTATCATAGCCGGGATGAAATGCTCTAAAATCAAAAGTAAAGGAAGAAAAGAACTCAAGAGTGAGAAGGGAATAGGTGAACTCATCCATAGTGACAAGTCTTGTGAATCCCGTCCCATTGAGCAAGGACACCACCTCATCATGACATCCCAAGGCTTGCAAGGTCGGGACACATAGGAACCGGGTTGCCACTACCAAGCAATAAGCGGTGAGATGGAGGAATCGGGCTTTCTGGGCCGGAGTACTGAAAATGATTTGCGGATAGTTGGTAGACTATCCGTGTCTTGCACCGTCAATCCTCTCGACCTAGGAACACGGCCTCTGGAGGTGCTTGCACCGGAAGTGCGGGAGCGCTTTCCACCTTGATCATGGCTAGACATTGTAAATCTGAAAAGTTCAATAAAAATATAAGTCTTGTGTGAATATGAAAACATTTCTTTAATCAAATTAGGAACAAAAGTTGCAGAAACATAAACTCCTGTGACAGACACGGGTCGGCCGACTTCACAGTTGAGTCGGTCGACCAATTATGCGAGAAAAATCAGAATTGCTGTAGCGCAACAAGTCGGCCGACCGCAAACCTAGGTCGGTCGACCAACTCACGAAAAGATGTCAGGAACTGCAAAAAATATAAATTCAGGAAAAACACAGTTCTGGTCGGCCGACCTCGGTTGCGGGTCGGTCGACCGACTATCAGAAGAAAATGCAGGATCTGTAAATTACGAAACCCAGAAAATTCAAATTTAGGTCGGCCGACCGCCGTTGTCGGTCGGTCGACCGTGAACAGTGTCAGAGTCGGATTTTCGTGACTGAAATCGCGCGAAAAAGGGCATAAAAACTTAAAGGAAGAATTAAACTAACCCTAACAGCACGAAATCACACACAAATTACAGATCTAAGCATATAAAATCAAAAGGAAGAAGAAAACTAAGAGAAAAACACACAAACAAGCATGGAAACGAAATTAAGAGCAAAATTAAACTCAAAAAGATAAACTAATTCTACCTAGAACGGAATTAAGATGATATAAAACGAAAAAGAGAGAAAGAAAACTAAGAAAATCATACCTTGAAGGAGGAAATTGAAAGAAAGCAAGTAAATTGGTGAAGGATGAAGAAGGTGGGTGTTTTTTAGGGTTTTAAGAGAGAAAAAGGGATGCAGGAAGTGTGAGCAAATGAAGGCAATTATTGTGTTTGCAAAACACAAAACACCCGTGACTTTGACTCTAAAAAAAAAACCGGAAAAAACACGCGCGGTCGGTCGACCGCAATACTCGGTCGGTCGACCTCCGTCCGTTTTACCTGTTCTGCAATTTTTACTTAATCTGTCAGAAAATATTTAAAGCTGCCAGTTGGTCGGTCGACCTAGTAGTTGGGTCGGTCGACCGCTTGTACTGACGAATTTTTGTTTTTTTCTGCAGAAATTTCAAATTTCATCAAGGATAAAACGAAAATAATAAAAAAACATAAACTTAAACTAGAGCACGGGTTGCCTCCCGTGTAGCGCTGGTTTAAGAGGTCCCGCACGACCTTTTTACCTATTAAGAAGCATCCTAAAAAGGGTCAAAGTAAGAGACTTCGACCTTTCCGACAAATTCATTTTCTCCTCGGAAGTGCTTCACATATTGGCCATTGACTTTGAACCTCTCACCAGATGAGGTTTCTAATTCGATTGACCCGAATTTTGAGACAGCTGTGATGGTGTAGGGTCCGCTCCACCTGGATTTCAGCTTACCAGGAAAAAGACGAATACGAGCATTAAAAAGCAACACCCTATCACCTACCTGAAAATCACGTCTAATGATTCTCTTGTCATGCCAGCGCTTTGTTTTCTCCTTGTAAATCCTGGCATTGTCATAGGCTAACAACCTAAATTCTTCTAACTCATTGAGCTGCAACAAACGTTTCTCACGGGAAAGATTAGGATCTAAATTAAGATTACATATAGCCCACCAAGACTTACGTTCTAAATCTACTGGTAAATGACAAGTCTTACCATAAATCAATCGGAATGGTGACATTCCTATTGGGGTTTTGAACGCGGTTCTATAGGCCCACAAAACATCATCAAGTTTTAAGCTCCAATCTTTCTTAGACTTAGAAACTACCTTGGCTAGGGTCTCCTTGAGTTCTCTATTAGAGATCTCAACTTGACCACTAGTCTGAGGGTGATAAGCTAAACCCCTACGGTGTTGGACACCGAATTTATTTAACAAGTCACCTAAGCGTTTCTCCTTAAAATGCATACCTCCGTCACTTATGACAACCTTAGGGACACCAAAACGAGGAAATATGATTTTTTTAAACATCTTAATAACAGCCTTTGCATCACAATGGGGAGTAGCAATAGCTTCTACCCACTTAGACACATAATCAACAGCCACAAGAATATACCTGTTACCTTGACTACTAGGAAAAGGTCCTTGATAATCAATGCCCCAGACATCAAAAATCTCTACCTCTAAAATACCAACTTGTGGCATTTCATGTCTTTTTGAGACATTCCCAGTTCTTTGACAAGCATCACAGTTACCTACAAAATTCCTACAGTCATCATGCAAAGTAGGCCAATAAAAACCAGACTGTAATACCTTGGCCACGGTCCTAGATGGACCGTGGTGACCACCATATGCAGAAGAGTGACATGCTTCTAGAATATCCTTCACCTCCCATTGGGGGACGCATCTCCTGGTAAGTCCATCTCCGCATTCTTTAAAAACATAAGGGTCATCCCAAAAATACTGTTTTGCATCGAACATAAATCTCTTCTTTTGTTGCCATGACAACTCAGGAGGGATTTTACCTGTAACAGCAAAATTAGCATAATCAGCATACCAAGGAGGGGGATAAGAACCTGAACTATTAATGATAAATAAACTCTCATCAGGAAATGAATCATCAATAGGTAAAGAATCTTCCCCATCAGTCAACTGTAGGCGAGATAGGTGGTCAGCTACCACGTTTTCCGCGCCTTTCTTGTCCCTAATCTCAATTTCAAACTCTTGGAGAAGGAGTATCCACCTTAAAAGCCTTGGCTTTGAGTCCTTCTTCTGAAAAAGACCTTTCAAAGCTGCATGGTCAGTGTAAACAATTACCTTATTACCTACTAAATAGGACCTGAATTTTTCCAAGGCAAATATGACAGCTAGCATCTCCTTCTCAGTAGTGAAATAGTTGACTTGAGTCTCATCTAGGGTGCGGCTCGCATAGTATATAGCATTAAGAGCCTTGTTCTTCCTTTGACCTAGCACAGCACCTACAGCGTAGTCACTAGCATCGCACATGATCTCAAATGGGAGATCCCAATCTGGTGGCTGGATGATTGGTGCTGAGATCAAAGCTTCCTTCAACCTGTTAAAAGCTGAAAGGCACTCATCAGTAAAATCAAAGATGGCATCTTTAAGAAGCAATTGTGTAAGTGGTTTAGCAATCTTAGAGAAGTCCTTAATGAAACGCCTGTAGAAACCTGCGTGTTAAGAAACTCCTCACCCCCTTGACATTAACAGGAGGGGGTAATTGCTCAATCACCTGCACCTTTGCTTTATCTACATGTATACCTTTGTCAGAAATTAGATGCCCTAACACTACCCCTTCAGTAACCATAAAATGACACTTTTCCCAGTTTAGGACAAGGTTTACATCAATACATCGCTGCAAGACTTTATCAAGATTAGCTAAGCATTGATCAAAAGCATTACCGTAAACAGAGAAATCATCCATAAATACCTCCATAATGTTTTCTATAAAGTCAGAAAAGATACCCATCATACACCTTTGAAAGGTATCAGGAGCATTGCATAACCCAAAAGGCATCCTGCGATAAGCAAAAACACCATGTGGACATGTAAAAGTAGTCTTAATTACTCTGATCATCAGGATGGATGGGAATCTGGAAAAAACCTGAATAACCATCTAGAAAACAGAAGAATTTATTAGAAGTCGGTCTTTCAGTCATTTGGTCAACAAAAGGAAGGGGGAAATGGTCTTTCTTGGTGGCGGCATTTAACTGCCTATAATCAATGCACATCCGCCACCCAGTTACAACTCTAGTTGGTATTAACTCATTTTTATCATTCTTAACTACTGTGGTTCCTCCTTTCTTAGGAACCACCTGAACTGGGCTAACCCACTTAGAGTTGCCAACTGCATAGATAATACCTGCATCAAGAAGTTTCATTACCTCAGCCATAACCACATCCTGCATCTTAGGATTCAATTTACGTTGTCCCTGTCTATAAGGCTTATGCTCTTCTTCTAACTCTATTCTATGCATGCAAACATCAGGGCTTATGCCCTTAATATCATCCAAAGAATAACCTAGAGCTTTCCTATTCTTTTTGAGAACAGTCATTAAGGCAGAAAGTTGGTCAGGACTAAGTTTAGAACTAACAATCGCAGGGTACTGGTCAGTATCATCTAAGAAAACATACTTAAGATTAGGAGGAAGTGGCTTACGCTCTGGTACCTTTACCTCAATTGCCTGAACAGAATCAGTACTGATGGAATAGCACATGTTTACCAGACTTGCATTAGCTAGGCTTATGAGCTTCTCATTCTCTTCTTCAGTGAGCTCATACTCCTCTTCCTCTTCTTCTATCACATCCAACTCTTCAGCATCTTCAGCTGGATTACCTGCACACTTATCCAAAACTGTCAGATCATCTAAGGGATCCTTGGTCAAGGATTCCCTCCAATTAAGGATAACATTCATGTCTATAATATCGATGGAGCAACAAGTATCATCAGTAGGAATAGTTGCCTTATGGGCAAGACTAAACTCGATAGTGTCATCCCCAATCTCTAAAGTAATGGTCCCGCGTTTGACATCTATTACAGCCCCAGCTGTGTGTAAAAATGGTCTACCTAGAATAATAGGTATTTGACTATCCTCAGCAATGTCTAAAACAACGAAATCCACAGGAATAAAGAAATTTCCCACTCTTACTGGGACATCCTCCAAGACCCCTAATGGTCTTTGGGTTGATCTATCAGCCATCTGTAGGGTAATATTGGTGACTTTAAGTCTACCTAAACCAAGTCTTTCACATACAGAATAAGGTATAACACTGACACTAGCCCCTAGATCACAAAGGGCTTTCCCTATAACATGATTACCTATGGTACAAGGGATGGAAAAACTACCTGGGTCTTTTAACTTGGGTGCTATATTATCTTGTGAAAGAACATAACATTCTTCCACAAAAGCAACAGCACCGTCGTCCTGAAAATTCCTCTTACGACTCAAAATATCTTTCATGAATTTAGCATAAGAAGGTACCTGGTTAATTAAATCAGTGAAAGGGATGGTTACCTCAAGATTCTTCACCATCTCCAAAAACTTACCAAATTTTCGATCCTCTTTTGAATTTTTCAGTCTTTCGGGATAAGGAACGGTGACATTAGCCATAGGATCAGAACCTTTGGCTTTTTCAGCTGTAAAATTTCGGTGAGGCCTTGAATGAAGGAGGAATCCAGCGATTCCGGAGTCAAAACAGCACTCTGCTCAGGAACGTCGGTCGGTCGACCTACAGCAGCGGTCGGTCGACCAGAATCTGCAACATCCGAAACTTTCTTTTCTCCAGAATCTGATCTCACGTCAGGAACCGAGGTCGGTCGACCTACTGTAGCGGTCGGTCGACCTCCTGATCTGTTGACGGGATCAGATTCTTTGTTTTGAACCTCGGCAGAATCGTCCTTTTGGGCTGATCCTTCACAAACACGGCCACTCCTAAGGTTTATGGCGTTCAACGTTTCCATGGGTCCCTCACAACTAGCTGGAGAGCTAGTTATTCGGTTGGCTATGTTTATCAAGTGTTCTTCAAAAGCCTTTGAGGAGGCAATTTGAGCCTTTCCCATCTCTATAACCTGCCTTGTTAAAACACCAACTAGAGCTCTCAAGTTCTCAATTTCACCCGTGTTGTCAACCGTAGTAACTAGGTTCGTACTTTCAAGCTTCGGCTGGGTTGCCTCAAGCTTTTCAAAACGGGCTTCAACTGTTGTCTCAAGAGCCATCACTCTATTCATCTCCACATTCAGCCTCTGTGAATTCCCACGTGAACTCTTAAAGGCAGCTCTATGCACCGCCATGTCTTCAATGGTTTCCCAACCCTTCATATGGTCGGTGTTATTCTGGAATCTTCCATTGGCGGCCGCATCAAGAATCATCTTATAATCATCGTAAAGGGCGTTGTAAAATTGGTTACACAGGTCCCATTGTTGAAAGTTATGGTGAGGGATAGAACGGACCAAATTCTTGAACCGATCCCATGCTTCACAAAATCCTTCATCAGGTCCTTGTTGAAAGTTACGGATTTGGCTTCTCAAGTCTTCGGCTTTTGCAAGAGGAAAGTATTTCTTGTAAAAAGCCAATGCCAAGGAAGTCCAATCCGTAACCTTCTCAGCTGCCCTATCAAGGTAGCGGTACCAATCTCGCGCGGCATCTTTTAATGAGAACAGGAACATCATTGCCAGCACCTCGTCTCTAGTCACCCCGTCGGGTATGGGTATGGCACAACAATAATCCGTGAAGGTTGTAACATGCTTCATTGGATCTTCGTCGGGTAGACCAGAAAACTGACTCCGTTCCACCAAAAAGATGTTATTTGGGTGGAGCACAAAGGAGCCAGTGGTGGGGGTAGGCAAGGCGAATCCCTTCGGTAAATCTTGAGCTTTTGGCTGTAGGTGGTCATAAATAGAATCCATATCTAAACAAGAGAGTACTCAAGCCTTCCTCTCAAAAACCTGTCTTCTAAACAAAACTAGAAGAAAAGGTAAGTAACGGTCTTAAGGAACCTGAGTTCCTTAAGACAAGAAAAATAAACTAAAAATTAACAAACAAAATTATACCGTCTCCCCGGCAACGGCGCCAAAATTTGACACCCGTCGTTGAGGGGTGTCAAAGATAAGATTTATAAAACCTCAGCTTAAACTTAGATAGGATAAGTCAAGGGTCGAACCACAGAGAGACAAGGTTAATTATGTTTGTGAATTTAAAGTCTATTGCAAGTAACCAAAAAGGGGGTTTTGATTTGAGATTTAAAATAATAACTAAAAGGACAAAATAAACAAGAGAAATAAAATAAGGTAAAAGGAGATTAGGAACTTTGGTTCCCCATGGTTAAAACAAGTCAATGAAGGGTAAAATAATCAAATAACACAATCCCAAGGAACAAAGAATAAACCTTTAGGTCAATATTCTACCCAATCCTTACGGTCTTAGGGTTCCTAGAAAAGCACTAAACTTTCGTTCAAGGGCAATCCCAATGTTGTTGTTAAACTAATCCTAATAATCTTTCAATCTTAAGGATTAGTTCACCAACAACAATGGGGGATTGGTAATTCAATCATTAAACTATCAAAATCAAGTCTTTACCATGGTCCCCCTAATTCCTAATCACAAGAATTAGCTATGCATACTTTTAATTATGAAACTAACAATAACTAATAGCATCAAAGGAATTAACATAATTAAAGATGACAATAAAAGGGGAAACATGAATTAAGAAACAACAATAAGATGAACAACAAGATTCAATTAAAAGGGAAAGATTAATTGTAGCAAACTTACAACTTAATTGGAATTAAGAACAAAAGATGAAAACTTGAATAAAATCTCTTTCTAAACTATGGAGTTCTTCTAACATAAGGTGCTTGACAATAAAAGATTCCTTGTTCATAAAAAGCTTGTCTAACATAAATTGCTTGACCTAATTTTAGAGTTTAGGTCTTCTTCAATAAGAATAATTACAAGATTAGGAAAGTAGAAACACGAAACAAAAGTCCCGGGTCAGCTTCTGGTCGGTCGACCTCTGATGCGGGTCGGTCGACCACTTCTACGATACTGGGCTTTTCTGCGAATTGGACTCAGGTCGGCCGACTTCTCTGGTGGGTCGGTCGACCGCTTCTTGTCCGTTTCAGCTTTAATCTGGCCCAATAGCAACACTTGGATGTGCAACTCGGATCCTTACTCCGCATTAGTACTCAAAACAGCTTCCGAAAGGCAAATAAGGTTCAGTTTTGCTCACTTCCGCGTATTCCTACATATAGAACATAGAAATGCCAAAGTAAACCGTTTCAGGAGAAATAGCAACTAAAAGTCACGAAAATGTAAGAAAATACGTGCCAAATGAATAAATAAAATGCATAAAATAGGCACGTATCATCTTCTGTGAGCCTTGTTCCTTTTCATTTAGATTAGTGGCAAGATCGACCTGTTCTCGGGGTAGAGATACATGCCTTGAGGAATGCTTGGTTTTGCGTTGTCAGAATTTGGTTGAGAGAGTTTATGATAATAATATTCGGGTGATATTGGATAGTGTGCCATCTTGAAAGTTTTATGGTAAGTGGCTAGATGTAAGTGGTATTTGTAGATTTTTAAGCACCATTTGAGGATTTGGATAGAATGCTTGGAGTTATAGATGAATTTAGAGGAATGTGCCTTAGATAATGATGATGTGGTAAAATGGATGAATGAGGTAAGTTAGTGCTACTTGATCTTGAGGAATTGCTTAATTGCAGAAAGGACCACATACGTGAGGAACGAGAGTTGTTAGTAACGGTGTGAGAACATTGGAACGTTTGCAGGAACTTGTGGAATTGACTGAGTGGTTGATCTTAAGTTACTTAATGATCCTAGCTTTTATCTAAAGAAAGACTTAAAGGAAAATTTAGGATACATCATCAGTTTGAGAATGAGTGATTTGTGGAGGGATGTAAGTCCAGATACGCGTTGAATTGAGTATGGTTATTGTGGGCTGCGATACAAGTCTAGTAGATGTATCACATGAGTTGAGTAGTCTGAGAGTTTAGTTGAATCGTCATTTGGGGAACTATCTGAGATGAGTTATCTCAACTTTTGAGGAATAAATCATTGAAAGGATAATGTTGCTTTAGACTTCGAGGAACCTTGAGATTCGAATCGTTTTGAGGAACTAGTCATGAAGACCCGTCATAGACGTGCCTGACTTGGAAGTTGTTACCTTAATGAGATCTTGTTTTGAATGTTCATTGTGATTATAATTTGGGAATTTAAGATATTGAACCTTGCGAAATAGGTTGCTAGGATCGAACGGTTAGAATTTAAGGTTAGAGGATAGTGAATACTATATCTTGAGTTTTGAGGATTCATTGTTATGGTAATAGAGTTTCGATTCAGAGTTTTGGAAACCTTCTTGTTGAGGAATGCCCTGTTTTGTGGATGAGATAGGGGTAATAGGAACCGTGAACCCATTGTGAGCATTGAGGTTACTGGAATCGCCTTTTGGGATATACTAGGGATCGTTGGAAGGATGTTTTGATTGTGAATTGAGCGGTTAGTGCACCCATGTTTGGCAAAGGTTATCGTCTTCTTCAACCTTCGACTTGATTGTTCCGTTCCTTCAACCCTCCTTTTTGTGTCCTTACAGCCGCGAGGCTTGAAACCCCTAATCCTTCGTATCAAAAATAAGCTCTGCGACTGTTTCCGCGCTCTCAAACGTCTGTTTTGGAACTTGTTTCCCAATTGTTGAGTTTAAATCCATTGTTTTTGGAAAAAGCTTAATTGTTTTAAGAATTTGAAACTACTTCCTCTTCCGTTAGAAGCGACTTTTGATCATTGTTACAAATTTATCTTTTCAAGAATTCGAGAATAAAGGGTAATTTTGAGGAAAACTTGGTTTTTAAAGAGCGTAACGTTTTACGATTTTGTCAGGTTTCAGCGTTGACTGCCACAAGAACTTGTTATTGGAGACGTCTGATAACCCGTGCAGTGCTGGTCAACACCGAATCAACCTAATTTTGAACGGTATTTGAATAAAATTTTGGGACTTGCCTCGGATTTGGAATGTCGGACTCTTGAATACGTAACGAGAATCCCAATGCCCATTGACAAGACTTGTGCCTTGAAATCTTTTACTTCTTAAAACCTTTTGAAGGATAAAGTTTTGGGTTGTCACGACCCTCGTGGTTTATTTTGAAAGTTTTAGTTGTTTTCGTACCTACTTCTACCTTCGAGTTTCGAGGACGAAACTTTTTGAAGATTGGGTGATTGTAACATCCCGTATTTTCGTGATTTATATTTAAAGACTTTTAATTATTTAAGTAATAAATTATAATTCCAAAGGTTTCAATTATTGTTACGGGACAAAATAATATTTTAATATTTGATGTTAACCCACTTTAAAATAACACTTTAATGATTATTGATAAGTTATTTTTTAATGTTCCGTTAAGATCCGTCTTGAGAACCTTAAGTCCTTAAGACGAATATAACATGGCAACTTAAAGTCCGTCTCAACAAACCCGTCTGTATTTTCCAACCCGTTTCATTGACTCGGAAAGGACAGTCCTTGAACCCTCTTAAAACCCATATGTCGACATACTCCTTCATCTTCAAAACACTTTTACAGTAAACTCCATTCTCACAAAACCTCCATTTATAATCATCTTCTTTTGCTCTTTTCTTCATCATCCGTCTACCGAATTAAGGTAACAATAACATTTTCGGAATCCTCATCAAATTTCCAAGCCATCTATCAGTTTCGTTTTGCATTTCATCGACTTCGAAATTTGGGCTGTTTCGCATAAATTCCGTTTTTCAGTCCTTAGACCCGTTTTTCGTGCTTGTAGGTGAAGGATTGGAGAACCCGGACATTGATAGCTTCGTGGTAGAGGACGATCTTTAAGCCGGAGTGCATTTAAGGTGACGATAATGAGAAACTCGGCCTTATTGTGAATATTAGCAAGTTTTGATGTGTTCTTCTATTTGTTTCTGATTTTTGTTAATGTTTAATGGTTAAAGGACTTAGTATCATGTTTAGGATTGTTCTTATGTGAAGAATTCATGCTTGGTGATGTTTTTATATGTTCTTAAGCTTATTTTCAGTTTTCACAAAGTTAAGACGGATACTTGAGATTAATCGTTTGAGGATTGTTATGGGATTTGTTTGCTGTTAGTTAGTAGTATTGGATGATTGGAATATTGGGTAAACTTTACTTGTAGCAATTTTGAAGAATTGGTGTCGATTTATGGAGTTTTCGATTAGGCTGGAAGTTGCGAAAAATCGTATCAGGCTCTCTGAGCCGGTCGACCGACCGGCCGCCGGTCGACCGGCTGGGAGCGTCTTCTTGTGTTTTGCGAAGTTTTAGAGAAAATAAGGCTTGGGACTGCCAGCCGGCCGACCGGCTGGTGGCCTCTTGTGTTGCTTTTGTGTTTTTGCGAGAACTTATGTATAGGGGGGCCCAGCCGGCAGACCGGCCGCCTGCCAGCCGGCTGGGAGTGCATTGGGTGTGGGTTGCGTAGTTTGTAAAGGCTAAGGGAATGGGTTCCCAGCCGGCCGACCGACTGCCTGCCGACCGGCTGGGAGTCCCTTTGTGTTGTGTTGTTGTTATCAAAGAAGGGAATGCTGAGGGGGTCACCAGCCGGCCGACCGGCTGCCTGCCGACCGGCTGGGGATCCCTGTAGGCTGTTTTGTTTGTAATTCGCGTATAACTTTTAAACGGTTGATCGATTTTGATTGAAACTCGTTTTGTGTACCTTTGATATGTGTTTGAGGTCCCCGGAGGATGGGCGACACTATATTGGGTTCGCAAATGGAGAGAGGATAGAGACCCCCCGATCGGGTAACCGAAAGGGAAACCGACTCTCGCTCAACTTAGTTCCCGGGGTCAATTAAGTGTTGGTTAGGAGTTAAGAGAGTAGAACTATATATTAGTTCATAGACTTGAATGATATTGTATTGAGGCGTATTAAGTTATGCCTTAAGCTGGCCTCTGAACTTAATACGTGGGCTGTTTGTCATATATGGGGATATGCCTTAAGCTGGCCTCTGAGCCCTATATGTGTATGTTTGTCGTGTCTGGGACATGCCTTAAGCTGGCCTTTGAGTCCAGACATGTTTGTGGTGATCGCTGTAACACCCCCATTTACCTAGGAGCCTGAACTAGGACTTCCAGTTTAAATAAGACTGTTACCATCCTGGTTAGATCAGGGTAGTAGATATACATAGTGAAAGAAGCGCAGTACTTTAAAATAAATAGTTAAATTGAACTATTACAAAACTTAGTCCAAAACTTCCAACAACTGAATTAAAACAAATGTTCGACTGTGAAGTAAGGCTAAGTGATCTAGTGACTAGGTAGGTCCAGTCCATGTCTTTCCTCCATGCCCAGTCCTACTCCACCTGTCTCTGACCTGAAAGATCTACTCCCCATTCCGGATCATTGTAGGTGAATACGAATACACTGTCAACCTCGCGGTTGAGTAGGATAACACAATAATAAATAATAATGCAACTTATAATGATATGCAGATGCTTATGACATGCTCGAGCTCAAACAAAATCTCATTCTCATACCCTTGCACCAAGCCATACCGAACCTCCCGGCAGACTATACTCGGTCGTCACCGAACACCAGCTCAACAGCTGATAAGACACCAGGCCTGGTCTGCAGAACCACCCTGGGCTTTACATCAGAACAAAATCTGATCCATATCTTTCTCAATACTTAATGCAGATGCCGTGATTATGAATGCAATGCCAAATAATTAAATAAAGACTATCATGCTCAGAATTCATACTTGCATCCAATAGGCAAAGCACAATCACACATAATTTAATACAGAGTAAGCACCAGTGTAACCTACCTGGAATAGCAAATCTGGACAAGAAAAATCACCGTCTAGAAATACTCCACCTCAAATTCCGTTCCTATAAAATTACTTAGTATCAACCTCTATCCAAACAAACAATTACCACTACCACTTACTTAACCATGACCCTAACAAGCTTACTTAAAACACTTGGTGAAGATATCCACATAAGGCATGCTCATAACATACAATTGCCACTTACTAAAATTAACTTACTATTTTTAGAATTTCTATTTTTAGACTTACTATAAATAGCATGACACAAACAATCAATCATTATATCTCGCAATAACGATAATTATCATTAACCACAATATAACCTTACTATAGTAGTCATTTCAACATATACGAACGCATGATTAATTCCGTTTACAAAACTATCTAACATATCGTTTACCAAGTTTTTATCATTAAAAGAAGCAACACAAATAATAATAAAACCATACCCATTTACTAAAAATACCGTATGTATACAATGTAAGCATGTCAAAGCACCAAACCTATTATCACCTACTGTTGCTAAAAAGTACTTCCTAAATTTGAACCCTTAACAAAGAAACACGACAGCCAAAACCCAGCAACCCTTCGCAAACGTAACAGCAGCAGCAGGCCTCCTAACCTCTCGTTTCTTTGCTAGCCAACGTGTCAACACCTGCCAGTATCGCCAGCCACGACCACCACCTTCATCCCTGGCACCACCGGACTCGCCACTGAGCCCTGGTGGTTCCAGTGGTGAGGGTAATTGTCGCAGCCACCGAGTCTAACGCCCTGACTTGCTGAAATCAAACCCAGACAACTCGAAAAGCCTCACTGACCTGGTTCCGTGACCACTCTCATTCGCCACCGTGGAACACCACGACCCTTCACAACCACCACCCATTGACACCCTGGACTACGACCCTATCACAACCACCAAGACACAGGAATTATAACCACCACGCAGAGATCGAAACCCATATGCGAACCACCAACACACAGACTCTGTTTTCTGATAAAACCCGATACTCCTAAACCCAGAAACGAAATACCCAAAACAAATGACTTAGAACATAAAAGATGACTCGTTGATGACCAAAGCATGAAGAATACATAGCAAAGATTACAAATTTACAAAGAGGCATGATTATAAACGCTTGATGTAAACATAATTTAAATCGAAACATGAGGCAAAGAACACAAATACAACAAAAATGAGACAAGTATGGTGGTCTTACCTCCTTGCCCTTGCCAAAGACCACCCTATGACCCTTAGAACCACCGTGAGAAACCCTTCTTTGCAAACCCAGTAGTGGCGGCAGTGTATGAGATGTGTGGGGGTGCGTGTTAGCTAGGTCAAAGAGGTTTATCTTGTGCTATAAATAAGACGGCTGAGAGGGTGGTTTAGAAATTCTGTTTTTCAGAATTAAGAAAAACGTGTGGAGCTAGGGTTTTGCACGCAACCCTAGGCCCACTACGTGGCTTTACGACCAGGGATCAAGCCCCATCACGCACTCCCATACCCAAATAATGTATCTATGGCCCGGTTTTGTTAAACACTCACAAATGCGACTCGAAAACATAGCTCATAAAGTACCTTGCTCAACAACATTATATCGCTTTTATTATAACATATCGATATCGTCAACTAAACAAGTTAACCAAAATAAATAAATAAACGACATAAAATACGAAGTATTACAGTCTTCCCCCCTTAAAATGAACTTCGTCCCGAAGTTCACCCTCTCAAGGTCAACACAACTGATCAATAAAGCACGTAACGAACACAGAAAGTGACAGCATATAACATTAGAAGCAAAACAAAACTTTAAAACACTAATTGTCACACTCTACCCTCCTAAAAAGAAAGTTACGCCCTCGTAACATACCTCAAGAAAACAGCTCAGGATACGCTTCCCTCATTGAAACCTCAGTCTCCCAAGTGGCCTCCTCGACGTTATGATTAGTCCACAATACCTTTACGAGCGCGGTCTCTCCATTCCTGGTTTTCCTCACTTTTCTGTCGAGGATCTCCTTGGGTCTCTCGTCATAAGTCAACTGCTCATCGACTTCAATAACCTCATGATCAAGAACATGCGAAGGATCACTGATATATCGCCTTAGTTGCGAGACATGGAACACATTATGAACTCTGGCTAACGATGGAGGTAGAGCTAATCGATAAGCTACCTCACCAACTCGCTCCAGAATCTCGAATGGGCCAATAAACTTCTGGCTCAACTTACCCTTCTTGCCAAATCTCATTACTCCCCTCATAGGTGACACCTTTAGTAACACTTTCTCTCCTGCCTCAAACGTAATGTCACTTCTCTTTAAATCGGCATAACTCTTCTGTCTATCTTGGGCGGCTCTCATCTTTTGACGGATCACTTGGACCTGTTTTATCATCTCCTGAACCATCTCAGGTCCCAAAGTCACCGTATCTGCTCGATCATCCCAGCATACTGGACTCCTGCACTTCCTTTCATACAATGCCTCGAAAGGAGCCATCCCGATGCTAGCATGGTAGCTGTTGTTATAAGAGAACTCTATCAAATCAAGTTTGTCTTCCCAAGATCCCCCAAACTCTAGCACACAAGCCCTTAACATATCCTCCAGTGTCTGAATAGTCCTCTCAGTCTGACCATCAGTTGCTGGATGGAAAGCAGTACTCATCTTCAAGGTAGTTCCCATCAATGTCTGTAATTCTTGCCAAAATTTAGAGATGAACCTGGAATCACGATCAGAAACAATGTCCTTAGGGACACCATGAAGCTTCACCACATGCTTGACATAAGCCTTGGCCAATTCAGCCTTACTCCAAGTCTCCTTCATTGGTATAAAGTGGGCTGACTTAGTCAACCTGTCTACAATCACCCAAATCATGTCATTTCCCTTAGGAGTCCTCGGCAAGCGCACAATGAAATCCATGGAAATGCTTTCCCACTTCCACTCAGGTACATCCAGTGGCTGCAACTTCCCTTGCGGCCTCTTATGTTCTCCCTTAACTCTTTGACATACCAAACATCGAGAGACAAATTTAGCCACCTCCTGCTTCATTTTTGGCCACCAGAATGCTTTCTTCAGGTCTTTGTACAGCTTATCCCCTCCAGGATGAACGGAATAAGGTGTAGAATGTGCTTCGACCAAAATATTTTTCTTCAATTCCTCATCATCAGGTACACACCATCTCCCATCAAATCTCAAGCTATCATCACTGTAAATCTCGAACTTAGAATATGGCTCGTCATCACTAGCTTTGCTCACTGCCTCACGCCACTTCTGAATCCTAGGATCACTTTTCTGTCTTTCTCGAATCTCAGCATATAACTCAGGCTCGATCGTCAAATCCCCCATGGTCTCACCTTTCCTTATCACTGCGATGCCCATCTGTCCCAACTCACGATACATACTTAATCTGGACATAGCTGTGCACAGAGCGTGAACAGACTTCCTACTCAATGTATCCGCCACGACATTAGCCTTTCCCTCCTTGTACAAAATCTCCATGTCATAGTCTCCAATAAGCTCTATCCACCTCCGTTGACGCATATTCAGCTCTCTCTGAGCATAGATATATTTCAAACTCTTGTGATCCGAATACACCTTAAATGTGGCTCCATAAAGATAATGTCGCCACAACTTAAGTGCAAAGACTACCGCTCCAAGCTCCAGGTCATGCGTCGGATAATTTTCCTCATAAGGCTTCAGCTGCCTAGAAGCATAAGCAATTACTCTCCCGTTCTGCATCAGCACACATCCCAATCCCTTCTTAGAAGCGTCAGTGTACACTTCAAAATTCTCACTTCCCTCTGGTAAAGCAAGGATAGGAGCTGTGGTGAGACGCTCCTTCAGGTCTAGGAATGCCCTTTCACAGTTCTCATCCCAGACGAATCTGTTCTCTTTCCGCATCAACGATGTCATCGGTTTGGCTATTTTTGAAAAATCTTTTACGAACCTCCTATAATAACCCGCTAAACCCAAGAAGCTACGTTTGTCAGCCACGTTCCTTGGTCGTTCCCATTTCGAAACGGCCTCAATTTTGCTAGGGTCAACAGACACGCCCTCCTTAGACACCACATGCCCCAGAAAGGCAACCTTCTCGAGCCAAAACTCGCACTTACTTAGCTTGGCATATAATTGATGGTCCCTCAAGGTCTGTAACACCAAGCTCAAATGCTTAGCGTGCTCTTCTCTGTTCTTTGAGTATACCAGGATGTCGTCGATAAACACCACTACAAACTGGTCCAGATAAGGACTAAACACCCTGTTCATTAAGTCCATGAAGACAGCAGGTGCGTTAGTCAGGCCAAAAGGCATCACTACAAATTCATAATGCCCATACCTCGATCTGAACGCGGTCTTGTGGATATCTGCATCTTTGATTCGCAACTGATGATACCCTGACCTCAAATCGATCTTGGAAAACACACCAGCCCCACTCAACTGGTCAAAAAGATCGTCGATGCGAGGTAAAGGATATCGATTCTTGATCGTCACATTGTTAAGCTCCCTATAATCCACGCACAATCTCATGGTCCCGTCCTTCTTTTTAACGAACAACACCGGAGCTCCCCAAGGTGACACACTTGGTCTGACGTAACCCTTGCTTGCTAACTCATCCAGCTGCTTTCTCAACTCCTCCAATTCCTTAGGTCCCATGCGATAAGGTGCTTTAGAAATTGGCTCAGCCCCAGGTTTCAGATCAATGCCAAAATCCAAGTCCCTCTTTGGCGGTAACCTAGGAATCTCGTCTGGAAACACGTCTTCAAAATCTCTTACAACCTCGATCTCACTGGCTTGGGGTTTCTCCGCCGTCAAATCTCTCACATGACACAACAACATCTCGTCACCCCTCTTCAGACAAGTCTTCAGTGCATTGATGGTTATCAGCTTCAGTTTAGGCTTTACAGAATATCCCTTGTAGGATACCCTCACTCCCTTGGGTCCCCTCAAGGTGATCTTTCCTTGGTAGCAATCAATGTAGGCCTTGTACTTTTTCAGCCAATCCATGCCTAATATCACCTCAAAGCCTCCCAACGGAAACTCGATCAAATTCGACTCAAAACTCACTTCTCCTACTTGGATCGTTACATTGGTGTAAACTCTATTACAAGCTATGGACTCTCCAGACGGTATGGTTACAGAATCAGCTATACTACTATATATATCGAGTCCTATAGCCCTAGCATGCTCCGCAGATATGAAAGAATGCGATGCACCAGAATCAAATAAAACAAAAGTAGGAAGGGTATGTACTAGAAATGTACCAGTAACAACATGTGCATCCTCCTCTGCAGCCTCTTTGCCCATCATAAACAGTGCCCCACTCTTCTTAGCCCCACTCTGGTTCACGGATCCTGCTCCACTCTGAGTGCTAGCCTCTGCCAGGGTCTTCTGAAAATTACCATTACCACTACTCTGGTTTCCTTGGTAGCGGTTCTGGTTATTGTAGCTGCTGAAATTCCTCTGGTAGTTATTACCTCCAGATCTGTTGTTGTTTGAATAATTTGCATTTGGTGTCCTGAATCCACCACTCTGATTACCTCTATGGTAACTGTTCCCAGCACTTTGTGTTCCCGACCAACAATTTGATTGCTTGTGCCCAATTTTCCCACACTTGAAACATGTAGGATTGGCACCACTTGTCCCAGAAATAGAGCGATTTCCACCTCGATTGCCATTTCCTCCAGGTGCACTGTTGGAGAAAAATGACCGATATTGGTTATTTGGCTTCTTGTTCCCTGAGCTTTCGGCTCCAGATTCCGCCTTCCTCTTATCACCCTTAGTCTTCTCTTCCTCCTTAATCTGGTCAGCTAGCCTTTCTGCCTGGCCAGCCCTCTCGTAGATATCTTCCACAGTCGTGGGCTTGGTTGCCAGCATGCTCCTCTTGATATTGAGAGTCAGTCCCTTCTCAAACCTTGCTGCTAACATCTCCTGTGTGTAGCCTAAGTCAGCTACATTCTCTGCCAGTTGTAAAAACTTACTGTGATACTCCTCCACAGTCATCCCTTCAGCCATTTGGAATGAATCGAATTCTGCTCTCAGCTTCCCTTTTACATGCTCCGGCACGAACTTGGAGGATAATATCCCCCTGAACTCCTCCCAGCGCACATATTCTGAACCGATCTCTTCTGCAGCTGCCTTGATTTCTTCTTTATTGTTATTCCACCATAACCTAGCTGTACCCTTCAGGTAGAATACAGCTTGGTCCACCTTCATTGATTCTGGTACAGACAGCAGTTCGAATATGCTCTCGAACTCTCGGCACCACTCTGCAAGTAGACTCGGTGCTCCCTCCCCATCGTACTTGGTGGGGTTATACCTAGAAATATTATTACTCATCTTGATGGCGTCAGACTGAGTGTTTGCCCCAATCTTAGCTAGGAGAGCAGCGTTCATAGCTACTAGGCGATCGTATTCCTCTCGCGATACATTAGCAGTGTTGGGTTCTCTCCTGGGAGGCATTTTGCTACACAGGTGACAAAATTTTACGAGCATCCTAGGTAAATTCCTATTCTGACTTAGTCTTACTTGCATACATACTCAGCATGTAACTTTCCATACAGTTAAATCCTTATTAAAAGTCTACTTAAAGGCTTAGGGATCACATAACCACATGCATATACAATCCTCACTTATATACAACATTACTATATAAACTTATATTCTCAATGCTTGAAAATAACACAGATACATGCCACTCATCATGTAATATCACTTTTATGCCTTATTGTATTCATATATATACTCATCCATTTTTCACATCATAACTTACCTCATTCCTTGGCGCTGAAATGTTAGTACAACATATATATACGTTTCCACCTTGGGTCTTTCTTAATGCTACCCACACTCTTCATCTCTCAAGGTTACCAGGTTAGACTGAAAGGGCCAGTGGTTTGGTTTGAGGGGGCCCCTAACTCATCCCAACCCTATGGGGCTCCTAACAGTTACTAGCCTGGGGTTCATTTTATTTAGACACTCCTATGTTCATTATTTCATTTTAGTTTAGGCCTGAGGATCGTTCGCTCTGATACCACTTTGTAACACACCCATTTACCTAGGAGCCTGAACTAGGACTTCCAGTTTAAATAAGACTGTTACCATCCTGGTTAGACCAGGGTAGTAGATATACATAGTGAAAGAAGCGCAGTACTTTAAAATAAATAGTTAAATTGAACTATTACAAAACTTAGTCCAAAACTTCCAACAACTGAATTAAAACAAATGTTCGACTGTGAAGTAAGGCTAAGTGATCTAGTGACTAGGTAGGTCCAGTCCATGTCTTTCCTCCATGCCCAGTCCTACTCCACCTGTCTCTGACCTGAAAGATCTACTCCCCATTCCGGATCATTGTAGGTGAATACGAATACACTGTCAACCTCGCGGTTGAGTAGGATAACACAATAATAAATAATAATGCAACTTATAATGATATGCAGATGCTTATGACATGCTCGAGCTCAAACAAAATCTCATTCTCATACCCTTGCACCAAGCCATACCGAATCTCCCGGCAAACTATACTCGGTCGTCACCGAACACCAGCTCAACAGCTGATAAGACACCAGGCCTGGTCTGCAGAACCACCCTGGGCTTTACATCAGAACAAAATCTGATCCATATCTTTCTCAATACTTAATGCAGATGCCGTGATTATGAATGCAATGCCAAATAATTAAATAAAGACTATCATGCTCAGAATTCATACTTGCATCCAATAGGCAAAGCACAATCACACATAATTTAATACAGAGTAAGCACCAGTGTAACCTACCTGGAATAGCAAATCTGGACAAGAAAAATCACCGTCTAGAAATACTCCACCTCAAATTCCGTTCCTATAAAATTACTTAGTATCAACCTCTATCCAAACAAACAATTACCACTACCACTTACTTAACCATGACCCTAACAAGCTTACTTAAAACACTTGGATAAGATATCCACATAAGGCATGCTCATAACATACAATTGCCACTTACTAAAATTAACTTACTATTTTTAGAATTTCTATTTTTAGACTTACTATAAATAGCATGACACAAACAACCAATCATTATATCTCGCAATAACGATAATTATCATTAACCACAATATAACCTTACTATAGTAGTCATTTCAACATATACGAACGCATGATTAATTCCGTTTACAAAACTATCTAACATATCGTTTACCAAGTTTTTATCATTAAAAGAAGCAACACAAATAATAATAAAACCATACCCATTTACTAAAAATACCGTATGTATACAATGTAAGCATGTCAAAGCACCAAACCTATTATCACCTACTGTTGCTAAAAAGTACTTCCTAAATTTGAACCCTTAACAAAGAAACACGACAGCCAAAACCCAGCAACCCTTCGCAAACGTAACAGCAGCAGCAGGCCTCCTAACCTCTCGTTTCTTTGCTAGCCAACGTGTCAACACCTGCCAGTATCGCCAGCCACGACCACCACCTTCATCCCTGGCACCACCGGACTCGCCACTGAGCCCTGGTGGTTCCAGTGGTGAGGGTAATTGTCGCAGCCACCGAGTCTAACGCCCTGACTTGCTGAAATCAAACCCAGACAACTCGAAAAGCCTCACTGACCTGGTTCCGTGACCACTCTCATTCGCCACCGTGGAACACCACGACCCTTCACAACCACCACCCATTGACACCCTGGACTACGACCCTATCACAACCACCAAGACACAGGAATTATAACCACCACGCAGAGATCGAAACCCATATGCGAACCACCAACCCACAGACTCTGTTTTTTGATAAAACCCGATACTCCTAAACCCAGAAACGAAATACCCAAAACAAACGACTTAGAACATAAAAGATGACTCGTTGATGACCAAAGCATGAAGAATACATAGCAAAGATTACAAATTTACAAAGAGGCATGATTATAAACGCTTGATGTAAACATAATTTAAATCGAAACATGAGGCAGAGAACACAAATACAACAAAAATGAGACAAGTATGGTGGTCTTACCTCCTTGCCCTTGCCAAAGACCACCCTATGACCCTTAGACCCACCGTGAGAAACCCTTCTTTGCAAACCCAGTAGTGGCGGCAGTGTATGAGATGTGTGGGGGTGCGTGTTAGCTAGGTCAAAGAGGTTTATCTTGTGCTATAAATAAGACGGCTGAGAGGGTGGTTTAGAAATTCTGTTTTTCAGAATTAAGAAAAACGTGTGGAGCTAGGGTTTTGCACGCAACCCTAGGCCCACTACGTGGCTTTACGACCAGGGATCAAGCCCCATCACGCACTCCCATACCCAAATAATGTATCTATGGCCCGGTTTTGTTAAACACTCACAAATACGACTCGAAAACATAGCTCATAAAGTACCTTGCTCAACAACATTATATCGCTTTTATTATAACATATCGATATCGTCAACTAAACAAGTTAACCAAAATAAATAAATAAACGACATAAAATACGAAGTATTACAATCGCGTTGGAACATGCCTTAAGTTGGCCTCTGAGTCTGACGAGTAGAACAGCTGCACAACGGGGTATTTAGGTCGTAACACCTCACCCGGAGTGCAGATGTTTGATGCTAGAACATGCCTTAAGCTGGCCTCTGAGTTTAGTATCTTGTGATGTAGTGAAGGGACATGCCTTAAGCTGGCCTCTGAGTCCTTTACTTTTGGATGCTAGTCTATGCCTTAAGTTGGCCGCTGAGTCTAGTGTCTTGCTGATTGGCAGGTCCATGCCTTAAGCTGGCCTCTGAGTCCTTGTTTGCTGAATGTTTTGGTGTTTAGGTTATGTCTTAAGCTGACCGCTGAACCTTTTCACTTGTTGAATGTTTTGTTAATTAGGTTATGTCTTAACTTGACCGCTGAACCTTCTTACTTGTTGAATGTTTTAGTATGTAGGTTATGTCTTAAGCTGACCGCTGAACCTTATACTTGCTGAGATTTATCTGCTTGCCTAGTGTTGGTATAGTGTCAGATATAGATGTTGATGTTAATACTTGACTTCGTTGTGGTTATTCATCCAAGGCATTGGATGACTCTATGATCGGTTTCATAAATAGTTGGATTGAAATACCCCTCCGACTGGGTAACCAGTAGAGAAACCGGCTCTCCTTCCTAATGGTTTATGAAGTTGGTTGAGAGTCGTGCACTAGAGTTTGCATGATAGTATGAGAACAGTTGATGAGATGTTTATGCTTCACATGTTTATATATGTTGGAGTATTCTGTATTGCTTTATGTGTTACGTGTCGTTACAAAAGGTGGCTAGGAGAACTCTAGTCACTCCCCACTGATTGTGGCGTACATGTTTTCATGTATGTAGGTACATGCAGGTTGGATCGGGGTTCACACGAGAGCTAGCGAGTGATGATCCTTTCATCATATGACATAGACGCTTACCGATTAGCTAGACTCTTAGTTTCTTTTGATACAGTTTTGTTGGTGCCTGTAGGGATGTTCCATCCCAGACTTGTATTTATATTTTCGTTCGTACTTAGAACTGTGACTTATCTATTTCAGTTTCCGTTTCAGTTTAACTCTTCTCGCATGTTGTTTACTTTAAAAAGTTTTAATTCCGCTGCATTTTTAGTACTTTTGTATGTTTATATTTCCGCTTTCGCGAGGGGTTTTACAATACACGGTTTAAAACAAGACAAACAGATAAAATAGCTTCTCCCTACATAAAATCAGATAACCCAGAAGATAATTAATAACATATCATTCAACATATCTTTAAAGTTCTATTTTTCCTTCAGCTACACCATTTTGTTCAGGCGTATAAGGGGCTGAAAACTCATGTATAATGTAACATCCCGTATTTTCGTAAATAATATTTTAATACTTTTAAAGTATTTTTCGGAATATAATATTATTTTAATAATAAATCGTAAGTTTTATTTTAAGTTTCCGTTAAGTTCCATCTTAGGATGTTTTAATCTTAAGATGTCATCACTTGGCATTTTATTTCCCGACTTGAGTTTCCGTATCACTTAAACAAAACAAACCCGACTCAAGTATAAAATAAAAGGACAACCTAGAACCCCTCATAAACCCTTCCATCGACATCTTCATTTCCCAAAAACTCATTTCACTGTAACATAAACCCTCCATAATTCCTTCTTCTCAAAAGCTCTAAAAGTTCATCTAAAGCTCCAATTCAACCCGAATCAAAGTAAGAATTTCATATTCGGATTCCTCTCGCGATTTCTAATCTTTCTATCACTTTCAATTTCAGTTTCTTAAACTTTCTCTTCCGGGCTGTTTTGCCCCAATTCCGTTTTAGGCTTATGATTTCCGTTCTCATGGTTATAGGAGTTGGTTTAGAAGACCCGGAGGGCGATACTTACTTGGTGGAAGAGGATTTCGGAGCTTAACCCGTTTTGAGGTGACTATTATGAGTAACTCGGCCTAATTTGTTAAAGTAGCATGCTTGTTGTGAATTTTGAGGTGTTCTTAACATGTTTAAGCTTGTTATCATCTTCTTTATGTTTCTTCTTATGTTTATTGTTGAAGAATTATGTTGAATTCATCTTTTGGATGGAATTTGGGAGTATACATGGAGACCGGTTGAATTTGGGTATTATGTTGTAAATGCTTGAATTGGTGTTGTTCTAATGTTAGATTATACTTCATATGTATGTTTATATGCTGGGTAAATCTTTGTTGTGGTAATTTACGAGTCTTGTATCAATTGCTAAGGATTTGGGATTCAATTGTTCATAGTCGAAATTTGCGAAAATGCGTAACAGGGGCTCTGAGCCGGCAGACTGACCGGCAGCCGGTCGACCGGCTCAGCGGTCGTCTTGGTATTGTTCGTGAAATTTGGGAAAATGTGTGTAGGGCTCTGAGCCGGGTGGCCGGCCGCCGGTCCACCGGCTTAGAGTCCCTATTGGTTGTGCGTTTTTCAAAAAGGGAAGCTAGGGAAAGGATTCCTAGCCGGTTGGCCAGCGGCCGGTCGGCCGGCTAAGAACCTTTTCTCCGTTTGTGAATTTGTAGAAGTATGTTGAGAATGGGACTCCCAGCCGGGTGTCCGGCAGCCGGTCCACCGGCAGAGGATCCTATTCCTTGGTTTTCGAAATGTTGGCGCAGATTGGGAAGGGACTCCCAGCCGGTTGACCGGCAGACGGTCTGGCACCGGCTGAGAGCCCCTATTCTCTTAAAATCATCTTTAACTTTTGATCGGCTTGTCCGATTTACTTGAGACTTGTTTCGTATGCTTTATATGTGTGTTTGAAGTCCCCGAGGTTCGGGCGACGCTATATTGGGTTCGGGAATGGAGAGAGGATAGAGACCCCCCGGTCGGGCAACCGAAAGGGAAACCGACTCTCCCTCAACTTAGTTCCTGGGGTCAATTAAGTGCTGTTTAGAGGTCAGTAAAGTTAGGACTAAGGACCTGGTTGTAGTACATATCGGAATATGTCTGAGCAGGGACCGCTAGAGTACGATATGTACTGATGTCTGATGCATGTCAAGGTATGATCTGAGTTGGGATCCTCTAGTTTGACATGTGAGTGTTTGTGGCGTGGCGGACATGTCTGAGTTTGGACCTCTGGACTGTCACGTGTATGGATGATGCGGTAGGAGATGTCTGAGTTGGGACCTTTGTCCTTCCGTGAGTTTTTATGACCCTGGCGAATTGAATCTGAGTTGGGATTTGATTCACTACGAAGGGTAGTGGTCACGACTGAGCAGGGTCAATGAACCCTTATTAGCTGATTGGTATCCATTCGTGCCTGAGCAGGGGTTCACGGGTGTATGCTTGCTGATTTGTGTACCAAGTTTACCTGAGTTGGGGTGTGACTTGGACACTGCTGATTGTGTTTAGTTCTGCCTGAGTTGGGGTTAGATCTAGATATTGTTGATTGCATCTGCTTGCCTGAGTTGGGGTACTTGCCTGAGTTGGGGTACAGTGTCAGATGTTGCTGAATGATTGTGTGTTTATATAGAGTATTGGTTATCTTAGTATTGTTCGTCCAAGGCATTGGACGACTCTTAGTCTGGTTTCGTAAATGGTTTGGAGTGAAAGACCCCCCGGCCGGGCAACGGGAAGGGAGACCGGCTCTCATCTCAAATAGTTTCCGAAGCTAGTTGAGAGCCTTTGCATAAGTGATGTATGATGATGTGAGAGTTGATATATATATATATATATAGAGGCCGGATCACGTGAGGCCGCCTATTACGGTGAGGCCGCCGAACCCTTACTATGTTGCACATGATTTTCAATGTTCATTGGACTAATTTCAATGGGATGAAAATTATGGGTCATTTATAACAATTCATTTGGCCCAAGTATTTTCTCTATATAAAAAAATTATCAATTTTGCTCTTTTTCTTATTTCGTGAAATTAGGGCTTAAAATATTTGTTTACTCACAAAATGTCTAATTTCTTATTTCGTGAATCTTGGACCTTAATTTGTGAAACCGGAACCTTATTTCGTGAAACTTAGACTTAAAATTTTTGTTTACTCACAAAATGTAAAATTTCTTATTTCGTAATCTTGGACCTTAATTTGTGAAACCGAAACCTTATTTCGTGAAACTTGGAATTAAAATATTTGTTCCCTCACAAAATGTTTAATTTCTAATTTCGTGAATCTTGGACCTTAATTTGTGAAACCGGAACCTTATTTTGTGAAACTTAGACTTAAAATTTTTGTTTACTCACAAAATGTATAATTTTTTATTTCGTAAATCTTAGACCTTAATTTGTGAAACCGAAACCTTATTTCGTGAAACTTGAACTTAAAATGCTTGTTTACTTACGAAATGTATAATTTCTTATTTCGTGCATCTTGAACCTTAATTTGTGAAACCGAAGCCTTATTTCGTGAAACTTGGAATTAAAATATTTGTTCACTCACAAAATGTTTAATTTCTAATTTCGTGAATCTTGGACCTTAATTTGTGAAATCGGAACCTTATTTCGTGAAACTTGGACTTCAATTGTTGTTCACTCACAAAATGTTTAATTTCTTATTTCGTTTAATCTTGGACCTTAATTTGTGAAACCGGAACCTTATGTCGTGAAACTTGGACTTAAAATTTTTGTTTACTCACAAAATGTATAATTTCTTATTTCGTAAATCTTGGACCTTAATTTGTCAAACCGAAACCTTATTTCGTGAAATTTGGACTTAAAATGTTTGTTTACATACGAAATGTATAATTTCTTATTTTTTGCATCTTGAACCTTAATTTGTGAAACTGAAACCTTATTTCATGAAACTTGGAATTAAAATATTTGTTCACCCACAAAATGTTTAATTTCTAATTTCGTGAATCTTGGACCTTAATTTGTGAAATCGGAACCTTATTTCGTGAAACTTGGACTTAAATTTTTGTTCACTCACAAAATGTTTAATTTCTTATTTCGTTAATCTTGGACCTTAATTTGTGAAACTGGAACCTTATTTCGTGAAACTTGGACTTAAAATTTTTGTTTACTCACAAAATGTTTAATTTCTTATTTCGTGAATCTTGGACCTTAATTTGTGAAACCGGAACCTTATTTCGTGAAACTTGGACTTAAATTTTTGTTCACTCACAAAATGTTTAAATTCTTATTTTGAGAATCTTGAACCTTAATTTGTGAACCCGGGACCTTATTTCGTGAAATTTGGACTTAAAATGTTTGTTTACTAACAAAATGGTTAATTTCTTATTTTGTAAATTTTGGACCTTAATTTGTGAAACCGAAACCTTATTTCGTGAAACTTGGATTTAAAATGTTTGTTTACTCACGAAATGTATAATTTCTTATTTCGTGAATCTTGGACCTTAATTTGTGAAACCGGGACCTTATTTCGTTAAACTTTAAATTAAAATGTTTGTTCACTCACAAAATATTTAATTTTTTATTTCGTGAATCTTGGACCTTAATTCGTGATGACGGGAACTTATTTCGTGAAACTTGGACTTAAAATGTTGTTCACTCACAAAATGTTTAATTTCTTATTTCGTGAATCTTGGACCTTAATTCGTGAAACCAGGACCTTATTTCGTGAAACTTGGAGTTAAATGTTTGTTCACTCACAAAATGTTTAATTTCTTATTTCGTGAATCTTGGACCTTAATTCGTGAAACCGGGACCTTATTTCGTGAAACTTGGACTTAAAATGTTTGTTCACTCACAAAATGTTTGATTTCTTATTTTGTGAATCTTGGACCTTAATTCGTGAAACCGGGACATTATTTCGTGAAACTTGGACTTAAAATGTTTGTTTTTTCACAAAATGTTTAATTTCTTATTTTGTGAATCTTGGACCTTAATTTGTGAAACCGGGACCTTATTTCGTGAAACTTGGACTTAAAATGTTTGTTTATTTACAAAAAGTAAAATTTCTTATTTCGTAAATCTTGGACCTTAGTTTGTGAAACCGGAACCTTATTTCGTGAAACTTGGACTTAAATTTTTTATTTACTCACAAAATGTTTAATTTCTTATTTCGTAAATCTTGGACCTTAATTTGTGAAACCAAGACCTTATTTCGTGAAACTTGGACTTAAAATGTTTGTTTATTATTTTGTGAATCTTGTACCTTAATTTCTGAAACCGGGACCTTATTTCGTGAAACTTGGACTTAAAATGTTTGTTTACTCACAAAATGTATAATTTCTTATTTCGTGAATCTTGCACCTTAATTTGTGAAACCGGAACCTTATTTCGTAAAGCTTGGACTTAAAATTTTTATTTACTCACAAAATATTGAATTTCTTATTTACACAAAATTCCTTAACAATTGATTTACATGGACAACATGTTAAACAAGCGATGCAGGTGGTGAAGCTTCATTTGTTATTTGCACCATATATTTCCTGTGAGTAGTTTGTACTACATCCCTAATTTCTCTTATGTTCGTGAATTGGTATGTTTTCATTTTTCAAATATCTGATTACTTCGTGTTCTCTGTGCTGTAGCTGTGCAATATATTCGGGTAATAACAGGATGTGGGTCTCGAGGTTTGGGGAAGTCCGTCGTGAAACAATCGGTAAGTATTTTCTAATTTTGTAGCTCTGCTTATCTAAGCAGATTTTGTTTTTTTATCTCATTACACGTGGCACAATCTGGTGCATTCATGATATTTAAATCTGACGGTTTAGGATGGGTCCAGCGGCCTCACCCTAAGAGGGGTGCCTCACGTGATTCGATTTCTATATATATATATATATATATATATAAATCGAATCACGTGAGGCCGCCCTCTTAGGATGAGGCCGCTGGACCCTTTCTAAACCGTTAGATTTTAGTAGCATGGGCGCACGAGATCTTGACACGTGTCCTATATAATATCAAAAAAAAAACTGACAATTCATCTGTCTTCATTTCTCTCTCTTTTTCTTCATTACCACGTCATCTTCTGCTTCACCCTCACGCTCCTTTTCTATCTCTTCGCCTCCTTCACGCGCCAGCGCTTCATCCGCCGTCACTCCACCGTCATCGCCGCCATTTTTTCTCTTCTCGCTGGTGCTGCCAAAGAATTCGCCGATCACTTCGGCTATTTTCAATCCTCCGGCGCCTCCTTCAAAGACGCTGTCGCCGATTTCGCCGGCGTTCTCATCGCTTGTTCATTACTTTCTCTCCCTAGATTCCTTCGCCGGAAACCTAAGTCCGATGATGATTTCACGGGAGTCGCGCTTGTTTGATCGCCGATTTTGAGAGGTTAATTATTGTTTTAAGAATCTGAATCTTCACTACTCGTTTCGCCTGAAACGACAGTGAAGAGGCGGCGGAGGTGGAGGCTTGATGAGGAAGTGGACACGTGTCGCCGCCGTGCGTTGGCGGAGGCTACTGTAGAGAGAGAAAATGGGATGGGGGATTTGATTTTCTTTGGTGTTACTGGGAATGCCCTCTTTTGTCGATTTTGGTTTCCTCTTTCTCATGATCATCTTAACTGTGAAACTAGAAGCTTCACTTGTGAAACTAGATGCTTAATATGTGAAACTGGAAGCACAGATTGTGAAACTGTGAAACTGTGAAACTAGATGCTTAACTTGTGAAACTAGAAGCTTATTCTGTGAAACTAGAAGCTTAACTTGTGAAACTAGATGCTTAAGATGTGAACTGTAAGCAAATATTGTGAAACTGTGAAACTGTGAAACTGTGAAACTAGAAGCTTAATTTGTGAAACTAGATGCTTAACTTGTGAAACTGGAAGCAAATATTGTGAAACTGTGAAACTGTGAAACTAGATGCTTAACTTGTGAAACTAGAAGCTTATTCTGTGAAACTAGAAGCTTAACTTGTGAAACTAGATGCTTAAGATGTGAAACTGTAAGCAAATATTGTGAAACTGAGAAACTGTGAAACTGTGAAACTAGAAGCTTAATTTGTGAAACTAGATGCTTAACTTGTGAAACTGGAAGCAAATATTGTGAAACTGTGAAACTGTGAAACTAGATGCTTAACTTGTGAAACTAGAAGCTTATTCTGTGAAACTAGAAGCTTAACTTGTGAAACTAGATGCTTAAGATATGAAACTGTAAGCAAATATTGTGAAACTGTGAAACTGTGAAACTAGATGCTTAACTTGTGAAACTAGAAGCTTAACTTGTGACACTGGAAGCAAATATTGTGAAACTGTGAAACTAGAAGCTTGGGGATGCGTGAGGTCCGGCGGCCTCATCCTAAGAGGCGGCCTCACGTGATCCGGCCTCTATATATATATATATATATATATATATATATATATATATATATATATATATATATATATATATATATATATATATATATATATATATATATATATATATATATATATATATATATATATATATATATATATATATATATATATATATATATATATATATATATATATATATATATATATATATATATATATATAGTTGGGATCACATGAGTCCACCCTAAATATTTGAGTCTATGTGTCTAACAATGATATCATAATTTATATAAAAAAGTATCACGTTTTTTCAATATCAAATTTTTTTCTTTTTTTTTGCTTTTTCATTTTCAATATTACTTTTTTTTCTTCTGTTTTTTGCCTTTTCTTTTAAAATGACATTTTCTTTATTAAAAAAATTCCCTTTTTCAGTATGCACTTTTTTAAAACAAACACGTTTATTTTTTAATAAAAAGGCGTTTTTTCTCGAATTTTTTTTCATTACAATATCACAAGTTACTCAATACAATATCACCGGTTCTTCAAAATAATATCATAAAAAAAATTCGAGAAAAAAATGTTTCGGAAAAAAAATTCGAGAGAAAAAATTGAAAAAAATATTTCCGGGAAAAAAAGTTCTTGAAAAAATTTCGTGATATTGTTTAATATAGTGCGTGATATTGTTTAACAAAAGGCGTTTTTTCTCGAAATTTTTTTTCGATTTTTTTTCATTACAATATTACAAGTTACTCAATACAATATCACCGGTTCTTCAAAATAATATCACAAAAAAAAAATTCGAGAAAAAAATATTTTCGGGACAAAAATTTGAAAAAAAATATTTCCCGGAAAAAAAGTTCTTGAAAAAATTTCGTGATATTGTTTAACAAAAGGCGTTTTTTCTCGAAATTTTTTTTCGATTTTTTTTCATTACAATATCACAAGTTACTCAATACAATATCATCGGTTCTTCAAAATAATATCACAAAAAAAAAATCTGAAAAAAAATATCGAGAAAAAAAATTAAAGAATAAAAATTGAAAAAAAAAAAATTTGAAAAAAAAAACATTCGGAAAAAAAAGTTTTGGAAAAAATTTCGTGATATTGTTTCCTGTGATATTGTATTGAAAAGGTTGTGATATTGTAGACTTTGTAGTGTAAAAAAAACGTGATCTTTTTTAATACAACTTGCGATACTCTAAATGGACTCATGGACTCAAATATTAGGTGGACTCACCGGATCCCGCCTACATATATATATATATATATATATATATATATATATATATATATATATATATATATATATATATATATATATATATATATATATATATATATAGAATTGAGATCCTATGAGAACCATCAATATAATGAGAACCATGAGAACTCTACCTTACGGACTTTTTAAAAAAAATTAATGACATATTTGGATTCGGCATGGAATTTTATGCCTAGAGAACATATTTCTTGGTCCAGAAAATATATTCTAGTGACGGAAATCGAGGTGAGATACGTATTATTAATTTTCATGCACCTACTACCGATTTTGATGCATCTATCATTTTTCATGCATCTAAAACTCGTTTTAATGCACGTAGATCATATTATTTCATGCACCTAGTAGTCATTTTCATGCATGTAAAAAATTTCATGCACGTAGTGGTCGTTTTTGTGCATTTATAGCCGTTTTAGTATACTTTATTGTATTTTGGTACACTAAGTATATATTTTGTTAATAAAATCAATAAATTTTGTTTAATGATACTAAAGTGTGTATTTGAATAAGTTAAACTAATGCTAAATGATTCATCGAAACTTTCGAAACGAGATTTGGTGGAGATTTAGTGAGGGTTCTCATGGTTCTCATTATAAGGGTGGTTCTCACCGGATCCTGACCCTATATATATATATATATATATATATATATATATACACACACATATATATATACTTCGCACGTTATAAATGTTGGAGTATGTTGGATGCCTTATGTGTTATGTGTTATTGACAATAGGTGGCTATGAGAACTCTAGTCACTCCCCACTGATTGTGGCGTACATGTTTTCATGTATGTAGATACATGACAGGTTGCTAGAGGGTTACTGAGGCTAGCGAGCGATGATCCTATCATCGATGACTTACCCATCTATCGTTAGCTAGACCTAGTTTTTGGATATACATTTGAGTGCCTGTAGGGATGTGTCATCCCAGGCTGTGTTTTGTACTTATGGTTTTTCATACTTAGACATATACTTATCTATGTTTTGATCATTTCAGTTTGTATAGTTTTGTTTTAATTCACCTCGTTTTATCTTGCATGTTAAAGTGTAAATTCCGCGTAGATTTTGGCATGTTTGATTGTTTTATTTTTTCCGCTGCGACGAAGGGTTTTTACATACAATACCATTTTTCTAACAATATTCGACCAGAAAGTCAGATTTATATTTCCCACCATGATCAAACTTTACACGGTTAATATTTTTATTAAGAGTGTTTTGCTTCCATGCATACTTGCCATTTATCCATATCATAAGAAATCAGATTAGGCAAAAAGTTCATTGTTTTCATGCGTTTAATGGATTTGGTGTTAACAAGTCCAATCTAGAATGCCAAATATCAATGGACTAACCGATGTATGCAAAAGAAGTAGATGCATTCATATAGACCACTATTACAAAAACCTTTGCCAACAAACTGGCCATTCTTTTATATGACTAACTTATCAGACTCGAAAGTAAGTTTAAGACCAGACTTTTTAAGTAAAGCACCGAAAATCAAATTTCTACGCATATCAGGCACATAAAGCACATTTTCAAGAGATAAAACTTTGCCATAAGTGAGTTTCATGTGCACCTTGGCAATGGCGATGACTGGAACTTTATCAGAGTTGTCAAGATATACACGATCTTTGTTGGTGCAAATATGGCGTGTAGCACCTGTGTCAATGATCCATTCTACCAAATTTCAAACTAGATTTATTTCGAGCACCATTGTAATAATTATATCATGACCTTCACTTGAACCCTCGACCACATTAGCTTGTGGCTTGTTGGATTTGTAATTCTTGTAACTACCACGCTGAATCTTTTGGAATTTCCGACCAGGTGCATTATTGCGATTTCCTTAATTTTGTTGTACTTGCTCATATGCTTTCTTGGCATTGCATTTGAAAGTAGGATGTCTAGGCTTGTCACACCACCAACAATTTCTTGCCATTGTCTTGCTTGACTTATCAGAACTTTGAGGCTTGTTGTAGCGACCGTAGCTCCTTTTATTTGTACATGTATTCCTATATTCAACAACATTAGCTTTAACAGTGTTAGTAACATTAATCCTGATACAATCTTGATTCCTTGTAGCATCGTAGATCTTAATATGGTCAATCAGCTCCTACAATTTAATTATGTCCTTATGCGTTAAATGTTTCTTATACTCATTCCAACTAGGAGAAAACAATTTCTTAATAAGAGCATTAACCTGCATATACTCGCACAACACCATCCTTTCACCAAGAATTTTAGAAACCAAATTTTCATACTCATTATGTGATCTATAGTCGGTTTACCATCAATTGTCTCAAATTTCAACCATTTAGCAACAACATACTTCTTAGTATGTACCAAAATCATCAGACCCATACTTAGTTTCTAGAGCATCCCAACTTTCTTTAATGGTCTTAGCTTTGCAATAGATGTCAAACAAATTGTCAACCATATAATGTAACATGACACCTTTAATGGTTTTATTGTCTTTTACAGATTCATTTTCGGGTTTAACAGTTTCAGATGAACTAGACACCACAGAAGATTGCGATTCTTGAAAAAAGGATATAATCAATCTCGTATTGTTGGGAATAATTTTTTTTTCAGACTATCTCCTATAATTTTCCCCATCTAAGAGTTCCATCTTACTAAGGTTTAGAACAATTTTGTGTGGCATATTAAAATGGTTAACTTGATTATTAGGAGTAGCGGTAATAATTTCGTTATTAACATTTGAATTTTCAGAACTTTCTTTTGGGTTTGTCATTGCTAAAAACAGAACAGAGATCGAAAAGTTCGAATAATTGACTTAGATTGTAGGAAATATGAACTTATCTGATCGTAAATACTTTTTATCGAGACGTCTTGTAGGTACACTGCCCTAAGTTAGTTACACCCATCCCCCCACCTAGGTACTCCTTAGGTTCCTTTTTCATCAACTCCGGGGTTAGCGTCTCATTTCGCACAATGGTGCACTCCAAAAACGGAAGATAGTCTTGACCAAGATTTTTGTACAAAGTACAAGATAACTCTTCCTCTGAAGGAACATTAGGACAAGATAACTCTTCCTCTGAAGGAACATTAGGACAAGATTTTTGTACAAAGTACTATTTTAGTTAAATATCACTACTATATAATTTCAAAACCGGCATGTTTTTGAATACAAATTGTCATTTTTACTTTTGACACTCACTTTCTCTTCAATATTTTTCAAAATTTATAACTAGTTTATATTGAAATGTTTACTCAGAGTAAAACTCTATTCGAAGAATTTTATGGTGTAATTTTTATAATTTTCTAACCAATATATTTTTGTAGAAATTGGATTCAAAGGCTCACGTTGTAAAATAAAAACGTCAATTACTTTACAACGAAGGAAGTATTTTGCAAAAGTTAAGCCTGTATATGTTTATATAATTTTTAGGATCTTCAAATACTAAAACATTCGAGACAAATTAATATATAGCCTATTAAATGACAAAAACTTTTTTTTAAAGGTTTTATCAAAAAAAGTTTTTTTTCCTCTTTGTAAATATATGTAAAAATTGTATATGAGAAATTGCAATTATAACCTTTATTCTCTTACACAAAATGTGTGTCCACTTTTTTGAACAAATTATAAGGTAAAACTGTCTCAACATTATTCATATAACAACATTATTCATTCAATGCTATTATGCTAATAAGCGAGTTGTTTTCTTAAATATTGAATTTGTGTCATAATGTAAGACCAAGTCACGAAATAAGTATTATTTTTTTAGTTACCAAATTCTATATACACAAGATTCTAAAATACCGTGCATTAGCTCAAGATCCATACTAGTTGATTGAATACATGTGAGTAATATTTTAATAAAATGATACTCCCTCCTATTTTATATATTGTTCCCCTTTGAATTGGGCACAAAAATTAAGGTAGGGAGTAAAATAAGTAAAAAATTGGGTAGCGGTTTGGTGATAGGAGTATTAAATAAGAAATTGTGGGCCACAAAGATTAAAAATGGAATAAAATATGAGGGGTTTGATAATAGGAGAGAGAAATGAATAAAATAAAAATAAAAGTTTCTAAAATAGGAAAGGGGAAGAAAACCTGAATAATCCGTTTTAGGAAATAGGGAAGAATATACTCGTATAGAATAGGAGGGAGTATAATTTCAGAGAATTGAAGAAAGAGTACTTCGTACTTTGTATACATTATGATTAAAATTAGGCTCGGTCAATTATATTATGTATTATATTCGTATTATGTTATGTTATTGGGTATATTATCTTGATTTTATTTAATAGTTACTTAGGCGATTCGTTATTGGAGTAGATAGCAATTAATGAGACGAGACAGCTTGCGAGCAATTCGAAATCGGTTCGGTCAGAGCTCGGTTAAAGCTCAGCTCGAGCTCGGGCTCGGCTTGAGAGCTTAACGAGTCAAGCCGAGCAAAGGCAGGTGCTTATGTGGCAAATAGAGTGCCAACATGACACTTAACGTCTAAAACAGACGGCATAAACATGTTTGGCTACTGATGGGTTTAACTAATAAAGTTTAGGGGAACGACTAGTAAAGTGCTATACACAGGGGTACAAGTGGGAAAAGTGAAAACCACGGGGGCATCAATGGGAAAAACCCAACAAATTATAGGGTAAAACGGTCTCATATAACAACATTATTCATTCAATGCTAAGAGCAATAGCAATAGTAGTTCTTAGCCTAGGGGTTGTTACCAAGAACTTTATTTTTATAGTTCTTCTATTGTGAACAAAAGTTCTTAAAAATTGGAATTAGTGTATATTGATGTGGCATGTGAAGAACTTTATATAAAGTTCTACTATTGTTATTGCTCTAATAAGCGAGATGTTTTCTTGAATATTGAATTTCTCTCATAATGTTGACCAAGTCACGAAATAAGTACTATTTTTTTAGTTACCAAATTCTATATACACAAGACTCTAAAATACCATGTATTAACTCAAGATATATACTATTTGATTGCATACCTGTGAGTAATATTTTAATAAAATGTTGTAATTTCAGAGAATTGAAGAAAGAGTACTTCGTACTTTGTATACATTATGATTAAAATTAGGCTCGGTCAATTGTATTATGTATTATATTCGTATTATGTTATGTTATTGGGTATATTATTTCGATTTTATTTAGTAGTTACTTAGGCGATTCGTTATTGGAGTAGATAGCAACAACCATTTTAATAGACACCAGCCGTGGACATGGTCAAACATAAGGACATCCCCGGCCCACCCAAAACTTGATTCGCTCATTGGGTTGTTTTTTACCGCCCGCATGACCCATGACTACTCCAACCCGTAAAAAATTAAGGTCAGACTTGAGTTGAACAAATCCAACCTAAACCACCCCAAATTTGCTATTATTTGAAAATAATGCTGAAACGAATGATCTAGGCCGCCCAGATCTGCCATCAACCCGGACAAGGCCACTAGGACTCGGCCCTGTTGAGTGTTGACCCGCTATGGTAGACAGTAGACGCAAGTCTTTTTTTCTAATGAATTACTATCACTCCCTGCATACCCTATTAGACACCCTTGGTAGTAAATAACTAAATATGGGCACATTGCATATCGGTTGAATACCCATAAATATTGTGAATACCATCGGAAAACACTTGTGGACTTGTGGTACCCATCGAAACCTTGGATATCTTGGCTGAGATAGACGCTTTTAGAGACTATGATACCGGCTCTTCACTAATCTCACAGTCATATTGCTTCGACTTAAAAAGGAGTTCGGAAAACACGGACATAAGCAATCAACTCCAGTCATGTCCTAAAGTGTTATCTCATCATTTATACAATTGTACCCTGTTTCATCAAAAAGATCGAAGCGTACCATATATGATTTTATCCATGAAAGGTGACCATAACAGACAATTATCTGTACTGATGACCCAAGGAGCATTTGACCTCCTTTCCGCCAAAAAGATTCTCAATAGCATCTACAGGTAGACCGACCAACTCAAATGTCTTCTCCCACACCCTTTGTGATGTCTCAGTGTTCCGAGCTTCTTTTGCAGGGTGTGAAGGCCGGCAATCTTGAGAGTAGAAAGCACAAACTGATCTTTCATCTGCTTTTAGTGACTCACAATATTCTGGAACCAGAGGATCAGTTGCAGCAAATAGAGTGCTTCTTGAACCTGCAAGTAACACGCACTGTTTTTCAATATCTTAGGGATAATAATGATCAAAGCAACAAAGCGCCCAGATATCCCATTTGCTTTCTCACACATATAACGTCGAAAATGAAAATTCTCTAGGCTCATGAATAGTGTCGGAAAAGAATTGAGGTATTTGGACTTGAATGGAGTATACATTATCAGTATAAACAGTCAAAGCAGGCTCAATGCTTAAGTAGCAATATTTCAAACTTGAGGTCAAGAGTTTGAACCTTACACCCTACTGTCCATAAGGTTGGGAAATAAAGGAACGATCCGCAAACAGAATCTTACATTTCCAAATGGTTTCATCAATGAACAAAAAGGCTTCTCCATCTCCCATTTTATGAAGATGTCTACGTAAATATAGATACTACGAGTTCAATGTACTAGAGTGAAACGATACCACCAGAGCCGCAGTCTTACAGTAGATAAATTGGTGGAAATAAAATTGCGAGCAAAGTACTCTTTTGTCCAATCATCCTCCAGTCATTCATTTATTTCTGTTTTATCGATAAACTAGCTTTCTACCGTCTACAAGTCGCGTTACTCATGTATAGAAAATAAATACTCCCTCCATTGTTTCATGTTTGTCACATTTAAACATGGTAAAGGAATTCCACAAAACAAATGAATAATACAAACGAGTGGACCAAATTTGAAGAAAACGTGCGAAATTAATGGTGTTTAGGTAAAAAAACAATGAGCATACATAGGACAATTTGGTCGGTTTTTGCCAAACAAGTAAACTGTCAAAATGGGACAACCGCTGAAATTTCCCGAAACGGAAAAGGGAACAAAGTCACAAACATGAAGAAACGGAGGGAGTAACTATTCTTATTTAAGCTACAAACTTATAGGCAACTCAACAAACTAATGTCTGTCGAAATTTTCATATCCGTTGATCTTAAATGTTACAAGCCTTTTTAAATAGATGCAACTCATAATTCATGTAAGAGGGTTCAAATGCAACACTAAGAGTGATAATACTACTCATCATGGGAGAACTGGAGAAGCATTCAAGAAATAACAAGAGCGACCAATTACCTTCTTCAGGACTTAAAAAGAAATACGGTGTCCAGGCAAAAGCAGCTTGCAGAATTTTAGGAAGATCCCTTACCTGTATGAATCAGCGAGTAATTTATTTTCCTCTTTTCTAAGCACGAGTAATTAACAACCAAACATTCATTTAGGCCAGAGCTGACAATTATGAGCTTACAACATTAGTTTTAACAATGCCAGGGGACACGCACACGACACTGATACCACATTCTGCTGGTAACCTTGGAGAATGCCAGTGAACATGACCTGAAACAGACAAACTAACTTGAGTCAGTATGCAGAAGATTGTATTTTCTCATGTAAATGTAAACTTCTTTAGTCCATTTGAATCCCACAACACACCATCTTATCTTGACATGATTAATCGAAGGCCCAATCTAAGGACTCCATTAACTAATCCTTGCCCTCCACCTCCACCGTTCCAGAAAAAAAGAGCGAAAAGAATGGAGTTGTAGGACTTAAAATCCAGACTTGCAACACTTAACGTTTCAGTTGCTTACTTCGACACTTCATTTGGCTGAGTGTTAGACACTTACAACACCATCATTTAGAAACTTCTATTCCAGTAAACACGAATTTCACAAAATACGGCAACATAGGTTGTCAAACAAATTTGTGGAAGTCTTTAATTTATTCTATTTTCTCAAACATAAGAAAAGAACAAGTAATTACATAAGCTTAAATCTATATATTTTCTATACCACTAATAATCTTAAACAGCACACATTTTTTTCAATAAGCAGAGATCACTGAAGTTAAACACCAAAGGACAGAATATATCAACATATCAATACTATTTGCATGGTAACCTGAGCCAGCTTGCTGCTTGAATATCCAACCACACCTGTAAATTTCCTGTTCCCTTTGACAACAGACATGTCTTCAGGGTCAACAAATCCAAGAGAATGAACCTGAACCAAGTGAGCCCAATTTTCACAATGAGCTTCAATTGTCCAAATAGGGACAACTGGGAAGAGAACTAGCAAATGTTTAAATAAAAAATATAGTAAGTGAATCTCTAAAAGTACAAGATATCTTCATCTAAAAATATTAAATATTCAGCACTGATGCTAGAGAGCTCATTATGTTACTCAGACTTGGGTTAACGGATACTACAGGAGACCGAGGATCAGATCCTCTTAGATGAAAACTTGGTTTGAGAATTGATCTCAGAGTAGCTCATTGTGCAGTAAAATTGAAATTCGAATTTTAATTTAAAATGTTCTGGAATAGAATTTAGACTCCACAATTTCTCAAATCCAAATCAACGTTTTGAAATGAAACTTAGTTACCAAACACAACCTTAGGCTAATAGATACAAGTACTTTATACATTGTTGGTCTATGCAACAGATTACTTTGACCTTTTCAGTGGTCCCTGATCTTACTCGGACTCTGGTATGAGTTAGAGATTCCCGAACAAATCCAATATACAAGTGTCGAAGTCGCCATGAGTCAATTTTTAACCTGCCCACAAATGAGACACAAAATTTTAGAGAGACGCTCTCCCAATAACGTTATTGAGAGGGACCCACTAAAGTTTTTGTTTCATTATTATGTCTCCCACGAAATTAGTGAGAGACGGTCTCTCACGAGACCTACTGCAAATGAGAAGGCATGTGTGGGGACATGTCTTCAAAAAAATACTTCACTTTGCACGCAGGTACCTAACATTATTTTTTTTCCCAAAAGTACCTAAAGTTAATGACTTTATGTCATTTGTTAACAAGTACCAACTAACGTTTTTAGTCAAAACAAGTCAAATTTGAGATTTGACTCGACGGAAAAATGTGATTTATTATATTCTTTCCATAATCCCTTCCTTTAAAACTGATGAATCACATAATTTAATATTCGTTTTTCTCCTCTCTACCTATGCCACCTTATGTATCAACTCTCGACCTCACCACCTTCTCTCTCCGCTCCATTTCCCACCTCATTCACCTTATCTCCTCCCTCGTTAATCACCTATCTGGCTGTCTTCACCTTCTCCACCTATATCCTAGTTACTTTATATATCTCTTCTCCCCCAAACTCCTTTCTTTATCCTCCCTCCCTAACCCCAAACTTACCTAAATATTAGGTACCTTCTGACCAAAAACTCTTCAGATAATAATAGAATAATTCTATATAGTATATACTTCAGTCTTCACACACCATCTCTTCCGCAGTTCCTCTACTTATGCCATGTAAGCCTTCCAGTGTTATGCACAGATCTCATACCTATATTTTTTAATCTTAAGTGTCATGTCACTATGTTAGATAAAGCAATGCGAATCTTCGGTCCCATAATCCCATCTCATGTTCCATTACTTCACCTTACAAAACGTAATCCCTTTGGCATAAATTATCACCACTATTATTATTTAAAGTGCGATGTGTTCCAAGATTAAGGTGGTGGGATAGGAGATGAAGCATAAAAGTGGGACAGATGATCCCAACTCCAGATAGTGGTAAGACCTTACCAATGATGAGTCGAAGTAACATAGATGGTCTCCCAACTTTTTTCTCTAACCCACATGGGATAAACCCAGTTTTTCATTACTAAACTCCAATGAAGGAAAAAAAAAAGTGAAGATGAACAAGGGTGCAACGAAAAAATATGAGCCTTGGCAGAGGGAATGGTGACTTGTAATTGACTATTTTTCCAGCATTTTAACGTTATATATGCATCAAGCAAAATCGTTGTTCTAAAAAATGAAGAATTATGACAGTAAGAAATAATGAATATTTGAACATCCAATTGAGTAAATTATGATCTGTGAGTAGGGAACTTACTACAGAATTCACATTGATTATCCGGCCTGGAGAACCTCGAATAAGAGATGGCAAAAGAAGCACCGATAGGAGTGCTGGAGCTAAATGATTCACTTGCATCTGCACTTCATGGCCATCTTTTGAGAACGTTTGTGGCACTTCAAAACAAACAAAATTGTAATGAACAATATATCACACAGATGCCTCAGCCTAGGTGCATTAATAAGGGCTAAGAAGACAGAATCAACGTCCTCAATCAACAATCAGCATACAAGGAAAAACTCCCTCAACATAATCATGTGCGATGTTATATTTTGTGTCAAAGGAAGTGTAGCAGAAAGTAAGTAGTTTTTCATTCTTTGATTCACAAACAGTGACAACTGCCTAATTTTAGCTTTCAATTTTCACTCTCCATTTTCTATTCTTGCTGCACCTTTTACCCTACCGCCTGCTAGAATTTTTGGCATTGTAAAATGAGAGAATCCTTATAAATCTCTTCTGCAGATGTTTGCAACTTTTCACTGAGAATATACATATTCCTGGTTTCGTTAGTGCAAGAACAACAATCCTTGAGTTTTCGCATTGAATATTACGATCTTATGGAACTCACAGGCTGTTACTTGGTATGTAGTTATAAATCCCCATCATTTTGCTCGCCTCCACTCTATTGTATAGTAAAGTTTAGCTTGTTTAGGATGCGGCCTAGCCAATGCTATGCTTCTTTCTCGAAGAAAATACAAAGAATATTCTTCTTCCCAGAAAATCATAGCTGGAAAAGGAAGAGAGGAAAAATCATACTCCTTCAATCAGCCACCCTAAATTTTGAAAGATAAAGTTGTGATATAGACAAAATTAACCTCCATTTCAAATTATACACAAAAAGCTTGCATAAATCAAGTTCTTTTTCCGAAAGAAAATTGCACATATCAAATATCAAGAAGCATCAACCTCCAAAAAACAATAGAGCATTAGTTCCAACATGCTTTGGGGTCGCCAACATGAATCCTCATTCAAATCCGTTTAGGCTAGAATCCACCAATACAGTCAATGGTAATACACAAAGTTAAATAAAATAAAATCAAGATAGGACGAAACAAGAAGAGGCAACAACCTCCAACTGAACATATTCCAGCATTGTTTATTAGTGCATGCAAAGGCTCTGACCGTGCATTGTATAAATCTGCAAATCGTGCAACAGATTCCAACGACAGAAGATCAATCTCCATAACCTACAGTAAACAGGTTTTTAGAATAGCCTTTTGAAATTAATTGCCTTGCACTTTCTTGCTCATTTCCATTGTAAGGAGGGAAGGGTACTGCCTTACTGGTTAAACCTGGCAAACAAAATAGGTGGTGTCGGGTTCGTGTTCGTGTCATATGTAAATGGGTCATGAATCCTTCAACCCAAATAAATCTTGTGCGTTTGTTTTAACTCAGTCACATAAATGGGTCATAAAGCATTCAAGCCTCAACCTAAACCCGTTAATTTCGTGCCAGGCTCGTATCGTGTTTTCGAGTCATGTCAATGTTTGGAAAGTGTATATATATTTACATGACGAAGGATTAAAAAACAAATAGGGATAATTCAATAATTTAGAGAGCTCAACCCAAACAGGCCCAATTAATCTCGTTCGTGTTGACCTACTTACATAAATTGGTCATTGTTTGTCAGCTTTCTACTAGTCCCCTCATTGGTACCAACTAGCAAGAGTCTAAGGAGAAAAAGTGCAGCATAAAAGAAAGGGAAAGAGGTCCATCCTCATAACTGCCTAAGAATACTGTAGCAAAACAGGAAGCTAAGTCCACATTTGCTAATGAGCAGGAGAATCGGAATCCTGAATGTTACATCCATGAATCATGATCATCAACCAAGTCTTTATTACCTCAATATTAAGAGGAAGGGCTTGACTGGGCGACTCAGTTTGCCATTTCTGGATCAACTCATGTGCTGCGTTAGTATTCCTCACGGCCATTATAACATGTGCACCAGATTGTGCCAGTTGCCTAGTTTGTAATAGACAGTAACGACATATTGAGAGAAAGAAGCAATATTAGCCTGTTCAGAAGTTGACTCGGTTATACGGACTATATTTAAGACATGAACCGATGTAGCTTATATTCATATAACATATTAACATAGAAGGACACAAAGAACTCTTTGAATACAAACAAACATGCAAATATGAAATGAGTATGTGACCTTCAATAATAGTGTGTATTCTGGTCACCCTTGTCTAGCGGTTCTTTGTGCCAGAAAAAAATAACAGACTGCACCAGTTGATTGTAAGACGTAATGTGGATGGAGAATGGATAGACCCGATTCCACAAACGACATTTAAAATAAACATTAGTCCTAATAGTCAACAATCATGAAAACCTAGTCTAAGTGTCTAACTATAAAACCAGACGGTGTGCAACAAAGCTCAGAATCAGATGGATATGTTTTATCATCCACTGCCAGGTCTCTCACCCTTTCTTGCCCCGTAAAAGCTGTGTAAAAGTCGCAACTAAATTTAAAGACAGCAGTATGATTTATTTAAAAAAGTTCGTAAAGAGCACAGTGAAAAAGTGGTTGTGGACTGTTCCAGAAAGATCCATTGCAAATTTGCAAGTACTCTCAAGCTTAATCTGTGTGAGAAGACATACCACCAGACAGATTTTAACCATAATCATCAACAGCTAGCGACAATCGGAACTTATTTGTGATGTGAAAAGAGTAAAAGACACAAGGTCATTACAAGTACAAACGGGAGGGGGATTCGAACCTACAGCAGATAGGACCTCAGTGACCACTAGGCCACCATTTGGTACTACAATTGAAACTGTGAGAGGCCGAACCTACATCACATCGTACCTCAGTGACCACTGGCCCACTATTTGGTACAACTGAAACAGCAAGAGGCACTGACAAGAGCCCAAGACCCAAGCATTGATTTCACCCGATAAAACGGAAGAGCATCCCAACATACAATTACATCATATGCACATAGTAAACCATCCCTAAATGCCATAATTAACATAGAAACTCAAAAGTCGACTGTAGATGTCGCACCCTCGAAACCGTATTATTAGCAATCCATATGTCAAATTGATCCAGAAAATTTGGAAGTAGACAGAATAGTATTCGGATTCAAACAAACCCCAGATGTTTAATTGGCAAATTGAACTAAAAACTTAAATTATGGCAACAAACAACATAGTAATTGGAATTAAACAAAGCCCATATACGAAGTTGATGTATAAAACTCAAAAGTTGACAGCTGACAATATACCAATTGGATTTAAACAAAACACAGACGCCAAATTGAACAAAGAAACCCAAATTAAGACAGAAAACAAGCGTGGATGGGAAGAGCTTTGGCGGGTGGTGGGGCGGAGACGGGTATGAAAATTGTACCCGTCATGGGTAGTGGGGCGGGGATGGTTTTTGCGTGTTACCCACTTCATACCCGCCTACCCGTCAATTATCATAAAAATTAATACCATTATTACGATAATTTTATTATTTTGTTATAGACATAATGTTAAAAATAACTATTTTATAAAATATTTTACCAACTTTGGTAAATAACTAAAATTATTTAAACAAACTCTTGAAAATAAAAATTAATAGTGATTATTAGACCAACTTTTACGAAAAAAGATCAGAAAAATTTATGATATAGCGGGTTAATGGGTAGGTGGGGCGGGGATGGTTTTGGAAACTTGTCCCCGCTATGGGTGGTGGGGCGGGGATGGTTTTGGAAACTTGTACCCGCCATGGGTGGTGGGCGGGGATGGGTACGAGGTTTTTTTTATGGGTACGGGTACGGGGAGCCTATATCCAGCACCGGCCCGCCCCAATGACATTCCTAGGGATCATAAGAGCAATAGCAATAGTAGAACTCTATATAAAGTTCTTCACATGCCACATCAAAATACAACAATTCCAATTTTTAAAAATTTTTGTTCACAATAGAAGAACTTTATATAAAGTTCTTAGGTGGAAAAAAATTATAAAATAAATTATATTAAATGAGTTTTCACATCCTACAAAGCTATATTAATTGGTTGTTCATTTTCCAAGAGTTAAAGAACTTGGTTCTTATTTTAGAACTTAGTTATTAAAAATAATAACAAACCTTTAAATGCAATAGAAGAACTATAAATATAAAGTTCTTGGTAACAACCCCTATGCTAAGAACTACTATTGCTATTGCTCTAAGACTTTCCAAAGTTTAAAACGGTGTCCCAGCAATCACTCATTGGACGATGGTAGATTATTGATAGTTTGAATGAGTCTTGTCCTAAGATTTTTTTTTTTTTTTTCTTAACAAAAAAAGACTTGTTTTTTTTCTTTTTTTTTTTTTTTTCTTTGAATGACGTGGGAACCCGCAGCCGCTACTTTTGGTGCGCACTGGGTAAACCCCCGAGTATACGTGATAGCCTGCAAACCACGTACACTAGGTTAACCACCCTTTTTTACGGGGTGACAGGCTCGAAACCTAGAAGGCATAGTCCTAAGACTTGTTAATGTCTTGTCACTACTAATAATTTTATCCACCGGTTTCTAAGTATTATAATACGTAATATTTTTTTTTGTTTTTGAATTTTGTTTTAAAAATTTATTGTTCTAAAGTTTTTCGAGTTCGGTTATTAAATTAAGTTCAACAAATTACAATAAAACTCAAAAATATTCCGTATAAACTTAGTTAAATTTTAGTTTTGACGGAAAATAAAATAAAAGCCTAATTTATAAGTTTTAATAACCTCAAGAAAATACATATATGCTCAAAAACAAATAAAACATAATAAGTTCAAAAAATATATTCATATACTCAAAAGAAAAAGAAACTCTAGGGTAATATATCGAATATATGTTCATTTTTTCTCTGCTTACATTGCTTACATGGAGGCAGGAACTCGAGAAACAATGACTTTTCTTTGAACCGGAAATTTCAAGAAAAAATTACCGTGAAAAATTATTTCTCGTTGAAGTTCTCTTTTTAAAACAATGAGGGGACTAATTGCACAAGTCTACCGGTAAAGTTGACATGACCCAAAATCGCCTAACTCGAATAACCACATCCGTACTCGATTCGATATCCAAAGTGAAAATTTGTGTTTGACCGACTTGACCGACCCAGATGTTTATTGTTTCACGCTAAGTGATATCCTCACCTGGGACAATAAACTCAAAAATGGCCCAAAGTCAGGTGCAACCCGACCCGACCCAGCCCATTGACCGGAATTCTTGTCAACCCGATCCAACCCATTGACGACCTAAACCCAACCCGATTGATTTTTGCCGGGATTAATTACAAGTGAGAAAATGATAAAGTTAGAGGATACCCTTAGGCCTTAGCTAAACATACATACCTACGATGACTGGTATACCAGTGATGGTGAGAATTTACGGGAGCGATTAGATTTAAAAGACAAGGGAGGAAATAAAGACCTGGCAGTTTGGAGGCCGATACCACTGGTAGAGCCAGTAACAATGAAGGTACGATTATGAAGAGATGGTAATGGCATTGGATTTTGCAAATGTTTGGATGCAATTCTTTGAAATAACATCTCAGAAATGACATCCATCCACCCTTTTACCCATTCAATACATCCTATATTATCCTTCATCCTTACTGCTGCTGTTTCTGCTTCTTCTTCTTCTTTCGTTTCTCTCTTCTCTTCCTCGCTTGATCAGGTTATGGTGTGCAGTCCTGCAGAGCATGTCCGTGCATGCATCTCATTTTGGGACGTGTTTGACTTTTGGCTGATCAAAATATTTAATACTAGTCTTAAACCTGTGTAAATTGTACGGATTAACCGTTTCGATTTATTTTATCATTATACTGATTTATTACTCCATCATCCCGATCCTATGTTTACTGTTTCATTTATAAAGTTTTTATTTTTAAGGGTAAGTTGATCACTACTAACCTTTTCTTTCAAATATTTACATTGATTTCATGATTTGTATTAATTGGATTTTTTTATGTCTTTTTTTTGTTGGAAAACTTATGAAGTAAATTTAGTTGATTTTTTGGGTAAAAGCTTTATATTTCGGAGCTCTAACTTGAAATTTTAATTTAAAACCGACTTACGACCTGGTACTTGTAAGTTGTAACTTTTGACTTAAATTTGTCACTCGTTGCTTGTAATATATCCCTAATATTAGTAGTAATATTAAGTTAGTTAACTATATATATGTAATATAACTATAACAATGTAGTAAAAATGTCATAAATAAGAGTATTATATTAGCTAACTATATTTTGTAATACAACTTTGATGATGTATAAAAAACATTACTATTAACATTTGATGATATATGGTGTTGTATATATATAACGTTAGGGCCTTGCAAGCTACACACGTCAATTTTATATTTTTGATTATATATTGTCGGATTTTTTTTACGCATACTTTTATGACTATAAGTAAAGTAAAAAAAATTAGAAAAATTCTTCATTAAATGTGCTATAAATAATTTGATATTTACATTTATCATGATATGTTCTTATATTTATTTCTTTACTTAAACAGGCCGATATAATAATAAATCTAATGTCAAATTCGTATTTGAAGGATGCTTGTTTGCTTTTAATGCAAAATCATTTTCGTTGTTTATGAATCATGAGTTTTGAATGAGACTATTTGACTTAAGTTTAACATGGGTCATATATCACATATAAGATGCAAATAATATGCATTTGAATTTGTAAAATTTTGTTACACCAATAAAAAAGGGTATTATTTAACCCATTTTATTATTTAATAATATAACCGTCATAACACTACAAAACAATGCGCTATTTGCGACGGAACGGTCCGTCGCAAAAAGGGTGAAATCCGTCGCAAAATCATCATTTGCGACGGACTGTGTATGTCCCTTATTTTTGTCGCAGAAAGTTATTTTGCGACGGATTTTTCCGTCGCAAAACGTTTGCGACGGATTGACCGAGGTGTGCGACGGATTGACTTTGACCATCTGGTCAAAGTAAGTCAAGATTTGCGACGGAAATTCCGTCGCAAATGTTCCCTTTTGCGACGGAAAATCCGTCGCAAACCTTGACTGACCTTGACCAGAAGTCAGAGTCAGTCAAGATTTGCGACGGATTTTCCGTCGCAAAAGGGAACACTTGCGACGGAATTTCCGTCGCAAATCGTGACTTACTTTGACTTCTGGTCAAGGTTTGCGACGGAATTCTGTCGCAAATTGAGACATTTCCGTCGCAAATTCCTGTATGATTTTCCGGTTTCAGCTCTTTTTTCAGCTCCCCATTTCCAATGAAATGGCTCATTTTTCCCTTTTGCAAGCTCTCCAAACCTGCAATTTCAGCAAAAACAACCCAGCAACAAAGAACTTGTCGGAGACAAGGTTTTTAAAACGTCTTTTCATAACTAAAGTGAAGGTTTTACAAATGATCATCCAACTAAAAACTAAACATAATCCGCGGTACACCAACTAAACAACCTAATAAAACCTATCTAACGGTCGTGTCGGTGGGCTGTGGGGTGGCGAAATGGCTGGCCGCCCTAGCTTTGTCGCCGCCATCATCATCGAAGTCGCGTCTCGGCTGAGAAAAGCCTCCCGGGTTGCAGCTTTGAGTAGTGAACTCCCCCCGTTGACTTAAGAACTCTTCAATTGCCTTCAGCCTTTGGGATGTCTCGAGATCACGTTCTCTTAGATGAGCATTCTCTCGAAGAACTCTGCCGACGATACCTGCAATGAATAGTCAAACATGATATTATATTCATTTAGTAAACGGTTATATAATTGATTAGTCTTAATTTTTAATAAACTATAAAATACAAACCTGGGGTGTATGATGATGGGTTCCCAGCACTTGAGTGACGACGACGCTCGTAAATAACTGGGGCTGCATTTCCCATACCGAGTATCAACCCTTTCTTGTTTGAAACCGCCGTGTTCTTCGAAGTAGATCTCGTTGTCGTCGATATCTTGCTCCGGGACCCCTTCACTTATCATTTTTGACTTTCTTGAAAAAACTTTTTCCTACAAAACAAAAATAAAGTGTGATTAGTATACGTTAATTAATTAGTAAACCAAATTACTAAAACATAAAGAAAAGTTTCTGTTAACTTACAAAGAGTGCTTTGGGTTTCGTTGATAGCCATCCCTTCTTGGCATGCTTTTTTGTCTTCTCCAGCAACTTCAAGGCGGATGGTACATCCCTCCCATCTTGTCCAGCCTGCAATTTAAATCCAACGGCACTTGTTAAAAAAAACACTCAAGATTGTCAAAGGGTGAAAATTGTTTAAAAATTATTCAAGACAAGAAAAAGTGAAGTAAAAACTAAGAAATTACCATTTCATCCATCATGGGTAGGGTGTTTTTACGACCCATAATGTGAGTACCTAAGGCCTTGCCTTTTTCGGTACTTCCTGACATCCGGTTGGTTTTGTTTTTCTCGGATTTGTCTTGAAAGTTTGGATCATCCTTTCTAGCCTTAAGTTGTTCGAAAATATCGGCCGGTATCCAAGACGGCCTTTGCTCCGTAGGTTTCTTCATAGCGTAGTGGATTCTTTTGCGGAGGCGGTCTTTCATTATGTTGGCCCACGCCGACTTAACCGCTTCTCTATCACGAGGGTTAAAGGTAACATGTTTCTGTTTCCAAAAAATATAGTTAAATAAATATGAAACAATAAATAGCTAATAAATATTAAAACGGAAATAGGTAACAGTTAATAAATATCTCAAACCAATTCCACCACTCGTCCTTGATGGCATCCGACGCATTTGACCAGTTGGGCGCATACTCCTTGTAGTTGCAAATAATGGTCGCTGTTACGAGATCAGAAACGTCTTTGTCACTGAACCTGAAAAAGAGTTAAATTTGAAAATAAAATAGTCAACAAGTAATCATATTATAATCAATATATATACAATCGATTATCCGTAAACAAATGACATACTTACCACTTGGCGCCATCGTAATCAGTCGGATCGAGGTGTACTCGATGTGTAGGCGGCTGAGGCTCAGGAGGAACAATCTCGTCCTCATCATTAGCTCCCGATCGTCCTACCACCACCTCGTCGTCTTCCGCCCGGCATATAATTATCAAACTAATATAGCAACAATTAGAAAGAAATGCTTTACGTAATTAAAAACTTGAATAATAAGATTAATAAGATAATTTCATTGACATTAAGCCATACGGCATCTACAATAATTTCAACAAATACAAGATTATCAAATCTAATAGATAGCAGTCCTAATCATCATCATCACTTGAACAATTTATTCCTACATCCTTACAAAGAGAATCTATAATATCTTCATCTTCATCATCATCCTCATACTCATCCTCATCCTCATCCTCATCCTCAACCTCGTCCTCACCCTCATCCTCATCATCATCCTCATGTTGCTCCACTTCCACAATTTGTATGTATTCTGGTTCCTCCACAATTTCATCTTCATCTTCTTCTTCTACTTCAATTGGTGACAGTATTGTTTCACTATTCGTAACATTTTCTTGAAAGAAAAATTCATCAACGGGGGCATCAACATGTGATCTAGCCTTGGTTTTGAATACCGCTGACCATTGACTTTGATCCTTTTTTATACCTGGATAAGGACTATAGTAAACTTGTTCCACTTGATATGCCAACACAAATGGGTCATACTTTGCAAATTTTCTACTCCGGTTAACATCCACAAGCTTATATTCCTTATGCACTTGCATGCCTCTTTCGGAGTTATCTAGCCAACTACATTTGAACAAAATGACTTTGTAAGTGCTTTGTGGGCCTGTATAAGTCATTTCAACAATTTCGTCAAGGGTCCCATAGTAGTCAGCTCCTTCAGTGGAACTCACACAAACTCCATTGTTAATTGTGCACTTTTCCAAATCTTTTCCTTGAATGAAAGCTCGAAATTTGTAGCCATTGATGGAATAGCGTTTCCATGTTCTGACTCTTCTTGAGGGACCATTTGCTAAGGCAATTAGAACTGGATCTTCTATATTATTAACCTGAGATCTAAACCATCTGGGAAATCTTGTTTCATATTTTTCCCAAACATCATTGCCTACGACACATTCAGGATGTTCTCTCATGATAAAATTTTCAAACAACCTATATTCAAATTAGGGGAATTATTAATTTTTGAACAACTAATAAAGTACGTTTCAAATATAAGAATTTAGATTGACCACTTACACTTCGTTTCGTTTCAATTCATCAGAATCGCAGTTAGATAAAACGTAGAGGTGTGCACGCTCATATTCGTTATCCTCCAAAAACCTTTCACGACACTTTCCAGAAGTAGTGTCATCATGATCTTGAAATATCTCAGGCAAGTTAGATTGTGTCGGCTTTTTTGAACCAACGTCAAGGTCCTTTGCCTTGGTGTCTATGTGATCTTCAAAGTATAGGGAACAGAAATTTGCTATTTCCTCAATTAAATATGCATTACATATATACCCTTCAACATGAGCTTTATTTTTGATTTTCTTTTTCAAATGATTCAAAAACCTACAAACAAATTAATTTAGAATGAAAAATATGATGATATATATGTATTATGTAATATAAAGTATTGAATAAGGATGATGACATTACCTCTCGAAAGGATACATCCACCTATATTGCACAGGACCACCCGCTTTTACTTCATATGGCAAATGAATAGGTAGGTGTTCCATTGAGTTGAAAAAAGAAGGTGGAAGGATTTTCTCTAATTTGCAGATAATCTCCGCAATGTTATTTTCGAGACTTGTAATTTTTTCAATTTATACTGATGAAGTACACAAATCTCTGAAAAACTGACTAATTTCAGTTATGGCATTCCACTCATTTTTTGGGAGAAGATGTCTCAAAGCAACTGGGAGTAATCGCTCCATGAAGACGTGACAATCATGACTTTTCAAACCGTGTATCTTCAATTCATTCATATCGACACACCTTCTGAAATCTGAAGCATAACCGTCGGGAAACTTCAGTTTGTATACCCATTCACATAGGACCTTCTTTTGTTCCTTTTTCAAAACGACCGAATCCCCTTTTCTTCTACTTGAACAAAGAAGTAACATGTCTTTCTCTGCATTTGAGTTTAATTTTGTTTTTCCTTTCACGTCCATGACAGTGTGAATTATTTGCTCGAATTTTTTTTTCTCAATATGCATGACATCAAGGTTATGTCGAATTAGTAGCGTGCTCCAATAGGGAAGCTCCCAAAAGATGCTTTGTTTCCACCACCCAATCCGTTTCCCTTTAAGCAAATTCAGTTCACGTTCAGATCCATCCACAATTTTCGGTAGATGTTTGACACAATCCCAGACTTCATTGCCTGTTAACCTCTTCGCAGCAACATCGTGCTCAACTTTCCCTTTTCTAAAATGCACCTTATCCTTACGAAAAACATGATTACTGTCTAAAAACTGTCGATGACAATCAAACCAACTCCATTTTTTGCTATGTTGTAGCCAAACTGACTTAGTCTCATTTTTCATACAATATGGACATGCATGCTCACCAGCAGTTGTCCAACCAGATAACATGCCATATGCAGGAAAGTCGTTGATCGTCCATAGAAGTGCGGCTCTAAGATCAAAGTTTTGCTTCAAGGAGACGTCATAGGTTAAGATCCCCGTCTCCCATAATTGCTTCAACTCGTGAATAAGAGGCTGCAAATAGACGTCAAGGTTTTTCTTTGGATTGTGGGGACCGGGAATAAGTAATGTTAAGAGCATAAACTGTCTTTTCATACAGAGCCAGGGTGGTAAATTGTATGGAGTAAGTATCACCGACCAACATGAATATTGCTTCCCGAATTGACTAAACGGTGCGAAACCATCAGTGCAAAGTCCAAGACGGACATTCCTAGGCTCAGATGCAAAATCTGGATGCAGCCGGTCAAACTGCTTCCAAGCCTCCCCGTCACTTGGATGAGACATTGTTCCACTAACACGAGGGTTTTCATAATGCCAACGCATTTCGCCCGCGATGTGCTTTGTGGCATAAAAGCGTTGCAACCGTGATCCTAATGGAAAATAAGTTAAGAACTTTTCGGGAACTCTTTTGCCATTTGTATTGTAACACCCCCATTTATTTAAGAGCCTTTAGCAAGACGTTCTCAAATAAATAGAGCTGTCACCATCTCGGGGGTAACCGAGATAGTGAATAACAAAGTAAAACCAACTACAGTACTTTATATAAAACTGACTAAATTAAAACTTTTGTTATTACAGATACTACTCGGCAAAAAAAAAAGAAAATACAACTGGTGACTTTTCTAGGAGTGAAATAATTCTAAGTCGGTCTGAAGTCTGCATCTCACATTCCTGCCCCAGCTCCTAGCTCATCTGTCTCTTTCCTGTAGAGTCTACTCCCCATTCCGGATCATCGTAGGTGTACACGAATACACTGTCAACCTCGCGGTTGAGTAGGATAACACAACAATAAAATAATGCAACAATGATAATATGCAAATGCCATGATATGCTCGAGCTCAATCTCATTCTCAATCTCAAACCCGTAACACCCAGTCATACCGAACCTCCCGGCAGACTATAATCGGCCGTCGCCGAACACCAGGATAACAGCTGAGGTCACCAGGTCTAGTCCTGCAGAACTAGCCTGGGCCCAATAATATCTCATCATCTCAAATCTGTATCCAATGCATATGCCATGCTCATGAATGCAACAATAATAGTAACCATACTTATGAATGCAACAGTAATAATAATTACCCATAATCATATATCATCCTCATATCATTCATGCTCATCATCCATATCATACACCCAACATCCATTCATAACACATAACAGTAGTATAGTGATAGTGTAACCTACCTGGATAGCAATATAATCCAATAGGAAGCCAGAAAATAAATAGAATCACCCCACTTCAGCACCTTCACCTAGCAAATATAAATTATCCTATTACTAATTAACATACCGTATGTCTCTTATAATTTATTAATCACAATACACACGCATTACTTATTATTCTCATTATCATTAACCGGGGCTACTCGTAAATATTAATTATATAAACTAATACGGAAATTACGTAAACTAATTATGTATACTAATATCCAACCCGACTTGAAGGATAAAATCTTTACGAATAATTATCCTTAATATAAAATTATATGTCCAACCATCACGAAGAATTGTTATTAAAACCGTCTCAAAGCTAATTATTACTTATTACCAATAATAATAAAATACGAATTATATACTTTATAAGCAATAATAAATAAATAAATAAATAAATAAATCAAGTTTATTATAAACGAGTTATGGGAAGTACGACTCGTATCAAAATGATAAGTTACGACTATATAAAATGCGAGTTAACAAATAGGAAATAACAATCCATAAACGATATTAAAACGTCACAACAATTAACCATACAATTATTAGTAATAATACTAATACTACTATTACTCTAAATCTTAGTAGTAATAATAATAATAATAATAATAATAATAATAATAATAATAATAATATAGTAGTAGTAATGATGATTAGGAAAGCAACAACAATAACCCAACAACTCAATCTTACGCTAAAACCGAGAGAAAAAAACAATAACAGGGACCCGAAACCGCAACTGTCAACCTCGACAAACACCACTCCCAACACCGTATGCCACCCCTGACTTCCTTACTGACGCCACCAGGCCCATCTCTGATCCACGGTGGTTCTAGGGAGGAGATCAGTGGCAGCCGGTCACAACCACCACCACCAGACGACCACATCAAACTTAACACCACCGCTCTGCTCTGTTTTATTCGCGACAGACACCCACCATTAAACCCACCTTAACACCTGACACGACCCATCATAACCACCGTGACAACCACCCCAACAACACCCTGACTACCACCAATACAAAAACCTTAACACCCAGAACCACCACTAACAGAAACTACCTCGAAATCAAACACGAGATCAAGCATTAAAACTCTGTTCTGAAACGAAAAGAAGGACCGACAGACATGGTGGTAAGATACCCGTCGACGGTGGTGCTAGGCATTCAGGAACGACACTATTAAGGTCTACAAGCGACTACTACATGTCCTAGACTGTTATTAAACAAAATTCATAACCCATAACATAGTATGTCATTGAAATTACCGCATTAAAACGAAAGGAAAACAAGGGTAAAACGAGATCGGTTGTGAACGACTTACTTCTATGGAGATTCGAGCAGTCCTAGCACCCACAGTCCACCGTGTAAACCCTTCTCCCTTGTTCTGTGATGTGACGGCTGAGTGTTTGTGAGGTTTTCAGAGTGTCGTTTAGGTCAAAGGTGAGGTATTAAGGGTTTAATTAAGGCGGCAGACATAGGGGTTTGTGTTGTTTGTGTTAAACTTAGTGTATACGAGATGTGTTATGTGTATGTGGGCTGTTTAGTCTCTCACGTTAATCGAGGCCCAACTACTAATTCCTCAACCTGACACTACACATATACCTGTAAAATATAAAACACGTACTCGATAAATTAATTATCGAGTTTAAGCTAATCCAATATTATCAAACATGTCAAAAATAATGATTAAATATTTAAAATAAATATAGTAAAATACGGAGTATTACAGTCTTCCCTCCTTAAAGTGAACTTCGTCCCGAAGTTCACCATCCCGAACTTCGTCCCGAAGTTCACCATCCTAAGGTCAATAACAACTGGTCAACACATAACAACCAATATACTAATAAAAAAAAATACTTCAAACATGAGTTGTCACATTCTACCCTCCTTAAGAAAACTTTGTCCCCAAAGTTTAACATATAACTTGGTAAAAAGATATTCACGAATCACAATGTAATGCATAACAGAAGTCATCTGGATTATCCAGTATATTCAACAATCACGACATATCAATCATTATTATCAACTAGCCATATCCTAATTCATTAAGATTTTACAATCTTATCCTCCTTAAAACATGGTTACGTCCTCGTAACCCCATTATAAAATTTCACGAACTCAAGAAGGTCACCGAAACAACAGTCACAATTCATCAGATAAGTTATTTACTTTACACTAGGCAACTAGCATCCGATTTTTTTTTTAAGAACCAAAACTCATTTGTCAAATCATGTTACGCAGTAAACAAAATCAAATCATGTTACACAAACTTAACATATTTACACTAATGTAGACAATCAGGTAACTCATAGTTCATGATTGACAAATTAAAACATTTCATTCTCATAAACATATTATAGAAGCAAAAGTATATTCTAGAAAACGCATAAAGCAAAATTTAACCAATGTAATTAAACATGGAGCATTGACTTATTTCACGAGATATACACCAATCTTAGACTAGCAAGACAACTTAGCAATTCCAGATATAAATGGGTTAAAAATTATTTAGGTACACTTCTCATCCACTCACATTACATCATTTGTCATAAAAACTAGTAAATATGACTTGCGAAATAAGAGGTTTATATCTTGCGGAACAATTTCATATTCCAGCATAATTTCATAAACACGTAGCTACAGATTTTGTCATGTTGCAAAACAATTACCATAATTATCAAACATCAGCTTTATCATGGATTATCACCTTGAAAACATTTTGAAACTTTCAGACAATGAAGTTGTAATTAATGGCAATTTATAAACACGAATCAACTGACGATTTTACAAGCTACAGATCAAAAGCAAGACTAACACTCTCATAATTCACATATCAACCAGATTACTAATTCAATACATTATGATCAGGTTTAAACATATCAATACGTAGGTTCAGCTTGTGGCATAACAATAGTGTCGGCATAAATAAAACTAACGTTTTATAAAGCTCACCAAAATAAGTAAGGTTAAACTATCATATAATAGAGTTCATATCAATATCATATGTCTACTGTTCATGCTACTAGCGTCATATCGGAATATTACTTGGTTACATCACATAATTCATATTTGATTAAACTTTTATATTGAAAACTTACATAACGTACAATTTTAACAATCATACATCACGCTGCAATTTCCAAAAATCATAATTAAATAACCGTCCAGCCATTTTCTAAACTATTATAGTTTTTGAAAAAAAAAAAAAAAAAAATTATAGCGAATTAACTAATCATAGGTAAGGGATTCCAATGCAAATCTTAAGGAAATTATTTATAACAAATTTTGCAACTCCGTTGGTCTGAACAGAAACCTTACAGCAATTAGACAACAAATTGGGCAACTTACAAAAATTAGAATTAAATAACGACTCCTTAAAATTTTACGTGGCTTATCATTTTGAAAACTTGAATGAATATTCTAAACACACAAATTGGAATTATGCATAAACAATAAACACGTTTTAAATGATTTCCTTTGCAAATACATGGGTCAAAACAGAATTGTACAGTGACAATCTGACCACTGTCGACTAAAATATTTATTTCTCGCAAAATATAATTCGTATTAACATGAACCCAACGGCATTGGAAAGCTAATTCAGAAGGTTATCACACATAAAAGTTTCATATACTTATAGAGAACATATTTTAAATGGCAGCCCGTACAAACAAGGTAACATTATGAGTGTTTATCAAAATTTTGGTTCCTTTGCAATTTCACATTACTATATCAAAACTCGATCATTCCTCTTCCAACGCACGTTGTCATAATATTCGAAGCATAGACATCACTTTTGAACCATATTAACATTCATTCTGCATTTCAACTATAATTATCAACTAATACACAGTAAAGATTTTGAAACTGAAAATAGAAACAATTAAATAATTCACTAGTTATATATATATGCATAAATAAATATGGAATTGGCATGTAAATTTAAATAAGAACCTACACATAACTATATAACATTCATGACTTGGCGCAACACATTTCGCATATCACTAGACATGGATTGCTAAGGCAATTAGTAAAATAATAACAATCATAAATCTCAAAATTCGATCGCATTTGCTTAGTAAGCCAAACAGTAAACTCTTGCAAAGGATAAAGAATTCAAATAAGAAGTATATACACACTCATAATAGCAACAAAACAATTATCATCTGACACGACATCCGTTTCGGTCTACTACCTTTATACACAGGACTTAACTTGATTCCATATCCTGTAACAACATTGTCTGACTGGCTCTATTAACCATTAATGTCAATCATGGTCATATCTCTCCTACATCTAACCTCCTAGGTAGCTATAGATCATGGTGCTTCTATCATCAACTCATTACACACATCATTATACTAAATCTCTACCTAAGGGTTCAGGGATCATATAGCCGCATGCATACAAGTCAAACTCATATACTCATACTCATATTCCCAAAACTTGGAAGTCATATATTTCAACCAACATTCAATATCATTATCATGCTTCACAATACAAATCTCCAACCACGTTTCACATCATAACTTACCTCATTCCGCTCCTGCAAAACTGTTAGTACAATATAAGCAAGGTCCGATCTTTTATCTTGTTACTACCCACTCTCTGCATCACTCAAGGGTTACCAGGTTAGACTGAAAGGGCCAGTGGCTTGGTTTGAGGGGGCCCCTAACTCATCCCAATCCTGGGGGCTCCTAACAGTTACTAACCTGGGGTTCATTTTATTAGACTCTTCCTACATGCATTATTATTCATTTGGTTTAGGCCTGAGGATCGTTCGCTCTGATACCACTTTGTAACACCCCCATTTATTTAAGAGCCTTTAGCAAGACGTTCTCAAATAAATAAAGCTGTTACCATCTCGGGGGTAACCGAGATAGTGAATAACAAAGTAAAACCAACTACAGTACTTTATATAAAACTGACTAAATTAAAACTTTTGTTATTACAGATACTACTCGGCAAAAAAAAAAGAAAATACAACTGGTGACTTTTCTAGGAGTGAAATAATTCTAAGTCGGTCTGAAGTCTGCATCTCACATTCCTGCCCCAGCTCCTACCTCATCTGTCTCTTTCCTGTAGAGTCTACTCCCCATTCCGGATCATCGTACGTGTACACGAATACACTGTCAACCTCGCGGTTGAGTAGGATAACACAACAATAAAATAATGCAACAATCATAATATGCAAATGCCATGATATGCTCGAGCTCAATCTCATTCTCAATCTCAAACCCGTAACACCCAGCCATACCGAACCTCCCGGCAAACTATAATCGGCCGTCGCCGAACACCAGCATAACAGCTGAGGTCACCAGGTCTAGTCCTGCAGAACTAGCCTGGGCCCAATAATATCTCATCATCTCAAATCTGTATCCAATGCATATGCCATGCTCATGAATGCAACAATAATAGTAACCATACTTATGAATGCAACAGTAATAATAATTACCCATAATCATATATCATCCTCATATCATTCATGCTCATCATCCATATCATACACCCAACATCCATTCATAACACATAACAGTAGTATAGTGATAGTGTAACCTACCTGGATAGCAATATAATCCAATAGGAAGCCAGAAAATAAATAGAATCACCCCACTTCAGCACCGTCACCTAGCAAATATAAATTATCCGATTACTAATTAACATACCGTCTGTCTCTTATAATTTATTAATCACAATACACACGCATTACTTATTATTCTCATTATCATTAACCGGGGCTACTCGTAAATATTAATTATATAAACTAATACGGAAATTACGTAAACTAATTATGTATACTAATATCCAACCCGACTTGAAGGATAAAATCTTTACGAATAATTATCCTTAATATAAAATTATATGTCCAACCATCACGAAGAATTGTTATTAAAACCGTCTCAAAGCTAATTATTACTTATTACCAATAATAATAAAATACGAATTATATACTTTATAAGCAAAAAAAAAAATAAAAAAAAAATAAATAAATCAAGTTTATTATAAACGAGTTATGGGAAGTACGACTCGTATCAAAATGATAAGTTACGACTATATAAAATGCGAGTTAACAAATAGGAAATAACAATCCATAAACGATATTAAAACGTCACAACAATTAACCATACAATTATTAGTAATAATACTAATACTACTATTACTCTAAATCTTAGTAGTAGTAATAATAATAATAATAATAATAATAATAATAATAATAATAATAATAATAATAATAATAATAATAATAATAATAATAATAATAATATAGTAGTAGTAATGATGATTAGGAAAGCAACAACAATAACCCAACAACTCAATCTTACGCTAAAACCGAGAGAAAAAAACAACAACAGGGACCCGAAACCGCAACTGTCAACCTCGACAAACACCACTCCCAACACCGTATGCCACCCCTGACTTCCTTACTGACGCCACCAGGCCCACCTCTGATCCACGGTGGTTCTAGGGAGGGGATCAGTGGCAGCCGGTCACAACCACCACCACCAGACGACCACATCAAACTTAACACCACCGCTCTGCTCTGTTTTATTCGCGACAGACACCCACCATTAAACCCACCTTAACACCTGACACGACCCATCATAACCACCGTGACAACCACCCCAACAACACCCTGACTACCACCAATACAAAAACCTTAACACCCAGAACCACCACTAACAGAAACTACCTCGAAATCAAACACGAGATCAAGCATTAAAACTCTGTTCTGAAACGAAAAGAAGGACCGACAGACATGGTGGTAAGATACCCGTCGACGGTGGTGCTAGGCATTCAGGAACGACACTATTAAGGTCTACAAGCGACTACTACACGTCCTAGACTGTTATTAAACAAAATTCATAACCCATAACATAGTATGTCATTGAAATTACCGCATTAAAACGAAAGGAAAACAAGGGTAAAACGAGATCGGTTGTGAACGACTTACTTCTATGGAGATTCGAGCAGTCCTAGCACCCACAGTCCACCGTGTAAACCCTTCTCCCTTGTTCTGTGATGTGACGGCTGAGTGTTTGTGAGGTTTTCAGAGTGTCGTTTAGGTCAAAGGTGAGGTATTAAGGGTTTAATTAAGGCGGCAGACATAGGGGTTTGTGTTGTTTGTGTTAAACTTAGTGTATACGAGATGTGTTATGTGTATGTGGGCTGTTTAGTCTCTCACGTTAATCGAGGCCCAACAACTAATCCCTCAACCCGACACTACACATATACATGTAAAATATAAAACACGTACTCGATAAATTAATTATCGAGTTTAAGCTAATCCAATATTATCAAACATGTCAAAAATAATGATTAAATATTTAAAATAAATATAGTAAAATACGGAGTATTACAGTCTTCCCTCCTTAAAGTGAACTTCGTCCCGAAGTTCACCATCCCGAACTTCGTCCCGAAGTTCACCATCCTAAGGTCAATAACAACTGGTCAACACATAACAACCAATACTAATAAAAAAAAATACTTCAAACACGAGTTGTCACATGCATTTTTCTCTAATTTGTACCTATTCGTACCACATTTTCTGCACTTATCAAGGTGAGCGTCGTCCATCCAGAAAATCATACATCCTCCCGAGCAGGCATCTATCTTCTGATGGGGAAGTTGAAGAGCTTTAAGAACTTTTTTGGTTTCGTAGTAGTTACGCGTCATAAGATTATTTTCAGGAATCATATCTCCGATATATGACGCAAAACCATCTACACATTTTTCAGCTAAGTTGTATTCACATTTTAAAGTGATCAACCTTGAAGCCGACTGTAGCAATGTCATACGACTTCCTACATAAAGAGGTTGTTCGGCATGTTTTAGCATTTGTTAAAAAGCTAATACATTAGGATTTGGAGATTCATCGACCACCTCGGCGTTTAGAGCATCTTCCCTAATTTGATCAATGCTATCGCGTAACGCATCTTCTACCATATCCCTATAAGGATTGTCGGAGTGCATTGATGAGCTTCCCTCTTCCTCAACGGAGAATTTCTCTCCGTGACACACCCAATCGTAATAGTTATCACAAAACCCTCTCAAACCAAGGTGTTTCCGTACTTCTTGCTCAACTAAATACTTTGTATTCTTGCACTTAGAACATGGACACTTAATTTCTCTATTTCTAACGTATTCGTCTTGTTGCTTAACATAGTTAATGAATTCATTAACACCAATTACGAAATCCTGCCTTATTTTTTTCCTAGAATCCAACCTTTCATACATCTATTTTCTTTCTAATCTCTTCATAGTAAATCTACATATTTTAACAAACAATAATAACAACTAATTAACAACAACAATTAAATAACAACAACTACATATATATAACAGCAACTAACAACAAAAACTAGTTAACAACTTATTAACAACGACAACAACAACAACAACTAATTAACAACAATTAAATAACAACAACTAACAACAACAACTAGTAAACAACAAATTAACAACGACAACAACAACAACAACTACCAACACCAACACCAACATGTACACCAACACCAACACCAACACCAACACCAACCTGCAAAAAAAACAATATACATATATTGGTCTGGGGTCCTTATCTCTCCAGCCTAAACCCATCTTTGAATCTTTCATACCATTAGTAAACACTCTTATATTTTCTTGATTGTAATGAGACAAAAATTGGGCAGCACTTCCCTATTGTTCTCCAAATACATTATATAGAATGTATTTGCAGAACAATAAGGAAGTGTTGCCCAATTTTTGTTTCATTACAATCAAGAAAATATAAGAGTGTTTACTACCTAAATGGCATGAAAGATTCAAAGACAGTCCCAAAACGGGGACTATTCAACAATTACACCTAATGTGTAATTATTGAACGGGTACTATTCAAGAATATTCTAAACAAATCAACAACACTAACAATCAACAACAATGCAAATTTTATATCAAAAATCAATCGTCCTAAACATCTTAACAGCAATATGCGACGGATTTGGGACGAAATTAGCTACTAACCTAATATCACTAACCACCTAACAATACTAACTAAACTAATCAAATAACAATTAAACTAAACTGACTATTCTTAATAACAATAAAAAACAATAATATGGAATTTGCGACGGAATTTTGCGACGGACTAAAAATAACTAATTAAGACGGTACATAAATAACGAAAGTTAGTATACATACATTAAGAGAAATGGAGAATGAAGAAGTAAGTGGCGGCGGCAAGGTGGCAGCGGTGTGGTGGCGGCGGCGGTGAGGTGGCAGGGAGAAGAAAGGAGAAGGACAGGAAGGAGAAGGAAGGAAGGAAGGAGAAGGAGGGATACTCCGGTGAGGTGGCCGGCGGGTTGGCCGGTGGGGTGGGGGGTGGTGGGGTGGGGGGTGGTGGCGTCGGGGGTGGTGGGGTGGGGTGGGGTTGTCGCTCAAAATCGCCGATTAGGTTTTAGGAGGAAAAAATTGAAATTGATTTGGGGAAAAAAGGAGACCCGCGGGGTCTGTATAAAATTAATTTGGGACGGAAATTTGCGACGGAATTTCCGTCGCAAATCTGGTCCAGGTCAAACGTTGACCAGATTTGCGACGGAAATTCCGTCGCAAATTTTGACTTTTGCGACGGACTTTCCGTCGCAAATCTGGTCAACGTTTGACTTGGACCAGATTTTGGTCAAGTCTGGTCAATCTGTTTGCGACGGAATTTCCGTCGCAAAAGTCAACATTTGCGACGGATAATCCGTCGCAAACTTTCCCGCCATTTGACTTTCACTTCGCGGGTCTGGGAAATTTAGGTCCGTCGCAAAATCCGTCGCAAACAAATATTCCGTCGCAAAATCCGTCGCAAGTTCATTTTTGCGACGGATTTTCTATCCGTCGCAAATTTTCCGTCGCAAATGCAGTATTTTTTTGTAGTGTAAGAAAGATTTAACTATAAATAAAATTAGATGCTAGGTTAGTATAGGTCGGCCACATGGGCCATGTTTGGTAAAGAGCGGATTAATATTGGCAGAAGCAGATTTCAAAAGCAGATTTAACTAGCAGAATGATTTAGCGGATTTGACTAACAAATTTATTTAGCAGAATTATTTTAGAGGTGTTTGGTAATTGACAGTTTAGATTAGCAGATTGCTAAAATCTTTATAAAATGACATATAAGGACATGAAAATTTATTTATTTAATATATAAAAGTAATGTTAGTATTTTATTAAGAAGGTAAATAAGACAATTTTTTTCTTTCTAATATGTTAATCCAATATGCTGGTAGGAGCAGCATATTATATGTCATTAACCAAACCCTCTAAATAGCATATTGGTAAGTTAAACATGCTAAATCTTTCAAATATACTAAAATTTAGCTAATATACGGTTTACCAAACAGAGTCATGGTCCACATTTATTATATGGAATATGCATAAGCCACACTATCTAATACGAAGTAGCTCGTATATTTGGACGAATAAAGAATTGAAAACTCAAAGTTATTAGACTTATATATCCTAAAATCCTCCCCAAATCCCATAAATAAACGTACCTCCGCCATTCATATTTCAAGTGTAGTTATGTTTTTTTCACAAGTTTTAAGGGGTTATTCAAAAATTATTTAAGGTATAAGGGAAAATGTGTAACATGCTTTTTGGGTAAGAAATATGTTTTCTTTCTGAACTAATGATGGACCATTTAATGGCATTTTATATAAATTAAGGTTGTTCAATTTCTTTTGCTTTATTATGAAAGTGATAGTTTGGATATAATGGATTAAAAAAGAATAGGTGTAGTTTGGATATGAACGGAGGATTATTTGCTAAATCACGCACATTTTGTCACCTTATTCCAAATTTACCCTTTGTTAAAAAAATTTCTCTCCTCCCTCCTTTTCACCACCAACCAAATTGCTAATAATTTAACAAATAAAGTATGGATTTTAATATGCACATTCACAAGTAATTTCATTATTCTCTCAACAAATTTATTAATATCTGTCTTTTAATTGATTGAATGAATGTCTTTTAATCTTAAAGAGAGCGATTTTTCCAATTAGGGTTAGAATTTAGGGCTTTTGGATTTCGGATTCTGAATTGTTGAAGGTGGATAATTTTATGACGGCTCGTGGTGCGTCAGTTTATGGTAGTAGGTGCCTAGGTGGTGATGCGTTCTATTTGTGAGCGACTGGTGGCGACGTGTCTGGTGGTGGGCTAGTTAAGCATACATTTTTTTTTTCAATTGTCATCTCTAATTCCGTGTAAAAAAATGAGAGGGGTAAACTCGAACTAAGACGACAAAGTGTGCAAAATTACGCAAAATCTTGTGCGAGATTTAACAACCCCCTAAATAAATTGATTCCTCAATCATAAGCCCTACCGTGCCATAACATATTACACAATATACTCCCTACATTCCATCATGCCTCTTTCTCATTTGATTTTCATCTCACCTACCACTCACCATTTGAAAATCATAACTTTCAATATCTCAATCTCTTTTTCTGGTTGTGATTTTTTGTAAGAGTATATTTTGACATATTTTTTCGATTTCAATAAAAAAAAATGAGTATTTTTTGTTCATATTCCCGGCTCTCAATAACTTCTAATTTTTTATCAAAATATTTGTAACAAAATTTTTCAAGTTTCAATAATTTTAATTTTTTCCATAACAAAAAAATCTTATTTTTCAGTTTTAATACTGTTTTTTTCCGTTTTTGTAATGATTTCTATTTTTCTTTGTTGAGATTATTTTTCTAATTTTTACCGATATAATAGGATGTTTTTAAAAGAGTGTTAATTAAATTCACTGCTTTTAATTGTTTTTTGTATTAAATTTGTAGATCGTATAATTTATTGATTTTGTTAATGTTTATATCATAATTAATTTAACAATATAATTTATTATTAATGATAATTTTGTCTAAGAAATTTAATTAATAATTTACATGAGTCATGAGTAATTTGTCAAATTGGTTGTTGAGCATAAAAAAAATTATTTTTTCAGATAAAGAAGAGTTTGAGAACATAGTGGGCCATTTATTTTTAAAAAGTAAAATTATGGATATTCGACAATGGGGTGACACATTAGCTATGTGGTTATTATTTTAATAAATAAAAGATGAAAGCGCATATATATTACAAAATGGGATATAAAGCGGGTTTAGGTAAGAGCAATAGTAAATTAGTAATGAGGATAAATAAAAAGTTTCATATATTTTATAAGTAACTAGCTTTGTGACCCGTGAAATTCATAGGTTTATTTGTTTTAGTTTTGTTATTTATCGTATTGTTAAGATTTGTTCGAGTAATTGGTTTTTTCATTTAAAAAGATATAGTCTTAAAATGCATAAAAGTTAGTAATTTAATGTCTTATTTCTTTGACAACCCTGATTTATTTTTAAAATTATATATTTTAATTTTGTTGTTATTTTGATTAATATACTAATAGGCAATAGCATGTAATTTTAAAACACTACCTTCAATGAGTCCATTAATTTATGACACTAATGCGTAAACTTATTCTAAAAAGTATGTTGAATTGTTTTGGCTGCTATTTCAAAAGCTATTTATATTGAAACACATGTAAAAGATAAGAGTTATCTTAATTTGGCATGAATGAGAAATGCCAATAGTTATTGGCGAAACAAAAAAAAAAATCGAAATTAAATTTTACATTAATCCGATATTTATAAATTATTCACCTTCAAAGCTACCAGCAACATGGGTCCATGAACATGAACAAAATTAATTATCATTAAATATTTTAATGTAATTTTTCTTAATAATTTAGTGTAGTTGCTATGGGGCAAAAAATTAAATGCTTAAGGTTGTCTTTTAATTAGATTAGATTGTATAGATAAATTGTGTACTAAATTTTCTATATAAAATCTTGAACGTCTATTTTTTATCTAGGTATATGAAGTTGGTGAGTGAAGACGAAATGACAAATTAATGCATAATGTTTGATTATTATTCTTTTTTTTCTTTTTTTTACGAATGATAAATTATCTAGTGTACGTAATTGTGTAAAGAATTTAAAACATACTTTTTAATTAAATTAGAGGGCTTTTACCTCAATATTTAATTTCTTATAGAACATATCTATATAATAACATAAAAAGGCATGTTGAGTGCCTCATTGATAAGTATTTGTATTTTCTAGCTTATGGTAATGCCACGTCACACTCTTCTAAAATTACCAAAATAACCTTCAATAAAATTCAAATTTCCTACAAAAATGTCATATTTTGTAACATAAGCAAATTAAAGGACATCATTATTGTTCAAATTAAATATGTGATCTATATAATAACATAAAAAGGCATGTTGAGTGCCTCATTGATAAGTATTTGTATTTTCTAGCTTATGGTAATGCCACGTCACACTCTTCTAAAATTACCAAAATAACCTTCAATAAAATTCAAATTTCCTACAAAAATGTCATATTTTGTAACATAAGCAAATTAAAGGACATCATTATTGTTCAAATTAAATATATGATTAAATATTCATTAAGCTAAAAAAAATATAAATTCTTTTATAAATTTACATCCAATAAAGTGTCATGACTTATAATTAAAATTGACATTTGAATTTATAAAGTTATATCTATAAAATCTTATTATAAGGATAAACTAAAATATTAAATTAATGTGACGTAACAAAAATTAATTGTGACATGGCAAAATTTTATTGTGACATGACAAAAATTATTGTGACGTAACACTTATCTATATAATATTACACTAACCCCTTTCATATACACATAAATTAATTATTCATATTAAATATTTGACGAGATAACAAATTTTAAAAGTGATGTTACCTCTACAAAAATGGCACGATAATAAACTCCGCTACAACACTATATAACTAAAAAAAGACTAAGAATTTCACTAATTCACGTGTCATTTAAAAATCATCTCCAAATATTATGAGTCACATATTTACAAGTACAAAAAATTTAAAAATATTAGTTACAAACTCAAAAAATAAATTAATACAAACCTTTTAGTTTCACTCACAACTTTGGTTCTTAATCTATCATATTCTATTTAACATGTATTTCTTTTATTTAATGGTATGTTTTTAAGTACCATTATTATACTTTATAGTTATGTTATCTTAATTTTTATAACTTTTCATTCACAACTTTTCTTCTTCCCCTAAATAAATTGTTGAAATTAATGCAAGAATTAATTACCAAAATGATCTTATATAACTATGACACTAATCCTAATTTTTATTTTTATTTAGAAAGTTGGTAGGTAAAGTATAAATAAATAAATTGTTTCGCTTTTTATCTTTTTTATGTTTTGAATAAATAGTTAGAGTTGGAATCTAATTTAATTATCATTTTGCGTTTGTACTTAAATTTCAGGAGATTAACATTTTTACATATCAATAGCATTATATGGAATTGGAAAATAATGGTAATAAATCTTCTTTCTACTTTTCTTTTGGTTTGAATACCCTTTTGTTTTCTCAAGTTTTCATTTTTTACTATGGCGTGTGGCGTGTGCAATATAAAATGGTAGTATGAATATCTCATATATGGTGACATGTTATATTATATATTATAACCCTTAATTTATTAATAGACAAATTTTGTAAATTGTATTGCACTATTTCACTCTTTCACGCAGTTTAGTTTTCCATGTAAAATTTCTAATTCTATTTTGTATTTTGTCAAATAGGTTATAAATCAAATATTTTGGTTGAAGTGGGGAAGTATGCTACAAATATGTCAATCTAACCTTTTAATAGCGTCATATAATGAGTAAATATTATAGTTATCGGTTGTAATGCAATGCTCATTCACCAATTCGTTATTTGAACTTTGAATACTTTCATACTTTTAAGTTATTTTCCCCACCTAATATATTAATTTAGCACTTGCAATGTATATTTTTCTTCGAGATTTATTTTTATTTTTAATTTGTGTATATATTTTATTTTCTCATGAATCAAGAAAATTAATAGTTCTGAAGAATTATAGTAGTATTGTTATGATTGTAATATTGGATGGATGAAAATAAAACAACTATGCTTAAATTGTACAAAATATTTTTGAATCATATTATGTATGTTTTGTAATCTAATAATTATGCCATTTGAGAAAATGTGCCGTTAGTTTTGCTAATTTTGTCACTACTAAATTGACAAATCCACTTCTAAAGTTTTACTCCTTATACCTTTTTCTCTCACTATTATTATACTTTACATATTATCATAATTTTTTGTGTACCTTCACAAAAATATTCTTCTCTCGAATATATTGTTGAAATTTATATAAGCAAAAACTAATTACACATTTGTTTTTATGTAACTATCACAAAAATCATAATTTTCATCTATAAAATCCCTTTAAATGGTAATCCTCTACAATATTATATAAAAAAATAATACTAAGTAACTCACTAAGTCACGTGTCAAATGCTATGAGTCACATGATAAGTACAAAAAAATATATAAAAAAAAATATTAATTGCAAACAAAAAAATTAAATTAATACCGACCTCTTATTTTCCATTCACAACTTTGGTTATTAATATATTATATGTATTTAAAATATATATCTTTTATTTAATGGTATATTTGTTAGTCGCCATTATTATAATTTGTAATGTTTTTATCTTAATTTTTTATCTTCCCATTTATCCAGAAAACTTTTATTATTTCCCTAAATAAATTGTTGAAATTAAAGCGACAACTAGTGGGTACAAATTAGACTATAAATATATTATATGAGTAAGCATTAAATTGATAAACTATATAAATACTTTCATCCAAGTAAATGATATATAAAAAAACATTTCACTTCACCAATCTTTTTGCCTATACGTTGAAAATCCATTGAAATGACAAGGAGGATGTTAAGATTATTTTGTACACGTATTTGCTGAAAAGTTTTATCAAACTACATTGTATTTAAGAAATTAAACACCATTTTTTAGCCTGATTAGTAAGAAGAAAATAAATTGTATTTTAACATAGCGCTTTCATTCTACGTATTATTCATATCGTCTTTAATAGACTAAAGACAATATGAAAAGTGATAAAATATTATTACTATGCATTTATTTAGAGATTTACTTGTAATACGGAATATACTTAGATGTTCAGCCTTTGTTTCTTTTCCGATAAAGTTAAAGCCAAAAGGTTTAGAACTCACCAAAATGACAACAAAACCAATAAAACAAGTACTAAAATACGAAAATGATCCCGTGCATCTGCACGGGCACAAAAACTAGTTATTTAATAGTAAGTTATGAAGTTTAATAAATACTTGTCTTAATATATCATCTATATCAATTTGTTAAAAATCCTAAATTTTAAATTGTGCAAATATGTAGGTGTACCATAATAATCTTGAATTGAGTTTAGAAGCTTAAATATGAAAAACCTACAAAATAAAATATCAAAGGTGTCTTGAGGAAAGGAAATCGAAATATGTGAGAAAGCAAGTGATTATTATTATAGGTATTATAAATGAGGAGAGTAATCATTTAAGAAAAAGAATAGATGTTAAATCACTAGAGCGAATTAATTATTAATAGCTATAAAGACGAGATGAAGCTAAAAAGTTTATTACCAACATTTACATTTTATTGTACAACTTAAATTTTTTATATTTTTTTTAACTATATGCATGTGGCACTGACAATTAAATGTGAACTTCGATAGGAGACATATGCAAAAGTGTTTAGTTTTATTTTTTTGTATTTTTGTATAGATTTGTCATGTTGCGTTAAAATTTGTCATTTTAGGTACTTTTAAATTATAGGATTATTTCATGAGAATAATCCATCCTATGGGTGCCCTGCAAATATCGCTCCATCCTATCAATAATTCCAAATTAATCCATCCTATCCATCATTCTTCCCATAACAGTCTAATTGGAATTATTGATAGCGTGAATAAGATGAATTTAATTCATCCTTAGACTGTTATGGTAAGAAGGGTGAATAGGATGGATTAATTTGGAATTATTGATAGGATGGACTGATATTTGCAGGGCACCCATAGGATGAGTTATTCTCATGAAATAATCCTAAATTATATTGTATATATTTGTTTATAGATTAATGAATTAAAGCAATGACAATTAACTATAATTAGATATTCCACTTGCTATGTCACATCAAAATTTGTCAAATATAATAAAATTTCACGGGATTTTCAAAATAAATTGTGGAAACGACAATGGGAAACTACCTTTTTTGAGAAACTAGATAAATGGAAAATGATATAGACAACTCATTAGAGGGTTTTACCTCTCTTGAAAGGTCCTTAAAACTCATTTTATATGTGTATGTGCGCGACAGAAAATTTCCTATGGTAAGGTATAAATGACACATGCACGTCATCATAAGTGAATAATAGAAACTAAAATAATTGAAAAAAGTAACATGCATACGAATAGTTGAACATTATCTAAGAGCAAAATGAGTTGTTGAAAATGATTAGATAAAAATTTATGTGTTTAAAGATATATTCTAAAATAAAGAATTTTTTTTTTTTGACAGCAAAAAAAAAAAATATCATGATAACATTGTTATTTAAGAGTTTAAAGATGTGTATCGCATATCAAATCTAAACCCGGTGTGGAAAAAACCTCAGTGACATCCTACAAGGTTAAGCTAAGAAATCAATACTTTAATAATCATCTTTAGATTTTTTTCCATCCTCTCCATCAATATTTTCATCGAAATATCTTTGGTGCTATATCACCTTGTGCATGCTTCAAATATTGTTTGCATCTAAAAAAACATTTTAATATGTGGATATAAAAATAATAAAAATGTTTCAAATGGTCTTTATTCGATAAAATATGAATTGAGCTTTCATTTAAAGTGCTTAATTTGTAAAATAAATCTACAAAATATATTCCCACAATCGAAATCCAAAACGTTCATAAGCTTTCTTATGTTCCTTATTGTTAATACAAGAATTTCGTTAAAATGTTGATAAACTTGAGTCAACCATTCAGTGTACAAACAAAAACAAAATCAGTAATAAAGACTATATAATAATTTATTTCAAGTACCAATACACTAAAAAACATATGGTGATGATTAAATACATGAATAAAAAATATATGTTAGAGATGATTAAACATATAAATCGAAAAGATATTAATGTAAGTAGTTTTTTCAAAAAAGTATAATATCACAATTACACAACACTATATATTTGCTAAGAAATTGATAGTTAAACACAATCAACCACCATCTAAAGAAAGTAGTAATATAAATGATATAAAAGAGCATTAAGGAAGACAAATAGTGGGAGTTGGGAAAAAAAAAATGAATTGAAAATGCAAATGACATGATTGAAAAGATTAATTATATTATGATGGTTTAAAAAGTAAATTGTGGAATTTTAAAAGTTTTTTCATTCAAGAATAGGTTTTGATTGTAAAATTGAAACATAAGCTACTTATTAAAGTTTTTTTATGTACGTTAACAATGTCATATGGAGTAAAAATGACAACAAGTTGTTTTTGATACATAAATCAATTACGGAAAAATGATTGAAAATAAAGTAATATTACTCTCTTGAAAATGACGCATACATAAAACATAGTGCTTTTCTTGGATCTCTCAAACAAACTCCGGAATATTAAAACTAAACACCAAACAAATCAATAAATTAACATAATATGAAAATTATACATATATGAAATCAAAGAGTTAAACAAATTTGTTTGTTTATATGAACTTTATAATGAAGTTAATTTACCTACAAATTAATGCACAAGATGAACAAAATAAAAGTTTTATATGAAAACACCATGATTTACCAACCTAAACAAGATAATAAAAATATTGAAAAAAATGTAGGGAAATTTAGTAAATACCACATAACAACAAAGCATGGTAATGACATTAGAATAAACCTATAAAAATACAACAAAATAATGAAAAAAATAACTTTATAATGAAGTTAATTACCTGCAAATTAATATAGAAGATGAATAAAATAACGGTATTATATGGAAATACCATGATTCATTGACATAAAAAAATGATAATAAAACAATCGAAAATTAGTAACTTACCGCATAACAATAAAGGTTGATCATGACATTAAAATAAACCTATAAAAATACAATCAAATAAAGAATTTAGACTTGAATTACCAATAGAAGTACAAATCAAGAAAATGGAGTGGATATGAAGATAAATATATATTCATAAAAAATAATAGAATAATAATGGGGAATAGGAAAAGTATATGTGGAATTAACCTTATTAAACCATCTTGAATGTGACATTATTATTATTATTAAGAATAATAAAAATGTCACATTAATTTACCACGTCACAATTAAATTATAGTCTTGTCACATTTACTTGGCTTTTTTGCATTCCAAATGACATTGTCAACGTGAAATTTTTTGGTTAACCTTTTCTTAAATGTGACATTATTATTATTATTATTATTTTATTATTATTATTATTATTATTAAGAATAATAAATATATCACATTAATTTACCTTGTCACAATTAAATTATGGTCATGCCAAATCACATGCCATGTCACACTTATGTGGCTTTTTTCATTCCATGTGGCATCGTCAACGTGGCATTTTGGCTAACCTTTTAATAATATTATATAGATAGATAGATAGATGGTGAATTTAGGATATATATAACAAGAGTCATTAATAAAATTTGTAGTATAAGAAAAGTCAAAATATAGTTACTCGAATTTAGAATTGTCTCTAATATTCATGGGGCCTTGAAGATAGGCTCTTGTAACAATAACTTATTCGAACCACACTCCCTTTATACTCGACCAACACAAATTATTCACAACCAAGAACGTATACATTGCGGTCACGCTGCCTCTTATGCGATGATAAATGAGTCATCTCAACTACACCTAAAACTTTAAGCATTACAAAATCCCTTCTATTCACGCCTTCAGGCCCATCAACAGCTACACCTAATAGTTGCAAGAGATCGAACTCAGGTTGCATCAGAGGTAGGAAATTTCTTGTACCACTGAACCACTAAGATTTTATGAAATATAAACACACAAATGAAAATATATTTTTTGTTTTTCAAAATTATTCGAGGTGATGGTTCACCCTTATCACCCTGTAAATTCGATGTTGCTTATAAGAAGCTCGTTACCATAGATCTACATAATAAAAACCTTCTTATATTAATCTGGTTTCTAAACTAAAATACTGGTTTCATGTTAGAAAAAGGGGAACATATCAAATGTATAGAACTTGGGTAATTGAGAAATAATGAGAAACTTCATAATTAATCATATGGGTATTAATGTGTCAATGATTTTTTTTAATACTCACCTGCTAATGACTTGTCGACCGACTTTTGACCGTAAAGAGTCCTCTGTGGAAGGTTAAGATAGGAAATGCCTTACATCGGGATGGCTAAACGGTATTTCAGGATGAGCTTAATTAAATGGATGTCGATGTATTGGGACAAACCTTATCTAGTTGTTGGCGTATATATATACCCTACGGATTAATGTGTTTGTCTGTGACGCATTGGAGTGGTGGTTGTTATGCTACCGATTTGCGCGAGTAGGGCTTCCCTACTCAATACTGTATCTTAATAATTATTCTATGATGTTTATGTTATGTTTTGTATGATTGAAAATATATGATTATAGTATTGTGGTTGTATGGAGTATGAGGTGGAATGTAGAGCCATTGTCGAGAGATGACCATTACCCTTATGTTTGCCCCTTGTGGCTTCCGTCACGAGGGGAATGTGCACATTAATGATCTGAGTTTGATCTTGCGATGATCGGGGATTTTCGTGGCTAGGTTGTGGTCTACCACTGGCGGTGTGGATCACCTGTTGCGATTGGTGCCTGACAAGGCTACATGTTATGATGTTTAGTCGGATCCGGATTGCGATTCAGATCTTGGTTCTGAGAGTATAGGGGAGGGACATGTGACAGTTGTATGTTGTTTATTCACTTATTATTATACTTTTCCCATGTTTTGTTATAGTTGTTGATCTTGTGTGGTTTTGTGGCGTGTCTTTTCTTTATGACGGTGTCTATGGTGATCCATTTCATGTTGTTGGCAAATGGTGAGTAATAAGACTTTTTAGGTGTTTGTCTGGATGTTGGTTGCTAGTTGCTAGTTGCTAGTTGCTAGTTGCTAGCTAGTTGCATTTGGGGAGTCTTGACAAAATAGTTAGTTTTTATAGTAGTTCTTATAGTCTTGTCATCGGTTGTAGTTTCTTTTACGTTTTGTTTCTCCGCTGTAATCTAATGTAAAGCATACACTAGATATGTGTGTATGCTTATTTGTAGTCTGTTGTTGTTCTTATCTATGATATATATGTTGAAGCATGAGGTGTAGAGTGCAAGTAGCGTCAATATAATGCATGTATATATTAGCTAAAAGTTACTCCATGTCATTTTGGTTATACATAAATTATTGGCTAAAAAGAAAACTCCTAAATTCGGGAATTGTATCACAGTCAGTTTTTTTACGCGCATGGTGCAAGAATATACTAAAAGACAATATAAGGCGTGAATATATGTTTCTAAATTATTGTGGATAATAGTGTTTTTATTAGGTTATATGTTAGTTAAACCAACTGTTATGCCTTTAATTTGATTTAAGACAAATAGACACCCTCGGTAGTAAACATGGGGTCATTGCCAATTTGTCACAGCGGTTAAATCTCAATCGTTACGCCATAAATGTTGTAATACCGTCCGAAAAACACTTGTAGTACACAGTCGAAACCTTGGATATCGGCTGAGACTTGCGCTTTTAGAATGTATGATCTCTGCTCTTTACTAATCTCGCACTCAGATTTACTTCTTCGAAAATCACAGGGCATAAGCAATCAACTCAGAGTCACGTACTAAAGTGTCATCTCTGTCATTATACAATTGTACCCTGTTTTGTAAAAGAAAGACAAAATGACCAAAGGGTAGTGGATATCATATATCCATCAAGGGTATAGCATATGAGACAATTATCTGTACTGGTCACTATTGAAGTATAAGTTAGTTATATGTAACTAGCTATTGTTAGAAGTATGAGTTAGTTGCATAAGAATTAGTTATGTGTAACTAACTAAGTTAGTTACAAAATATACTATAAATAGCATAAGTTGTCAATGATGTAAGGCACTTTGTATTTTACAGAATATATCAATTTCACTATTACTCAAATCTATGTCTACAACAATACAAGATTATTGTTTAATTTGTTTTACATGGTATCAGCTTCTTGATTATAAAGATTTCATTTTACGCTTCCGCGTTCATATCAATTAATCAATCATCATCTTCAAACTTCTATACAAATCATCATCATGCCTAAACAAACGACTTCAGATCCTTATGAATATTACAATGATCCTGTAAAACCCCTCGCGAAAGCGTAAAAGTAAACATACAAAACATGCCAAAAATGCAGCGGAATTAAAACTTTTGAAGAGATAAATACAACATGCGAGGTGTCTTAACAATATAAAACATGCGGAAAAAAAAACATAAATAAGTATATAAGTGCGATACAAAACAGCCCGGGATAGCATATCCCTACAGGCACAAAATACTGAAACGTAAGTCTAAGGTCTAGCTAACGAATAGGTAAAAGTCAACGATGAAGGATCATCGCTCGCTAGCCTCAACGTAACCCCCTGCAAATAGCCTCATGTACCTACACACATACAACATGTGCGCCACAGTCAGTGGGGAGTGACTAGAGTGCTCCTAGCCACCTATTGTCAATGACATGTAACACGTAAAACATCCAATATACTCCGACATTTATAACATGTGAAGTATATACAACAATATCTCATCTTTCCTAACATCATGCAATACTAAGCAAAGACTCTCAACCAACTTCGGAAACTATTTGGAAGGAGAGCCGGTTTCCCTTCCGGTTGCCCGGCCGGGGGGTCTTTCAATCCAAACCATTTACGAAACTAGACTAAGAATCGTCCAATGCCTTGGACGAACAATACTAAGATAACCAAGTATAACACATTCAGAAATATAACTAAGGCATACTCAACCACCATTTATAACAGCAAGAGATAGGTCACCTAGTGACTCGACTCTAACAACTATAGGCCAACCAAGTGACTCTACAAACAAAAGATAGGTCATCCAAGTGACTCAACAAACAAGAGATAGGTCAACCAAGCGACTCGACTCTTACTACTATGAGCAGGCCAACAATCGACTCGTCTATATACCACGACATCCCCAATCTCAGACTATACAACCCCCTGGTAGGACGACATCAAAAGACTGTCCTAGTCTAAACCTGGCCAGACTCTCGGAGCGCAAACGAATCACGATCCCCGATTCGACAAGTGCACAAGGCACCCCCAAGACCCGAACTAGCTAGGAACGAGATATGCCCGAAGGCGGGCAGACAATCGAAGACCTGACCGTGAGACCAAGTCACTACGGCCAACCAGCTACACAATGCAATCAGGTGAGAACTCGAGTACTATAGCAGCCCACAACAGGTTTACACAAATTACAAATGTCATCTCTAAGATGTACAACAAATCAAACTCGAATGACAATCATTTCTTATATATATCTCATCATTAAACATCCATGTAACGCTTAGCCGACTTCGGGAACTAATTTGAGGCGAGAGCCGGTCTCTCTTCCGGTTGCCCGGCCGGGGGGTCTTTCATCCTCAAATCCATTACCGAACCCGACATAAGTGCCGCCCAATTTCTCGGGACTTCAAACAAGCATACGAAACATACGGAAAAGAATCAATCAAATCCGACATGCGAAACATAAGTTAACAACAATTTAACATGGTCAGGGCTCTCAGTCGGTTAGCCATAGGCTGCCGGTTGGCCGGCTGAGGGTCCCAACCTATTATGCCCAAGACAAACCAAAAACAACAGTGAGGCACTCCCAGCCGGTCGGCCGGCTGCCGGTCCACCGGCTGGGAACCCTTTTCCCAACTTCTTCATGAAACCACAATCAACACAAGAAGGTCTCCCAGGCGGCCGGCCGGCTGCCGGTCCACCGGCTGGGGACCCTTTTTCCCACCCTTCAATAATTTTCGCAAAAATAGCAACAATACCAAATGGGGTTCTCAGCCGGTCCACCGGCCGCCGGCCTCAGACCGGCTGGGAACCCCCTGTCCCAGAATAACGCATTTCGACATCTTTAAACCTCAATCAAACTTCAAGAATTCGTTTCCATACTTTGCATATACTTCTAAAATCATAAATTACAGCATATACTACACTCATACATCATCTTAAATTCATATTCAAAGATCAAACATAAACATTCATACCCAATTAATAAAACCTCCATTTCTCTACATAAACCTATTACCCATTATTAATACTCCATAAATCATGTGAGAAACATGTAAACATCAAACCCTATCATGATACTAACTAATTTACAGCATCACAACCACAATCCACATAACCTAAACATGTTTCTAGTAACTAAATATACTAAAAAATCATGTATAGTGCTAATATTAGACAAAAGGCCGAGTTTCTCATTATCGTCACCTTAAAAGCGGGTTGTGCTCCGAATTCTTCTTCAATAACGAAGCTATCACCCTCCAGGTCCTCTAATCCAACTCTTACAACAAAAGAAACGGGTTTTAGAAGCTTAAAACGGAATTTACCCAAAACAGCGTCTTTTTCGAGTTTGATAAAATTGAAATTGAAAGGGATATAAAGATTGCAAATCTCGCAAGGATTCCGAAAATGTAAGACTTACCGCGATTCGAGTTCGGGAAGAGGTTGAAATGTTGATTTTAAGCTCTTAAGAATGAAGAACAATGGTGGAAATGAAGAACAGTGGAAATGAAGATGGATGTCGATGGAATAGGGTTTTGGTGGGGTTTTGTCCTTTCCATATTTTGAGTCGGGTTACTTGTTTTGTGAAACGGGTTCAAGTCGGGGTTTGATTTTGCCAAGTTAACATCTTAAGAACTAAGACATTCTTAAGACGGATCTTAACGGAGAAACTTAAAATAAATTTACGATTTATTATTAAAATAATATTATATTCCGTAAAATAATTTAAAATCATAAAAATACTATTTACGAAAATACGGGATGTTACAAATCCTTTTTACCTTTCTTCTTCGGATCAACCATTTTCACAACTCACCACTTCCTTATTAGATGGTTATGATTTTCTTAGCTGGAAACAAGACATTCTTATGGCATTGGCGCCAAGAATAAGGATGACTTCATCAATGGTGCTTTGGTTAAACATGCTAATACAGAAAAGAAGTATCATCAGCTCATTAGATGCGACCTTATGGTTTTGAAATGGATACTTAACTCCATTGATAAATCACTTAGGGAAAACTTGAAATATATTCGTACTGCAAAAGAGCTATGGGATGAAATCATGGAGAGGTATGGACAATCTAATTCAATTGAGATTTTGTCAATTAACTCAAGAATTGAATTCTACATCACAGTCCAATTCTTCTTTGATTGAATACTATAGTAAAGTTAAGAGTTTATGGGAAACATTGGACAGTTTGGATCCTGTTCCAAACTGTAGTTGTGGTAAAATTGCTGCTTGTTCATGCATTTTACTCAAAAGAATGCATGACAGAGATTAGAATGCAAAGTTGATTAAGTTCTTGATGGGTCTTAATACTGGTTATGACACTGTTAGGACACAAGTCTTGTCTATGGATCCTTTGCCTTCTATTAGTAAGGTTCTGGATTTATTACAGAAGATTGAAAAGCAAAAGCAATTGACAGATGCTACAGAAACCATTACTGATATCAATGCGTATGCTAGTTATAAGTCTTCTGATGTTTCTCATAAGTTTCAGAAACCTACATCCCAGAATGAACATTCTTCTGGACAAATTTTGTAGTAAGTGCAACATAAACAACCATAATCTTTATGAATGTTTCATGGTTAACAAGTGTGATACTTTTGAAAAAACTGGGCATTCTAGTGATAAATGTTATCTGGTTATTGGTTTTCCTAATAAGAATAACAAGGGATAAGGGTAAAGCAACTTCTTCCAAGACTGGTTCAAACAAAAACTTCAGAAAGACTACTACTCATGTGTAAAATGTAGAAGAGAATTCACCTTTGGATAATGATGATGGGCCAAGTACTTCCCAACACCAGTCTGCATCTTCTTTGGACTCCTCGGTGCTTGATGGACTGGTTACCTCTGTCATTGATCAGGTGATAAAAAGGATTACTGACTCTACACAATCTGGTTTGTCATCTTTCAGTTTTGCAGGTATTTTTCATCATGCACATTCTGCACATAATAATATTAGTCTGTTTTCAAATGATTAGATTATTGACACTGGTGCGTCTGATCATATGACGTATAATGTTAATCTTTTGCATAACATAAAACACTTGAAAGTTCCTTTGCTAATTGGTTTACCTGATGGGTCTTCCAAGATAGTTAAGGTTTCAGGTGATATAACTTTGACATCAACTGTTGTGCTTAAAAATGTTCTGCTTCTTGAGGATTTTAAGTAGAATCTATTACCAGTTAGCAAGTTACTTGATGATAGCAATTTAATTGTTGTGTTCATGACTAAACATTACTTCTTTCAGGATCATTCAAGTAAGAAATGTATTGCTACAGGGAAAAGGATAGGAGACTTGTATAGATTTCAGAATGACAAGACTCAGAATCTTGTTAATCATTTGGCTGTTGTTGTTTTGAATTTACTGCACCAGCCTAGTGTTCCTTCTTCTGTTCATTCTGTGGTAAGAAAACACAATAAAAATGCTCAATCTATTACTTTACTGCACTCTAGATTGGGACATATATCTGCTGACAAAATAAATGTTGTACACAAACATTATGGAATAAAATCATCAAATTTTCATTGTGAAACTTGTATTTTGGCTAAGCATCATCAATTACCTTTTCCATTAAGTACTTCTCGAGCTTCTTATGTTTTTTCATTGCTTCACATGGATGTTTGGGGGCCATATAAGATACCTGCTTTGTCTGGTGCTAAATTCTTTCTCACTATTCTAGATGACTATACTAGACACACATGGACCATCTTGTTTCAGACCAAAGATCAGGTGTTTGGGCTTGTTAAAGATTTATTTGCATATATAGAGAGACAGTTTCAAGCAATAGTCAAAACAGTAAGAAGTGATAATAGAAGTGAGTTTTTATTTCATGCTTGTGGCCAATTGTTCAAGGATAGGGGTATCATACATCAGACCAGTATTGTAGGCAGACCACAACAAAATGGTCGGGTAGAAAGAAAACATAGACACCTTTTAGATACATCTAGGTCTCTTAGAATACATGCTAGTTTACCTATAAAATTTTGGGGGATTGTCTGTTGACTGCTACTTTTGATCAATCTTATGCCATCTACAACTATTCAATGGAAGACACCTTACACTCTGTTGCATAATAAGGAGCCTGACTATGAATCATTAAGAGTGTTTGGTTGTTGTTGCTTTTCTACTGTATATGCCTCCTACATACTCTGACAAGTTTTTCACAAGAGCAAGAAATGCATTTTCTTGGGATACTCTCATAATCAGAAGGGGTACAGGTTATATGATATCAATTCTAGAAAAGTCTTTGTCAGCAGGGATGTAATTTTTAAAGAAAATAAATTTCCTTATGCTGTTGATAAAGTGTCTTCTGATATGCACTTATTATTAGTAAATCCTGCCTCATCTACTTGTCTTATGCCTGTTAATGATGATTTACACAGTAATAATCATAATGCTGAGGTCTTTGGTACTGATGTTCTTGTTCCAAATAATGATGTTGAGAATCTGACATCTACACATCATGCACCATCTAATACTGCAACTGATATATCACATACAAATACTAGTTTGCAAAATAATACCACTGTATTAGTCCAGTCATTAGAAGTTCATCTAGACCTAGACAACCTACAGTGTTATTGCAGGACTATCAGTGTTCATTAAAGCTAACAGGACAGCAGACAGATGCAACTGCATCTGTTACAGCATCTAGTGCACTGCATGCTACTGTATTGCAGAAAATGCAGACACGACAGGATTTTGATAGCAAATATGTCTCTTCCCTAGCAAAGGTGTTACAGGAACATGAACCCTATACATATACTCAAGCCATCAAGGATCCTAGATGGATTGAGGCAATGCAAAAGGAGATCAATGCACTAGAAGAGAATCAAACATGGGAGTTAATGCCATTACCAAAACAATAAGAAAACCATTGGATCTAAGTGGGTTTTCAAGATCAAATACAATGCAGATGGTATTGTAGAGAGATTCAAGGCAAGATTAGTGGCCAAAGGTTACAATCAAGTCAAGGATAAAGATTATACACAAACATTCTCTCCTGTGGCAAAGTTTACCACAGTCAGAACTCTTCTGGCAGTGGTTGCAGCTAAGGGATAGACTTTATTTCAGCTAGACATTAGCAATGCTTTCTTACATGGGTTTATAGATGAAGAAGTCCATATGAGGCCCCCTGAAGGATATAGGGTTCATAATGGTCATGTTTGCAAGCTTAAAAGGTCTTTATATGGCCTTAAGCAAGCCTCAAGACGATGGAACAAGGAATTGTCCAAGTATTTGCTCAGTCAAGGTTACCAAAAGTCCAGACATGACTATTCATTATTTACTAAATATAATGAACAAACCAATAAGTCTGCAATTGCTTTAGTATATGTTGATGATGTACTTCTCACTGAAGATGACTTGCAAGCTATCACAACACTAAAAAATGACTTGGATAAGGCATTTTCTATCAAGGATATGGGGACTGCTAGATACTTCTTGGGTCTGGAAATATCAAGAAACTCCTCCGGTCTTCTGATTAACCAGAGGAAATATATTTTAGATATACTAGATGGCAGGGGTATGGAAAATACATATGTTGCTAATTTTCCAATGCAAAAAGGTCTAAAACTAAGCACAAATATGGGTGAACTGATGGAAGATCCAGAAAGATACAGGAGATTGATTGGTAGATTACTATATTTGAATATGACAAGACCTAATATTAGTTATTCTGTACAACACCTCAGTCAATTTGTCAACCAACCCAGAGTTCCTCTGTGAACCCCCGCGATTTAGCGGAAAAATATAAACACAAATAAGCGGAAATAAGAGGTTTTTAAAACTTTTTCTTCAACAAGTTAAACAACCTAGCATGCGAAGGTTCAAACGAAAGAAAATGCGGAAAGGGAAATAGTAAGACAAATCCTATAACAAACGGGGTGTATAGGGAAAAGATATCCCACGAATGTAAACATAACGTTATGTAGTCTAGCGGTACAAAAAGACAATTTAGGTCCAAGGTTAAGTTCTCGCTAGCCCACACGTCTCCCCCAACTATGCTCCACAAAGCTGTCATTCATAAAACATGAATGTCAACGTTAGTGGGGAGTAACCCAAGGTTCTCCCATGCCATTTTACATCAAAGACAAGTAAGCAATAACAATAACAATAACAATAACGATAACAATAACAACTCATAGGAGTAGGCATGTGAATAATCTAACAATCACGATTTGTTATCCAACATGTTCGACATAATAGGGCATGTAACGTCAAACAAACCATAAAGCATGTGAGATGTATGTGAACACAAGAACAATCGGATTTAACCATCCAACTCATCGTACAAGAATGAACATAACCGTTCACCACAACCATATCATCAAAGCTACTAAACAACAAGAATAGAATGAACGCCGTCGGGGAACATAACCGTTACCCCGACCACTAGATTGCATAACCACGACACTAGCTAACGGAGCGCATAACCACGACATCCGAAATCTATGTAAAGAGCATAACCGCAAACTATATGCCTAAGACCTGGCCAAACCTCTCGATGTAATAACCTATACCGAACGACACACGGGGACCGGACCTCATAACCACGGACACCGACCAATCCCGAACATAGACAAATTCCCATAATTGGGTGGCATTTGTTCATTACAATGATACACTAATCGTATCATCGCTATCCATTCAAATAAGCATAACTTAACCGTCAGCCCTACACAATTTCATTAACATAACCGTTAATTACCCATTACTAAGCATGAGTTATAAAGTAAACCAAATCAATGCTTAAGTTGGTTTCTATAAGCTATTTTGAAGTGGAAGTCGGTTTCCCTTCCGGTTGCCCGGCCGGGGGGTCTTCTTCCTCAACTTAGCTACTAAAAATGGCCTAAGCATTGTCCAACAACAAAATAATGCAAGCTCGACAACCCACTCACCATTACAAGCAATTATGAGACTCAAAACAATAGCAAACAAGCTACAATGGCTAGGCTTCGATATGGCATGTGACGTGTAACCAAGGTAATAATACTAGGACATGTAAACAAGATATTTAACACTTGAAAGATCATGCACATACAAGGGAGAGACGATAGGAAACAAGTGGAAGAAACAAGGACACAAAAACTATCAAACTCATGCTCGAAATTGGCGACCGAGCAGTGAATACCGCAGGCTGCGGCCACCAGCGCAGGCTGCGGCGGCCACTGCCCAACCCTGCTCGTGCGTGACTCGCGGTTCCTCCTTTGCCCACACTTGTTTGCATACAAACCCACTACAATGCACTTATGACAAGCAATATGTATACATGTATTCATGGTGTATTATCCTTCATCAAATGCTACATTAACCAACACAAATCTCTCCTTAATTTAATAAATCAACAATTGAAATCCAATTGTGAAGTAAGAACAATGATGCTAACAATTCCAAACACCCAAAACTCATGTAAAGGTTACCAACACGAATCAAACAACCTCAAACATCTACATTATTATCAACCATCATTCCTTGATATTAAAACACATACAACACTTAATCTTTGACAAAAAGAAATGAGAACCCACTAAACTTACCTTCTTGCTTGAATCCTAGTCCAAACTTTCGTCAATTTCGTAGGAATCACCCTCCGGATCACCCGACTCGAAACCTACAAACAAAGTTAGTATTAGAGTGGAAAAAGCTTGTCTTGGGTACTCATCTAGGGTTTTCGAAATTTTGGGTGCAAGGGAGGAAATGTATACTTTATTACTTGAAAAGAAGGAGGAGGAGGAGAGGAGAAGAATGCCGCAAAAATCGCAAGAAACTGACTGGAAATGAACAAGTTGTATTGATTTCAAGCTTGAAGCTTTTTAGAGGAAAAATGGCAAATCTGAAATTAAGTAAATGAGGAGGGAGGTGAAGGAGGGTTTTACGTGGTTTGAAAACAAACACAAGTTATTTGACCCATTTCCGGGTATAACCCATATAACTCGATTTTGAGACGGAAATTGCTAGAAACTAAGCCTTAAGGTTACTATACTTAAGATTTGAATTAAATATTTCCGGAATACTCAATACTCTTTAAAAATGATAATTTCTCAAAAATACGATTTAAATTTGAAATTCAAGTTATTTTAAATAAATTCCAAGGCGGGAATTTCGCGGGTGTTACATCCTCACTTTCAGGCTGCAATACATGTGCTCAAATACCTCAAAAAGACTGTCAACACATGCTTATTCTACAGTGCAACATCTGGTTTAAATCTAATAGCTTACACGGATGCTGATTGGGGTCAGTGTGCATTCACATGTAAATCTCTCAGTGGTTATTGTGTTGTCTTGGGCAAATCTTTGATATCGTGGAAGACAAAGAAGCAGAAGACTATTTTAAAGTGCAGTGCAGAATCAGAATATCGCAATATGTCATACACCAGTTTAGAATTGGTTTGGCTTCATGGTTTATTGCAGGATTTGAGAATAACTATTCCCACACCCATACAAAACCAAGCTACTCAACATATCTTTCTTAACCTTGTTTTCCATGAGAGGACAGAACACCTCAGTATTGACTACCATTAGACGCACATGTTCTACAATTTGCAGACATTATGATCAATTTTTATCATCCAAGCTAGGATTAGTCTTTGATCATCCAACTTGAGGAGAGGATATTGAAGTATAAGTTAGTTATATGTAGAGTTAGTTATATGTAACTAACTATGGTTAGAAGTATGAGTTAGTTGTATAAGAATTAGTTATGTGTAACTAACTAAGTTAGTTACAAGATATACTATAAATAGCATAAGTTGTCAATGATGTAAAGCACTTTGTATTTTATAGAATATATCAATTTCAATATTAATCAAATCTACGTCTGCAGCAATACAAGATTATTGTTTGTTTTACAATCACCGAAGGAGCATTTGACTTCCTTTCCTTGAACAAGATTCTCAACAGCATCTAAAGGTAGACCGACCATCTCAAATGTCTTTTCCCATACCCTTCTTGATGTTTCAATGTTCCGAGCTTCTTTTGCAGGATTTGAAGGCCGACAATCCTGAGAGATGAAAGCACAAGTTGATCTCTCATCTGCTTTTAGTGAGTCGCAATACTCTGGAACCTGAGGATCAGTTGCAGCAAATAGACTGCTTCTTGAACCTGCGCGTTATATGAACACATACTAGTTTTCAATATTTTAGGGATATTAATGATAAAAGCAACGCGTGTGTGCGCGCTCCTTAGCTTATACTCCCTCAACTCAAATCCAAATATCCCATTTGCTCACACTGCCATGCACATACAGTAACATATTAATTAATATCTTTTAGTAAGTCTTGTTTGCGACGGGGTTACCATTTGTAACGGATATTTTGTGAGATAAAATGGATATGAAATGAGTTAGTGGAGAAAGGGGACCACAAAAATAGTGATGAAGAAAGAGAAAAAGTGAGTATTTTGTGAGAGAAAACGGTATCCGTCACAAGCTTGCGACGGATAGTGCCGTTGACTCAATGACAAATTAATCAAACAAGAGGAAAACCTTACACGCCACTGCCCAAACTAAGTCTTCCATTTCCAAATGTTGTTAAATTCCAGCAACTAGCAGTGAATCACTTGAAAGAAAAAGATCTCTCTCACTAATGACGATGCTTACATATGCCGATATATGTATGAGATTCACAAGGGAATAACAACAACAAAACCCAATTTAAGTGGCAAAAAGGTTTGAAAAAAAAAAAAAAAAAAACAAGTAAAAGTAAATAAACAAATTGACAAGTAACAAAATTTTAAATGAAAATAAAAGTAGATCCTAAGAGTTCGGCAAAACAAATTGAAGTAAGAAAGCTTCTCCACCTCCCATTTTATAAGGATGTCTATGTCGAGATAGATCCTATGAGTTCCATGTGCTAGGGTGAAACGACACCATCAAATCTGTAGTTAAAGTAGACAAATTGGTGGAAATAAAATTGCGAGTGCAGTACTCCTCATCCAACCATCCTCAAGTCGTTCATTTCTATTGATAAAGAACTAGTTTTCTTCCGTGTGCAAGATGTGTTACTCATGTATAGGAAGGGAAAATACTCCCAGTATGGCCTTTGGATTAACGAATGCTAGTATGCTACTAAAAAATGGATAATACAAGTGGACCAAATGTGAAGAAATATAGGCCAAATTAATGGGATTTTGGTAGAAACAATGAGCTTGTAAGAACAATTTCCCGAAACAGACAAGGGGAATAACATGAAAAGGAGGGAGTAACTTTTCCTATTATGTAAGTTGGCAAAAATTAATGGTGAAAGTATACGGTAAAGAACATGAAACATGGGTGGTTTCCTGAGACAGGGAGACGCTCATCTACTGTCTGTTACAATCCTTCTTTAAATAATACTCCATATATCGGTGTGGCATCATCCACGGGAAGCCAAAGAAGAGGCCTCAAATAATATGCAAACTGAATTGAAAGTAAAAGGGTACAGCCAAAGACCATGACCATATCCCTTTAGAAAAAATCAAAAGACCAGCAACTGTATCCTAAACCACCTCAGAGGCTCAGAGTGATAGACACAACTCATAATTCAATACTCCCTCATCAAATATGCAATAGACACAACTCACAATTCCAAGTAAGAGGGTGCAAATGCAACACTAAAGAGAGATAATAATACTCATCACGAGCGGACTGGAGAAGCACCAAAGAAATAACAAAGGTGGCCAATTACCTTCTTCAGGACTAAAATAGAAATACGGTGTCCAGGCAAAAGCAGCTTGAATAATTTTAGGAAGATCCCTTACCTGCAAGAATCAGTGAGTTACTAATTCATTTTCCTCTTTTCCAAGCACGGGTAATTAACAACCAAACATTAAATAACATCCAGGCCAGAGCTGAAAATTATGAGCTTACAACATTCGTTTTAACAACGCCAGGAGAGACGCACACGACACTGATACCAGATTCTGCTGGTAACCTCTGTTGGAGAATGCTACTGAACATGACCTGAACGAGACAAACCAACTTGAGTCATCACACACAAGGTCGTATTTTCTCATGTACTTGGTCCATTTGAATCTTTAAAAGGCATAAATAGAGCAGTATCATAGAACACGACATCTTATCTTCACATAATTAATAGAAAGCCCAATCTAAGGACTCCATTTACTAATCGCTGACCTCCAGTTCCACCACTCGAGAAAAAAGAGCCAAAAGAATGAATTTGTATAGGGCTTAAAATCCGAACTTGCAATACTAATGTTTTATAGTTGCTTACTTCAACACTTCATTTTGGATGAATGTTAACACAGCACTCGTTACGTCACGCTATCATTTAGACACTCTTATTTCAGTAAACACAAAATTCAACACTGCCATATGCACTCATGTCTGGCGCTTTGCCACTTTAAGGAATTCTAAGCAACACAGTCAAATTTACGGAACTATGAATATATTCTATTTTCTCCAACAAAAGAAAAGAACAAGTAATTACTTATGCTGAAATCTATATATTTTCTACACCACTAATAATCTTTAACAGGATGACTAAACTTAACACTCGTGGAGAGAATATATATCAATACTATTTGCATGCGTAACCTGAGCCAGCTTGCTGCTTGCGTATCCAATCCCACTTGCAAATTTCTTGTTCCTCTTGACAGCAGACATGTCTTCAGGGTCAACAAATCCACAAGCATGAACCTGAACAAACATACCAGATTGAAGTGAGCCCCAAGTTCATGCAAAATTCGTGAAGGAAACTATAATTGCATCAGGGAGCTTCAATTGTCCAAATAGGGACAACTGGAGACGGACCTCGCAACTGTTTAAGTATAAAATATAGTAAGTGAATTCTCTAACATTTCAAGATTGCCATCTAGCAGAAGCCACGATTTTCATCTAAACTTTTAAATATTCAGCGCTGATGCTAGAGAGGCCGTTGTTTTACTCCGACTTGAGTAAACGGATACTACAGGAGACCAAGGATTAGATCCTTTTAGATGAAAATTTTCATGATATGTGAACTCGGATAGAAGGATATGGGCATGGGTATGAAATCTTGGTTTGAGAATTGATCTCGGAGTAGGTTTATGTGCACTAAAATTGAAATTGAAATTGAAATTCTAATTTAAAATGTTCAATTTGCAAAACTCAGCAATAGTATTAGATTCCACAATTTCTCAAATCCAAATCCATACTTTAGAATGAAACCTTACGCTAATAGAGACAGCTATACAAGTACTTCATATATTGTTGCTCTATGCAACAGATTACTTAGCCGTTTTCAGTGGTACGGACAGGTATGGGAAATGTCTTCAAAAAATAAATTTAATTATAAGATTGAATTTTCTAGAGTTTCGAATGTGGAATAGAAAGATGTTAGAAATAAGGTGTAACATCATACAAAAATAGTTTTACGTAATATAAGACTATATGCTTCATACACCATCTGTTCCGCAGTTCCTCTACTTATGCCATGTGAGCCTTCCAGTGTTGTGCACAGATTTAATACCAAACTTCCATAAATGAAAAGAAGTGAAGACAATCCAGAAATATGAGTCTTGCCGGAGGTAATGGTGACCTGTGATTGACTCTATCTCCAACATTCTTGCGGCATTAATGCAATTAAGCAAAATACTTGTTCTTATGAACGATGAATACTAAGAATCACTGAGTATTTGGACTATGCATTGAGTTTAACTACTATGATTTATGAGTAGAGAACTTACTACAGAATTCACATTAATTATCCGGCTCGGAGAACCTCGAGTAAGGGACGGCAAAAGAAGCACCGATAGGAGTGCTGGGGCTAAATGATTCACTTGCATATGCACTTCATGACCATCTTTTGAGAACATTTGTGGCCCTTCAAAGCAAAAAAATTCTAATAAACCATCGATCACACAAATGGCCCAGCCTAGGAACATGAGTACAACCTAAGAAGATACAATCAAGGTAACGTCAAACAACAATCAGCATGCAAGGAAAAACTCCCTCAATATAATCATGTGGGATGCTATATTTTGTGTCGAAGGAAGTGTAGCAGAAAGCAAGTAGTTATTCGTTCTTTGATAAACAACCAGTGAACCACCGCCCAATTTTAGCTTTCAGAGACATCATTTTGTAGCTCTCAATTTTCACTCTTCATTTTTATTCTTGCTGCACTTTTTATCCCACAACCTGCTTAATTTGCAGCATTAACCAGAAAATCCTGGTAAAGCTCTTCTGCGGATGTTTGCATCTTTTCACTGAGAGCATACTTATTCCTGGTTCCATTAGTGCAAGAACAACAATCCTTGAGTTTTCGCATTGAATATTACGATCTTCTAGAACTCGCAGGTGCAAGGATGGGTTTAAGACAAGTTTGTGGTTCCATCCCCACATATGGAGAGGCAACAACCTCCAACAACTATAGAGCCTTAGTTCCCAACATGGTTTGGGGTTGGCTGACATGAATCATCATCCTTTAATGAGTTTAATCTGTTTAGGCTCGAATCCACCAATACGGTCAAGGGTACTACAAAAGTAAAATAGTATGAAATAAAGATAGAACAAAACAAGAAGAGGCACCAACCTCCAATTGAACATATTCCAGCATTGTTTATTAATGCATGCAAAGGCTCTGACCGTGCATTGTATAAATCTGCAAATCGTGCAACAGATTCCAATGACAGAAGATCAATCTCCATAACCTACAATAAACAGGTTTTTAGAATAACGCCTGTGAAATTAATTGCCTTGCACTTTCGTGCTCGTTTCTATTTGTAAAGAGGGAAGCATCAGATTCGTGTTCGTGTCATATGTAAACGGGTCATGAATCCTTCAACTCAAATAAATCTTGTGTTGTGTTCGTGTTGACTCAATTACGTAAATGGATCATCAAGCCTCAACCTTATGTCGGACTCATTGTCGTGTTTTCGTGTCATGTCAATGTTTGGAAAGTGTAAATATATTTATGTGACAAAGGATTAAAATAATTTAGGGTTTTATTTAATAAATAATGGTTACTAGTGTCAGTTTCGTGTTTAGCGAGCTCAGCCAGACCCACTTAAATCTAGTGTCATGTTCGTGTCGACCCACTTACATAAATTGGTCATTGTCTAAAACCAAACACGTTAATTTCGCGTTGGTTTCAGGTTGTTTTTGCGGGTCGTCTCATTGTTTGCCAACTCTCTAGTGGTAGTCCCCTCATTAGTAGCAACTACCAAGAGTCTAAGGCGAAAAAGTGTAGGAGAAAAGAAAGTGAAAGAGATCCATTCTCACAACTGCCTAAGAATAGTGAAGCAAAATAAGAAGCTAAGTTCACATTTACTAATGAGCAGGAGAAAGAGATCCATTCTCATAAATGCCTAAAAAGTCATTAATACCTCAATATTAAGAGGAAGGCCTTTACTGGGCAACTCGGTTTGCCATTTCTGGATCAACTCATGTGCTGCATTAGTGTTCCTCACGGCCATTATAACATGTGCACCAGATTCTGCCAGTTGCCTAGTTTGTATGTGACAGAAACAACATAATGAGAGAAGGAAGCAATATTAGCTTGTTCAGAAGTGCACTGGGTCATACAGACTATGTTTAAGACATGAGCTAATGTAGCTTATAGCATATAAGGACACAAATCTTTTGCCATACACTCCCAGGTCTCTCACCCTTTATCACCTCCTAAAAACCGTCTATTCACAACTAAATTTAAAGACAAGAGTGACTTATTTATTCCAAAAGAATCATAAAGAGCACAGTGAAAATGAGCAACTGCGGTGGTAGACTGTTCCAGAAAGCTCCATTGCAAATTTGCAAGTACTCTTAATCTGTGTGAGAAGATAAACCGCCAGACAGATCTAAACCATAATCATCAACCCCTACCGACAATTTGAACGTATTTATGATGTGAAAAGACACAAGGTCATTACAATTGCAAAAGGGAGGGGGATTCGAACCAAAAGCATATAGGACCTCAGTGACCACTAGGCGACCATTTGATACTACAACTGAAACTGTGAAAGGCCGAACCTACATCACATCAGACCTCAGTGACCACTAGGCCACCCATTTGGTACTACAATTGAAACTGTGAGAGGCCGAACCTACATCACATCGGACCTCGGTGGCGTATAGGCCACTATACGGTACTAAATTGAAACTGCAAACCAAGACTCAAGCATTGATTTCACCCGCCAAAACGGAACTGCATCCCGACATACAATTACATCATATGCACAAATTAAGCCACCCTAAGGTACCATAATTAATATACAAACTCAAATTTCAACTGCAGACATCGTATAGTCGAAACCGTATTGGTAGCATTCCATATGTCAAATTGATCCAGAAAATTTGAAGTAGACACAATAGTAATCTGATTCAAACCAAACCCAGGCGCCAAATTGGCAAATTGAACTAAAATCTCAAATTAGGACGATAATAACATAGTATTTGGATTCAGGCAAACCCCATGTACGAAATTGATCAATAAAACTCAAAAGTTGTCAGCTGACAATATAGACAAATAGTAATTGGATTTAAACAAAACACAGATGCCAAATTGAACAAAGAAACCCAAATAAGGACAGAAAACAAGGAAAATTTCTTACGTCCTCGGAATGTCCCACGTCACTGTACATCCTCGCGAAGAAGAAGCTTACTTTCCTTGTGTTTCTGTATAGCATTTCTGCTACTGTGTTCTCACTTGTACGATTGTACCTCCGCAATATCCTACTACAAACCCGTTCGGGTAAGCTTGGATTGGTCAGGATATTATCGGGTTGGGACGGGTTAGGTATATTGTGGTCGATTCATTTTCTGGTCAAGCGGGTCGGTCGGTTTTGGGCTAATGATTAGCAGTAAAAACTATTTTTAACAATATTGCTTATTTTTAGTTTAGGTTTTGACGGTGAGTCCTCCATTCTTTTTATATCACCCCACTTTTGTTTTGACAATATTCACAATTGACTATTCAACGTCGGTTTCTCTCAATCCGTTCACGGAAATATATTCATGTGAGATCTTTTTTGGATTGTCTTGATAAGAGGATTAAGAATATCAAACTTTTATAATTCTTTTTTGGATTGTCTTGATAAGAGGATTAAGAATATCAAACTTTTATAATTTTTAGTGTTATGTAGCTAAATATATAATCAAAAGAAAATGAATATCCGCAAACGTGAATAATGAAATGGGGTGATATAAAAAGAATGGAGGGAGTATTCTTTATTTAACGTAAATAATACTCCCTTCATTCTTTTTATATCACCCAATTTCCCTTTTGACACGATTCACAATCGAGTATTCAAAGTTTATTTTCTCTCAATCCGTTCACGGAAATATATTCATGTGAGATCTTTTTTGGATTGTCTTGATAAGAGGATTAAAAATATCAAACTTTTATAATTTTTAGTAGTATGTAGCTAAAGATATAATCAAAATAAAATGAACATCGGCAAACGTGTATAAAGAAATGTGGATATAAAAAGAATGGAGGGAGTATCAAAAGTGTTTTTGAATTAGTCATTTCAATTTTTTTCCAACTAAAATTAGGGTCAGATTATTGATAGCAATGAGTATAGTTTAAGAGGGACTCTCTCGAATAATATATAACATTTGAAGTGAGTTTGAAGAAAGTCTAAGGAATAAAAAATAATAAAAATTAGTGGGAAGCTCATGTGACAAGTTTAACTGATAACCTTACCCTCATTGCTTGTCGGTTATTTTTGATCGGGTGGTTTCAAACAGGGCCTTTTCGAATAAGGTGAGTTTTGATCATGTTCTGTCGTAATCGGGTAAATTCGTGTTTAGAAGGGTAATATTCTTGGTCAATTTCATGTCAATTTTATCATGTTTAGAATATCCTACATTTTATCACTTGTACTCACCAATATCATTTTCTCATGCATACAATCTTATAAAAAAATATTTTACAATAAATCTTTGCTAATTGGTCATAAAATGTTACTCCCTCATATTCGTCAACTCCATCAACATTTGTTTTCGGGTAGAATTTAAGAGTTGTTTGGTTCAAACATTAAGTATGGAATGAAATAGATTCGAATTCTAAAAAGATATAATATGGAGTTAGAACCTCATACATATTAAGGATTTAAGGGGGTGTTTGGTTCACGTGAAAAATGTTTGAGGTATGACTTTAGAATGAGTTAAATATATACCATGTGTTTGATTGACAAATATAAGGATTTTATACACATACCTCAAACCCATGAGATATGGGTTTTTCATACCCAAGCATGGGGTGGGTATGAGATTAATATCAATGAGAATGAAATTAAAATGAGTCAAAATGTTAAACACAAATAATGACATGATGTATATCAATTCTTGATGAATACCGATAATTCTAATAAGTCAAAATTTATTTTGACGCAATGTCTCGTTAGAAACTAAAAAATGTTTTTTTAAACCGAAACTCTCATAAACATGTTTATTTTTAAGAAAAAATTAATTTATTTTGATCTATCAAGTTGTAATTCGTCACAATGAATTATTTCTAGTCAAATAAAAGTAGACTCGACTCGAATGACCTATCTTAAATAACCCAAGCAGTATCTGGGAAATGAAGATTCGAGCTTAACCCATAACCCAAATTAACCATATTCAATGTTTACTAGTTCACACAACAGAGTGATAGTTATCCCTAAAAAAACATTAAACAACAACCATATATATAATTAACCCGAACTCAACCCAGCTAACCCAACCTAGCCCGCACCTAACCTAATTGACCGTTTGCCAAGTCTAGGTCTAACTATACAAGTGAGAAAATGAATAAATTGTATTACAAGTAAGTATATTAGCTTAAGATATACGATGAGGTGGTATACAAGTGGACATAAGAATGGTTGGGAGTAATAATGAGATTTAAAAGACAAAGGATGAAGTACAGACCTGGCAGTTTGGAGGCCGATACCACTGGTAGAGCCAGTAACAATGAAGGTACGATTATGAAGAGATGGTAATGGCATTGGATTTTGCAAATGTTTAGCTTCATATTTTTGAAACAACACCTCATGAATCACATTCATCAAACCTTTTACCATCTCAATACATCCTAAACCATCTTCCTTCTTCTTCGTCTTTACTGCTTCCTCCATTTTCTCTTCTCTTCCTCGCTTCATGGATCATTTGATTGCATTTATGCACACCATGTGCGTGCATCTCATTTTGGGTTGTGTTTGACTTTTTATTTTATTAAAATCATGACTTTTTTTAATAATAAAACAGGAAAATGCATGTAATTTAATAATTACAAAATTGGGTTTACGTAAGTTTGCGTTTCCGTAGCCAACGAGGTTACCGTTATCACATCTTATCTCTGTTGGTGGAATCACGTCGTTATTCTATCATTTAATATTTTTTTAATTTAATTATAATGGGATTTGCATTGTTGTTTATTGAATTAATTATCGAATAATTGCTCGCGTTTCATTAGTTGAGTAAATATCTATCTATATTATTAAAGGAAACTTTTTTTGAGCTATTTGATTGGTTGAATAATATAATAAGAAGTTTCAAAATAGGGATAATAAATGATAAAATTTGCTATTCTATTCCCTTTCAATATAATCTCCGATCTATGCTTTAATTTTCATATATGCTACCCCATATATGAACTCCTTTGTAATATTGATGTGTATAATAATTGTTTGTTTCTTTGTACTATTGATGTGTATAATAATTGTTTGCTAATAATATGTTTGCTTATATTTTGTCATTTCATATATTTATATTGTTTCTTATTGATGTGTATAATAATTGTTCGCTAATAATATGTTTGCTTATATTATGTCATTTCATATCTTTATATTGTTTCTTAGTTAATACTAAGTTACTAACATTACAATTTGGTTTAATTTCAGGTACAATATTAAGTCGAGTGTTTAATGAGTCTGCTGAAAATATCAAGTAATCATCAAAAGCTTATCGTATGTCTTTTCTCCCTTAAATTTTTCACATGTTTTTCTTGATATGTACATATTAAATCATATTGGAAGTTATAAAAAAACTACGGAAAAGCAATTTGCGGGAGCTACTACTATATTACTACATATATACGTATTATATGATATACTGTATCAGATAGTTTGCCTAACCCACAACCTTATCCATTATTTTTTTGCATTTGTCAATCTGTCTCTTTATTTTTGTATTTATTGATTCATTCTCATATTATTTAATTGCTTTATTTTTATTGTTCCGCACCTCTTTGCTGAGTTACAATAATAAAAGTTGTGTTTTTGATAAACTTTATAATATTTTTTTTTACTTTTGTCATAGGATTAGACTGATAATGAACGAATATATAGTTGTTTCGTGACAAACTACGAAGTACAATGGATATCAATGAGTATCTCTGTATCTACTTATATGCACATACTAGTTTAGCTCCCGACATATGTAGATAATATTTGTAATTAAGTTTTAAACTCGTATACTGTAACATAATATTAGTCGAAATGTAAAACTTTTTCTATAAACGATATTACATAGAAATATGTATCCTGAAATCAACCTTAATGAATGGCATGATGTAATAAACAAATAGAAAAGAGTTATTACTTACTCCATTGCTAATTAGCTGATCTTCATAGTTTAGACCAAATTATTTTTTCTAATCATTATAATAATCACAATATTTAAATGATCTATTTTTGTTTTTTTTTTGTTTTTTAATACAATAATATCGTCATTAAAAGATGCTCCCTTATCGCGTATGGATCATGAACGAACTCTATTAGTTAGGTAGCATGTATTAGCCACACTCCACCAAAGCTAAAAAGTTAGGAAAAATTTATGATTAGTTTTCACAAAAATACTAATGTAAATTGAATCTGATTAAAATACTATTTTAAAAATATTTTAATTTTTTTTTTTAAAAAACATCGGAAATTTTTCTTGACACGTATTTTAAACCTAAACCGACCAATAACCCATATGAGCCGACCCGTATTTTGGTCCAACCCGTTTGATAGGTCTATGCATAATAGATCCACCATCAAATAACTATTTCAAGTCTCTTAACTTTCATCTCAAGATAGAATATATAAATTGTGGAGTATAAATCTATAAACCATGGATGTTCGTTCTCGTAAATCAATTGATTTTGAGGGCACATAATATTATGTTATTATCAATATTATATAGCCATGATGAGTTTGGTACGTCAAATATTCATTTTTTTACTTGTAAACTTATTCCTAATTCTGGGTCCAAAACAAAACCCTAGCCAAACGGGCAGATAATCGTTATGGTGTAGCCGCGTAGGGGACAGATTAACCCTACTTATATTCATAACTATCTTAATTCACTTATCTAATTGTGATTGTAGGTCATCTTCTCACTACTTTTATTTTTGACATCTTTCAAACTTAAAATTTTTGTAAATAAACATGGTGTTTGCCATGTATAGTCAAGTATTAGTCAAATATAAATTAGTTTTTATACATCTGATATTTATGTAACATGCGATACTTTTTACGCAAAACTATTTTTATTTTAACAGCCCTTAATATATCATAAAGTACGAAAAGTTGAATTAACATTCAATATATATTGTGTAATAATAGTCTATACTTTTTATGTGAAACAAAATTTTAAATATAAATCTAATTTGAGTATAGATATAATATATTTTACAAATTAATTTATATATGCACGCATCATTTGGTCTTTACAAAGATATATTTATTTCTTAATACATTAACATGAGTATGTGATAGAATTGGGTTGTTATATATTAAATGTGGGATATAAATATTTAACTTTTCTCTATAATGTTTCTTATAAAATATATAAATAATTATATTAAGAGTCCTTATATTTAACAGTAAGGCAATATCTTAAATGTGAGATATAAATATTTAACTTTGCTTTATAATATTTCTTAATAATTATATTAATATTCCATATACATTCACAGGAACAAAAATTCTTAATATAATGTTAAATATATGGACTCTAAATATAATGTTAAATATATTTTATCTGTCAGGCAACATAATTTAAAATATATAATTAAGATGTAATACTTTAACATCGCACTTTCTTAATTTTACTGTACAAAATTTCTTTTGGTGTTTATTTTATAAAATATATCCTGTAAATGCTATTATGTAATACTTATGTGAGAAAAATTTATAGATGAAATGTTAACAAAATACATTCCCGTGCAACTTTGCGAACTAATTAGGTTGATTGTTAATTTTATGAGTATAAAACTTTAAATATAAATCTCCATGTAAGTAGAGATGATCAATATATTTTTATACGGAAAGTTATTGCCAAATAAAAGATATTAGAAGAGGGTAACTTGGGTAAGTTTTTAATGTAATATAAACATGACAGAGAAATCTTTTAAGAAGATATTGTCCATATACATATTGAATTTTAGGATTTTAAGCTTTGAGCGGGAAATTTTTTAACGTGAGAGTGACACGTGTCCAACCCAATGCATAGCGGTTCTTCTTTTATACTTATATATAGATAGATGATTTCAAATTTTAAGGTAATTATGTCCATCTCTTACACAATATATCCTATTGTTATATGTATGTTTACATCACACTTTATAACATTCCATCGCTCCTGATTATCACTTTATAGTATAAAGTGATAATTAATTGTATGTGTGAAGAAACCCGGAAATTCCACATGTGAGGGGTTCCCACATTGATAAAAGAGGAGAAGAATTATCATCTTATAAGGCAAGAGGTTACTCCCTCTATTGCCAATTGGTTTTAGAGTGGAACCCTCTTGGGTTTATATTGTGGACTCTTTCTCCTCCGTTCGGGTGTGGCCCAGGCCCATTGTTGAATTTGCAGCCGGACGAGCAAAGAAAATTGCTCAGTTGAATTTGTCCGGTCTGAGTTGATATTGGGCCAAGTTTACCGCTGGACGAGCAAGTTTGCTCAGTTGAATGTGTCCAGTCTGTGTAAGTGGGCCTCACATGTGAGGGGGAGTGTGAAGAAACCCGGAAATTCCACATGTGAGGGGTTCCCACATTGATAAAAGAGGAGAAGAATTATCATCTTATAAGGCAAGAGGTTACTCCCTCTATTGCCAATTGGTTTTAGAGTGGAACCCTCTTGGGTTTATATTGTGGACTCTTTCTCCTCCGTTCGGGTGTGGCCCAGGCCCAGGCCCATTGTTGAATTTAACAGTATGTGATCATGTTGTACTCTACTTCTACGTAATAGAATTTCTACGTGAATGTATTGCTTTTCATATCAGTTTTTTTTTATTATTGTAGTGCCCTACTGCCCTAGATCTAAGATTATCTCAAGTTGAGAAACGACCGGGCTTCATAACACGACACGAACCCGACATGAACTTAGCGGGTTTGAGTTGAGGTTTAACGACTTATTTATGTAAATGGGTCGACACGAACATGACACGATATTTAATTAGGTCGGGTTTGGGTTGAGCTCTTTAAACACGAACCCGACACGAATGACTTGTTTATTAAATTAATACTAATTTTTTTTATCCTCTATCACATAAATATACTTAAACTTTCTACATATGGACATGACACGAAAACACGACACGAACCAGACACGAAATTAACGGGTTAGGGTTGAGACTTGATGACCCATTTATCTAAGTGGGTCGACACGAACATGACATGAAATTTAATTGGGTCGGGTTTGGGTTGGAGGGTTTATGACCCGTTTACATGTGACACGAATACGAACCCGACACGACCCGATCTGTTTACCAGATCTAATTAAAGTATGGGCAACATATAACCTATGTCTATTTTATCTATATAAACGTAGTCTATGAAACAACAAAATTACGCATCTATCTCTATAAAAGGAGTAGATTTTCGAGACTTTTGATTGGTCCCTGAAATTAGGGACACTATGGCCCCACCATTTTCCAATCTGAATTAATTTCTCTGTTGTAAAGTTCTTTCCAATAATTCCTACGTATATTCCCTCTATTCCGTAATTCTGTATTCTGTTCCGTAATTAATTTTAATCCGTAGTTACGTATTCCGATCTTTCCTCATTACTATTTCTATTTCTATTTACTTAATTAAAATATCAAACAAGATAAAAAATCCTTTTACTATAAAAGAATAGAATTTTAAGAAATCTGATTGGTTCCTAATTTTTAAGGGATAAAAAACAAAAAAAATTCCTAATACCCACGTTCTACTATGAAATTTAATATTGATTTCATTCTTCTTAATATAGCACATATCCTAACTCTTTTACTTATATAATATACATTTCCTAAATATTATCAACACAATATAATCATACAAAAAAATTACAAATTGAATAATTACTAAGAAATAAAAAAAAAATTACAAAGACATACTCCCTCCATTCAAATCCACATTACACATTTCTATTTTACACACTATTCACAAACAACCATTTAAATTCGATTTTCTCTCGATACGTAAATAAAATTATATTTATGTGCGATCTAGTTTTATTCGTCTTTACGAGTATATATATTATTAATATCTAATTTTTATAATTTTTGAAAATACGTAGCTAACAAAATTTACCGTACAAAAGACGCGTTGGCAAGCGTGAAAGAAGAAATGTGTAATGTGGATATGAATGGAGGGAGTAGAATATAATTATAAAAAAACAATAAAACCCTCATTCGTTATTGATATTAATCTGACATTAAAATCACGAAGAAATAGAATGAGGTAAATTTGAAAACAAAATATATCTATATTTATATACTCACAACAAATTATAAATCTAATTTTTTTTATTCTTCTAAAAAAACCAATATTAAAATACACAACAAAAATATATTCATTTTACCTAACAATATTCATGAATCTGAAGGTAGTAAAAAAATCATTTTAAGATCAACTAAGGAGTAACACCCTATAAATATTTACAACAACTATCTTAAAATTTGGGGAAAATTAAGTCAAAATAGGGTGAATAGAATAGATAATATAAACCATAATGATAATTAGAGTGAAAAAGAAATTTGAATTTCATTGAATCAATTTGACAAGGGTAAGAGAGCAGGTGAGTTTAGGAAGCTGTGAGACTGAGTGAAAAATAATATTGCGTCATTGTGAGTCGATTGTGGTTATTTATAAGATTGGTTAAATAAATAGGGTTTCAATGCGTTAAGGGATTGTCATTTGGATCGTTTGGCCTAAACTTTGATTATTCACCAATTATGTGACGACATGACGTTGCTACACTTAATGATCCCATTTTTTTTACATTAAAGATTTTGTAAAGACGACCTCTTAGTGAACACAACTTTTTAAATTAAACGAGCATAATTTCTTAAATTTAAGACAAATTAAGTAATTAAAATAAAACAAAAGCATAAGACATGTAAAAATGCATATATTTGACATGTTTTAAAGTTAAAACAGATACATCGGTATTAATGGAGAATAACCGATCGACGATTTATTAAGAGTCCATTTCTGCACTTATTTAAACTTTAAAAATATTCCTAGCGAATAAATTAACTAGAAACTACATAAAATCACTTGAAAGACCTTTTTTTAAAAATAAAAGTTATTCCGGATTAGTTTTTAAGTCCTCGCGCATTCTCATTTAAGACCATCTTATTTAAGACGATCTCTCATAAGTCATATCAGAGTTAAATAAAGTTGAATGCTAATGAAATTTGTGAGTACTTTGAATATCGTACGAAATAATTTAAAACAAAAATAATTAAAAAAATCAACCTGTGCATTTTCGGTATTTGTTACATTTTATATTTGTTATACACTTTGTAACATACCCTGCATCGAAGGGTAATGATTAACAAGTTAAATTATATGTACGTTGAATAATCTCCAGTTATTGATTTATTTATATTTATATTGTCACACTTTTGAACAATTAATCACAATCATTTATATGTTTATGTATTTAATAATAACGTTTGTCATTACGACCCGTGCATTTTTTGCACGGGTTTAAAACTAGTACTCCCTCCATTCTTTTTATATCACCCAACTTTTGTTTTGACACTATTCACAATCGACTATTCAACGTCGGTTTTCTCTCAATCCGTTCACGGAAATATATTCATGTGAGATCTTTTTTGGATTGTCTTGATAAAAGGATTAAGAATATCAAACTTTTATAATTTTTAGTAGTACGTAGCTAAAGATATAATCAAAACAAAATGGACATCGACAAACGTAAATAATGAGATGGGGTGATATAAAAAGAATGGAGGGAGTATATTTTAATGTAGTAGTGTAGATTGTCTCAATTGCTTACCATTACGCTTTATGTGTATACAAGTAAAAGCAAATATTCGCGGAGATATACAATAAGGGTAGAGCTAAACAAATTTTATTGTCATTGGATCACCTCCAAACATTTATAATACTAATTTTTGTCTAAGACCACAAAATATATTGTCTATGCAAATTACAAACCGTATGGAATGATGGTTTATTAACCATTGGATGTAATTACTCTAAATATATACTTCAAAATATATTACTACGTATTTTATAAATTTAATAGTTGATAGTTGTATAGTTAGCTTTTATGAAAATACTACTAAAGCACATCTTCTAACGTGAAAGATGTTGCTAAGAGCCTAAGATAAAGTAGTATTTTGGTTGGATTAGTCTACCTATCAAAATTCCCTATAAAAGATAAAAATGAATTTCTTGATTTTGCGTAGAATCATACTACATTCTTTCCAGTTTATTATGTTTTTGAGCTTATTAAAGTTTAAAAGTTAGATTTTATTTTGTTTTCCGTTAAAATTAAAATTCAGCCAAATTTCTATGTAATGTTTTTTGAGGTTTATTGTAATTGTTTGAGCATAATGTTTTAATAACTAAACCCATAAACTTTACAGCAAAGTCAGCAATACTCATAATAATTTTTAAAACAAAACTTAAAAACTATAAATTGTGGCACTACATCGGATGTGTGATCCTCCTTCTCTAATTAAAGTGGTTAAAAAAGATTTTAACGAGTTGCCCGTGAATCGCACGGGCATTAAATCTAGTTACGTTTTAATTCTGATTAATATCGTAAACAATAATTTTTACGTAAACGATTATATATATAACGTCAACTTATAGCGTAGATTTTTGTATCTGATATAGAATATGCTTGTAATTGTGACTTTTGTTTTTTATATATACTACTTACCTTTCATCAAAAAAAAAAACTTATATATTATATATGAAAATATAATGTCGGATGTCAATCCGTACATAATTATTAAATAACCATTTACGAATACTAATTAGATAAACAATAACTAATACATAATTATAATAAATTACAATAAATACAAACAATTTATAGCAAAATAAGTACAGTTGTTACGACAATACTAAATTAAAAAACAATAACAATAAATTAAAATAACAATCACGTAAAAAAAAAGTTACGAAAATCGTAATCAATTTTTTAATTATTGATTAATCTTAATTATTGATCATATTTTTAGTTTCCAGAAAATCTTTATGTTTTATAAAATCTTCGCAAATCTAGACAGCTAGCCATTATTATCGGGAATTAACTTGGAGCAAAAAACTCCGCCAACGATACAAACTATCAACCGACATTTCGTTTTTGGGAAGGTGGCAATAATATAATAGGCTGCCAAAAAAATTCCGCCTCGACAAATTTATTGCAATGATGACATTATCCACAACAATTTTTCTAAAAATATACCCGTATTTTGCACGGGTTGAAAACTAGTTAACTTTAATCAATTACTCAATTAGTCTTGCTTATACCTGTTATTTACAACAATGGGGTGTATTACTCTACTACACAAAAAAGTGATATCCTTATTTACCACGGATATAAGTAAAAATTCGTAAACTTTAAAGGTATGTGTATAATATCGCAGAATTGTCGGTTAGCTTATTATATCACACAATTATCAAATACAAAGAGTCTTCCATAGCACGGATACTAAAACAACATACCAAATCTAAAATTAACTTATAAAACTTGTTTGTTGGCTTGGTGCTATTAAAAAATGAGGTGGATTAGATAAGAGTATTGTTCTTTCATGTACATTATTTACTCAATTATGTACATGATTTACAAAATTGCCCCTTCATATCTCTCTCTTTCTCTGCTAACAAAAAAACAAAATTAACTGTATCACTACCAAAGACATCACCCATCACCATTATCACCCCAGACAATCAATTGCCACCGCTCGTCTAGCACATCACCTTTCCTCATCGGTCCCGCAGTCGCGCCTTCCTACAACTACCAATCAGTAGTCCATCTGACCGCTACCGCTACCGTCGTTTCGCCCTTGCCACAACTCATTATTGTCTTTCCGCTCATGTCGTCACCCTGTACCGACCCCCATCCCCTGTTGCACCACCCTTGCGCCACCACCGGCTAATTTAATTACCAACTCAATCTAAACCTAGATAAAATAAATCAAAATTCTAATTGACAATCAACTTAATCTGTATAAAATTAATTTAATTTAAAGATTATAAGAAGTAATTCATTGCTTAGTATTGGAATTGTAATCTTTAATTTAAGAATTTGTGAGCAATTTGATTATGTTTTGGGGAATGAAAAGAGGAAAATGTGATACCTTTTGTTTCCAAGAGGAGGGTATGGTATGGAAACATTATGAAAAAAAGTACATAATTGAATAAACAGTATACATGAAAGAGTAATAGATGATAGTTAATAGTAGGATTGTACTCACTACTCACATCACGAAATAATTAATAACTATAACCAACTTGACTTGTGAATTCATAATTTCCTTAAATTTATATTGCGTAAAACAGAAAAAATAATTATTGTAAATAATAAGAAATAAGCACAAGGTTACTAATAAATTAAAATAGTTTTTTTTATCTTTACCAACTTGATGTTGTTGCCGAACCTAAAGTCGCAATAGTTCGCTCTCGGCCTCCCAGTTTAAAAACAACGTCGATGGAGACACGTACGTGTACTATTGCGCGGTAGAGACTGTTTCCATGAATTTCCTATTTATGACTTAACATAAAACTTTGCTTATTTCTTTTTTTAGGATCATCGACTCAAATGATATTTTCTTCTCCCTTTGAATTGAACATTTTTTGTCATAATGTTTTGGTTCCTATTAGTATCAATGATACAACATACAAGTCGATTCCTAGATATATAGAAGTGTATAAGAAAGGAGGTTTCCTTCTCTATCAAAATAAATGAGATTTTCACGAAGGCAAAACAAAAATTAATCAAATTTTCCCAATGTTGAAGCAATCAAGAAAATGCATAAGTAAATATATAATGTAGTGAAAACCAAGAAGTGGGGTAATCCAACTAATCATACTTGCACAATAGAAAGAACTACCGGTTTATCTCTCCAATGAATCAAATTTGGCCAAAGGTGTCCGTTCATGAGCCATGCTAGAGTTTCAATCAACTCTTGCCAATATCTACACTGGGAAATTAAGAATATATAAATCCCGCAGCGTAAACAAGATGACTGAATAAGAACATCCATGCCCAAACTGATGAACTATTCTTCCCAAAAGGGTTATATCTATTGACAAGTTGCAAAAAGTTTAATCATAGATATCTCTTACTATCTCATCAAATAAGTGGAACATTCATTTGTGTGTGTTTGGATAGCAAACGTGGAGGGAATGGGAAAGGAGGGAAGGGAAAAGAAGAGAAGAGAAGGGGAGGGGGAAGGAGAGAAGGGGAAAGAAGAGAAGAGAAGAGAAGGAGGGAAGGGAAAAGAAGAGAAGAGAAGGGGAGGGGGTGGTGTGTGGTTGTTTGGATACAATTTGCCTCCAAATCTTGCCTATTGTAGAGAGATTTTGATTAGGCTTTGAAAAGAGAAAATGGATCCCTCCAAGGCTCCGCTTGACAGTGCATTTCAGGTACCTGATTTGTCTGAAGTAGTTTTTTTGCCAAAAGAATCGGGTAGCTTAATTTTTTGGGAGTGTTTGGCAAATAGCTTATTTGGTTAAATAAGCAACCTGAAATGAAATGTTACATAAGGTAACATTTTAGATTTCAGGTAGCTGATTCTAGTTTATATTACCTTTTTACCCTTCGATCTATAATATAATAAATAATTATTATACCTATTATGTCATTTTATCAAAATAAGCTATTTTTTAGTTAGTTTGTCAACAATTTTTTATATAATCAGTCAGCTTATCGGTTCCTAATTTTCAGCTACCTTTTCAGGTTTCAGCTCCCTTTTTCAGTTTTCTAGTACCTTTTCAAGTTTCAGGTAACTTTTCAGCTCGTTTTACCAAATATAGCCCAAATCTCGCCCCCTCCATTTCCCTCTATCCTCATTTGTTATTCAAACGAGTGATTTTAAATCACCTACTCCCCCTCCCTTTTTTTAAGGATTTGTTATGAACGAATATATCTGGGTCACCCTTTTTGAAATCAGACCCTTATTTCTCATGCTTTTTAAAATGATAAAAATTAAACATACAGTCCTCATATAAAATTTCAAGCTTTTTATTGAAACTAGCTTAACTGAATTGATCTAAGTTAATAAAATCGCCCTCAACTTAACTAAGCTGAACAAAAAACTTTAGAATAACAATAACAATAATATGGATTGCGAGGTTCTGGTTCGAATCTCTCTAAATAATAAGACTTGGCCACATGTCTTTCAGTGAGAGGTAACCTTGTGATTGAGCTTACATGGTACGTGGTGGTTAACATGGTATTGTTGCGTGCCCGATAAGATTTACCTCGCTGTTATTATAATAATAATAATAATAATAATAATGAAATAATTGGTGAGCTAAATTGTATGCACGAAGTTAAATGGAGAATTAATGAAAAAAATATATATAAAAAAAAAAAATCCGAATATGAAAAAAAATTATGAAACAAGAATCTCTAGTATTTAATAAGTTCCAATTTTAGGCACTTCCAATAGTTGAGCTCTTGGTCCTCAGAATTTAATCAAGTGACCTAACCCATGATGATAGTAGTGTTTGCTTGTTTTGGTAATGTGTCCCTCTTATGTTGAGGGCAAATATTAAAACAAAACTTTTGTGTAGTTTATAATGCCCTTATTTTATTTACGTGCTTCATTTGCTTATTATTATTCTTTAATGAGGTTAAATTATTATTGATTTTTTCGGAGGTCAATCGCCGCAATGGATAGTGTAATTGTATCGGATTGATAAATTCATCAAGATGATAGATCTCTTTGAGGAAAACTATGAAGAATGTTAAATAAGGTGAAAATGTTACCATTATATTGCCAAAACCATGTCTTCGAACTTAAGTTGCTAAATCAATTTGAACTGATAATTTAAACTAAATCTAACATGCTCGTTTTCACTAAAAAGGGACTAACCCATGACCATTGTTGATGAAAATCACTTGCAAGCTTGTAACGGACCACCACATAGGCACTTGTTGTGAGAAAATATAGCCGGATTAACTTGTTTGAAACGTCGCCCATTTGGTATTGGGCCACATAGTTGATTAAAACTCACGTCGATTGAATCGACAAGTGGTTGACCCAAACGTTTTGGAAGAGACCCGTATATCATGTTGTGGCTTATGTTGAAGCCCACTAAATTACGAGCCAAGTCAACATTTGAGAAATCAAACTTTAACAGGTTGTAATCTACCCGAATGTCAATTCGGGCTGTGTTAGCCTTATCAAACAAAAACGAGGCATCACCAGAGAGTTTGTTATGTGCAAGGTTAAGGGTAAATAGATTAGTCTTGCCTAAAGTTTTTGGAATGGGCCCATTTAAGTTGTTATTGGACAATGAAAGGCTTGTTAGGTTTGGCATTTGACCTAATGATCTTGGAATTGGGCCTGAAAATGTGTTCGAGTCGAGATATATTGAGTTTAGATTCTGTAAACGGGCTAGATAATTGGGTATTGAGCCGGATAACTTGTTTGAATCAAGGCGAAGGAGGCCGAGATTGGGTAGTTGGGCTAAAGTCAGAGGAAGTACACCGGTTAGCCCATTGGAAGAGAGGTCGAGATAAGTGAGCTTTTTCAGTTGGCCCAAAAAACGAGGAATTTGGCCGGTAAGTTTATTTGAGGATAGTTCAAGTTGGGCTAGGTTTGTTAACTGGGCCAAGAAACTAGGAATTGGGCCGGTCACTTTAGTTCCGGAGATAACTAGTGTGGTAAGGTTCGTTAACTTGCTTAAATACGGCGGTATTGGGCCGGAAAGGTTGGGGACAGTTTGAATGTAGATTCCAATAAGAGAAGGAAGGCGGTCCAAGAAAGGCGGGATTGGGCGGTGGATGTCATTGGCTTCGGTGATGCTCAAGTAAGTGACATGGCCTTGGTCATTACATTGGATGTTAAGCCAAGAACAACAATCTGTGTTCGGATTCCATGAACCAAATGAAGACGGGTGACCCAATTCGGTCTTAATACGTAGGAGAACATGTTTATCTTGTGGATGACTAGGGATGTCAATGGGGCGGGGCGGGTGCGGAGGGGGGTCAACCCGCGCCCGCCCCGCGAACTTTTAATGCGCACCCGCGCCCGCCCCGCGACCCGCGGCGGGTTGAACTATTCAAAACCATCCCCGCCCCGCGGGGACCCGCGGTTGACCCGCATATCTCCTCAAGAAACGTAAATCTTAAATCTAAAATATACTTGTCGTACTACTTATACAAATAAGTTTTCGCAAAATGCCTTAACATTCAATTAACTAGAGTCCGTGGAGCCATAAAACGGTTTTACATACAAATATACCACCAAAAACATGCACAAACAGCAGCCGAAAGCCCAAATTCTGACAAAGTACTAGAAGAGTAAACAAAACTACACAACAAATACTCTTCAATTCTTCATCTTCAGTTCTTCAGCTCCGTTTGTTTTATCAATTTGGGAAAATGGGGATTTAGGGGAATTTGCGTGAATGACCTGAATGTAGTGATAATGATTTACGAATGATTATTGTTTATTGCCTTATTGGACGGGGAAGTGGGTAGTCTGGGTTATTTTTCTTATTTACTTGTTTGGGCATGGGAAAGTGGGTAGCTTGGTAGGATAGATTTAATTTATTAATTTTTTTATTATTATTTTAAGTTATATTTAATTTATCTTATTATTCTTATATATTACTACTAGATATTATTATTTATTAGGCGGGTATAAGTGGGGCGGGGACATGTGGGGCGGGGCGAGCGGGGTGGGTGTGGGGCGGGGTGGGTATGGGGCGGGTCTCATGTGAAACCCGCACCCGCCCCGCGACCCGCGACGAATGATGTTTTTGATACCCATCCCCGCCCCACGACCCGCCAAATTATTACCCACACCCGCCCCACGTGGGGCGGGTGCGGGGCGAGACCCGCCAAGACCCACCCCATTGACATCCCTATGGATGACAAAGATCCGGGATGCCTTGAGATTGAGAAAAGTCGATTGTTTGTGAGAGGAGGAATAAGAGTAGAAGGAATGAGTAAAAGTTTGATAGACTCATTTCTCTACAACAAATATGCAAGTATTTTTAGTACATTAGTAGTACCAAATAGAAAAGTAGTGTGGTAGTGTTGAAGAGCTAATAATAGAATGGTGATGTGATTTGTAAGTTGTGATTTGTGAATACATTCTTTATAAAGGAATGCAAAACAAATAGAGATCCCTAAAACGTAACCACGTGGGTAAGACTGCCCTCTCCTCAAAAATCAAAATACTCAAAAATCAATCCCTAAAACGTAACCAATTAATTGGCGCTAAAGTCTATAAAGATATAATAAATGAATAATTTACATGGTATCTTTTAAATTTGCATTTTTTCTATAAATATCTCTACTTTTATCGAAATAACATTTAATTGGTTATATCTCTCATTTACAAGAACAAAAAGGCACATTTTTTCCCAAGTGAATTGCCTTTAAGAGATTTTCAATTTGGAAAATAATCGCGTTTTTAGAACGGAATTAACAGGTTTTTATTTTCAATCGGATATACATAAAATCAAGCTTTTTTTCCAAAAAGACTGTCTTTCCGAGATTTACTATTTGAAAAAAAAATGCGACTTTAAAAATTCAAGACTAAGATATATGAGTAGTTAAGACAAAAAAAGACTTGTTTTAGAGAGGAACCTGCAATTATGCACATTATCAAATCTGATATTCTGAATAGAAAACTTTAAAACTAAAATATAGTGGTTCAATATGTCTCTCTTGTAACGGACATACCGGTCACAAGTTTACGACGAATCAAATACACTCGTTTGATTAGATAAGACAAGAATAAGAATGCATAGGGAATTACAAATAATTTGACTTTGTTTTCCAAATGAATTTTATTTGACTCGTTACAAGCTTGTGAAGAATTACTTGTGATCGATAATGGTTAATGATAAGAGCCACTTAGGAAACATTTAAATATGTATTGGGTTATTGCATTTTTACGGTATCGTGTCTGGTATCGCCCAACTCCCAAAGCAATCCGATTAATCAAATAATCAACTTGCCTTTTTAGACTTTCTTAGTTTTTTCTGCGTGTCCACACTTCTACCGCATACGATAATGCGGCATGCCCATATCTATCACGGGTAGACCTGAATCCTGATAAACACATCAGAGTTCGTATTCGGGTCTCATGTAAACAAGTCCTGATATCTTTAGTGTCTTCAACCCAAACCCAATAAATAAGCCATTAAATCTCGTATCGTATTCGTGTCAACTACTCACATATATGGGTCATTAAACCTAAACCAAACCCATTAATTTTATGTCAGGTTTGTGTCATGTTTTCCGGGTCATGCGGTCATGCGGTCTTGCTATTGTTTGCCGACTCCAAGTTCACAGATTAATTAGACCTACTTTATGTCATGATCCATCCGGAAAATGATGCCAACTCCTTTTCAGAATACCTTCCTCATTCGACACGGTAACAACTTACAAGCTGAACTAGAAATATTAATACTCGACTAATAGCGTAAAAAAAAGGTGCAAATACAAAACAGAGACTATGAAATGGAAGATGGGAGATAATTGTGGGAGATGACCTTCAACAAGTGCTCAATGGAGACACATTAAATTCTTTTTTCCTATGTCGATAAGAAGACGCACATACTCGTGATCAATGAACGACATACCAATACAATCATAGACCGCTATGAGACTACAGATCAGTTACAGTGATATTTGCTAATGGTACTCCTAAAATCAAAACATGACGGCTTCAAGTTTAAAATGTGAAAAACATATTACAATCTACAACTTACCAAAAACCCTTGCAAAGTAAACCTCAATGCCCCCCTGTTATCGGCATTCGAAAATCATCAGTCTTGAACATTCGCTTTCTACGAATGGGTAATATGCACATCTCAAAAGAATTCTGAAAATAAAATAAAATTGGGTCAATACATGGAGCATATGAGAGACTTCACTCCAATTGATAATGACTGGATTAAGTATCAAGGCACAATTTATTGTACCATTACACAAGCAAAATTGAAATTTATTATCAAGTACAAATGTACAATGGATCTTCGGGCATTCAACATTTCAACCCTTGCAGAAACCGATAACGGTACTGCATAAATGAATACTCCGTATTCGCCATAAAACTGATTCTATAATTTGGCAGAATTAGTGATTACGATTTGGGAATTCTTAACTTTTCCAGTAAAACGGAGAATAAGAAAACACATGATAAAAATTTAGACTCTGACTGATAGGCATCGCAGATTTGACCGCAAACCAGCTCTATGCTTCTTATTGTGGTTGTATTGTCTTGTCTAGACAAATTTTTTAAAGTATCAATTGCGGAGTATATAACAAATCAACTTTTGTGAGCAACTAGAATCTAGACTAGAGAGAATTTTCTAGTAGAATTCAGTTGTTCTAAACTTCAAGATGGCACACAAACATAGTTCTGAACTTCAAGATAGCAAATAAAAACTTCAGACTAGTTCAGATATGATCAGACTCTTTAAGGTGTGTTTGGATTGAAAGATTTAGAGAGAAAAGAAAGGGAGGGGGAGTAGGTGATTTAAAATCACTTTTTTGGATAGCAAATGAGGGTAGAGAGAAATGGAGGGGGAGAGATTTGGAGGGATCCGTTTTCCCTCCTCAAAGCCTAATCAAAATCTCTCCACAATAGGCAAGATTTGGAGCGAAATTGTATCCAAACAACCACACTCCATTCCCCCTCCCCTCCCCTCCCCTTCTCTTCTCTTCTTTCCCCTTCCCTCCTTCTCTTCTCTTCTTTCCCCTTCTCTCCTTCCCCCTCCCCTCCCTTTCCCTCCATTTTTGCTATCCAAACAACCACTTAAGGGTGTGTTTGGATAGCAAAAGTGGAGGAAAAGGGAGGGGAGGGGGAAGGAGGGAAGAGAAAGGGAGAGAAAGGAAGGGGAGGTAGAATGGGATGTGTGTGTTTGGATACAATTTCCCTCCAAATCTTGCCTATTGTGGAGAGATATTGATTTGCCTTAGAGGAGGGAAAATAGTTCCCACCAAATCATTTCCCCTTCATTTCCCTCTACCCTTATTTGTTATTCAAACAGGGGATGTTAAATCCCATAGTTTCCCTCCCTTTCTTTTCCCTCCAAATCTCTCAGAGTCTCAATCCAAACACGTCCTAAATACACGAGTTGAGTGTAGGTACAAACTGTAGATCATCTTTGATGCTCCAGCAAAATATTCCCGGCCATGAATATGTTATCCATCAAACACTAAAATCAATAACAGCATTAAACTACTGAGATAGAAAGGATATATCCTCTCCCAGACTCATCTCAGATTACCATTCCTGAAAGACCAGAAACACTCTAAGATTGTTAATAAGACAGCTTCCCTAATCTTTATCCTTGTCCCATACACTCATACAGCTTATCGACCAGCGATCTGCCTATGATATGGAGTCCGAAAATTATCTCTCTAAGTAAAGGCATCAATCAGAATCAACTTTCCCAACTTCTCTATTCAACTTACTAGTAAAAAAATACCCATCACATATTAGCGAACACCCTCACACCACCAGTTTCAAAGCTCAAATTCTAGGAGTTTGGATTTTTGGAATTTGTTAGTATTTTCTAAAGGCCGTCTACGATTCTACAGCTTTACATAAAGGACATTTTACATAAAGCCCACTTCATTATTATTTCTCCATTCTAATATGTCAAACGAAAGAAGCCATCTAAGTCGGTGCATCAAGGATTTTCAAAGTGCCAAGTTCACCAAGCTTACACTTTAGATCGATACCCAAATTGTTTTCAATACACATAATAAAAATAAATCAATGAATGTTGGCAATCACCACTGTATGCCTCTCTTACGAAACTGTTTCAATATTCCTTCAAAAACGCAATGAGATTTTATCTAATAGGACCATCTTTGTATCACAAACATTATCTCTTAAGAATTATAATGCATACTACTAACCAGAACTTCACGAACAGAGAGATCGAAGTTTTTAAAAATGCAACTTCAGCTCTTTGTTTGCCAAACTAAGTCGAAATCTTGACATTATCCACAAATAAGATGTAAAGACTAAAAACCTTCACAAATTTTACAAGAGGATACTGCAGCAAACCGTTCCCTTAGGGGAATGAAATTTTACGTCAAGCTTCTTAGAGATCATCTTTCAATCAAGAGGTACTTGACTTACACAAAAAAACCAAAAATGGCAGTCAAATGACCATCATACATTTATAATCGTGAAACTAGCCTAACACTTGTTGCAAATTTATACCTTTCAGCAGAAAAAGACATAAGATCTCGAACACAAAAGTATTTTGAATAGTAAAACTCACCAAAGCAGGTAGACAATATATTAAACGGATATGATAATACATAGAATAAGTTTCCGATCTTGAAGATACAAAAAACCAGACTGGTTATAAGCAATTAAGCATACAATATGAAGTTATTGAACCACACGTTTTTCATACAAAACAAAGACACGTCTGTCAGTAACTGAAAACATAAAACTTCGAGTTGAAAAAGAAGAAAAGATTACCATATAGCCTACTGACTCTTCTTTTTCTTTTTGTACAAGGAAATTGGAATCTTGCTCAGCACAACTTTATCAAACTTTCGATAACCACCTTCGATAACTTTACATGCTACACACAGCTTATCATCAATCCGGTTCTGGTACTTCTCGTATAATAGTGGGACTGATAAAGCCAGAAGAAATCCTAAACACATACCAACCGACATAACAAAATGCACCATTTAGGAGCAAGAACAACAAGAATGGCGTAGTAACAAGTAACAACAAAGTCAAAGCCACTCACCCATATAGACAAATGTCACAAAACTACAGAGACTACCCACGCAAGAAACCAGCCACAGCAATGCTGCAACCTGAACACAAAAGCATTCATTAAATACATCGATACAATGATACACAATGACTTAACAATAACAATACTACCCCGTGCCTAGAAGCTCACAGGAATTGCAACATAAGAGGGGTCGGATGTATCATGTATGCAACATTACTATGTTAAAAACACAAAAAGGCTTGTTTCCTAATGAACCAAAATGAAAATTTCGTAGAGAAAACTAGAAGTCCCTATATTGGGGAAAATAATGTCGCACAACCTGAATTAAAACTCGCAAATTTCCACAAACAGCAATCTCATGAGCAATAGACAATCCACGATTAATCCAGATGCGAATCACAGCAGTTGCCTGCTCAATGGATTTCTCAGACACTTCCAAATCAGGGATAGGTGGAAGAGGTCTAGAAACAAATCAAAACGACATAATTTAAACCAATGTCACATTTAAGTAAGACACTATCAACTATAAAAATGTTAAGCCTAAAATCATTAATGCCTAAAATTACCTATTAAGCAGCGAAGCGGACTTAGCCCAAAAGAAGAGGATAATAACAAGAAGTAAAAGCACACTTGATATGAAAGACAATGGATTATATCCAGCGCGTTCAAAGAGAAACCACAACGACGTTGTAGAGACTAGCAACAGAAGACTTCCACTCTTTTTTCTCCACAATAACACATCCGCTACTGCAAATTTGAAAAAAAAAATCAGTAATCTGTTCTATTCAGAATTCAACCAAAATCACAAGAGAATCCACAAAACATCGAGATTAATTGCACTAAAGATGACTGTAACAGTAGTGATGATGACTGTAGATGCAGATTTACATGCAAAATTTGCTTACCATAAATGAATCCATCACTGCAATTTCAACATTTTCTGTGTCAAAACCCACACGAACTCCCATAACATCAACATTAACTGAACAAATACTCTCAGTACTAAAGTAATAATGACAGCAAATGCAGCATTTTATGCAAAACTTGCATATCCTAGATTATTCCGCCACAACAAATTTCAAATAAGAAATCAGTAATATGTTCAATTCAACATATCACTACACCAAAATCACATATTGATCCACAATACTTCCACATAAATCGAAAAAAACATGACAGTAACTACAGTGATGATGACAGCAAATGCAGAATCACATAACTTGTATTATCATAAATTAATCTGCCACAGCAAATTTTATACAAGAAATCAGTAATACGTTCAATTCAACATTCATAACATAAATATTACATATCAATTCGAAAAACATCGAGATTAATCGAACGAAAGATGACAGTAACTGCAGTGATGATGACAGTAAATGCAAACATGCATACAAAACTTGCATATCATAAACTAATCCGCCACAGCAAATATAAAATTAGAAATCAGTAATATGTACAATTCAACATCAATTACACCAAAATCACACATGAATTCCACAAAACTACGACATTAATCCAACAAATAAAGACAGTAACTAAAGTGAACATGGCAGTAAATGCAGAATTATACACAAAAATTACAAATTATAAATTAATCGCAATGATCGAAGTTCAATCAAACGGAAGATCAATCATACATAAAATGAAGATCAAATCAAAAAGAAAAAAATGGAAATGAGAAAGAATACCAGAGCCAGAGCCTAGAAATTGATGAACAGAAACGCGACGAATCGTATGAGAATCGTCCATTTATGTGGAAAATTAGGGTTCGTGATCGAGAGATTAATTAGGGTTTACGAATTTCCGGCAATGGGATCGGAAAGAAAGATGGTGCGAGTTGTATAGAAAGGTTGGTTTTGATGCAAAAGGTGATGTTGAATAAATTGGTGCCGTTACACTCTTTACAGGTTGTTGAGGTTTCATTTTATTTCATATTTTATTTTATTTTATTTTTATATTTAAAGGAGCGCACTAACTGTTGGTTAGAATCGAATCCCCAATTTCATGGTGGATAAAAGAGCTCTTGCCGCTTGAGCTAGCTCCTGTTCTCTTATTTCATATTTTATTATGATTTCATGCCCGACACCTATTGGGCTAGACCTTTCAAACGTATCGAACAGTCGGTACAGTCAGGACGACGGGTTACGACTCTGGTAAAATACAAGTCGAAAGTGGTCAGATAAAATATGGTTTAAGATTATATAAGTTTTGTTGTCCGGAACGTTAATATTTTATGTTGGGCTTCTACTATAACAAATCTACCTACCAAAGTATCTTTATCAATGTTTACTTTAGCAAATGGGAATGCGACCATCTTGATTATCCGAGGTAGTGTACATCAAATCAACCATAAAGAAACAGTATATAATAAATCAAGTTTAAATGTATAGCTTACAATTTCCAAAACCCAAAGTACAATTAATCAAAATAGTAAAGTGATACAATCTAGACAACAGAAGCCGAACAACAAAGTAAAGACTGAGCCCATCCAATCCGGTGTGCTACTCGGCCTCATTATTACGTGCTAATCAACTGCTGCCTATCCCTGAATGGATCACCATAGTTTTGAAAACAATAAACAGGGTCAGTCAACTGCATACAAAATACTCGTAAACAAACAAGATAAACATCCATCTCCCTCTCAAACCAATCCCCAAACTCTAAATCGCAATTCGGATCCGACTACACATCGCAACATGTAGCCCTGTCAGACACTCATCGCAACCACGTAACCCACACCGTTAGTGGTAGACCACAACCTAGTCACCAAAATCTTCACTCATCGTAACAAGCGAACACAACTCCTTAATGTGCATACCCCTTTTGCGACAATAGCCACAAGGGGCAAACATGGGATGAAGTCCATCTTCCGACAATGGCTCCACATACCACCTCATACTCCATACCACAATACAATAATGCAAACAGATAATCAACCATATCATACAACAACATATCAAAGACCGTCGCAATAATAATCAACACAATCGACCGAATAGGGAGAACCCCACCTGATAAGCAAAGAAAGGCGAATGCAAGAAATGCTCTAGATACGCTCTTCTACGAATCCACCACCTAATCATAGCAATGAAACAATCAACAACTATACAACACTATCCTTTTTCCCCAAACTCACCCAACCTAGGTTTACTCAAATCAGAAAGACGAAGAGATGAAATCTTACTATAAATCTGATGCACAAACAAAACAAAAGACAAAAGGAGCAAAGATTGACCTTGGAGATGATTGTGATGGTTAGGCTATGCTAATATGATTTTAGGTTTTGCTCAAATGCAAGAATAATGACGGTCTTGTAAGAGTTTTACCATATTAATCGACACAATCAACTCCGCGGAAAATCCCGTGAAACCGGGTACTCGGTCAAGTACTTGAGATACTCGAACGAGTACGGCTTACTTGATCAAGTACCTGTTGGAGGAAGTGTCCTCGATATAATAGTGTGTTGACGTAATGAAAACTCATTTGAATGAAACACAACTGGGAGTGTTACTCTTTTAAAGTCGACTGATCAACATTTACCGATAATGATTGGTTGTCTAGAGTTTGACATTATCGTCATATGATGGTGGTGATCAGTTGATCCCTTAAGGTCATATCTTTAGGGAATTCCGTCTCAATGGAATAATTAATTAATATTGTATTGGATACGAATTAATTAATAACTGGAAATAATGGAAATAAATTTTTATATGACGAATATTTTTATAATGGGATTATAATAATAATGGTCAAAGTAATAAAATCGTTTTATTACTCGGTTTTTATTTATTCGTTTAGGAAACGATTAAATTGAGAATGAACACGGTTGATCATAAAATTACAAAGAGTTAATTAAAATTATGATATTACATTTTATACAATAATAATCTCGAAATTATTAGTGTAATTATTTAAATGTAATAAATTTGTAAATTATGAATTTTAATAGTTAAAATTGCACAATTAACAAATTGGGTCATGTGTTATGGGACATATGTGACATGTTACAAATTAACACAATTGACAAAGATAAAATGGGTCCATAAAAGACCCATTTCAGCCGTGTATTTGTGTAGTATGTAGGTTGTGTGTGTGTAAGATGGTTGTGTGCTTAAATTTACAAAGTGATTGTGTGTAAGGCACATAAAGAATATGTAAGGAATCTTACATGCTTTGTGTAAGAGGGCATGCATTGGCTCCTTGGGGATGCCTTGGCCGGCCTATTCAAGAGCAAATAATCTTTTGTTTGCTCTATATAAGACACACACACCTCACATTAAGAGTTAGTTTTTGGCTAAGTTATTGTTGGTGGATGCTTCATAATTTCACTAACACACTTATACTACAACTCCATTCTCCCATTTTCTTAAGTAAAATAGTTTTATAAGAAAATAAATATTTCCATATTAATAATGTTATAAGAGTAATATTATTATTATTTCTAGTATACTAATACTAATTTTCTAGTAACAAAATTTGTATTAGTTTGAGATCGGGTCCTTGATACGTATCTTTTGGAGACGATTTTTGTTAGATCGTTATAAGGGTATTTCGGTATTGAAGACTCAAGTAATAGGTGATTATTGAGTATAAACCTTCTAAAACCAATGTAAGGGCAATCACATCTTATGATATCATCATGCATGCATAAGATCTTATTAAGTTTTATAACCTAAACTTAAAGAAACAAAACTCACATTAGTTTTGAGTATAAAATCAGGAACTTAGTTTCCAACAAGTGGTATGAGAGCATTACGGTTGTTGCATGCATGAACGAATTCATGATTTATGTTAAAACAGATTAACATATGATTTTCGAAATTATTGTAATTATTATGATAAATCACAAAATAATTTTGCATGTTAAAGTTTCTGATTCTAAAATTGTTTTAGGACATAAAAGTAATTTTATGGATTTTTATTGTTTATTTTTATATTTATTTGTATATTTTGTAGTTTAAATCGGTTTTAAACAACAATTAATGGGAAAAATAGTTAAAAATAGTTTCTGGCCGAAATTTTATTGATATGTTCTCACATGCATATTTAATATATTGTATATGAATTTTCGTAAGAAATGGAGTTATTATGCATGGATTATGAATTTTATGAGATAAATAGTCATAATATGAGTAAAAATGGGTATAGGAGGTTATATTTCGAATTTGACCTTAAAAATTTTATGAGAAGTCACATGCAATATATAAAGTACCTGTATGAATTTTCGAAATTATTGGACTTATTTTGCATGATTAATGATTTTTATAGTAAAAATCGTATTAATAGTGACTTAAATTCGACTTTAATAGTTATAGTTGGAATTTTGCCATAAAAATTTAACACAATGTCACATGCTATATTTACAGAATGTATATATTTTTTGAGAATTTATTCTCAAGTGATGCATGTTTTATGATTTTAATAGTTGAAATCGGCTAAATAATGACTTATTGTGTTAAAAATAGTTAATCTTAATATTATGGCATAAAATTTTACCCATAGATGTCTTATATAATAGGAACATCAGATCTAAAAGATGGATATCAAAAAGTTTCTGTTTTTATGATTATTAATTTTTATGAGTTAATTAGTTAATAATCGCAATTTATGAGTCGTAAAAATAAAATTTCGAGCATGGTCTGTATTTTTTGGTCATTTTCAGGTTCTAATATATATTTTAGGATGAATAAAAATTTATGGCAAATTATTGCAAGTGTTTATAATTTAAATCGGTTTTTTAACCATAAAAACGGCTTTTATATGATTTATTTAACAAATAAACTATAAATATTTGCATAAGACCATTTTATTAATTTCTGAATTTTTAGAAAATTTACAGAAAGTTTAAAATTTTTGAATTTTAAATTTCGAATTTTATTGACTCATTTGGCAATATTTTGTTTATTTTTCCCGAAAATACAAGTAATTTATGAACAATAATGCAAAATCAAGTTAAATCATGATCAAACATTAGTAGAGACTAAACATTGATTCCTAAAGGATGTTAGGATGATTAACTTGGACATAAATTAGATTTATGTAATTTTGATGATTTTAATAGTTAAAGTCGTACATATCCGTAAAAACCGTAAACAAATATGAGATATTTGCTCCCTTAAGGCGATTTGGCATTAAAAATTGAGCATGTGCATACATATTTTATTATTGCAATTTTATGAATGTCATATTTGAATGTTTTTATATAATTTGGAATTATGTAATTTTTCTTAGTATGACCTTAGTTTTAATCAATATTACCCGTAATGAAAGGGAATATTGATTCGGTTGTAATTTATGTGATCTCGTATCACGGGTTTGTAATTTAATTTAATTTTCAGTTTTACAAATAGAATAGTTATATTGTTTTATTGTAATTCCGGAGATCCAAAAGACGGTGCCATACGGAAAGGAGGTCCGACAAGACGGTGTTTTCTTGGATGGCGTGCCAATGAAGTTCAAGGGACCATGGAGTTGGTTTCCGAATTTGTAATAGTTAATTAGTTTTTACTATTACTAGGAAGGTCATACTAGGATTTTATTGCTTTATTGCTTTTATTTTTGCATTTTTTAATATGTTTGCATGCATAAGCCAAATCGCCATAAACATGCATATTAGTTGAGATCGTTATATCTAAAACAACCGTGTCAATTATAATTATCGAGTTCACCAACTTAATTCACTTAAAGGAGATAGATAATAAATTGACAAGACCTCTATATTAAACAAAACAATTGAGAATTAGCCTTACCAAATAGTAGAACCCATGAGCTTATATTTCGTGGGGTGGTGCTAGTCCAGTGGGCAGTACGAACCTCATTACGTAGGATAAGTGGGGCGATGGGGTGGATTCAGTCCAGTGGGCGGATCGCGTCTCGATGCAATTGAAATTTGGTTTGTACTCAACGGAAGTGTAGAGGACCAGTGGTCAATGTGTTCCGGGCTAAGATGTATAAATTATGATTTGTCATCAACCAAGAGTTCTAGGGTAGAACCGGTTTATTTTAACCCACCAAACCATATCATTGGGTCATATCATTTGACAACGGACTCTCGAGTATGCTCAGCAACCATCCTTTCTGTATGGGCAAGAATTGTAAAGACCAAAGCTTTTCGGTAGGGGGTCTACTGGACGAGGAAAAACTTTCCAATGCAGCATCAGCTTCTGTAGAAGTAGCTTTCCAGGTCCCGGCGGGTATTAAGGTAAGTCTAATATAACAATATATAATTAGACAAGTCTTTCCCTCATTAACTGCGTCAATGTCTCCTTCTCTGACTTCATATGGGTCTGTCTGGATTATCTAAAACTGCCTTAACTTAGTATTCTACTGGATCAGCCCCAGTTCCCTCTGTTCTTTTTCAACAAATTGGGCTTTACCTGAGTTTGTTAACGCGACAAATTATTGTCACTCGAATGCTGGGCTTCTACAATAAATATAAACGAATTTTATCTGAAATCGATTTTAAGTAGTCGATGGAGGGTTTTATTCCGGTTTAAATGAAAAATTCTCATGTATATAGCACATATATTATTTACTTTTGGTGTGATTTAGTTTGTTGGGCACTACTGTTGGTCTGTAGAACATGTTACAAGTTGTCTCGAGTGAAAATTATGCGCTGATCGTGTCTTCCAAGCTGCTTATTGCTTGATACGTCTTAGCTAGGTTTAAGAATTTGTTAATTCGGCAAAAAAATGGATGGTATTGAAGTTAAGTTATCATAACTGCACTGACGCAAGTCCAGTTCTGTTTGATTGCATCATTTTGTTTTCGGATGTACATTTGTAGTGAAGCTTGTGTGGTAGTTGATATCTGTGTTTTAGTTTAGCCTACTGAATTTGGCGAAAAATGGCCATTATTAAAATTCGTTTAACGTTATTGCCTTATTGAAATAAAGCATGAATGTAATTTTGTTTGGATGTAGTTTCACTGGTGCATATATACTGGTGTTGGAAGCAGCTTAAAGCAGTTTCAGGACTTGAAATACACTCATAGCAGGCTTTCTGTTGTAGAATGGGGTTTGCTTGAAATAGCAGGATCATATATATTGTTGTATTACGGTGTTGGTCAAAGAATTATTTAGATGTATAGTCATTTGTAAAGCTCCAAAAAGACGAATATTTTGATTAATATGAATAATTTTGGTTGAGAATATTGATGAGGCGACAATATTTTTTTTTTATTTTTTTTTTTATTTTTTTTTTAGAAACGGCTACGGTTCTTATTATAAAACCGTAGCCTTTTCCTATTTAAGGCTACGGTTACTAGTATACAACCATAGCCTTTTCTTAACATTTGGCCACGGTTTAAGTAAACAACTGTAGCCTTTAATACTTTTGGCTACGGTTAATAAATTTTGGCTACGGTTATTAATTCACAACCGTAGCCTTAAATGAACTTATGGCTACGGTTCACAACCGTAGCCATTTCTATATCACTTAAGGCTACCCCTGATTTGCTACGGTTGCACAACCGTAGCCATATGGCTTTTTTAACCGTGGCCGTATGCCATTTTTGTACTAGTGTTCACGATTTCGGGGGTATGGGTTTGGGTCTTGGAATCATTTATAAAATTGGATAGAGGTCATTTTATAGATGCATTAGCTTGATAGATATGTTTACAAGTTAAAATGAACATAAAAACGATTAGCATTTTATTTCTTCATATGTTCCTTAAAATTTTGTAGTTAAATCTTCGAATCAATATCAATCATGACCACCTCCACCACTACAAACACTTCATGGTTAAGTTCCTTCATGGATCGTTGTAAGCTAGAAAAGAATGGGGCAAACTTTGCCGATTGGGATGCCCAACTATTGTTGGTGGCACAAGGTGACGGTAAGACCGAATACCTTATCGAAGAATCACCTCCTGAATCTGCAGAAAATGCCACCGCCGCAGCAAGGCGACCCTATGATACTTATCAGAAGGAGTCTGCGGCAATCAAAAATGTTTTGATCTTCTCGATGGAGCCAGAACTCCAAAGGAGTGCCATAAAGATTGGCACGGCCTATGAGATCTACTCCAGGCCTGTGACAATGTTCTCAAAGGCTTCGAGAATTGTCCAATACGAGGCGGCATCGGCCTTCTTTGATCTTAACCTTAAGGAGGGGCAAAAGGTTAGCCCACATGTGCTCAAGTTAATTGAGCATGTAGAAACCCTAAGGATGAATCAAGTGGACATTCCTAAGGAACTTGTGATTGACAGAATCCTCCACTCCTTGACTAAGGTGAAAACTTATGTACAATTCCGGGTGAATTTCAACATGAAAAACCAAGACATCTCTCTCGATGAATTGCACAATATGATCGTGCAAGCTGAAAGGGATATGGGCCTAAATGTTAGCGCCCCTAAGGATGTGCTCAACATTGATGTTAAGAGCAAAGGAAAGTTCAAGAGGAAGGGTAAGGCAAAGGGGAAGCAACCTTTCAAAGGTTCAAAGAATATGTCTTCTGAGGCAAGCACCTCAAATTCCAAGAAAAACCCCATCAGGGAGCTAAGTGCTTTTATTGCAATGGCAAAGGACATTGGAAGAGGAACTGTTCCAAGTATCTCAGCGATCTCAAAGCTGGGAAAATTCTTCCAGTTGGTATGATAACTATCCCAATTTTATGTTAATCTCAACTTATGTATTATGATACAAGTTGTGATGTGAATGCTCTTCTTACTTGAATTAGGGCATGAAAGCAAAGATAAGGGAAAGGAGAAACAAGCTTGATGGATCAAGGGAACTAAGAATAGCTCCACCCGGGATGATCAAGGAGCTTTGTTTTTCGCTTATTTTGCTAGTATTTCAAGTGTTGTATGAACAATTCAGAACCTATGTTTTATTTCCTTGTTGGACGAGGAAAGGGTAATCCTTGAACAATTTGTTGTATTTTGGATGATGTAGTGACTTGGTTTTCAACCCAAGTCACTATCGGTTTTATAGTTATGTTCTTGTTTAGTTTAACACTTGCAAATCTTAAACATAAAATAGAATTGATTGTCACATTTCAATGTATGACCATTGAAACCGAATAGGTATAGGATACCCAATTCAAATCAAATCAAAATCAAAATTAAGTTTAGAACTCAATTATGAGGAAAAGTTATCAACCATCCAAAACTATCTAAGCTTTAAACCAAATATTTTTCTGTAATAAATCATAAGGGTACACAAACCAACATCAAAGTCTGCGCTTGTGGCCTTAGTGGCTATCTTTGGTAATGAAATGAGATTATTATTACAAAGATAGAGTGGGAGAAATTTGAAAAGCCACAAATAGCACATGATTTTGAGAAGCACAATAGATTTGATCTATTGTTGAATAGTAGGATTTATTGTGTTTTGATTGTGTAAGAGATTTAGAAGGTAGATTAAGTTGTGGATAGGATCTACGATTGAGAAAATCTACACCTTATGGTTTTAAAAGGTAGATTAGGCTGTGGATAAGATTCTACGCCTTATCATCCCAAAAGTTGTGGATAAGCCCAAAGGTTGTGGATAAGATCTACGGTTTGGTAAAAATCTACGCCTTATATCCCAATGGCCCCGGCCCTGGGGATACTTCAAGAATAAATTCTTGATGTTTGTAAGGAAAAATTCTATACATGGATAAGATCCATGATAGAGTCCTCGTACAGTATAAGATAAGATAAATGTGGGGAACTGAAAGTTCCCACACACAAAATTATACACCATAAGAAAAGACTCTTATAAAAACTACGGGAGGACACTCGAAGAAAAATATTCAAGAGATTTTGCAAAGGCTCAAGAAAGGGTTCTTGGATTCAGATGGTGATCTAAATGTGCCAATGCAAAATCTCAGACCATGAAATTTATAAGATATATATGCCAATAAATGAGATTTATTGGGAGAAGCATAGGTTGACATGAGGATGCCAGCAATCTACAAAGTTAAGGGTAACTTTGTTGAAAGTAGTAAAGTAATTCATTGAGAATGAATTCAGTAAACTCAGTAACCGCTTTTCAAAAGGGTATTTGAAAAGGATGTGACTATTAGCACATATGGTTAAGTCCCAACCATTTCAATTCATAAAATGTTTAGGGAACATTGAATTGAGTGGGAGCTTTATGATTTACGGTTAAATGTAAAGTTCAGTGGGAGTTCTCGCTCCAGGATTTGAACCTATTGAGTCATGGGTATGACTTCGGGATCTTAAGAATCAGGAAAGAACAAGAGTTTAGTGGGAGTAAACGTTATCTAAAACAACTCATTGCTTGCTCGTTTGGAATGAAGCATTGATACTTATAAAAGGTACACGAGTTTTTGGTTCTAGATGACATATTGATATGAATTAAATCTAATTGAACATGAGATGTTTGGTTGAGATTATAAGAGACTTCTTGTTATTAATATTAAGGTTGTTCATGGAGATGAAGATAGTGTAGCCATGATGGGATCATGGAAATTTATCGAACCTTAAGTACTATTGTTTGCACGTTTAAATCACTAATGTTTCCGCCATTAGTATAATCGTGTAAAGTGGATGCGCACCGCTTGCAGGATAACCTGTTGAGTAGTTGATTGAACCAATGATTAAGCCTTGATCAATTGTCAAAGTATTCTCCAATGAAGATGAAAGATAAATTCAAGATTTTGGAAGATAACTTAGTCGTATGGTAAAAGGTTTGCAACGACTCAAGTTCCAAGATACCAAGCAAAGATTTGTGATAATCTTTGGCTTACATTCATTGACTATGCATCTCAATGACTTGTATTTTAACTACATGGTCATCACAAGATTCTACAAAATGTATAAGTTCACAAATTATGTAATAGCATTGTTGTAGCTGGGAGTTATACAATGCACATAATGACTTATCTCATTGAGATAAAAAAGTATATGTGGATATGATCTGCAGAGTGAACGCTCGCACGTGGTAAACCTGGTTTACTCAAAATGAAGATAATTACAATTTTAAGGGATATGAACGAGAGACCCTTAAGCTAATTTTAAATTAAATGGTGTTCAAAGGTTGACCACTTGGATGGTGTAATCCACTAATTGTTTGAGTTATTTATAACTCACGAAAGGTCAAGTAAAATTCAAATGGGATGGTAAGACCATATTGAACCCCATTAAAGTGAATTGAATTATCATGACCTCGCCCCTAGTTGCTTAAGTGAGGTGACATCTCAATGCAACCGGATGTGTGATGCGATTGATGGCGAGTTCGATTGCCATAGAGTCATACAGGATGACTAATCGATCACCTAGGCATAGACATGTTAAGATACATTTGCCGGGCTAATGACCGCTGATAGAGCTCTGGCGTACTCTTATTAAAAGACTGCCTGGTCGTGGCGGGAGCATCTATCGTGTTTCACATGAGTCAGTTCTTGGACTAATGACTGTTCTCTGAGGTGGCATAGTTTTCAGACCAACTTTGATTTATGTCCTAACACCTTCGTAATTGGGGTTCATAAGGACATATTTTGGGTTATGATGGACTATGGCCAGCCGGAAGGAATAAGTCGATTAAGAATTGTCCACCCCTTGTCAGGGATGAGAAATATCTCTAGGCCACTCGAGGAGAATAATAACTAGAAATGCGTGGCCACGCTCGGAAGGTATCTGTGGTAGATAATTCCGGTCAGTAGTTATAACTCCAGATCGAGATAAACCACTCTAGATTTAAATCAATTGCCGGCACGACCCGAGAGGACGCCATGCATTGAGTGGGAGATAGTAATAGGGCAAGAGAATTGGTAACATACACTTGTCTCGGACAAGTGGGAGATTGTTGGAGGAAGTGTCCTCGACAATAGTGTGTTGACGTAATTAAAACTCATTTGAATGAAACACAACTGGGAGTGTTACTCTTTTAAAGTCGACTGATCAACATTACCGATAATGATTGGCTGCCTAGAGTTTGACATTATCGTCATATGATGGTGGAGATCAGTTGATCCCTTAAGGTCATATCTTTAGGGAATTCCGTCTCAATGAAATAATTAATTAATATTGTATTGGATACGAATTAATTAATAACTGGAAATAATGGAAATAAATTTTTATATGACGAATATTTTTATAATGGGATTATAATAATAATGGTCAAAGTAATAAAATCGTTTTATTACTCGATTTTTATTTATTCGTTTAGGAAACGATTAAATTGAGAATGAACACGGTTGATCATAAAATTACAAAGAGTTGTAATTAAAATTATGATATTACATTTTATACAATAATAATCTCGAAATTATTAGTGTAATTTTTTAAATGTAATAAATTTGTAAATTATGAATTTTAATAGTTAAAATTGCACAATTAACAAATTGGGTCATGTGTTATGGGACATGTGTGACATGTTACAAATTAACACAATTGATAAAGATAAAATGGGTCCATAAAAGACCCATTTCAGCCGTGTATTTGTGTAGTATGTGGGTTGTGTGTGTGTAAGATGGTCGTGTGCTTAAATTTACAAAGTGATTGTGTGTAAGGCACATAAAGAATATGTAAGGAATCTTACATGCTTTGTGTAAGATTGTAAGAGGGTATGCATTGGCTCCTTGGGGATGCCTTGGCCGGCCTATTCAAGAGGAAATAAGCTCTTGTTTGCTCTATATAAGACACACACACACCTCACATTAAGAGTTAGTTTTTGGCTAAGTTATTGTTGGTGGATGCTTCATAATTTCACTAATACACTTATACTACAACTCCATTCTCCCATTTTCTTAAGTAAAATAGTTTTATAAGAAAATAAATATTTCCATATTAATAATGTTATAAGAGTAATATTATTATTATTTCTAGTATACTAATACTAATTTTCTAGTAACAAAATTTGTATTAGTTTGAGATCGGGTCCTTGATACGTATCTTTTGGAGACGATTTTTGTTAGATCGTTATAAGGGTATTTCGGTATTGAAGACTCAAGTAATAGGTGATTATTGAGTATAAACCTTCTAAAACCAATGTAAGGACAATCACATCTTATGATATCATCATGCATGTATAAGATCTTATTAAGTTTTATAACCTAAACTTAAAGAAACAAAACTCACATTAGTTTTGAGTATAAAATCAGGAACTTAGTTCCCAACAGTACCTGCATACTCGATCGAGTACCACTCGAACAGTAGTCTGCCGTCTAACCAACACCAGAGGTGTAATCGGTCGATTACACCCTACTCGACCGCGTACCCTCACATAATCGGTCGAGTATCTCCTACTCAACCGAGTACTCCTTATACAGTAATGAGGAGTATTACATTCTTCCTTCCTTAAAAAGAAACTTCGTCCCCGAAATTCACACTCATACCCGCATAACAAAGACCGACGTAACGAGAATTAAACAACTTGACTCAAATGACAGGCATTCCACCCCGAACAAAGCTATAAAGATAAAAATATCACCGCAACACAGGATTCAAAACACGATAAAATACATGAGATTATCTCATATCCCCCTTAAAAGAACAAGGATACGACCCCGTAACCAAACATATATACCTGATAAAAAAGGTGAGGATAAAGCTCATTCATGGCCTCTTCGGGTTCCCATGTTGCTTCCTCTACATCATGATTAGACCATAAGACTTTGAGCAAAACTATATCGTCGTTCATTGTTTTACGCACTTTATGGTCTTGAATCTCTTTCGGTGTCTCGACATATGTAATGGCCTCATCTAACTCGATGTGTCAACCTCTAACACATGAGATAGGTCGCTAACATATTTCCGAAGCTGGGATACATGTAACATATTGTGTACCCGATCAAGAGTTGGTGACAAAGCTAAACGATAGACCACCTCGCCGACTCGGTCCAAAATCTCATAATGAACAATGAACTTCTAGTTCAGTTTTCCCTGTTTCTTGAATCACTTCACCCCCCGCATTGGTGACACTTTCAGAAGTACCTTGTCACCTACATGGAACTCAATATCATGACGATGTAAGTCAGCATAGCTTTTTTGTCAATCCTGGGGCGCCCTCATCTTCTATCGAATCATATAAACCTGTTCAAGCATATCCTGAACCATTTGTGGTCTTGAAACCACAACATCTCCATTATCATCCAATCAAACATGACTTATGCACTTCCTCCCATTAAGTGCCTCAAACTGTGTCATCTCAATAATAGTGTGGTAGTTGTTGTTGTATGAAAATTTAATCAAGCCAGGCCTTTCCTCTCAGCTACCACCAAACTTCATCACACAAGCACGTAAAATGTCCTTCAAACTCTTGATGGTTCTCTCAGTCTGACCATCTACCGTAGGGTGAAAAGTTGTACTCATTTTTACAGTTGTACCGATCAACTCTTGGACTTCCCGCCAAAACCGAGACATAAACCTCGCATCTCTATCTGATACAATATACTTAGGTACCCCATGCAAACCTACCACGTGCTTCCGATATACAAGAGCCAGTTGAACTTCGCTCCAAATATCTTTCGTAGGCACACAATGAGCCAACTTACTCAAACGGTCGACAATCACCTAAATCATGTTGTTGCCTTGTTGAATCTGTGGTAACCGTACAATGAACTCCATAGATATAGAGTCCTATTTCCACTCCGGTACCTCTAGAGATTGAATTTTACCTTGTGGTTGTTGTTGTTCTCCTTTGACCATTTGACAAGTCAAACATCTAGCTACAAAATCAGGAACTTCATTCTTCATCTCAGGTCACCAAAAAGTCTTCTTAAGATCCTTATAGATCTTGTCACCCCATGAATGCACTGAGTAGGGAGTACAATGAGCTTCCGTCATAAATTTCTCCTTCAAAATCGCAACCTTAGGTACACACCACCTTCTATCAAATTCGAATACTACTATCCTCATGTGTGGAAAACCGTCAGATGGTACGAGTTTCCACTCTCTCTTTCCATTCTTGGATATTAGGATCAAGTCTTTGTTTTTCATGAATCTCACTGTAAAGCTCTGGCTTGATGGTTAAGTCCCCGAAAGTGTCCCCTTCGAGATCATTTGAAACCCGATCCGAGATACCTTATATTTTAGCTTCATCATGATAAGGTAGTGCATAAGGAATGCAAACTCTTCCTGCTTATAGAATCTGCTACCACATTAACTTTTTCTTTATGGTAGATGATTTCCATGTCATAGTACCCAATCAGCTTCATCCATCGTCTCTGACACATATCCAAGTCTCTCTAAGTGAAAATATATTTCAGAATCTTATTATCTAAAAACACCATAAAAGTGGCCCCATAAAGGTAGTGCTTCCAAATCTTCAGTGCAAAAACTATAATAACATCCAGCTCTAGATCATGAGCACGATAATTTTCCTCATAAGATTTCAATTAGCTTAAAGCGTAGGCAATTAACTTCTCATTCTGTATAAGAACATGCCCCAACCCATTCTTCGAAGCATCAATATAGACTTCGAAGTTCTCACTCCCCTCTAGCAAGGCTAAGACAAAAGTTGTAGTTAAACATTCCTTAAGAGGTTGGAACATTGTCTCATGATCCTCGTCTAAACGAAAACAGTTTTATTCCCTCATTAAAGTTGTCATCGACCTAGAAATATTAGAGAAGTCCTTGACAAACCGCATGTAGTACCCTGTTAGACCCAAGAAAATCCAAGGGGTCGTTTGGTTCAATAAGTCGGAATGGTATGGAATGGAGTTTGATACTATGAGGGTATGATGTTCTAAATCCATACTTTCATAATCTTGTTTGGTTCACCATAAATTATAGAAGAGGGGAAAGAAGTTTGAATCCAATGGGGGAGGGTGGATATGGGATTCCAAGGGGTTGGCGTAGAGTTAGAATCCATTGGGTATCTGAATCCATTCTAAAATCACCCAACCAAACACTTGAATGCCCTCAATCCATTCCATTCCATTCCAAAGTAGCCAACCAAACACCCCTTAAATCTTAGTCACATTCTTTGGCGCCTCTCAGTTATACATCCTATGATGCTAATATATATTCATGTAAAAATTTGGGTAAGAGTGTATCCCGGGAAGAGTATGCTAAGATCCTAGGTAGTGTGAAATTTCTCTTATGAATTGTACTCAACTAGATATTGCATATGCAGTTAGTATATTGAGTCGTTATACACATCACCCTAGTAATGAACATTGGATTGCTCTTCGTCTTTTACTAAATTCCTAAAAGGAACAGTTGATCTTTGTTTGCATTATAGTAAATTTCCTGTCGTGTTAGAAGGATATTGTGATACAAATTGGGTTTTAAGTAACGATGAGATATGTTCAACTAGTGGTTATGTCTTTACCATGCATGAAGGCGCTATATCGTGGGAGTCTTCTAAACAAACTTTTATAGCACGCTCTACCATGCAATCGAAGTTCATAGCTCTTGAGTTGGCAGGACAAAAGCTGATTGGTTGAAAAACCTACTAGAGTACTAGCAGATGTACCGGTGTAGGGAGGACGACAAACATCAGTCTCCTTACACCGTGACTCACAAGCTGCAACTGGTGTTGCTAAGAATATTGTCTGTAATGCAAAGAAGACAAATTCGAATCAGGCATGCTGCAGTTAAACAACTCCTTGAGAATGGAGTGATTGCTTTGGACTATGTAAAATATGAAAGCAATCTTGTTGATCACTTTACTAAGGGATTGACTAGGAGACTAGTCACTAATACGTCAAGGGGAATGAGACTTAAGAACTTAAGTTAAGATAAAGAGCAACACTTGACTAGGTCTGAAGTCTTCTGTTTCTATGACGTAGTATAATTCATAGCCTTTATGGTGATGCTTTGAGACGCACTTGATGAATTATACACAAGGTTGGACCTATGTCCTTAATGTCTCATGTAAGAAGTGTTATTGAGAAACACTTCAGCCACCTACGTAGGTGTAATGATCATAAGACTTCGAGAAGTCCTATGAACACATCTATAAGTATCGAGGTAAACGCATGACTTTAAAGAGCGCATTGCACTTTGAACTCACGGAACGATCCTTTTTGAAGGTATGATATGTGTTATGGGGGTATCAACCGAAGCTCAATTAGGTAGGAATTCAAATCACAAGATATTCTCTCGCTGTAAGTAACTTGTTTCCCCATTTCACTAAAGTGTCAATTCAAATCGAAAGATATTGATACCTAAGTATCCAATCTTTCATTTACCCAGAAATTTATCTTTGTTTTTCTCTTAGCCATCAGTGGGGGATTGTTGGAAATATAAGCAAGACAAAAGCATTAAATGCTTCATGTAGTTATCTTGTTATCCCACATCGGTCAGAAACAAATAATATCTTGTGTTTATATGTCTTCCTATGGTTGTATGGTTAAGAGAATGGTCCAAGAGGTTTTTGTTGGGAGCCTTGTGCCAGTGGGTTTGGGTGCAAACACACACGCGCGCACGTGCCGACTTGTCTCGTCTTGGGATCGGGTAGAGCACCCGCGGTGCAGGCCAACGACCCATTTTTACCATTTTGGGCATGTGTGTTTATATTATGCATGGGCTGTCCACATTCAATGTGCCTTGTGTTACTGAGGTTTGTTTGTAACAGTCAGTCAACTTGACTGTTACTGGGCACTGAATAAGAAGCTATTTTTGCTCCTTGTTTCGTGCCTTGACTGCTCTTCTTTAGGAGTAGTTTTGGGCTTCGTTGGTTGCTATATTTTACTATAAATAGAGCACCTCCCTTCACTCAGTATCACACACAAGTACACAACACATTCTCCTCTTCTTTCTTCTCTAAATTTCTGGGTAAAGTTTCTAAATTGTTCCAATGCTCTCAGTCTCGAGTGGGCGTGCTTGAGCGCAGTAGTGTAAATCCTTGGGGAACTATTGGTCTTTTGCTAATCGCCACCACGGTCGTACCAAAATAGTTTCAAGGCAGTGACTCCCTTATCATGACACTACAAAATCCGGTTATTTCTTCCCTTTTTTTTCATTATTACTGAATTCTGAGATAATAGACCCGTCCCTAGATCTCTCGCGGGTGGCAGTATAGCCACATTTAGGCTCGGTAATAATAAACTAACAAGGGACTCCAAATTTTTGATAGACAAAATCAACAAGGGTGTATATGAGGTAGACATAGGCAACAATCGGTTCAAATTCGATCTTACAAATGTGGACCTAGCCCAAAGTTTAATCACCCTCAATGTAAGCCATAATAACATATATGGGAGATTACCCAAATTATTCTATCGATTCAAAGATGATTTTGAATATTAGCGTGTTGATATCACTTACAATGAATTATGTGGCCCGATCTCAAATGGTCGACATCTCAAACGAGTTAACCTGATTTATTTTGGTCATAACAAGTGTTTGTGTGGTGGCCCATTACCTGCTTGCAAATAATTGCAAAACTTCAAATCAAAATCGTAAGTGAAATTTCATTTACCTTTTCCTTACAATAGAATTTTTAATTTCTTTAGATTTTTATTCATTTTATCATTTATTTTTACTTTGGGTATTGTAATTGTGTGCCACCATGTGTAATGCATTACGACTCATTTCAAACGACTTTATAGGATCATTTTAAACGGCTTTATCACCAATTATAAGCTCATCCAAATCATCATAAACCACAATCATTTGAAAATCCCATCTCTATTTTGGTCATAGCTAAACATCTGTAAATCATAATAAGGCTCTGTTTGGCAAAACGAGTTGAAAAACTACCTGAAACCTGAAAAGGTATCTGAAAACTGAAAAGGTACCTGAAACCTGAAAAGGTAGCTGATAAGGTAGCTGAAAATTAGAAGCTGATAACCTGACTGATTATATAAAAAACTGTTTGGCAAACTAGCTGAAAAGATAGCTTATTTTAGTGAAATGACAGAAAAGGATATAATAATTATTTACTATATTATAGATTGAAGGGTAAAAATGTAATATAACATAGAATCAGGTACCTGAAATCTAAAATGCTACCCCATGTAGCATTTCATTTCAGCTAGCTTATTTGATCAAATAAGTTAACCTGATTCTTTTGACAAAAAAGTTATTTCAGGCAAATCAGGTACCTGGAGTGCGCTGCCAAACGGAACCTAATTCTTTAGATGTGCATTGACTAATACGGTTCCGTCCGAACGTGGAACGTGATTTAGCTAGTTAATTACAGTTTCTAGTTATAGAAACCTTCCTGGAACAAGGCAGCCTTAATGTTTGCAGTGATCATAAATGCACTCAAATTGTTATAAAGTTGATGATATCATCTAGGATTCTAGTATGCTCAATAATCGTTCTAATCGAACAGCATCAAAACACCATACTTACTATGACTCCACTCAACGACATACCTGTCTTACTCCTTTTCCTCCTATTTTCACATTTTGCCATACTCTCAAACTCTCAGTTTCCTGGTTTACCAGGAATCTGCAATGCCGACGACAAAAAAACGCTACTTCGCATTAAAAAGCACTTGGGAAATCCTCCTTCCCTCAAGTCGTGGGACATTGCCAACGAATGTTGTGTCGCGTGGGGTGCATGGGACCCCGACGTTCGATGCAACGATGATGGGCGTGTCATATCTGTGTCATTCTTTTGGAATGAAGATATCTATAAAATCCCTCCTTTCTTGGATCAACTTCCCGCCCTTGTCGAGCTCGCTTTTTATGTCACCACTCTAACGGGTCCAGTCCCACGCTACTTTGGCAAACTTACCAATCTCACGTCCTTGACCTTTTCCAACACCAAACTCGGTGGCCCCGTCCCTAATTTCTTGAGCGGTCTTTGTAACTTAGTCAACTTAGACCTCTATCATAACAACTTCTCCGGTCCAATACCCGATTTCTTGGGCCGACTTAAGGGGCTCACCTTCCTTGGCCTCTCTAGTAATGAACTCACCGGCCCAATACCCAAATCCTTAGGACAATTAACCCGACTTGAAATGCTTGCCCTTGATAAAAACAACCTGTCCGGTTCAATACCTGATTTTCTAGGCCGACGACTTAGAAATCTTCGTGGCCTTGAATTATATGACAACAAGTTTTCAGGCCCTATCCCGGCATCTCTAAGTTTACCTACTCGACTCACTTACATATATCTTTTTAACAATCATTTAAGTGGACCAGTTCCTAGATCTCTCACAGCTGGTAACATAGCCATATTTAGGCTCAATAACAATAAACTAACCGGGGACGCCACATTTTTGATAGACAAAAGCAACAAGGGCGTAACCGAGATAGACATAAGCAACAATCGGTTCAAGTTCGATCTTACGAATGTGGACCTAGCCCCAAGCTTTTCCTTCTTCAATATAAGCCATAATAACATATATGGGAGATTACCCAAATTGTTCTATCGACTAAGAGAATATTTTGATAACTACGTCGATATCACTTACAACGAATTATGTGGTCCGATTCCAAATGGTCGACATCTCAAAAAGGTTAACCCAATTTTTTTCGCTAATAACAAGTGTTTATGCGGTGGTCCATTACGTGCTTGCAAATAATGGCAAAGCTCCGAATCAAAGTTGTTAGTATTTCATTTACCTTGTTCTGCCTTTAGAATTTTTAATTTTTAATGTTTTTATCATTTTCCTTTGCTTTGGGTATTGTAATATATTCGTATTGTACGCATAGTATTATAGTAATGAAGTGTTGACTTTACATGGTTGACCAAGCAAAACGACTCTAACTAAAGAAAAACAACTCAACGTGCAATAATTAGTGATTACCAAGATGTTTACTAATTTAGTTGCTGGTAAGTATAAAAGATGGAGTTCACGGCCTTGTATAAAAAGTATTTAGGTTTGAGTTCAAATTCTCTAAGCATTATAATTGTCTGTGAACCGTAAATCCTAACATTTGGATCGATCACTTAGTTGAGTTAGTTCTGTGCAAGCTATATATATCCCAACTTTAAAATGTTTTTAACCGTATCAAATTATTTCTTGGCCTTCAACCATCGCTGCAAGATTATAGGTAAGATGGTTTCTTGATAATAAATATAATATTAGAGTTGATTACTTAATAAGTGATAAAGGTCACGAGTTCAAATTTTAACATCTTTTGCTTTTAAAGTTAAATATCATCACCAGGGATAAGACATTTGTAGTAAGAAGCCATGTTAGATTATAACTCATGCATATGCCTCCAATCATCACCTTAAAGTATTGGTAAAGTTAATTTCACGACAAGATTCTCTCTATTTGTTATTTTCTCCATTTTCATCCAATGGCCAGCATTTTAATTTGGAACGATCTAACAATGCAAGTAGTTAATAAGGTAAAGGAAAAATAATACTTTTTCTACCCCGGTTATTTATTTGCCTATTCTATTTTGGCGTATCTAAGTTAATTGTTTGTCTATTTATTTTAGAAATGTCTTTGATAAACAATTGTATCATTTATACTGAATTTGACCCACTTGTCATATATAATTTGCCTATTCCTCTTTCATTGGTCTTAGAACCATAGGTAAAGAAATAAACGGGTGGAAGGGATTAATTGAAAATAGGTACGAAAAAAAAAATGTAGAAGAAATGAAATACATTTGTGCCTCATCATGTTATAAAGCCGGAAAAGCAAACCCGACCCGATGAACCTAACCCAACCCGCCCAAAATCCGACCCGATATAATCTGACAACTGGGTGAACCGAAACCGAATTGGCCCGACCGGAACGGACCCGATAACCGATAGCAGCCTTATTTTGTCCAACCCGATCCAAACCTGAACCGACCCCACCCGACCCGTGACCCGATATTTTCTCAACCAGATAGATGACCCGATAATGAATTGGCTTAATAATGGTTTAAATAACACCAAATTGACATTCATTTTAATTATTTTCACTTAAACTTCAATTAATACATTTACCCATTATTTAAACATAAAATTACCATCTAAAACTAAATATATATAAGATAAAATATACGTCAATAACCTGACCCGACACCGACCCGCTAATGACCCGACCTGAATTGCCACCCGTTGATGACCTGATCCGAAGATGACCAAACATGAACCGAACCGAGCCGACCCGAACCCATCACTGGACATAACCCAAACTCGCTTTGACCAAACCGATAACCGTGATCTGATTTCCACCTCAACTCATGTATTCCTATGGGAAGACATGAAAGCACAACGACAACAATATTACATTAAAAAAACAATAATATTAAATTCACGAAGAACAATATCAATATTATTAATTAAAAAACAACAATATTATTAATTAAACCATGAGAGGCCATGAGAGCACAGCAACATCAATATTACATTAAAAAAACGAAATAACAACAAATAAAACTGAATAATGAGAGGCAGCTCCGTGCTTTAGTGAGTATGAGCATAAAGCGCAGCCACGCCATTGTCAAAAGGGTTATAAATTTTTGCTTCAGCAGCGACCTGCGCATTACGCAACACCTCTACAGAAACCTCAACATAATTAACCAGGCCGCAAAAATGATATTTGTCACGGCGCATAGCCACCTACATGTAGGGCTCATTCCCTACATTATTAAACCTTCTTGAAAGTCAATTCGCTCTGCCATGGTTCCTCGGTTCAAACATTCTTTGCAACTTAAACGTAGATTCACAATCTTCATCTCTCATCCCAAACTCAACCAAAACTACCCCCAAGAAGTCACCATTTGGTGACCACAAAGACTTGACTTTAGATACCTTGTAATCCAGAGCACGAAACGTATCCCTGAGCACTGGAAAGCTCTTAACAACATAACACACACACACACACACCCCTCCCCCCCCCCCCCCCCCCCCCCCCCCCCCCGAAATAACTATACATGTTGCTCATCACACAGTACTGAGAATGTGCATACTTTACAGTTTCGCTGGTTGACATTCAGATTTATAGTAGAAAAAAGGAATTTTAGGTGGTAATTAGGATTTTGATAAAGTAGTTTTAGGGCAGGGATGGTTGTAACTGGATTTCTCCTGAGATAAATATTTATAATGGAAAAAAAGTTAATATTTTAACAAGAAACAAGAAACAAACCCTAAAAACCTATTGACAATAATTGTTGTCATTTACAATAACTTTTGTTGACCACATATTTCAACATCATAAAGAAGAAATAAAGGAGAAACACACCTTTTGTTAACCACAACTTTTACGGAATGAATCTGGCACCAAAAGGCCCGAAAATGATATCACCATTGTTCATATAGTAAATGCTTTATCAAAATTAGCAAAATTCAACCGTTTCTACAATGGTAACGGAGATAACGGAGACGAATACCTGGTATAAATGGCAAAGGAGATAACAGAGCGACGACGATTGATGTTGACGGAATAAAATGATTGTGTTAACGGAATAAAATGGTATAAATGGCAAATGAAATACCTGGTTTATGTGATTATAATTCTAGGGATAAGAATAAAATGGTTGTGTTGTTGTAGGTTTTTCAGTGGCCTTTTTTTTTATTAAAACAATTCACAACGGGTAAGAAAGTATAACCGTTGTCTTAAGTGTTAACAACAGATTTTATTATAAACCGTTGTAATTATTTTTAATTGAGTTGGCCCAAAGTCAATTTACATATAACAACGTTTCTAATTGTTATAACTGGTGTTAATACGGTAGACTTTGACAACGTTTACAGAGAAAAACTGTTGTTATTGTTAATAACAACGGTAAGGAATGAGAATTGTTGTTATTAATGTGAACTTATTCAATTTACAACGTTTTTATGTATTAGTAAATGTTAATATGCGTCGTTAATGATGCGTTGTTATTGTCTGTTTTTGTAGTAGTATAACATATATTCATCAAACTAAATTACCCTATTCACTAAATTGAAAGTGAATATGATAATATCATATGATAAATATCACACCCAAAATAACAAAAGAGCATGCTAAATCACGCACGCTAATTTGCTTAATCCAAGACTTTTTACCCCAATTTTCCTTAATTTGCCTTAGTAAAAAAAGAATTAAAAAAACTTTTACCTAATTACCCCAATATGATTCATTTGATATTGCCGGAAAATAGATAGTGACCAAATAATTTTGTCGGGTGAACTTGTGGTTTTCACGAGTTCTTGCTGGGTTCTTGGAGGCAAGTCTCACTTAGTTCGGATGATCATTATATTTGGGTTATTCGTATTTCTTCCACTATTAGAAAGTTGGGTTTTGGTCTGGAATTGTAATTAGTTTTCTAAGGTTGAGTTAATAAGTTGTATTGTTCTTGTATTGTCAATTTGATATTAACTATCTCGAACAATTGAGATGATAGTGTCCTTATTTGCTCAGTAAGGTCTTGTTAAAGGCTCATTGTTAAATGATGGTGTTACAATTAGTCTCTGGACAACAATGCTCGGGTCATATTCGGACTGGGTCAGGTCAGATCAATTTAGGTTTTGAGTAGCACTCATGGGTTTTGGTTCGACTCAATTACAAGTCTCGGGTCAATCGAGTCAGGTTGATTTTGCCAAATCTACCTACAATGTTCTAACACTCTACATGGTTTTGTTTTTGGTACATGTGAGTCCACCATCGATAACAGTATATAATCCTCTCGTCATCGGTGCTTTAACAAATAAGTAAATAACTGGCAAACAGTTTGTTCCATTCTCATAACAAACAGTCTTGCTTGTGAAGTATATATCCGTCACAAGTTGAAGACGAATACTTTACTCTCACAATAAAGCAAGTGGACATGCATGTGATAGAAAATGGAGCAATTTATGGATAATGCAACTTGTATTATGGGAGAGGGGGTACTATCCGTCTTCAACTTGTGACTGATAGTGCCCGTTTTCAATGAGATTTTGTGTTCTCATAAACAAGAATCACACTCCTAACCTCATAATTGAGAAATGAGGGGAGTGAAAACCGCACCAAACACATTTGATTTCTCGCACCCCAATTGGTAAAAACTAACTTTAGAATCCCATCTCTACTTAGATCACGGCTCAACTTGCGTACATCTTAATTCTTTACATGTAATTCATAATTGACTAATACGGTACCGTGCAAACATGGTTTAACAAGGATACGTTACTGAAACCTTCCTGGAACAAGGCAGCCTTAAGTTTTGTATTGATCATAAATGCACTCAACTTGTCTATAAACTTGATCATATCATCTACAATTCTAGTCAAGTATGCTCAATAATCTTTTCAATCAAAGAACATCAAAACACCATACTCATTATGACTCCACTCAATTCGAACAACCACATTCTTTTGTTACTCCCTTTCCTTCTAATTTCACATTTTGTCACTCTCTCTAACTCTCAAATTCCTGGTTTTCCAGGAATCTGCAATGCCGACGACAAAAAAGTGCTACTTCGCATAAAAAACGACTTGGGCAATCCTCTCTCCCTCGACTCGTGGGACATTGCCAACGAATGTTGCGTCCAGTGGGGTGGATGGGACGCTGTCCAATGCAACGATGATGGACGCGTTATATCTCTGTCATTTTATTGGAATGAAGATGTTTATAAAATCCCGTCTTTCTTGGATCAACTTCCCGCCCTTGTCGGCCTTTCTTTCTTTTCTGTTCCCAATCTAACGGGTCCAATCCCACGCTATATTGGCAAACTTACCAATCTCACATCCTTGACCTTTTCCGCGACTAATCTGGGTGGCCCGATCCCTAATTTCTTAAGCGGTCTTATTAACCTGGCTAACTTAGACCTCTACAATAACAAGTTCACCGGTCTAGTACCCAACTTTTTGGGTCGTCTTAAGGGGCTCACCTTCCTTAGTCTCTCTAATAATAATCTCACAGGTCCTCTACCTAAATCCCTAGGACAATTAACTCGACTTGAAACCCTTGCCCTTCACACAAACAACTTGTCTGGTCCAATACCCGATTTTATAGGCCAACGGCTTAGTAATCTTAATGGCCTTGTTTTATATAACAACCACTTTTCAGGCCATATTCCAACATCTCTAGCTTTACTTACTCGACTCACTTACATATCTCTTTTTAACAATCAATTAACTGGACCAGTCCCTAGATCTCTCACGGGAGGCAGGATAGCCATATTTAGGCTCGGTAACAATAAACTAACCGGGGATGCCACGTTTTTGATAGAAAAAAGCAACAAGGATGTAGTCGAGGTAGACATAAGCAACAATCAGTTCAAATTCGATCTTACGAATGTCGACTTAGCCCCACGCTTATTCACCTTCAATATAAGCCATAATAACATATATGGAAGATTACCCAAATTGTTCTATCGATTAAAACAATATTTTAGAAACTATGTCGATATCACTTACAATGAACTATGTGGTCCGATTCCTAATGGTCGACATCTCAAACAGGTTAATCCAATATTCTTCGGTCATAACAAGTGTTTGTGTGGTGGTCCATTACCTGCTTGCAAATAAATGCAAATCTTAGCATCAAAATTGTTACTGTAGTTAAATTTCATTTACCTTGTTCTTGCTTTAGAATTTTCAATTTCTTTTGATTTTTATTGTTTTTATCATTTTTCTTTGCTTCGGTATTGACGTATTGTAATTGTATGTGTAGTACTGTAGTCATGTAGTGTGAAGTGTGTAGTTTACAGGGTAGACTAAGGAAAAATGGCCCAATATTGGCGTAGCTCCAATAAATTACACAAGAATGTATGGATAGTTATTAACTACGCAAATGTTATCTATTTTGTTTTATAAAATAATGAAAAATGATAGTTATAATTTAAATTCAAATCTTGTCAGCATTAAATAATTACTAGAAAAATGGTTGCGTGTAAATAATATTATATATAAATATAATTATAATTGTTATATTACTCTATATGTAGTTATGTACTATTAATGTTAAATGACTTGATCCTATTCCATTCGTTCCAAAAATTACAACGTGACTAAAATTATTTTTGTCGCCTCAATTTTAGCTTAAATACATCCACAATCTTAACCTCTTGTTTATCTTTGACTAAAACACTCATTATAGTGAATATAAAAGATAAATAATTGATATGACAGAGGGAGTATATTTTAAAATTGAATCGTTTTATTTTTCAACAAATTTGAATTACAGAATTTCCAAAATGTCATACAAGTTAAGTACCCCGTATTAAGGTCCTGTTCTTTTCGGCTGAAATGAGTTGAATTAAATTAATTGGAGCAGAGCTTAATTGAACTAAATTGAGTGAAACTTAGCTGAAGTGAATTTATTTGAATTAAAAGTTAATTTTGTGAAAAAATTAATTGAACATAATTGATTGAACATAAATAAAACTTAACGTAATACAGCCAAATAAAATTGGAATAAGCTGAAATTAAGCCAGAAAGAACATGGCGTAAGACAAGCTAGACAAAAGGATGTTTAGCAAATTTAGTTGTATGCGGAATAATTCCAATAATATGTTAATATAAGAAGTATAACTAGTTTTGTTATCCGTGAAAGTTCACGGAACGACTGTTTATGAATTTTCATTATTGTTTACTCATTGATACAAAGTGCACAGTGTATATGATCTTGACATTTTGTGATGAAGAATGATTTATATGATCGTCTATGACCTTGCTTGTTTTAGTGTTAATGACACACTTGATATCCATGTCGGGTAACATTTTATACATTGGATAGACTATTCATACTCAATTTATTATACTATAACACCGTCGTATAATACCACCACTTAAAAATGAATCGAGTGACCTGTAATATTATAGAAAGATTAACTTCTAATCACTTCGCCTTTAGATGTAAATAAAACGATAGAACATCTTATAGAGGTATTTATATACAAATTTGGCTTAAGTTCGGTCAGGTTCAAGTCGGATCAATTATAAATCACTCTCTGTAAAATAAATCTACATGCAAGCTCAATAACAATTGATTTTTAAAATTTGGGTTCGATTGATTGTCTTATGTTAAAAACAATAGGTCTCGCTCTCTCGTAAATGACATATCATCACAAGTTTGCAACAAGTCAAGTAGTGTATTACCCATGCGGGTAGGTAAGACAGAATAAATTGCTACTCTCTAGGTGCCCCACCTTGTCCCCTTATTCGTTTGCAACAAGTCAAGTAGTGTATTACCCATGGAGGTGCCCCACCTTGTCCCCTTATTCGTTTTGTGAGTGTCATTATCCGTCTCTCCACCCGACCCGTCACAAGCAAGACTAACTGAATGAAGTTAGTATGTGAAGATAAAAGAGAAAATTAAGTACATTATGTTGGATTGTTTATTTTATCCCCTAATATAAGGAACCTTTTATCCTCTTAATATTTTGATTTTCATTCATATTTTTGATAGTAGCATAGCTATGAAGTTTAATCAATGTTAGTCTTAATATATCATCTATATGAAGTTGCCAAAAAGTCTAAATTGTAAATTTTTGCCAAAATGATAAATTCAAGATAACTAGTTGCCTACTACATATCTCATTGCAATCTCATTATGTTTTACAAATATTTAGATAATAATGTATTCTAGGCATTATATATGTCCATACGATGTTTTTGTGTCCAACTTGTTGACAAGATTGATATCCTTAGAACTCCAATTTCAGTCTATGAGTGATTTCCAAAGGAAAATGATGGACAAGAAAACAATATATTCCAAAATAAAACATGCATTTGAAAGTTTATGAAATACTAAATTTTTTTTGTTATATATATGGGTAGTATTAAGTCGAGTGGCTAGAGAATTTGTTTAAGCAATTCTAGTATTTTCCTTCTCCGTATAATCTTGTTTTTCTAATGAATCATCCCTACAAAAAAATCATTGAGTATTACTAATGGACAAAATGGTGGAATTTGACTTATGTAATATTAACTTTATCGTTATTATTTAAATTTACCCTTAAATAATGAAAGAAAAAGATTATTGAGTCATAAAAGATGTGAGTATATTTACCTTTAAATATGACAATACAACAAATCATGGAACAAAACAATGCTTAAAAATAGCGATGATGAAACCTCTATAACCAATAATTAATTAATTTAAAATCTTAACACAATGATAAGAAAAAATGATAAGAAAAAATATTGACGCACACAATTACATTGACGACAGGAGTAAAAGAAAATATCACCTTGAATTTTGGCTCATATATATCGCCTTCCCTCAAAATTTATATTCAAATGAGAATGTATTTTATGATTTTTATTCGATGATCTTTTTATATTACTATCAAATTTAATATATACATAAATATGTAGTAAAGTTTGATGACTTTTGAGCATTGTTTTTCATTATTAACAAATTTAATTTATACATAAATATTAAACCTGGCAAACAGGTCGGGTCGTGTCGGGTTCGTGTTCGTGTCACCATTAAATGGGTCATGACCCCCTCAACCCTAACCCGACCCAATTAGATAAACGGGTTACATGCATCAACCCTAACCCAACCCATTTATTTTTTCAATAACCCAACCCGACTTGTGTAACCCATTTAAGTTTTAACAGATCAATTTCTACCCATTAAACCCGTTTAACCCGTTTAACACATCCAACTCATATAAATATAATGCATTCAAAATTAAAATTTACATCAAGAATAGATAATCTTCGTGTCTTATTTCAAATTCAAAATAACATAACCCAATTATAACCCATTTTGCATGGATATATCATAACCCATTTAAATTAATAGGTTATTCGTGTCGAATTCGTGTCGCAAGACCCCAACCCTAACCCGACCCATATAAGTTCGAGTCGTGTTCGTGTCAACCCAATTACGTAAACGGGTTGAAACACCTTGACCCGAACCTGCTAATTTCGTGTCGGGTTCGTGTCGTGTTTTCGGGTCGTGTCAATAATTGCCGCCTCTAATAAATATGTATCGAGGAGAAATGAGATGTGAAGGGTTTGTTTTAATATACATAAATATGGTCGGTTTGGTTTTGCCAGATCTATTCCTAACCACCACCTTATAGTTTTGGTTGAGTTGATTTATTTCCTTTTAATTCCATTTTCTTTCTTGATAAGGTAACGGAAAATAATAATTTGAAATAGAAATGAAACGAAAATAAACAGATCCAAGTCTCAAGTATTAGTATATCATGCCATATAACTTTGGTATTAGGTCTATTTTTATAGGTCATTTTAGTTGAGAGGTTTCAAACAATTTATATGTGACTTATTTATAGTTATAAGTGAACCGTTTAAATAGTAATCCAATTTATATGGTTACATTTATCATTAAAATGACTATATGAATTCGTCTGAAGACTTCTTTTCGACGGACTATCCATCAGCTAGGTAGCACCAAAACGGACACGGACACGGACACGGACACGGACACGGGACACGGGACACGGCATGCCATGAAATTTAGGACACGGGACACGGCATTTAATTTTAATAAAATATACTACCTCCGATTTCCTATGATGTTCCTCTTTCCGTTTTGGTCTAATTACATGATGTTCCCTCTTTCCTCCTTTGGACAACTTTGTGTGGTCTAAAATCAATTTCATGTGGGGTCATGTGTATTGTGTGGTCCAAAATGATTTCCTTATTTCTTGTGTTAAAATCAAAAGGGAACAACACAAGAAATCAGATGGAGTATATTTTATAGTTATAAATTTTTGATTTTATTTTGTAGAAGTATTTGATATTAATTTTAAATAAATGAATGTAAAACTTACCCTTGAGAATAAATTTATTTTAATTTCTCATCCGAATCAATATTCTAATTAATCTCTTTCGATAACGCATTTCTCATCTCAAGAACATCATTCACTGCAAATGATAATCAAATATGGTGGACACGCGGCGGACACGGCTCAAATACCATGGACACGCGTCGGACACGTGCCCGAATAAATGTAGAAAGTTAGACACGGCTGTTTAAGTGTTGGACACGTTTCGGCGTGTGTCCGTGGAGTGTCGGTGTCGGACACGGTATCAGACACGGTACGGCTCATTAGGAGAAGTGTCTGTGCTACAAAGGCTTTCTTGAATTGAATGAGCCTCGTGGAAGCTTAGTTGTAGTAATTAAAGACCTTCCTTGAATTACAAAACCAAAGAGCCTTCCTTTATTTTTGTTTATTATTATCATGTGCAATGTGGCACTCCATTTGTGTATAAAGTCGTAGCATCTAGTCTTGCTCTACATTGACAAAATCGTTCTCAACCAAAAAAAAATTACACAAAATGAGTCAACCCATCTCGCACATCCACTTAATAGTGTTGCTCCCTTTGCTCTTAATTTCACATTTTGTGAATCTCTCATATTCTCAAAAATTTGATTTTCTAGATGTATGCAATGCCGATGACAAACAAGTTCTCCTTCGCATCAAAGCGTACTTAGGCAATCCTCCGTCCCTTGAATCGTGGGATCTCGCCAACGATTGTGGTGGTCCATGGGAAGCATGGCATGGGGTCAAGTGCGACGGAGAGGGCCGCATAAGTTCATTACTATTTTTTGGACTTCAAGATATCTATAGGATACCGCCTTTTTTGGATGAACTTCCTGCCCTTCGCGGGCTTGGTTTTGTTTATATGACCAACCTTTCCGGCCCAATCCCGCACTACATTGGCAAACTCACTAACCTCTCGTCCTTGACGATATCTATGACCAATATAAGTGGCCCAATCCCTAGCTTCTTGGGTCGCCTCACTAACTTAGGAAACCTAGAACTCTCCTCTAGCAAATTCTCGGGTCCGATACCCAATTTCCTAAGCCGGCTAAAAGGTGTAACCAACCTCGATCTTTCCAACAATCGACTAACCGGTCCTCTACCCATATCCTTGGGCAAATTAACCCAACTTGGATTTCTTACTCTTCACACTAACTACTTATCCGGCCCAATACCCGATTTCATAGGCCAACGACTCGTAAATCTCACTACGTTTATTCTACACACCAACCAATTTTCAGGCTCAATTCCAGCTTCTTTAGGCTTGCTCACTCAACTCTCATGGTTATCTCTCTTGAACAATCAATTAACCGGACCAGTCCCTAGATCTCTTGGGGGCGGCAACGTTATCGTTATTAGGCTCGGGAACAACAAACTAACTGGGGACGCCACGTTTTTAATCGACAAAAGCAATAACGGTGTGATCGAGGTGGACATAAGTAACAATCAATTCAAGTTCGATCTTACAAATGTGGATTTAGCCCCACGATTATACGCTATAAATATAAGTCACAATATGATATATGGTAGACTACCCAAATTGTTCTATCGAAAACGAGATTTTTTAGGAACGTACACTGATATCACTTATAATGAGTTATGTGGTCCAATTCCTAATGGTCGACAACTTAAACGGGTTGACCCAAATCTATTCGCTCATAACAAGGGCTTATGCGGTGGTCCATTACCTGCATGCAAATAATCGCTAAGGCTACCAATAAGTATAAACAATGTTAACTTTAGTTTAAGTAATCTTGTTCTTGCTTCTTGTTATTTTTAATATCTTATCTATATTAATACAGAAACATTTAATGAATTCTGGTGAATCCACCTCATTAATTCATCATTTTATCTTTTTTTTTTTAAAATTCAATTATGGTGGGGCCCGTATTGTTGTTTACTGAATTAATTATCGAATAAATATTTGCGTTTCATTAGTTGTGTTATTATTACATACTAATTCTGATTTATTTCGTAAACAATAATTTATACGTAAACGATTATATTTATAATGTCTAACTTATATATTATATATTAAAAAAATTTGTCGATGTCGATTTATACATAACAATAATTTATACGTAACGATTATATTTATAACGTCTAACTTATATATTACATATTAAAATATTTTGTCGATGTCAATTTATACATAATTATTAAATAATGAGTTATGACTAACAATCAATATTACAATAAATAATACATAATTAAAATAAATACTAACCAAAATTACAGTAATTGATAGAAAAATGTAACAAAATACAAAAAATGATAAAAACACGATCGAAATTTCAAGTACAATTTTCATGATAGTACTAAATTAAAATAGCAATAAAAATAAATAAAATAACAATAACATAAAAAAAAAATACTTACAACGTCAATGATATTACAAAAATCTTAATTAATTATAGTATATAGCCTAAAATTTCATCATAAAAAATATATTCGGATTATTAATTGAACTATTTAAAATAACAAATATTATTAAAACGACCCCGTGCATTTTTGCACGGGGCTAAAACTAGTTTCTTTTATATGATAATTATTACATGTATAACTAAAGTGTTTTGTGAAGGATTGACTTTACATGGTCGACCAACGAAAGTCAAAGTATGACTTGCCTTAATTTAAGAAACCATTAATAAAGTTGGTTATTATTAGTTATTCCGGTTCTCAATTCGATCATGCAACTATATACTCCCCTCAAATCTTATTGATGTTATCTTATTCAAATACTTAGAATATCTATAAGAAGCAAGCATGCATGATGTCCATGAAGGACTTCTCGATCTCATTGAATGCCAAGTCGAAGAGGACACGTGTACTGGCGAATTTAGGAGACGCTCGTCCCTGGTGGTCAAGGAAAATTTCGTAAATTTTAGCTTAAATCTTCGAATTGTTTTTTAAAATTTTAGTTATGTCATTATCTATTTACCCGCTGCATTTTTTTTCAACGTAACTATAAATCCTGACTCCGCCACTAATCGACATATAGATATCCGATTTCTTTAATATCTTCATTCCCATATATATTCATAACTAGTTTATGAAGATCATGTGATTGGCAAATTGCAGAATGGGACAGTGAAATGGCGTCAAAAAGACACAAATCCATTTCTTCAAAGTCAATGATTATTGTAATAAAGTCATCCTATCCTTGAGATTGCAGCGCTTACAGCTCACAGAATGTAAGCGTCGCAATCTTCATACTTCAGACTACGCTTGGTAAGAAATGAGTCCCCGCAAATTCTACAAACACTTGTTAGAGTCTGTCGCTTGTTTTGATTATCCACTTTGGAATGGAGGAGGGTGGGATTCGAACCCGTGACCTTTGATCACGTGGCTCTGATACCATGTCAAGAAACCAACTCAACCAAAAGCTTAAGCCTTTGGTTAGAGTTCCTTGATTCGTTTTATATTCTAACAGCGTGACTCTCTCTTTTTTCTCTTCTCGCGGCGCTCTATGTCGACTTCTGTCACTCTCAAAGTGTCGTGAACACAATGACGAAAATACCCTCCTACAAATCAAATCCTTTTGGGGTAACCCTACCTCACTTGGGTACTGGGACCCTAACCAAGATTGTTGTCAATGGGAACTTATTATCCAATGCAACGAACAAGGTCGTGTCATAACACTCCGGGCAAGTTTAGCCAACGATGTCCACAGCATACCGCCATTCTTGGACCAGTTACCGTTCCTTGATCGCCTCCACTTTGTTAACATGTATAACCTTTCCGGCCCTATGCCAAGGTCCATTGCCAAGTTCAATAACCTCACTGCGATTGTTATTACGGGGACCAATATTGGCGTCTTGGCAGACCTATTCCAAACTTCCTCAGCCAGCTCAAGAACTTGGTCGAACTCAACCTCGCCTCCAATAAGCAAGCACACTGGTGTGATCCCTGATTTCCTAGGCCGGCTTGCAAGCTTGACTTCTCTTGACCTAAGCGACAATCAACTAACGGGTCACATTCCTTATTCGTTGACCCAACTCCGCAATCTTAGCTCCCTTAGTATTACTTTAAACAAGTTATCCGGCTCTATACCCGAAGTTTATCCTCAAAAAATGTCAGCCTTCAATTTCTTGGTCTCAATTTCAACCATTTCTCAGGTTCAATCCCGAAATCCCTAGGCCGATTACCTAGCCTGAGCACCCTTTTTCTCGATCACAACAAACTCACCTGGGATGCCTCGTATTTGTTTAACAAAAATAATACGGTTATTAAGTATATAAGCATCGGCTACAAAAATCTGAAGTTTGATGTATCAAAGTCGGATTTGCCACGATTGTGGGGCTTCGAAATCAATCACAATATCATTTACGGGTCTCTTCCGCTAAGCTTTGGCTTTTTGGATCCCGAAACTGTAAATGTGAGTTACAATCGTCTCTGTGGTCCGATCCCAAACGGTCGACATTTCAAGCGAGCTAACCCAGACATCTTTGCTCATAATAAGTGCCTTTGTGGTGGTCCATTGCCTGCTAGCAAGTAGCCGACAGTGCATTTAAAAGAGGTCAAATTTAATCAGCCATTGGTATCTTGCAACTGCTTTCTGTTCAAACTTCCTGTTAATTCCTTTAGATTGTGAACTAATAAGTGTGATAACAATATTGTAAGGAATGTTTTGACATTCGTTTCTGCGAAATAAACATCGAATTAATAACAAGTGAAATACACATGTTTCATTTATAGAAAATTTGACTAATTGATGTGGTCTAAACTTTCACAAAAGTCCCCAGTACTATCAAGTACATTGAAAACCTAAGCAGCTTTGGTAGCAGGAGTAGCATGAGGAGGAACTGTCACCGATCTCAGCAATTCCAGAGACGAAACAAGACCGAGGAAATGAGATGTTATAGCGTTAGCTGATGCCTGCAAAATGCAAAATAGAGTTAAAACACTTTAGTTGCTTAGGAACCATCGAGATTTTAAAGTTTTCTCGCACTTAATTTTGTCCCTCTAAATTAATTTTCCATAAACTCCAAGCTATGTTAATTCAATTCGGCTGCAAGCTTTCACGTACAACACGATCAGAGTCATCAGACAGCTATCTTGTGAAAAGGTTTTGTTTTTGGCGTAGAAGTGTCGGTAGTGTTGTGGCATGTCAAAATGTTGGAGAGACGCACATCACAAGTTGTCAAAGGGTAAGTGTCGAAGCAACATATATCGCAAGTAGTGGTAGCTACCAGACTCAAAGTAATGCTTACACAGTACCAAACTCAATTCTGAAATTAACCCCATTCCTATAAGAATGCTTGCCTTATAAGAATATATAAGGCAGATTTTACAGTGCATAACTACTACTCGTACTTCGATACATATAAGCATATACTTTCTTCACCAATGTTAGCCAAACCCCAATTCGAAACTAAGCTTTATGGTTAATGTTGTTTATCTGTTCTACTTTCTTCACTAAATATATCTCAGCTTATTGCAAGGTTCCAGAGAGAGAAAAATATGCAGATCATCACTACTATCAGTCTATCACTATAGCGGATTTCTAAACCTGATAAAGTACTAATGGACTTGACGATAATCATAAGTGTAATGTACTTTCCCTAAGACTGACTGCTATATCTCTATTTATTTTCTTCCTAGCCATAAAGCCCATATTAAGTTTAAAAAGAGCTTTGGATTTACAAAGTTGATCATGATTTAGATATTATCAACTTCTCCTACTCTCTAGGTCTTACTTGTGACGGATTATCCGTCACGAGCTTGTGACGGATCAAGTATAGAAATAAATAAGACAAAAAGTAGGATGAATGGGAAATCTCAAATGATTTGTCTTTATCTTCCCATGTGGGTTTTATTTGACCCGTCACAAGCTTGTGACAGATATCGGCCGTCACAAATGAGAATTTGTGCTACTTATATAGCTATCTTCATATCAACATTACCAGTTCTCAATAACAAAAGTTAGATACTCATTCAGGAAGAAAATGACAGCACAATTGCGTGACATTACTATTGACATGTAATCGTGTATGCAAATGAAACCCAGAGAGAGAAAAGTACCTGGACTAGGAAAACGTCGAGAGCGAGAATAGGGCTGGATCCCGGACCTACACCCTGATAGAAAGGAGTTGTAGATGTTGTGAGCCCCTTTCCAACAAGTAATCCAACAGTGGCTTGCAACCCAAGGATAGCTGCCCCAATACCAAGAACATTGACAATTATACCATTTCTCAAGCCCATAATAACATCAGCACGAGGTGGAGCCTGAAACAACGAGAGACACTTCATATTTTCTGAAATAACAACTGGTAACAGTTACACATCATCCTATATTCGAATCATGAGTAGTTCAATATTTATGACTCAAATTGAACATAAGAAAGTACACAACCTGAAAGGAACAAGAAGACAGAGCCAGTGAATGAGAATACAACAACAACAACAACAACATCAGAGCCTTAGTCCCAAAATGTTTTGGGGTCGGCTGACATGAATCATCCCTTGGAACCGTCATGAGTGAACTCTCATCTCCAAAAAAAAAAAAAAAAAAAAAAAACGGAAGTGGAGTGAAACAAAAAAAGGAAGGCAAAGGGGTTTTATAGATTTTAAATCGAACTTATCACATGTATAAAAACCCAAAAAAATAAATCAAGAATAAAGTTTAAAGTGATTTTGAGAAACGAAGTAAAAATTAAAATAAGAGTTTTGGAGGAAAAAGTGTAACAAATCCAAACATAATTTTTTTTAGAAAACTTAATAAAAATATCAAAGGCTAGAAGTCCACATGTATCATATCCCTCCATAGTGCCCTCTCCATCACCATCCCCTCCTGAAGCCCGAGAAATCTCATATCGTGCTCAATCACTCTTCTCCAAGTTTGTTTAGGTCTCCCTCTACCCCTAGCAACCGTTTCGGCACCCCAGGTCTCCAACCTCCTAACCGGTGCGTCCATAGGTCTCCTTCTCACATGACCAAACCATCTTAGTCGGTGAATGAGAATAATAATAAAAAAAAAGATTAAATTAAGTCGCACAATAAAACGGAGAAAAAAAAAAGTTGGGTGACGTCAGGATTTATAAATTATTAATGCGCCATCTTGGCATTGCATGAAGGAGCAGGTTCATAGAGTCAGACTATGAAATCAATTGATGGCGATTCACGTGACATTGTGAGCTTATGTCTGATTTGCCTAGAATGCTGGAATCATGGCAAAAAGAAATAGATCACTTCCACCTCTACCATCTCTTTTATCAAATAAAATCATATCTTTACTGTCTGAAATGTCAAACAGGAATAACTCGTCTCGTAAGATGTGTTTGGATACAAAAATATGGGGGAAAAGGGAGGGGAGGGAATGGACCGAAAGGAGGGAAGGGCAGGGGAAGGGGGTTGCAGAGAATGAGTTTCCCTTCCAAATATTTCTTACGTTGGACGGATTTAAATCTGCCTATAGGAAGGAAAATGGATCCCTCGATTCCTTCTTAACCTACTGCTATCCAAACAAGGGATTTTGTATCCCACCTCCCTCCCCTCCCTTTCCCTCCAAAACCTTCTAATCACACAAGGCCTTAGTCGGAGACTAGTATTTGTAGTAGTTAGTTTAAAAACGAGCGATAACCAAGGCAATGAGGGCCCTTGGCAAAGAGGAGGAAGTCCCTAAGCTAATAAGCATGCCTCATCGTCATGAGGCATACTTTTTCTAGAAACAAAGTTGAATTTCAAAATAAAATTTTGTGCAACAATATCCTTTTTGGATTTTGAAGATGCCTAACATATACAGGAATACTTCGTAAAAACTCTAAACAGTACCAGAAAAATGAATTATATGACCTTTAAAAAATATATGGGGTGACCACTCTCCACTAGACAAAAAGATTAAACACAACAGCCAGCATTGTTCAACATAACTGTACAAATTTATTATGCGGTAGGCTCACCTTTGATGGGTCATAGGCAGTTTTCCGAAGTCTATCTGAAAGGCGAACATAGCCAAATGACTGAAAAACTGAAACAAAAGCTGCAGCGATTCCAACCGCTGTAGAATAGAACGAAGCAGGTGTTGTGATCTTCCCCGTGGTAAGAACAGAAAATGAAAGAATCACAGCAGCAACAATTGTGCACACTAGCTGTCCCCAGAACCCAAAGGTGCCTATCCTTTTAAAATACCTACCAGTCTTCTCAAGTCTCTTTGCTACCTACACCAAAATGCAGAAGGCCAATTCTCAATAATTCGCAAAGAAGGGACAACAATGGAGAAAATAAACACTATATAGTCTCATAGGAAGACATGAGTTGAAGAATATATGAGCATAACTGAAAACAATGATGACTGTTCTCACCCCATATCAATTATGCGCCAAAATTCAACGCAAGCCATGTCACCTTTTAAACAATGCTTGCAACATTCAGCTACCAATTTCACCTTTAAACCAGATAATGTATCATCATTTACACATCAATTTTGCGATTTGAAACCGTCAAATCCTTGCAAAAGTAGAAACACTGACTGAAATTTGAGTATTCAACGTCAAGGCTCGTTAATATTGTTACACAATACACACTCACATTGCAATTCCCACAAATTTCATATACGAATATGAATTAAAAGGCAATCATTAACTGGACATTAACTTCAGATACGAAATGTAAAGTTATACATTTCGGCCATCTAGGCACAAGAAGATGAAATCGGGAAAATACGTAGGGTCGCAAATCACAATAACCACATAGTAGCATATAAAAAAATAAGAATAAAGCAAAGGTGAACCACAATTCGGTCCTGTGAGAACAAATGCTTATGTAAGACGGCCTTACACAATACGACGTAGTTTCTAACTTCTATGGTTCGTGGTATATGGTAGTAAGGCTCCGTTGTAAACAATATTAGTGTAAATAATTGATTTTTCAAAGCAACGACAACTCAATTATGAAATTAAGAGTGAAATTAGATACCAGTGCGTGTTTAGCTTCATCAGACTCGTCAGCTGGTGGAGTAAAACCAGCGGAAGCAGCAGGTACAAACGTCGTCGTTTTAGGATTGAATCCGAGCAGTGTAATAGCGTTTCGTGAGAGTGAAGGATACGAAGAAAAATGGCGAGTGAATGTCGGTATGCGCGTCGAAATTGAAGGCCGAACCAGTGACGGCGATGGCAACGGCGGCGGACCGCCGTAACGAGTTGCCGGCAGAAGTAATATTTGCATTATGTATGAGGAATAGAAGTTTGTAACTGAGCTGAATTAGGAAAGGGAAATAATTAGAAGTATCTTTGGGTAGGGAAGGTACCTTTGTCAGGGTTCTGTTGGAAAAATGGACTTCTTTAGCAAAGTTTATTTTATTTCTTTCTCTTTTTTTTGACAAAATAAACTGATATTTACAACCCTTATCAACCCTTATAAATGTATGAAGTGTTAAAAATATGAACAGTAAAGCAGTGTTATACGTGTGTGGAGCGTGCTAAACATGAGCTGCTTGTCCTACTCGTCTTCCTTAAATACTCTGTTTTTTTTTATGCTATTTGGGTTACCTTCTGTACTCTCGTCATTCTCTTCTCCACTTAATTTATCTTTCTTCTTTGTTTTTTCTGCCTTCAACCACCTTAACTTTCACCATTAGTCTCAATGCCTATGAATAATGTTGAGGAGGTTCATTATATACAATCTAAAATTGATGGAATTGGATGGATTCCGGCCTTTGTTCCACCACTTGATAATGATAGTGATGAATAATGATGTAATCTGAAAATTACTGTGTCAGGACGACTTCCGTCTCGTGTCATTAGAATTGATGATGGGACCTCTTTACAGGATTAGAAGACCACGGGTTCCTAATGAGCATATAATCAGAGTTTACATTTGTTATACTTATCTTTTTCCTTCTACGCATTACTTCTGCCATTTTGTAAGATTTTCTTATATGGTTACGTTTTTGGGGTAATCGGATACTGTCATAATGAAAAGAACTGAATTAAGCACGGTAGAGGTGCAAGTTATTGATCGTCATTCAAGAGATGTGAAACAATTGTCCCTCACATGACTGTATATCATCTATGCATGGCTACTGGTGAAATATTCGCAAGCCCGCTTGACAAGATCGAGTTATATGAGATATATTACAGTTCATGGAAGAAGAACTATGGAAGCCAAACGTTTCTTCGTCTGATGGTTATTCTACTGATTAAGGATGTTAGCTAGAGTTATCTCGTAGTGATGGTGGTACTCTTGTGATCCTTAATTATATGTCATCTTTGCAGTCTTTGTCGGAATTAAATTGGTTGTAATTTAATTTCAGCAATGTTTTGATCATGTCTTCTAATTTGTGGTTTATGAATGACATATATTTTAATGTAAGAATGACTAAGTTGTGTTCTGAACTCTTTAAGAATGTTGTCCTCCATTTTTTTATTGTTGCTCTTATCCGTCTTCCGTGTTGTTAGATTACTCTTAATGTGTTTCTAGGCTTGTTCATATAGCGTTCTGTTAGTCTGGTGTTGGTTTGGGGTATTAACTCCTTCTAATTTGTACTGTACTTATGGTTCTGGGTTTAGGTCTGTGTAACTACTAATCAATATTTATTAACCTTCCTATCCTAAATATAATGTGTGTACAGTTTGGGTTACTGTATAGTTTGGATTCAATGTAACTATTTATAAATTTACAACTAGTGGTTTCGTATGTATAGGGTACATACTCTCAGTTTCTAGGTATGTAGAGGTAATGTCTGGTCAGAAATTCTAATCTTTGCTCATACTGTCAAAGTACTAACTATTACTACCTCCGATTTCCTATGATGTTCCTCTTTCCGTTTTGGTCTAATTACACGATGTTCCCTCTTTCCTCTTTTGGACAACTTTGTGTGGTACAAAATCAATTTCATGTGGGGTCATGTGTATTGTGTGGTCCAAATTGATTTTCTTATTTCTTGTGTTAACATCAAAAGGGAACAACACAGGAAATCGGAGGAAGTACTTTATTTGTCACGAAGTATAGTCCATTTTGGTCTGAAAAGTTTTAGCTTATTTCGGCTGTCAGCTTGGATTCAATTGCCACTAGTGTTAATGTCTTAATACCCTTTAGAGATTATAAGGGAATTAATAAGTATGTTGTGATCGGGAATATCGAGGTAGGGTTTATGTCTTCCTCGGGAATGGAGATGTTTTGGTTGAGTTTTACACCCTCTGTGAATCACCTATTATCGTTATGCTTTCGTGTATGTCGCCTTTTATGAATGAGAGTGTTCTGGTTACAAGACATAGGAATGGGGTCATTCTGGTTCATAGGCTTTGGAGACTTTGATGGCCGAGGAATTAAGTTCCCTCCACATGGAAAAGTTAGTGTCGTTGGATTCTGGGAAAATTGTGCCTACTGGGTTCTCAGTCTCAATTTTGGAAGTTCATCAGGTTGGAAGATCCAAATACATTCTATCAGTGAAAGAGGATGGTAAAATTAAGGTTCTCCGGGAGAATGGTACATTATATGGGTTGGTTGTACCCACTGTTGAATCGGACTCTAACTTGTGGCGAATGGATTTTGTTTAGTTTCTTTTGTTCTTAGTAACCGATTGGCCTTTCTTCTTGTATTTAGACAACTATAATTGTTACTCTTCTTTAGAATGCTAGAAGATCTTGAACGCTTGATGTTGGTTCTATACGTGTTCCTTCTTTGTGACTCTAGTGGGAGATGTCAGGTCAAATGGCAGAACTTATATGCCGCCACCCTTGGCTTCAGAAGTAGTATCTGGGTATTGAAGCTGATTTCTCTGCATCAAAACGTCTCATCTTTGAGGATCTCGTTGAAAAATTAAAGAAGAGAATTTCCTCGTGGAATGGAGTTTTTCTATCGTCTGCTAGTCGGTTGACTCTGATCTTGTATGTTTTGTCCACCCTTTCGAATTTCATCTTATCGGTTTTTCAAATTCTGGTAAGTGTGGCAAATAAAATTAATTCGATTTTGTCACATTTTTGGTGGGCTGGTACAAGATCTAACTCAACGATTCACTGGGCTAGTAAGAATTTCATCAGTCTCCCTAAGTCTTGTGGTGGGCTTGATTTTTGGAATATAGGTTGTATGAATAAAGCTTTGCTTGACAAGATGACTTGGAAGGTTTTGGTTGCAAGGGATTCCCTATTTAGTCGTATTTTTCTTGGAAAAATCCTGAAGACGGTTAGCAGTGAACTAGGTAGCACGGACACTTCTCTTAATTTGTCGTCCCGTGTCCGACACCGTGTCCGACACTCGTATACCCGACACTCGGTGGACACATGGTTAAACATATTATAGTTTAGACATGAAATAATTTTTTTTAAAAAAGATCGATTTGAAGATAAGTTGGGTGGAAAATGAGAATTAGTTATAGTAATGGTCGAATTGTACCTTTATTTGCTTAGAATTAGTTTCATAATATACATGATAAAAATAAAATTATACGTTATTTATAACCATAAAATATATATTTTATTTTATTTAAATGTCGTGTCCCGTGTCCTAAATTTCATGACATGTTGTATCCCGTGTCCGTGTCGTGTCCGTGTCCGTGTCCGTTTTGGTGCTACCTAGGCAGTGAACAATCTCTCATTCCCCAAGTAACTTCTGGGGTGTCGTGGGGTTGTAGAAGCATTCGTTATGGTTTGGAACTTGTTCTTGGCGAGTTCGGTTGGAATGCTCACCATGGGTCATCTTTGAATATATGGGAGTCTAAATGGATTAATGGCCAGCAACCTGCTCCTGTTACGAGTTTAGGGTTTTACCCTCCTCCGGACACTCTAAATTGGACCGTTTCAAACCTTGTTACTGCTGCTAAAATATGGGATCGTGATACTATTTACGTTCTTTTTCATAAAGAATGGCGGATAGGATATGTGCTATCCCCATTTGCTCGTCTAAGAATAAAGATGAATTTTTTTGGAAGTTTACTAGGGATGGAATCTATAGTGTTAAATCAGGATATGCTTTGTGCCTTAATATTTTTCTAGATTCCTCATGTTCAAGGAAGGACCTGGAACGAACTAATGATAAGTCCAAGGATTTTTGTAAGAAAAAACTGTGGTCTTTTCCTGGTACTAACAAGTGGAAGATTCTTTTCTGGCGTATTATTACGGGTTCGCTGTTGGTGGGTGCTGAATTTGGTAAACGACATATGTTTGATAAAGTATGGTACCCCTTCTGTCCCATCAATTCAAAAGTGGAGACACTAGAGCATTTGTTCCGTGACTGTCCTTTTGTCCAACGCCTTTGGGTCTCTTCTTCTTTGGGGATCCGTTCAGAGGGGCATGGCTTCATTTCTCTACCTGACTGGATTATGAATTGGATTAAATTCCTTTCTTCTGGGCCTGACCCCGTGAAGATGTAAATCTCTTTTTTATCTATGATATAGAGTATTTGGTGTACGCGTAACAATATTCTTTTATCTGGGTCTAAGGTATCTCCAGATGGTTTCTTCCGGATGCAAATTGCCTCGGTGGGCCTTGCCTTGGAGGCTGTTTCCATGGCTCATTCTAGGAGTCTGATGGGTGGGGTGGCTGATACTCATCTTTTTTGTCCCATTAAATCGGGGATTAGGAATTATTTTCCTTCTTTCCTGGTTCGTGGGTGTGGTGTGTGTCATAGATTTAAGGTTAAAGTGGATGCCAGTTTAAAGCTGGACTTGCGCTCTTCGGCGGGTTGGGTTGTGTTTGCTTCTAATGGTGCTTGTTTTGGTACTTTCGCCTTTAGTTTCCTGGCGGAATTTTCGTTACAGGTCGAGACTCTAGGTCTTCGTGAGGCTCTTTCGATGGGCCATAGCTTCTGGATTTAGACACCTCGATGTGGCTTCGGATTGCTTACAATTGATCTATCAAATGGTTGGAACGGAAAAGCGCATAATAAAAATAAGGCGGTCATCGACGATATCCTATCTTTATTACGTTTCTTCCATTGCCTCTACAATAACTTTATTCCTAGAAGCCTAAACAAGATTGTTCATAATCTTGAGAAGGCTGATGTTTAATTATAGTTTACTGCTGCCAAAAAAAAAAAAAATTACCAAAAGTCAGGCTTGCCTATTAGAATTAGCACAATTTCATGCATTTCGTATTATTGTTTGTTGTACCTTCACATTTAGTTACTATCTTATATGATGTAGTGGCCGATAAAGACACGGTCAATATGAATGATCCATAGTTTTTTTTCCGCTTAGAGACACACCACACGATTGATTCTGGTTATGTGAAAGTTCAATTGATCATTGTTCTATATAAATTCTTGCGTCAGGCGAAATATTAAAGAGTGACTATGCAATTTGTACGAAACATAATGAACAAGGCCTAATAAAATTAAGTTTTTTTTTGTAAATAACCCTTTTATATGTACGTTTTTTTACAAATCGAAAAATCAAAGAGGATGAATCATAGTTGTGTTGGAAAAATTGGAATAGGGTAAATGTGATAATAATCGTAAACTTGGATATCAACCGAATCACGAAGAGCACGCTTTCCTTAAGAGTATTTCGACCCTATTTCATGCCTTGGGTTACACGAAATCCCTTGTAGGATAAGACGGTTGAGACCCTCTTCATCTAGGCAAAGATAAAGAGATTACTTAATAGAGTTTTATTGTTTTGCTTTGTCTCCCAAAAACTGATTTTTTCATCATATTAGAATGAATTCTCTTTTACTATATATATACTTAGAATATAAGTATATATAAATGTGGATAAGCATGTTGGTTTTGTACCAAATCCAACCAAATAACCGCCAATCAAGATAAATATCATTTATCATGATTATATCCACTTAACCATAAACTCGATGATTTCGATTATATGAGTGTGCACTCCGCACCCCCTACCTCACATTATATCAATCACAAGTTCATACCAATTTCGGTCTGAAAACCCGAATACACTTAAATGACTTGTTATTAAAATCAACAACATTCCTCCCCCATTTAAGTGTATCCCTTGTTTCCAAGAAAGCAACAAAGCAAACAAATTTATGCATAAATGAAAGTGTCCCAAGGATTGAACTTCCACATTAGTACATTACACATTCCAAATATTCGAGAATCGGGGTGTCCCACGGATTGAACCCTTCAACCCAATGTGAATACATGAAGATAACATACACACAAATTCAAATAACTCCAAAAAGTTTATTCTTGACACTTTTAACTGCCATGTGTCCATATCCATTCATGAGCGCATACAAAGCCAAGCCCAAGCTTTAAGAAGCGGCTACACTTCACACTCATATAGGTAGATTCTTTTAATCATGCCCTGCAATAACATTTTTTCAAAGATCCTACCATTCTTGCAGGTTCAAGCACATCCTTTCGGGACATTATAAATTATGTGCTTCAATCTTACATAATAGGCTTTCCACATTGAACTCAGCCTCTAAAATTAGTTAGAGGGGAGTTGGGTGTCCTACCACAAAAGATCAATTTAGGCTTTATCATCCCGATATCCGACTTGTTAAGCAAGTCCCTAGTTGATACTTTATGCAAAGTGATCCACTAGATACATTGAGATCTCATTAAAACAACAACCAAGATCAATCCCCATTTATGATAGTCCATATAATGTGTTATAGCAAACACCCCGGTGCGCACCGTTATTCACTATCAAAAATTATGGATGAAATTGGTCTAATACTTTAAGTAATACCGTAGAATAATTTCTTAGCTACTTAGCCTTTTAACCGGCCATACCAACACTATTCATACCCACTCCAATGTCAAACATATAATGCAAATTCACTTCTTGGAAATCCATATACACATGGTATTTCCCCAAGTCAATACACTACCATTACTAGATAGTCAATACCCATTTTACATTGGTAAATCAATAATTTGCATAATATTACCCCTCTAACACCGAAGGAAAACCAACATTGGACAAACCATAATCCATGATTTACTTGATACATTTTCACACTTGCCTATTAGTTTGGCAAAGATGAGTACTAACTAAACAAGTATACTTACTCAACTTGGCAAACCACAATAATTAAGCACTTGTGAGAACCCGAGTCATAACTACACTTTTATTATTGGATAAAAGCGTTATACTCTACCATTGAGAGTACTGACCGGAGAATAGCAATCTCACCCTTGATCCTAATCTCAAGGATCATATTACCTCCCCCATGTCTTCGTATAAAAACATGATAGCCGAACCAACTTTTACAAGTTAATTCATCCTTGGTCTATGCCAAAATTGACTTGTCTTTCATCCTAAAACAAATGACAACTCCATAACCGGATCATCAATAGTTGTACTTTCAATGCTGCCAATTTACCTCTTACATGGCTAAACCACCATAACTCCATAATCTCACCATGATTATCACAAACCATTATTCCCGAGATAGTATGGTAAAATCAATTACAAGACAATTAGAACACTAACCACAATACTGTATAACCGATCAAAATCCATTGATCAAAACATCATATTTTTATATTTCTTTACATGTTCATATCACATAAATAATTAAAGTGAGATTAACACATCAACTTCAAAATTTATGTCCTGCATGGATGAGTTCCATCGCCTCATAGAAAATTAGGCTACCTAAGGTACCATCATTTACGGTCCCTTATTACTGCCCTATATCAATACACAATGCTATCAAGCCATATATGAATATTCATATGTTACCTCTCAATATCCACATTTTCCGTGTATTACATACATTCAAGAGAGTTTACATAGTATGCTTATCCCATTCTATATGACTCATTTCATACATTATATAATACCATATAAAAAAGGCATATGAAAATTGTACTAGTAAAATTACTAGCAAACAAGCATAGTGCGAATACTACAAACTTCCATTTGAATATATTACCGATCATCAATATAAAATAAAAAGTTCATTATAACATTTGATGATCAAACATCATAAACAAAACATTGATCACACTAATATCCTTATGAGTATAAAGTTATTGCACATTAACCGCAACAAGAAACATGATCATTTTAAACCAATTGATCAAACAAACATATTCAAAAACATATCTAACACACATGATCAATTAACAATTCTTGATCAAGATTGACATTAAAATTCATCTCATTAAACTTGTCCAAAAATAAATAGCAAGGACTAACAACAATGAGACAAAGAATGACATGAAATATGTCTCTTTTCATGGGTAAGTCTCCAACACTTACTTAAGTAAACCAAGGGTGGTAAAGTAACCATTAACCGGTACTATCCACCACCCAACCACATACACACAATGCTATTGAGCTATACAAGCAAGTGTATGATATCACTCAACCCAAATTACCATGTAAATATCAATGAGGATTCATTAGAGACATGCACACCCACCTTATACATTCTATAGTACACCACTATTGTCATAGTATATACACACAACTCATATAAACGATAAAACTCAACTTTTGTTACATTATATGAATTGCCAAATAAACAAAGCAAAAGATTACCTCTTACCATTTATCAAATGATAATAATATTGCTATCAAAAACAAGCTACTACTGTACAAAAACAATAAAATTCATATCCAGTAGTAACTATAAATTACAACTATACATGGTTGACAATGATAAACACCATTACAAAATCAACTCAATAAAATTAGGCACACTAAACTTTATGCTCGGAAAACAGTATGTCGTAGACTTGTTTTGTTGCCAAGCATCAACAAAATTGTTCATCAAAAGCAAATTTATCAGAACACCATTAGTTAAATACTAATGATTACTTTATTACACAAACATTTGCAAACCAAAAAAAACATGCTATGTTCAAGATGTATGTGCAAATGTATCTTTAATTATAAACAAAAAATTGCTAATGCATTTCTCACTACACAATACGGGTTCCATTATATATACAATTATTGTTTCAACATCCTACAAATACACATTAATGCATCCATATAAATCATTATGGTTCATAAATATATATCTCTTTGGTATAAAAATCATACCCATCATACATATGGTCTTAAAGATATAAACTTGCTTAAATAAAGACAACCAAATAGTGAACATGTTGAATTCTATTTCAAATTCAATGTTCCTCGGTGGATAAGCAATCACTTCTTTGGCATATTTTAACCGCCAAACATGCATGATCATGTATTACCAACATCAATAATTGATCAACAGATATACTTAAAATTCCACAAATTATTTATCCGCTTTGATACTTTTGGTACTTAAAACCAAACATAACTTTGGAGATAAAGTGCCTTAAAATCATCACAAAATTAAACTACTTATCAAATTTTACATGCATAAAAATAAGTGTAATTTTACTTATCTCAAAAGATGCCTCCATGATTGGTCTTGTGATTGCACACAACCAATTACGCATAACTTACCCATAGTTAATTCCATGTCAATAAGCATTCCCTGCCAACTCAATTGTATACTACGGGTCCTTGTAACCGGAATCCATCATTATCACGAAATCAAAAAATACTCTTAAGAATGTTGGAAAAATTGGAATAGGGTAAATGTGATAATGATCGTAAACTTGGATATCAATCGAATCACGAAGAGCACACTTTCCTTAAGAATATTTCGACCTTATTTCATGCCTTGGGTTACACGAAATCCCTTGTAGGATAAGACGGTTGAGACCCTCTTCATCTAGGCAAAGATAAAGAGATTACTTAATCGAGTTTTATTGTTTTGCTTTGTCTCCCAAAAACTGATTTTTTCATCATATTAGAATGAATTCTCTTTTACTATACATACTTAGAATATATAAATGTGGATAAGCATGTTGGTTTTGTACCAAATCCAACCAAATGACCGCCAATCAAGATAAATATCATTTATCATGATTATATCCACTTAACCATGAACTCGATGATTTCGATTATATGAGTATGCACTCCGCACCCCCTACCTCACATTATATCAATCACAAGTTCATACCAATTTCGGTCTGAAAACCCGAATACACTTAAATGACTTGTTATCAAAATCAACAAGAAGTTGCATAATCTTGTTGGTAAGGAGGCAAAGAGGATGAACCCTTTTATACGCATTGATAGCTTCTACATTAGCTAGGAATTGTGCATTAAATCTAGATGCATATAAAACCTCGACATAGTTTACCGCATTTTTTAAGTAGTTTGCAACGTCATTTCCTATCATTTCATCCGTCTCTTTTATCGCTTTTGCTCACATAATCCCTCATTTTCTCTTCCTTATTCTTTTACTTCTATTCCTTCGCATCTCCTTCACTTTTGTTCACTTATTATTATATCCTTCCATATCTCTCCATCATTTCGTATCTCCTAAATTTGCACGTGAGGATCTTCACTATGCTGCTTCACTCATGATGTTCATCAGTCACTCTGATTGCAATTTTGCAGCAGCAGCTGTAGCAAGCCCTAGTCTGACTCGTAATGAATCAATGGCAAGGGGTAAACAAACTACGGGCATACCAAAGGCAGACTCGACTGCCAAGGAGAAGGGCTTATAAAGTGCTCTAGTGTTAACGAGAGGGGAGGTGACAAAGCCGCATATAAACAAGGAGAGGACCTTGGCTTGGTCGACCAATTAGAAAGCTCTTTCTTTGAAGAAGGGCGGCATAAAGCGGTAATACAAGTAATTAGTGTGCGAAATCTCCAAGGAAGTGAACCTCCTGACTTGCTCCTTCCTAAAATGAAGTTGTCTTAAGCAAGCATAGAGCTAGCATTCTTGATGAGGCAGGATCAAAGGAAAATATTTCTTCTTATATATGCATGTAACAATGACTCGATACCAAGATCGATTCGTGGGGACTCTTGGAACAGGTGCTCTTTAAATAGTAATGACTGGCGGCTCGCACCTCTTGGGATGAAATTGGTACGTACATTCTTCACATAGGCACAGGCCGAATGCTCTCCACTTTCAAACACCTGGAAAGCAATTTGACCTGACTCCTACTTAATACAAGAAAATGAGGAAGAAAGCGCCTAAACAATAGCAAAGCGTGGGATCCTGTAGCAGCAGTAGGAGAGTAAAAGGGTAGGGAAGAGGCCGAGGCCGCCCTCAAAAGCGAAAGAAGACCCCACTCCTTTACGCGTGTCTAACCAAAGCGCTTCCTAAGCCGACGCTCTGCTTATTCTTTCTTCTTCTCTCGAAATACCTGCCAAGTATGTACAACTGAAATGAGTCAAGGATTTTACTACGGGATTGGGGAGACAAAAGGAGAGAGGCTGGTTACTTTAGAATCAGAACTCCCCCTCGGCGACTACTCTTGCCTCCCTTCTTAGCCAGGATCAAACTCATTAATTATTCTTATATATGTATAAGTTGGTTACGTTTTTCCAAAAGTGAGAAGCAGGTCAAAGTCTTTAGATGTAAAGAGGTTTCTTATATATGCGGCTCGTGCAAGAAAGGGGGAAAAGTTCTCCCATCTAGCTTTTTCTATATAAAGGAAGGCGTGTAATCTACAGAACAAAGTTCCTCGGAACATTTCTAATTGAATTACATCTCTCGTTACAGCCACAGCTTCTGCCCTAGCTAATTCGTTTACTGTCATAGTACTACCTTTTGGGGACTGCTACCTCAACAACAAAGTAAGCTAGATGCGCCCGTGTGAACATCCAATGTATTAGTCTTTTACTTTGGTATACGGAAGAAGATAGACTGCTTTATCCCGGGCAGCACGGCTAAGGGGCTCTAAGAAGAAGAGATAGGACCTCCTATACTATTATAAAGAGAAGCATGACTGATAGCACAGTGATACTAAATCCACACACTGTATGAGGACTTTCTTTCCCGCTCTTTATTCGTGGAATCATTTCCTTTCCGTAGAATTCCGCCCAGTTGCTTGGGTCTATAAAAGCGGAGTCTCGCCTAAACGGGCAAATCTCAGAGAAAAGTCTTACAAGAGCTGCATGCATACTATACTAGTTAGTAAAGCAAACCACGAATGCGCCAACAGACAGGGCGTCAACTTTTCAGAAAGAGCCAGTTAACGTAAAAGCTATCTTAGAGCCTGAGAGTATTCAAATGTAAGGACTTAATAGGACATAGTACTCCTTGTTGTAGGAAACAGCTGTAGCTGTATATAAGCATTTAACTGAAAACAAGGGCTATGGAGGATTACCTTATGCATTATGATAGTAGAGTGGCCTTGTTCGAGCAAGCACATTAAAGCATTGGGCTACGCTCTACTTTACAGGGAAGTTCGGAGGAATCAAGTAAAAGAGCTCCGGGATATTTTCTATTAGAAGAAGGCCCTTTGTTTGAACGCCCATCAAGATCAAGAAACATAATTTAGGAATTTTCACGGGCAAAGTAAGAAAAGTGTGCCGATGGTATTTCTTAACAAGCTAGTCTTTTTACTGAACTGAGATTTCTTTCTTCAGCGGAATCCTTAAGTTTAGCCGAGCTATAAGTCGTCAGACTGCCTACTCCATTCCCATAAGATGGGTGGCTCCTTACTACTTCTAACTCGAAAACAACTTTTTAACTACTGCACTATAAAAGTACGGTCCAAGTAGAGCACATATCTCCTAAAAAAATACTTGAACGAGACCGACTGTGACAAGTGCCTTTATCCCCTGCACACTATAGAAGCCTCCCCTGCTGCTGAACTGGGAAATCGGCGAGGCCCTGATTGGGAGTATAAGTAGTAGTGCCCTTAGCTCGCCCACTCTTACTCTTGTTTTGCAGAAGATTAAGAATGAATTCTAACTACCACCTCGGAATAGTATAATAGAGAAAGACTGTAGTAATGTAACTAACTCAAAGCTTTCTCTAACGCCAAATACAGTAGAAATTGCAAACACATCTCTCACTACCAAATGCGTCATAAGAAGCTAGCTGCTTCCTTTGCTATCAACTGGAAAAAGGAGCTCTCACTTACTCACTAACAACTTATCACAGACTTCCATGAGACTACAAAGCTTTTGAACTTGTCACGGTATAGCCAAGCAGCTCCCATTTCACAGAAATTCTAAGGGGACACATAGCCAAGTAGATTCCAATCTCACAAGAAACCTAGAAGCACTAAGAATCTAAAGCATTATAAGAGAATAAAGAGAATAGCAAAGTAAATGACTATGTCTTATAGGGGAATCGCAAGAGAGTCAGTCTCCTTAAGTTAAGGTTTTATACCGCTCAACAAGGGATCTTATCATGTTATTGACCTAATTCTATCTAAATCTTTCCTCTTATGTTGGTACCGGTCCTTTTCTAACGTATAATGTGATCTATCCAGCAATGTGACAATCTTTTTTTATTCTGCTTCTAATATCCGGCTTAATCTCAAAGCTTGATAAAAAAAGCTCTACTTAGCACTAAACTAGCTCCACGGGCAAACAAGAGTTAGAATCTATTTATTACAAGGATCATATTCATATACCAGTTACACGTGATCGTCTGTAGCGGATAGGCTAACTGTGGTAGTAGGCGCCTATAACTAACTATAAGGTAGAGGGTAGAGAAGTCCCCGAGGTAGTTAGGAAGCCGCACTTGCTTTCGAAGCAGGATTTCAGCTATACCACAAGAAGTCTCCTCCTTCACTAACAACTGGAAAGACTAGAAGCAGCCAACGCATTCTCTAGACTCATACAGAGGAAGAGCCAGACACTTTAATTACATTTTTTTAGAATCGAAGCTCGCTTTCTGATGAAGATATAGGGCTGTAGATACGAAATCCAATTAAGTAAGTCACATTACTTTCTAAGAATGCTTTTGATGCAGACAGCCACTTAGACGCATCTTTGTATAAAATAAAAGGAGACTAGTCCGCGAGAAGCTCCCTAGAAAATCAAAACTATAATCGTGGGTAGGTAGGTATATCAGCGGGGCAAGAACCTACAACTCTTTAGCTACTAATGAAACTAATCTACTAAAAACTCCCAGGAGCGGCGGGATGGTTTTTAACGCCAGAACTTGTCTACTCTAAAAAGCGGAGTCCTCTAGAGCGAGAAAGTGCAATACTAATCTACTAAAAACTCCCAAAAAGGTTCAATTCTAGAATGAGTCGAGTATGGGTCTTAGCATAAGCTGTTGTAATAGGGGTGCCCTATGAAATAGGGATTTCCCAAACATAAAGGCATCTTCTCTTGCCTGCTGCATCTCATAGCGTACTTTTAATTCCTTCCACCCTCTCTTACTTTCAGTCTTTAAAGCACAATTCCGAAAAGTGAATAGCCAAAGTTCCTTTCAGGGTATGTAAGATCTTTCTTTTAAAACAAATCGTAGATTCTGTATATGACAACCACAGTAATTTTCTATGGTCTGTGTTACTCAAGTTAGGTTTCAAGTGTCGAACATAATTACTTTGTGAAAAATCATGTTCTGGCATAAACTGAAAGGTCCAAGTGTCGTGTTTTGCCGACACGTGATATGCAACCAATGTGAAGTGTCGAAGTAACATAGTCTATGATCAGAGTTCATAATTGTGATTCAAAGACAACGACCTTCTTTATTTAAGCTTTAAGCTTTATATGGGCTAGACAGCCAGACTTGTGATAATATAACGAAATCATATCATATGAGGATTCAAGTCAAACCAAAGACAAGCTCTGATCTGTAAACTATTCATTCAATCAGAAAAAAGTCAAGAAACGTACACCAAATGCATCAATCAGACCACCAAAATCAAGCTTGAATGCTTTTGAAGGTTGAATCCAAGGCAAGCCGATATTCTGCAAACAACAGATCATCTCAAACTCGAAAAGAGTGACTGTAAAAAAAACCACAGACCAGCCATCCATGAGGTCGCACTGCTCCATCTTTGATAGCATAAGCTAATTTGAAACCATTTACAGTCACCAACTCCGCTACCAGCTCAGCGTTGCCATCAAACCTAACCCCGCGATTGTGAGAAAAGCAGCATTTCAAAGAGAACTAACACTCATTTTGTGAGCTCAATTATGGAGATTAAAGAATGGGGAGGAATGAAAAGCATCAAATTCATACAATTCAACCCTCAAAAGACTGGTAATAAAAATATACCGCTGGAGCAGATAGAGAAAATTCATGAACAAATAGAGAAAATCAAGTCTGTTGGCAAAATCTCTATTAGCTTAGAAAGTTTCTTCACATCCTCACAAACTTTCCCTAATTACCGGAGACGGTTATATAGTCTGTTTTCTACAATCGTTGTTTTACCTAAGACCCAGGCAGCAAAAATATGAAAAATTCAAGCAGAGTAATAACTAATAAGTCGGATATATTTATATTCTAAGGAAACTTACTTGTCAAAGATGTACAAAGTAGTGTTTTCTGGCTCTTTAAACTTCAAAGACAGCTTCTGCAGGAACCCAGGCTTAATTGAGCATTTGGGTCATCACCCAGCTTGGCATATGCACTTTTAGCAGATTCTGGCCCAAAAGCCTTAGGCTTTCCTCATAACCCTGAAGCTAATAGAACTAAACTACCATGTAACTTATTTGCCAAATTCTCCGTAAGGACACACCCTGCACAGAAAATGCAAACTCTTCAAATCCAGAACACAACTAATCAGCTAAATATTGTGGTTATTCAGTAGCCAATCAGGTAATTTAATACGCATAGCTAGTCAACCCAGTTAGGGTCACAAGGTCTTTCAGATAACAAAACCAGTGATCGATATGTCTTAAACACCAATTTTCGCTAAGTTTTAGCCACCGCATTTCCCTTCCCTTTGAAGTTGACATTGAAGAGAAAGACTATCGGCAGTAATAAATCTAGCTCAGCTTTAAAAAGCTATTGCTATATTCAAGGGAACTCTAGTGCAAATCAGTAGTTTTACGCTTATACGCAGATAAAACTCACTTTTTCAATTATCTGACAATTATATCTTATTTACTTTAAAACCACCTCAATTCTTAGTTTGGCGTACGGTTTTCGTAAATTAGGAGATGACAGAGTGCCCCATCAAAGCCTATATTACTCTACGGCTCCTAAAACCCCTCGTCAGACACCCGTGTCTCGAGCAATAAAACTACCTAAATTTAAACACAATGTTTTCGTTCTCAATTTTACGACAAAGCCCTCATCCCAAAATGAATTGTTCTCAATTTTAATAGGCGAAAATAAGTCTATTTCAATCGAACATAATCGGCGAAACTAAGCAGCAACATATGAACCCACAAAACACAAAAAACCCTAATCACTCGTCAATTAATTGCTTAGTTGAATTAATCGCAATTTTTACACTCCAACAACAACAACAATACAACTAAAATTAAACAATATCATAAACATATTTGTTCCCAGTTTCAACTAAACAGCAACATAAGAACCTTTAAAATACAATTCAATTGCAATTATTGCATGTATCCAATGTGAAGAACTGTAAAATTAATAGTACAAAATCAAAACCCGTAAAAACAAAATCACTCATAAGTGGAAATACAGCAAACTGATAAGATAAGTGAGAAACGTAAAAGATCAATTTTGAGCTTGCAGAGGTACATTATGACATCAAAAAACGTTTCAGTCCCGCCAAAAAATTTAAACAAATACTGTATATACATGTATGTACTCATCCAAAATATTTCATAATATTCAGCATTCTGGTGATATTATCAGCAATCCTAACAGTATAAACTCAAATTCTCTTGGCCCAACTCGTTTCTGTATAAAGACAACATCATGCACATGCAACTTGCTCCACAGAAAATTATTTAAGGTACAATAGGTACTTTCATCAGACTAACCAGTCATCCATAATATCAAATAAACTTCGGCAGAAGGGGTACCTTCTCAAACAGCCCTTACAAAAATCAATGAAGCACTCATACAGTTAAAAGATTTTGAAAAAGCATGTGCATATTTGTCACACTAAACAAATCTTTGCATCAACGGTATCACCGGAAGCTTATATAGATTATAGACAATGCAATGAGACACAGAATTTAACAGGGTAATAAAACAGAAGGCACTGCTTATTCAACATGATCATCAAAATGTCTATGCTTCTATGGGGTAAATAAACACCAAATTATATAGGTAAATATGTAAATTCACATTAAAGAACAGAACTTCCTAACTTACAAGTCCACCATATACGTATCCCAAAGCTATTCCACATGGGATACACATGTAGAACATAGCAAGCCATGCTGTTTTCTGAAACATGGCAAAAAGTAAAATTACTCAACATAGGCTCTATAAAGCAAATGATAATACCAACCGCAGTCCGCAGCAAGATAATACCCCCTTAGTTCCAATCATTTGTTTACTTGTGCTATTCTTTGTGAGGGACATTTTAACCAAAGGTAAACAAATAAATGGGACAGGGGGAGTAAAAGATAACTGACAACCTAAGATGACAACACATCACGTAAAAAAAACCATAGATGAATGGGTACCAGTAGCGGTAAGTATTGCATAGATTCATTGATTGTCTGATATTAATAAGAAAATGGAACCATAACCTGAGCAACAGGAGCATTGTCATCAATGAATGGAGCAGCTACACAGTTATAAATGAAGTTTCGCCAACACCAACCAGCCTATATCATTTACATTGGCAAGGCATTAATGTCAGCCAAGGAAGGAAGTATTATCAAGCTTTAGCAGAAGGGGTTAGAGACTTAGAGTTAAACTTACACTTGGAAAATTGCAAGCGACCAAAAGTTAAAAGAACTGCCACATCCAGCTATAGCAAAAGTCCAAACAGATCTCGACCCCAATGAGCCTAAAAGGATTGTGGCTGAAACCCACATCCTAGTAATCTTAGGTAAGCTATTAAGCTTATTTATTCATTTATGATCAAATGTTCAACCATATTATGAATCAATAAACCTCAAACTTTCTCCAAATTAAAAATAGTCAATTTATATCAATACCTAAAAGCTTATATACTTTCAGTTGCAATCATTTATTTACAAGGACTAAAAACGTAACAAATGATTGGGAAGGATGGAGTAATAGTGTCTACTTAGCTCAATACCCATAAGCTTATACTCCTTTCATCTCAATTGTTTGTTTACACAAACTAAAAATATAAACAAATGATTGGGAGAGACGGAGAGGGAGAGGGAGAGGGAGAGGGAGAGGGATTAATAGTCTAGTTATCTGAATACCTAAAAGCTGATAATCCCTCTGTCTGAAAAAGCGCTTAATATACCATGAACAAAGAAGAGGATGATTGGGAATTGAGTTCTTGAACAAGACAGAGCAGTTGTATGAATAGCATATAAAATATTCCAAATATGGTCAATTAAAAAAGAAATTAAGAAGTTAAAAATGGTTAAATAAAGTATGGTTAATCACAATCTACTACAGAGTACAATTTATATTACTCCGACACAAAGTTGTCAGAGTTTTGGCCTTAAATGAATTGTCGACGTGTCATGTCCGTGGTGGGTTCTTCAATTGTATGACACGAGACCAAAGTGTAAGTGTCGAGTATAGACTAAAATTTTCATTCTATCTCAATAATTCAGTATGAATGTATGATCACACAAAATACATAAAATTGAAGAAAAACCCATTATAATTTATCACCCTAAAACAAGAAAAGCTTCCAACAGCAAATTAAAGACATCTGCATTAAAGCATTCAATATGGAAACAGGCAAACGAATCAAGATAAACAACCTTGTGCTCCTCTCCAACTGATAAATTCATAGCCCTCCAGCAGCCTCCTCAGCAACCAACCTATTCATGGACCTAGCCAAATTTGCAAGGATAGTAATTCCTCCCTCGCCCGCTACAGCTTTAGCAACATTAGCATTCACTGACAAGTTTGATATTGCCTGCAGATAGATGAGCCCAGCACCACAATGAAACTAACATAGAAAATCTTATCTAACGACTGCCACTTCCCAATTAAGGAACGAAACAAATTTAGTAAGTTCATCATATGCAAGAACCAACAAGCAAAGATTCTTTTAACTTAATTGGCAATGGAAAAAGACCGTAAACCAATAGTAGCAAACAATTAAGTAAGATTAATTATACCTTGCCAGACTCAGCCTGCAACCCTTCCCGTCACGAACTTGCAAGTCTAAGGAGCAGCTGCACACCCCCAGCATGCATAACTGCCCGGCTCTTTGCCCATCATTGCTTGCACTCTCATCATCAATAACAACACCGCCCTTTCCTGAACATCCTTCTGAGAACTCTGCAACAAATTAAGCAACAATGTACACACTGACTAACCCAAAAATGATCCAAATCTGGTGAATTACTCTCTGCAATCCTCATCAACGAATGCGACAAAATCCACTCAAGCCAACTCATAATCTCCCCCAAATTCCTATCTTAATTCTCACAATGTCTCCACTCCAAGAACGCGTTCCTCCCTTCCATTGAATTATCGACAAATAAATTAGCTACCCCTTTAAACAAATTACTAAACACCGAAACCAGCAACTTCCCCTTACTAAAACACCCCTCATTCTAATACATTTATAAGGGTTATAGATATAGATAGATGTTTTATTGTACATTGAATGGAAAGGTATATTGTACTCCGTACTTCGTATAGAGAATAGGCTTTGTTTGGTTGTTCATCTAACTCATGACAATTTTTAAATTCCGTAAATCGTGATTTTTGGTAATTGTATCCCATTTTTCAAAAAATGGGAAAGTTTCAAACTTCATAGGCAGCTCGCCAACTCCTATATAATAGGAGAATTTAACTACCTACCCCCCTTATGATCAATGGAAACTCCTAAGAAACCAACTCCACGGTGACAACCAAATGCATTTTTGCAATTTATGTAAATTTTGATAGGAATTAAAATCATGTGTTTTAAAAATTAACACATGAATTTTATTCCTGTGAACCAAACAAGGCCATAGATATATTTCGGTGTTATGGACTTACGAACAATGGTTGTAAGTTGACGGTTGTTAAAGATTTCACCACGGAATTATTTTTTCGCATACGAATTTTACTCTTTCATATACGTTTTTTCATAAAATTTTCATATACTTCCCTTTGCCATAAACATAAACCCCTTTTCGTAAACATAGACAAAACAACTCTTATTTATACAATTTAACCCTAAAATTGAATGTTCATTAACGAGTATTATTTATTAATACGTTTTATTGCAAATATCAAGTTCAACACATCAATGGGAAATGAGTAAGAGGTACGAAGACTTGGTAGGAATCAACAGTCAAATGACGAGTTCTAAAACAATGAAGAGGTGTTAATAGCCGATTCTACCTTTTATAATTCCATTTTAGGAGGCGATGGTTCCTGATAGAAGTTGGACATTGGTGTTGCTTTGAAGTTCAAGCTTTTCCGAAGCATCTTAAGCTCCACTTCCTGCACACACACAACATGATCCATAATTTGAAAGGCCAGTGCGCCACAATGCAGTAAAACCATAAGATTTGACAAAAAATGATTCACCTGGTATTTTGCTTGCGGGCTAGTTTTCTCAACTTCTTGTGCATGAATTATTTGCTCGAGTTTTGTGTAGAACTGATGAAAAGACAAAATATGAACATTCTACAGAATCATCAAGACAAGATTGGTATCCAACAACAAATAAGAAGATAACTAACCTCTTTTCTTTTCTCAGCACGTTCATGACACCTACAGTTGAAATCATACGCTGGAAGTTTGCCCACCTTATGAGACTTGGCATCGGATTCAGCGGCACTTCTGCAAAGTACTTAAGGATAATCTGATATTAAATTTTGTTGCTTTTCGCATGCTAAAGGAGAGTAAATAGCAAGCAAAAGTAATATGGCGATTATGGTCAACAACAGAAAAGGATTCACTATCTACTTCAGCTGTAACAGAAGGCTCTTTAAGTACAGGCTTCAGCGTTGACTTCAACTTCTCCCTGCAGCCAAAAAGCATCAAGCCATCAAATACTTATTTATGGGTAGTATTTGGAGTTTATAAAAGGGACAATTAATTATTATAGAAAAAAGCAATAAAAATGCAATGTAGGAAGTACATGAGAGATTCGTGACGGGCAACAAAAAGACTTGGTTGTGCTCCAGCTATGCTAGTACCCAAGAGGATGAGAGTAAGAGAACGTGCAAGGAATGTTGTTTAAGTGCAAATATCAAATACTCATACCTAATCGGGATGATATGCTAGACAAGTTACGTACACTTTAGAGTGCAGAGAGCAATGACAAACCTGAAAGTATTGGATATCAACAAAGAAGGCACACGCATAGAACCAACATTACGCGTTCAAGATCTTCTAGCATTCTAAAGAAGAGTAGCAATTATAGTTGTCTAGATACAAGAAGAAAGGTCAATCAATTACTATAAGAACATAACAAACTAAACAAAATCCATTCGCCACAAGTTACAGTCCGAGTGATTCAACAGTGGAATATTATTCTACAACTCAATTGCCATCATCCGCGACTTGACTGTTTACGAACATGTCTCTCCGGAAACCACTAGACTCAAGATTAGACGCCCTGAATTTTAGCTCGGAGGTCATTCTATAATTGGGGTCCACTGAAGATGGTCTTGAGCTGGTATCCACAGGATTTGGCTTGAAGGAGCTGCCTCCTCCTACAGGATATCGAGATGGAGAAGTATACCTTCTTGGTGGGCCTCTCATACCATTGTTCCTCAGATCCATGATGTCCGCATTTCTGGAGGACAAATCAGCAAATGATCTATCTCCCTGGCCAGACCCTAACGGAACCCCACTTGCCACAGCGGTGGAGTTAAAAGGATCATCAGGACCCCAAGATGTAAGCGCTTCCTTCTTCTTGGCAAAGAACTGCCATGCTCCAAAGAGGAATATAATGAAAAACAGGATGGGGCTAGTTACCCACATCGTATTGGATTCCCCTTTGAGAATGGGTAATTTTGAACGGTACATGCCTACATAACCTCCACCAAGACCAAGCACGACTAGCTTTTCGCGATCACTAGCAATTAATGGTATTGCATCCTCCCTCCTGCTGTTTTCATCCTCCGTCTGACTCGGTAGAAATGATGATTTTATGTCCTCTATACCAGCAGAGAATGTAAAGCGAGGAGCGCCTGATCTGATATAGTGCTGAGTCGAAACATTGTATACATAAATCTTCTCTTGGCCGATGATTAGTAAGTAACCCTTAATTGACTGAAAAGCAAGAGGTTCATCCATGTCAAACTTATTCCTAGATCTAACCCTGCATTTAAAGTTCATCACATCACCTAGTAGTAATACATGAATCAAATCTCCAGATGATGTGAACCCATATGCCTTGGAGCGTTCAGTTGAATCAAAAACATAGTTTTTCACAACAGAATCATTCAATCCTTCACAACCAGTCTCCCTAATCTTCATAGTCCTCAAGTCCAGAGATCCTGCGCCCTTTTCCATCAAGAACAAAAGCCGCTGCTTTAAGAAAACTAGGGGACGACTAGTGGGTACAGCCAACCCATATAATGTACCATTCTCCCGGAGAACCTTAATTTTACCATCCCCGTCCACTGACAAAATGTATTTGGATCTTCCAACCTGATGAACTTCCAAAATTGAGACTGGGGACCCAGTAGGCACAATTTCCCCAGAATCCAACGGCACTAGCTTTTCCATATGGAGGGAACTTAATTCCTCGGCCATCGAAGTCTCCCAAATCCTATGAAACAGAATGACCCCATTCCTATGTCCTGTAACCAGAACACTCTCATTCATAAAAGTCGACATATACGAAAGCATAGCGGTAATAGGTGATTCACAGAGGGTGTAGAACTCAACCAAAACATCTCCATTCCTGAGGAAGACATAAACCCTACCTCGATCATCCCCGACCGCAACATACTTATTAATTCCCTCATAATCTCTAAAGGGTAACACATTAACACTAGTGGCAATTGAATCCAAGCTGACAGCTGAAATAAACTGAAACTTTTCAGACCAAAATGGACTGTACTTCGTGACAAAACCCGCCTTCTTCAACCGAATATCTTGGCCCGTATCCCCTTTAAAACCCCCATCTTCAGCATCTATTTTTAACGTATAACTAGATCTCCCCCCCTTTTCTTTGGCAGCTGAACAATGGGTCTTCTCCAGAGTCTCAGATTTTTTTGATTCATCAAATTTGGACTCTAATCTATTAATCAGCTCACTCAAATTGCTCACTAGTTGTTCTAGCTTATCAATTTGAGCTTGGTGATGATTATACAGCAACGGGACTGAATCATTTATATCAGTATTATCACTATTATTATTAGTATCAATATTCAGATCACCAAGCAGCTGCTGCTGATGATTCTCGCAGTTTACAAAAAACCCACCAAAGAAAATCACATGATTCATGGAACAAGAAATAGCCAAAAACACACATATTGTTATAAAGAACTTGCCTTTTCGACGAGAGCTGCCCATTTTTATTAATAATTATCCAAGAGCATAAAAAGGTTGCCTTTAATCTGCGTGCAATTGTTGAAAATTACATTGAATATTGAAGAGAACCGCAGTTGTTATTGTTGAAAATTTAGAGCGGTGGTACAAGGGACTAAGAGAGGAAGAGATTGAAACTGACTGCGCTGCTTGACTTTATGCGTTTTCTCATGGGGTCCGACTTCCGAGACCTTATGAAAATGATGTTTATTTTAAACTAATTATAAGAAATGAGTCTCTGTTATTATTTTATATTTTTATAAACTCATTACAAAAGATCTCATATATTAATATCGCAATAGATCTCTCTTGTTACGGGTATATCCGTCATAAGCTTGCGACGGGTCAAATATACTCACTTGATTAAATAAGGCAAGAATAAAAGTGCATAGAAAATAACAAATGGTTTGTCTTTCACCCCAAAATGAGTTTTATTTTACTCGTCGCAAACTTGCGACGGATATTGCCGTCACAAATAAGAATTTGTATTAATATCAAGTATTGATCAATACTCAATACCACCTCTCATAAAAAAAAAAATAAGTTATCCCCTCTCTCTAGAAATCTCAAAACCAAAACCCTAATGTTTTTGGAAGCTGCAATGTACCATCCCTATGAAGTCGTGTGTCTGAGGCTTCATGGTCACATTTTTTTTATTAATTTCCTCTTAGATATTCCTTTTTTGTCAATAATGGTTCTTGTAAGTTTATAACTAGAATATTTTCCCAAAAAATGACTAGAAAATATTTACATAATATTATATAGGAAATATTATATATTTAGAAAGCCTTTTTTTGTCAATAACGGTTCTTGTAAGTTTATAACTAGAGTATTTTCTAAAAAAAATGACTAGAAAATATTTACATAATATTATACTCCCTCCTACTATATACTCTTCCCTATTTCCTAAAACGGATTAGTCAGGTTTTCTTCATTTTTTATTTTGGAAACTTTTATTCATTTCACTCTCCTATTATCAAACTTCACCCAACTCTTTTACTCATATTTTATTTTATTTTAATATTTGTTGCCCATAATTTCATATTTAATTCCTAACTAGGTTTTAACCCGTAAAATTCACGAGTCTGTTTTTTAAATTTTAAATGAATATAGTTAATAATAATGGAGATAAACAAATTATTTTTTTACGTGGCCTATTTTAACTTTAGATGAATACCGTAACTAATAATATCAAAGAAAGCTGATTAATTATATAATTATAAATAAATTTCGAATTATTTATGACACATTTCGAATTATTCATATAGTAAATAACAGCTATTGCGTGGGACGTCTTACACGAAGACATTCCAAATTTTTATATTAAATAAATACTCCGTAGTTGTTAAAATGATTCGCATTCACGTGAATAGTCGTCTTACATAAATTAAAATGTAGTCTAATAAATTACGACACTCACATTAGTGTATATACCGAGGATGAGTAATTTATTCCGACCCATATTTAATAAAGATTAAACAAACAAAAAAATAAAAAAATAAAAAATTTCTATAACAAATATTCACGGAATGAAAATTTGATTGATTCCATGATTCCCTAAATTAAAGAAATTTTGCACGGGAGTTATTAATTGGTTTAGTAAATTTAAAATAATTGTGCATAATTCATGGATTCACGAAATCTTGAAATTTTGTTTAAGAAATTAATTGTGCATCATATCTTTCAGTTATTATTATCATTATGATTTTTTCAATTTAGGAAATTTAAACAAAATAAACGTGATTCACGGAATTTACCATGATTCACAAAATTATTATTATTCTTTTCAGTTTAGTTTATTGACCATAATTCACGAATTTTAAAAATTTTGTTTTGGAAATTAATTTCAATCAAATCTTTAGGTTATTATTATTATTATTCTTTTCAGTTTAGGAAATTTATTGAACATGATTTACGGATTTTAAAAATTTTGTTTTGGAAATTAATTTGAATCAAATCTTTAGGTCATTATTATTATTCTTTTCAGTTTAGGAAATTTTGTTCATGATTCACGGATATTAACCATGTTTGACGGATTTAAAAATATTTTATTGGACAATCGGTTTAGTAGTATGTTAGTAGGCTTTAAATCGCGCCACGTAAGACGGAGCTTGTTTTATGTGATGCCACGTCAGCAGCTTGGCTTCTGCATTAGATAAATATATGATTATTCATTCTCCCTCTCCTATCACCAAACCCCACTCAAATTTTTTGCACTTATTTTATTATATACCTTAATTTTTGTGCTCAATCCAAATGGGAACAATATATAGAATAGGAGGGAGTATATTATATATTTAGAAATCAAAGATCATAATCTACAATGAGTCGATGAATGAGTATACATCGACAGGATACAAATCGGTCCTCGTTCATATTTTGTCATAGCTTCGTCCCCGGTAAGGATGGCAGTGGGTCGGGTACCCAACCCAGACCCTCAGGGTCGGACCCTAATGGGTCGGGTATGAGTCTGAATTTTTGAGACCCACTCGGGTATGGGTCTGGTATGGGTAATATATAAAAACATCGGGTCCGGGTCCGGGTCCGGGTCTTGGTGTTGGGACCCTACCCGATCCTTAGACTTTTATATTTATTCATTTTTAAAAAAAACACACATACGAACGTCAATAACTCAAATAATACACACATACATACAGCTATTATTAGTTATCACTAATATATTATACGCATATTTAAATAACCAATAAGAATAATGAGGAAATTAATGAAAATGATAAGTTTGGGTACTAGGTAAATGATACTACCTCCGATTCCTATAATGTTCCCCTTTCCGTTTTGGTCTAATAACATTGATGTTCCATTTTTCCTCTTTTGGACAACTTTGTGTGGTCCAAAATCAATTTCATGTGGGGTCATGTGTATTGTGTGGTCCAAATTAATTTCCTTATTTCTTGTGTCAAAATCAAAAGGGAACAACACAAGAAATCGTAAAGAGTATAATTTAGGGAAAAAATGTTTTGTCAAAAAAAAAAACAGACCCTAGGGTAGACCCTACCCAGGCCCGGACCCTCTGGGTCGGGTATGGGTCCATTAATTTCAGAGCATTTCGGGTATGGTTCGGGTGTGTCCAAGGTATGTGACTCAGGGTCGGGTCCGGATCTTGCTGGACCCTACCCATTGCCAACCCTAGTCCCTGGTGGTGAGTATAGCTCATCGTAAGTCAGCATGTTCTCGATTTTTTCTTATGTGGTCGAGTCTTTCTGTTGATTTGGTTGTCCCCTTCCCCTCGCCCCCTCTCCCACCGATCGGGCTCTTCTACTTTTTTTATAGGGTCGTTTCTGGTCATCCTCCTGTGGTGGTCTTTTGCATGTACCCCGATGGTCCTGGGGGGTTCCTTTGTTGGAATTTGGAGTCTCAGGGGAATGTTGGGTGTGTTTGTGGTGTCCGTGGGTGGCATCCGGAGGGTGGTTTGAGTCTGGGTTGTTATGGTGTGGCAGTGTCTGTGTGGTGTAGCCCTTGGTTATGGTGTGGCTGGTAGGAGGGTGACGGATTGGTTGGTGTGTCTTTGGTTGGGTTGGATGTGGTGGTGGTAATCATTATTATTAATGAATTGTAATAATAAATTGTTAATTATGTTTTTCATTAAAATTACGACATTAGTAACTTTGCATTAGATGTGTGTTATGCCCATCTTTATGTGGTTGTTCGGGATAGTCATGAGTCTTGTTAATTGGCTTATCTCTTTGTCAGGATTTTCGTTACTCGCTAGTTCGGACTACGGTTGGTCTTCTCGTTCTGAGCGGTTCCCAAAGTGTAAGAGTTTTTACTCCGCTAGGCATACACTTTCATGGTCTTTGTCCCTATTTCTCTTTTTCGTTCTACGTCCTCGTGACGTAAGTATACTTTATGCCCTCTTTTTGGATCATGAGGCTCGTTGGTTTCCGAGGTTTCTGAAGAGTGATGATTGTACCTATCGTTTGGCAAGTTTTGCCCGCCCCCTCAGAAATGTGGAGGTTAAAGATGGTGACTTCGGAGCTACACTTCAGTAGTTAGTCATCAATACATGGTTTCTATCCAATGTAGTTACTCTTATGTCTTTGTTTATTGTTTAATTATTAAAAGTGCATTTGACCAAATAAGTCAATTGCCAATTATATGAACCTTGTCTTTTTCGTATTGTAAAAAAGAAACATAAATAAGTGTGAGTGCAACGTGAGAGTCCATAAGTCAAAAGATCATGCAAAAGCCTAGAGTTTCATTCGAAGTTTTTCATGTTACACCATCATGTAAATCTCATCCATGTTTGTACCATCTTATTGTTCATGTTGTTTTGGGGTTTGAATCATTATGTTTAGCTTGATTAGGACATTGCAATTGTTGGGATGTGGTTTCTTGCTTAGAGACAAACAAAGGTTTAGCTTGGGGGAGTTTGATGAGTATTTATTTTATATGCTTTGTACTCCAAGTTTAACTCTATTCTACTTGACTTATGCACTAATATTAGTGTTAATTGAGCTAATATTTGTATTCTATTTGGCTTTGTTGTTTTGTCATGTTTTGTAGGTACTTATGCCTTTATAAGTATAATCCTACTCATAATGCAAAGTTAGAATACAAGTTAAGTCCAAGAAGCAAGTTAATATATGGACCAAGTATGGAAAAATGCATGGTATGTTGCATGGAAATTATGAACTCAGAAAATAATCTAAAGTCAAGCCCAAAATGCAAAAATCAACACATCATAAAAATATCCAAGCATAAGAACCTAAAAACATCTCAAGTGTTAGCCTTCAAAGACCTTAAACCGGATGATAAATCATAGCAATAAAGGCCAGCATTGGATCCCCAATCATTCAATTGGTGATTTAAGGAATAAGTAACTCCGGAGTTGCGTCCCCGATCGGGGTTGGGGTGCTGTAGCCGCTTCCGTTTCAGCCTTATTTTACTATAAAAGGAGCATGCTTTGTGACCTTTAGGGATATCTTTTTCCTCATATTTCTTCCGTATACTTTACAATTCTCTTGTCATAATCTAGTTAGTTCACAAACATTTTCTAATAATTCGCATACATTTACTTACTAGTTCATCATTTGTTTACATTTTCCAAGTTGTATCCAAACTACATTTTTATATATACTAGTTGAATCGCAAGGTAAAGTTTTCAAAATGTGGACATTATCAACTGAATTTTGCGTGTTGTATTTATTTAACTGGTACAGTAGAGCAGTGATATAGCACCTTACTCTACCCTTTATTATCATAATGAACCTACGTCCTCCACATACTCCCCTACTCAATGGTGCTTTGTCACTCTTCCCATTCTTCCCTCTCCACCCTCCTCTGCTCCATCTGTTCCACCCCCCTCAAACAGCTCCCAACACCCCTGCAAATACTCCTAGTACCCCGTGCTACACCTGCTACCACACATGTTTCTACTTTTCCCTCATCTCCTCCATGTACCACATCCCCTTCAGACTTCTCTGCTCCCTCACAATTTGCCTCTGTCCAGCATGTACAGTCTGACTTGTTCAGCCTGTTCACCCCCCTTTGTCAGACCCCCTCTCGTGTCACCACTCAGCTCATGAACAACATTTGTGTGTTGAATCCCCGATATGCCAAGTTAGCCAATATCTCCAACACCTTTCTTCCATCTGTTTCCCTCAAAACTGCCCTATCTGATCAGAAATGGCAGACTACAATGTCTGCCAAAAATTCTGCTCTCATCACCAATAATACTTGGTCCCTTGTTCCCTTTGACATATCTTTCAATGTTGTTGGTTGTCGTTGGGTGTTTCGCATAAAATATAATCCGGACAATATCATCAACAAATACAGAGCTCGTCTTGTCGCTAAAGGATTTCATCAATGAGTGGGTGTTGATTACACTGAAACTATCAGTCCCGTTGTTAAACCCGTCATGGTGCGCCTTATTCTCTCGCTTGCACTCACCGGTGGTTGGTCTCTCAATCAACTCGACATTAACAATGCTTTTCTTCAAAGTACGTTAATTGAAACTGTTTTTATGTCTCAACCTCCAGGCTTTGTTAATCAATCTTTCCCAACTCATGTATCTAAACTCTCCAAATTTATTTACGGTCTTAAGCAAGCTCCTCGAGCTTGGTATAATGAAATTACGAATTATCTCCACTCTTATGGTTTTACTCAATCTTTCTTTGACCTTCTCTATTTCTTTTTAATAAACATTCACTCACCATATATCTTCTTGTTTATGTCGATGACATTATAGTCAACAGTCCCAAATCCCCTCATCTTGATCATTTTGTTTCCTCGTTTGCCAATCGATTTTGTCTTAAAAATCTTGGTTTCCCGTTATACTTTCTCGGATCGCGAGTAGAATTAGCACCTATAACCTTTGGCCTACGACTCACCAAAACCAAGTACATCCGTGCATACGTACTCGCACCCACATGCTTGATTGAAAACCCACCACTACCCATATGATCCCCTATCCTCCCCTCACCCTTGCGTCTGGTCAGTCAAGTCCTAACCCCTCAAACTACTGTGCTACTGCCGGTTGCCTTCAATACCTATCCCTTACCCGACCTGACATTGTTTTTGTTGTTAACAAGCTAGCCCAATTCCTTCATGATCCTTAAGAGTCTCATTGGTTTGCCTTGAAACGACTTCGTTATCTTAAGGGTTCTCTTCAAGTTGGCATTAACCTTCATCGTGACACACCTATGCCCCTCCACTCATTTTGCAATGTTGATTAGGTCGGTGATAAGGATGATTATGTTTCTACCACTGGTTTTATTGTATACCTTGGCCGCAACTCAATTTCAAGGTCTTCCAGTAAGTATCCGTCTGAGAATTTTTTTCAACCTTTTGAAAATGTCCAGTTCATGTCGCTTCTTTCTTACTGCAGTTTGGAGGATATTTCTCCTTCATTGTGATTTTGAGGCAACTATGATGGGTTGTTGACTTGTTGGACTACGGGAAGCACGTATGTGTTAAATTGTGGTATAAATCATAATCTAGCATCTTGGAGACTTCATGAAACATATATTTTTTTTCCAATTTTTTTTACAAGAATGAACTTATATATATATAGAGATAAAAATGTATATTACAAAAAAATATATGAATCAACCCGTATCTAAGCTTACAAATAATAAAGGAAAAGGGAGAAAAAGATGTCCGAATTTCAGAAATTGAAGTCCTCACTTCTAGTGGTACTGACAAAGAAGAAGTCGGAACAAAGGATAATTTTTTGGAAGTAATCAAAAAGATTATTTAAACATATTGATAAGAGGCGGATTGACGCAAGGCCAGAGAGAGGCTCCTCGAAGATGCGATAAAATATGACATTGCACGCACTCAAGTAGGAGAAGACACTCCGGTAACGGAGTTAAAAAAGGAACCCATATATGAAGATGTTTCCGAAGCACCGCCTAGGAGCAGTAAAATAATAAGAAACTTCATAACTATGATCCAGATGCCTAACTTGACACTTGAGGGTCGGAGGCTTCAATATCATGTTAGATTCGAGTCGGGTCAATTTTAAGTCTGGAGAGTTTGGGTCAGTTTGGATTGAATCATGTTATTTTGGATTCGAATTATTTTCGGGTTAATTATTATCAAATCTTATATGGATAATAATTAGTGTGCAACAATAAACGACGTATTATACTGGGCCAGGTTAATTATGTTTTGGGTTAAACTCGGGTCGTGAGTTCGAGTGTCAGGTGAGATTATTCGGGACAGATCACTCAGGTCGGGTTACTTTTTCCAGGTCTACACCATCTGATTTAGGCTTAGTAAACGTTTATCTGTTTTCTATATATCGGTTTAAATTTCATTTAGGTTATTTATTAATTGTGAAATCTATCATCTTTCATTCAGATATCTTGATTTGTGGATCATATGATAAACGAGTGATTTCATAAATATGTTTCATGCAAAAAAAATGATGCATTATATAATTGTAATTCGCTAAATAATCAAGTTAAATACTGCGTAATTTTTATAGTGGTCATATGAATAATATTTGGTCAATCACAAACTTTCAACGGATATACTCGTTACAAATGAGAATTTGTAAATTATAATATACTTAATTAATATATTTGGGCTAAAATTTGGCTTATTATTTGTCATGCAAAACATTAGCTCGAAACTTAGATAAAAATGCTGTTACTTTTTATGATAAAAGGGTTTTGGTTTAGTTTCATCAAAAATATCGTAGGAGTAGTTCATTGATGTTTTGTAGCGTGTTCTTTCAAAGAGTACAAGTAATTTGTGAACGATCTTTAGAACTAATCGGATTTATGTTTATCTCATAAATCAAAAGAAGGATCCCTTCAAAAGCTACATGAAAATAGCAATAATAGGACGAGCCGAATTGTCAGATGCCGTTTTGAGATCCTTAGTTAGTTTCTAAGAAAATTGTTTTTCTTTGGTTTCAATTATGTCTATTCTCTGTAAGTGTCGTATGACGTTCTATTAATGAACTTTTTTTTTTTCAAAAACAAAAAGTCGTGGGAAAAATATTTTGCTAAATATTATAAAATTGAATCATTAACTTCATAAGAAAATTATTTTTATGACACTTACATAGCTCTCTTGATTAATTCTGAATGTCAATTTTCTTTCCTTAGTAGTTCTTTCACTAAACTTAATGTGAAAACAATTATAAATTGGGTAAAAAATGGTGCAAAAAGTCGTACAATAAGTACATATACTATCCTCCGTTTTTATATAATGTACCAATTTGTTGAATATATGAGTGTAGTATTTTAATAAAATGGGTACATTATATAAAAATGGAGGAAGTACTATATAATGAGGTACTAATTAAAATGATTATTGTATATAATAAACAAGTACGATTGTTATGACATGTACAAAATGAAAAAAAAAAGATATTATAAGTCAAAATCAATAATAAAAAGGGTACGAAAAAATACATAAAAAGGTATAAATGTATGACAAAATGGTTTCTCAAAAATTTAGTAAATAATTGTCAATAAAAATTTAGGTAATAGTCAAAAGAAAAATTTTATACGGAGTATATATGTAACACCCCCATTTATTTAGGGGCCTGATCTAGGACTCCCCAAATAACCACAGGTGTTACCATCTCGGATAACCGAGGCAGTAGATAATCACAGGGAAGAAACACAGTACTTTATTAAATAATTTAAATGATAAAACCAGAAGTCTCAAAGCTATTACATTTGTCTCAAGGTAAAAACAAAAGTGTAGACTAAGTAACGTGATCTATCACTAGACTGGTCAGGTTCGTAGCGTCTCCTCCCTTCCAGCTTCCACGAGTCTAAGACCTGTCATTCTGCTCCCCAATAAATTGGATCAACACAGACACAAACAAACAAACAGGGTCAACACGAGGTTGAGTAGGTAATATAATCGAGACATGAAATAACACAGTATACATTTCCTCCATCTCATCAACATTCATTTCTCCACTTCACCTCCAACACACCACACCTACCATGGCCATATCACAAGTCCCTTATCACAAGACCCAAATCACAAGACCCATTTCACAAGCCCCGTTCTCCACGATAATCAATAATAATTGATGCGTGTCTATTTTATGATGTTTTTCATCTATTTTTACACGCATTTCGTCGCTCATTTACTATGTTTCAGCCATAAATTCCCAACAATTGTGCACTTCCGTATTTTTATGCTCTTTTGCAGATTTGTGCGGAAAAATGACGATTTTATGCCAAATTCACGCCCTCGGGTTTTTTTCATAACCAAAGGAACGAAGAAAGCCAACTGGAAGCATTGACCAAGTACCAAGAAATCAAACCAAGACGAAACAAAGCGATCCTACAGGAAAAGCGGTCGACCGACCTACTATTTGGGTCGGCCGACTTTGCCTCTGTTTTGGAAAAAGCCCAGAAAATTCCTGAAGCCCGTAAACAGGTCGACCGACCTACTTGGTGGGTCGACCGACTTCTGCGCAGATCAGAAGCCTTTCGGAAGCCCATAAGAAGTGTTAGAGTCTTTAGGAAACTCCTAATTTCCGCCTATATAAACTAATCTCCTGTTTAGGGTTAATATTTCAGTTTTTTCCTATCAAATCTCACATCAAGTTTTACTTTTAGTTTTATCTTAGAAATAAGAATTATTTAGTTTTCTCTTTAAGTTGTAATCTTTCAATAATTCTCAAGTACTTTAGCTTGTTCATCAATCATTCAAGCATTCAATAAAGTTTGTTCCTTTCCATCTCAATTCCAATTTCCGGTAATTCTTCTTTTAATTTATGCTTCATTGTTATCGGTTTAAGGTAGATTCCCAAAGCTTTATTATTGATTGCATGTTTAGATTGATATTCATCATGATTTCCATATTTATTCCTGTTTTCGTTGTTGTTTTAGTAACCATGAGTAGCAAAATTTCACATGTTAGGATGTAGGGGATGAATATGCGTAGGTAGTATAGGTTCCGAGACCAACCGTAGCAGGGCCGCGGTTGGTCGACCTAATTAGTGGGTCGGTCGACCGAGGCTGTGGTCGGCCGACTGGGCTAGCTGGTCGGTCGACCCACTCGCGTTCGTATTCTGTTTCGTTTTAATTCGTATACCATAATAACCTACAATGAGACTGAAAGGAGACTTGTAGGATGTTAGTAATGACCTACCCAAGATTGAGAGATACGGGAAGGGCATTGGTTTACACCTTAAGATGACTAGGTTACTTAAGACTGAAAGGTATGTAACCTAGAATTTAGGAATCACCCTTATTGTTGACACCCAATAATTGTGAGACCTAGGAACTAATAGCATAGGCCGAAAGGAGCTATTAGGTACCATAGACCGAAAGGATATGTTACACCCCTTACACGACTGCAATACATGTAGACCTTAGGATTTATATTACCTTAGCTATTTATTACCCAAACATCCTAGCATCTCTTTTAATATAGTTTTATTCTCAGCTTTAATCACTTGTTTATTTTAAATCTTTGCCTTAGACTTAGTAACCAACCATAAAAACCCCCAAAATTGCTACTTTAAACATTAACATCAAACAATTAACATTCCCCACCTCTTTGTGGTTCGACCCTGACTTTCACTATCTATTGTTAAAGTTAGGAACTATAAATTTTATCTTTGGTACCCTCAACGATCGATGGGCATCAATAATCATTCAATCTCAATATATCACAATTAAATATATCAATCAAATAATGAGTATCCTCATGTCAGATCACAATAACAGACATAGATATTCCCCTACCTCGAAACTGCGGAAGATAACAGCAAGTGAGCAACTGCTACTAAAAGTGTTCCACGCGGAAACCTCCACCTAGACATATATTATATAATTAATAAAACTCCCTAAATCTCGTAATATACGTACACATTCTATTTAAAACATTTCCTAAAAAGAAAGTTTCCATTAAAAGACATTACCTAAAAGAGTAACTTTCTATATATAGTAACTTCCTTAAATAACTTAACATACACATAAGACATAGACCCAAAATAAATACAAGACAACAATTGATAATAATAATACTATTAGTAATACTAACAATAGTAATAATAATAATAATAATAATAATAATAATAATAATAATAATAATAATAATAATAATAATAATAATAATAATAAAAACAACAAAGTACTCAAAACAGCCCGAACTCACGACTCCCTAACTCGCGTAACAACAACCCCCTCACCACCGCGACACATCCCTACAACCACCAGCCACCACCAGCAACCCGTTCCCTGAATTGCCTACTTCCCTCGCAACCACCAGCAGCCCCTTCGTCGGCCGCCGGTGAGGTGAACCAGGGCCCAGAACCGGCCTGGTTCGTTACCCAGCCACCAGACCAGGCTGTTTTCGAAAGCTTTCGACGCCTACACAAGCCTTGCCACCACCTGACTCAACCACCAGAAACCACCCTGACACCAGACACTACACCCACGGTGGTACCACCGCGTTGACCTCCCCCGAGTCATCGGTGATACCACCCCCAAACACCCTCTGTACTCGCATAAACTGTGACCACGACTAACAGGGAAAACGAAGTCTCCCTTCAAACTCGACACAGCCGCTGGTAACCACCACAACGACCACCACTCTACTCCCTTGACCACCCCCAGGCTTACTATTCTTCCTCCCTTACGCACGCAACACGAAATAAACATCAAAGGTGTTTGTAAAAACCGTGAATGTTCAGACCTGATGACAATTACAGAAATACTGTTGTGACAAGCGATATAAAATCCGCACCCAGTGACCATAGGTGGTTGACAAAGGCGAGACTATAGCCAGGACACGACTCTCAATATCATAGATCATATTTATATAAAAAACAGACCCCGACAACACCATACACAAGGCTGAATTATATCTACAAAACACGACAGACACAAGGAAAAGAGAAAAACGTGTTGAGCATACCTCCTTCTGACTCAGATCGACGCACCCTGACCGTCCTATGTCCACCGTGACCACCACCCTCTTAAAATATGATATGTCGGCTACCAGTATGTATGTGTAGTGTTTGTATGATTGATAGGGTAGATTAGGTTAGAATGGTAGCTTAAATATGACGGCAGGCTGTTGAAGGAATTAGGTATTAGTGTGTTTACTAGGTATGGGCTGTCGTGTGGCACACAAAACGAGGCCCATACTAGGTGCTAAAGGTCACGAGATCAAACCCCCACATCAACATAAGACACAAGCTACCCAAGCAACACATATCGCATAGCAAAATACTTAAATATAACGTAAATAAAACAATATAGCGTAAATATATCATAGCTAACGTAACTTAAATATCGAGGTATTACAGTCTTTCCCCCTTAAAATGAACTTCGTCCCGAAGTTCACCCATACCCACGCACATAACTCCCACCAAAGAATAGAAGTCAACAACACACGGTGAAATGTTACATTCTACCCCCCTTAAAGAAGAGTTACGTCCCCGTAACTTACCTCAATCAAACAGATGCGGGTAACGCTCTCTCATGGATGCCTCGGCCTCCCATGTCGCTTCCTCCATGTTGTGATTGGTCCACAAGACCTTTACTAATGTTGTCTCTCCATTCTGAGTCTTCCGAATCTTTCTATCCAGAATTTCCCTTGGGGTCTCAACATAGGCTAGCTGCTCATCTACCTCAGTTATCTCATGGCTCAACACATGCGAGGGATCACTCACATACTTTCTTAGCTGTGAAACATGGAACACATTATGGACTTTGGATAGAGATGGAGGTAAAGCTAATCGATACGCCACCTCTCCAATTCTATCCAAAATCTCAAATGGTCCAACAAACTTCTGACTCAGCTTGCCTCGCTTCCCGAACCTCATCACACCCTTCATAGGAGATACCTTTAGGAGAGCCTTCTCCCCTACTTCAAATGAAATGAGATCCGCATAACTCTTCTGTCTATCCTGGGCAGCCCGCATTTTCTGTCGAATTATCTGGACTTGCTCAACCATCTCTTGGATCATCTCCGGACCCAGAACTACAGCATCAGCTCGATCATCCCAACACACAGAACTCCGACACTTCCTCCCGTACAACGCCTCAAATGGTGCCATACCAATGCTGGCGTGATAGCTATTATTATACGAGAACTCTATCAACCCCAATCGCTCTTCCCATGATCCCTAGAATTCTAGCACACAAGATTTTAACATATCTTCTAGAGTCTGTATGGTTCTCTCCGTCTGACCATCGGTAGCTGGATGAAAAGTCGTACTCATCTTTAGTTGTGTGCCCAACGCGGACTGCAGCTCTTGCCAAAACTTGAAGATAAATCAGGAGTCGCGATCAGAAACAATATCCTTGGGAACGCCATGCAACTTGACCACATTCTGCACATATGACTTTGCCAACTCAGCCTTACTCCAAGTATCTTTCATTGGAATAAAGTGAGCGGACTTGGTCAACCTATCCACAATTACCCAGATCATGTTGTTGCCCTTGTGGGTTCGAGGCAACCCCACGATGAAGTCCATAGAAATATTCTCCCATTTTCACTCAGGTACATCTAGTGGCTGAACCCTTCCTTGAGGTCTCTTATGTTCACCTTTTACCCTCTGACACGTCAAACATCGCGACACAAACTCGGCAACCTCCTTCTTCATGTTAGGCCACCAGAACGTCTTCTTGAGGTCTTTATATAACTTATCACCCCCTGGGTGAACGGAGTATGGCGTGAGCTTTAGTTAAGATCTTCTTTTTCAACTCATCATTGTCCGGAACACACCATCTCCCACTGAATCGCAAGCTATCGTCAGAATGGATACTGAATTTAGACTATGTCTCATTATCACTTCCCTTGATCATTCTTCGCCACTTCTGGATCCTCAAGTCTTCTTTTTGCAATTCCTTGATTTCTCCATACAATTCTGGCTCTACTGTCAGATCACTCAGAGTATCCCCTTTCCGAATCATGTAAATTCTCATTTCTCCCAACTCACTGTGCAGTCTTACCCTTGATCTGACAGTACTCAATGCATGAACAAATTTCCTACTCAAGGCATCAACAACCACATTAGCCTTGCCCTCATGATAGATAATCTGCATATCGTAGTCACCAATCAACTCTATCCACCTCCTCTGCCTCATATTCAATTCTCGCTGGGTATAGCAAGTTTTTGTGGTCGGAAAACACCTTAAATGTGGCCCCGTACAGATAATGGCGCCACAGTTTCAGTACAAAAACCACAGCCCCGAACTCCAAGTCATGGGTAGGATAATTCTCTTCATAGGTCTTCAATTGTCGGGAAGCATAGGCTATCACTCTCCCATTCTGCATTAGTACACATCCTAACCCATGCTTCGAAGCATCGGTATACACTACAAAGTTATCACTTCCATCTGGTAAGGCAAGGATAGGAGCTGTTGTCAGACGTTCCTTAAGAGTTAAGAACGCCTTCTCACAACTCTCATCCCAAATGAAACGATTCTCTTTTCTCATTAACGATGTTAATGGCTTGGCTAACTTTGAGAAATCTTTGACAAACCTCTGTAATACCCAGCCAATCCCAGGAAACTTCGGATCTCTCCCACATTCTTCGGGCTCTGCCATCTAGTCACCGCCTCAATCTTGCCAGGGTCCACCGACACCCCCTCCTTGGAAATTACATGACCCAAGAAGGCAACCTTCTCCAACCAGAACTCGCACTTACTCAGCTTTGCATACAACCCATTCTCCTCTAGAGTCTTCAACACGGTTCTCAGATGTTCTTCGTGCTCTTCTTTATTCTTGGAACACACTAAGATGTCGTCGATAAACACAACCACGAACTTATCCAGGTACGGACTGAATACCCGGTTCATCAAATCCATGAATACGGCTGGTGCATTAGTCAACCCGAACAACATAACCACAAATTCGTAGTGGCCATACCTCGTTCTAAAAGCGGTCTTGGGAATATCCTCATATTTAATCCTCAATTGGTGATAACCCGATCTCAGATCAATTTTTGAAAAGACTCCGGCTCCAGCCAACTGGTCGAATAGATCATCAATTCTAGGCAAGGGGTAGCGGTTCTTAATAGTCACATTGTTCAGCTCTCGGTAGTCAACGCAAAGTCTCAGACTCCCGTCCTTCTTCTTCACAAAAAGTACTGGTGCTCCCCAGGGTGACACACTAGACCGGATGAATATCTTCTCAACCAATTCATCCAGTTGCTTTTTCAATTCTTCCATCTCTTTTGGTCCCATACGGTAAGGTGATTTTGATATTGGTCCTGCTCCTGGCTTGAGATCGATAGAGAAGTCGACCTCTCTCCTAGGTGGCAATCCTGACACATCGTCTCGGAACACCCCCTCAAGCTCCCTCACTACAGGTATCTCACTAACACTCGGGGTCTCCGCCTCACAATTCTACATTTGACACAAGATCAAACTATCCCCCTTTCTCAGACTAGACTTAAGAGTATTAACAGATATGAACTTGACCTTAGGTTTAACCATGAATCCCCTATAGGTCACTCTCACCCCCTTAGGTCCTCTCAGAGAAATCTTCTTTTGATAACAGTCAATAAAAGCTCGATATTTCCCCAACCAATCCGTTCCCAGAATTACTTCAAAATCCCCCAATGGAAACTCGATAAGGTCGCAATGGAAAACCACTTCCCCAATCTTGATGGGCACACTCCTAAAGACTCTATTACATGACACCGATTCCCCGGATGGTATTGTTACAGAATCCTCAACCCAATCATAGATATCAAGCTCTAACACCCTAGCATGTTCTCTAGACACAAAAGAATGAGTAGCTCCAGAATCGAAGAGTACAAAAGTAGGTTTAAGATTCACAAGAAAGGTACCAGTCACGACATGGGCATCATCCTTGGCAGCCTGCTTCTCCGTAGCAAAGAGTTTGCCAGTGGTCTTCACTCCACTCTGGCTAGTAGTGGCTGCTCCTGACTGATGATTGCCTTCAGCTAATGTCTTCTGGTTACTACCACTCCCGTTGTACTGGTTATGGTGGGAACGGTTTTGATAATTGTTATAGCTCCTCTGGTAGTTGTTGCTAGTACCAGACCTTGTGTTTCCCCCATAACCTAACATAGGAGTACGATAACCTCCACTCCTTGAAGTATTCATGCGGGACCCACTGTACCCCGAAGTTGGAGTACGGTAACCCCCAGATTGATATCCGCCTAAGGATCGACACACAGCTTGCTTATGTCCCGTCTTTACACACCCATAACACACTATACCCACGGAACTGGTTCCCGAACCCCCACTCCTATAGTTACCACCACTCTGGTTCTTTGCACTCGCTGAGGTACTGTGGTTAAAGTAACCATTGTACCTGTTGGAATTCTGCTTTTTCGACCCTGAATTTTCACTCAAGGCCTCCGTCTTCCTCTTATTACTCCTGGTCTTCTTTTCCTCCTTTATCATATCAGCTAGTCTCTCAGCTGCCCCAGCCCGCAAATAGATGTCACGGACTGTGGTGGGCGGTGGTGCAATAAGTCTCTTCTTGACCGCAATGGTTAACCCCCTCTCGAACTTCATGGCAAGCATAGCCTCATCCATCCCCATCTCTCCCACATGGCTCAGCAGCTGAAGGAACTTCCTGTAGTAGACCTCCACAGCCATCTCCTCAGTCATTTGAAAAACCTCAAATTCCTCTCTTAACTTGCTCTTTTAAACCTCAGGTAGGAAGACTTCGAACAAGATCCTCTTGAATGCGACCCATTCCACGTGATTGATCCCATCCTCGACAGCAGCTTCTCGAATTTCTCCCTTATTCCCCGTCCACCAATCGCCAGCCATTCCCCTCAAGTAATGAGCAGCTTGGTTTACTCTCAGTTCTTCTGGACAGTCTATTAACTCGAACAAGTTGCTGAACTCCCGATACCATTCTCAAAGTAGGTGAGGTTCCCCTTCCCCGGTGAATTGAGTAGGGTTATGCCTTGCGATAGTGCTCATCTTAGCAGAATCCATGCGTCTGGCCTTTAGGGCCTCATTCTCAGCTATCAGTAGGTCTAACTCTTCTTGTGTGATATTAGCTGCGTTATTAATTCTTGGAGGCATTCTATGACATACAAGAAAAAGATGAGTCCCGGTTTATAAGTATGAGTACTCATTCGTATTAAGGTCATAACCTTTAAACATCGGGTTACATATACAACTGATATATATATATATATATATATATATATATATATATATATATATATATATATATATATATATATATATATATATATATATATATATATATATATATATATATATATATATATTAATAGTACTTTCCTACACATGACTCAGGGATCACATAACCGCATATCATTAGACATGGCATAAATATTAATATAACACTGATTATCGCATGTATCCACATTATGTACTCTATGTGGAACAACCATATAATTCTGATATTCATACTTTTTCTTCATATTCATGCCATTCATATAACAGACGGATTCTATAACTCCTTATCATGCTTTACCACAAAATCACTTCATATTCTACCCTTTTCGCTCGTATTCACTCAAGGTATCCGGGTAAAACTGAGAGGGCCTATGGTTCGGTGTGAGGGGGCCCCAGACTCATACTTCCCCTTTAGTGTGCTCCTAACAGTTCTATCCCGGGGTTCATTTTATTTAGACTCTTCCTACATTCATTGGGTTCATTAGGTTAGGCCTGAGGATCGTTCGCTCTGATACCACTTTGTAACACCCCCATTTATTTAGGGGCCTGATCCAGGACTCCCCAAATAACCAAGGGTGTTACCATCTCGGATAACCGAGGCAATAGATAATCACAGGGAAGAAACACAGTACTTTATTAAATAATTTAAATGATAAAACCAGAAGTCTCAAAGCTATTACATCTGTCTCAAGGTAAAAACAAAAGTGTAGATTAAGTAACGTGATCTATCACTAGACTGGTCAGGTTCGTAGCCTCTCCTCCCTTCCAGCTTCCACGAGTCTAAGACCTGTCATTCTGCTCCCCAATAAATTGGATCAACACAGACACAAATAAACAAACAAACAGGATCAACACGAGGTTGAGTAGGTAATATAATCGAGACATGAAATAACACAGTATACATTTCCTCCATCTCCTCAACATTTATTTCTCCACTTCACCTCCAACACACCACACCTACCATGGCCATATCACAAGTCCCTTATCACAAGACCCATATCACAAGACCCATTTCACAAGCCCCGTTCTCCGCGATAATCAATAATAATCATTCAATCTCAATATATCACAATTAAATATATCAATCAGATAATGACTATCCTCATGTCAGATCACAATAACAGACATAAATATTCCCCTACCTCGAAACTGCGGAAGATAACAGCAAGTGAGCAACTACTACTAAAAGTGTTACACGCGGAAACCTCCACCTAAACATATATTATATATATAATTAATAAAACTCCCTAAATCTCGTAATATACGTACACATTCTATTTAAAGCACTTTCCTAAAAAGGAAAGTTTCCATTAAAAGACATTACCTAAAATAGTAACTTTATATCTATATTAACTTCCTTAAATAACTTAACATACACATAAGACATAGACCCAAAATAAATACAAGACAACAATTGATAATAATAATACTATTAGTAATACTAACAATAGTAATAATACTAATAATAATAATAATAATAATAATAATAATAATAAAAACAAAGTACTCAAAACAGCCCGAACTCACGACTCCCTAACCCGCGTAACAACAACCCCCTCACCACCGCGACACGTCCCTACAACCACCAGCCACCACCAGCCACCACCAGCAACCCGTTCCCTGAATTGCCTATTTCCCTCGCAACCACCAGCAGCCCCTTCGTCGCCCGCGGTGAGGTGAACCAGGTCCCAGAACCGGCCTGGTTCGTTACCCAGCCACCTGACCAGGCTGTTTTCAAAAGCTTCCGACGCCTACACAAGCCCTGCCACCACCTGACTCAACCACCAGAAACCACCCTGACACCAGACACTATACCCACGGTGGTACCACCGCGTTGACCTCCCCCGAGTCATCGGTGATACCACCCCTAAACACCCTTTGTACTCGCATAAACTGTGACCACGACTAACAGGGAAAACGAAGTCTCCCTTCAAACCCGACATAGCCGCTAGTAACCACCACAACGACCACCACTCTACTCCCTTGACCACCCCCAGGCTTCCTACTCTTCCTCCCTTACTTACGCAACACGAAATAAACATCAAAGGTGTTTGTAAAAACCGTGAATGTTCAGACCTGATGACAATTATAGAAATACTGTTGTGACGAGCAATATAAAACTCTGCACCCAGTGACCATAGGTGGTTGATAAAGGCGAGACTATAGCCAGGACACGACTCTCAATATCATAGATCATATTTATATAAAAAACAGACCCCGACAACATCATACACAAGGATGAATTATATCTAAAAAACACGACAGACACAAGGAAAAGAGAAAAAACGTGTTGAGCATACCTCCTTATGACTCAGATCGACGCACCCTGACCGTCCTAAGTCCACCGTGACCACCACCCTCTTAAAATATGATATGTCGGCTACCAGTATGTGTAGTGTTTGTATGATTGATAGGGTAGATTAGGTTAGAATGGTAGCTTAAATATGACGGCAGGCTGTTGAAGGAATTAGGTATTAGTGTGTTTACTAGGTATGGGCTGTCGTGTGACACACAAAACGAGGCCCATATTAGGTGCTAAAGGTCACGAGATCAAACCCCCACATCAACATAACACACAAGCTACCCAGGCAACACATATCGCATTGCAAAATACTTAATATAGCGTAAATATATCATAGCTAACGTAACTTAAATATCGAGGTATTACAATATAGTATACTAAAATTTAAAATTATATATATATATATATATATATATATATATATATATATATATATATATATATATATATATATATATAATCAGATCATAGAAGTCCATTCTAATGTTGAGTCCTAGAGTCCTATTATAAGCCATTGGATCTAGGAGTATGAATGGTTGAGATTAAACAAAAAAATATTCACCCAACATGCAATAAATGTGTTGTCTCCCATAATTTCAAAACACAAACCCTAATCCCCTCCCTCATTCATTCAATGCCTCCCTAACTCTCTCCTCTCTCTCTCTCTAACTCTCTCTTCTCTCAACACCACCACCCAAATAACAAAACCCTAAAAACTAAGTATTCTCCCTACCATAAACCGCCTCACGCTGCCGCCACCCTCCTGCCGTCGCCGCCCTCCTACCGTCGCCGCCACCCTCTGCCGCCGCCACCCTCTACCGCACTTGCCGCGCGCCTCCATTCCCCCACCGCAGCCACCCATAATAGCTGACAACAACCTCCTCCTTGAACCCGTATTCAGTTTTTTTTTTTTTTTTTATGATTTATATGTTATTTCGAATCTTTTTTTTTCTTAGGTCTATAATATTTCTGTTTTTCTTTATTTTGTATTTTTTCAGATTTATATTTCTTGGTTTTTTTTCCTACTTTTTTTTTTCAAAAAATGAGGATTTGGTGGTGGTGGGTCATGTATGGGGATGGTGGCAGTGGTGACGTCGAAAGGGTGGTGGGTATTATAGTGGTGGTGGTTTTGATTTTTTCAGATTTGAATTATTTTTGGATGGTGGTGGTTGTCAAAAAATGTAGGTCTACTAAAAAAATCCATGGAGTTCCACTGAAAAAATGATGGAATTACGCCCCTAAAACAGTGGAGTCCACCCCTAAAACAGTGGAGTTCACCCCCTAAAACAGTGGAGTTTCACCCCCTAAAACAGTGGAGTTCCACCTCGAAAACAGTGGAGTACAATCCCTAAAATAGTGGACTTCCACCCCTAAAATAGTGGAATTCCACCCCTAAAACATTGGAGTTTCACCCCTAAAACAATATAGTTCCACCTTTAAAAGAGTAGAGTTCTACCTTTAAAACAATGACCCTAAAATAGTGGAATTCCACCCCTAAAACAGTGGAGTTCCACCCCTACAACAGTAGAGTCCACCTTTAAAATAGTGGAGTTCTACCCCTAAAACAATGACATCTATATCTATATAAAAGTATATAAGAAGAACCACTATACATGAATTGGACACGTGTCACTCTCACATTAAAAATTTTCCCGCCCAAGTTCTCATTATATGATTAAGTTTTGGAAAAAATATCCTCACTCATTAATGTATACAAAATCTTGAAAAAAAATATTCTTAAGCATATCTTTAACAATGAGATCCAATCGAATTGCCAAATTAACGGATAGAATATCCAATATATTTAATTCCTGTAAATATATATTTTGACAAAAGGTCAAAATAACCTTAAATTATATTAATACGGAAAACAATATTTATATAACTATTAATAAACAATCAAAGAAATACACCTGAAAAAAACGACAACTAATCTTTAAATAATCAATCAAAGAAATACACTCGGAAAAAACGGCAAATAATATCTAAATAACCAATCAATAAAAGATAAACAATCTTGAGCCAATTATGTTATTGAGGCGGAATATATATTACGTAAAAAATTGTGTAAATCGCATACATATACAGCCCAAACAAACAAAAATACTAGATTCCTTGAAATTTATATTTGGGTATAATACATGTCATATACTAGCTTAAGGTAAAAATGGAATATATTGTATGATACAGCTATTCTAGATATAGAATGCAATAGGATGAAATCCATAAAAAATATTGCATCTGTATAAGATGTTGTATTCTTATCTTATAAAAGATATTGCAGCCGTAAAAGATACTATTTTAAAATTGTATTTTTATCTTCAATATTGTACGTATGAAATTTATTGTACGATACAGTTATTGTACGTATATAATGCAATATGATCTATATATAACTATAATAGAGAAATCATTGGACATATGTCAGTCATTGGTTAAATATTCTTTCGTCCATTAGTTATTTCGCTATTTATGGGATTATTATTTTTTCTCTTTTTATAATTTTAGCTAATCATGTTATCTATATCCATTTATAATTTATTTCTCTTTTACGATTTGATTACCTAGAATTTCTATTTATTTGATTTTACTTGAGTACTTAAATGTTTACGGAGTATTACTCGGTCAATAATATCTTATTTGTAAATAAATGCAGAGCATTTGCTAATGTAATTCAATAAACCAATCTTTTTTATGCTTGCAAAAATTTAGAACTTAGATTTTGTGTTCAAGGTTTATAATTGATTCTACTAAGACATTAGTTTTGTAGGATTATTTTTCAAGTTTTTTTACGACAATATTTTAAAATAGGAAGACCTTAAAAAAGACGGGAACATATTAACTGTTCCATGACATTATTCTACTGAGATATTAATTTTGTATGACTTATTTTACGGCAAATAAATTGAACATACTACTACAGTATTTCCGCACAACACATACTTTCCGTAAATGAAAACCGTACAAATTACGCATAGTCCACCAATACGGCAACATCAGTCCAAAACTATGACACGATGTATTTCCTTATTTACACCCTTTTTACTTTTGCCCTCCTTGTTTTGTTACACTTTTTTCATACTATACTTGGTAAATGGGTCGAATCAAGTTCTGTCAGACTAATTTGGGTCGGGTAAGTTTAGTTCATCATTATTTCGGGATAATTCAGGTTGTGTATTTTGATGTGTTGGTCGGTTTAAGTGGGCCGGGTCATTTTCGAGTTAATGATCAAGAGCGAAAATCATTATTTTGGATCTTGGTGGTTTCAGATCGGCCACTTCGGGTTGGATCAGTTATGAATCAAGATAATTTAGGTAATTTTGGGCCGGGTCAGATCAATTCGTATTTTGGGTCACATTCGGGTGTTGTAGTTTGGGTCAATGTCGGATCTTAGGTCAGCCTATTTTTGGATCTGTAACAACTATTATTCTTAAACACTTTGAAATATGACAATAATAAAAGTATAAACTGTGATAGTCGACTAACTGAAAATAGGAGCTTAAAAATAAAGATAAAAGGCGGGACCAAATATTACTCCAAACCTCAAATTACAAATAATGAATTGTGTCTGACTATTTTAACCTATTGACAACACTATTATTCTGATTTTTTATACATTTTAAACATTTATCTATATAGAACTACGAATTATTCAACTATGCATTTGCGTGCAATTTGCGCGGGTTCTAAGCTAGTAAAACAATGAAGTTCCACCCATAATAAGAATAAAATTCCACCCTAGAAACAGTGGAGCTCCACCCCTAAAACAGTGGTGTTCCATCTCAAAACAGTAGAGTTTCATCTTTAAAACAGTGGAGTTCTACCCCTAGAACAATGACCCTAAAATAATGGAATTCCACCCCTAAAACAGTGGAGTTCCACCCCTAGAACAGTAGAGTTCCACCTTTAAAACAGTGGAGTTCTACCCCTAAAACAATGACATAAAATACTTAAAACAGTGGAGTTCCGCTCTAAAAATAATGGAGTTACACTCAAAATTAGAGTTACACTCATAAAACAGTGGAGTTACACCCATAAATCAGTGGAGTTACACTCATAAAACAGTTGAGTTAGACCTGATCATGGGGAATTAAATTAAGAGAGACAGAGCATTGATTGCATGTTTGGTGAGTATTTTTTTTGTTTTAATCTCAGCCATTAATTTTGTAAGATCTAATTGTTTATATTAGGACTCTAGGACTCAACATAGCAAGTGGACTCATTTGAACTCCGCTCTCTCTCTCTCTCTCTTATATATATATATATATATATATATATATATATATATATATATATATATATATATATATATAAAGGCCGGATCACGTGAGGCCGCCTATTACGGTGAGGCCGCCGAACCCTTACTATGTTGCACATGATTTTCAATGTTTATTAGACTAATTTCAATGGGATGAAAATTATGGGTCATTTATAACAATTCATTTGGCCCAAATATTTTCTCTATCTAAAAAAATTATCCATTTTGCTCTTTTTCTTATTTCGTGAAATTTGGGCTTAAAATATTTGTTTACTCACAAAATGTTTAATTTCTTATTTTGTGAATCTTCGACCTTAATTTGTGAACTCGGGACCTTATTTCGTGAAACTTAGACTTAAAATGTTTGTTTGCTCACAAAATGGATAATTTCTTACTTCGTGAATTTCGGACCTTAATTTGTGAAACCGAAACCTTATTTCGTGAAACATGGATTTAAAATGATTTTTTACTCACGAAATATATAATTTCTTATTTCGCGAATCTTGGACCTTAATTTGTGAAACCGAAACCTTATTTCGTGAAACTTTGAATTAAAATGTTTGTTCACTCACAAAATGTTTAATTTCTTATTTCGTGAATCTTGGACCTTAATTCGTGAAACCGGAACCTTATTTCGTGAAACTTGGACTTAAAATGTTTGTTCACTCACAAAATGTTTAATTTCTTATTTCGTGAATCTTGGACCGTAATTCGTGAAACCGGGACCTTATTTCGTGAAACTTGGACTTAAAATGTTTGTTCACTCACCAAATGTTTAATTTCTTATTTCGTGAATCTTGGACCTTAATTCGTGAATCTGGGACCTTATTTTGTGAAACGTGAATTTAAAATGTTTGTTTACTCACGAAATGTATAATTTCTTATTTCGTGAATCTTGGACCTTAATTTGTGAAACCGGAACCATATTTCGTGAAACTTGGACTTAAAATGTTTGCTCACTCACGAAATGTTTAATTTCTTATTTCATGAATATTGGACCTTAATTTGTGAAACCGGAACCTTATTTCGTGAAACTTGGACTTAAAATATTTGTTTACTCACGAAATGTATTATTTCTTATTTCGTGACCTTAATTTGTGAAACCATGACCTTATTTCGTGAAACTTGGACTTAAAAATGTTTGTTTATTCCCAAAATGTTTAATTTCTTATTTCGTGAATCTTGGACCTTAATTTGTGAAATCGGGACCTTATTTTGTGAAACGTGGATTTAAAATGTTTGTTTACTCACGAAATGTATAATTTCTTATTTCGTGAATCTTGGACCTTAATTTGTGAAACCGGAACCTTATTTCGTGAAACTTGGACTTAAAATATTTGTTGCGCACAAAATATATAACTTTATTTCGTGAATCTTGGACCTTAAATTGTGAAACCGGGACCTTATTTTGTGAAACTTGGACTTAAAATGTTTGTTTACTCACGAAATTTTTAATTTTTTATTTCGTAAATATTGGACCTTAATTTGTGAAACCGAACCTTTATTTCGTGAAACTTAGACTTAAAATTTTTGTTTACTCACTAAATGTTTAATTTCTTATTTCATGAATCTTGGGCCTTGATTTGTGAAACCGGACCTTTCTTTCGTGAAACTTAGACTTAAAATGTTTGTTACTCACGAAATGTACAATTTTTTATTTCGTGAATCTTGGACCTTAATTTGTGAAACCGGGACCTTATTTCGTGAAACTTGAACTTAAAATATTTATTTACTTACAAAATGTTTAATTTTTTATTTCGTGAATCTTGGACCTTAAAAGTATATACCTAACTCCTCGATAAAGTATATAGAGATTGATATTGCGTCGGCTCATACTCAGCGCCCATTGATGAGGGAAACACTGGTAGTCAGTATATTCGACGCATACTTTGTAGAATCATAAGAGGAAATGCTTTTACACGAGCTTATACTCAGTGAAATAACTGTGAAAATTAGAGTATGAATAGAGGGAAAGGAAACACTAATAAAACATAAGCACGCTACTGCAAATTCAATATCAATTCAACATTCGTGTATTTATCAGGCATCAAAATTATATACCTAACTCCTCAATAAAGGATAAGAATCAATATTCTTCTAAATAATGGAACTTGGAGCGTTGACGTTGAACTTGATTTTTTTACGACCCACGGACAATTGAAAGTTCAGCGCGTGAGTTCATAGGCAAGGGAAACTCAAGTAATCTTTCATTGCGTGAATTCGGTGAATAAAAGCTGTAACAATAATATATGAGATTAGTGTCATAATCTAATGAGTCTACAAGTAGTAGATCCAACGGCTTAAAAAGGGTCCAGCGGCCTCACCCTAAGAGGGGTGCCTCACGTGATTCAATTTCTATATATATATAGTTGTACAATATACTTCTTTCTATCTTCTACATATACTCGCCCTTTGCTTCATGAGTGTCTCGAGCGTACCGCGAGAGTCCATGGTATAAAGTCTCTATAGTCTCTAGTCTTGCAAAGTTTGACAACACCATAACTCGTTTGCATGATTTGAATACTATCTCATTTTATACTTGGCATTGGTCTAGGCTAACATGTAAATTTCGCTCTGAGATTGAAATCGTTCCATTAGTTAAGATCGAGTCTATTTCTTGCTTGAGGACAAGCAAGGGTTTGGTTTGGGGAATTTGATGCGTATCTATTTTATGATGTTTTACATCTATTTTTACACGCATTTGGTCGCTCATTTACTATGTTTTAGCCCTTATTTCCCAACAATTGTCTACTTTCGTATTTTTATGCTATTTTGCAGAATTATGCGGAAAAAGGGCGATTTCAAACCAAATCCGTCCTCAAGTGATTTTTATAGCTAAGGACACGAACGAACAAGCCTAGCGCGCATTTCAAGGCCTGAAGATAGCATAAGCAAAGGTGCATATAGCAAAGAATCGATCCACGATGTTGCAGCCTGTTTCAAATGGCTATATCTCGAGTTCTAGAGCTGATAATGGAGTGATTTCAGTTGGAGGTGAAAGATTATCCTCTTAGCTTTCCAACGCCGCAAGAATCGCTTGATTACGATAAGTAACGAAGAAATGGCAGCTGTTTTAAGATCGACGCGCGCTGCAGTCTTGAAATTGGGTCGACCGACCCACAAAGTAGGTCGACCGACCTCAGCGCTGACCCAGAAGTTTCCGCGAAGCCCATTAAAGTGTTTAGGTCATTAGGAAACTCTTTAATTCCGCCTATTTAAGCTAAATTACGGGATTAGGGTTAATAATTCAGATTTCCATCAAGTTTTATACCTAGTTTTTATCATTCAAGCTAATAATCTAGTTTGTTCATCAAGTTCCTAGTTTTAGTTTTATCTTTAAATTATAATCTTTCAATAATTCTCAAGCATTCAATAAAGTTTGTTCCTTTCTACCTTAATTCCGATTTCTGGTAATCACTCTCTTAATCTAGTTTCATTATTGTTCTTATTGTTATTGCATCCGGTTTAAGTTAGAATCTCAAGCTTTATTAATTCTTGCATGTTTAGATTATCGTTCGCCATGTTTTCTATATCAAATCTCGTTTTTATTATTGTTCCAGTAATTATGAGTAGCTAAATTTCATATGTTAGGATGTAGGGGATGAATATGCATAGGTAGTAGAATTCCGAGACCGACTTGTAGAAGAGCCGTGGTCGGCCGACTCAATTAATGGGTCGGTCGACCAAGGCGGTGGTCGGCCGACTGGAGTAGCTGGTCGGTCGACCCACTCGCGTATGTATTCTGTTTCGTCTTTCTTTGTTGACTATAATACCCTACAATGAGACTGAAAGGAGACTTGTAGGATGTTAGTAATGACCTACCCAAGATTAAGAGATACGGGAAGGGCATTGGTTTACACCTTAAGACGGCTAGGTTACTCAAGACTGAAAGGTATGTGACCTAGGATTTAGGAATCACCCTTATTGTTGACACCCGATAATTGTGAGACCTAGGAACTAATAGCATAGGCCGAAAGGAGCTATTAGGTACCATAGACCGAAAGGATATGTTACACCCCCTACGCGACTGCAATACATGTTGACCTTAGGATTTATATTACCTTAGCTATTCATTACCCCAAACATCCTAGCATCCCTTTTATCGTATTTTATTCTCATCTTTTATTATTTGTTTGTTTTAATCTTTGCCTTAGACTTAGTAATCAACAAATCAAACCCCCAAATTTGTTACCTTTAAACATTAACATTCAAACAATAAGCACTCCCCACCTCTTTGTGGTTCGACCCTGACTTTCACTATCTATAGTTTAAGTTTAGGAATTATAAATTTATCTTTGGTACCCTCAACGACGGGCATCAGCGGCGAAGTAGGTGAGTCCACACAGCTCTGAGCCCCATGTTATCACGTTAATAGTTCTAGTGCAGACAGGAGGGCTAGAGGGTGCTACCTGACGAGTTGCGTTCACCTTGGTCCCTTTTGGCAGGATGTGGTTCAGGTTACCCTGCTCGTACTGATATCGGACCTCCTTCTTGAGGGTGATGCAGTCTTCGGTCGTGTGCCCGATGTCCTCGTTATGGAAGTCACACCTCAGGTTGGTGTCCCTTCTGTCTTTGCTCCTTTCCTCTGCCCTTTTCTTGGGCCACTTGACTTTTTCTCCCAGCTCTTTCAGGGTTTTGATTAGTCCTGCAAGATTGATCGTAAAACCATACTCTTGTACCTTTGGCGGCAGGTTCAGATCATTCTTCCAGCTTTTTCCCCCAGAGACCTTATGCACTGGCCTGTTGTAGAGTTTTGACCTCTCCTGCCTGTCTGCTGCTGGTGTCTTCCTACTGGTGGAGGCGGAGCTGCAGCTGATCCTCCTGGGTCCTGCGTCCTCTTCTATTCGGATGGCGTCCAACGCCTTTTGCTGGACCTGAGCATATGCTGTGCATGGCCATTTGGTTAGCTCTTTGTATAGGTCGGAGGCCTGTGGTAGCCCCCAGCGAAAGGCATGGATGGTAGCCTTTTCCTCGCAATGGGGTATGGATACCATCTCCTTGTTGAATCTGGCTAGGTAGTCTCTGGTGGACTCCTCATCACCCTGCTGGATCTGGTAGAGATCACTACTTTGCTTTTCTGGCCGCCTGCTGCTGGCGAACTGTTGGTTGAACGCATTCACCAGGCCTGCAAAGCTGGAGATGCTGGAGTTGGGCAGGTTAACGAACCATTGGAGGGCGGCTCCTGAGAGGGTACCCGAATCCTTTGCACATACACGCCTCTTTTAGGGATCCAGAGGCTGTTATTACCATCATCTTTTGCTTGTACTGGTTGATGTGATCTATCGGGTCGGCCGTTCCGTCATAGCTCGTCATGTTTGTGGGGGTGAATCCTTTAGGCACGTCTACCGAGACTATGTTGTGGGTGAACGGGGAATCTGTGTAGCTGTCTGGGGCCGCCTTCTCCAGGGGTCTTGGCATTCCTGGTATGCGGCTGACTAAGTCCCACAGCTCTTTGTATTGGTGCTCCCAAGGATTTGGTCCTACAAGAGGGTTAGCGAAATTCCAAGGGGTATTATGAATGAGAGGTGCATACCCTGGCGCTCCCGGGGTCTGACCGACCATGGGTTGGCTGAGTACCTGCTGACTCATCGGTACGGTGTGGACTATTGACGGCGTTTGTTGGGTAGAGTATCCTGACGATCCAGCTCCCAGCAGAAGTGGTTGCCTTGCCGACGATCCTTCTCCTTGCGTCCAGCCCGAGGTTGGGGTGGAGAAAGGTCCTGCATTACCATGACGGTTAGCACTAATGGGTAATCTTGCAAATCCGTTACCTGGGGCCCCTGTTTGTGGTGGGGGTGAGTCTAGGTCGACGGAAAGGTAGCCCAGTCCTGTAGGAGCGATTCTTTCTGATGGAGTTATTCCCGCGAGGTCTAGTCTTGTGACTATTTCGTTGGGGATAGTTCTAGCCTCACTTCTGCTTCCGGGAGGCCTTGGGATTACGGCTTCCGTGCCTGGCCCTCCGTTGATGCGTGGAGGCTGATTCTGCGCGGTGACCAACTTTCTTAGCTCCTGGTTATCCTTTTTCAAGCCGTCGACCGCTTGATGGAGGGCAAAGATTCCTTCCATCATGGTCTTCCACATGGCCGGGGTGGGAGTGTCTCCACTGGTGTCACCTGAGCTGGCCACCGTGCCGCCGCTGGTGATGCATGACTGCATCTGGGAAGCGCTGACGCTGAGGGGAGCCGCCGCTGCCGGAGCTGGAGTTTCCTGAGCCCCCACAGAGATGGAGGTGGCTCCTGTCACTGCGGAAGTAGGTTGCGAGGTTGTTTGAGAGGTTGTGTTTGTCATTTTGAGAGATTTTTTGAAGAGTTTTGGATTTTTTGCACTTTTGGGTTGAATAATCACTACAGCCCCACGGTGGGCGCCAAAATGTTTAGGTCAAAATTTACCTAATGTTATTTATGGAGGTTATAATGATTCCAAACCCAATTTAGGATATGTTAAACAGATTAAGCACTTAGAAGATTTGGGAGAGAGATGTAGAAGAACACAAAGAATGATGACGCAGGAAACCCCTTAGGGAAAAACTGCGGGAGGAAGGTTTCCTCCAAGTTCTACTAGAATTTTCCTTCAGAGTATGTTACAGTTTACAAGTATTTCTTAGGGTTTTTCTTAGTGATGTGTATGCTAAGTTGGATGATGAATGAATCCCTAATGCACTATGTTTACATATATATAAGGACTTGATTCTATGGACCGTTGGATTTTGCTCTAATCCAACGGATCTCTTCTTCCTCTTTTATCCCCTTTAGGCTTCTTCTTCCTGCTTGCTTTTTCTGACGGAGCCTGGGTGTGTGGCCATTTATGTCAAACCTCGAGCCTTGCTTCTTTTAACCTTTTCCCTCTCCTCGTTTTTGCTGCTCCCCTCCTTCTCCTACACTCTTCTTCATGCGCTGACCTCCCCTTCCTTTTATCCCATTGACTTTCGGTGCCAAATGTATAATTTCCTTCCAATTACGTGATGCCACGTGTTAGCTTATAAAATGTTATTTTTAGGGCATAACAATGATATAGTTTATTTGTATGACCGAAGTGTCGATAAAAATGAAGTGTATGGTACGAACGTGACATGTGTGCGATGGATTAAGACCCTCGTACATGAATTCAAACACTAAACAACGAAGTTACTACAAGTTAACAACACAACCACTTGATTTCACCAAATTCCAAACATATACTATTTGTAAATATCAAGTGTACGTGCATTAGATGGCCCAAAGCATGGCCCGCCCGGCCTTTTGGGACTTCTTTTCCAAGGCATCATCAGCCTAACTCAACCCACACTCGGATTGAGCCAGACTCTGTTCACTCATAACTCATAAGAGGCTCAGCCTACCCAAGTCCCAACTACCCAAGCCTGTAGAAAAAAATAGCTTATCGGACCAGGTTATCGTCATGAAAGAGCCAGCCCGTCCACACCAATAATATAGGCCAATTCATGGACTGTTTCTAGGCGGTCCGACTCTTAACCAAGTCGTGGCCATGTCTAGCTAACGTGCATTGACAATTAATAAATACATCAACAAAGGTTATTAATTAGGGTTATTTTATATGAATAATCCAACCTATACCCCATCTTCTCATATTAATCTCTACTAACGATTAACTGAGAAAAATCCAACGTATGACCTCAATTATCTTTCATTGAACTTTGTCTATTTTTGAACTCTTATTTTCGATAAGTAAGCACGTCACCTTGACTTACTTTTTGTTTTTCCTTCTTCCTAGACAAAAAGTAAGTGAAGGTGGCGTGCTAACCTACCGATAATAAGAGTTTAAAAATAGTCAAAGTGGGTTTAAAAATAGTCAAAGTTAAGTGAAAGATAAATGGGGTTATAGGTTGGATTTTCTTAGTTAATCGTTAGTATGGATTAATATGAGAAGATGAGACCTAGGTTGGATTATTCGCATGAAATAACCCTATTAATTAAAGGTAAATAAATAATTGGGAGGGTTTGATGTATGGATAAAGTATTTGTTGAAGGGTTAATTTGGTGCACAAATTATTATTTCTGACAAACATATCCGTCGCAAATTTGCGAATGATAAATATCCATATGAAAGAGATATAACAAAAGTAGAATATCTATGATAGTAGCAAATTGTTTGTCTTATCACCAACATAGATAATATTTGACCCGTCGCAACCTCGTAACGAATATACCGTCACAATTCACAACGGAGATTTGCTGAATTTGGTGTGTTGTATTATTTCCAGTAATTAGAATGGAAACCCGAGATTGTTAGGGTACGGACAACGTAGTTTCTACGGCGTTAGAGGGTTGGTAAATGGTATTTGTTGTCCTTACTATTTGTATAGTTATTTAAGGCATATTCTTTAGTGCATGAATTAAATTTCGCTAATCTTTAGATGAAGACGACGATTTAGGCTAAGTGCGGAATATTAATATGCTTTTTTTAGACTATATAGTAAGTATCCTCTTCATTTCTCAAAAAGAAAGGGAGGTCCACTATATTTTTAATGATTCAGATTAAAATTGGGTTTCATCAGCTGGTTGTAAATTTATTTCAAAATAAAAAGGTAAATAAAAGTGATTGGAAATTCAGGGGCGAACCTAGGATTAAAAAAATGGGGTAGCGAACATATCAAGTAATTTTTCTGTAAAAATGAAATTTGCGAAAAAATGTGCTGAACATATAAAAATACAAATACAATCACAAACGTACGACAAACAATCAAATGAACGGTCGATATTAACTTAAACTCATTTTTTAAGTAACAATTTTGCCTTTATTTTATTTTTCAGCTGTAATTTTGATATAGCTTTGTCATTCAAAAATTGCTCCGTAATATTTTAAGATTTTCACATTATAATAATTCGACAACATAACTTATTTTACATGGTTTAAAAAAAAATTACAAAAAAATCCATACTCCCTAGTACATAATCTTATGTAAATAATCAATTTGGAAAATTGCAATGAATAACAAATTAACCAAAGGTGAAGAACTAAATATTGAAATGCGTCATGAACCCGGGATCTGTCGCTTGGAGTACCAGAGTTTTACCACTAAGCTATATCACTTTTGTTGCTTTAATAATGCCTTCAGTTGTACTTATTATTGATCGTCTCATTTGGGGTAGCGAGATACCATCGTCTAAACTGATTCTTTTGACTTTGGGGTAGCGGCCGCTACCCCTTGCTACTTACTGGGTTCGCCCATGATTGGAATTATAATATAGTAATGTTTGTGAAAGGAAATAGAGAGAATCATTACTCATATGCTAAGATAGTTACTCAGAGGGCAAAGTTGCACTAATCTGAATTATTCGATCTTAAACTTATACAATGCAAGTAAAATTTGAAAAAAAAATCCAAGCATTATAAAAATATTAGTTTTAAAAAATTATAATAAAACTCATGAATAGTTTATATAAGCTTAATTAAATTTTAATTTTGACATAAAAAAATAAAATATAAATCAATTTGAAAAAATACAATAAGCTTGATTACTTTTGTTATAATAGTTAGGGCTGTACAAATATTAACCCGGACCGCTGGACCGGACCGGACCGGACACCTAAAGGTCCGGTCCGCGGGTCATCAAAATGTGGAGAACCGGTCCGCGATCCTAGCCGGTCTAAACCCGCGGTTTAACCCTTTGGACCGGTTGATGGACCGGATGCATATAATTTCGTATTTTTTTTATTATTACTTGCTAAATTTAGAATTTGAAATTTTTATATTTCCTTATTAATATTTGCACATAATCTCGTAAGATATCAATTATCATAATTTTTAGTATTTGGTAGTATATTATTATTACTATAATACTACTAAACTACGTTATACATACTAGTTATCGGATATCCAGACTATTCATTCATGTTCAACTCCAATTCTCCATATTCACCAAATTTTTCAAGATTTATAAAAGACGTGTATGTATAGTGCACAATATGACCCACTTAGTTATGAATTTATTGTTTAAAACAATAGCATTACGAAATTGGCGGTCCCAAAGGGTTACGGTCCGGGTTTAGACCGGACCTAAGGGTCGGTCGAAGGTCCGGTCTTTGAGCTCAGCGGTCCGATCTGCGGGTCGAGAAATGAGTAGAAGTCGGTCCACGGTCCACGCCGGTCCGGTCCGGTCCGGTCCGGGTTTGGACCTTTGTACAACCCTAATAATAGTACAAGTCTTTTGTACAAGAGATTCTATAATACTTTTTCTGTCTCATTCATATATTCACACTTATTTTGTTTTGTGAGATGGAATAAAGAGAGTGTAAACATATCACTGAGACGGAGGGATAGTATTTGGGACAAGGTTGTTACTTGTTATAGACTTATAGTTATAGTTACAAGTAACAACTTCTCTTAAGTTTGTCTCGCAAGTTAGAAACACAATCCAGTACATGTAAAAGTGTAGACTAAGGCTAATCACTGGTTTTAAATACTCCCTCCTATTCTATCTATTCTTCCCTATTCCCTAAAACGGATTATTCAGGTTTTCTTCCCCTTTCTTATTTTGGAAACTTTCTCTTATTTTATTCATTTCTCTCTCCTATTATCAAACCCCATCCAACTCTTTTACTCATATTTTATTCCTTTTTCAATCTTTGTGGCCCACAATTTCTTATTTAACTCCTAATTATTCATTCCTCTCTCCTATCACCCAACCTCACCCAATTTTTTACACTTATTTTACTCCCTACCATAATTCTTGTGCCTCACTCAAAGGGGAACAATACATAGAATAGGAGGGAGTATATAATATATCAAGAAAATGAAGACATAGACGGTACAATTATAAAAAGCACAAATGATTTTCTTTCCTAGTACTAACGTGCCAATGTTGTTTGGGGTAAATTGCATGTCAATTACTGTTCTTATTTATCATTAGAATTAGATTTATGGTGTGTTTGGATAGTCGAAGTGGAGGGAAAGGGAGGGAAGGGGGAAGGGGAAAGAAGAGAAGAGAAGGGGAGGGAGGATGAAGTGTGGTTATTTACTTATTTGGATACAACTTTTCTCCAAATTTTGTCTATTGTGGACAGATTTTGATTAAACTTGAAGGTGGGAAAATACGGTCCGGATTCTCTCCATTACCCGAAAAGAAATGGACCTCCATTACTTTTAAACGGTCCGGATTAAATCTTGAGACGATCTAGCGGTTGTAATTATTTCATAAAAATAATGTTTTATTGGATGGATAGAGAAAATATATTAAAATAAGTGTGTATTAGAGAGGTAATGGAGAGAAAGTAATGGAGAGGATCCAAATTCGGGAAAATATATCGCTCCAAATCTCTCCCTCTCCATTTCCCTCTACCTCATTTGCTATCCAAACGAGTGATTTTGGGACTTGTTATATCACGCATTTACACCCCTGTTTTACTTGCTACAGCCTACAAGTAATATAAATTGAAAGATAGGGGCGTAACAAGTAATGTTTTACCACACATGGATCATGGTTTTTCAAAGCTTTATTGTTGTCTCAAATGAAGTTCAAGCCGGTGCAATATATATGCAGAGAGATTTGAATATGTCATTTATTGTTATTGTATTTTAATCTAGTCGCTACGCTAACACTTGACATCTTAAAAGTACAGACTTCTAAAATTGCTATTTCTATACAAAAACAAACATTTACTACTTTATTATAATGATTACATGTAACAAAAAAACAATGAATCTTTACATTTAGGTTAAAATATGTTTTCTTTTAAAACTCAACTCTCAAGTAAATCGGAGAAAACTAACCGGATCAGAATAACTCAATTCGTACAGATACGATACACAGACTCAGGACCCGAGTTTAACCAGGCCTGAATTGATCTGACCAAGTATAATCCAACCCAAATTTTTACTTGTACATTGATAATTATCCTTAAATAACTTGATATTAGTTAACCGGAAAATGACCCCGAACCCAAAACAACCTAATCGAACTTGACTTGACCTAAAGTCTTATGCCCTGAAGTCAACCGGAACCAAACCAGAATAGATCAAAATAACCCGTTTGTAAGATCCCCTCCAAAGTCACAATCCCTCACATTGAGTTAAGAGGCCCCCCTAATGTGAACAAACAAGTGCAAACATATCCACATTTGGCTCCATCACAACACACCCTTGGCCCAAACCCTACTAACTCTCTTTACTCTCTTTCCCCCTCTTCCCATCATTATCCCAAACTTGTACCACCATCACCACCACCCACCATCTAACATAAATACACTCCCATTTTTCCTATCATTTTTGGTCCACCAAATCAATTTCACCAAAACTTCACCTTACTTATTTTCCATCCCTCTTTTCACTCTCATAGTTGTTCACCCTCTTTCCCTCTCTTCTCTATATCACCCCATGACCTCAAATGTTGACTAACCAAACCCAACTCAACTCAAAAAATGTCATCATACTTCATTTTCCTCATCACATTATTCTTCACTTTCCTTCACTTCACCTCAATTAACTCCCTAAACATAGATGGCACACACCTCCTTACCTTAAAATCCTCAATTCTCAACGACCCGAACTCGACCCTAACCTCATGGGATTACCTTGACGAATACCCATGTTCATGGACCGGCGTCATTTGCGACGCCGATTTCAATGTCATAACACTCTCACTCCCCGGGACTCAACTCTTAGGCTCAATCCCACCTGATATCGGTCTTATGCAACATTTACAACACCTAGATTTATCAAACAACTTCTTTAACGGCACTTTACCTTTCACTTTATTTAACTCTACTACACTTAACGTTCTTTCCCTCTCATCCAACGTCATTTCTGGGGGCATTCCCGTCTTTTCAAACTCCTCACTAACTTACCTAAACCTCTCTGACAACGCATTTGGTGGGCCCCTCCCCAAGGACTTCCCGTTAAAATTTAACAATTTGACGGTTTTGTCCTTGAAAGGAAATTATTTTACCGGGGGCATCCCTAGTAATTTTTCTGATTCTCTTGAAGTCCTTGATCTTTCGTCTAATTTATTTAACGGGTCACTGCCATCGGATCTTGGGGTAGGGCCCGTTTTACGATACTTGAATCTTTCAAACAACAGAATCTCCGGCGAAATTCCGCCGGAGTTCGTCTCTGGTTTGTTGGAAAATACGACGATTGATTTGTCGTTTAATAATCTAACGGGTCAAGTACCCGGGTCGAAACCGTTCTCCGGTCAAAACCCGGATTTTTTGGCGGGTAATCAAGAGTTATGTGGGAAACCGTTGAAAAGTTTGTGTATTATTCCTTCAACTCTTTCTGGTCCTCCAAATGTTACTTCATCTATTTCGCCTGCCATTGCTGTGATCCCGAAACCCGTGAGCTCGGGTTCGGGATCAAATAATGGTGGCGGGTCTGCAGCTCCAATTGGGCGTAGCGGTTTGAAACCTGGTACAATTGTTGGTATAACTTTGGCTGATTTAGCTGGGGTTGGGGTATTAGGTGCAGTATTTCTGTACCTTTATCAGCTGAGAAAGAAGAAAAATGAGGAAGACAAAGAAAATCATGATAACAATAATAATAATATTAATAAAAAAACGGGTAATTTTGGCGGGAAGATTGGTGCTACTAACGATAATTTCTTGGTACAAATCAACAATGTTGGTTCAACTGTCGTTGTTTCGAACAGCAAGATGCACACCAAGTGTTTGAGTAAATGCCTGAGAGGGAACGAGAGTGAAACCGATGGAGCTACAACGGATTCCAGGACTAGTTCAGATAGCGAGGAATGCGAATATCACGACAAAAGTGCTGAGAAGACGGATAAGAATGGAAATGTGGGTAGTGGTGGTGGTGGTGGAGGAGAGCTGGTGATGGTGGATGGAGAGACGGAGATGGAGGCGGAGACGCTGTTGAAGGCGTCGGCATATATATTAGGAGCAAGTGGGTCAAGTATAGTGTACAAGGCAGTGTTACAGGATGGAAGTACATTTGCTGTAAGAAGATTAGGTGAAATAGGGTGTGATAAATTGAAGGATTTTGATGGACATGTTAAGGGTATTGCTAAGATTCGACATCCCAATTTGGTTCGTCTTCGCGGGTTTTATTGGGCTGCTGATGAAAAGCTTGTTATCTATGATTATATCTCTAATGGCAGCCTTGCTTCTTCTGCTTACAGTAAGTTCTCTTCATTTCTTACCGTTTTATTTCTAGTTTTTGTTAATTTTGAATTGAAAGTTTTTAGTTTTGATGAAATTGATTGATTTTTGTTTTTATGCATGCCTACAATTCTAGAATATTGTCAGTATAATAGTTTATTATTGATGTATGCTCTGTTTCAAATTACTCGTGAGTTGAAGTTCTGGGGTTAAAAACATAAATTGGAAATTTTACACAAACTAGTAAAATAATTAAATCGAGTAACTTACTAGTAGAAAAAGTTCGACATGTTTGTTGAAGGATTTCATTTTTTACTTGGCGTACAACACAGGATTTACTCGTTGCTAATTGTAATTGTTATTTTGAGTGGTAGGGTTAGCCATCTTAAGTGTGAGTAATTTTGGTTAGTTTGCCCATTCCATGGCCAACTTTGCTCATCACCAATCTACTACAACGATGCAAGTACGGGTATAAACTAATGAATAAGTCTTGCTTTTGACGGACTCACGGATAATATCTCTCTTACAAAAAGGCAAGTGAGTGGGGAAAAATTGAGCATTTCTTGGGTCATGCACTTGCATTTTGTGAGAGAGTCTAGGATAGTGTTCGTCTTCAATGAGAATTTGTGTAAACTAATTTACCCAATAGAAATGAGGAGTTGACGATAAAATGACTTTTGGCATTTATTAAATTTGTTCTATATAACATTGAAAAGACTGCTATGCATTTGAAGTGTTGTTTTCACAATTTGGGCATGTTACGATTAGTTATGATTATGAAGGTGGAGGGGTTGTAATGGAGAAAAGGATTAGGTAGTACTTACTACTTAGTAGTTTGTCTTTGGATTAGGTAAATGACAAGCTTCCGATTAAGGCGCGAGTGTACGAGTCAGCAAGTATAAAGAACAACACAAATTAGTGTTTAGCTCATGAAACAACACTTGAGAAAACATAGTTTAATGGGTCATTTTCCTAGGATTAATCTCCAATTTTCTGAACATTTGCTACTGTTTTAATTTGTAGTTTACTATGACGACATTAATAAACATGCGCTATAATGATATTGCTTTGGTATGCTCTTCCTGACTTGCTTCCTAAAAACCTGTGATATTTGTCTAAAGTAGTTTAGTGGAATGATTACGGTCACGGAACATCAGTTAGTCAAAAACCACTGACAGTATTACAGTACGTAACAGTCCCTTAGTTCTCCCATAAGACCGTTATGTGGTCTCATAATAGCTTATACATCTCGTTTAATAATAGCGACAACTAAAGTGCATCAGCTATTATACCCTGTACAAAAGTTAGGTTCTGTGATTTTGGATTTAATTTATTTTCATTTCATCTCGATTTATTATCGTTTAATAATGCATCTAAGTAACTTAGTCTACGGTAAATCATGACTATAAATAATAAGGTTGGATTCAAATCATTCAATGTAACTAGTAGGTAAGCAGTACGGTCTCATGAAAGATTTTCTGTCAGATCATAATCTGTCCATTGTTGAAAATTTGGACGGAAGTTTGTACACTTGTACTCCATAGGTAAAACAGTAAAACCTGTAGTTTTGCCTGTTTTGTACTGTAATTTTCTTTTGTATTTTACATGTACATGGCTATATGAGTTTATGGTACTCATATAATTAAGGTAGTAAGTCTTGCTTGCGACGGATCACCATTTGTGACGTATATTTTGTGAGAGAAAATAGATACAAATGAGTTAGTGGAGAAAGGGGACCACAAGAATAGTGTTGGAGAGAGAGAAAAAGTGGGTATTTTGTGAGAGAAAACGGTATCCGTGTCACAACCTTGCGACGGATAGTGCCGTTGCAAATAAAAATTTGTGTAATTAAGGATAGGCATAATGCCATGCTCGTCAGTAGGTGCCGACTGCATGGCTGCACCACGGACTTGGCTTGGCAAGAGTCCACTCGTCAACCATTATACCAAAGAGATTCAGATCAGTGAGAGTTTATGTATCGAAGGTTATGCCCATACCTGGCCGTAATAAGATCTGCCTTGACTTATGTTATAACACGAGAATTCGAGAACTCCATGAAAAAATTCTTAGAGCTCCTTCAGAGTCTACAGACTACAGAGTACTCTACTATTTTCGGTAATTAGTCGCAATCTAATAATAAGCACCTGGTGAAAACATCCGGTGAAGTAGCACTCCTAGTTTCCTACCCTATAATTATTCTTATATCCTTCCTATAATTAGAAAATTGAAAATAAATTCCATCAGATTTCTGAAATTGTTTTGCACCCATCAATTGAATTCCTTGGCCCTTGTGTCACGAGATAATGCAGAAGACAAGAACATATCTAGGACAAATTAGATAATCATGAAAACTACAGTACTTTAGACTGAAATCTCAATAATTTGTCTTAGTGGTGGTGGCCTGTGGGTCTATTCTATTCAATTTCTGTTCCTCCAATATTACCCTCTAAATTAAGAGCATAATAAAACAATACTATCATGAAATGCCATGCATGCCTGTTTTTTATATGGACCCGAAAATGTTTTCCTCACTTTCACTCTAAGTAATTTTCCGTCAGCTAAATGATTTCCCGTTAAAATGTTAGCCATCAATTTTATGTTACCAAGTGACAACTTCAGTTATAGCATTTGATCACTTTCTATTTAAAAATGTTGGCATTTTCTCGTTTTATGTTGAGACCGTCTCAAGGGAGATAGTAAGTGCTTAAAACCGGTGTTGGAACTTTTTAATTGTTCCGTCTTCTTTGACTTGCTCTCATTCTGGCATAGATAAGGGATATTCATGAAGCTAAGGAACTGCTTAAAGTATCTTAGAACACCTTAATTAAAGGGAGCTTTATACCATTTTTTATGATATTCATCTTCTTTTCATTGTGAAATCGCTTTCTATATCGTCTTTTGTTGGTTCAATAGCGTTACTTTTTCTTTCACTAATGCTTGTTTTCCTATGATTTAAAGATAACATTACACCATAAGGAATGTTCATGTAGCTAAGGAAAGGGATGGTTGCCCTTAGAGTGTTAAAAGTCCCCTAGAACACCTTAATTAATGGGTTGTTTATATAGCCTTTTATTGGTTTTCAATCTCTTTTCATTGTGATTTTGCTTTTCTTGTGTTACTTTTTTCTTTCACTATTACATGTTTTTTTTATAGTTAGTCTCCTTTAAGACGGATACATCATCTGTTCAACATTAAATCGGGTCAAGTATCCTCCTACTTGTGCATATAAGACTACTGACCCATTTAAAGCATAAGACGGATATACTCGTCTTAAATGAGAACTTGTGTTTTTCATTTATTAGTTTAGCTTAATTTTTTTTTCTTCTTCTAATTACAGAAAAAACCGGTTCTACCCCATACCATCTTCCTCTAGAAGTTCGACTGCGAATCGCAAGAGGAGTTGCCAGAGGCTTATCCTACATTCATGAGAAGAGATATGTACATGCTAACATCAAACCAAGCAACATCCTATTGACCCAAGACATGGAACCCCTCATAAGCGATCTTGGGCTAAGCTTGCTTGTCTATGGCAATAATAGCTCCAAGTCATCCCGTCAATTTGGGAGCAAAAGGTCAATGGGCTCATATGACGGGACTCAAGATCTGTCTATCAGCGGCAGTCCGTACATAAACCCATTTGGCAGCACAAACGGGGTTGGATCACCATACCAGGCTCCCGAGTCATTGAAAAACCTAAAGCCAAGCCCAAAATGGGATGTGTACTCTTTCGGAATAGTGTTGTTGGAGCTTCTTACAGGAAAGGTGTACTTGGACCGGGAATTGGGTCAATGGACACCGAGTTCTGGGGTGGAGGATAGATATTGGGTTCTAAGAATAGCGGATGTTGCACTTCGGGCCGAAATACAAGGCAAAGAAGAAGCCATGATGGGTATATTTAAGTTGGGGTTTAGTTGTGCAGCTTTGGTGCCACAAAAGAGACCCTCAATGAAAGATGCTTTGCAAATCCTAGAGAAGGTCTCACTTTCCTTTGTATAAGGGTTCTTCTTGGATCATATCGCGTAAAATCAGTTTGTTTGATGATTTTTACGAGTATTTATAGATTTAAAACCGATAGTCCAATAGTATTTTGTTTCCTAGGTTTGTTTCTTTTCATCCTTTTTTTTCCTAGAGCTTATTGTTTTTCTCCATAGAAGTTTGAGTGTGGATCCCAAGTTGGTCTCGAAACTGTTAGAACTGAGTTGTAATTATAATTTGTGAAATTGGCTATATTGCTTGTTTAGAGGAACATTTCATTTGAGCTGATATAATTATAGAAGGAGAGAATATTATATTATTGATATGTGGTTTTATAGTGATATGTGATACATTGTCAACCCGAAATGATAAACCTTAGGTGATAGATGGGCCTAGCCCAATATCCTAATACCCTCCCGCAATCGTAAAGGCAGTGCGTAGTACGAACTTTACGATTGGAGAGAAAACAAAAGAAAAAAAACATAAAAAGTTCACGAAAAACACAAAAATCAAAAGAAAATCAAAATCTTCGTCGCTTCTTCGTCTTCATTTAAATCTTCATTCCGCAAGGTTGGTAAGATAAACGAGTATTAAGACTCGCGAGAAAGGCTCCGAACAAGAACGTTAATTTTTTCGGACTTGTTGGAAAAATGAGTTAATTTGCAGGAACTCTATCGAACCTGACAAATATCAATAAGACGGAAATTATCCATTAAAATTTCAAGATCTGGAGAACATTAATTTTTTTCGGACTCCAAACAAATCAAGTACCACCTTAAACGGAGAAAAAAGTGTTGGGAAATGTGTCCTCAACAATAGTGCGATCACGACAGTGATAAAAATCATTGTCATAAATCTTATGAAAAGAATATGCAAGGGATGATCCGATATTTGATATAGTCAACTGACTAACATTAATCGGTAATGATTGGCTGTCTAGAGTTTGACATTACTGTCGTATGACGGTGGTGGTTAGTTGATCCCTTTAGGTCACACCTTTAGGACTAACCCCTTAAACATATATTGATTAATTGTATAGGATACAGATTGATCGATATTCTTAAAACCGTATATTGAGAATTCAGAGGTTGAATCTTAAAGTAAGATTTATATTTGAAATTGAAATGTGTCAATTGTCAAGTATTAAACGATATTTTAGAAATATCGAAATTAGTATTATGAATGGTTCATGGTTATAACAAACATTGTTAATATATCGTATCGACGATTATTACGATAACCATATGTTGGGACAGTAATTTCGAATTACTTAATAATTTGTTAAATGTGATTTAATTAATTTAGAAATATTATTTATGTGATAAATATATATTTTTAAATTAATACAATTATTATGTCACATAAGATGTTACATATTAGTAAATTGTACGAATTATAAATCGTAAAATGAAGGTCCATTTTACGTTTTAGTGTACCGTGTAATTGACAATATAAGTTAAAATTGTATATGATATTTTATCTTATATTTGTAATAATTAGGTCAAATATGATATGACTTCTCATTGCATGTGAGCATGACAAAAGGATTTAAAATCCCTTCCCAATGCATGTCTACACGGTTCACCATCCAACCCCAAACCCACTCTCTTTATATATGTGATCATTCATATATTTACAAGCTAATCTTCATGCAATTTTATTTCTAGTGTGAGAGATAAAATAAAAACCTCTAAAAATATTACTTAGATAATATTTATAGTATACTAATTATAATAATTAGTACACGGTTTTAACCTAATTCCGTCCTCTAGATTCGGGTTCGGTTATTTGGTCTGTTTAAGGTAAGGTCTTGGTGTTCTCTTATTGGAGGCAAGCTTACTTGGTTGCTTTGGAGGATCATCCTAGCAATATCTCAGACCGTATGTAAGAATACGATTCTCCTTGTTCCCGCTTTAGTTTTGCATGCATAAAATCTTGAGTATAATTAATATGAGATTAATTAAAAATGTAAATAATTAGTAAGACTACATTATCGGTTTTGTTAGTATGACTCACGTTTTCCTTCAAGTGGTATCAGAGCATTAGGTTGCTTGCATGCAACTCGATTTTACGTTTTTGCGAGAAAATACGATTTTAATTAAAAACGAAAATGATTAGTACATATAGGATATGCACGAAAATCTTAATGCATGTATACTTTCTGGTCTTAAAATAGTTTTAAGTCATTTAGATGATTTATGGAATAATATTGTTCATCATTATAATTAAATTGTTCAATTTATGCTTAAAATCGGTTAAAAATGTTTTAATATGGGAAAAATAGCTAAATAATGTTTCTGGCCGTGAATTTTAAATATGTTCTCACATGCATTTAACATATTATGAATACATATAATTTTCGAAATTATTGAGTTTTATGCATTGTTTATGATTTTTAATGGTTAAATAGTCATAAAATGAGTTAAATATGGGATAAATAGTTATATTATGAATTTAACTATAAAATTTTTTGTAGATATCACATGAAATATATAAAATATATGATGAATTTTTCAGAAATTTTTCTTTAATATTGCATGAATATTGATTTTTATCGTAAAAATCGTAATATTAGTGACATATTTTAGCTTAAATAGTTTAAGTTCGAATTTGACCATAAAAATTTTATGTAGTGTCATATATATTATTTCTATCATGCATGTAATTTTTGAGCTAATTATTTCGAATTTTGCATGAGAAATGATTTTAATCGGTAAAATCGCGTAATATATGACACTAATTTTTAAAAATAGTAAAAGTTACTTAAATGTTCCGAAAAATTCATCCATATTAGTCATATTATATATGATCATCAACATATTTTTATTTAGTACCAAAAGTTTCTGAAATTTTAAATTTTAATTTTAAAAGGTTAAAGTTGAAATTGAGAATTGTAAGAGTCATTTTATTTTTTCAGACCTTAAACAGTATTTTCAGCCTGATTTTTCTGCATTTACAGATGCTTTGGGTGTCTAGGAAGATGTAAAAATTATTTTGGTATTTTATTACATAATTTTTGAAGCAATTTTGAATTTTTCGAATTATTATGCATATTATACGGCTATTTTACGAAATAAATGGTGTATTTCGAAAATATTTAAATTTTAAGGTTCTGAAATTTTAGAAAATTTCCAGTATGTTCAAAATTTTGAATTTTGAATTTTCGAAATTTTTATGACTCGTTTGATTATTTTAATGCTATTTCCCGTAAAACCGATTAAAACCGAACAATATTAAATTAAAAGTTAAGTTAATTTTCGAAATTGAGTAAGACTAATTTTGAATCCTTAAATGTGTTAGGAAACTTAACTAAATCATGAATAGTGATTCATAGAGTGATTTTAAAATTGTTTAAATCACGTTATTCCATAAAACCGTGTTATTACGAATAACGATATTTAAAACGTGTTTAAATAGGACGATTTGGCTTAGGTTTTGCATTTTACATAAGCATTGCATATTTAATTATTGTTTATGAATGTCATAATTTATTTACGTAACTTTGAATTATGTAATTTACTTAGTATGGCCTTAGATTTTAATCGATAATTCCCGTAATGTAAGGGTTTATCGGTTCGGTTGTAATTTAATGTGATCTCGTATCACTTTATTTTATTTTATTGTTTTATTTTATAATGTATAAAATAGATAGAAAATTTGTAATTATTTGTAATTTCGGAGATCCTTGACGACGGTGCCATTTTGGAAAGGAGTTCCGACCAAGACGGAGTTTGCCTTGGGATGCGTGCCGCGTGTGAAGTCAAGGGACCAAAGGAGTCGGTTTCCGAATTTGTATTTTACATTAATTTTCTATTTTAGGAAAGGCCATACTAGAGTTTTATTTATGCTTTTAAGTTTTTATGCTTTTATTTATGCTTATCATGTTTGCATGCATAGCCAAATCGTCATTCAAACTCATGCATTTCATCGATGTTATCGACCGTGTCAATCAATTTATCGATAATTCACCGACTTTGTTCACTTAAAGGAGATAGATAATAAATTGACAAGATCTCTTACGTTATTTAAAAATCGAGACATAGCCTTACCAAATAGTAAAGAACCCGCGAAGGATCTTCTTCATAAGGGAGTAGGCTCGGCTAAACCGGGGTGCAAACCTTATTACGTTGGTGAAGTGGAGTAATATGATTACGTTCTCGAAATTTGGTTGATCTCGACGAACGTATTCGAGCCACCGTAGTGGTAATAAGTTCGGGCTAAGATAAGAATTAGTGTAATTTTATCGACCGAGAGTTCTAAAAGTAGAATCGATTAAGGGGTTAATCTACCGAGTCATATTAATGAGGGATGTATCGGCTAAACCGTGCCCGAGTTAGTGTGTATTTGGGTCTCGGGATCATTTACTTAATTGGGTAAAAGATCATTAAGTAGATGTTTAACTTGTTTAAAATTTACAAGTTTAAATTAATTATTAAAACGATAATTGTGTTTTAATCCCTTTATTTTTATTGTAGTTCTTTTTTCAACTATCAATCATCAATGACAAATAACGCTCCACCACTCCCACAACACGTTTCATGGATTCGGTCCTTTATGAATCGTTGCAAGCTTGAGAAGCATGGCGCCAATTTTAAGGATTGGGACGCCCAATTAGTGTTGGCCGCGCAAGCCGTCGATAAGACTCGTTATCTTACCGTTGCCGCTCCTCCCACTCCCGGTGCTCGTTCATCGGAAGCGACTCGTGAGGCCTATGAGACCTACATGAAGGAGTCGCATGCTTTGAACAACGTGCTTATATTTTCGATGGAGCCGGATCTCCAAAGAAGAATGATTAAGCTAGCCACGACAAATGAGATTTACACTAGAGTTGCGACCATGTTTTCGCAAGTTCCTAGGGTGATCCAATATGAGGCGACCTCCGCATTCTTTGATTTGACCTTAAAGGAAGGACAAAAGATTAGTCCTCATGTGCTCAAAATGGTTGAGCTAAAACCTTAAAGTGATGCAAGGGGTGAATGTTCCCGACTCGCTTATTGTTGACAAAATCCTTCACTCCCTCAACAAAGTGAAATCGTATGTTCAATTTCGGGTAAATTATAACATGCGCAATCAAGAAACCTCCTTGGACGAGTTACATAAGATGTTGGTCCAAGCAGAGAGAGATATGAGACTTAATGAGAGTTCCACGAAGAATGTGCTAAATATCGAGAAGAAAAGCAAGGGGAAGTTTAAGCGCAAAGCTAACAAGGGTAAAAATGTCAAAGCCTTAAAACCCGCATCTCCTAAGAAGAAGACTTTTACGAAAGGTGCTTCTTCTTCGTCGTCGTCAAAGGTTGAAGACAAGTGCCATTATTGCACTAAGATGGGGCATTGGAAGCGCAAATGCCCGAAGTATCTCCATGACCTCAAAGCCGGAAGGGTTCTTGCAGTAGGTATAAATTCTCGTCTAATTCATGTTATTTAATCAATTTTTGTATATTGATACAAGTTATTGATTCTTACCCGTTTATAAATTGTTTTAAAGGGGCTCCTACCAAAGACAAAGGCAAGGAGAAGGAGAAGGACGCTTGAAGTTCCTTCCAGGGATGGCTAACGTAGCATCCAAGATTGAAGACATGAAGAGCATGGCTCTGATTTTTCATTTTGATGTCTTCTTTCATTTTGCATTTTAATTTAAGAACTTTGTATTACTTGTAGGACAAGAATATTGTTGAAACAATGGTTGTAATTTTGGTGACTTGGTTTTCAACCCAAGCCATCCTTTTGTTCTTAATCAAACATGTTGGTTTTAAAATGCTTTTATGATTCATAACATGAGTTGATACGATTTTCATAGATCGTAATAAAGTACCTTGAATAGTTCACCGTACGCTAGACATGATAGGATCATTATAAAAGTAATTCGACTTACTTAAAACGAGAATTGCATCCCGTGAAATACTTCAAATTCAAACATAAGAACATCAGTTCGTTATAAGATGATCACCTTAAACGAATGAGAGTACTAATGTCTCACTACTCACATAATTATTTATCCAATACATTGTTGACGGGCGAAAATGCTATCCTTCTTAAATAACGGTTATTTTAAAGGATAGAGTGGGAGAAATTCTACGCCCGCAAACCAATGAAATAAACATAGGATCTTAGAGAAGAGTCCTATAAGGAGTCCTTAAGAAGAACTCTAAAAGATTGGATAGAAGAAACTACGAGAGTACACAGAAAAAACTACGCGAGGACACAAAAGGAAAAGTTCCATATGTTGTCATTAGTTCCCAGAGAGGACAAAGGGAACCGCGAGTGTTAACAGAAGGAAATCGTTTCCATGATGTTAATGTTTCTGTTTTATAAAGATAATAGAGGAGAAATCATCTCCCGTTCTCGTGATAATAGAAGATTCTTTCCGTGGGAAGGAAAATGAAAAATGAAATGTTCATAGCGAGTTGAGAAGATGTTTGAAATAAATCAAAATGAAATGTCATTATGAGTTGAGAAGATGTTTGAAGATGTTGCCAAATCACTATGAAGATAGTGGGAGTTATTAAACTATAAGATAGTGATTCTGTAATACCTAGCTTTTTTACTATTAAGCTTATAATTTATTTTGACGTGTTGGTGGTTATTTAACGTTATACTTGAGAATTTAATTATCGAATAAGGGTTATATTTCTTTATAGAACGTTAGTAAGGGGGTGTCGGGTACGAGGTAGTAAAACCGTGTTTAAGGTTGGTTTTGGGCCTCGTTTCGCGTGCATCCTTGAACAGCCCAATTATCGAAAACAAAACAAAACTTAAACAAACCCTACCTCTAATCTTCCTGCCGTCATACTTAACACAAACAACTAACCCTAATTGTGATCCTTCGACACTCACATCCTCACAACACTTCATGCCACCACATCTGAGACTACAACGGAGGGCTTGGCACGGTGGTCAAAGGCGTCTAATGGTGGTCGTTTTGCTCAGGGAAGGAGGTACACACGCAGACTTTCGTTCCTTCCCTTGTGACAGCCTGTTTTGTCTCGTTTGTACTTTCGGTTATGCACGTTTGTAGTTTGGTTTTTCGCATGTATTGGGTCTAGGATGTGGCAGGGTCGTTTTTAGACCCTGGTGGCGTCATCGTTGACTGCCCAGAACCACCGTCGAAGGTGTTTTGTCGCCTGTGTCAGGCGTGTCCTTTTTCGTTCAGAAACAGAGTCTTGAATGTGTGGTTTTGTGTAGGAATTTGATGCAGCGTTTGTTCACGTTTGTTACGAGAGTAAGAGTACTTAGTAAGGTGGTAGTCAAAGGGTGTGTATGGTGGTTATCACGGTGGGCCTTGGTGGTGGATGACGGTTTTAAAGAGGGGTTCGTTGGGTCTGGTCATAGGATAACAGGGAGTGCGAGAAACAGGGGCTGGTGGTCTGGGTTTTGGGGCGGTTGTTTCTGGATCAAGAAGGGCGTCGAAGGTGGTGGTTTGGCTCCAGGGGACAGGGGGTGTTGCGAGGTGTCAAGGGGGGAGGTTGGTCGTGGTGAGGGTAGCGTTGGTAGGTGGCGAGAGGGGTGGTTGAAATGGGGTGTCACGGGTAAGTGCAGGAGTATGGGACAGTCGTGGTGACCAGAGGTATTTGAGGCCAGTTTTGAAGGCTGGTTGGGGCAGGAGTAGTGTCGTGGTCAGGGGCAGGGGTTACACCGTAGGTCAGGGGTCTCAACCACCTTGGTGTGGGGGTGGTGCAGGCTATAGAAGGGTGGTAGATGGGGCTGCGAAGCGGGCTTGTTGAGGGGCTGTTCAGACCGTTATTCGTTGTTTGGTGTTAATGTTACGTGTCGTCTTGTATCTAAGGTTTATTATTATAATTGTTTTATATTATTATTATTATTATTATTATTATTATTATTATTATTATTATTATTATTATTATTATTATTATTATTATTATTATTATTATTATTATTATTATTATTATTGTTATTTCATATTGTTTTATCATTATCATTATTCACATTTATTTGTATAGGTAGTGGTGTTGTTATTATTTTACCATGGGTGGTATTTGTTTGATATATGCTAGTTATGTAATTACTGTCTATAATGAGTAAGTTAATTGACAAGTGATGATTGACATGAACGAGGAGTTCATGATATTTGATGTGAGTTTGGATAGGGTCAAGTAATTTTAGTAATGCGATTGTATGGGTAGAAATTGATATTCAATGCTAATTATAGGAACTGAGTTCGGTTGTTCAAGGTGGAACATTTCTAGCAGCTGTTCAGTTGTCAATCCGCAATTGAGGTAGGGGAGATACTGGTATATGACGATGTGTAAACTGTTCTTATTTGTTTTAAGCATGTTTGTGATATAATACCATGTGATCGTATTATAGTGTTATCTATATTATTCTGTGATATAATACGATGTGAATATAAAGGGTCTGTGATTGGTGCGGAGATAAAGGGTCAGTGTTTGGTGCGGAGATAAAGGGTCTGTGTTTGGTGCGGAGATAAAGGGTCTGTGATATGGTGTGGAGTATATTGGTTCTTGTGATCGGTGCGGAGTTTATTTGGTGTTGGATCGGTGCGGAGTTTATTTGGTGTTGGATCGGTGCAGAGTTTATTTGGTGTTGGATCGGTGCGGAGTTTATTTGGCGTTGGATCGGTGCGGAGTATGTTATATTGTTGTCTTATTTATCTTTCTACTCAACCTCGCGGTTGACCCTGTGTATTCGTGTACACCTACGATGATCCGGAATGGGGAGTAGATTTTACAGGTCAGTGACAGATGGACCAGGAGCTTGGGCATGGAGAGAGAGACATGGCATGGACCTACTTAGAGTTAGATCACATTTAGATATCGTCAGTTGTACTCTCTTTTTATCAAGTTTGGAACTCGTAAATGTTGTAATACCAAGTTCAAATTTAATAAGTATTTATATAAATTACCTTTGGTTTGTTACCTTGTTATTCACTACCTCGGATATTCCGGGATGGTAACAGTCCTATTTATTTGAGAATGTCTTGCTAAAGGCTCTTAAATAAATGGGGGTGTTACAAAGTGGTATCAGAGCGAACGATCCTCAGGCCTAAACCAAATGGATAATAATGAACGTAGGAAGAGTCTAATAAAATGAACCCCGAGATGAAACTGATAGGAGCCCAAAGAGGAACGGGATGAGTTAGGGGCCCCCTCAAACCAGACCTGGGCCCTTTCTGTTCTGTCTCGGGAGCCCAATGAGAGTAACTGAAGAGTGGGGTAGATTATATAGTGACCTAGTTATCTTGTGCTAACATATTTTGCAGGGGTGGAATGAGGTACGTACGTAATGATGTGTACATGGTTAATGATGCATTGTATTCTATGAGTTTGATATTGGAAAGTGATTGAGAAATGTATTACTTTAAGTATTGAGGACATGAAAATTGAAATACGAGTTTGAAATATAAGCTTGGCTGTAGGATGATATGCATAAGAAGAATGCGACTGATTTTGAAACGCTGATTGATATAAATGATTGAATCGAAATTTTCAGGAATGGGTGTATATTTATTGTATACTGAATTAGAGTGTTATGATCATGTGTTTTTGGTGTCTCGAATTGTCTATAGGATATCTGGTTATTAAATGACTAACATAACTTTTGCAATATATTGCTTGGTATTTGGTTATGACCTATCAGATTTAAATGTTATAGTAATTCATGTCTAGTGATATGCGGAATGTGCTACCCCAAGCCATGGGTGATATATAGTTATGTGTTATATTTGTATATACATGTATAGATATTCAGTCATTTAGATGATCTACTTTTCTGTTTCGCAATCTTTACCGTGTTTTAGATGACTATTACAGAATGAAATGATGAATAAATATTATTATGGTGGAACGTGATTTCTATGCTTCGATGGTGTGTCAACATGTCTGGAGGAATAATGTCGGTGTTTAATATGATAATATGAAGTAATTTTCATGGAACCAAAATTTTAATAGAAGTCCAGAATGTTACCCTGTTTGTACGGGTTGTCATCTAAAATGTGTTCTTCATGTGGATATGAAAATTTTATGTGTGATAACCTTCTGATTCAGCTTTCCAATGCTTTTGGTTTCATGTTAATGAGAATTATATTTTGAGAGAGATAGATATTTTAATCGACAGTGGTCAGGCTGTCATTGCACAGTTCTGTTTTACCCATGTTTTGAACGAGGAACCATTTAAAATGTATCTATTGTTTATGCATAATTCCAACTCCAATGTTTAATATACTCATTCACGTTTCCAAATGATAAGTCACGTAAAATCTTAACAAGTTGTTAATTAATGGTGATTTTTGCAAGTTGCCAGTTTCCTGTCTTATTGTTATAAAGTTTCTGTACAGACCAAGTTGTTATAAATAATTTCCTTAAGTTTTGCATTTTATTCTTTTCCTATGATTAGGAAATCCATCATATTTCTCAAAAACTATAATGGTTCACAAAATGGCTGCAAGTTTATTTAATTATAATTCTTGGAAGTTGCAACATGATGTTTGATTGTTGGAATCGTAAGTTATGTAAGTTTTATATAAAAGTTTAATCAAATATGAATTATGTGATGTGACCACGTGGTAACCTGATATGGCATTAGTAACATGTATAGTAGGCATTCAGAATGAATATGAACCTCACTATATGATATTGTAACCTGGCTGATTTCGTCAAGTTTATATAAAATCGTTTCAGTAATACAAACGCTCTTATTTTCTAATATTATGACCTCAAAATAATGAAGTGATATTCGTGTTGATGTTCTTTCATATATTTATGGTATATCGTTGTCTGGCTCACTGAGATAATAATATTTCTAACATCTTCATGTATATTGTTATGTCACAAACTGAATTGCTTTGCTATGTTTAAGATCTGATCATAATATCTTGAGTTATTAACTGGTGGACGTGTGATTTATGGAAGTACTAGTTTGTGAATTCGTTTACTTTTATCGTTAAATTTTCATAGTTCATGGGCTACAATTTACAAGAAAAATGTTTTAGTAAAGAAGAGTCAGAATGACTCTATGTAATCTTGTTTCGATCTATAGCTTGTAATATTGTCTTTTAGCTCGTATTTATAAATTGTCACAAATTACCAGTTTAATGTTCCAAAAGTTTCAAAATGATTTCAAAGTAATGATCATCCATGATAGTGCTTGATGTTTTGATAATTATGGTGATTGCAACATGACAAATTCTGTAGTTACGCATTGATGAAATCCCGCTTGAATGTTTAATTACTGCGCATTGTATAAAATCCTTATTTTTGCAAGTCAGATATAATAATAGTTTCTTGATAAATGATGTAATGTGGGCGGATGTGAAATGTACATAAGTGATTTTGTTAACTTATTGATATCTGGAAAATGTTAAACGGTCTTGTGAGTCTATGATTTGTGTATACCTTGTGAAATATGTCAATGTTCCATGTTTAATTACGTTAATTAATGTTGCTCTATGTCTTTTCCTAAAATATGATTTTGCTTCTATTATGTGATTATGAGCATGAAACATTGTAATTTGTCAAGTATGAACTATGAGTTTCTTGATTGTTACATTGTTGTAAATATATTAAAATTGTGATAAAATTTCAAAGGTATGTAGGTGTTAGCTACCCTGATTCTGCTTTATTGCGTAACACAGTTTCTACCGATCCTAGTACTCTTGTTGTTGCCCAAGGTTATATGTGTTTACCTGATAATTGCTATGAGTTTCTTACGAGTGCTTCTTTGCGTTGAAGCTAGTAATTATGCCTTTATTTTGATAATTAATGTTTCCTATTGATAAGATGATCCTTTTGTTTGTGAGACGGGTCGAGTTGTGAGATGGGTAAAACTTTTGGTAAATTGATTAGTTGTTTATGCATAGTGGTTTGTATTACGTTGGTTTGATATTGCGTCCAGATCCTTTTCTCTGAACTGTGGAATGGGGAGTATATATGCAAGTATGTTGATGAGATTGAGTTGCTCGTGAGTCTAGAACAAAGGCCATGGTTGATTTTGTTTTGAGTTGAGATTGCAGTTCAGTATTTTATCGAGTTGCCGTACTCTTTGACCTTGACTCGTGGGTGAGTAGCTTAGAGTTTTACTCTCTAAGTGCTGAGTAGTTCCTTTAATGGAATATTTGACTATATTGATATCGAGATTGAGGTGGGAATTGGTTAATGGTTCGAGTTATGAGTTATTAAGCCGTTGTGCCACCTTGTGTTTTCGGTCAAGTGTGACCTTGATTATTGAGTCATATTATGGGTTTGAAATCGATATTGGAACGAAGGATTTGATTGCGTCTTTATCCCGCCAGTTCACTCACCCCTTGTCTTTGGTCTTAGATGCGACGATAAGTGCGATACTTGATTACTTGGAGTGAGATGGTATGAGATAAAGTAATGAGTACAACGGAGTAATGCGCTGAGATGTGTATAATGAGGTTACGGGGACGTAACCGTGTTTTATGGAGGATAGGATTGTAAAATCTTATTGATATATGATATGACTGGTGACTATGGCATGGCTAATTGATATGTCGTGATTGTGTGAATACATATGATACTCCTGATTTCCTTTGTTGTGCATTTTATTTTGTTTCGTGAAGTATTCTCTAATTTAGCTATACGTTAAACTTTGGGGACAAAGTTTTCTTAACGAGGGTAGAATGTAACATTCGATGTTTTAAAGTACTCTTATTAGTTTGGATGTTATGTGGTGTCATATTTTATGTGCCTAGGGACCATGTTTTTTGACTACATATGGGATGGTGAACTTCGGGACGAAGTTCATTTTAAGAAGGGAAGACTGTAATACCTAGCTTTTTTACTATTAAGCTTATAATTTATTTTGAAGTGTTGGTGGTTATTTAACGTTATACTTGAGAATTTAATTATCGAATAAGGGTTATATTTCTTTATAGAACGTTAGTAAGGGGGTGTCGGGTACGAGGTAGTAAAACCGTGTTTAAGGTTGGTTTTGGGCCTCGTTTCGCGTGCATCCTTGAACAACCCAATTATCGAAAACAAAACAAAACTTAAACAAACCCTACCTCTAATCTTCCTGCCGTCATACTTAACACAAACAACTAACCCTAATTGTGATCCTTCGACACTCACATCCTCACAACACTTCATGCCACCACATCTGAGACTGTAACGGAGGGCTTGGCACGGTGGTCAAAGGCGTCTAATGGTGGTCGTTTTGCTCAGGGAAGGAGGTACACACGCAGACTTTCGTTCCTTCCCTTGTGACAGCCTGTTTTGTCTCGTTTGTACTTTCGGTTATGCACGTTTGTAGTTTGGTTTTTCGCATGTATTGGGTCTAGGATGTGGCAGGGTCGTTTTTAGACCCTGGTGGCGTCATCGTTGACTGCCCAGAACCACCGTCGAAGGTGTTTTGTCGCCTGTGTCAGGCGTGTCCTTTTTCGTTCAGAAACAGAGTCTTGAATGTGTGGTTTTGTGTAGGAATTTGATGCAGCGTTTGTTCACGTTTGTTACGAGAGTAAGAGTACTTAGTAAGGTGGTAGTCAAGGGGTGTGTATGGTGGTTATCACGGTGGGCCTTGGTGGTGGATGACGGTTTTAAAGAGGGGTTCGTTGGGTCTGGTCATAGGATAACAGGGAGTGCGAGAAACAGGGGCTGGTGGTCTGGGTTTTGGGGCGGTTGTTTCTGGATCAAGAAGGGCGTCGAAGGTGGTGGTTTGGCTCCAGGGGACAGGGGGTGTTGCGAGGTGTCAAGGGGGGAGGTTGGTCGTGGTGAGGGTAGCGTTGGCAGGTGGCGAGAGGGGTGGTTGAAATGGGGTGTCACGGGTAAGTGCAGGAGTATGGGACAGTCGTGGTGACCAGAGGTATTTGAGGCTAGTTTTGAAGGCTGGTTGGGGCAGGAGTAGTGTCGTGGTCAGGGGCAGGGGTTACACCGTAGGTCAGGGGTCTCAACCACCTTGGTGTGGGGGTGGTGCAGGCTATAGAAGGGTGGTAGATGGGGCTGCGAAGCGGGCTTGTTGAGGGGCTGTTCAGACCGTTATTCGTTGTTTGGTGTTAATGTTACGTGTCGTCTTGTATCTAAGGTTTATTATTATAATTGTTTTATCTTATTATTATTATTATTATTATTATTGTTATTTCATATTGTTTTATCATTATCATTATTCACATTTATTTGTATAGGTAGTAGTGTTGTTATTATCTTACCATGGGTGGTATTTGTTTGATATATGCTAGTTATGTAATTACTGTCTATAATTAGTAAGTTAATTGACAAGTGATGATTGACATGAACGAGGAGTTCATGATATTTGATGTGAGTTTGGATAGGGTCAAGTAATTTTAGTAATGCGATTGTATGGGTAGAAATTGATATTCAATGCTAATTATAGGAACTGAGTTCGGTTGTTCAAGGTGGAACATTTCTAGCAGCTGTTCAGTTGTCAATCCGCAATTGAGGTAGGGGAGATACTGGTATATGACGATGTGTAAACTGTTCTTATTTGTTTTAAGCATGTTTGTGATATAATACCATGTGATCGTATTATAGTGTTATCTATATTATTCTAAGATATAATACGATGTGAATATAAAGGGTCTGTGATTGGTGCGGAGATAAAGGGTCTGTGTTTGGTGCGGAGATAAAGGGTCTGTGTTTGGTGCGGAGATAAAGGGTCTGTGATATGGTGTGGAGTATATTGGTTCTTGTGATCGGTGCGGAGTTTATTTGGTGTTGGATCGGTGCGGAGTTTATTTGGTGTTGGATCGGTGCGGAGTTTATTTGGTGTTGGATCGGTGCGGAGTTTATTTGGCGTTGGATCGGTGCGGAGTATGTTAGATTGTTGTCTTATTTATCTTTCTACTCAACCTCGCGGTTGACCCTGTGTATTCGTGTACACCTACGATGATCCGGAATGGGGAGTAGATTTTACAGGTTAGTGACAGATGGACCAGGAGCTTGGGCATGGAGAGAGAGACATGGCATGGACCTACTTAGAGTTAGATCACATTTAGATATCGTCAGTTGTACTTTCTTTTTATCAAGTTTGGAACTCGTAAATGTTGAAATACCAAGTTCAAATTTAATCAGTATTTATATAAATTACCTTTGGTTTGTTACCTTGTTATTCACTACCTCGGATATTCCGGGATGGTAACAGTCCTATTTATTTGAGAATGTCTTGCTAAAGGCTCTTAAATAAATGGGGGTGTTACAGATTCGAAATTAAGTGGGAGAAAAGTTATTAAGGAAACGGAACCTACCATTGAGAGAGAATGGTGATTCTTTAAAAGGTAAAGAATATGAGGTTTCAATTCTAGATGAATGTATGTTGAGAACATTAATCATAAATGAGTTTATTATATGATAATGAAACGTCACCGATTAGTTCACAAGGTTTGGATTTAAATCCAAGATATGAAAATGATGATTCATATAACCTTGATTAAAATTCCAAAAGTTGAAACAAAACCTTCTTTCGATATAAGTTTCTCGAGGAGAACTAGTGGATCGAATCTAGGTTAACTACAATATGATTTCTAGTACAATATGACAATATTCATAAAGATGACATGTCATAAGTTTTAAGAAAACAATGGGAGCTTCCTTAAAGTAAGGAGACTCGAGTCGAGTATAAAAGACTTGTAATGTAATTGAATAAGATCATATTATACGAGATAATATGAATCATAAGGGAACCGAAATTTGTAGGTTAAAAAGATGTGAATATATGGTATATTCACATAGTAAACCATTAATACAAATTGATGTATGAGCATCAAAGATTGTTTATGTGGAGCAGTAATATCGTATTGACTGTTCGCACTTAACAATCACTCTTATCATTTGAGTTATTATTAACTCACAATTTATACTTTGTGAAATCCAAATGGGTTGTAAGAGACAATTTTGAACCCCATAAGTGAACTGGATTAACTTAGTATAGCCCATAGTCGCTTGTATGAGGTGACGTCTCGAAGCGACTAGAGTGTGAGGCAATTGATGGCAAGTTCAAATGGGATGACTAGTCGATCACATAGGCAGACTGTGTAACACTCTGTCGAGCATTAAGTGACCGCTTATAGAGTTCTGAAAATTTTATAATTAGCATGGTCGTGGCGAGAGCTACTATATTATTCACATGAGTCGATTCTTAGACTTGAGACTGTTCGCCCTAGGTGACACAGCCTCAGATTGACTTTGATTTTAGCTCTACGATCAACCGTTAAAGGGGGTCAAATGAGCTTCTTTTGGGTCATGATGGACTGTGTTAGTGGAAGGGAACAGTAGGAAAAGAATATCCCAGTCCCTCGTCAGGGTTGTCTTAAATCTCAGGACCACTCGAGGAGAAGTTTAACTGAAAATGCGTGGCCACGCTCGGAAGGTATCTATGGTAGATAATTCCAGTCAAAGCAGTTAAATCTCCAGATCGAGAAAACCGCTCAAGATATGATCAAATGCAAGTACGACCTGGAAGACACCTTGCATTGAGTGGGAGATGACGTAATAGGACAAGAGAATTGGTGACGCACACTTGTCGAGGACAAGTGGGAGATTGTTGGGAAATGTGTCCTCAACAATAGTGCGATCACGACAGTGATAAAAATCATTGTCATAAATCTTATGAAAAGAATATGTAAGGGATGATACGATATTTGTTATAGTCAACTGACCAACATTAATCGGTAATGATTGGCTGTCTAGAGTTTGACATTACTGTCGTATGACGGTGGTGGTCAGTTGATCCCTTTAGGTCACACCTTTAGGACTAACCCCTTAAACATATATTGATTAATTGTATAGGATACAGATTGATCTATATTCTTAAAACCGTATATTGAGAATTCAGAGGTTGAATCTTAAAGTAAGATTTATATTTGAAATTGAAATGTGTCAATTGTCAAGTATTAAACGATATTTTAGAAATATCGAAATTAGTATTATGAATGGTTCATGGTTATAACAAACGTTGTTAATATATCGTATCGACGATTATTACGATAACCATATGTTGGGACAGTAATTTCGAATTACTTAATAATTTGTTAAATGTGATTTAATTAATTTAGAAATATTATTTATGTGATAAATATATATTTTTAAATTAATACAATTATTATGTCACATAAGATGTTACATATTAGTAAATTGTACGAATTATAAATCGTAAAATGAAGGTCCATTTTACGTTTTAGTGTACCGTGTAATTGACAATATAAGTTAAAATTGTATATGATATTTTATCTTATATTTGTAATAATTAGGTCAAATATGATATGACTTCTCATTTCATGTGAGCATGACAAAAGGATTTAAAATCCCTTCCCCATGCATGTTTACACGGTTCACCATCCAACCCCAAACCCACTCTCTTTATATATGTGATCATTCACATATTTATAAGCTAATCTTCATGCAATTTTATTTCTAGTGTGAGAGATAAAATAAAAATCTCTAAAAATATTACTTATATAATATTTATAGTATACTAATTATAATAATTAGTACACGGTTTTAACCTAATTCCGTCCTCTAGATTCGGGTTCGGTTATTTGGTCCGTTTAAGGTAAGGTCTTGGTGTTCTCTTATTGGAGGCAAGCTTACACTAGTACAAAAAACCCCTATCGTGTCGCAGCTATCGTGACGGTTCTAATAGAATCGACATAAAAGGGCAAAAAAAATTGGCTGGAAGGATTTTTTTAGGCTATAGGGAGTCTATTATGACGGTTTTAATAAAGAACCATCACGATAAAATAAATTATTTATGTCGGTTGTAAGTCAAAACCGCCACTATAAATCATTTGTACGGTTTTAATTATAACCGACATTAATAACGACACTAAAAATAGTGATACAAAACAACAGTTTTTTATCAAAAACCGTCACCGTATAAAATTTGTGACGGTTTTAATTATAATAGACGTATATGCAAGGGAAGTCTTTGTGGTGAACTAAACTGCAACTATGTAACAACGCGCGTCTTTGCTAAAAATAATCCACAGCTTCTTTCACTCCTAATGTAATTCAACTGCAAAATTCCACCGCCTTTCACGCCTACCTTAAACTCCTAATTCAATTATAACTGCAAAACAAACCCTATATCAATTCGCAATAAGCAACTCGTTCATAATTGTTCACAAATCGCAATCGCAATCAGCAACTCGTTCATAATTTGTTCATAAATCGCAATTAGCAATTCGTTCACAATTCGCAATCAGCAATTCGATATTAAATATCAGACTTCAGAATTATCGGCTTCGCAATTATCACACACTTCCGTCGCAATTATCAACGAATTCCTTGGCAGGTTTCATCAATCAAAGGTGTGTCATACTACTATTGCTTTTTCTATAGTCAATTTCAGTAATATGTTGTTTAATTTGATATTCGTCTCATATCTATAATGCTACCGTAATTTTAGCTTACTGTAGAACAATTATTTTATTGCTATTTGAGTAATTAAACCGATCCGTGCTGTTGAATTGTTGAATTGCTAGCGAGTTTCTGTCATTGCTGTTGAATTGTAGCCCCATTTAACGAGTTTCTGATGCTTATGTTCAAGAAGCCAATATTGACTTCAATGTCGTTTTTCACTTATTCTTAATAAGATCTCTTCATTCCATATACATTGTCGCAGTTGACTTGGGGTCTATGACTTTGATATTACACATTTTTCTTACAGTATACCATAGTTTAAATAGAATATGAAAATAATAGTTCAAGCCTACTAATGATGAAATTGCATAAGAATCTTGTACAGTTTGGGAGTTTCTTCTCATGTGCGTCATTTTTTTGGGTTAAATGTTAGTTTAGTATATATATAAGAATAAGTCTAAAATTGGATTTGATAGTGACTAGGACAAGCCCTTAATCACCACTGAACAATTCTAAAACTGGCAAAAACTGGCAGCCAACTAGCTGTGCATATATCAGTTGGTTCCTATGCCCCATTTTTGTAGCCAAGCTATTTCCCTTCTGGTGCAATAACAGTGAGTGTAGTACACTAGCATCAGACAGATACACAGTAGGTGCAGTGACAAGTAATAGAGCAGTAGGGTGGTAGTAACTGTGTGTATAAAGTTCAGTAGTAAGTAGCAGGTAGTCAGTGAGAGCTGCAGTGGTATGCGGTAAGGGCAGTAGCCGTGAGTGACAGTAGCATAGGTGTGTAGTAGTGATAGATAGTAATGGGGCAGTAGCAGATAGTCATAGGTACAGTAGAGTATGTGCAGCAACATCAGTTCAACATAAAACAAGGAGTAGCCTTGCCTTAGTAGTTCAACACTAGTGCTGCTACTATTTTGATTCTGCACATTTGTTTTAGCTGCTACTGCATTCACCACTGAACCCGACTGCACCACTGTACTAGTAGTTACTATTGTATTGTTGTCGCTATTTACTGTTGCTGTTGCCACTGTTAGACTATAAAGGTTGTACTTTGTTGCTGCTCTGAACTCGAGAATCTGACTAAAGTTGGTCTCTAATGGGCTTTCAGAGGGGCAAATTAGTTGCCGCTGCTGATAATGGGCCAATATAATATATATAGATTGAAAGACTTGTACACGCGACGTAACCTATTATCGCGATACCTTCTTTTATCTTGTTCTATTATTAACATATTCCCTAAGTGTCCTTGTTCTTTAGGCTTCATCGGGTTGAGATTCCTATATGGTTGCCTGGTTTTAGGGCCTTGAACAAATAAACAGAAGAAATTAAGTCTCACCACCTAACTCCAAACACTACATGTGTTACGCTAACTATAAAATAAGACCGTCTTATAGCATAAAGCGGTTTTCTAGTTGGTTAAGTGACCATTACTACGAGTACATATTTTATTGGTGATACAAAGAAACAAAAGTCTGATTTTTGTTTTGGATATGTACAACTTTAAAAGGGTTGTTATGATATGCATGGAGTTCTGCAATTTGTAATGCCACATAGACCGTGGACGTTTCTAGTAACTTTAAATACATTTGCAGGCTTATACATTTGGACTGAGATAACAGTAGTGCTGAATCCTTGAAAAATAAAGAGGTAGAAAAATGGTGGAAGGGGGAATAGTGAAGGCAGACAAGACAGAGTTTACAGAATGTTTCAGAACTATTGGAAAAACACCTTATATCATGAGGCTTGCCTTCTCTGCTGGCATTGGAGGTCTTCTCTTCGGTTATGACACAGGTTATTCTACTTACATTTACTTCCATTCTAGTATCGGTTTTTCTAACGTGTCCTTGATATCAATAGTTGGGTTGCATGATTGGTTAGCTGATCATGTTCAGTGCGTTTGATGGTTTTGGGGTTTATTGGGGAAGGAATTAGGGATGTTAGTTGTGGAAGGGGTTTGGGGGAAAACACGCTTGTTAATTTAGCACAAAAATGACTTGATCAGACTTTAGGAGTTAATCTAAGGCATTTACTTTCAATCTGAAGCTGCCTTCAGGTGCCCTGAATAACACCCATACTAACGCTATGGAAGTTGAAGGAGCTGCAGGCGATATTGAAGCCAAAATTTGCCCCTCTGAAGGCCCATGAGATGTCTAATGATCAAGTTCTTGTGACTTGTGAATCTCTCCACTGTCATTCTGTCTATTAGATGGTAGACTACTCAAACTAAATTTATGTACACCTGCAATAAGTTTAGATTAAAAATATGATGCTGATGTTTAGCATAAACCAAGTGACAGGATATTAAATGTGATGCAGGTAGCTAGTATTTGTGATTGGGTGGCTGGCAAGGGATGTAATTAAAATGGGTCATTTCTTCAACAACAATCAGAGGCTCAAGTTTTTCAGAGATTTGAAATCGAAATTGGGATTGCTCCGTTTTTTTGTGACTAAAACTCAGGTTATTATCTGACGATACTTCATATCATTTCTTGATGCGATCATTACTTAATGATTATTACTGCTGTTGAGTTTCTTAGGAAATGGAGGATCGAATGATTGAGCTGCAAGCACTACAGAAGGCTATTCAACAGGGAACTGGTTCGTTTCAACATTTATAGTTGTTTACATTTCCGTCACTTAAACTACATATTATGGGTATGGCCACTGAAGAAGACTTTATAGAATGTTCTTTCCTACGCATTATTCTTTTTCCTTTGATATTATCGTCATGTTTTAGGAAGAAGTACGACAAAGACTCGATCTTTATGTTGAATTATTGATTGCAAGTACAGTTAATCTTACTTAAGACCGTCTTAACTTAAACCCTTTCACAATCATTTCTTATTTTTAAGTATTAGTAGAATTATGCCCTACAGTGTCGGTTCTAGAAGACCATTAGTGACGGTTTTGAAGCGACGTGATTGCTGGGGTCACATAAGGTTTGTGTCGGTTGTAAAACCGCCACCGTAGCTTACCCTACGGTGTCGGTTGTGCGTTAAAACCGTCACCATAGGGTACGCTATGGTGTCGGTTGTGAGTTCCAAACTGCCACCATAAGGGTCTAAACCGTCACCATAGGGTAAGTTATGGTGTCGGTTTTGCGTCTACAATCGTCACAATAGGGTAAGGTATGGTGTCGGTTTTGCGTCTAAAACCGTCACCATAGTGTAAGCTATGGTGTCGGTTGTGAGTCCCAAACCGCCACCATAGGGTTATAAACCGCCGCAATAGGGTAAGGTATGATGTCAGTTTTACGTCTAAAACCGTCACCATAGGGTAAGGTATGGTGTCGGTTTTGCGTCTAAAACCGTCACCATAGGGTAAATTATGGTGTCGGTTTTGCGTATAAAACTGTCACCATAGGGTAAGTTATGGTGTCATTTTTGCGTCTAAAACCGTCACCATAGGGTAAGTTATGGTGTCATTTTTGCGTCTAAAACCGTCACCATAGGGTAAGCTATGGTGTCGGTTCCAATATATGAACCGTCGCCATATATATATATATTAAAAAAAAATAGCTAGCTAATTTCGACAGCACCTCCCCTAATTAGATGCTAGCCGAATATAAATATTGATGGAAGAATACCTGCAAAGAATTTTAATCAATTACCAACAAAATAATGCTTCATTCAATAGCTTCGGAGTAACCATACATCTCATATTCTCATCCAACAATACAATAACAGTATTATGTTTCCCAACGACGTATAATCCGAGAAAACAAGCAACAAGTATCCTCAGCAATAACCTCAACTAAGCAACAAGTAAAAATCCAACAATTAATCTAAACTACATGTTCTCGAAACATTTTGTAGCCCACACCTCTTTAACTTCATTCATATCTTCAACTGACATGGTTGAATCTTCAATAATCTACATTTAAGAAAATCAATGATAAGATGCTTTTGTTTAAAAAGAAAATAAGTAAACTATATATATTTTTACTTAAAAATAAGAAATACCTGCTCAAATTGTTCCTCACTGCCCTTTGAGTAGTAAAATGTTATGTTATACATCCACTTCATGACATAATAACCACATTCGTAATCTCCGGGTTGTTGGGGGCACTAAATATATAAAAGGATACTGATATTATATTTAAACTATATTGGATTATGATATTAGATAATTGAAAAAAAAAGTAGCTAATGTTCACTTACCTTCTTAATCACTTTGATCTGAAGTTGATTCTTTCTAGCAAAATTACGCCTTCCTCCATTAACACAATGTAAAATCCAAGCAGCTTTTAGCCTTCCTTTTATGCTGAGCTTCTTTGCCACCCTTTGTTGTGAATCCAAAATGTACACAGTGTTCAGCCCCAAGCAAAAAACCATCAACATCCAATGATTTCTATACATTTGAGTTCATACGTAGAGTTAACATATAATATAAAGAACAAGATTTCAAGCAGCATAAAGATGTGGTAGAGCATCAACAACATGTAATCATGTATACTTTTGATCTATACAAGATTTCAAGCATTTAAAATCTAAGGAAACATGTGAAAATACAGTATATGGGAGTCTTGTTGATATTATTGTTGGGGAAGACTTAATTTCATTTACAGTGAAGCCAAACATAGAGACACAGGCAGACATTGCGTATGTTAAGCTATTAGGACTGCAGAAGATGTTGATTTAGCAGATTTAGTTCTAAGGGTGATCTGTATAGTTCTGTAGAAGTGAACTTGATTACTGAAAGTAAGTCTGATGAAATGAGCAGGTGGCGGTATCAAGAGCATTGAATGGTATAGGACTTGCAATAGTGATTCCTGCAATACAGTCCCTAGTTGCAAATTCTACAGATGACAGTAACCGCGGCATGGCATTTGGATGGTTACAGCTGACAGGAAATATGGGTGCAATCCTAGGAAGTACCTGTTCTGTCTTGGTCGCTTCATCATCATTCCTAGGAATCCCAGGTTGGCAAATAGCATTCCATTTAGTTGGTTTAGTCAGTGTTCTCGTTGGCATTTTAGTCCATGTATTTGCCACAGATCCCCGGTCCTCAAATCAAACAGAAAAGGATAAAACAGAAATTTCAAAAATGCAGTTTTGGTCAGAACTCAAAGAAGTCATTGAAGAAGCCAAATATGTAGTCAGAATCCCTTCCTTTCAGATAATTGTTGCCCAGGTATAGTAGAGTAGCTATCAGTGCAATATTAGACGCGGTTTTCATTATGAGTCACTGAAAATAGTCTGTTTATGGAGTATTACTGTTTAATACTCCAACCTATCTTGCTGCCTATTCTTGGATTGGATCAACATATGCAAATGAAACAAAAGTCTGAAAATAGGTTCCTTGTAAAGATTGAAACTTTATGCATCCTAACTTAAATCTTAAAAGAAGACATGCTAAAATGCCAAACTGGTAATGCAAACACAAAACCTTGCCTAAGATAATCGTGAGCAGCAACCGTGGTGTCCGGTCTGGTCTGAACAGACCAGAGACACAGGCAGAAAGTACAGCAGCAGTAAATAATGTAGTGGTGTACAGGGGCAAGGGAAGTGCAACAAGGGCAGTAACTAGCACGGAATTCAGAAACAGAGGAGTAGAAGAGCAGATGGTACAGCAATAGAATGCAGAAATGAGGAGGGACATCACGGGTGCACAAAAACTGAAGTGCAGACACGGAAATAGAAGTGCAGACACGGAATGGGGGTCTGGGCAGTAGACAAACGCAGATAATACAGCCTTAAACACCACACCCTGGCAATGGACTAGCCAAAGACTACACCGAGGACATTAGGCAGCAGTGACAATGGTAAGTACAGTGCGTGTGTAGCAGTAGTAGTTAGCGTGGTGTAGGAACAATAGGGTAGCAGTAGGAAGTAAAAGCAAGCAGACCTAAACATATATAAGATTCAAAAAAAGGAAAAAAAAGAAAACAGAACCTAGCGCAACAATCACAACTTACCCTTCATAAAATGCACCCATGATATACTTCTTTTCCTCTTGAATCTTCAGGACATGCATTATATAATCTTCACACTCTCGAGCTTTATGCATATAATCCAAGAGTCGTACGGGACACATGAATCCAACTACTTCCGTTGCTTTGATTTCAGCCGCACATTGATATAAGAAGCTAATATTTGAACATAATATGGGTTTAATAAGTAATAATTTGGGTTAAATTATATATAATGAGTAATATAAAATTTTACATACCTCCCCCAAATTTGAAGCACGTGAATATTTAACCATTGCGTTCTGAACATTTGCCTAATTTCAACAATGGTCAAGTGGATTTCCAAGTCACCTTCTCTATAATTATAAACTGGCTCACTGATCACCATCTTAATTACTTCATCTTTAGGCAAGGAACATAACTTATTTTCTACGGCCCGACAATAATGATCCAATTCATGAACCTCTATCAGATTTAGAGGTCTCCCGTCGTGCTCCTCGCCATGACTTTTGTCTTTTCCTTTTGTATGTTCAACAGACTTGACCTTTAAATAAAACACTTGTAATATATTAATAAAGTAATTGATGATCGAGTCCATACTTTCCACGCATACTACTAATGCCAATCAAAATGCTCTTTATTTTCCTGCAAAGTGCAGGCAGCCCATTAACCAAAAACAAACATTCTGCCCATCAGAAAGAATCCTTCCTTGTGAAGACAGCTACGATGCAATTACTAGCATCATCATCCTATTTGCTACACCCAAACTGACGTAACTCCTTACACTCCCACACCCAATTGGCAATGCAATTACTACATCAGACGAACAAAATTTGCAGCCAGACAATACCACTGCCTACGGACTACGACTGCAACGAGACCCGCTACATCTCCCTGAACACTGTTTTGTTGCTGAAAGCACCAGACCAGCCCCAGAGCATGCCTGCACATCATCGTACAGCAGTTCCCCGAGAAGCAGCTATACTATCCCTGCCGCAAACCCGCAGATGGCCCAATACCAGCACGGTAAGGAGCTCCTGCCTTCTGCCTCATCCCTGCTCCAGTCCTCTTAACCCCGAAGCCCTTCCTAATGCTCTGCCCTTTCCCTGCAAACGTCTCCTTTCCCAGAGCCGGGAAATGAGATTCATCCAAAACCAGAGATTCAGAACTCACCCGCAGATGGCCCAATACCAGCACTGTTGTACTGTTGTCACTATTTACTGCTGCCGCCACGGTTAGACTATAAAGGCTATACTCTGTTGCTACCCTCTATCAGACACTACAGGTCTGATTTCCTCCTATTACTGACTGCACATCTAATGCTCTGGCTATACCAGACCCTCCCATCCCCTTCTACTTTGAATTGTCACTACACTTACTACTACTGCGATACTCCTGTCACTGCTGTACTACGTCTGCACATATACGCTGCAACTGGTGCAGCTCTACTGCTGTTGTACTAGCTACTTGCTACTGCATATACTACCACCCACTGCCGCCACTACACTGCACTTGATGCCACTGCCACTACTTACATTCCCTTCTCGAATCCCAGAAATTAACTTCGTTAATATGATAGCTCTAGACCAAGTTCTACGAACAATATCGAGACAGAAGACATCCATGCGTAATATAGTACCAGTAACTTTATTAAACATGAACTATTGCGAATTGGGGCAGTAACTAATACCTAATTAATCACAACCTAATAAGCTAAGACGGTCTTAATAACCTACTACAATCACTAAATGCACAAAACAAAACAACAATCAAACAAAAAATTAAAATTGAAATTGAATTACAAAGGAGTATACAAACCTTAAATGAGTTGAATGAAGGGAAGAACAAGAGTGATAACCTTGATGTTGGCCGGAATTCAGTGACGGTGGTGTTGAGGGTGGTGGTGGTACACGTAGGGTGGTGGTGGTGGTGGTGGTGGTTTTCGCGAGTTGGGTGTTTGTGTGTTTCTAAGTGCGAATAATGAAGGGGGAAGTGAAGCTGTTGTTTCTATATCGCAATTTGGCGACGGAATAACAAAATTGGCGACTGAACTGGGCTGTCGCCAAAATTAGCGACTGTTTTTTGTCGCCAAAGTGATTTTTATGTCGCCCGATTGTGTCGGTGGTGGGAAATTTGGGGAAAAAGGTAAGTCGCTAAATTGGCGACTAATTTCAGTCGCCCGAGTTTTTATTCAGTCGCCAAATTGGCGACTACCCTTTGCAGTCGCCAAAAACTGTCGCCCGATTCAGTTTTTCTTGTAGTGACTTATAATCGGATTTGCTTTGGATGAGTGACGTCCGCTCAATTAGAGTTGGAAACATGGAAACGCAAACGATGATGTTTACTAATTTGACAAGAATGACACAAAGACGATGAGTTCGACTTTGTAATACTCCGTATTTTACGGAATAATATTTAATATTAATTTATAATTACTTTGGCGTGAGGGTATGTTTGGACGTTGGTATTCGATAATTAAGTTATCGAATGAGTGTTTTTATACTTTATATGAAGTTAGTGAGGGGCCGAGTATATAAGTTAGTAATCAGACCGTGTTGTATACCGCTGTTTGGGCCTTGATTTGCGTGCCAAATACACACCTTATACAGCCCATCACGTTTTAAGTTAGAAAATCTGAAAAAAACGAAACACCTTCAGTCTATCTGCCGCCTTATAATCTGTGACCTAACCCTACCCTAGACTCAACGATACTCAAACAACCTCACAAACACTCTGCCGCCACTTCAGAGAGCACAAAGGAGGGTCTACTCGGTGGTTTCAGGGGTCATAGGGCTGCTCAAACACGCAGGGAAGTGGGTAAGTTACACAGTAGTTCTCGTTCTCTGTTGTTGTTCTTCCTTTTTTGTTCACGAATTATGAATCATCAGATGTATATGTGGTTCTGATTCTTGTGTATTAATGTGCTCTGATGTTTAGTAGTCGTGTTTGGACCAAGGTTGTGTCGTCGTTGACCATCATTGACAGTCGTGAGTAGTGTAGATATCACGGTGCCAGAATGGTTTTCGTGTTTGTCAAAATAGAGTTTCTGAACACGCTTTTAAATGCTAGTATTCGACCCTTTTCATGTTGATGTTTGCTCTGGGTGTTAGAGTCAATAGATTGGGTGTAGTCTGAAGTTGAGGGTGGCGGTTGTCACGGTGGAGTTGGGTGGTGAGTATAGTCTGTTTAGGGGGTTTCGTTCAAGGGAGTCGCACAGGTCTGAACAGAAGTTTTAATTCCAGAAGTTTATGTTTATGGGTGGTGTTTGCGTGCGCCTTTGAGTCTTATTGGGTGCGCGTCGTGGATGGGTGTTAGGGTAGTTTTCGTGGTGGTATGCAGGGATGTTGTAAGGTGGTTTTCGTGGTGGTTTTTAGTCATGTGAAAGGCTGTTTTGAGTGGGTTTTGTGGGGGTGGTACAGCGTGGTCAGGGGTAACACACCATGACAGAATGGTTGTTACGGGTGCGGGTTTTGTAGAGGCTCTTGCCGGTGGTTGCTACGGTTTCAACAGCCACCACCGACCTCCCTGGAACCACCGTGGCACAGAGGAGAGCTTGGTGGTGTTCCAGGCGACGGCAGCGGTGGTGGTTGGTGTCGATGGCAGTGGTTAAAAGGGGAAGTGCGTGTTAGTGTGGCTGCCGCTGTTACGTTGTTTGTTTTGTTTAAGCGTATTGTTGTTGTTGTGGTTGAGTGCCTTGCCTTGTCATTATTGTTATAATCAATTTATTATCATTATTATTATTATTATTATTATTATAATAATAATAATAATTATTATTATTATTATTATTATTATTATTTCTATTATGATTATTATGGGTGTTATTATTAGTATTACTACTACTATTCTTGTAAGTGTTATTAGTAAGTGTCGTTATTGTTGATATTTGTCAACATAATATTATTAATTATTATTATGTTCTTATTATTAGTATGAAGTTATGTTTTAAAGTTATTATTGTTATTGTTGATAATAAGATTATTGTTGGTATGATTATTATTAAGTTGTTAAGTAATACAAGATATGCAAGAATGTGACGGCTATCAATAGTTCGGGTATATTTTCTATAGTCGTTTATTCAAATGGAATTGGTTATAAAAGTAATAAGAACGAGTCGTTTAAGTTAATTGAAGTAGTAATGTTTAATACAGTCTCGTTATGCGTAATATATTATTTAGATAATTAATTGAAATGATTGATATATTATGTTGGTTGCGTAATTGTATTAGTTAGTAATTAAGTATATTATTGTATTAGGTGTTGGGTATGTGATGGAGTGATGCCACTGATTGGATGTTAGCTGCATGATTGCTATCCAGGTAGGATACACTGTCACTATACTCTATGATGTATTATGAATGGAGGTTGGATTGTGTGTTATGAATGTTGAGCATGATGTATATGAGAATGGTATTGGTTGGATTTAGTGTTGATTATTATTATTATTGGTATGCGCATTTCATTATTGCATAGCATGATTGATTAAGAGTATTGTTGCATTCATGAGCATGGCATATGCATTGGTTACTGAGAAAGATGTGAATCAGATGTTGTTCTGATATAAAGCCCAGAGTGGTTCTACAGACCAGGCCTGGTGTCTTATCAGCTATTGAGCTGGTGTTCGGTGACGACCGATTATAGTCTGCCGGGAGGTTCGGTATGGCTGGGTGTTTCGGGTTTGAGATTGTGATTGAGATTGAGATTGAGCTCGAGCATATCATTGCATTTGCATATCATAATTGTTGCATTATCTATTTTTGTGTTATCCTACTCAACCGCGAGGTTGACAGTGTATTCGTGTACACCTACGATGATCCGGAATGGGGAGTAGATTCTACAGGTTAGAGACAGATGAGCTAGGAGCTGGGGCAGGAATGTGAGATGCATACTTGGGACCGACTTAGAATTATATCACATCTAGAAAAGTCATCAGTTGTATTTTCTTTCCGTTATGTAGTAACTGTAATAACAAGTTCAAATTTTATCAGTTTTATATAAAGTATTTTGGTTGTTTTTACTTTGTTATTCACTACCTCGGACATTCCAAGATGGTAACAGCTCTATTTATTTGAGAATGTCTTGCTAAAGGCTCTTAAATAAATGAGGGTGTTACAGACTTACTCTTACAATCAATGCTAGACTAGGACTTAAGTAAACTTAAAATATTGGCTCCCGGGTGACCAAGACGGGAGTGCGAAACATTGGTAGAGAAGGCTAGAAGATGATGACATAACTCAATGGACTTCGGATTGGACTTCGACTTGGACGACGCGGCTGGCATGGGGTAGAGGTCAGCCTTACTGTTACTCCTAAGAATCAGATTCTCATTCGCTAAATCCTTCACAGAAAAACCACACGGGTCAAATACCACAGAAACGTTAATTATTGTCTTTGGTAAATTGTCGAATGGATATAAGATTTTTGATAATTTTGGGTGTATGCAGAACATTGTGAAGATGGAGTGTCCTATTCGGGGTTTCTTGGGATGTGTGTCCAGAGCCATGAACTAGAATGCGGGCACCATTACCGACGTAAATAGAATTAATCATGCTAGAATTGAGCGGTTTTTGAAACGTACCTGCATCTGCACTTAGATGAGATGAGGCACCAGTATCCATGTAAAATGGACCTGGGTTGGGGGACTGCATCTGAAGTGTGGCGAATGCTTGAGCCAAGTCTATCGGTTGCGGTTTCTGGCCGTCATTAGTGGCGATATGGGCTTGCCCAAAATTGCTACTGGGTTTGCGAGACAGAGACGCAGAGCAATGCAGATGGGTTGGCCGAGCCTGCCATGGATTAGTCCACCCTGGGTAAGTTTGATACGGGCAGGGTGGTGGTGACCAGATGATAGACTGGTCGGGCATGGGACCCCAAGCAGGGACAGGGGTGGTGGTGGCAATGGCAGTCGATGAGTTCAACTGATTTCGATCGATGTTACCCCTGCCTTTATGTTATTATTGCGTTTATTGTGGCGAGAGGATGTAGGGTTATCCTCCTAATTTAGAGATTCAGTGGAGGGTGCAGAAGGAGGAATGAGAGTCGTGGCTTTCTCACGGCCAGAATAACGATGATGCTCAAGCTCAATCATACTGCGTGTGGATTTTAAATTCGTCAGTGTTTGATTGACTTGTCCGCCATACATTATGCTGTCAACCCAGTATTTCATTCGTGAACGAAGCACGTTGCACGATATTTCCACTGTCGTGCAACATATTGCTAGTAAAGGTCAGCTTGTCGACGCTCTAACAAAACCTCTTCATCGCGCTCGCTGCCATGAAGTACGACTCAAGATCGGTCTTTTGCCTCGCACGTCCGACTTGCGGAGGCGTATTAGGATTATACAAGATATGCAAGATCAAAATTTCACTAAAGATGGCAAATCCTATAATCAAGATAGCAATCCCACAAGTTAAGCAAATCAATCCTATGAATATTCTAAACATAGTATTTTTCTTCAAGGATTGTATCAATTAGTACCCTCTCACGATATCACAAGTGGGAGGGCAAATGGGGTGCTCCATTTAAGTTCCACTTGATTTGCCACTTGCATATTGTGAAAAAGAGATTATCCGTCTTTAACTTGTGACGGATAGTGTCCGTCTTCAATGGGAATTTGTAATTAGTATCAATCATCTTATTCTTAGCTTAAATTTGTTGTAAAATAGTATCATACTTAGGCTATATATATACTTTGTATCCTTTATGGCTTTATGTAATATATTTATTCAACTACGTACATTATCAATATACTATCATAAGAGAGGTCTCTCAAGATACTGTCTTTCTTAAAAACTTATGATAATCAAATCGGAGAAGCGGGGAACTAGATATTTTGCTATGAGTTTTCATTAACCGCGAATAGTAATCTGAAAGTCTGAAATGTCTTCGTAATAAAAAAGAAATATGTAAGGGATGGTGATATCTAACAATTTGTGAAGCGTCGAATATGGACCAAATCAAGGTTACAGAAGTTATAGTAATTTTCCTATAATAATTTTCCTCCCACGCTCGCATTTTTCTACAATTTGTCTCATCCAAAACAATCCAATTCACACCTTGAATTATGATTATAAATATGGTCTCAAATCCAAATAAAGAAAATCAATTACATCGAAATACAACCAAGATATATTATAACTTCCAATATAATACTTCAAAACTACAAATATGGAGAAAACCAAAGCAATAATTATTTATTTCACAATATTTTCTGTTTTTGTATCACTTTCATCAGCAATCGTAGATGATTTCTGCGTAGCAGACTACAGTTATCCGGTCGGACCAGCAGGGTTCCCTTGTAAGAACCCGAGTAATGTAACAGTGAATGACTTTGTATTCTCAGGCTTGAGTGTAACGGGAAACACATCCAATACCATGTTTAATTCTGCGGTAACACCGGCGATTGACACTACATTTCCCGGGCTAAACGGCTTAGGGCTGTCGATGGCAAGGTTAGACATCGGTGTGGGAGGTGTTATCCCATTGCACACACACCGAGTATCGGAGGTTATCGTTGTCATTGAGGGCACTATTATTGCCGGGTTCATTGCCTCGGATAACACTGCCTATTTTAAGACATTGAATAAGGGGGAAGTTATGATATTTCCTCAAAGTTTGCTTCATTTTCAAGTTAATGTTGGTAAAACTCCTGCACTTGCATTTGTAAGCTTGGCAAGTCCTCATCCTGGTTTCATGTTTACTTCTTCGTCTTTGGGTGCTAATGACCTTCCTACTGACATTATTGAGAAGATCACATTGTTGGACGCTCAACAAGTTAAGGACTTGAAAAAGATTTTCGGGGGTCGGAACTAAAATCATGATTGCATGCATGCATGGATTATTATAAATTATTTTATATATTATCTCAAATAAGTACTCATATGTCTATATATATATATATATTGTTAGAAGTTTGTAATAAATCGCCATAATGAGTATAAATTTGATATTTTATTCAAATATTTATACAGGTATTTGGATTAGTATTATAGTTTTATATGAAAATATGTATTATTGTATTATTGATTGAAATATATGAATAAAGTTTCATGCTGCATATAAGTTAATGAATTCGGAAATTTGTATAACGTTTTGGTTTATTTTGCCGAGCTAAAGGTGGCGTTAGGGTTAAAGCAGTCTTACATGTTAATCGTCTGGTATTGGCTATTCAATGACTGATTATGCGTTTGTATGGTGATTATGGTAATGTAAATAACGTAAACATAAAGAGGTGACGCAAGATACTTGGTGCCGCGAAAAATTCAATGGGGAAAACGACCGTGGGAGAGAGACACTACCCCTCCAAAGTATTCACTAACAATCAAATACTAGTTTTAATCCCGTGTAAATTGCACGTGATTGCAGGTTCAAGTATTGTTATTTATGAATAATCATTAGTCATATTTTCGATTTTTGATTTATAATATAATTTTATATGACTGATATACTAAAAATATTGTAATATTAACCTACAGTTTATATTCAAAGTATATCAAAACGCAATCAATCTATATAAATTTGAAATATCATAACAGTATTACAATATACAATGATAAGTAATTGTTAATACAAAAATCTCAAAATTTTCTTCATTATATATGCATTTTTCATCGTCATAACTCACTTATAAATCAGAGCAACATGTCGATTTTTTTGGAGATGGTTTAATTTGAATGCCGATAGTTTCAACTTACCTCATTCAAAATAATAAAATAGGTTGGTCCTACTAGCTCTAGCGGATCAATATAGTTTTTTACCTTATCAGAGAAAAAAGATATGACTGCCCCCAAAGCCCGTCATTACTCGTGTTTTTGTAAATATTAAGTATCTATTATGGTACTTTTCTTTTGCACTTTCAATATCTCATTAAATTACAAATAACCACCACGTATTTGCGTATTTTTACAAATTACCACCACGTATTTGCTTTTTTACAAATAACCTCCAGACTTTTACGTGTACTCCACGATCACCACCGTATTTTAATCCCGATTCTTCTTTTTTCTTATTTTCCGTCTTATTAAGTAACAATTTACGTAAAATACACATATTACCCTCCCTAATTAAATAAACCCACCCAAACTAATTACCCATGCATATACATACATCCAATTTCCCAATAAACTTCAAACCCTAAATTCAAAAATCCCCAAATCAATTTCCTGAATTCCATCCAAAATATGTTGTTTGTACTTACACTAGAGTAATTTTGTGCTTGATAGTAATGGCAAAGTAACCCTCGGAGCCGGGGAAAAGCCGATGTGGGTACCCGATATTGGTGAAAACCCGATTTCTGCTATTCAATTGCAGGATTCAGGGAATTTGGTTTTGTTAGGGAGTGATGGTGGTACCATTGTTTGACAGAGTTATGGAACCAATCTTCTATTTCCTGCAAATAGATGCTTCAGCCAAGTGTTAGTGGTACCATTGTTTGGACGAGTGATATAAATAAACACCCAGATTTTATGTTGCTTGTACTAATACACTTCTTTCTAATCAAATTTTTCATCAAGGGTGGAAGCTTGTTAGTGATCCAAACAAAACCAGTCTACATATTCTGCACATTTCCAAACAAAATTAGTATATCAGCAATCGGTATTTCTTATCAGCAACTTTTTCATGCTAATATTTTAGATTGAGCCCTGGATTGAATTCTGCTACAATTCTAGTATTCACAAATACAACAATTCATGACGGATTACTCTAGTGTAAGTACAAGCAACATATTTTGGATTGAATTCTGAAAATGATAAATTTTGGATTAGGGTTTGAAATCAATTTTTAGTTGGGTAATTGGGGAAACGTGATAAAATCTGGGTGTTTATTTAGTTTGGGTGGATTGGTGTAATTAGGGAGGGTAATATGGGTATATTACGTAAATTGTTACTTAACAAGACGGAAAATAAGAAAAAAAATGTTCGTGATTAAAATACGGTGGTAAACGGGGAGTATACGTAAGAGTTTGGGGGTTATTTGTAAAAAAACAAATAAATGGTGGTAAATTGTAAAAATACGTAAATACGTGGTGGTTATTTTTAATTTATCCTTTTTTATCGTGTCATTATTAATTTAATATTTGGAGCGTTTTTTTCAAATAATATTTATGTGAAGCTTTACACATAAACTCTTGAATAGTTACTTTTTACCGTAATTAAAATTTTCATCCATGAAGTTTTATGCTAGAATTTTGTGGTATTTTTTTCGTATTTTTATCATTGTCTTCTTTTGTAGTTTTAAATAAAAAATTTAGATTATTTCTTATGTTTAATATTTTTGGCATGCTGATATTGATATGATCATCATGAAATATAAGTGTATGTTGTTATGTATATACAAAATTAAAAATGAATATCACTTTTCTTGATTTACTTGATATAGTTTAATTAACATTTTTGGTCATATTATTGTTCCAAAAATACTTTAAAGTAACTAATTTTAGGATGTTAATTATTTATTTGATTAACTTGATTTGTTAAAATCGAAAATGAAAATAATGCTAATGCTAATTAACATACAAAATATTTAATAATAAGTCATAAACACTAATATAAAATCAACCAAAACAATTAATTCTCATGTATCTCGACATGACCCAGTGACTCACCATTACTAATTTTTTACGGAAAAGAAAAAACTACAAATGATAACGTGGGTTAATGAGGTGCTTTAAATGTTCTTGAATTAATAAAGATAAGATTTATATTTCAATTTTTTAAAGGGTTATTTAATGGCAATACTACAACCTATGGCCACCCTTCTCAAAATACTATGAAGTATGAACTATGTTTTAACCCCAATTACTATGAAGTAATGTATCATTTATCACGTAATGGAACAGGAAGAAGGGATACATGTTCCACCGGTGACTTAAGGTTTGATAACGTAATTTCAAATTTTTACCTCACTTAACCTTATCTCCTCTAAAACTAACAGTGAAAGGCAAAGTAAAATCCTTTCATCCCCAAAATGCCATTGTAGACCTTCAATCAACCTCCATTGCTGCTACTAATTCCTTCAATTCATTCATCCCCAAACTTGAAGACGGAGTATAATCAATTTCCCCCAAATTGATTGCACGACGAATAAGGTAAATGTTCAATTAATTTTACACGTTTTGTTTATGTTTGATTGATTTGATTTTCTGAATTCATAGCATTCATTTATGCTTTAATTTGCCTTCTGATTCATATTTTAGTAATTTTATTAACCTAATTACATTTCCCCCAATTTTAACCCTAATTTATTCAATTGTGACTGTGAAAACCGTAACTAATTTCTTCAATTCATTCATATGTTTTGTTTGTTAATTAGGGAAACGAAAACCCAGTATCAGTTGTGACTCTGAAATTATGGTTTGGTGGGTGTTTCAAAATGGGTGATGAAGGTCTGATATACTTGGGTAGTACATTTAGGACGGTTGGTGTAGACCCAGATGAGATGTGTTGGTTTACACTAGTTGAGGAGGCAGAAAATTGCGGTTTTAAGAGAGGGGTAGATGGTATTTTCTTCGTGAGCTCTGATGGATTGCAGAGGGCCTATAATGATACCCAAGCAATGGTTATTTGCAAGAAAGCTTTAGAGGAGAGAGTTGGGGAGTGTTATATTATACCTGAGTGTGATGTTCCTCAGTTAATGCAATGGGTGGGGATTGGTTTAGGTGGTAATTTAATGAAAAAGCCTTCGAAAATGGCCCATAGGAGAAAGGTAAGTGTTAGTTTAAGTACCACAAAGGAGGGACCACATTTATCTGCTTCAACCACAAATTTGACACCAATAACATTAAATAACACACAAACCACAAACACTCAGAAAAAGACAAAAACATCAAAAGCTCACCCAAATTCTAAAAAAAAAAACAGCCTTGAAATCTATTAGAGCATCAAGCAGACTACAAACATCCCAGATATCATTGTCCATTATAACAAAAATCCTAAAACCTCGCCCAAAGTCAGTGAAGTCAGATCTCAGGAACCTCACCCAGATACAGTTAACAGAACCTCACCCAGATTCAGTCAAGACACCTCTTAAAAAACCCGAAAAAACAGCTTGCAAGACACCTATAAAGCCATCTTAAAAACCAGAAACTGTTCCTCAAACCTCACCTAGATTCAGTCGAGACAGATCTAGTTATGATTGTAATGACTTGAGAGTGGCTGATCTATTTAATGAGTATGAGGAAAATGCAGATTCAACTGCCTTGTTTGGGAATGACTTAAGTGAGGATGAAATATCAGATCCTGGATATAACCCTGGGTGTGAATCTGATGAAGATGAAACTGATTTAGATGTGGAACTAGATGATGAAGATGACATTGATGTTGAAGCATTGAATGAGGGAGACTTAGGTGAGTTGTCTGATGTTGATGAAGAGTTAAAAGAAGCTAGGGCTAGACATAAACAGTTTAATGCAGATGCACTGAAAATTGTTACTCAGCTCCAGTTAGAAGCTGCTTCTGGAAAACTGAGTGCACAAGAAAAAACAACACCCCATACTGGCACCCAACTAAGTGATTATGATGAGAGTGGGGATGAAGAAAATACCCCAGAGAACAGTGATGAAGAGAGTGTACCTGGTAAGAGGAATATAACAAAAATACCAGTTGTGAATGAGAGATCTGATTTCAACAAATTGAAATGGTGTGTTGGAATTAGTTTTCCAAACGCAGAAGTATTTAAGGATTGTATTACTAGGTATGTCATTGCTCAAGGTAGGAATTTAACCTTCGATGTAAGTGACAGATCTCATGGGAGAAAGCTTGGGGTAAGGTGCAAGTCTGGGTGTCCCTTTAGATTATATGGTAGTTGGGATAGCCAGAGTGCTGCATTTATGGTAAAGGCAGTTGATCCTGGTCATACTTGTCAGAGGACAATGGAGAGTAATAGACAGCTCAAATCTACATGGTTGGCAAAGCAATTTCTGGCTGTATTTAAAGCAAAACCACATTGACCAGCTGCTGACATTATAGAGACTGTAAGAAGAGCTTATAAGGTGTTGATAAAGAAGGGGTTTGCGTATAAGGTGAAGTATTATGCCCATAGACTGTTACATGGGTCTATGAAGGAGCATTACAACAGACTAGGGAGTTATATTGCAGCCCTTAAAGAGACAAATCCAACCAGCTACTACACCTTGTTAACCAATCCAAATGTGACTTCAAACCCACCTGTTTTTCAGAGGTTTTATGTGTGTTTTGATGCTTTGAAGCAAGGTTAACTACTAGGGTGTAGGAGAGTAGTTTCTGTTGATGCATGTTTCCTAAAAACATTCCTTGGTGGTCAACTAATAGCAGCTGTAGGAAGAGATGGAATGGAGCAAATGTTCCCTCTGGCTTGGGCAGTAGTTGAAGGTGAGAACAATGAAAGCTACGAGTGGTTTTTCAAACAACTGAAGACAAGCTTAGAGATAGAAGATGGTGAGGGCATGACAATTATATCTGATCAGCATAATGTGAGTGTTTTGTATTGTGTTTATTGACATGATAGTTCTAAAACTTATAAGAACCGTAACTAATGTTCCCTTTGTTTTTCATTGTGTGTTTATTTGTAGAGCATAATGACAATGGTAGCTCAAGAGTTCCCTAGAGCTGAGCATAGACATTGTGCGATGCATATTTTTGCAAATTGGCACAAGAAGTACAAAGGTGAAGACATGAAGCTACTGTTTTGGGCTTGTGTAAAATCCTACAATGAGCCTGACTTCAATGAAGCACTGGAAAACCTAAGAGAGGCTGACCCAATAATTACTTGGTTGCTTTGGAGGATCATCCTAGCAATATCTCGGACCGTATGTAAGAATACGATTCTCCTTGTTTCCGCTTTAGTTTTGCATGCATAAAATCTTGAGATAATTAATATGAGATTAATTAAAAATGTAAATAATTAGTAAGACTACATTATCGGTTTTGTTAGTATGACTCACGTTTTCCTTCAAAAAGTTTTTGAATCGGATTTCGAAGAGAAGGAGATTTTTTTTTAAACAATTCATGAAAAACGAAAATTAGAGCAAAGTGACGCTGTGTATTTTTTTGTAAAAATTTTTTTTTTTTTTTGTTAAAGATCCCACCGGTGGGTGTAAATTTCCGGCCACCCACCGGCAAGAAAGCGGAAGCATTTTTTTTCGAGTTCTCAAGAAAGAGACTCTCATACCATGATATAATTATAGAAGGAGAGAATATTATATTATTGATATGTGGTTTTACATTGATATTGTGCAAACCCATGGAAATTTTAAAAAAAAATTCATGGGTTTGAGGGGGATGTTGGAGATTATTTCGGTATATTGAAATATACCGTAATCAGAATAATATAATATTCAGAGTAATCATATTATACCTAACTTGTAATAGGTGAAACGATTCAGATCTCGATAGTACTATAAATATCGTGTCAATGTAATGATTCGAGACACGAACGAACAATATCAATAATACTACGATTCTATCTATCTCTATTTCTAATATGAGCTGTGTTCTCTTCGCCACATAGCATCGCAAAAGTTAAAACAATTGCAAAATAAATTCTGTTCCATTATCTGTCTTTACTAGCTTAATTTTCCCATTGAATTGTCTTTCTATATGTAATAGAAAATCCTTGATTATATGGGGAACTTGTTGCTTGGTCTGTAGAAGGTAGGTCCAAGTAGATCTAGTGTGATCATCAACTCTGGTCAAAAAAGATTTACCATCTGTTATAGTACTCACTTTATATGGTCCCCAAACATCCATGTGAACCAATTCAAAAGGTAAAGAAGCATGAGAATTACTTCTATTGAAAGGTAAAGCATGATGTTTGGATAAGATGCAGATTTGGCAATCAAAAGATGTGTTGTTACTAATAGCTTGTATGCCAGATACATGTTTCAATTTGTCTATAGAAGTATGACCAAGTCTTTGATGTAACAAAAACAGATCAACATCTTTAGTACAATTATTTGACTCAACATGATTATTTGAGGAACTATGTATGCTCATACGATTATTTGTCATATACTCTTTTCCTTGACTAAGTTTGTATAAACCAGCAAGTTTTTGTCCAGTAGCTAGCACTTTCTTACTTGAAAGGTCCTGAAACCAGCATTCAATGGGGGAAAAAAGTAACCTTCATATTAGTGTCCTGCAACAAAGATCCTATAGAAAGCAAGTTTTGTCTAAATCCTGGTACAACAAGGACAATCCTGCGTTTAATGTGATGTGTCAATTGCATTGTTCCTGTTTTATGTACCAATTTCAGAGTACCATCAGGTAATGCTACTGTAATAGGTCTATCTAGTGTAATGATGTTGTGTAGCAGATTAATATTTGAAGTCATATAGTCTGATAAACCAGTGTCAACTATCCAACAAGAAGCATGTGAAGAATCTTGTACATCATAAGCATAAGCATGAGAGTTATCAGAAGTACCTGAGAAGTTCACAGATTGTGAAGCATTTGCATTTGCTGTTCCAGATGTAGAAGGGAATCTCTGAGAAATGCTTTTGATAACCTTGTCAGTGATAGAATCCACCAGACCAGATATGAGATCCTCATTGCCAATAAGAGATTTAGCACCCGTATGTGTTGAGTGAGAGTTGTGAGGAGCATGCAGTGGAGTGAATTTAGATTCATCTTCCTGATTGTCATCATCATAGTATGAGGTGTTGGCATTATTTGCTCCTCTGTGATAGTCACCTCTTCCTTTCTTGTTGGGACCTCCTCGTTCTCCTTTTTTCTTAGCAGCCATGAATTTCTTTAGCTTGTAGCAATGCTCACGAATGTGTCTTTTAATATCACAGTAGGTGCAAGCTAAGTCTGCAATTGATAACAGTCTTCAATCAAGTGTCCTCTTTTGTTGCAATGAGAACATATCTTCTACAATTTCTCATCCATATGGTCAGTCGTTTGTTTCTTAGAATGGAAATCAGTCATGCCATCCTTAGACACGTAAGATTTATGACTGGCGAAGGCATTTGCTTCAGGTGTGTGTTCAGAAACTTCTGTGACTTGTTTATGTTTTTCTACCTTCTACAGGAGTCCCAAAACTCTATTGATGGTGGGCATGATTTCCATGGTAAGGACATGATCCTTGACACTTTCATAAGTAGTGTTCAGTCCCATCAACAATTGGTTGAGTTTGGACCGAGTTTCTCTGTTAATAATCCTATTAAGAAGATTACAAGTGCAAGCATTCATTGCTCCACAAGTATAAACATGAAGGGGATCTATATCATGAATCTCTTCCCAAGTTCTCTTCAGAGTGCTATAGTAGTCAACAATAGAGAGGTTATCTTGAGAGATGTGACTAAGATCTTTCTTAAGTTGATATAATTCTATGCCATTCTTCTGGCCATACCTTTCAACCAATTTTGTCCACAAATCCTTAGAGTAATTGACATAGCTGAAATTATCTCGAAACTTTTTATCCATAGAATGCTTAATCCATTGAAGTACTAACATATCACATCTTGACCAAAGATTATATCTCTTGTCAGTTTTGGGAGGTTTAGGACATGTTTCAGTAATGAAACCTTCCTTATTTTTGGAAGCTAAAGCCATAAGTATATCTCTTTTCCACATAAGAAAACCAGTACCATCAAAGAGGGAATCAGTCAGTTTGAGGTTGGGTTGATCATGATTTGTCAGTGATAAAAGATCATCATACAGATCAATCGAAGCAGAAGAAGTGGATTGTGAAGGTGATTCAGGCATTATGAAAGAAGAAGAAGAAGATGTAAATTGCAGAAATGGAAGTATGTATTTGCAGGAAAGATGAAGAATAAGCAGGTGTTGTGAAGATCACTGATATGAATCAAGATGATTGAACAATCAATTAGGCAGACGATCATCAAAGAACAGAGAGAATCAAGTGATTTGGAGATTTTGTTAGAAGTGCGGAAGCAACAACAACAACAACAACATCAGAGCCTTAGTCCCAAAATATTTTGGGGTCGGCTGACATGAATCATCCTTTGGAACCGTCATGAGTGAATTCTCATTTCAACAAGAGAAAAAAGAAAGAAAAGAAAAAAACGGAAGTGGAGTGAAACAAAAAGGCAAAGGGGTTTTATAGATTTTAAATCGAATTTATCACATGTATAAAAACTCGAAAAAAAAATAAAAAATAAATCAAGAATAAAGTTTAAAGTGATTTTGAGAAACGAAGTAAGATTTAATATAAGAGTTTTGGGAAAAAAAGTATAACAAATTCAAAAAGAATTTTTTTTTTAGAAAATTTAATAAAAACATCAAAGGCTAGAAGTCCACACGTATCATATCCCTCCATAGTGCCCTCTCCATCACCATCCCCTCCTGAAGCCCGAGAAATCTCATATCGTGCTCAATCACTCTTCTCCAAGTTTGTTTAGGTCTCCTTCTACCCCTAGCAACCGTTTCTGCACCCCAGGTCTCCAACCTCCTAACCGGTGCGTCCATAGGTCTCCTTCTCACATGGCCAAACCATCTTAGTCGGTTTTCCATCATCTTGTCCTCTATTGGGGCCACTTTAACCTTCTCTCTAATCACCTCATTCCTTAAACGGTCTTTCCTTGTATGGCCGCACATCTACCTCAACATACACATCTCTGCCACACTCATCTTATGAATGTGACACTGCTTCATGGCCCAACACTCTGAGCCGTAAAGTAAGGCATGTCTAATTGCCGTACGATAAAATTTCCCCTTTAATCTTTGGGGCATACCCTTATCACACAAAAACCCCGTAGCACTTTTCCATTTCATCCATCCCGCTTTAATTCTGTGGGCCACATCTCCGTCTAACTCTCCATCTTTTTGGATAATAGATCCGAGATATCTAAAGGAATTTGACCACTCAACAACATTTCCATCGAAAATAATGCTCCCCACCGCCGTCGATCTCGGCCCCGCAAATTGACACCTCACATACTCGGTCTTACTTACTCCTACTTAGCCTAAACCCATGAGTCTCCAACGTATGCCTCCATAATTCCAACTTTCTCTCAACCCCCTCTTTCGTCTCATCAATTAACACAATATCATCCGCAAACATCATACACCAAGGGATATCGTCCTGAATATTCCTTGTCAACTCATCCATAACTATAGCAAAGAGAAAGGGACTAAGTGCGGAACCTTGATGCACACCAATGGTAATGGGGAATTCTTCCGTTCTCCCAACATTAGTTCTAACACTTGTACTAGTCCCCTCATACATGTCCTTTATGATGTCTATATATTTTCTTGATACACCCTTTCTCACCAAAGCCCACCAAAGTATTTCTCTCGGGACCCTATCATATGTCTTCTCCAAATCAATAAAAACCATATGCAGGTCTTTTATCCTCTCCTGATGGTGTTCCTTCAACTGTCTCATGATAAAAATTGCATCCATAGTCGATCTCCCAGGCATAAAACCAAATTGGTTTTCTGAGATATCCACACATTTCCTAAGCCTCTGCTCGATTATCCTCTCCCATAATTTCATCGTATGGCTTATAAGTTTAATTACCTGATAATTGGAACACTCTTGAACATCACCTTTATTCTTATACAAAGGGACTAGAAGTGCGGAAGCGAAGTAAGAAAATTGATCAAAAAACCTAATAAAACTCAAGGATGAAGAGCAAAGAAACAATTGAAATAACAATTGATAATACTTCGCAAGAATGCATTCATGAAGGAAAATGGAGATCTTTATACCTATTGCGACTGATACCATATGACCACATTATTACTAATATTAATAATAGCTGGGCATCAACCTTCATCTTAAGGTTTTGGTTGAGACGGTTCATCTATCATGGTATCAGAGCCAGTGTGACCGAAGGTCACGGGTTCGAATCCTGGCAACCTCCAAACCCCTCAAAAACCACGAAGTGGAAACCAGCACACGGTATGGGTGGGCCTGTGCAAACTAACCACTCTTCAAGCCCAATGGCCATTTGAGTGAGGGAGCGTATTACTAATATTAATAATAGCTAGACCTCAACCTTCACCTTAAGGTTTTGGTTGAGACGTTCATCTATCACACATGAACATGATAACCTCTATTGATGAATGTGTGAGCTTGCATATGAAGTAAGAATCCAAGAATAAATAAAGGTTGTTATTGTATTGATCAAAGTTAGTTGTTACGTGTATATTTACAACATATATATAGTTGTAGTCTAAGCAATCTAGAGCTAATTGAATTCTGTTATGAGTTAGTTACAAGTTGTCTAACTAACTATGGTTAGTGCTATAGTTAGTAGTACAGCTTGAGTATATATCAACAGTTATACATTTCATTTATCGATTTTCTTATACCAGTAAGTTTATTCACATCCGACCAGTGCGCGAATTTAAACCTAAAGAGATACGGATGATGATTTATGTTGGATCTGAGGCATTATTGTAATTGTTGTATCAATCTTATATCATTCCATGGACCAATCGACGATTCCATAATGAACTACTCGTGTATACAAAACTGCGAATACAATTTTTGCAAGCGGGATTTATTTCATTTTTATCGACATCTCACATAACCAAACAGGCAAACATGCATACGGAACCACAAGTATTACATATGTTACATATCTACAATTGTGTAAGTTGAATCGCTGGTTAAACACCCAAGGTGGCTTTAGCCACTTCCGTGGCAATTTCTCTAGCCGCCCCCTTGGCCGCTTGCTCAACAAGTCTTTCTGTTGTGCTAGAGGCTTTACCAAGTGTCGACCTAAAAATTCCTGTGGCAAATTGTTCAATAGCTTTAATGCTTGTTTGTTGTTCAACAAGCTGTCCTGATGAGTTAGATGCATGATCTAGTTCGACCTTAGAAATTTCTGTAGCAGATCCCTCATCCGCTATGTCGCTTGATGTTTGCTCTTCGACAAGTAATCCCATCGAGCTAGACTCATCACCTAATGCCACTTTGAAAATTGTTGTTGAAATATCTTTGACTGCTCCTTTGCTTGATAGTTGTCGTTCAACAAGTAGTGTGATAGAGCTAGATTCATCACCTAATGCTGCTTCGAAAACTCCCATACCAGTTTCTTCGACTGCTCGTGGGGTTGGACGAAGTTCAACAAGCCCTTCTGTTGAGCTAGAATTATCACCTATTGCCACCTTGAAAATTCCAGTAGCCAATTCTCCAGCCACTCCTTTACATGCTTGTTCAACAAATCGTCCTATCGACCCAGAATCACTTCGTGACATCGTGCTAATAGTTTTTGGATCGACACATCCAGGATGAAAATAGGCCTCTTTACAGAGCGGGCATGAATAACACCAATGTTTGCACTTTTTATCACAAGCCTTGCAAACAACACTTGTTTTACTCGGAACCTTGGTAAATACTAATGAATGATCGGCGTGCAAAGGGTGTTGGAGGTATGGACTAGTCGCAGCACAGTCCGGATGCACGTAAAACTCACATTGCTTGCAAGTATACACCCTTGCATTAGAGTCCCCGGAATTGCGACACACAGCACATTTCTTGAAAAGATCCTTTGTTTTAGGCTCTAGTTCATGTTGCGGGTGCAAAAATGACAACAATCGGGTCGTGTGGGTGACACACATTAAATCAAAGCTCAATTTGCAAGGCTCACAACGATATCTCTCCTTTGTATCGCTCTTATTATTGCAATAATTGCAAGTGTACTTGGACAATTCGTTCACCAAAGTCAGTGGATGATCATGAATAAAACTACAAGTTTCGTCTTTTCAGACGTTAGACTAACCGATATATCTTCAGAAATCGCGCAGGCTCGGTGCAGGTTAAAATCACAACTCTTACAACAGTATCGTTTGTCTGCGCCTTCTTCTGAGCATGCGTTACACCTGTTTGGAGGTAATTAACATTAACTTTTTTTTAAAGGCTTACAAAATGTAGTCAAAATAGCTAGTAACATTAAATCATTTTTTTCTTTTTATATGTTCTATATTCACCTTTAACATAAACTTTCTTTTTTATCAATCTAGAAAAGAGTCTCAAGCCGAAATAGGTTTCACTCACAAATTAAAGGGTCATATCTGGTTAGGATCGATCACGGGTCAAGGTTTCTGGATCTTAAGTTCTAACTCCGAAGAAAATGAGTCAGGATGAATTGGATCAAACAGGTTTGCCAAGCCTCGACTCGGGCCTATAAATCTAAGGGGTTGACAAAGTAGTGTCAAAAGTAGCTACGGAGTAATTATTAGGGATGTCATTGGGGCGGGGCGGTGCTGGATATAGGTTCCCCCGTATCCGTACTCATCAAGAAAACCTCGTACCCATCCCCGCCCCACCACCCATGGCGGGTACAAGTATCCAAAACCATCCCCGCCCCACCACCTATGGCGGGTACAAGTTTACAAAACCATCCCCGCCCCACATACTCACTCATTAACTCGCTATACCATAAATTTTTCCGATCTTTTTTCGTATCCGTTGGTTTAATCACTATTAATTTCTATTTTTAGGAATTTTTTATATAATTTACGTTAATTACAAAAAAGTTGGTAAAATACTTTACAAAATAACTATTTTTAACATTACGTCTTAATTATAACAAAATAATATTTGTAAATTATCGTAATAATGGTATTAATTTTTGTAATAATTGGCGGGTAGGCGGGTATGAGGTGAGTAACAAGCAAAAACCATCCCCGCCCCGCTACCCATGGCGGGTACAATTTTCGTAGCCGTCCCCGCTCCACCACCCGCCAAAACTCTACCCATCCCCGCCACAACTGGGGCGGGTGCGGGGCGGTATCCACTTGTACCCGCCCCAATGACATCCTTAGTAATTATTAATTGTGACGAACAGTAGAGTCTCATTTGAGGGTCATAATTAGGAGGGTAACCAAGCTAATCGACTTGAGCTTCGGCTCAGGTACCCCTTTATTCAGAAATATTTAGAAATTAGTTTTAATACATTTATCAAATATTTGGCGGTGCAGTGGTTAGATACTGAATTTTTATTAGTTTGATCATGAGTTCAACTCCTATAACTACAAAGTATTTTATTTATACTTTCTTGAATTATTTAGAACCAATTGAGTATTAAAGGCGTTATAAAAATAGAAAGACAACCAATTGCGTGACACACCTCAAAATAAAATAGGCAACAAATAACGATAACGATAACTTCGTTAAAAGTTACGACAAGTCAACAAATAACAGTATATACTCTGGTATGTTTTGGATAAAGCGAGGTTGCTCGAGTACGGTTGCGGGTTGAGTCATTTTGGGTGTTGAATCAATGACGGATTTATAAGTTACAGTTTATGCCAGGTCATCTTCCGGTTGGGTAACCACGGATGGCAAGGCGGGTCGGGTCTGTATGTTAACGGGTCAGGTACCGAGTCAAGTTATCAACTTCTGTTAGATCTTATATATTTAGTTTTTAATGAGTAATTTTATGTATAGGGTGCTAATGAGATGAGACAGTTCACAAACAATTTGAGATTGGCCAGGTCAAAGCTCGGCTCATGTGAGTTCGGCTCGAGGCCGGACTCAGCTCGATGGCTTAACGAGTCAAGCGAATGCTAGCTCGATTTGAAAAGCTCGCATGAATGACTCGAACCCGATTATCTTTGTATCACACATGTCAAAGGTGCCACTAATTTACCAAATATTTTTACATATAACTTTCGAGCCTTATTATTGAAAATACTAAAAGAAAAATAAAAATAAAAAATTCAAAATTATTTCATGCCAAAAAATTTTTCATGCAAAACACACATTTTCATGCAAATTTTTTTTTCTAGAAAAGGGACATAATTTCATATAAAAAGTATTACGAGACAAATTAATTATAATATTATATAAGTAATAAACACTAATAATTAAGCACAAGAATGTTATAATTATGTGAGACGGTTTGAAAAATTAATAGCAGTATTAGTGAAGAACTAAAAAAATAAATAAGAAATCAACAATATTTAGAGGGAAAAACAAAAAAAGGAGGAAAATAGTAGTACGAGAAAGGGGCGTCCCCTTGATTGAAAGTGAGAAGGTGGTGTGGGTGAAGAGGGTGTTTAGGCAGGTGTTTCGGGATGGCGTCGGGTCGGTCGGCCAGCCTCTCATGGTCAGCCTGGTTGTGAATGAGAACATCACCTTTCTTAAGTTTATCCCTGCTGTCTACATACCCCGCAACACTAACTACTCCCTTTGCTACAAAAACGACCGCTATTGGATCCATTTTTGTGTTCTCTCAGTTTTAGACTTATATTACAAACCCTGAGCGATCTCTTTATTTATAGTACGAATATATTTACTTTCGGATGTTTGACTCGGTTTTGATTGTGACTTGCTAGTTACAGCTATGGCTATTGTACAAAAATGTGTAAGGTGGAAATCGGTGAGAATTTCACTGATGCGAAGGGCCTTAGTACGTGCCCGTAGTGACACTACCTTAATCACTATTGTTGGAGGTGGTAAGATAATTACTCAAGCCTGTTACAAATCAGGTTATGTCCGGTTAATAGCAAGTTTGAGTTAAGTACTGTTTATGTCGGGTTATTAACGGGTCGGGTTATTATTGGGTGATGAGCTGGATCATCATTGGCCAAATTGAATAAAAACCCAATTGATAAGTACTCCTCAGTCCTAAATCCTGATTGACTATCGTTAGAAGTCTTAGAAGTGGCAATATGATTTATTTACGTTTTCATATACTATTTAGGTTAAAATTTTAATGTAAAATTTTAAGCATACAAAATGAGATAAAATATGTTAGTAAAATCTAAAAGCTGGAGTATATTGGATAGAGAGGACGAAGCAAAACCAACTACTTCTAAACTCCAACATACGAACAATTCGCTGAAATTCACCATCAATTGCCAAATCAAACAAGAATCCAATCAATAATTACCCCTAATTCACTTTAATCTTCAATCAAAAACAAGAACCCAATCAATAATTACTCCTAATTGGCTTTAATCTTCATATTTAATGCTATCAAGTTGTCCACTATTCACCAATCTTTTTGATTAGTTCTATGCGTACAATAATACCGGGTATAATATATTTCCCCCATCCCGAGTCCTATTAAAAGTTTAAAACAACACGTCAGCTCATATCCTAATTGCCACGTATCACCATTCATCTTAGGCAACATTTTAAACTATTGAATTACTAACCCCATCTTCAATGTTTGCAGTTAGGATAAGAATAGTCGTCATTAATCATTCCCACTGTTTAATATCATATCCCTCTTCATCTCCCTTCCACCGTTTATGTTTCGTAACAACCAAAATAAATTCGTCATGACACGAATACTTTCCAATTTCACAAAAGCCTGTTCCTTATCATCAAGCACTGGGGTTAATAAATTTTTCAAACAAACTGAGATACAAGGTTTGTAATTCTTTTCTTTTTTGTTGTAATTTGATGTAGCCAATATGTCTTATACTCTTATACCAAGGGTTTTGTTAGTATACATTTTTGTGTCAATTAATTTGTATTTGCTTCATCTTCATCAACACTTATATCTCCATTCCCCAAGATTTACCATGCTCTTTGTTGAATTAATATTGTTTCATTTTTCTATTTTCATTGATTTAGAATTGTTTAGCCCAAAATCCGTCATCATGTTATTGGGCCCAAAGGGAAGCCAAGACACCAGCAGCCCATCCGCAGAACAAACCACACAAGAAAAGAGTCGTTGGAAGGAGAAGAAAATGTCAAATACCCTAGAAGCATATTCTCCTCAACTTACTCCTATATACCTGGAGCTGACCAGGACCAGGACCAGCTGACCAGGAGTCCTCATCTATAAAAAGGAAAAATTAGGGCATTCCTTAGGCATTCATTCCAACGTTGTAATTTCCTACTTACGCACGCATACATTTGTACTCTGTAAAAAAGCAGCGATCATCCTCTAAAATAGTGAAAACTTGGTGGGATTCCGTTCCCCCGCGGTTGTTTCCTTCATTGGGTTTTTCCGCGTCACCAAAATCTCTTGTGTCGGTCTTTGTCTCTTTTTCGCTCTTTGCATTTATTTTTACGTTAACATCCATATTGGTTGGCACTTTGACCCACATCACAGTAATTCGACCCGGTAGAAATTTTACCAAAACAATTTGGCGCCCACTGTGGGGCATAGTGCGCATTCCAATATCTGAAACCGTTATCTCGTCACAACAGACATGTCTGGGACCAAAGCTAACCCTTCCAGGCCAGTTCCTAGAGTATGCCAGCTCAGGCCAGCGGGACCAACCCCACTGTGTACATTGGTCTCGCAGGATCACCCGTCGTGAGTCAGACCCCAGCCCCAAGGGTTATGGCTCCATCCAACAAACCCCCTCAGGTTCCCAGACCTCCCCATGCGTCTGCTACCCCAAGGCAGAGCAGAGAGAGCAGCCCCAGCAGAAGCGGAGAAGCCCAGATACCTGGAGTAGGCCTGCAGCCGCGGGCTCCCGGCCCAGATCCAATGCAGATGGTGGTCCAGGGAATGAGTGCTCTGCAGGAAGCCATAGAGGGCTTGAAGAAGGACAATCTGAACCTGAGAGAGCAGATTGCCGCAGTCGCACGCCCCGAGCAGCCGTTCAGAATGCTACAGCCAGGGCCGGGACAGACCTTCAACTCCTTCGAGAGAGGAGGGCTGAATTGGCCAATTCCTCAGGAGATCGTCACCAGGCTGGATCTAGGTGTCATCACCCCAAGCAGCGGCCCAGAGATACTAGATCTGGACTCATCTGTGTTCAGAGCACCGCAGTCCAGTCCAGCTCAGCCTACATGTAATCTTACACCTTGTTTTCCCCCTAGGACTATTCCTTTGACTTTTTCAGGTACACCTCCGCAGCCAACACTCGGATGGACACCAGAGATCCCCGCAAGGCCAGAATCAGTGAGCCAGTCCAACGCCGGAAGATGGGCAGGAGAAGCACCTGTACAGTCAGCAGTTGGTTGGCATCCAGGGCCAGGGTTCAGTCCATCCGTAGCAGTCAACCCACCAGTCAGCCGACCATCCTCGGGCCCTTGGGGAGGAGCCCTTCCAGATTTCTTCCCCCCGCCAGTCAACCCGTCTTCAGGCCCATGGGGAGGAGCCCCTCCCGGCTTCTTCCCTCCGCCAGCCAATCCGTTTCCTGGAGCAGGAAGTCTCTCAGACCAGCGCTACCAGGAGCTGAAGGAGATGATCACCAAGATACCGGGCATGCCAAGGCCCATGGAGAAAGCCTCCCAAGACAGCTATGCAGACTCACCCTTCATTGACAATATTGCCTTGATCAACGTGCCCAAGGGGTTTGTGCCACCAACAATGACACTATACGATGGTACGACCGACCCCCTGGACCACATTAATCAGTATAAGCAGAAAATGATGGTGGTGACCGCAACCGGAGCACTTAAGGAGGCCTGTATGTGCAAGGGATTTGGATCAACCCTGTCCGGAGCAGCCCTGCACTGGTTCGTGGGATTGCCCAATCACAGCATCTCCTCCTTTGCAGATCTGGTCAATGCCTTTAACCAGCAGTTTGCTAGCAGCATGAAACCAGAAAAGCAGACCAGTGATCTTTACAGAATTGTTCAAGGATTCGAGGAAACGACTCGAGATTACCTTACCAGATTCAACAAAGAGAAGGTTGCCATTCCACATTGTGATGTACCCACTGCCATCGAAGCCTTCCGCAGGGGGTTACATCACGATTCAGACCTGTACAAGCAGTTGACAATGCACCCGTGCACTGTCTTCGCTGATGTACATGCCCAGGCAGTTGCAGCCATGCGGCTGGAAGAAGATGCTGCCTCCAGAAGAAGTACCCATGACACAGAACCTGTGTCTAGGAAAGCACTAGTAGAAAAAAGGAGCGAAAGATCAAAGCCCTACAGCAAGCCAGTAAGCAAAGTATTCGAGAGCACCGGTGGTAAAAACGATGCAAATCCACCTCCGAAGGTTAGAGAGTATGGCTTTACCAGCGGGATGGCTGGCTTGCTGAAGGCCTTGAAAGAACTCAAGAGAGTCAGATGGCCAAAGAAGAAAGAAGAGCGACCCAATGACCGTCGTGATGCCAGCAAAAAATGTGAATTCCATGACGACATAGGCCATACAACGGACGAATGATATACCCTCAGAAAGGAAGTCTGATTCTAGTATGACCGAGGCAACTTGGATCATCTGCTCCCAGAGAAGTCCACCAAAGTCAACGCAGCCAGCCAGGTGCAGCCTTCACCAGCTCCTCCCTGCAACAGAATTGTCAATGTCATCACCGGAGGATCAGAGCTGTGTGGGCTCACCTATTCCGCAGACAAAAGACGTGTGACAGCAGCTAAGGGAGACAAGCCAGAATCATCATGCAGAATAGCAAGGCAGGACCTCCCAGCAGTAACATTTGAGGAAACAGACGCACAAGCAGTACCAGAGCAGCACCATGATGCCCTGATCATCACATTGAACATTGGCAATTGTGAGGTCAGGAAAGTCATGGTAGATACAGGAAGCTCCGTCAACCTGCTAATGCTGGATGCACTAAAGAGCATGGGATTTGACGAGAAGGACCTGATAAAGAAAGCTATTTCCGTGGTCGGATTCAGCGGAGAAACAACGCATACCTTGGGGGAAATCACAATCCCAACCTACGCCGGAGGGCTGAACAAACAGGTAAGATACTTAGTCATTGATGGTCCATCTACTTACAATGTTATTCTTGGTAGGCCCTGGATCCCAAAATGCGAGCAATCCCGTCAATGTATCACCAGTGCCTGAAATTTCCTACACCGTGGGGAGTCCAGGAGATACGGGGAGAACAGGAGGAGGCCAATGATTGCTACAGAGTAGCTCTCGAAAGGACCACTAGACCACCAGCTACCAGAGCATAGCAACTACAGCAACTGCACATCCAGGAGGAGTACATCGAGCCCCATCAGGCAGAAATTGATGAGGTCCGCCTGGATGAGCAGTACCCAGAGAGGACAGTGTTCGTAGGCTCAGAGTGCTCTGGAGATCTGCGCCGGCAGCTCCTCCGGCTGCTCAGAAAGAATGTGGACTGCTTTGCTTGGTCCCACAAAGATATGATTGGCATAGACCCAGAGATCATAACGCACAAGCTCAGCATAGATCCAGGATTCAGACTAGTGCAGCAGAGACGCAGGAAATTCGCAGCAGAAAGACACCAGATCATAAACCAGGAGGTTGATAACCTTCTAGAGGCAGGAAAGATTAGGGAAGTCAAAGTACCCGGAGTGGCTGTCTAATGTAGTAGTGGTACCAAAAAAGAATGGCAAGTGGAGGGTCTGCGTGGATTTCACGGACCTGAATAAGGCCTGCCCCAAGGACCCATTCCCCTTGCCACATATACATGCCATGGTGGAAGCCACTGCAGGCCATGAAATGCTGACTTTCCTAGATGCCTGGAGCGGGTACAACCAGATCAAGATGGACCCGGCAGACCAGGAGAAAACAACATTCAGGTCCGAAAGAGGCATTTACTGCTACAACGTAATGCCCTTCAACCTCAAGAATGCTGGCTCTACATATCAACGGCTCGTAAATATGATGTTCAAAGACCAGATAGGACGAAATATGAAAGTATACATAGATGACATGGTGGTCAAATCTAAGCAGTCAGTGGTCCACACCCAGCACCTGGAGAAACGTTCAACACCCCCCGGAAGTATAAAATGAAGCTGAATCTAGCTAAGTGTACCTTTGGAGTTTCCAGTGGGAAATTTCTAGGATATATGGTAACACAGAGGGGAATAGAAGCCAGCACGGAACAGATCAAAGCAGTTCTGCAGCTGAAATCACCCCAGAAGCCCAAAGATGTGCAGCGTCTGACGGGAAGAGTGGCAGCCCTGAGCAGGTTTATCTCCAGATCCTCAGACCGGTGCAGACTATTCTATGACATCCTGAGAAAAAGGCAGAAGTTTGACTGGACACCAAAACACGAGAAGGCGTTCCAAGAGCTAAAGCAGTACCTGAGCAGCCCACCCTTGCTATCCAAACCAGAGCAGGGGGAAGTACTGCTCTTGTACCTCTTAGTGACCGAAGCAGCAGTAAGTGCAGTTCTGGTCCGGCAGCACGAGGGAGCTCAGCATCCGGTATACTACGTCAGCAAGTCATTGCTGCCAGTAGAAGCAAGGTATACCTCACTTGAGAAACTAGTTTTGGCATTGGTCACGACATCCTACAAGTTGCGCCCATACTTTGAGTCTCATACCATCTCGGTGGTTACTAATCACCCCCTCAAGACGGTCATAAGAAAGCCAGAGCTCTCAGGACGAATGGCTAAGTGATCTGTGCACCTCAGTGGATATGACCTCCAGTTTGAACCACGCACAGCCATAAAGTCACAAGCCCTTGCAGACTTCGTCTCCGGCTTCAGCCCAACACTCCAGACCCAAGCAGAGCAGGAAATCCTGCACCTACACCAGGGTGCCAAGCCAGGCACCTGGGAATTACGAGTAGATGGAGCATCAAACGCTAGGGGGTCAGGAGTTGGGTTGATTCTTCGATCACCAGAGGGTGACTTGATTACCCAAGCAGTCCGATGTGAGTTCAAGACCCCCAACAACGTAGCTGAATATGAAGCCCTGGTCCTGGGGCTACAATCGGCCCTGAACATAGGGGTCAGCTGCATCAGTGTGTACAGTGATTCACAATTAATTGTGAATCACGTCAATGGAGCATACGAGGTAAGGGACCCCACAATGACGGCCTACTTGTGTGTGGCAAAGAAATTAATCAGCAGATTCGTAGAATTCTGCATCCAGCAGGTACCCAGGGAATAGAGCGCAGAAGCAGATGCACTGGCAACCTTGGGATCAACCTTCAAACCAGCCGACGTAGCCAGTATCCCGATCACCGATGTTCTCAAACCAGCCATTCCTGGACCAGATTCGGACCAGGAAGAGCTACCTATCTGCAGCAGCAACCTAGACCAGGGGGCAGAGCAGGACTGGCGAAAGTCGTACCTAGACTGGTTGCAGCATGATATCCAACCCAGCAATAAGAAAGAAGCACGCAGTTTCAAGATAAAGGCTTCCAGGTTCCTACTGATTGATGGAATCTTATTCCTGAAATCATTAGCAGGACCATATCTGCGCTGCCTGGACCAGACCGAGGCACAGACAGTCTTGCATGACCTCCACAGCGGAGACTGTGGAAATCATGCAGGGGGAAGAAGCCTGTCCAATAGAGCCCTCAGAATGGGGTATTTCTGGCCCACAATGCGCAAGGACGGAAAGGAATACACAAGGAAATGTGACGCCTGTCAAAGGCACGCATCTGTCAGCCACCAACCAGTAGAACCCCTGCACCCGGTCATATCCCCATGGCCTTTTATGAAGTGGGGGATGGACATTGTGGGACCTCTCCCCATAGCACCAGGAAACAAGTTATACATGCTAGCTATGACAGACTACTTCTCTAAATGGATCGAAGCAGAATCATTCACCCAGACCACCGAAGCACAGGTCATCTCTTTTATTAAGCGTAATATATTCACCAGATTTGGCATACCTTCAGAAATAATATGTGACAATGGTTCCCAATTCATTGGGAAGAAAACCGAGGCTTTCTGCGCTAGGTGGAACGTATCACTCCAGAAATCTACCCCCAGAAACCCCCAATCCAATGGACAAGCTGAGTCCAGTAACAGGATCATCATTGAAAATATGAAAAACAAACTACAAGAAATGGGAGGGAAATGGGCAGAGGAGTTCCCTCTGGTCCTGTGAGATGACAGAACTACTCCGAAAGTAGCAACAGGTCGGACTCCTTCAGCCTTGTCTTCGAAGCAGAAGCGGTAATTCCTTCTGAAGTCAAAATCCCAACCCACAGGTACGGGTGTATAACTGAGGGCCAGAACCAAGTAGAAATGACAAGTAGCCTGGACACTGTTGATGAAATCAGAACCAGCGCCTACGTCAGAATGGCCTCATATAAGCAGATGGTGGCTCAGAGCTACAATAAAAATGTCAGGATCAGAACCCTGCAAGTAGGAGATCTGGTCCTAAGAAAGGTGTTCCAGAACACCAAAAACCGACAAGCTGGAAAGTTTGCTTACAACTAGGAGGGCCCATACAAAGTTGAGAGCATAGTTGGTAATGGGCCTACATGCTAATGACAATGGAAGGGGAGATGATACCCAGATCATGGAATATACTTCACTTAAAAAAGTATATCATCTAAAGGTGCCTCCGCCAGACCAGGGCAGTTCCCTTAGACCTCAGGTTCTACTCTGTATAAAGTATACTCTGGTTCAGCTTAAAATGTTGTCTTATCTTTATATTTTTATATATAACCTAAGTTTGGTAATCTAAGTCTTATAATTTTAAACCTTGGTTCATTTAAAAGTCAGTTATCGAGTCTTTAAAAGAAAAAAGTTTTTGTCACTTATTTTCTGGACCAGAATTTGCCTATCCTAGTAGACTGACCTAAAGAGGAAATATGCACTGATCGCAGGAGAACCTAAGTTAAAGTCTGGCACCCCAGTATAGGGATGGGTATCTAAAACACCAGGCCAGTACACCAAAGCAGCGATGGCCAAAACACAAACGAAACATGCATGTACAAAAGCAAACGCCAGAAAAACGGCAGAAAAACCAACAAGTAAAACAAAGCCCCCACTAGTAGAAAAACCCCCTATTACGACGCCTTAATCGTGGCGGTTCTTTCAGAAACGCCATAAAAAGCTTAGAAAATTGGCGGGAGTGAGGTTTTTATGTATTAAAAAGTCTATTATGACGGTTTAAGTTACGAACCGACGTAATAGTAGTAACTATTTATGGCGGTTTCATATAAGAAACGCCACCATAAGTCAATTACGACGGTTGTAAATACAACCGCCGTTAATAACGACGCTAAAAATTAATAATACTTGACAATACTTTTAATTAAAAACCGTCGTCATATGTTTTGAAGACGGTTTTTACGAAAAACCGACATAGTTAATTGGAATTGGAATAAAGCGTTACCTTATTAAATTGGAATTGTAATAAGGTAAACCTTATTATCCTTAAAGAAAAAGAGTATATTGTAAAATCCTTCTACCGTCTTCATCTTCCCCGCGCCTCTGCTCAACCTCTCGCGCGCGATTCCGTCAAGGCAGCCTCTGCACAACCTCTCTGCGCGCGATTCCGTCAAGGCAGCCTCAGGTTAACCTCTCTGCGCGCTCGATTTTGTCTTCATCTTCCCCGCGCCTCTGCTCAACCTCTCTGGTAATTTTATCAAATTGATTGAATTTATTATTTTATTGAATTAATGTTTTATCTATTGCTGAATTATAATTCTAATTATTGTTTTTCATTTAATTATACAAGTAACAGTTGTTAATCGAGTTTAATTTCTGGAAATTTTATCAAATTGATTGAATTTACTGTTTTATTTAATTACTGTTTTAATGAATTACGGTTTAATTGAATTGATGTTGATGCTATTGCAAAAAGGGGGTCCGGCCAATACCCTATGGTACTTTGGAATGAAGTTAGCTGATATGGTATGTTCAAGTCTACACTCATTGGCTTTGGTAAATCAATGGTGTGGTATGTTAAGCTCATTGGTCATCCCTATAATAAGGATTCCAATCTTAATCAATTAGTGGAGCTTCATTCATTCTTTATTGTTAATCAATTAGTGGAACTTCATTCATTCTTAACCAGTGTTCGACACTACTACATATTAGCTTCAGTTTTTAATCTAGTACTACCTCCGTTCACTTGGATTTCAAAGTTCTAAAAAAACCCTCAAATACATTGAAAAATGTATAGAATTTAAGTGAGTTAAGGGACTATGTTTTTCTGTTTGCATAGCGGTATTAATTATCTACAATGATGGCAGTCAATGTTTTTCTTCACTGTTGTCTCTTAACTTGTGTTCTTTTTTTTAACTTCTGCACAAGTGGTCTGAAATCTTTATCCTTGGGGGAAGATAAGACTGACTATAAGTGCATTTGTTGTTGGTTCATACTTTTTTCTGCTTGCATAATGCTTCTGTAGATGGCATTGTAATTAGTGTTTCCAAACCTTTTCATAATGGTCATCTTTAATTTTCTACTTAAGACAGCATTTGTATTGGCTTGCAGGCGGGTTACACAAGCTTGGATTGGAGCAAATATTGCTAATCTTTACTCAGCGGATTTGGAAAAGCTTGATAAGTTGTATCAAGAGTTCCCTAATGTATCAACACATGAGTAGTTGTCAAAAGGTTTGTGAAATTAGTATTGGATTATCTCGTTGCAATCTGTAGCTGATTATGTTTTGGTTAATTGTAACAGGGTCCTTCACTTTGTAGATATTATATTAGCTTCATTCTGCTGGTTTAAAACATTTATAATTGCTTCACTAAAGATAATGCAGATATTTTTTCTTCTATTAATCACTCTGCTGGTTTAGAACATGTTAGTCTAGAACCAGGTATAATTTTAAATTCTTCTGAATTAGTAATAGTATATTAGCTTCACTCTGTTGTTACATATCGCTCCTGATGTGCTGCTGCTGGCTGTTGCTGCTTAGAGAAATTTGCAAGGCTTTGCAGGTCTTAGAGAAGCTAGTGGCGAGTTTTGCTGTGGTGTTCTTACTGTGCTTTTTGTGATTAAATTATTGAAAGGCTCTCTAGAAGAGTTCGTACACTAACTCATGAAAACAAACAGACGAAACACCAAGAAAATTACAATCTCAAGGATGTACGGTATGGTCTACATATGTGGAGTAGTTTCGCGTGTTCTGAACGAGATCATTAGCCTGATCCGAATGATTTTATAATGTTTGCTTGCTCTTCTTGGTTTTTCTTAGGACATGTCATTGTTCTGCTCTCAGGCCTTTGAAAATGATAGGTGTTGTACTACTAATATTCTTTTTAGGCTGGCAATGTTGCTAAACAATATTTCGTGATTCATAAATCGTTAAACATGCAAGAAAATTGTAAATGGTGGCCTGCTCACTCACATGTAGTGTACTTTAAGAGAAAGATTGTGAATTTTTGTATAACAATGAAATGCTCATCTTGATTTGATAATGCTAATCTAAAACAGTCCCATATTACAAGATGCTGGCTATCGTTTTGCAAGTATGGTTCTTAGCTTTTGACATTTATCATTTTATGGGTCTCAAACAAGACCACCTCCCTCCCTTGGATATTGGGGTAATAATTAACATATGTGGAGTTGGTTCTCGTGTTCGCTACTGAGTGGTTTGAACTGCTTTATGGTTTGACATCTTTTGTTGCATGATGGTTTGTTCTGCTTTTAACCTGTGTATATATTTCTAGATTGACAAATATTTGTTCTGCTATTAACCTAAGTAAATATTTCTGGATTGACAAATATTTGTTGCCTTCTCGAATTTGAAGTTACATGAGGGGTACAGGTGGCTTCTAAAGTTATAACAAGAGATACACACTTTATTGTTTTGTGTCCATAATACTACTCCAATTTTACTGGTTTCTTTAATTTTTTCTTGTTCGGGTTGTTTCACTAGGTTCCTTACAGCTCTACTTTTGGCAAATAATTGAGTGTAAGGACATGGGTTTATTTGTCCAAATAATATGTGCAGGGGCCAGGGAGAATGAAGTTAAGAATCTGCTGTTTCTGTTTAGTAAATCTGCATGGAAACTAGAAAAACCGAGTTGATATTTTTTATACCTATTTGATTGTCATTGAATTATTCTCTCAACAGTTTTGAGCTATCTTGGAAGATCTGAACATGGCAATTTTGTGACTTGTAGAGTTATGCTCACAAATGACTATAATGACGTGCATACGAGAAAATATTGGTCGCATATATTCTGAAAGGGAGCGATCCTCTCGTTCTCCAAATCGTGTTACTCTGCTCTGCATTATTACATAGTATGTCAGCATTTGGATGGCTTGAAGTTCTATCAATAATAGAATACACTTCATATAATGACTCCGTCGTATTTTACTCAACGTCACAAGGTTGGATGTCTTGGATTGAGTCTATGGATTTTTTTCGCATTAGGAAGGGCATCAAGAGATTTGCAGGATCCCACTTGTAACTTGATAACACAGATTGTTGTATAGCAAAGTTACCTTACCTTATCTTTTGGAGTACTCTATATGAACTTAAGCTTCTTAGATGCTTTTGGCTTCTTTTCTCTGCCTAGTTACCTCCCTGTTGAACTATGCTCTTATTTTTTGCTTTCCGCATTGAAATATAGTTGGAAGTTTGGATACATATGTCAGCCAACATATGCGACTGGATATATACTTTTGAGAAACTTGTGAAAGCTAGAAAACAAATTTCCTGCTTTCAGTGGTTCTGATATGAAGGTACTGAAGTGACTTGTGGGGCCGTATGTCGAAGTCGCCTGTACTGTGAAATTTTGATATGCAATTACTGGAAAAGATTCGGAGTTTCTCATAGTTTATGTCAATTATAAACCCATAAGATGTTCAATTACTAGTTTGACTGTATTAGTCTATTTGATATGTGTGTGCGTGTGTTCAAGTGTCAGACTTGACTATTTTATTGAAATTTTTTATACCTTTTGCTTGAAAAGACGTGTTAAAGTTTATGGTGGTAATTTGTAGAAACAGAGTGAGTAACATAGAAGCGTAAGAAGACACTAATATATGTTTCCTTGTTTTGTATTTAGGAATTGGAATCCGTTTTGCATTACTGTTTCTGGAGTTCCGAACTTCGGACTGAGTGATCCTCGACTATCCTTCTCAATTGTTGTTTGATAAGAGTGAAGATCCAGTTCAGTGTAAGTTTACTACAGCCAGTCTCCTGAAAGTTGTGTCATATTGATATTGTAAGGCCGCCCCGTTCAACTATTAACTCTACCACACCCATTAGTCGACTAAGTCAAATATTAACTAACCCAACATTTCTCTCATGATAGTTCAAGTTATTTGAGAAGGGATAGTTTTTCCGTGTGTTTTTCAGTATTTAACCCAGTCAATCAAGTGTTAAAAGCGGTCCAATTATACTTCTGAATGTGCGATATACTTATGCTGATGTTATAGCAGATCGAAATCAAATTCCTGTTGGTGATCTTCGCACACAGGTACATTATGTTTAGTTCTGACAGATGCATCATATTCTGGTTAGACTCGGGTTGCATAGTTGAGTTGGGTCTTGTTGGTTACTACAGTCTGAAAATATTTTATTTTTCTGTGACTTATTTGGTGAACTATACAGTGTACTATTGCTCATGCACTTGAGAAGACAAAGTACCCAAACTCTGATGTATATTGGAAAAAGTTCGAAAAGTACCATTTTTCCTGTCAGTTTGCAGATGATCTTATTGCCATGAATCTCACTGACTTCATTATCACAAGTACCTAAACATCGAGTCCTGACGTTACAGTTCTTTCATATAGTTGCTGCAGAAATTCTTTTCTAGCAATACCTTATCTTATCCCTTGGTCGGCTTAGTTCGACCGACTAAGTAGCAGGTCAAGTAAAGGCTATAGTATATATAGTAATTGAAAAAGAATGTATTGATATAGTAGCTGTGGATGCTTTCTTCTATAAAAATATTGTGAATTGTAAACCATGGGAAGGATATAGATAAGAGATCTGTGTCAGTTAGAGAAGAAGCTCGGTGAGCAAGAGCGCTATGCTCATAAACCGTTTGAGGATGTTCATGTGAATAGAGATAGTAAAGAGGTTGAATTAGAGAGTGTGATTGAGGCGAAAGTGGAGGTAGAGCAAACGAAGGCAACCGAGAAGGTTTATTATATTGGTTGTTTATTATATTTGTCTATCGTAAATTTCAAAGACATACTGGTGGCTAACATATGTTCTATCGTAAATTTCAAAGATATAATGGTGGTTAATTATATTTGTCCGCACCTGCAGGACTCCCCCCTCCCATCAAATCTTAAAGGAGACAGTTTCGGTGCAATTCTAGATACTCACACAAGGCAATTAAATGACCTAACAATACAACTTTTAACATATGGGTGGTATTTAGTGTCATGTTGCAATTTAGCACTTTGATATGAAAAATAGCCAAGAATCTGATCTTGATCTCTTGTATGTCATTTCTGAGGTTGAATTTTCCGATTTAGTTTAGTCTTGCTTGATTCTTGTTCTTTTTCTCTTCGACATCTTCTTGGAATGATTTATTTTGGTCAGAATCTGAATATTTGTAGAACAATCATTATCTGATTCTCGAATATGCTTTTTGGTTTATAGCATTGCTTATTTGAGACGATAACCCAAAATAAATGTCTACCTTTTATATTCTTGCATTATCTTCTTTCCGTTCTAGGTATGTTTTATTTATCTAGTAGTAGATTTATATTCTTACTAATTGACCAATTTGTTAATTATAGCTTATGGAGGAATCAACCATGTCAACGACCGATATCTATGAGATCAAAGAAGAGTGGGCGACCAAATGTTTAGCGAACTTGTAGATTAGTTTATAAACTAGAGCGTGTATGTTATTCATGCACTCAGGATGTATTTTACGTTGGATGTGATGCAAGATTAATGTACGTTTGTTGGACTTGTATTGTTTGGAATACTATTTATGTAGTTACATTTCTATTTATAGGTTTAATTCTATTCATATAGAATTTGGAATTATCAAATTTATGGGGGGTGCAGCTGAAATTTTCGTAGAAATTTTCATTTTAAAAAAAATATATATACACAATTGTTACGACGGTTTCTTTAAAACTGACGTAATAAAGTTAAATAAATTCGCTTTTAATGACGGTTTTTCACAAAACAACCCATGTTGTAATTATCTTTTATGGCGTTTTTTGGAAGGAAACCGACATTATAACTACCTTTCCCGGCGGTTCAGTAATTACAACTGTCGTAACAGAAAACTTGTTTCAGTAGTAAATTAGCCTTCAAACGCCTATAGCGACGGTTTTTAGAGGATTTAATGACGGTTTAACACCAAAGAATTGACGTTTAATTATCTTTTGTGGCGGTTTTTGTAAAAGAAACCGACATAATAAATACCTTTCCCGACGGGTTCTGTAGTTATAGTGGCGGTTTTAGAAGATTTAGCGACGGCTGTAAAACAAACAAACGTCGTGTTATATAAGTCTATCGCGACGGTTTTATATAACAACCGCCACAATAAGAGAGCTATAGCGACGGTTGTAGAAACTTTATACGGCGGTTGTAAACTTTATACGACGCCGCGATATACGACGCACCCTAAACCTCTCAAAACCGCCACAAAATGTCATTTATGACCGCCACTGTAGGGGTTTTTTCTACTAGTGCCCATACAGCGGGGAACCATATGATTCAAATAAAAGAGCTGCTCAAGGAAGCCCAGGAACGAAATTGTTTTTGCTGGTCCACCCGGACCAGCGGCAAAAGTTACAAACAATTAAACAAAAGAGCTGCCCAAGGCAGCCCAGGAACAGAATTGTTTTTGCTGGTCCACCCGGACCAGCAGCAAAGTTACAACAAGTTAAAAAGCCCACGCAGGGGCACCCAAAGTTCAAAGTCAAAAAATATTAACGCCCATATCAGGGCCCAGCAAACAAGTTCTTAAAAGAACCTACTCATCAGGAGCAGGTTCAGCAACAGCAACATTAACGCAGGTGGGGCCAGAGGTCACTTTCTCTCCGGCATCTTGAGACCCCACCATGCCTTCCTCTTCATCATCAGAAATCAAATCCATGTTTAGGCCATCAATAAAATCTGCGGCAAAAGTCTCCTCCAGAGCAGCTAAGTCCCAGGTGGTATGACTACCTTCCTGGAACTCTTTGACACATTTTATCCGGGTCTCAGCAGCGGTGTAGGCAACAACCTCAATTAAAGCTCTCTGTAAACCAGCCTTCTTGTGCTCTAAAGCTTCCACCTTCAGTACCAGGTCAGCCTCTGAGGCTAAGGCCCGCTCCAGCTTAGACTGAGTTGTGGCCAACTGGTTCTGAGAGATCTCCTCCTGGGCCTTGAGCTTCTCCTGGCCCGCGATCGCATCTCGACGAAAACGCTCGACAGCTTGCCGCAGATTCCCCCTCAAGATCTTTTTCGAGTTCAGCTTCACCGCCATCTCCTGCATCCTCCACAAAGCCTCATCACGGGCCACCTTCATGCGCTGAAAGTCTGCCAGCAATACCTCACTCTGCTGGTTAGCACACAACGCCAGCTCCAAAGCCTAAACACACAAAACCAGATAAGATTAAAAAAAAAAAAAAAAAAAAAACAACCCAAAAACCAAAGAAAAAACCTACCTCGAAAGAAACCTCTGCAACATGCCTGGTCAGGTCCTGAAAAGGACGCTTCTTAAATATAGAGGCAGGAGCAGGGAACAGTAGAGAGTTCAAGGTAGGCCAAAGCTTGGTCTTGGACCCTCCAAAAGCCCTAGGGATCTCCAGATGCAGAGCAGGAACGGAGGACTCCCCAAAAGATGTCCGAGGCAGTGGGTCGGACAAAAGTTTAAAACCGGGAGTAGGAATGGTGGGGGGAACCTCGAGGGGAGACGGATCAACAAAAGAAGTCGTAGGAACAGACTCCTGAACTGGCTCAGTAGCATCAACTTCGATAGGGGCAGCCTTGGACCCAGCTCCAGCAGGGCTTCCCTCAACAGCTTCTATTTTCTTCTTTTTTGAGGACCCCGCGTCCCTAGGAGTGAACCTTTTCCTCCGCAGTTGCATCACCCTGTCCACATTTACCCTGGGCTTGCCTGAAAAATAACAGCGAAAGTCAGAACAAACAAACTAACCGCAAATCCACCCAGAAAACAACCAAATAAGAAGCATCGTACCCTCCTTCTTCACCGCCGGAACAGCAGAATCCCGGACCATCTTGGAGAATGACCTCTCCTCAGCAGGAAGGTCTGGGAGCTTGGCCTTTGAAGCAGCAGGATCCTCAGACTCAGGGAGTTTGGCCAGGCTATTCCTTGAAAAGCCAGATCAACCGTCAGTAAAAATACAACAACAGAGGAAAACCAAACCAGAGAAACAAACCCAGAGTAGAAACCATACCTTCCACCTGCTGCTACTCAGAAAAGATGTAGTCTGGAGAGGAAGGCAGTGTGTCAATCTTGACAAAAATGAAACAGGTGAACCGTTTACTGTCATCTAGGGTGGTGGGAAAAACAATAGCAGAAGACATGTTATCATGGCCACGGATCGTGCACTGAGAATGGCCTAGGGAGCGTGGGTTAAACCACTGACCCAGGTCCGCCAGCCCTATGTTCAAACCGCGCTCACAATTTAGAGCACATATACTAAGTAAAATTCGCCATGCATGAGGGGCGACCTGACACATGGCCAATTTAGTCAACTTCAAGAAATCAACAATTATATCAGGGAAAGGAAACCTTAAACCCAAGCGGAAGGGGTACTCGTAGAAGCAGGTCCACCCCTCCCTCGCAAAATCTGCCTTCTCGCCGGCGAGGGGGAGGTGGTAGACGACCCCTTCCGGGAAGCCGAACCTGATCTTGATAAGAGCAGTGTGGGACTCATTGAAGGCAGAGTCGCAGAGGTGCCTAGGAGCCAGAAGCTTCTGTGAGGGAAAGGGACCAGAGTAGTCCCCCGGCCCAGAAGAAGAACCAGATGAGCCAGCAACAGGAGTAGCCGAAGGAGGAGTAGTAGAGGAGCAAGGAGCAGACATGGTAATTTTTTTGGAAATTACGGTAAGAAATTTTTATCGTAAAAGAAGCAAGAAAGCAAGAAGATGGTAAAAAGTAAAGAAAGTTAGAAATAAAGGAGAGTAAAAGAGAAGCAACGGTTAAAAGGGGAGTATTTATAAAGAAAGCAAGTGGTTGAAAATTGAAAAGAAAATTCAAAATTGAAAGGTGAAGAGTTAAAAAGTAAATGACGGTAAGAGTTGAGAGGACAGACGGTTAATCAGGAAGTGGGACAGTCGAGAACAGTTGCAGAAAACCCCAACTACCCACATAAATTCCAGGAGCACACCAGGAAACAGTAGAAAATTCCAGCCCAATTGAAGCCAAGTCGGGCTGAAATTTGGGGGAAATTGTTTAGCCCAAAATCCGTCATCATGTTATTGGGCCCAAAGGGAAGCCAAGGCACCAGCAGCCCATCCGCAGAACAAACCACGCAAGAAAAGAGTCGTTGGAAGGAGAAGAAAAGGTCAAATACCCTAGAAGCATATTCTCCTCAACTTACTCCTATATACCTGGAGCTGACCAGGACCAGGACCAGCTGACCAGGAGTCCTCATCTATAAAAAGGAAAAATTAGGGCATTCCTTAGGCATTCATTCCAACGTTGTAATTTCCTACTTACGCACGCATACATTTGTACTCTGTAAAAAGCAGCGATCATCCTCGAAAATAGTGAAAACTTGGTGGGATTCCGTTCCCCCCGCGGTTGTTTCCCTCATTGGGTTTTTCTGCGTCACCAAAATCTCTTGTGTCGGTCTTTGTCTCTTTTTCGCTCTTTGCATTTATTTTTACGTTAACACCCATATTGGTTGGCACTTTGACCCACATCACAGTAATTCGACCCGGTACAAATTTTACCAAAACAAGAATAAATGTCATTGATTATCTTTCATTAATATTTTGGGTGATCAGAACTTAGCTCTTCCCGTCTTCAACCTTCATAATGTTCACTATCAAGGAAGAATATTATCAAAATTTCAAATTCGTGGTGGCAATGTTTCAATGTTATTGCAAGTGTAATTATTTACTTAGAATTGTAGGTTAATTATATGGGATTATGCGTATTGGGTTTAATAATCATATACGAGTATATGTTTCCGGCATTTTATAATCCTACAAAACCTAACATAAATTTTTTATGTGGTTAGTTGTTTTGATAGCATTGAATTTAATCATATTTATTATCTCCTATCAAAGATATAAAAGAGCCGTTGAAGAAATAGCCATTGCCAGCATCAATCTTGGGGCAATTACATTATATATTTCCATATGTAAAATATTTACTTACTCTATTAAGTTATTTTTTCATGAATATAAATAGGCCTTAGTTATTATAATTACATACCATTGTGAAATATGTAGAATACTCTAATCTTTTTACAATTTTATGATTCTATGTTTATAATATGATATCAGAAAAGCTAGGTCTTTTCATCTAATCTTACACCTGTGTTCGTTTCTCTTCCTCTCTTCTATATGTCAATTTTTTTTCTTTCTCTCCACAATGGTGAATACTGATAACATGGGTACAGCTACTACCAATACCACTCCCTCTTACAATCTTGTTCATGTCGAACACACGGGTCACAACATTACCCGATCGTGTTTGATGGCACAAATTATGATGAATGGTCAAGATCGTTTCTCCTTGCTCTTCTTGCTAAGGGAAAAACAGGGTACGTCAATGAGACTATTTCTCCTCCCTCGCCTATTTCTGATAAGTTCGAGGCATAGCAATCAACAAATGCGTTGGTTACCATGTGGATCTTTAATACTCTTCATCCCACTTTGAGAAAACAAGTTGCTCTTCGACCACAAGCAAAACAAATGTGGCTCGACACAAAAACCGTTTCCGTCAGGCGAATGAGGCTCGTATTTACCAGCTACAAACCGACCTTCATTCTTGCCGTCAAGGGGCGACCGAATCTCTGGTGGACTACTATGGCAGAATGACAGTAATATGGGACGCATTCATGGATCAAAACCTACTTCCTAAATGTTCGTGCGACCCCTGCAAATGTGATTGGGTCATCCTCATTACTGCCGAAAGTGAGAAAACACGGGTACGTGATTTTTTAATGGGACTCGATTCTCGTTTTGCTAATACTCGCTCCCAAATCCTTTGTATTTCCCCTCTTCCATCTTTAGACCTTATTTATAATCGCTTGCTACAAGATGAGGGTGTTTGAAATTTATCTACCAAATCTGAAACTACTCTTGATGTTATGGCTATTTTGGCTCGTACTTCTGACGGGTCTTGACCTAGTAATGGGAGGGGTCGTCGTAATTCAAATGAATCTTCAAAATCCTTTTGTTTTGTATGCAGTAAATCTGGGCACAATGTGAAATGGGGTGATCGTCCTCGCCCCCGGGTGCATCTTGAACCCGTTGTTTTGGAAGCCCTCTGTCCGACCGACTCCCGTGGCTCTGGTCCGTCTGACCGAGGAAAATCTAGTGCCTTTGCTCTATCTGGTCCGCATACTACCGTTCACATGGCCTCTATTACGCAACCTCCGCAATCTACTGCCCATATGGGCGCTGGTAAGTCAGCAACAACTCCTACAAGTGTTGTTGCCTCAACCTCTTACACTCCTCTTGCTCAATTTGAAAACATTGACTTGAACTCTTTAACACCACAAGCTTTGGAAGAATTGGGCCGTCTTTTGCAGGAACGGAAATCTGTGCTAACACTGATCGTCTCAATGGTAATACTTCTCCTATCTCTCGGATTATTGACACGAGAGCATCCATCCACCCATATGTCGGGATGTCTCTCGCATTTTTATAATTTTAAAACTATTACTCCTATCTCTGCCGGTGTACCTAATGGTGACCTTACTATCGCTACTAAAAGCGGCGATATCCATATATCTCCATGTCTGATTCTACGAGACGTTTTGTATGCGGAAAATTTGCAATGTTACTTGATATCTGTTTCTAGTCTTTCAAAGGATAAAAGTTTAACAATTCAATTTTTTCATAATATGTGTCTTATTCAGGACCGTACCTCGAAGACGGTGATTGGAGCTGGTGAACAAAATGAGGGGCTTTTGAAGGGTGTTAGACACAATCGAGTCTCTGCCAATATGACTACTAAGGGCGGTTCAAGTGAACTTTGGCACCGAAGGTTGGGGCACCCCTCTTCCAATATTTCTCGTTTTCTACCTTTTTTGAATAAAAATTCTCACTCTTATGATACTTTTCATAGCAAACATTGCGATATTTGTCTTAATGCGAAACAGACTCGCGAACATTTTAATTTAAGTTCTAGTCATATTAGCATCGCCTATTAGAAGAGTAGAGATCGAGTGGCCCTAAAGCATGTCTCACTTCGACCCATCATAGTATTCAATCAGATTTTGGCCTGGTACGAAGCCAGATGCGATTGCTACTTATTCGACATTTGACAATGAATAATTGTTCCGTTACCAATGCGTGACAGTCATTCTGATCCCACTTCATTATCCATTGCACCAGGTAGATCGTTCAAGAATATAATTTGGACCACTATTATCAAAATCGACAGAAGGGCAAGACTGTTAGAAAGTTAAGCTACTTCTTTTATTAAGCCTTGCTAAAAGGTACATGTATGAGTGTTTATGCACCAACTATTCTTATACCAAACTTTATTGGTGAATTCTATATTTATGCGTAATAGTGTAACAATTTTGATTTCTTCATTTTATTTAGCTTTCAGAAATCACAAATTCTTATTTGGAACGGCACTATCCGTCGCAAGCTTGTGACGGATACCGTTTTCTCTCACAAAATACCTACCTTTTCTCTCCCTCCAACACTATACCTGTGGTCCCCTTTCTCCACTACTCATTTTGTATCCATTTTATCTCACAAAATAACCGTCACAAATGGTGACCCGTCGCAAGCAAGACTTACTCTTCAGATATATACCAAGCTTTTTATGAGAGTCCATTGCGAGGGATCGATACGTATAAGATTGACCGTTTATAAACACTTATTTTCAAAATGTATTATCAAGTTGATTGATCACTTAAAAGAGTATGTGAAGGTTACATATTTGATGAACAATAAACCGTTTTCATTATGCACAAGTCTATTTAGTATTTGCGTACTTTTGTTTGCTTGGAAATAGAACCGTCTTTGATTGCTTTTTCTACTCAGATTGACCTTCATTTCCAACATATGTGAGTTTCTTTAAGATCTTTTTTACTTTTACATGCTTAGGTGTTTACATACTTGTACATCATAAGTGGACAAGTCAATTGTTGATTAATAATATTGTTGTTTTATGATTACAATACATCTGTTAAAGTATATGGTCACTACTAACAAGGGAAAGATACTAATAGTTCTTTTATATCCAACTTCAATTGCTCAATGTTAATTTCCTGAGAGCAACAAATGTCACATATTGTGCTGAAAATGCAGGGACACCGGCTATCAGAAATAGAGATGTTGTGTATGGTGGTCTATCTCAACTTCTTGTAAAAAAATCACTTGAAGGCAAGGTAAAGGTTAATAATAGGCCTAGGCCCGTGTAATATGTAATATCATTTGCTATGTTATGTAATGGGCTTAGCTTGTACAAACCCTAAGTGAAAGATGTAATATAAGTATATGGAATAATGAATGGAAGGGGCAAGGCATTGCAACGTAAAACTTATCATGGTATCAGTGAAAACAAAAATGAAACCCTATCCTTTCCAACATTAAAATTGAATGTATCTCAACCCTAGCCGTCATGACTAACGGTGATGGTTCTGGAACAAAAATTGTCGCCTCTTCCCCTTATTATCTCGGCCCCTAAGATAAGCCGGGTGATTCTATTACTTCGATCCGTCTCACTCTGACAAATTTTGATGCATGGGTTCACGACTTACGCGTTGCTCTCAAGTCTCGACGCAAATACGTTTTCGTTAATGGGGTCATTAATGAACCGAAAGCTCCCTGTTCCCAAGACGATTGGGAAACAATTCACTCTATGCTTGTATCGTGGCTATACAACACTATTTCTCCCGAGGTAGTACGCTCCCTAATTCCACAATATGAAAATGCTAAACGACTATGGGATGATCTCCATGTTCGTTTTAGCATTGTCTATGGCCCGCACATTCAACAAATTAAAGTCGGCCTTCGTGACTGTCGTCAAACCGAACCCATGACCATTGTCGTATATTATGGAAAACTTTGTCAATTATGGGATGACCTGGACAAACATGAACCCATAATAGAATGTAAATGTTATGGAAACTGTACGGTCGGAAAATTATACACTGAGCGACGCGAGTCCGATCGTTTACACCAATTCCTCCTTGGACTTCTACCGACCCCATATGCCTCTCTTCGTTCTGTGCTTTTGTCACAGACCTCCGTGCCCACGGTCAGTCGTGCGTTTCATATAGTCTCTCAAGAGGAGCGGGTGCGTAGTATTGATAGAGCGAATGAGCCTGTGTCTGAAGTTGCAAATTTTAATGTTAATGTTAATTCCCGACTGTTTCCGCATAAACCCTCGTCTGAACTCACTCGATCTAACCAACAAAAACTACACTGAAATCACTGTAATAGAAATGGGCGCGATTGAATATATGTGCTTCGATTTATTAGATGAAATTCCCGAATGGTGGTATGAGTTGAAGGGTATGCAGCCCCCTTCTCGTAGTGGGTCCAGTCGAGGCAATGATGGTCGTGGTGGGGGATGTCATAGTGGCTCTCGTTCTCGGGAGGAGGGAAGTAGTTTTAACACTAACCGTGTAGGTAGTGACACGGGCAAATCAGAACCCAGCAACAATGTTCATGTCGTGTCCTCTTCCTCCTCTGTTTCCGTCTTTGGAACTCCCTCCCATACCGCCTCTTGTAAGTGGCTTATCGATTCCGGATGTTCGCACCATGTCACTGGCAATTTTGCGTTACTTCGTAATGTTCGGCAGATACCTACTCGAGTGGTGGGCTTGCCAGATGGTACTCAAATTCATGCCTCTCAAATGGGTTGTGTTGTGCTTACATCTAATATCTCTCTCGACCCCGTTCTTTATGTTCCAAATTTGTGTTGTAATCTGATTTCTACTTCACAACTTAGTGACGCCTTCAACTGCGAATTTATCACTAATGCGTCTTTATGTACTATTCAGGACCGGGATAGGAGGACGACGATTGGCACGGGTGATATGCACGATGGATTATACTACCTTCGTCAAGAGCATCATGTTGTTAATGGGCCGGTTAATGTTGCTTCCCCTATTGGGTTGTGGCATCACAGGTTGGGCCATGCGTCGGAAAAAGTTGTTAAAATGCTTCCGTTTTTGCGTAATAATACTCACTCGTTGGTTAAACCGTGTGAGGTGTGTAACCATGCTAAACATATCCGTAGTTCTTTCCCGTTAAGTAGTGATAAAAGCTTGCGTGTGTTTGAATTAGTCCACTGTGATTTATAGGGACCCTATGACTCATCTATGTCATGTGGTGCTCGGTACTTCTTGACAATTGTTGACGATTATTCACGAGGTGTTTGGATTTATCTTTTGTCCTCTAAAACTGAGGTGTATGCTAAGTTCATGTTGTTTGTCGCTTTAATAAAACGTCAATTTTCGGCCGACATTAAAATTGTTCGCAGTGATAACGGGACTGAATTTAATTCCTTATAGGGATATTTCCAAACTCATGGGATTATCTTCCAATCATCTTGTGTGGGTACACCTCAGCAAAATGCGTGTGCCGAGCGTAAACATCAACATATTCTCAATATCGCTCGAGCCTTACGATTTCAAGCTGGCCTACCCATTCGTTTTTGGGGTGAATGTGCAGTCGCGGCTACCTATATATATAATAAACCGCACGCCTTCTCGTGTTTTGGACGGCCTTACACCATATGAAATTCTCTTCAGCCGGACCCCAAAGTTCGACTCCTTACGTGTCTTTGGCCCTCTCTGTTATGCTCATAATCAACGAGCCAAAGGTGATAAATTTGCTAGCCGCGGTCGAAAATGTGTGTTTCTGGGTTACCCATCGGGAAAGAAAGGTTGGTACTATACGACCTTGACCGTGAGGAACTCTTTATCTGACGAGATGTCATTTTTTATGAGGATACATTCCCTTTCCTCAATGAGTAGCCCAATTATGAACAACCCACTACTAATGCCTCATTATTCATGGACAAGAATGGGCCAACAGACTATATTATTGATTGGGCCTGGCCAGAAGCAGAAAACTCTTCCCCTGGTCCATCTGAACTTACCAGTCCAGATCCCCACCTACTGAAACCGTGGTCCAGCCCCTTGACACACCGTCTCCCAATTCTACTGAGGTTGTCACGGTTGCTCCCGAAGTTATGGGTAGGGGTCATCGTATTAAAATTCCGTCAACAGCCCTCAAGGACTATATTTTGGATACCACAGCGTCGGGTAGTAATCCATCGTCTGCCTCCGCTCTCTCCGTGTCATCGTCGCACTCAGGTACTCCTTACCCACTTACTAATTATATTTCTTCTAATAAATTTTCAACCCATTATCAGGCATATTTGACAGCTATTACATCTCACACGGAGCCTCGTAACTTCAAAGAGGCTGTGCTAGATGAGGGTTGGCGACAGGCCATGGCAGCCGAAATGAAAGCCTTGGTCGAGAATGGCACTTGGACAATGAAGTCATTTCCACCGGGCAAGAAGGCTCTCGGTAGTAAGTGGCTTTACAAAATTAAATACAAGTCAGATTCAACTATTGAACGCCTTAAAGCTCGGTTAGTTGTGTTTGGCAACCATCGGCGAGAAGGGGTGGATTATGACGAGAAGTTCGCTCCCGTTGCCAAAATGACCACAATTCGTACATTCTTAGCCGTGACTGCATCCCGTAACTTATATGTACATCAAATAGATGTCCATAATGCATTTCTTCATGGCGACACCGATAAGGAGGTATATATGAAGTTATCTCCGGGATTCCAGTCTGATCGTGTGTGTAGACTTCGCAAGTCATTGTATGGCTTTAAACAGGCACATAAGTGTTGGTTTGGTAAACTAGGTGTCGCCTTAAAAGAGTACGGGTTTTCGCAAAGCTACCACGACTATTCTCTTTTCACACTTGCAAGGGATAAAATAAGTCTTTATGTACTGGTCTACGTGGATGACCTGATTATTTCCGGTAATGATCTTCAAGCTCTCACCAAGTTTAAAAATTATCTCAATTCCTGTTTTCATATGAAAGACTTGGGCGAGTTAAAATAATTTTTCGGTCTCGAAGTGGCGCGCAACTCCACTGGAATTTTTTAATGTCAGAAAAAATACACACTTGACATACTTTGGGAAGTTGGCCTTCTTGGATGTAAACCGGCTCCTACCCCACTTGAACAACATCACCAACTTGGACGCTCCTCTTGTCCATTGCTCGAGTCCCTTGAACAGTACCGTCGTCTCGTGGGGCGTTTGGTCTATCTTACCGTTTCGCACCCGGACATTGCATACTCGGTCCATATTCTCTCCCAATTGATGATTTCTCCACGGGAAGACCATTGGAAAGCAGCGAGTCGTAAGGTTCACTATTTGAAAGAAAGTCTGGGGCAGGGGATCCTTCTTCGTGCATGACACGGCTGTCGCAACCTTGTCAAAGATAAAACCTAACCGGTCTTAACTAAATGTAGCAGAGGTAGTCGGGTATCGTATCCACATAGAGATGGGAATCCTATATTTTAAATAAGTCCGTCTAAAGTAACCGATTATGGGGTTTTTGTTTGATTGATTTCTAGCACTATAAGAAAAAGGGTATGAGGGAGCAAGAAGAGAAAATATTAGGATTGTCGGTTCACCATGGCTACTAAAGTCTGAATTAACAGTCATAAGGTACCCTAAATTCGATCTGTGGGGAATGAAAAGGTCCTTCCGGTCCGCTATTCGCCCTAAGACTATACTAACTTAGCTTCCGCCCCACTACTACAAATCCAGGATAAGAGGACGCCTCTTTGAGGACGGTTGAGGAGGAAACCGTCCTCTATCAACCAAATAAAATTGGCGCCATTAGTAGTACTACAAATAGGACGGTTAACAAAACAACCATCCCCTTTATAAATGTAATAAGGACGGTTGGTCAATTAAACCGTCCTGTTATTTAAAAAGAAGACAGTTGTATCATTCAACCGTCCTCTTAATAGTTTTCCGAAATTAATTAACAAAAATAATAATAAAAGACTCCTCTTATTCCTAAAACCCTCTGCCCGCCTTCCTTATGAACAATTGATCCTTTTCATCTTCCTTCTTACCAGTTACTACACCATCATGGCGTCAATTCGTCACCATCGTAATTGTTCCTTCATATCTGGGTACCGTTTCTCAGCAATCTAATTGTTTTATATACTGTTTGATTTTACCTTAATTTGATTTAGGGTTATGTCGGTTAATACATATTTAAGGATTTTTCTTTTTTATTTTATTGTTTGGATCCCAATTTTTGATTGTTTCGATTGATTCTGAGCGAGTAATTATCAAGCGTCGTTATATATTTTTATGGCGATTTTAACAAAAAAACAAAAAAAAGACATGAATACCACTCAACAATAATAATTATCAAGCGCCTCTTACTCTTACTGAACAATAATACATAGAAGCGTCGTCCCCCTGCAATTCTAAAACCCTAAGACCATCCACATCCATAAAATTTCACCAATTTTCACACAACTCGTTTTCAGCTTTTCTCTCTCCAATTCACCATCCACCTCAACTTTCCACTCATCACCAAAATTCATCAAAAAACATAAAAAAAACACCCACATCAACAAATACTCAACTTTTTTTCTCTTTCATATTTTACTATACCCCACACTATCCACATCAACATTCCACTATCTCTATTATATTTTTTTACTTTATTATCATTATTTTCATTCATATAAACATTTTAGATTTTATAATTTATTATTTTTATCATTATTATTTTAAATTCGAAATTATTTATTTTTTTACGCTTGTTTTGAATATAAATTAAAGAAATTTCAAAATTCCTACACTTTTTAAAACTGATATTTTCTTATTATAAATAAATTTAGAAATTAGTACACAGCATTATATGGATAATTATCATTATAACTGGTATTATTATATGATGATGGATTATTATAAGGATACATTTGAGAAAGATTTTGAGAAGGATGATAATGAGTATAAATGATATTATGATTCATATCATTAACATTCATATGAGGATGATTCATATTATAATTAATTAGATTAGGATGAATATTAGAAGGATGAATATTATTATTTAAATTAGGATTCGTATATGCAGGATTCATAATATTATTTGCATTTGGATTCATATTATTATTGTTATTATTATTATAGGGATTCATATTGTATAAGTAAATATATGTAATTTGAAGTGATAAGTAGAGGAAAAATAAAATAAGAAGTGTGAGGAAATATATTGATATTAGACTCATTTTATAGAGGGTAAAAAATTATAAATGATGGTGTATTTTTTTTTTTAAATTAAAAAAAAAAATTAAGTTAGCACAGTTTTTTTCCCGTTGCATATAGAGCCGTTGCTCAAAAAATGAAGTCATTTTCAGCTTGACACATGACGCATTATGATTGGCCCATTCATTTTGAAAATGAAAAAAAAAAAAAAACAAAGCTAACGTGAATTTGCAAATTTGGGGCCCATAATACCTTCCTCACAATTCTTCGCACAGGCGAAATATTCGCACTCTCTCTCCTCTATTAAAGCACATGGGGTCCACCCTTTTAATTTTAAAATGATAAAAAAATTTCATGAAAATTGTTTCAAAGCACCGTTGTGGGTGCTCTAACAATCAAGGGTTCTACTCCGTCTTCCTCTGCCATTCTCATACAAGTCTGCTTCCGACATAGATTTCTCCACTAAGCTTTTTCATCTACCTCGATAGTCTCGGTCCCAGGTAAGATATTAAATTCGTTGTTTTCTTTGGAAATTATTGTATTTTCTATCTTCCCTCTTATTTTCAGACTATTGTATTTCCTATCTTTCCTCAACACAATCTGATTTATGTATTTGACTTGTGCTATCATTCGCCGAGTTTCATGTTCAGTTCAGTTTTTAGCAATCTTAATGGGAAATAATTGCTAGTGTATCCCTGCTCAGCAATTTTGTGAAGGGAAAACGTCCGCGCATGAAATTTTCTTGACTTGATGGAGATATATTTTATTGATTCAATGGGGAAGAGCGATTTATTATAGGAGGAAAAATATGAATAAGAAATTGGAAATCTAATATTAGTGAATAGTACATAAATATAGGTCTTACAAATTGTTCTATAGAGGACAGACATTTGGGGATTTCTCCAATTTAAGAGTGAACTTCTCTAATACTAAAAAGAAGACAACTCGGGTAATTATTTATGCTTTCTCTGCCGTAGTACTTATATATCAAGCGGGGAAGTAGCTTCTTATTTATAGAATTATACAGTGGAATAAGTTAAAAAAAGACTTCAGAAATTAATCATCAAAAAATGAATATGCTTCTATAGCCTTTAATCTTCTTAAATTGATTTTCAGGTGAATACTCATTTGAGGTATACGTATTACTCAATAGGCATGATACGTAGCTCAATCCCGTAAATTGATATATTGGTGTACATATTACTCGGTTTTTTACAGGCTGATTCGTATATTGTAATCATCTATGGTCTATCCTCACAACTATGAATTTATTCCCGGACATTGTTTGAAAATGGTGTTCCCATGGATGTCTTCGTTCTTATGCAGGTAAATGCATAGTCGTTTGAGTAGTGTTGGTGGTCTGATCTTTAAAATAAGCAGTTAAACTAAAATATATATACATCTATTTGTGTGTTTCTCAAGAACCATTAATTCTAGGTTGTTTTCTCCTATACCTTAGGCCAATGGTTTGATGCCTATGATCAATTAGGTTTTGAAAATCATCTAAGATATTTGAGTTTAAACTGATTATAGACATCATCTTTAGCCTCGCCGTGACTTATTTCACTACTCCACTTTTCTTTTTATTTGTATCATTTGTTTGCCTTTTATATTGTTTGTGAGGGGTATTTTGGCTACATTCTCGCCTTTTCTAGTAATAACAAACACCTCACTTATTGTAAATTGTGAGATTATGTAAGCTCTTGTTGTTGTGTGTGACTGAGTATTGGTATATCATTAGATTTCCATCAACTAATTTCCTCTTTTGGATAAGGTTGTTTTAGACTATGGATCTTACTTCACTGTTTGGTATTAATCTGAGTATTGGGATAAATAAAGTTAGCTCGCCTTCTCTTGTAACAATGAATTGATCACTAATTGTTAATAGTTATTTTATAAGTTATTGTTGTTGTGTGGTGACTCGGTATGAATATTGAACACTACAAGCCATTTAGCATGAAAATCATTTATAATTGGATGTCCATGTAATTTTCTCTTTTGGACAATACGTTTTAAGTGTATAGATTTTATTTCATTTATGGTACTTATCCCATTAGTTATGTATCCTCTTTGTTATGTATTTCTAATAGAGTTGAACACTTGTTTTTCGTTGGTTTTGGAATATGACATAAAAAATTTTGCTTACTATAAGGTAAAGCCTTTTATTTCAATTGTGAAATAAGGTTATTTGATATAGTTCCGACGTAGCTTATATATTTTGGACCGGTTGGAAACATCTTCCCCGTGTTGATAACAAAGGTAAGGCCAGGTACATTAGAACCTCATACCCCACCAATTTGAGGTAGTCGTGGAGGCACTAAGACAACGTTCTCATATTTTATAGTATTTATACATCTTTAAGTTTGGGCACTGATTGTGGCTGCAACGATTAGAGGGTCAAAGATACTATGAACTGCTCTTCTGTTGCAATATAAAGCATTTAAGTGGCTGCCAATAATTACTTGGAATCAATTTTATCATAATGATTTTTCTACAATTTTCTTTGGATGTTTGTTATATGCGTAAACATGTAGTAGTATTTGATTCTATTTAATGCAAGCAATTTATCATGTAATTTTGCAGGTGTAGGTTTTAGTTGTCTCTGATGATCCTCAAGACTTTTTCACTCTATTGTCCATCATCAATTTTTTTATTAAGGTACGACTACTATAAGTCGCTATCATGGGTTGATTAAATTATCGTCCTTTAAGATGTGCTACAAAATAAGTAAATTCATTATTCTTCAAATACATGCAGGTACCATTTTTTTTTTAAATGTGAGTATATATAAAAAAACCGAAAGAGGCTTTACAAGAGTTTATCCGTAACTAGTACATGTATAATTGAATTCCTTAACCATGCTAACTAAGTGATGGGAAAATCCTTCTTGCAGTTGTTCCTTGCTCTTTCATAACCCAATATCGGATCAGCAGATATCCAAGATGTAAATAAAACGCCGCTCAGCCTTTGCTTCCTCACATGACACACTGCATCACCACAGTCTGTATCGATCAATGACAGTTTTTCGAAGAATTTGATCCTTAGGTTTGTTTTCTTAGTGTATGTATTTCTACTGAATGTTCAGTTGTTTTGAGCTCGAGTGTCCTGAAATTTATTGTGCAGTTGTGCTTGTTTTTAATGTTGATCTGACTTCCTATTAACTTCCGTTTTATCTCCGCTATTTGTTCTTTCTATTTTTGACTGTATTATTTATATTGTGATATAGTTATCCCATCTATACATGAGCAAGGAATAAAAGAGGGGACGACGTGCAACTGGAACGGATAACAGTGGCCTTGGACTTCAACAATTCAACATTAAAGGTTAGAAGTTGTCTTCATTTACTTAAGTTGCCAGCAAAGTTGTAACAAATAACTCATTTTTTCAAAACTTTTTCTTTCCGATTTGTATCCATGTTTGGCTGGCTATATGACTTGCTTTTTTTTCTTACATAACTAGTGTGTGAGAAACTGGAGAGCAAGGGCAGAACAACATACAACAAGGTCAGATGTTACTTGCAATTTCCTCGCTTTTGTTCGCCTAACGTTTTATCATTATACTAGTGCATATATGTGTGGGATTCAATCTTCTGATAATTAGTCAACGCTTGGATATGTCTGTGCATTTAACACTCGTAAGGGTGCCTGATTAACATGGAACTTACTATGCTTAATGTTCCTGTAAAAGCAGATTTCAAGTCTTCAGTAGTTGGTTGATTCATTTATGATAGTTTCGAGCCCTTTCTCTTTTTGGTTTGTTGGCTGAAGTTGTGCCATTTGTTCAAGTCGAAATCCCCCCTATTCAATTGTTTTTCTTTTGCTTAATGTGAAGTTTACCCGGTACTGATGGTAATTGTTTTTGCAGTCACTCAGGCTTTCCGGTGGGTTGAGTGGCGAAATGCTAATTCTGAACAACTTAGCATTCGTATTCAGGCCTTTGTGGTGATACATCCAGTTCACAAAACTATGTCAACACAGTCCAGTCATTCCAAATCATGTAAGTCTAGTGTGAGTAGCTTGTACTCCTCTTATCTCATTGTACCTTTTGCTGATAGAATAGGTGTGGGAACTAGCATACTCGGGATTGATATTAGTCAGCAACTCATTGATCTTGCATAGTTTCTTCCACGTCCAAGACACATCATCGTGGGGGAGTTTGTACCCTTGCCAATTATGACCCTTTAGTTATTTCCGTCGGGCAAGAAGGCTCTCGGTAGTAAGTGGCTTTACAAAATTAAATACAAGTCAGATTCAACTATTGAACGCCTTAAAGCTCGGTTAGTTGTGTTTGGCAACCATCGGCGAGAAGGGGTGGATTATGACGAGAAGTTCGCTCCCGTTGCCAAAATGACCACAATTCGTACATTCTTAGCCGTCACTGCATCCCGTAACTTATATGTACATCAAATAGATGTCCATAATGCATTTCTTCATGGCGACACCGATAAGGAGGTATATATGAAGTTATCTCCGGGATTCCAGTCTGATCGTGTGTGTAGACTTCGCAAGTCATTGTATGGCTTTAAACAGGCACATAAGTGTTGGTTTGGTAAACTAGGTGTCACCTTAAAAGAGTACGGGTTTTCGCAAAGCTACCACGACTATTCTCTTTTCACACTTGCAAGGGATAAAATAAGTCTTTATGTACTGGTCTACGTGGATGACCTGATTATTTCCGGTAATGATCTTCAAGCTCTCACCAAGTTTAAAAATTATCTCAATTCCTGTTTTCATATGAAAGACTTGGGCGAGTTAAAATAATTTTTCGGTCTCGAAGTGGCGCGCAACTCCACTGGAATTTTTTAATGTCAGAAAAAATACACACTTGACATACTTTGGGAAGTTGGCCTTCTTGGATGTAAACCGGCTCCTACCCCACTTGAACAACATCACCAACTTGGACGCTCCTCTTGTCCATTGCTCGAGTCCCTTGAAAAGTACCGTCGTCTCGTGGGGTGTTTGGTCTATCTTACCGTTTCGCACCCGGACATTGCATACTCGGTCCATATTCTCTCCCAATTGATGATTTCTCCACGGGAAGACCATTGGAAAGCAGCGAGTGGTAAGGTTCGCTATTTGAAAGGAAGTCTGGGGCAGGGGATCCTTCTTCGTGCATGACACGGCTGTCGCAACCTTGTCAAAGATAAAATCTAACCGGTCTCAACTAAATGTAGCAGAGGTAGTCGGGTATCGTATCCACATAGAGATGAGAATCCTATAGTTTAAATAAGTCCGTCTAAAGTAACCGATTATGGGGTTTTTGTTTGATTGATTTCTAGCACTATAAGAAAAAGGGTAAGAGGGAGCAAGAAGAGAAAATATTAGGATTGTCGGTTCACCATGGCTACTAAAGTCTGAATTACCAGTCATAAGGTACCCTAAATTCGATCTGTGGGGAATGAAAAGGTCCTTCCGGTCCGCTATTCACCCTAAGACTATACTAACTTAGCTTCCGCCCTAATTAGCGCAATCCTAATAATCGTCGCAGAACTACCCCTATCCCAATCTTCCGATCCAGGTCAAGAGGGTTTCTATACAGTCAATTGGATGCGTCGACTCAAACAATTGACAGCTATTATATGCGACGGATACATACAAACCAAATTACGGGTAACTAAGACTAATAATTTATCCTACGCCATGGCTACCCTAAATCCTAGCAATAGAAATTAGCTATGCATGATTGATAAGAGAACGATTATAACGATAGAATGAATAATTAACAACATCGCGGAAAGTGAGAAAGAAATGAAAATAAGAACAAAGGATTGAGTAGCAAAACAATGGAGAAAAGAAAGTATCCAATCCGAGTACAAGAGAAAAAGAAGCAAAAATCTAATCTAAGAATGAGAATAAAAAGTAGCATTAGGGTTTTTTGTGTTTGTGAATGATGAAAGATGATAATATCTGTTCTGTCGAAATGTTTTATTTATAAAACAATTCAAACAGAAACTGACGCCTTAGTGCAACTTAACAGTCAGAAAACCTCTCGATCGAGAAGAAAAGCTCTCGATCGAGAAGATTAAGAACCAAAACCTCTTGATCGAGGACTTTTAGAAGCAAAACCTCTCGATCGAACAAATGTTTGTCTCGATCGAGCAGCGTGTATTTCCTGCACTGCGCACTGAACTTCAAATGGCTGCCATTTCTTCGTTACTCGCTCAAATCAAGCGTTCTTGGTGGCGTTGGAAAACTAAGAGGATAAGATTTCATCTCAAATTGGAATCACCTGATTATCTGTTGTAGAACTCGAGATATGGCTCTCCAAAGTAGGCACTAGCAAATTGAAGCTCTTCCTTCGCTTGATAGACTTTATTTGCTCCTATGTGCATCCCAAAATGGTAGTAACAAGCTCCAACTCAACTCTTTTCCTAAATGCATGCATAAGGACATGTTTTAGGCTTGATTATGATCTTCTCCGGCTCATATGTACAATTAGCACAAGACAAACCAAAGTAGACTATTCGGGGATATTTGTAGCAAAATACTACGGAATAAGCATAGAAATGTGTGCTGAAAAGGGCTAAAAGGTCTATATAAAATGCACACATCAAACTTCCCCAAATCAAACCTTTGCTTGCCCTCAAGCAAACAACATGAAAAACTAATGGAACAAATAAACTTACAACCCTTGCCGAACCAATTTAATGCAACAGTTAAACTTAGCAATGGTGTCAAATGCAAACGAGTTATCAAGATATCTGAAAAATAGCTGAACTGTCGACCTTGCTAGACCTTAAATGTCGGACTCTCACGGGCCACTCTTCTCTCATCAAAGCAAAGGGTAAGAATATATATGAACAAGAGAGAAAGAGAACAAGAATCACTCACCTAACTACAACCTACGTAAACATGCATGCATTAAAGTATGAAAAACAATTCTGATCACCGTGCATAAACATTCCAACCAACCAAGGTCCAATCACATGCTGAGTGCTTACGAAAAATATGAGAAAGTGAGAGAATGGGTAAGAAGGGGCAAAACATTATTGGGAATGTGGAGGTAAAAGACAAGCTAGCACCGAAACATAACCAAATTACATATTCGCTTCGAAACCCATGTGACAAGGATATCATAAATTACCAAACTGGTAAACCACTCACTTTTAACCAAAGATCAACTCCTCAAAGAATCATATGAAGTATAGGAGGAACAGTTGAATCATAACACACTTTTTCTTTTTCTTTCTTCTTATTTTTTCTTTTTTTTTTCGATTTTTTTCTTCACAACACATTTTTCTTATTTTTCATTTTTTTTCATTTTTCAACTTGGTTCCTTTTCTCAAGGAAACGCACTCCAATCAATGGAACATGGGCCAAACCAACACAAGGAATGATATACCCTTTGGAAACAACACGCAAAGCTAGCTTGACGGGGCAGGCTAAATTTTGGGTGTAGCTGAAAGGGTCAAAAAGTCAAGATTTGGCCAATGTGGAGTTAACTGGTAAACTTGAGAAAAAGGTAACATAAGCACTCTCCGACATGTGACACCGGCCACTAACCCGAATGTTTACAAGCACAAAAGCAATTGAAATTCATACAAATGCAGGTTGATGATACATGTCACGCAAGGAGTACTACTCACAATCCTAAAAGAAACCGGTCATGGGTGTCACCAGTTTAAAATAAGATCTATAACCTCAGAATATATGAGTAGGTTGCCAAACATGTCAGGTCAAGTCTATTCATTCAGCATCAGATTCAGACATAAAACTCGTAAGATCATGCAAAAGACTATGCTAAAGTAACAACTGTGCAGGGCTCAAATGAAAAGCAGAAAGGAAAGCAAGTAAATATTGTTCCGACTTAACCTAAAGTGCAAAAATAAACGTGAATTTTTGAAATTTTGGTGTTTTTTTTATTAAATGCAAGAAGGGAAAAACAATTGCATGCAAAATTGAAACGTGATAACAAAAATGCAATAAAACAAAATGCAGACACAACATGGATGCATAATCTCCCCAAACCGAACCGTACAATGCCCTCATTGTACAAAGGAAAGAAAAGAAGATGCAAACGAGAGAGAGTGAGTTAGAAAACTTACAAAAGTGCGCGTAACGAGGGGCTTCCCCAAACCGAACTAGGAAGTGAGGTTTTGGCGGATATGGAATGAACGTCCCCTGAGGCAGCAACGAAGAGCTCCATCGAGCTTAAACTCGGTCGATCGAAGAATTTGCAGCAGGAACTATCTCGATCGAGCAAAAAGTTCACTCGATCGAGCAGAATGCAGTGGAAACCAACTCGATCGAACATAAACTCCTCTCGATCGAGCAGAATACAGTGGGAATGCTACTCGATCGACTGATTGTGCTATTCGATTGAAGAGTCTACATCTTCAACCTCTTCTTTCTTTAGCGCATGACCGTCCTGACCTGCAAAACCAACATAAACGCATCCCCTACAGGGCACAAAACACAGCGTCACAGTCTAAAATTATTCCGGTTCACGAATTGTCTCCTACGCTAATTACGATAGTCTAAAAGAAAAGTCTAAACACCAGAAAAGGAGAGTCTAAAACAGTGTCTATTACAATTTACACGGGGTTGTAAACCCGGCTTATTGAATGAGAATGCTTAACAAACCGCGACAGGGCCTCTGACTGAGCGCACTCACTTCGGTGATTAACAGCTCCAACACTAGCCTCCATAGCATGACAACAGAAAAACAGTAATGCATCACGGCGAAAATAACGCCACCATCTATCCTCTTTCGCACGTCCTCCTTAGGTGAGATAAAATCTGCATGTGCTCCTCCCGGATCTTCTAACTTATCAAGATTAGTGTAGGAAGAAACAAACCGATGTTCCTCCCCCTTCGGACTTGTCTTGAGAAAAGCTACGGACTGCCTCATGAAAACATTAGGGACGGTGCCCTTAATCTCATCCAATGCATTTCCTATCAATTTCCTGTCTTTCTCAAGAACAAACACAAAAGGGGTTAACTGTATCTCATCTAGCTTAGGCTAGCAACAATAGGAAGTTGATCAGAAATATCAAGAAAAGCATTTTGAAAAAGAGAAGAAAGAGGCTTACGCTTGGGAATCATTACCTTAAAAAAATGCAAGGTGCTTACCAAATGTTGTATCTTTCTTCCTTCAGCAATGTTCAGTTCTCGCTCATCCAAAGCTGCTTCAACCAAATCTAGCACCATCTCCCAGCTACTTGGGTCACTTGCAAATTTGTCCAACAATGATAAAGCCTCCATTGGATCTTTTATGAATGCACCTTTATCTGTGCATGGCACCCCCACAGCAGAGGAGGGTACTTCCTTAATTAACTCGCCAAAACAATCAACTGTACTCTGTTCGTCACTCGATCGAGTAAGAATTTCTCTCGATTGAGTGATTTCTTCAGCAAAGTTACTCGATCGAGAAGCTAAATCACTCGATCGAGAGATGTCTTCATTATAAATGCTCGATTGAGAAGAGAGGGTGCTCGATCGAGAAGAGAGGGTGCTCGATCGAGTAATGTCTTCGTTATAGTCGCTCGATCGAGAGGAGAAGTTACTCGATTGAACAGAAATTTCATTCGATCGAGTAGCTGGCTTGTCAGCTTTGGGCGAGTAAAACGTTGCAGATTCGTGCTCGTCATCAGAGTCGTTCCAGGCATCATTGATTTCGGAATTGACGCTCACTGGAGTAAAAATGGGTCGGTCGTGAACTTGGTAGAGGTAGAGCTCACTCACATTCCCAGAATCAACCATAACAATTTCCTCGTTTGTCAAACAGCCATACTCATCTACATGAGCAGCCATATTCTCAATCAACCACCAACCCTTGTCATCTTCAATGTTATTGAGGAATCGCCCTTGCGCGGCGGAATCCAAAATAACTCTTGCCTCATAAAATAGCCCGTTGTAAAATTGATAACATAAAAACCCCTCTTGGAAATCGTGGTGAGGGACTGAACGCACCAATTTTTTAAATCTGGCCCAGGCAGTACTCAAATTTTTTGTGACGGATTGAGCAAAGTTGATGATCTGGCCACGCAAGGAATGAGTTCGTTGGCTAGGGAAATACCGTAAGTAAAAATCCAAGGCTAGGGAATTCCAATCCTGCGCTCCAACAACCCATCTATCCCTATACCAATCCCTAGCATCCTCCGTCAATGAAAAACGAAAGAGAAATTTTTTCACCATGTCGTGTGTCACACCGGATGCTAAAGGAATGAGTGAACAATTATTTACAAATAGCTCGACATGCCTAGCTGGGTCCTGATCTACCAAGCCTTTAAATGGGTCCCTCTCCACCAAATACATGAAGGAGGGATGTATCATAAACATTCCCTTGTCAGGAACAGGGAGCGATGGTGCCTTGGGTAGGAACTCGGTTTTGGGATCAGAATGACTACCAATGCTAGACATACTTGTAAGTACTATCACTAAAAAAAAATTAAGAATTGCCTCAGGGAATAAATTCCCTGAGACGAAAGACAAACAAATAAAACTATAAAATGATACCGTCTCCCCGGCAACGGCGCCAAAATTTGACACAGCTGTCGCAACCCTGTCAAAGATAAAACCTAACCGGTCTCAACTAAATGTAGCAGAGGTAGTCGGGTATCGTATCCACAGAGAGATGGGAATCCTATAGTTTAAATAAGTCTGTCTAAAGTAACCGATTATAGGGTTTTTGTTTGATTGATTTCTAGCACTATAAGAAAAAGGGAAAGAGGGAGCTAGAAGAGAAAATATTAGGATTGTCAGTTCACCATGGCTACTAAAGTCTGAATTAACAGTCATAATAAGGTACCCTAAACTCGATCTGTGGGGAATGGAAAGGTCCTTCCGGTCCGCTATTCGCCCTAAGACTATACTAACTTAGCTTCCGCCCTAATTAGCGCAATCCTAATAATCGTCGCAGAACTACCCCTATCCCAATCTTCCGATCCAGGTCAAGAGGGTTTCTATACAGTCAACTGGATGCGTCGACTCAAACAATTGACAGCTATTATATGCGATGGATACATACAAACCAAATTACGGGTAACTAAAACTAATAATTTATCCTACGCCATGGCTACCCTAAATCCTAGCAATAGAAATTAGCTATGCATGATTGATAAGAGAACGATTATAACGGTAGAATGAATAATTAACAACATCGCAGAAAGTGAGAAAGAAATGAAAATAAGAACAAAGGAACGAAAATACCGAAATTGAGTAGCAAAACAATGGAGAAAAGAAAGTATCCAATCTGAGTACAAGAGAAAAAGAAGCAAAAATCTAATCTAAGAATGAGAATAGAAAGTAGCATTAGGGTTTTTTGTGTTTGTGAATGATGAAGAATGATAATATCTGTTCTGTCGAAATATTTTATTTATAAAACAATTCAAACAGAAAGTGACGCCTTAGTGCAACTGAACAGTCAGAAAACTTCTCGATCAAGAAGAAAAGCTCTCGATCGAGAAGATTAAGAATCAAAACCTCTCGATCGAGGACTTTTAGAAGCAAAACCTCTCGATCGAACAAATGTTCGTCTCGATCGACCAGCGCGTATTTCCTGCACTGCGCACTGAACTTCAAATGGCTGCCATTTCTTCGTTACTCGCTCAAATCAAGCGTTCTTGGTGGCGTTGGAAAACTAAGAGGATAAGCTTTTATCTCCAATTAGAATCACCTGATTATCTGTTGTAGAACTCGAGATAGAGCTCTCCAAAGTAGGCACTAGCAAATTGAAGCTCTTCCTTCGCTTGATAGACTTTCTTTGCTCCTATGCGCATCCCAAAATGGTAGTAACAAGCTCCAACTCAACTCTTTTCCTAAATGCATGCATAAGGACATGCTTTTGGCTTGATTATGATCTTCTCCGGCTCATATCTGCAATTAGCACAAGACAAACCAAAGTAGACTATTCGGGGGATATATTTGTAGCAAAATACTACGGAATAAGCATAGAAATGTGTGTTGAAAATGCCTAAAAGGTCTATATAAAATGCACACATCAGTGCACAAGCTAATGTCAAGCTTGGTGGATAGTGCGATTCTGTTTGGGGCGCGTGCCCTCTTACCCGCCATTCTCTAACCGGGTGGATTGTCTTCTTTCGCTCCTCCCCTGTTTTTTGGAAAACTAAAAAGCAGTCTACCGTCTCTCTTTCCTCAACTGAGGCCGAATACCGTTCCCTTACTGCTCTCACATGTGAAATTAAATGGCTCAAAGGCCTGTTAGAGACTCTCGGTGTATTTCACTCCTCTCCCATTCCGCTTTCCTGCGACAATAAATCTGCCTTACACATAGCCCAAAACCCGGTATTTCACGAGCGTACCAAACATATAGAGATTGACTGTCACTTTGTGCGCGATACTGTTCAAACCGGACTGATTTCTCTGTCCCAGGTTCCCACCTCGGCACCTTCGTACAACTTGCGGATATCTTTACGAAGGCTCTTGGTGTTTCACAATTTGTCTCTTTAGTAAGCAAGTTGGGCATTCTCAATCCGTATGCTCCGACTTGAGAGGGGGTAATAGGCCTAGGCCCGTGTTATATGGAGTATCATTTGCTATGTTATGTAATGGGCTTAGCTTGTACTAACCCTAAGTGAAAAATGTAATATAAGTATATGGAACAATGAATGGAAGGGGCAAGACATTGCAACGTAAAACTTATCAGTTAATGCCTAATGGCAACAAAGGTGACGAGTTCATGACCTTGTGTTAAGCTCTTGGGTGAGTTTGTAGTCTAACTCACAGAGTACTAAAAAGAAGTAAAAGTATTACAAGCAATAAAGACAATGCAATATCTTCGATGTTTGCTACAATCATTCTGAAATGCACACCCTTTCATCTCTTCTAGACTTATGTTGTTTTTGTACTAGCTAAAGAAATAATAAAGCCTCACATAGCTCAATAGTTATGTAATTAGATTAACAATTCCATTTGACATGGCTCCTTTTGGATTCGAGATATTATTCATGAACCCAGACAGCAAAAAGTAATATTAGATTGATTCTATATACAGAGCATATGTTCACCATGAAAACAGTGTCATTATTTTGCTTCCAAAAAGCCTAAGGGTAAAATAAATGTTTTCCACCGAGTCAAGTGTAAAAGTAAACAAAATAAAAACAATATCATTATTTTTTTTTAATTTGAAGTTATCCATTCAGATTATTTTATATAAATAGATATATTTTCTAGACCTGTGATTTTAACGTGATATAAAACTAATTAACAAGAAATGAAAAACAAAACATATTTTTTATATCTACACTAGTTTAGTACCCGTGCACGGGTATGAATAAGGAAAATTTAAAACATATTAGATATAACACTATTAGGAGCATATACCTATGGAGAAATGGAGAATATGCTATACATTTATTATACTTCCTCTATTCTTTTTATATCACCTCATTTCTTTATACACGTTTGCCGATATTCATTTTGTTTTGATTATATCTTTAGCTACATATTACTAAAAATTGTAAAAATTTGATATTCTTAATCCTCTTATCAAGACAATCCAAAAAAGATCTCTCATGAATATATTTCCGTGAACGGATTGAGAGAAAACTGACGTTGAATACTCGATTGTGAATAGTGTCCGAAAGGGAAATGGGGACATATAAAAAGAATGGAGGGGGTACTAGTTATGAGTATGGATGTCATTGGGGCAGGGCGGTGCTAGATATAGGCTCCCCCGTACCCGTACCAATCAAGAAAACCACGCATCCATCCCTGCCCCACCACCCATGGCGGCTACAAATTTCCAAAACCATCCCCGCCCCACCTACCATTTAACCAGCTATACCATATATTTTTCCGATCTTTTTTCCGTACAAGTTGGTTTAATTACTATTAATTTTTATTTTCAGGAATTTGTTAATATAATTTTAGTTATTTACCAAAGAAGTTGGTAGAATACTTTACAAAATAGCTATTTTTAACATTACGTCATAATTATAACAAAATAATATTTGTAAAATTATCGAAATAATTGTATAAATTTTTGTAATAATTAGCGGGTAGGTAGGTATGAAGTGGGTAACACGCAAAAACCATCCCCGCCCACTGCACATGGCGGGTACAATTTTCGTACCCGTCCTCGCCCCAACACTAGCCAAAGCTCTACCCATCCCCGCCCCGACTGGGGCGGGTGCGGGGCGGTATCCACTTGTACCCGACCCAATGACATCATTAGTTATGAGGCATTATTAGGTTATGCATTATTATCCTGGTTATAAGGCATTTTTGCTAGTCTCTCCACTCTCCTATCACTGTAACCCCGTTGCTATTTAAGCCCCTGTTTTGGGGCATAATAAACATCATATCTCCCTTATACAACATAACATGGTATGAGGGATTTTTCGCACAACTCAAAAACTCACTTTCAACCAAACCTAATCACGAAAACCATCAGCCCCTTCATCATGCCAGGAGACGATAAATCTGTGGCCCCTAAAATCGACACATCTAGTCCTTACTATCTAGGCCTCATGATGTTCATAGTGCCAAAATCTCTAATATTATGTTAACTCGATACAATTATCAAGATTGGCAGAAATCCCTGCGTATGTCGTTAAAATCGCGACGCAAATTCGTTTTGTTGATGATACCCTCAAGAAGCCCACTGACCCGGAAAGTTGTTCATTGTACGCTTGTTCAATGGATTCAGAATATGATTGACCCGTCGCTCTTACCCACTATTCCGTATGGCGAGGACGAGTCAGTTCTTTGGACTAATTTGAAGGCTCGTTTCTCCGTCGTCGATGGTTCGTTGATTCATAGCCTTAAAACTCAACTCAAATAATGTGTTCAAACTAAAGGTTTGCACGTTACTACTTATTTTGGCAACTTACAATCGCTTTGGGATGCACTAATTATTCATGAGCCACCTTTTGCGTGCAATTGCGGTCACTGCAAATGTGAAATCAGCAGGGACGTAGTTAAGCGCTTGGATAATGAGCGCCTTCAACAATTTTTCATGGGTCTCGATAGCACTTTATACGGTAGTATTCGTTCCCGATAGTTTCAACTTGATCCTTTACCAAGTCTTAGTCGTGCTTATCATGTCGTTTTACAAGAAGAGCGTTTACGGGCAGAAACTATAGCCTCGGATGTGACTGATATTGCTGCTTTCCCGTCTCCTCTTCTCGTGGCGTAACCAGCGCGAGAGGGAGCAGGGGGAGCGGCACCAAAAACTTGTAAGTTCTTACTGTGAGACTCGAGGTCACGAGGTTTCTAACTGTTTCTTTAAGAACAATCGCTTTCCGGAATGGTGGGGTGACAGGCCACGCACTCTAGCTGATTATCACCGCTATCGGATGTCGACCTCCGGGGACTCGCGTGGTGCTTCTGCCACGAGTTCTGGTTTAGGGACTGCCGGTTCAGGGGCTGCTTCTGGGACAGTCCATGCCAATGTTGTGATGGCTCCTTCGGCTCATTCTCTTCTTGATTCCGAACGACTATGTGGTGTTTGTAGTTGGATTCTCGATACCGGCGCTTCATGTAACGGGTACTCTATCATGTTTGGCAGAGACTAAAATTATTAATGGTGGGCCTGTTTCTTTGCCAAATGGACAACATGTTGTAACACCCCCATTTATTTAAGGGCCTGTACTAGGACTCCCTAGATAAATAAGGATGTTACCATCTCGGTTTTCCGAGGCAGTAGATACAAAGGAAGATAAACAGTACTTTAAATTGATAAGTTATCTCAAGGAACAAGTTAATACAACTGAATTAAAACAAACTGTCTTGATAAAACAAAAATACAACTCATAAGTAACTACTATGGTGATCTAGACTCTAGGCAGGTCCGGATCCAATCTTCTCTCTTCCCCTAGCTCCTATAGTCTAAACACCTGTCAATCTGCTCCCCAATAATTGGTTCATCACAGGTGATCACGAATACACAGGGTCAACCACGAGGTTGAGTAGAGAAAAACTGTAAACAAACCACATTACTATAAATAGAAGTCGAACTTCTCCACTCCGAATCACAAGACCCATAATTGATCTCCACACCAATCACAGACCCTTTATCTCCGCACCAAACACAAGACCCTTTATCTCCGCACCAATCACAAGACCCATTATCTCCACACCAATCACAAGACCCATTATCTCCGCACCAAACACAGACCCTTTATCTCCGCACCAATCACAAGACCCTTTATCTCCGCTTCGTATCGTATCACAGAAATATACAGTCAATCAATAACATTATAATATTATTCATTCAATAAAACGTATACAACTCACCACAGTTAATAATCAATGTCACAATATCGTAAACAAGATCTCAATTATTTCCCCTACCTGGAATAGCAGGAATGCGAACTAAGTCCAAGCTTGCTAGAAATGTTCCACACGAAACTCGCTCCCTAAACATGTATACGTAACGAATTAACAACTTTCCCGAAGCCCCATAAATTCTTATACTTGCTATAAATAGAAACTTTCCAAAAATGGAAAGTTCCCCAAAATAGAAACTCACTATAAAAGGAAAGCTTCCCAAAATAGTAACTTCCCAAAATAAAGATTTCCCGACTCAACAATGAATAACATCGAAATAACTAAAACGACTTATTATAAAGATAGTAGTAAAAATAGTAACACTCAAGAATAAACTTAACAATGATAATACTAATAATAATAATAAATATAATAATAATAAATATAACACTTTCCTTATCACGGCCCAACACACGACACACCCACATTAAACCCCTCATAACTCCACCGTTAAGTCACCACAACCACCAACCACCACGGCCCCGCGTACCCAGAACCACCAACAACTCCGGCGACCACTGCCCACCAGGTCGCCGGCCGCCAGTGGGTTGAACCAACCCCAAAACTCGCCTGAGAGACTCAAGCCACCACTCGGCAGACCCTCCTTGACACCCCTGTCGACGGCCCACCAGACCAACCCACCACGTACCACTGACACCAACATGCTCCCTGGACACCAGACACCTAACCACGGTGGTACCACCGCGTTGACCTCCCCCGAGTCAACGGTGGTACCATCCCCCAAACCACCCTGTACACGCATTCACACAAACAGAGCCGAACAGGGGAAACGAATCCCCCTGTCGACAACTCCTCAGTCGCCTGAACCCACCGTGCCTACCACCATGACGACCTCCTGACTACCACCCAACTCTCTGACTTGTGACCCGTACCAAAAACACGAAACCCAATCTGACACCTACACTAACATAACCTGATCGTGACAACAGAGAAAACGCCAACCCAGAACTCATTACTGACCCGTAACAAACCGCCCATAGCCACCGCCTTTACCCTAAACGACCACCACCGACTCCACCACGTATAATATTACATGACATATTATGCAAACCACACAAAACGAATAAGAAATAGAGACTTAAAACATGATTACCTATGTGACTAAAACCACAGACCAAAACAGGAAAAAATAACGATGTGTGAGACATACCAGGTTTCCTATTCAAATCGAACCACCTAGCCCTGACCCACGACCACCGTGCTCGGTCTCTTTTACTCCTCTGGGGTGGCGGCTATGTGTGTGAGTTGTTTGAGATGAAATTAGGGTAAAACCTTGGTCACGATGAAGTGTTAAAATATGACGGCAGAGGGGCTGCTCGTAGGGTTTAGGTGAGTTTGTAAAAAGAAACTAAGTGTGGGCTGTTAAGAGGCACAAGAATCGAGGCCCATACTAACGCATAAGGTCTTGTGTTCGATCCCCCTTACGGACACAAGTCTCAAAACCCCTTTTATAACAACTTAGCAAGTATTAGCAACATTTAAATCATATCGACACGACACTTATAACTATTATAACCATAGATATCGTAGAGAAAATCGAGGTATTATTATTATTATTATTATTTTAACTATATTATCTACGCGTAAAATTATATAAAGGCTCACAATAAAAATTCGGGTTATTACACATGTCATAGCCACCATGACCGGATCCGTTTACATCAATGATTGCCTTACTCTTCATGACGTTCTTAATATTCTGAGCTGAAAATGAAATTTGGTATCCATTTCGCAACTTACATCCGACACAAATCTTTGCTTTGAATTTGCTAAAACTTTTTGTTTTATTCTGAACCGCTCCTTGAGGACGACGATTGAAGTTGATGAGTTACGGGATGGACTTTTTTGAATATGTGTGGGGACAAAGGCAACAGTGGTGAATAATGTGACGCAACAAGGTATTTTTGATCTTTGGCACCGGCGTCTTCGTCATCCGTCGGACAAAGTAGTAAAGAATATTCCTTATCTTAGTAGTTTAAACTGCAATAAGGATTTGGCTTGTGATATTTGCCAATATGCAAAACAACATCGCCACAGTTTTAGTTCTAATAACAAGCATGCCTTGGATTTTTTTGAATTGATTCATTGTAATTTATGGGGATCTTATTGTACTCCTTCCTCGTGTAGTGCACGATATTTTTTAACCATTGTTGATGACTACTCTCGAGCCACGTGGGTCTATTTGGGTCTCGATAAAAAGAAAGTCACTAATATGTTTATGAGCTTTATTAATATGGTTGCCACTCAATTTTCCAAAACAATAAAAATTGTACGTAGCGATAACGGGACATAATTTAATTGTCTGGCCGTGTATTTTTTTTCTCTCAAGCTATTCGATTTGAAACGTCTTGTGTTGGCATGCCACAAAAAAATGGGCGGGCCGAACGCAAAGATCGACATATATTGAACGTTGCTCGTGCTCTTTGCTATCAAGGTAACCTTCCCACCCATTTTTGGGGCGAATGTGTTTTATCGGCCGCTTACTTGATTAAGCGAACTCCCTCATCTTTACTAAACGGGAAAACACCATTTGAATGTATTTTTAGGGCACCACCGTCTTACACAAATTTGCGTATCTTTGGCTGTTTGTGCTTTGCTCATAATCAAAATACTAAAGGGAGACAAATTTGCTAAACGAGGTCGTAAGTGTATTTTTGTCGGTTATCCATCAAACAAAAGAGGTTGGAAGCTTTATGATATCGACTCCAAGTCGTTCTTTGTCTCTTGAGATGTAGTATTTCACGAATTCGAATTCCCATTTTTGGCTGATGGAGCAATGGTCACTTCCCCTGTTATTGATTATCATTTGCCCGATGAACCATTCAATGTGCTCCAACCTAGTACCGTCACCACACAAGCGGAGCTCTTAGGCGGTTCTAAAACAGGGGGGTCTCGGGAAGTTCTGCAACAGAGGGAGTCTCGGGCAAATCTGAAACAACGGAGGTCTCGAGCGGATCTGAAATAGGGTGGTCGTTGTCGAGGCTGCTGTCCTTGGTAAGGGTCGACGCATTCGCTTTCCGAACTCACGACTTCGTGATTATGTCCTTGACACGAGGCACAGTCCATCCCCGTCTCCACCGAGCTCTCCCACATCGTCGTCAGGGACGCCATATCATTTAGCAAATTATCTTACTTGTAATTCCCTCTCGGAGAAACATCGTATTTTTTGGTAAGCTGTCACCAAGGGTGTGGGGTCTTCCAAAGATGCTATCCGCGATGAAGGATGGTGTGCCACCATGAAATTGGAAGTTGAGGCTCTTGAACGAAACGCAACATGGGAACTTGTCGACCTTCCTCCTAAAACAAAGGCCCTTGGTTGTCGATGGATATACAAAATCAAATACAAGTCAGATGGATCAATCGAACGACTGAAGGCCTGTCTTCTTGTTTTTGGGAATAATCAAATCAAAGGGATCGATTATGGTGAGACATTTGCACCCGTTGTCAAAATGGTCACTGTTCATACATAGTTGTCACTGCTATCAATAAATGGGAATTTCATCAAAGGTGGATGTTCATAATGCCTTTTTACACGGTGATTTGAATTAGGAAGTTTACATGAAAATTCCTCCGGGTTTCAGTCGTGGCAAAGGAGGCAAAGTCTGTCGTTCGAAAAAAATCCTTATATGGTATTCGCCAAGCTCCTAATTGTTGCTTTGCCAAACTCAATATGGGTCTACTAGAATAAAGGTTCACACAATCTCATTCTGATTACTCCTTATTTTCCTACTCGCATGACCAGGTTCGGCTTTTTATTCTTATTTATGTTGATGATTTGCTTATTGTGGGTAATAACTCTTCCGCTGTTGCACAATTCAAGGAGTATTTGGGAAAGTGTTTTCATATAAAGGATTTAGGCCTGCTCAAATATTTATTGGGTCTCGAAATTTCTAGGAGTTCGGAAGGCATTTATGTTATTCAACGAAAATACGCCCTTGACATCATATCCGAAGTTGATCTTTTGGGTTGCAAGCCTGCTCAAACACCCATCGAGCAACATCACCAGGTTGGTGTCGCTACTGGTCCTCTCCTAGACGACATTGAGTCCTATCAACGTCTTGTAGGGAGGCTCGTCTATCTCTTGGTGACACGCCCTGACCTATCCTATGCAGTGCATAATCTATCTCGCTTTCTTCATCAGCCCCGAGACGAGCGTATGTCCGCCGCCCTTCGAATGGTCAAATATATCAAAGAGAGCCCGGGTCAAGGTATCATCCTGCGTTCTGATAGTGATTTGAGTATTACTGGCTGGTGTGATTCGGATTATGGCGGTTTTCCGACTTCGAGAAGATCCGTCACCGGTTGGCTCGTTTTTTTGGGCAATTCTCCTATTTCGTGGAAAACAAAAAAAGCAAAACACGGTCTCCTTATCATCGATAGAAGCAGAATATCGTTCCATGGCCAATGTCGTCTGTGAATTAAAATGTTTAAAGGGCCTCCTTCTCAATTTCGACATTTTCCGTCCGTGGACCCATGCGTGTTTTCTCCGATAACAAGTCCACCATTGATCTTGCTCGGAACCCCGTTTATCACGAGTGCATAAAACACATTGAGATCGACTGCCACTTCATTTGTGACGCTATCATTGATGGACTGATCACAACGGCTCACGTTCCTACTTTATCCCAATTAGCCGATATGTTCACGAAAGCTTTGGTTTCCCCGCAGTTTCATGCTCTTCTCCGCAAGCTCAGCGTTCTCGACCTTCACACTCTCGCTTGAGGGGGGTATTAGGAGAATAAGAGCATATCCTATGGAGAATATTCTATACACTATTATGAGGCATTATTAGGTTATGCATTATCTATATCTATATCTATCTATTTATAATATAAAAAGGCTAAACAAAGCACCACATTTCACCATTTCACTTTTGAGGAATTCTAGCAAGCCACATCATCATCATTATTTAAAAAAGAAAAAAAAACTAATGAATTTACAAGTATTAAATGCACATCATGTTTTTAAATACGATAACATCATTATTTAAAAAATAAAAAATAAAAAAGCTAATGAATATAGCTTCTAATACACTTTTAACCTTTCTTTTGGCTATAATAATTTATAAAATTTATTCAACGTCTTATCTAAAATATTACAGTTATTTTAGAATATAAAAGTTAACAAATTTACTTAGTTTTAAACAAATGATTGAGAGAGAGTGAATACTCTGTATAAATTATTCACAAATTAAGCACTTAAACACAGTAAATTATTAATAATCCCGTGATTTTCACGGGTTCCAAAACTAGTTATCCTGATTATAAGGCATTATTGCTAGTCTCGTAACTCCGTTGCTATTTAAGCCCCTGTTTTGGGCGTAATAAACATCATCTTTAATTTCCCTCCTACAACATAACAACACATTGAATAAAAATGACCTTGATAGATAATTTTGTGACTATGCAATATAATCTAACAAATAAGTCATATTTGATAACAATACTTTCCTGGAAAAAACAAAAAAAAACGTAAATGATTTATTGAGTCCTTCAAAATATAATGAAAGAGTTACCATTACACATATAAAATGTAACAACATAAATATGGATTACATCGTTAATTTTTAAAAAGGTCATGCATTTTCAATAATAGATGTAAATAATCTTATAAGATCGACGATAACTACACAAATACTTCAGTTAAAAACGTTATTCAAAGTTTATCTTTACAAATATATGGTTATGTGTAAGTATATATTTTATAAAAACAAAAATATTTGAGATTTGGTCTTTTAACAGCGTTATTGATAAACTTTTTACATGAGGATGAGAGGAAGTTATTTTATTTATAAAATTGACTTACACAAGAGTTGAGAATAACTTATAACACAAATTCTTGTTTCACACTGATAAAACAAAAAAACGGAATTTTCCAGGAACATTTTATGCTTAAATGTAGCTACAGTAGTGCAGTCACTGTTATAATTTATGATAACTTATTTTTTAAAAGTTGTTAGTTTAAGGTCACAAAACACCATCATATTATTTTTAGACTAAAATAGTGGCTTTGACTAACTCATCTTATAATCATAATAACAATAGTAATAAAGCAAGACCCATCGTCGGAAATCATAGACTAATAATAAAATTAGTAATTTTACCTTGTAAATTTAAGCATCATGGCAATGTGATATGATGGTATTTTACGAAATCAGTATAATCATATTTAAAAATAATAGTTTTGACGAGCTTATTAGAATTATTCATTATTAAATTGTTTTAGTATTTACCAAGCATTTGTATCTTTTAAATATCGCGAAGGACCCCAAAGATTTTAGAAAGGAGATTAATCGAGTGACTATATTTTGGCGGGAAGTCCGTTACAAACATTGATTGACCTTAACCTTGACCAGGGTCTGGGTCAAAGCCAGTCAATCTTTGCGACGAATTTTCCGTCGCAAACGTTGACTGAACTTGACCTTGACCACGGTCAGTAAATTTTTTGCGGTGGAAAATCCGCCAATTTTAGATGCAACGAATATTCCATCAAAAAAGTCCTTTGCGACGGAATTGTTGGTGATTTTGATCACAAAGTCATTTAAGTATATTCGGGTTTTCAGGCCGAAATCGGTTTGAGCTCGAAAACGATATAATGTGAGTTAGGGGGTGCGGAGTGCACACTCATATAATCGGATTATCAAGTTCATGGGTTAAATGGATAAGGTTGTGATAAATGTTATTTATCATGTTTTAAGACCGTTTAATAAGTGTTTACGTTGTATAATATGTACCCTTTCGGGTTAGACCCTTTGGGTTCGAGAATTGAAACACTTAGTATATTCTTTGTGTTTGGTGGTTACTTGTGTAGGTTTTTTGATTGAAACCTAACAACCAAACATGCCTATCCATATAACAATCTTGTATAACATATATACTATGCATATATAAGGAAGAGTTAGGATAATTCATTCTAACATATGAAAAATTCAGATTTGGTAAATACAAAGCAAAATAAAAATTCCATTAAGTAATCTCCTTATCTTTGCCTAGATGAGGAGGGTCTCAACCGTCTTATCCTACAAGGGATTTCGTGTAACCCAAGGCATGAAATAGGGTCGAAATACTCTTAAGGAAAGCGTGCTCTTCGTGATTCGGTTGATATCCAAGTTTACGATCATTGTCATGGTTACCCTATACAATTTATCCAACATTCTTAAGAGTATTTTCGTTTTCGGTAATGACGGGATCGGTATACAAGATGTCAATATTGGTACGAATCAGAGAAGTTGCTGATGATAGTGCGTGCGTGTGTTGTCCTCGGTGTGGCATGATTCACTGATTGGATGCATGATCAGTCGCTAGACATTGCCAAAGATAAGTAAATTGTGGTTTAATATATGAATTAGTTTATGGCAACTATTTGATACGTAAATTATAGTAGTGCATTTTGTTTAATTAATAATATAACCAATCATGCTTGGTTTGTTAATATTTATCCTATGTTTTAGCATGGGTTGCAATTATTGCATTATTAAGACAATACTAATATCCTTGTATAACTATGTTTTATTTTGATATGTTATGATTATTATTATTATCCATGATGATAAAGCATATTGAGAATAAATGATAACTCTTTATACTACTTTGATAAAGTAGCATGGATCATTGAGTGATTCTCTTATTTTATGGGCATTTATGCTTATGGAATGTGGTTAAATTTATATTTTGCATAAGGCTTTGTTTTGTATATGAGAAGTTTAATCATTGTTATGATTATTGATCCGCATGTGAAATATCAGAATATGTGTGATATTTTGCATATTTTGATGAGTGATATATCTCAATAATTTTATATGAAGAGGTTGTAAAAGATTGATCATGCGGTAATGACTTTGTAAGTAAAAGTGCTTACACTATTAAGTTTGTGGATGATTGGTTTTAGTATCTATGTTTCATACATGTCTTGTTAATTGGCATGGTTGATGAATAATGGATGATAATGATACCGGCTATGGTATGATCATGATAGTTATTATTATTAATTTATAACATGACTATGTACTCACTTTAATTATGCTTGTGTTCTCTTGTATGGATAATAAGTTTTTTAGATATTAAGCATGTTTAAAGAGTGATTTAAATCTTAATATGGTAAAATATTAAGTGGTTGTCATTTTGTGTCTATTGATAATATGACATATTTAAGAGGTAATTCTCTTGATTGATTTGCATTTCATATTATGTTACAATAAGGCTATACTATTGATAATATGAAATGTGTGTACTATAACAATAGTGGTGTACAATTGAATGTACAAGGTGGGTGTGAATGTCTCTAATGAATCCTCCTTGAATTAATACACGGTTGTGTGGAATAGAGCGGTATAATACGGATGCTCGTATAACTCAGTAATATATTGTATTCATATTTGTGTGGTGTATAGTCACTGTTTATTGTGACTTAGCCGGGACACAAGTTTGTTTGAGAAAAGATTTGGAGTATTATCCAAGAAAGGTGAAATTGTTTTGGTCGAGTTTTGTCTCATGAACGGTTATCACTTTTTATGTAAAAGTTTAATGAGACGGGTATTTTTGGTGAAGTAATTCTGATCAAGAGTTGTTAATTGATCTTTTATGCCTTTATCATGGTGGATATGTTAGTTTGATCAATTGGTTTGAAATGATCATGTTTCTTGTTGGGGTTAATATGCAATAACTTTATACTCACATGGATATTATTAATGTGATCATTGTTTTGTTTATGATGTCTGATTATCTAATGTTATCCTAAACTTTTTATTTTATTTTATTTTGATGATCGGTAATATATTCATATGGAAGTTTGTAGTGTTCTCACTATGCTTGTTTGCTAGTAATTTTACTAGTACAATTTCATATGTCTTTATTATATGGTATTATATAATGTATGAAATGAGTCCTATGGAATGGGATGAGCATACTATGTAAGCTCTTTTGAATATATGTAATACACGGAAATATGGATATTATGCGGTAACATATGAGTATGCATATGTGGCTTGATAGCATTGTGTATTGGTATAAGACGGTAATAAGGGACCGTAAAATGGTACCTTAGGTAGCCTAATTTTCAATGAGAAGATGGAACTCAACCATGTAGGACATAAAAATATGATATTTTGATCAATGGTTTTTTGATCGGTTATATAGTATTTTGATTAGTGTTCTAACTATCTTGTAATGATTGTTTAACATTTTAATGTCTTGTGTAAAGTTTTTTAAAAAATTTGATTAAGTAATTGATTTTACCATATAATCTCGGGAATTGTGGTTTGTGATAATCATGGTGAGATTATGGAGTCATAGTGGTTTAGCCATGTAAGAGGCAAATTGACAACATTGAAAGTACAACTAATGACAATCCGGCTATGGAGTTGTCAGTTGTTGTAGGATTAATGACAAGTCAATCTTTGGTATAGACCAAAGGTGATTTATCTTGTAAAAGGTGGTTCTATTATCGTGTTTTATACGATGGACATGGGGGAGGTAATATGATAATCCTTGTTTGTGATTAGGATCAAGGGTGAGACTGTGAGAGTATGATTATTATTCTCCGGTTAATACTCTCAATGGTCAAGTATGACGCTTTTATCCAAAAATAAAAGTGTAGTTATGACATGGGTTTTCACAAGGGCTTAAATATTATGGTTCGACAAGTTGAGTAAGTATACTTGTTTAGCTAGTACTCATGTATGCGAAACTATCAGGCAAGTGTGAAAATGTATAAAGTAAATCATGAATTATATGGTTTGTCCAATGTTGATTTTCCTTCGGTCTTAGAGGGGTAATGTTATGCAATTACGGAATTACCAATGTAAAAAGGGTATTGACTAGCTACTAATGGTAGTGTATTTGTTTGGGGAAATACCATGTGTATATGGATTTCCAAGAAGCAAATTTGCATTCTAAGTTTGACATTGGAGTTGGTATGCGTAGTGTTAGCATAGCCGGTTAAAAGGCTAAGTAGCTAAGAAATTAATATACGATATTACTTAAAGTATTAAAGTATTAGACCAATTTCATCCATGATTTTTTGATAGGGAATAACGGTGCGCACCGGGGTGTTATAACACATTATATGAACTATCATAAATATGGATTGATCTTGGTTGTTTTAATGAGATCTCAACGTATCTAGTGGATCACTTTGCATAAAGTAAGTATCAACTAGGGACTTGGTTAACAAGTCGGATATCGGGATGGTAAAGCCTAAATTGATCTTTTGTGGTAGGACACCCAACTCCCCTCTAACTAATTTTAGAGGCTGAGTTCAATGTGGAAAGCCTATTATATAAGATTGAAGCACATATTTTATAATGTCCCGAAAGGATGTGCTTGAACCTGCAAGAATGGTAGGGTCTTTGAAAAAATGTTATTGCAGGGCATGATTAAAAGAATCCACCTATATGAGTGTGAAGTGTAGCCGCTTCTTAAAGCTTGGGCTTGGCTTTGTATGCGCTCATGAATGGATATGGACACATGGCTGTTAAAAGTGTCAAGAATAAACTTTTTGGAGTTATTTGAATTTATGTGTATGTTATCTTCATGTATTCAAAATGGGTTGAAGAGTTCAATCCGTGGGACACCCCGATTCTCGAATATTTGGAATGTGTAATGTACTAATGTGGAAGTTCAATCCTTGGGACACTTTCATTTATGCATAGATTTGTTTGCTTTGTGGTTTTATTGGAAACAAGGGATACACTTAAATGGGGGAGGAATGTTGGTGATTTTGATCACAAAGTCATTTAAGTATATTCGGGTTTTCAGGCCGAAATCGGTTTGAGCTCGAAAACGATATAATGTGAGTTAGGGGGTGCGGAGTGCACACTCATATAATCGGATTATCAAGTTCATGGGTTAAATGGATAAGGTTGTGATAAATGTTATTTATCATGTTTTAAGACCGTTTAATAAGTGTTTACGTTGTATAATATGTACCCTTTCGGGTTAGACCCTTTGGGTTCGAGAATTGAAACACTTAGTATATTCTTTGTGTTTGGTGGTTACTTGTGTAGGTTTTTTGATTGAAACCTAACAACCAAACATGCCTATCCATATAACAATCTTGTATAACATATATACTATGCATATATAAGGAAGAGTTAGGATAATTCATTCTAACATATGAAAAATTCAGATTTGGTAAATACAAAGCACTACAAGAAACAGGGCATTTAACAACCGAACTTATCCGACCGCTGATAATATCGGTCGGTAAAATCAATTAGCGACCGAAAACGGTTGGTAAATAGAATTTCGTCGGTAATTTTACCAACCGACCTTAAATCGGTCGCAAATCACGAACAAGCGGTTGGTATTCGAATATTTTACCAACCGATTTATATTAGCGGTCGCAAAACATTACTTATCGGTCGGTAATGGTCAAATATTAAAAATAAACCCGACCATTCCCCAATTTCCCTTTCTCAATTACTTAGAAAAATAACCCAATTAATATACTCCCTCACACCACCACACTGCTGCGACTATCCCACTACCCTCCGACCGCCACTACCCTCCGACCGCCTCTGCGCTCCGACGCCTCTGCGCTCCGACGCCTCTGCGCTCCGACACCTCTGCGCTCACCATTGATTTAGGTAAGTTTCTATTACTTTCTAATTCCTAATTTGATTTAGGTAAGTTTTTTACCAAACTCTTTTTTCTGATTTAGGTTTAATTATTGATGTTTACATCTAATTTGTATAGTATTTGATTAGTTATTATATCGTTTGAATGTAATTTCAAAATTGATTCCGGCAGGGGTATTAGGGTTAGGAAAAATTGGGGATGTTCTTCAATTCTCTATATTCTTTACAGTTTTACATTATTGTTAGTTGTTACTGTTTTACCTAGTTTGTGCCTTTGTGTGTATTGTTTAGTTTATTGCAGTAATACTAATTTTTGTTCCATAGTTGTCAAATGAGGAAACTAGAGTATTGTTTTTGTTAATTTTGAACCTGGTAAAAACATGTACCATAGTTGTGTATATTATATATGGTTATCCAAGGTATTATTTGGAGTATCTGTAGTAGTTGAGTAGCTTGATCTCCGAGTTGGGTAAACTTTAGCAAGTTGTTTGTGTCGATATGCTTTCCTGTAATAGTAACATCAGAAGAGCAGTAAGGTGAAACTATGATTGTTTAAGTGTCCAACTCATCATTTAACATGAAAATGGCTCACGTTTTGGATTCAGTTGATCTTAATCTAGCATATAATTATTCAATCTAAGCTTTACCCATCCTAACTAAGTTGTATTTATATACTTATATAGATTTATAATGAAGAGGGTTGAACGAGAATGGATGTATGAAAGGGTGGATGATAGGAAGATGGTTAAGTACGAATTTGTTTCTGGGGTGAATAGTTTTATTGAATATGTTAAAAGCCAAGGTGAATTTAGGAATTCACAACTCATTAGATGTCCATGTATGAAGTGCAAAAATATTAAATACTTGAGTGAATTTGTGGTGCAAGAACATCTTATTAGTAAAGGGTTCATGGGGAATTATTATGAATGGGTTTGTCATGGTGAGCCTTTTTCTTTTACAACGCCCAACAACGAACCAAACACCCACGCTTCCATTTGCGGACCATATCGAGACATGGTAATCGATGCTTTAGGAGACAGAATGTTAGACTTCTTGGAGGAACCTCCTATTGGTGAAGAAGAAACTCCACACCCTCAACTGGAGGGTTTTTTTGATATGTTAGAAGCGGTAGAGAAGCCCTTGTATAAGGGGAGCGATGTGTCAGTGTTACAAGCAGCTGCAAGGCTTATTAACATAAAGTGTGAGGACAACTTATCGCACAAAAGTGTAGATAAGTTTGCTTCATTTCTCGAGGATGTTATATCGTCTCTTATTTTGTTAATTATTTAGTTAAGTATAATATATTGCTTATTTTATAACACAAAGTCTTTCTTGTATTAGAGTTTGTGCAAGTGGGATCCAAAGTACGACGATGAGTGTAAGAAAAATTTCAAGGACACGTGTAGGGTGCGTCTCAAAGGTGCGGTGAATGAAGCCGCAAAGAAGGTAAATGGTAAGTATAAGAAAAACCCGGGTTGGATGCTCCCTAGTGTTTATAAAAAATTCATTGAGAAGCGAAAGAATCCCGAATTTGTCAAGAAATCAGAACAAGCATCGATTAACAAGAAAGGCAGGGAAGAGGGCCCGACTACACATCATTACGGGTCAATTAAAGCGGTGAAACATGCGGCAAAGATGGTATTTAAGTCAAAACATTTAACTTGCTTTTTTTCCTAATTTCATTATTAGTTTTTAGTATTTATGAATGATTATCTATTTTGATTTTTCCAAAGGCGAAAAAGAATAAAGAGGGCAAGATCCCAAATGCAGTTGAGCTTTTTGTTGATACTCATAAGAAAGTGGTTGATGGCGAAGATGTATGGAGTCATCCGAAAGCAAAAAAAAAATATGTTAGTATCACGATTATAAAATACTTGAATTTTACTCAATTTTTGGTTATATGTTATTGTCATTATTAATGCCTTGTTATTTTTTGGATAATGTAGGAGGAGTATGAAATTCGGGTTCGTGACCTTGAAGAACAGGGACTGCCGCACCATTGTATTACAATCGAACTCAGTCATCAACTAGAGGTAAGTCTTCAGCATCGGAAACCTATATTCCCGGTGTTCTAATTCAAACAATGGAGGCACGTGAAAAAGAAGCCGAGGAATTTAGGAAGTTTCGGGAGGAAACACAACAAAAAGAAGAAGAAGCTCGAATAAGGGAAGAAAAGATTATGAAAAACCAAGAAGATATGAGTCGTCAAATTGAAGCCTTGACTCAAATGTTTCAATCTCAAACTCAATACCATTGCAATAATAGCCTTCTCAACCCTTTTCGTAACCCTAATGATGATAATTCCGGCGGAGGTGGGATTGGAGGAGCCGGTGTAGGTTTTGAAGTTAGTTAGTCTTTAAGGTTGGTATGTACTTGGCCATAATGTTGTTTAGATTTAGTGTTAGTTGTGGTGTAAAAGACATATGACTTGGATTTGTAGGTATTATGTATTTTGCACAATATTTGGTCATTACGAAATGGAAAGTTGGTTGTTTGTTGGACCAAACATGTGTGTGTGTTTCAAATTGCAGGAATTTATATAGGAAAATGGGAGGAATAAATGTGGGAACATATTGATAGTATAAACCATAATTACCAACCGAATAAAACAATTACCAACCGCATATAAAAATACCAACCGCTAAAGTTTCTGGAAAAATTAAATACCTACCGCTCTGAACAAATTACCGACCGAACAACAAATATTACCGACCGCGTAAACAATTACCGACCGACAAACCTTCTGATTTTTGTTTTACAAAATAACGTTACCAACCGCCTTAACAAATTACCCACCGCAATTCGGTCGGTAATTACCTACCCACAGAGTTTTACCAACCGATTATCGGTTACAAAATACCGACCGTCCAGGATTTACCGACCGATAATAACTTTAAGTTTGACTAGTCAACGTAGTATGTTACCCACCGAAAAATAAATTACCAACCACTCTATCGGTGGGTAAATTACCGACCACTGAGCATCGGTCGGTAAATAAAAATTACCGACTAGATTTACCGACCGACTTGTGTCGGTCACTAATTCACATAAAGCGGTAGGTAATCTTTTTTAGCGACCGAATTTCCCTTTTTCCAACCGTTTTTATCGGTCACTAACAACCTTATTTCTTGTAGTGAAGCAAAATAAAAATTCCATTAAGTAATGTCCTTATCTTTGCCTAGATGAGGAGGGTCTCAACCGTCTTATCCTACAAGGGATTTCGTGTAACCCAAGGCATGAAATAGGGTCGAAATACTCTTAAGGAAAGCGTGCTCTTCGTGACTCGGTTGATATCCAAGTTTACGATCATTGTCATGGTTACCCTATACAATTTATCCAACATTCTTAAGAGTATTTTCGTTTTCGGTAATGACGGGATCGGTATACAAGATGTCAATATTGGTACGAATCAGAGAAGTTGCTGATGATAGTGCGTGCGTGTGTTGTCCTCGGTGTGGCATGATTCACTGATTGGATGCATGATCAGTCGCTAGACATTGCCAAAGATAAGTAAATTGTGGTTTAATATATGAATTAGTTTATGGCAACTATTTGATACGTAAATTATAGTAGTGCATTTTGTTTAATTAATAATATAACCAATCATGCTTGGTTTGTTAATATTTATCCTATGTTTTAGCATGGGTTGCAATTATTGCATTATTAAGACAATACTAATATCCTTGTATAACTATGTTTTATTTTGATATGTTATGATTATTATTATTATCCATGATGATAAAGCATATTGAGAATAAATGATAACTCTTTATACTACTTTGATAAAGTAGCATGGATCATTGAGTGATTCTCTTATTTTATGGGCATTTATGCTTATGGAATGTGGTTAAATTTATATTTTGCATAAGGCTTTGTTTTGTATATGAGAAGTTTAATCATTGTTATGATTATTGATCCGCATGTGAAATATCAGAATATGTGTGATATTTTGCATATTTTGATGAGTGATATATCTCAATAATTTTATATGAAGAGGTTGTAAAAGATTGATCATGCGGTAATGACTTTGTAAGTAAAAGTGCTTACACTATTAAGTTTGTGGATGATTGGTTTTAGTATCTATGTTTCATGCATGTCTTGTTAATTGGCATGGTTGATGAATAATGGATGATAATGATACCGGCTATGGTATGATCATGATAGTTATTATTATTAATTTATAACATGACTATGTACTCACTTTAATTATGCTTGTGTTCTCTTGTATGGATAATAAGTTTTTTAGATATTAAGCATGTTTAAAGAGTGATTTAAATCTTAATATGGTAAAATATTAAGTGGTTGTCATTTTGTGTCTATTGATAATATGACATAATCTTATAGATGTAAATAATCTTATAAGATCGACGATAACTACACAAATACTTCAGTTAAAAACGTTATTCAAAGTTTATCTTTACAAATATATGGTTATGTGTAAGTATATATTTTATAAAAACAAAAATATTTGAGATTTGGTCTTTCAACAGCGTTATTGATAAACTTTTTACATGAGGATGAGAGGAAGTTATTTTATTTATAAAATTGACTTACACAAGAGTTGAGAATAACTTATAACACAAATTCTTGTTTCACACTGATAAAACAAAAAAACGGAATTTTCCAGGAACATTTTATGCTTAAATGTAGCTACAGTAGTGCAGTCACTGTTATAATTTATGATAACTTATTTTTTAAAGTTGTTAGTTTAAGGTCACAAAACACCATCATATTATTTTTAGACTAAAATAGTGGGTTTGACTAACTCATCTTATAATCATAATAACAACAGTAATAACGCAAGACCCATCGTGGGAAATCATAGACTAATAATAAAATTAGTAATTTTACCTTGTAAATTTAAGCATCATGGCAATGTGATATGATGGTATTTTACGAAATCAGTATAATCATATTTAAAAATAAATAGTTTTGACGAGCTTATTAGAATTATTCATTATTAAATTGTTTTAGTATTTACCAAGCATTTGTATCTTTTAAATATCGCGAAGGACCCCAAAGATTTTAGAAAGGAGATTAATCGAGTGACTATATTTTGGCGGGAAGTCCGTTACAAACATTGATTGACCTTAACCTTGACCAGGGTCTGGGTCAAAGCCAGTCAATCTTTGCGACGAATTTTCCGTCGCAAACGTTGACTGAACTTGACCTTGACCACGGTCAGTAAATTTTTTGCGGTGGAAAATCCGCCAATTTTAGATGCAACGAATATTCCATCAAAAAAGTCCTTTGCGACGGAATTTCCGTCGCAAACCTTCCCGCCAATTGACTTTTTGTTCGCGAGATTGGAAAATTACCCTTCATCGCAAATTCCAGCGCAAAAAACAATTACGCTGCAGATTCCGTCGCAAACAATAATTTGTAATGTCATTTGTGTCCATCGCAAAAACACTGTTTTTTTGTAGTATAATCACACCTATTTTACATATCCTAGATTCGCCACCTACAAATGTCCAATCTGTAAAAGCACAATTAACAAAGTTAAGATGTATCCTAAATAAAAGATAATAAGAGGTTAAGCCAAAAGGAATCGTAATTAACTATCGACATATTGTAGACTATTGGGTCACAATGGATTTTTGTTTTTTTTTAGTAAACTGTTTATCTAGCCGAGTATATTAATTGTCATATTCTAAAGTATAAGAATATACTCAATTTTAGAAAGAAAAATAACAATATATTAAATTATCAAAGACTTAACTAATTCTCTAGTGTTATTTGATCAAACTTTTTAATAAAATCAAATATGCTTTATATACAATAATTTATTTACATAGACCGAAATTAATCAACTCAGACCGAAATAAGTCATTATTTTATATTACATACTCCACAAGTTATTAGTGTTTTAAGTTTGAACATGAGTCCTAATAATTTACATGCCAAGTCCCGCAATAGTGGCTTCAACAACTTTTTCAACCAATTTATCAAGAATTCCCTTGCCTACTTCTGCAGCAAAATTATCCCCGGTTGTTGATGAACCAATATTAATACAATCTTGATGGAACGAAACCCCTTTGCAGACAACGCATGAATAACACCAACCTTTACATTTTTTGTGGCAAGTCATACACTTTACTTTCGGGTGGCTTGCCACTTTTACAAGCAGCAAATAATGATCTGGATGCAACGAATGTTGGGTGTACTGATTTTTCACGGCACAACACGGATGCACGAAAAAGTCGCATGCCTCGCAACTGTATACCCTAGCGTGAGAATCTCCACCATCCTGGCACACATCACATAGCGTGAAATGGTGCCTTGTGCTAAGCTCAAGTTCGTGTTGCGGGTGTAGAAAGGACAATAATCGTGTGGGGTGATTAACACACATTGTGTCGAAGTACATTTTACATGGTTCACAGTAGTACCTGTACTGTTTGTTACACTTATTGTTGCAGTAGCTGCAAATGAACTCGGTTGAGTCGATAACCAAGTTGAGTGGATGCTCGTGGATAAATTTTGTGACCTTCGTGTTTTCCGATATTAGATTGGCTAGTATAACATTTGAGACCGCGCAAGGAGGGTGCACTTCGACATTGCAGCTTTTACAAGTGTACCGATTGCCCGTGCCACCCAGCGTGCAAGCGTAGCACCTGTAGAAATATATGGTTAAAATAAACCTGACAACGTAAAGAAAAAAAGGCAATTGAATTCAAATAAAGATTAATAAGATGTCGAAGTAACATGTATTTTGGACTGATACTTGTGCTTATATTTTTTCGTACGAAGTTCTTCCCGTACATTGACAGTCTTTCTCGGTCCTTTCCTCTCACTGGTCTCGACCCATATCCAGACATCCAGTTACCTGACCCTAGTTCAGCCTGATTACGGGGATGTAGTTCTTACTGAAGTAGATATGGCAAACATGTTACTAGGGGTGGATTCAAGTCAAATTCTTTTGGTTCAGATCGCTCTAGTGTGTTGTCACAAAACACAGTAGACTCAACAAGCACACTCGAGTGACTTGACAAAGTCGACACATAGTAGAAGAAATGACCCAACTCAAGCTCAACTGTACAACCCAAGACTAATCATCTTTGGATCGTCAGTGGTATTGCAGGTTCGAGTTGATTGGGTACGGAAATCTATAAAGTTCAGGAGAAAAGTATGGCAGACTTTACTTTCAATCGATTCAGTCAAAAGGTGACACGGTCCAAATACATGTATTGGAAATACCTCTTAAACCGATTCAAGGACTCTTCCTGGTTTAATTAGTTTCGGTATTATGTATTTTCTATTCCTGCTTGTGTTTGTTTATCTTAAATTTTGTCTAAGATTAGGAAAGCTGGGAGACAACAATCTACAACATGTATAAATACAACTCATGTACCATCGTCATAGGAGTATTATTCATTCAATCACAAAACAAAACTTCTACCCCCTATATCTCTTACAAAAAATGATCAATCGATCACACCTTTTGAACGCGATGTGTGGAATTCTTTTAATCCTAAATACTGTAATTATCTTTTGTTAATTGGGTTCGGAAATTTAACCATTTCCTGTCGTTTATATTTACAAGAAAAGAATATACTCATATCGTTAAGTCACTTAATACATGCAAGCTTAGTACGATCATAGACATTGAAAACAAAGGTAACAAGTCTAACAAAGTCAATATGAGCGAAATAAGGTGACTAGTATAGACATATTAATATAAGAAAAGATGAGAAGTAGAATTTTACGAGAAAGGTTGTTCATCGTCAGCCTCGAATTTGAGCGGGTGTTGCGGGTGCAGGATATAATCGGACACATCTTGTGGGCCGCCACTAAGACGCTCAGCTAGCCTCTCACGTTCGGCCTCTTCATGAATGATAACATCGCCTTCCTTGAGTCTATCCCGGTCTATATAACCGTGTTTATCAGCGATGCAGCTGGCCGTGACAAGATTACAGTTTGTCACCGGCTCCATGTTTGTGGCCTTCACCTTCCTAGGAAACGTACTTATTTATAACGGATTGCAAGATGTACACTTGTACCTACATGGTGGTTATCAGATCAATTTTTGACAACGATTTGATGTTTTCAGCAACATGATTAAAGACGACCCGTAATATTATATGAACGCCGTTTCTATTTTAATTATTGATCGAGACTCTACAGTACATTGAGCTTTCCGAGAGAGAAAGTCAAAGTGAATATCATTTGTCGATCGTTTTCTTTTTAATTGAAATTGTTACCGTCAAAACGCACGCAATATTTCGAGATGTGACCCGTACACTAAATATATCCTATTTTTGTGACAATCATAGCAATCGTGACAAGCATATAATATTCCTCGAGGCATATAGAATATTGGAAGAGGTACAGGCCCGTACATCAACTAGGAGGATAATTAGGAAAAATCCGTCACCACCCCGTAAGATAGGCGACTGGGTGTTGGGGAACGAGATTCGAGAGGCCAATATTGGAGAGGAGCATAGTAAAACGTTGGTGTTTGTTAAAACCTATGACACAGCCCAATGCTAGCTTGGGCAAGAAAAAAGAAAGGAATGATATAGCACATGATCCAACATAGGACTCTCTTTATTATTTAGCCTTGTTACGATATTATATTCCATAATATCGGTTTATAGTTGTGTATATTTTGTTTATGGGTAGTTTCGGTATTTTATCGTGTCTAGAGTTTGTTTTACGTTTTCATATATATACATGTGTGTAATATGCTTTGGCAGACAACACAATACACAATATTATTCTACCCAATAACGGCTTATGATGTTTAACTTGGTATCAGACGATCAGGTTCTTCTCCAGGGTTTGTATGAGCGATCACGATAACGACGCTTACGACCCGCTGGTTGATAATCAAGATATTTCGGATACTCTTTCCTCTGCTTCCAACCCGAGTGATTCAGGCGACATGGCCAAAGGTGAAAAGTTGAGTCCTTATTTCCTTTCCACCACCGACAAGCCTGGTGAAAAAATAATTCACGTTGAGTTGCGAGGCGATAATTATGACGAATGGTCCGTCAAATTGAAAGGTGCCTTCCGTTCACGGAAGAAGACTGGATTCATCGATGGGTCGATTCCGAAACCTACCGATGATTCCGACGATCTTGATGATTGGTATATGGCTAATGCTATGCTCATTAATTGGATCTTTACCACAATCGAGTCTAATCTCGGTTCCACGGTTTTCTATGTTGAAGTCGCGAAGGTTTGTGGATGACATTGAACAACGTTTCAGTGTCGGGAATGGACCAAAGTTACATCGCATCAAGGGTTCAATTTCCTCTTGTAAGCAAGGTGACAAAGAGACGGTGACTGAATACTATGGCCGTTTAAAGAAGTTTTGGGATGACGTTGAAAAATATGATCGTAATCCGACTTGTAATTGCGGTGGCTGTTCGTGCGGAATCTATAAACAACTCGATAATAAACGCGACGAAGGTAAACTCCACGATTTCTTATTGGGCATCGATTCCGTGTATTCTACTGTTGCGTCAAATCTTCTCCTCCAGGAGCCCTTACCATCTTTCAACCGTGCTTACTCCACCACGATTCAAGAAGAGGGCGTGCGTGGTAAAACAGCTCGTGTCCTACCGCGGGGGAGGAGGGGGGGGGGGGGCGATAATAGGGCTGAGCCCATTGATTTTGCAGCTCGTTCACTAAATACACGAACTGATGATAACAATGATAAAAATACTACAAAGGAGTCGCTCCATGGTGTGATAACTACAACAAGTATGGGCATATTGTGCTCGATGTTTCGAACTCATTGGCTACCCCAAAGAATGGCGTGACAGGGCTAAGGGCATGACACATGGAACTAGTCGTGGTGGGCGCGGTAGTCGTGGTGGATACAACAATTTACCAGGCAGCAGGGGCGTTGCGAATAACACCCGTGTAAGTGATGATGCATCAGTTACAAAGGAGCAACGACAGTTCATTACGGTTCTGAAAGAGCGATGGGATGCGTATGCGAATCACACTAAAGTCTCGACTTCTAATGTGCGAATGACGGGTAAGACGGATAATAATGTCTTTTGGCTTCTTGATTCTAGTGCAACACACCATATTTTACATAACATACATGATGTTGAAACTTGTGTGGTCACACTTCCTAGTGGGAAGACTTCTAAATCATCCAAGCAAGGATACGTGAGTTAAGGAGGGGATTTGGAATTAAAAAATGTTCTCTTTATCCCCGATTTCACTTGTAACTTGATTTCCATCTATCAACTCAGCATCGTTCTTCATTGCGACGTCCAATTCACTAATACTTCTTGTTTAATACAGGATCGCGTATCGAAGAAGACGATTGGTGCGGGTGAGTAGAGCGGAAGGCTATATCTTCTTAGGGGTGATCTGGAAATTCGTGCCAATGCTTCTTTGAGGAATAACAGTGACGTCGAGGTTTGGCATCGTAGATTGGGCCCTCCTTCGAAAAGAATAGTCAATTTAATGCCTTTTATTCATAATAAGTATGATAACCGAAGTAATGAACTCTGTGATATTTGTTTACGTGCGAAACAAATTCGGGAAAAATTTGTTGTCAGTGAGAATAAGGCTAAGACTAATTTTGAATTAATTCACTGTGATTTGTGGGGCGATTATCTTACCCCTTCTTCTTGTGGAAGTCGTTATTTTCTAACTATTGTTGATGATTTTTCTAGAGCTATGTGGGTATATTTGATTAAAACCAAGGACGAGGTATTTCAACTCCTCCAAAATTTTGTTGTAATGGTGAAACGTCAATTTAACGTTGATGTTAAAGTGGTGGTGGTGTCTGGTTGCGGGGTGTAAGAGGGAGTGAGGGAGTAAGGATTTGAGTTTGGGAGGTAAAAGGGTAATTTGTCTTTTTTTAATTTTCGCCGACAATTTGTTCTAAAACGTCGACGACCATTAGTCGACTGGGTGTTTTGGGGGCCACACTGCTATCATTTCCCTTACGTCAAGGGCATTCATAGAGTAATTAATTATTGAGAGATCCTTTATTTTATTTAAAAATATCGATTTTTGTTTCATGAGAAATATCAAGAACAAAAAAGATAATAAGAAACATTTTATTTCATGAGAAATATTAATAACAGAAATAAAACATATTTTTGTTGCACAAGTAATATAAATATCAATAAATCTCTCTCGTGACGGGTATATCCATCATAAACTTGTGACGGGTCAAGTGTACGCACTTGATTAGATAAGGCAATAATGAAAATGTATAGAGAATCTTAAATAATTTGTCTTTATCTCTCTAAATATATTTTATTTGACCCGTCATATATAAATTTACGATGGATATTATCTTCACAAATGAGAATTTGTGTATAAATATGGTTTCACCTCCGGGGTGACATTCGCTTTCATCGTTATGTGGCTCTCTTGTTTTTTTACCGGGCCACAAAATGCTATCGCTTATGAATAATTAGGGAGTATGGTCAATAACGAAACAAACAGCCGCCACCACTTGTAAGTAGGGGCTTCCTACGAAAAGGGAAGGAAATGAGTTGTATGGAAAGCAAAATATTTAGCATAATATAAGTGAACTAATTTTTAATTTGTGTGAAATTCTATGGATATATTTAAAAAATCATGTATGCTATTGTTATAGCGGAAGCACAGAAAAAGATAAAAACAAACAATAAAGATCGATACGCACAGATTTACGTGGTTCACTAACGGTGTGTTAACTACGTCCACAGGGCAGAAGGGAAAGAGTTTTATTAATGTGAGGAGTTTTACAGATTACAACTTGATCTTAAGTTGTAATGACAGATTACAACGGAAGTTGTAATGACAGATTTCAGACTGATCACACAAGTTGTGATTCAAGTTGTGATGATGTGAAAGATACTACAACATCCACTATTTATAGTGGATGGGAAGGTTCAAATGTGGACACTTGTTGGCCATGCAAAAGAGTGCTCATGCATCAGTGACACTTGTTGATCATGCAAAAGGGTTCATGCATGAGTGACACTTGGTGCTCATGCATGAGTGACACAAGTCACACATGCAAAAGTTTCCAGACACTTGTTACGCATGCACGACTCTTACAACAAGACACTTGTCACTCATGCACTACCCCCGCATAGTCGTTCGAAGCGGCGACTAACAGATTCAAGGCATAGACCCAACAAATCTCCACCTTGACTTGAATTCTCTCACAGACAGACAGATGTACTGATGCACCCCCATGGATGCCAGAAGTACCAGAAACTCAGACAGATGTACCGAATGCACCCCCATGGATGCCAGAAGTACCAGAAACTCAGACAGATGTACTGATGCACCCCTATGGATGCCAGAAGTACCAGAAACTCAGACAGATGTACCGGATGCACCCCCATGGATGCCAGAAGTACCAGAAACTCTGACAGATGTACTGAATGCACCCCCATGGATGTCAGAAGTACCATAAACTCATACAGATGTACCGATGCACCCCATGGATGCCAGAAGTACCAGAAACTCAGAAAGATGTACCGATGCACCCCCATGGATGCCAGAAGTACCAGAAACTCAACTCCCTTCCCCCTCAGATATTGCCCTTAGCTGGACAATCAATTGCTTCGAAAATTTAGCAAGTCCAAACAGTGTTGGAACTTGCTATCAGGCACTGGATTAGTGAACATATCAGCTAGGTTATCAGCAGTACCCACTTTGTTCACCTTAATCCTTTTCTCATTGCCCATGGCAGCAAGCCATTGGGCAGATTCAGAACATGTTACTGCTTCTTTATAGGTGGATGGCTCAGATATGCCAGGTTCAACCTCCTCAGCAACTTCAAGTGCATAACCCACCATATCTTCAAAACCCAGTCTATTCGGAGGTTTACCAAAATTGGACCTGATTGACCGATCACGGGCCAAACTCTGCTGATTTGGTATTGAAGAAACTGGTGGTATGGATTCAGATTCAGACTGTAGTGGTTGACTATCTTCAAGAGTGTCTTTCTGCTCCACCTGCTTATCAACACTACCACTACTATTTGATATAACAATGGACTTCACAGTAGGATTAACCATAGAATTTTCATCAAAAACGACATTCCTGCTTAAAATAACCCTACCTTCAGACGGAGACCAGATGTGGTATCCCTTGACACCATCTCCATAACCTATGAATACTCCCTTTTTGGCTCGAGGCTCAAGCTTACCCTCACTCACATGATAATAAGCAGTACTACCAAAAGCCCTTAAAATAGAATAGTCAGGAGGCTTACTAGACCACATCTCAAAAGGAGTTTTGAGATTCAGACTCGTGTGAGGTCCCTGATTTATCAGATAGCATGTTGTACTAACTGCTTCTGCCCAGAATCTTCTAGTTAGTCCAGCATTAGAGAGCATGCACCTTGCCCTCTCCAGAAGTGTCAGATTTATTCGCTCTGCTACACCATTCTGCTGAGGTGTATCTCGGACTGTACGATGTCTAGCAATCCCTTCATTCCTGTAGAACTCATCGAACTCAGACCAGCAAAACTCTAGACCGTTATTAGTTCGCAGCCTCTTGATCTTCTTCCCAGTTTGATTCTCCACTAGTGCCTTCCACTGCTTGAAATGAGTAAAGGCTTCAGATTTGTGTTTCATCATAAAAATCCAAGTCTTCCTGGAATAATCATCAATAAATGACACAAAATATTTGTGTCCTCCCAAAGATTCCACCTTAGAAGGACCCCAACAATCAGAATGGATGTAATCAAGTGTGCCCTTGGTCCTATGCACTGTGTTGAACCATATATTCAGATTAATATATAGTATATATGTTTATGTTTTGATAATGACAAGTCTAGCTAGTTATATATTATATACTCGTACGTATAATCGTGTGCTAAGTGTACAGAATATTAGTAACAAGATCTAATCAATCAAGTGTAAAAGATTCAAGCATATTAGTCAATGAATTGACTAAGTCGAAGATTGATAGAAGATCAAGCGCGCATAATGAACTAAAGTTATATTTATCAGCTATAGCTTTAGTACAAGATTGATTCAAGTTATAGCTCATAGCTATAACTCTATATTATGAAGAAATGATCGGAATATATATGTGTTTAGGTTGAAACGTTTGTTTCCAAATTAGTATCGTGTAGATTTAGTGTTTAATTGGTATTCTATTTATAAAATAGAATTGTTAATCTTAATAGGATTATATAAAATATCTTTAAGTTAAATAAGGAATAAATAATTGTCTTATGAGATAATTATTTATTACTAAAATAAACTAAGGATTTTTATATGATTTTTCTTGTCAAAATATATAATCAAAGATATGGTTTGTTTCGACTTTGGGAAACGTGTAACATGTCACGATTACCATAATTCGTATAGGATTAAATTAAGTAAATATTATGTATTTATTTAATATCCTAAACAAACTAAGATTATATTGTGATAATATATTTTATTATCTTTGACATAGTTTAGGAAGTTGTTTTAATAAGGATACTAGTTGTTTATTATATAAAAATCTTTCCTAAATATGAATTAGGAAATTGATTCTTTATATAATACATAAAGTATATTATTAAATCTTTCCTAAACATATTAAGATTAGATTCAAGGAAGTATTACTAAAAGACTAGTATTATAGTTTAAGTAATATTCCTAAATCATCTAGGGTTTGAATTACCTAGATACATATTCTATATAAATAGACTACCATGACACATTAAACTACACGAAACATATACACACATATACACGCAAATAAAGAGAGAAACTGCCGTTCATATACTTCAATATTCGAGCTTATCATTGTCAAATCCGATTCAAGATTCAAGTGCTCAAGCATTGATCTTATCCATTCAAGATTGTGACATCAAGAAACATTGAAGACTTTATCTTATTTACGTAAGATAGATCGAGTATTTAGCGGTACTCATTGTAAGACAAATATTTAACGGTATTTGTCGTAGCTAGATATTTAACGGTATCTAGATAGAGTTGTGACTAACATCAAAGTCGCACGAGTAGGGTTGATAAAATTGTAATCCAGAGTTGGTACTAATTTTATTAATCGAGAAAAGTGGACGTAGGTCTCAAAGTGTGAGACTGAACCACTTCAAAAATATTGTGTCTCTCTTTATTATTTGTTCTACTCGAAGATCATCATACAACCATACATACATCAAAGAAGATTTAAAAAGAAGGCATACTCAATTCAACCCCCCCCCCCCCCTTCTTGAGTATATTATATCAATAGACTCTTCAATTGGTATCAGAGCCTCGTGCTCTTGATCGCCTAGCCGCGTGAGTTTTGATCCTTCTATTGATTCTATATTATATACTCTTTCATCAATGGATTCCAAGCATCTCAAGTGCCCTATCTTCGATGGCAAAAACTATAGTTTATGGAAAAATATGATGACTCATTACATCAAGGGTTGTGATTGGGAATGTTGGAAGATCATCCAAACTGGACCAAAGAAGATCTTGGTCGCCGCCGCCAATGGAACAACCTATGAAAAGATGGAAAGCGATTATGTGGAAAGTGACTACAAAATTGCAGAGAAAAACTCTAAGGCCATGAGCCTCCTACAAAACGGAATGATAACCTCAGAATTTGATAGATTCTCATCTTGTAGTTCCGCTAAGGAAATATGGGATAGTCTCGAACTTGCTTATGAAGGAACATCCGCAGTCAGGAAACATCGTATAGACTTGCTCGTTCAAAGATATGAACTTTTCAATATGGAAAAGAATGAATCTATTGATAGCATGTCTGCACGATTTTCTTGCATTATTAATGAACTGCGGAACCTTGGCAGAAAGATCGATACTGAAGATATCATTCGAAAAATTCTTAGGAGTCTCACCAAAAAATGGCAACCTAAGGTCACGGCCATAGAGGAAGCACGTGATCTATCTAAGATTACTTACCAAGAGTTGATTGGATCCTTAATGGCACACGAGATCATACTAAATAAAGACGATGATGATTCTAAAGGGAAAGGAGTCGCCCTACAAGCCTCCACAAGCGAAGTATGCGAAGAAGAGCTTGAGGACGAAACAGTTCTATTCGCAAGACGATTTAAGAAAGCAGTTTTCAAGGGTAGATACAAAAACCCTAACAACAAAACGGTCGATAAAAAGAAAACTGACACCAAACAAACATTCTTCAAAAGAGGATGTTTTAAGTGTGGTCAACAAGATCATATGATCAAGGATTGTCCAAGCTGGGACAAAATCAAAGATAAGTCAAAAAAGAGAAAAGACCAAAACGGTGTTCAAGAAAGTAATGCTTGCTTCGTGTTGGGGAGAATTAGAATCCGAGGATGACGAGGACTCAGAAGAAGATGAGGTAGCAAACTTGTGCCTAAGCAACGTCAGCCTAGATCTAATCTCAAACGACAACAACGAAGACGACGCATTCCATATGTGTCTCCTTGGAGAATCCGACTCAGACGACGACGACGACGATGAAGAGGTAAATTTTCTTCAACTCAAAAGTCAAGTTAAAAATTTATCTAAAACTATGTTGGTTAAATATTTTGAGAAAACCCTAGACCAATGTCATGAACAAAGTCTTGAGTTAGATGACTTGAAAGAACAGATCCTCGATATTGCTGAGGAAAATCAACTTCTAAAGGTCAAAGCTAAGAAACTGAAATCCAAAATAAGCATTGAAGCAAATGCTAAGTTGGAAACAGTTATGTCTGAGAAAAAGGTTCTTGAGTCTAAAGTTATAGCTAATGAAGCTATAACCTCAAAACTAAAACTCAACATTAAAGAGCTTCAATCTAAAGTTATAGCTAATGAAGCTATAACTTCAGAATTAAGAAAGGCTAATGAGCGCCTTAAGTCAGAATCTTCGATTATGGTCGAAGATGAGACTCATCTGGAAGAAGTTGAGATTCTCGAAAGCAAAATTATGGATCTAGAATTCAGTATATCTAAAATCAAGAAAGAACATGCCAAAATTGTGTCTGACTTCCATAAAGACATTCAAAACCTAAAAGAGTCTAGTAACACTGACCATAGTGAATGTAAGAAAGAAATAGACTCCTTAAAAGATCTTCTTCTTCATGCTCGGAAAGTTCACGACAAATGGGAAGGAAGCACTAATGTCCTAAACTTCCTAACTGAACAATCCGACAACAACATGAAGATGGGATTAGGTCACGAATGTTATGGAAGAAGTGATCACTCAAAGTGTAAACAAAGTCCAACAGATAGAGACTTTAGAAGAAGGAAATATGCCGACCTTCCTGAGTATTTAATATGCACTTATTGTGGCCATACTGGACACCTCCGAGAAAACCGTGTGAAACACGCACAAGACTTTAAAACCGGAGTTAAGTTTGTTAAATCCTTAGGAATTCCAAGCGACACTATTTCTGTCTATGATAATGATGATGATAAAACTGAGGAAAGAAATATTGACCACAGTACAGATGGTTTTATGACATGACATTTGATTACGAAGAAAAGAGAAATAGAACCAAACAAACTCCTCAAACTACACACAAAAAGTGGTCACCAAGAGTCCAAACTAAGACTTACACAAGAACATCAAAACCCAACTACTACCAATATAGAAAGACCTATGTAAGACAAGTTTGGGTTAAAAAGAAAGACGTATTTGTGATTACTAACAACAAAGGACCCAAGTATGCTTGGGTACCTAAATCCTGTCTTTGAACTTATTCGTGCAGTTTGTCGCCAAGGAAAATAACCTATGGTATCTCGACAGTGGATGCTCAAGACATATGACAGGCGACGTAAATCTATTTCAAACCCTTAAACCCTTTGATGGAGGTAAAGTCACATTTGGTGATAACAAAAAGGGAAAGATCATCGGAATTGGTAAGATAGGTATTTCATCTTCTCATACTATAAATGATGTATACCTTGTAAGTGGTCTCAAACACAATCTTATCAGTATATCTCAATTGTGTGACAAAGGAAACAAAGTAGTTTTCCATTCAGACATATGTCGTATAATCTTAGAAGGCACCAGTAAAGTAATACTTGAAGGTCACAGGTTGAAAAATGTTTATATGATTGATTTAAATGCTGTACCTACTGATTCTCTATCATGCATGAAAGTTACGTTAGATGATCCATGTCTATGGCACAAGAGATTTGGTCATACTAGCTCACCTATTCTGAGTAAGCTGAAAAGATGGGACTTGGTCGAAGGTCTTCCAAAGATCAAATTTGATCAAGAAAAGATGTGTGACACATGTGCACGATGTAAACACGTCAGATCATCCTTTAAGCCAAAAAGAGTGGTAAGCACAGAACAAGCTCTTGAACTAGTACACATGGATCTATGTGGCCCTATGAAGGTAAGAAGCAGAGGTGGTTCCAGGTACGTTTTCGTTCTAGTTGATGATTACTCTAGATTTGTTTGGCCAATCTTTCTCCATTCTAAAGACGAACCATTCGATGAATTCGTTAGTCTCATGAAACTTGTCCAAAACAAATACAAATCAAACCTAGTAACAATTCGTACTGACCTTGGAACTGAGTTCGACAATCATGCTTTTATTGAGTTCTGTAAGACCAATGGTGTTGGACATAACTTCTCGGCCCCTAGAACCCCACAACAAAATGGAGTCGTAGAACGAATGAACAGGACCCTAGAAGACATGGCTAGAACAATGCTTCTTTGTAGTGGCCTACCTAGAAACTTTTGGGCTGAGGCTATAAGTACAGCTTGCTATATTCATAACCGTGCCATGATTAGACCTATCCTTAAAAAGACACCTTATGAACTTCTTCGAGGTCGTAAACCAAACATATCTCACTTAAGATGTTTTGGCAGTAAATGCTTTGTTCACAACAATGGTAAAAACAGATTAAGCAAATTCGACCCTAGAAGTGATGAAGCAATCTTTATAGGATATTCAAATCATAGTAAAGCCTACAAAGTCTTTAACAAACGTACTTTATGCATAGAGGAAAGTATTCATGTTATCTTTGATGAGAATAATGTCTTCGATAAGCCATTACAGGATATAGAGGAAAACCTAGACGAACCTGATTTCAGGTTATCAAGGGAAGATCCTCCTGAAATGGAAATTGAAGAAGGAGAACCTCAAGGAACTCATGATGAACTCAACTTGGGAGAAAATGGTGCGAGAGATGAAACTACAGTTGATGATACTGTAGATAACTCTCAAACCAATGACTTGGAACCCAGAGTTACAGCTAATGAAGTTGTAACTTTGAATCAAAACCAAAGGGAAGAGACCAGAGTTATACCTGACCCTACTATAAACCCGGGTTTGGATTCAGGGGGAACAAGTCAAGATCCCGAGTCAAGTTCAGGTAATGCTAATAATCAATCAAGGAACTGGAGATACAAAGGCTCCCATCCTTTGGACAATGTCATAGGAAGCCTGACAGATGGAGTTCAGACTCGAAGGAGATTAAATAACTTCTGCTCATTTTACTCCTTTCTCTCCACCATTGAACCTTCAAATATCAAGGAAGCTCTCGCAGAACCAGACTGGATAGTTGCCATGCAAGAAGAACTCCAACAATTTGAAAGAAACAAAGTTTGGCATCTTGTTCCTCGACCTAAGGATAGAACTGTCATTGGAACTAGATGGGTTTTCAGAAATAAACTGGACGACACTGGAGTTATTGTGCGAAATAAGGCCAGACTAGTGGTTCAAGGATACAACCAACAGGAAGGGATCGATTATGACGAAACCTTTGCTCCTGTTGCTCGTCTTGAGGCAATAAGACTACTCATTGCATTTGCAACACACAAGGGAATGAAGCTTTTTCAGATGGACGTTAAGACTGCATTTCTTAATGGCTATCTCCAAGAGGAAGTATTTGTTGAACAACCTCCTGGATTTCCTGACAGCAAACTCAAGGATCATGTATTCAAATTGGACAAAGCACTATATGGTCTGAAATAAGCACCTAGGGCATGGTACGACAGATTATCAAAGTTCCTATTGGAGAGTGGATTCAAGAGAGGGTCTGTGGATAAAACCCTATTTCTTAAAAGCGAAAACTCAGATCTACTAGTCGTTCAGATCTATGTTGACGATATTATTTTTGGCTCAACTAATAAAAAGTAGTGCAAGTACTTCTCTGAGTTGATGACTTCTGAGTTCGAGATGAGTATGATGGGAGAACTAAAATTCTTCCTTGGACTTCAAATACAACAAACTGAAGAAGGAATCAAAGTTCATCAACAAAAATACGTCAAGGAGTTGCTAAAGAAATTTGGAATGGAAACCTCTCATGCAATGCCTACTCCAATGGTCACAGATAAGAAGTTAACCAAAGACGAAGATGGTAAGTCTGTAGATGAAACAACTTACAGAGGTATGATTGGCTCACTTCTTTATCTTACAGCAAGTCGTCCAGATATAATGTTTAGTGTCTGTGTTTGTGCGAGATTCCAATCTGCACCAAAAGAATCACACATGATTGAAGTTAAGAGAATTCTAAGATACCTAATCGGAACCTCAAAATTATATCTATGGTATCCTATGGACTGTAACTTTAACCTAGTAGGATATTCAGATGCGGATTATGCAGGATGTTCTTTAGACAGAAAAAGTACCTCCGGACTTGCTACCTTTGTAGGTCCTTGTATTATATCTTGGGGATCCAAGAAACAAAATTCTGTCGCTCTCTCAACTGCTGAAGCAGAATATATTGCAGCCGCACTGGTATGTTCTCAACTTTTATGGTTAAAGCAACAATTACATGATTATGGTGTTGATGTTGGATGTGTGCCTATATTATGTGATAATACGAGTGCTATAATTATATCTAAAAACCCAGCCCAGCACTCAAGGACCAAACATATTGAAATTAGACACCACTTTCTAAGAGACCATGTTGAAAAGAAAAATATAAAATTGGAATTTTGTAGTACGGAAAAACAATGGGCATATATCTTCACTAAACCATTGGCTAGAGAACGCTTTGAGACTTTGCGGTTGGAAATTGGTTTAATCGGTGGCACATAATCAAATCTTAAAAGCAAAAATAACCCAATGACTGACTACGGTTTAGATGAGATTATATGACTGTGTCCGTATACTCCGCTGCATGTGTATGTATATATTCGATGATAAATTTTGTGATTATAGTTATATTATATAATTTACATATGGATGTGTACGCAACCAATCTCAAAATTATATTACGTCACATATTATAATTTACAAAAATATACATATTACATAATATACAAATATTACTAAAACAAAGAAAAAGAAAAATCAAACCATAAAAACTTACCTCAAACAACACACACAAGACGTGTGTGATGACCCCACCTGCCACGTCCCTAAACCACCTAGCCCCACAACTAACTGCCACGTGCCCCCCTACTAATCCTAGCCCTTGACTTTCACTCACCCCTCAATTATTACCCCAACTCCCTCAAACTTACCACACCCCAACTCACCACTACCTCCTTTACTCTCAATTATTACCGTCCCCAAACCCAACTTCCCTCAAAGTTCCTCAAAACTCAAACCTCCATAAAATAAAAACCACCATTAATACTTTTCAAAACCTCCACCAACAACCTCGGTTTAAGTCACCATCATCATGCCTCCCTCACGCGCCACACGCTCCCAACAAAAGAAACCCTCTCCACCCTCACCAACTCCATCACCCCCACCGTCTCCGACAAACACTGCCGCCACCACTCCGACACCTGACAATGGCAAACGCAGGAAACTCAACCGTTCGTCCTCCTCCATTCCTGATGACATGCACGAACTCGGTTCAAAATCTCAATCTCAAAATACGCACCCTCTGTTTTCCGAATACTCCATTGAAGCCACTAGGGAGGGTCTTGAGAAGGTTCGAATGACAAAAACAGAAGGTATGTTGATTGAACGAGTTTTACCCTACTCTATTCATTCGGGTCGGTATTATCCTAAATCGTGGGTTGACGGGTCGAAATCTTTAAGATTCTTTAAAGATTTTTTACAATATCAAGGGTGGGAGTATATTAGTGCTTTCTCTGGCTTAATCTTTCCAATAGAACTTGTTCAATTCTTTGCGTCCGTCAAAAGTTGTGATGAAGGGGTAAGGGCGGTTGTTAATGGCACGGATGTTGTGGTGTCAAAATCTGAAATCTGTGAAGTTTTTAAAATTGATCAAGAAGGTCTTAATCTTGATCCTAAGAAAGAATGGAGTGTTGTGTCCAAAGATCAGAAGATGTTGATCAAAAAATATTTTGATGAGGATGCTACAGAAGTTACTCCTTTGTCAACCTCGTCTTTTAGTCCCAAACTGAAATTATTCGTGAATTTTCTATGGAATACGGTGTTACCTAGACGGGGTGGTCGGGACAAGCTTGCAAGTGTTAAAGCTGTCATTCTCTATAGTTGGTTGGAGGGTCAGAAAATCGACTTGGCCTCTCTTATATGTCATAAGATTTGTCAAGTATCAAATGTTGTCACCAAGGAGAAATTTTGCTCGACAATCGACATTCCATATGGAATGTGGGTATCCGAATTGTTGCTTAACAAGGGTGTTGTTGATGACTCCAGTTTTGGACTTAAACCACGGGATTGTATGTGTGATAGGTTATTAAAATTGATGGGCATTTGTTTTGAGGGCATTGATCTTACGTTCGGTAAGAATGTAGGTATGGCACCTACTCCTACTTCATCTCCATCCTTCGCTGGTCTTGAGGCAAAAATGGACAGACTTCTTGGATTATGTGAAGGACAGAAGAGTACTGATGAGGCAGGGGGTAGTCGTAAGAAGAGGGGTCGTGAGTTTGAGGTTGATGTGAAAGAATGGATGGACAAGGTTGACAAACAATTGGTTAAAATTGGCTCGGAAGTTTCTGTTGTGTGCTCGGAGTTGTTCACCATTAGTGATCATCTCTCCTTCATCACGACTCAAGGAGGAGCCATGGTGAGAGACCACGGATTGTTGCGAGAGGATGCTTCTAAAGCACTTGAGGCCGTCAAGGCACTCTCGCTCAAAGTGCTCAACTTCGAGATTGCGCTCAATGCTCAAGGGAGGAACGTGAATAGCTGCTTAGATAGGTTGGAGACCCTCGAGTTCCGTACCCGACCCGACTACGTAAACCCTTATGCAAAGAATCCAGGCTCAAGCTCTCGTTCTTGATCCTCTATATCCGTCTTTATCTTTCGAATTTAGATTGGTTTGTTGTTGTTGTTTTGCTCAAAGTTCGGTGGTGGACTTATAAACTCTTTCGTATTATGGCCCAATTTACTTACCTGGCCCATTAGGAATCCGAAGCTAATCCCTCTTTTGCTTCTTCGGATTTCCTAACCCTAACCGGCCCAAACCTTATCCCTGTTTTGATGCGGCCCAACTTACTATTTCTTTTTGCCTTGGCCCATCTTATTTGCTATCTTTTGCAGGCCCTTATCTTTTCCCTAGCCAGGCCCATTTTCTTAAACATTGTCACATATTCGGCCCATTGGCATAGTATTTTCGAATTGGTTGTGTATATTTTAACATTACGTATGTGTTTGTGTGATATTTCTTATGTTCATATTTTTTAGACTCGTTTATATGCTTGCTTATGTTTCGTCGTATATTATTCTAGTCGTTTCATGTCTTTGTTCTCATCTTTTCGATGATGTCAAGAGGGGGAAATATGCGACTTAGATTAGAATTTGCCTAAGCTTGCTCCTTGTCGTAATTCATTGTCTCTTAGGGTCCTTAAAGGATATGGGATAGATAGAAGATAAAAACCCTAAGTTGATCTTTGCTATGAATGACCATTATTATATTGAGGGGGAACATACACTTAGACACAAAATCTAAGAGAGACTTGCCATCATAAAAAAGGGGGAATTTGTTGAACCATATATTCAGATTAATATATAGTATATATGTTTATGTTTTGATAATGACAAGTCTAGCTAGTTATATATTATATACTCGTACGTATAATCGTGTGCTAAGTGTACAGAATATTAGTAACAAGATCTAATCAATCAAGTGTAAAAGATTCAAGCATATTAGTCAATGAATTGACTAAGTCGAAGATTGATAGAAGATCAAGCGCGCATAATGAACTAAAGTTATATTTATCAGCTATAGCTTTAGTACAAGATTGATTCAAGTTATAGCTCGTAGCTATAACTCTATATTATGAAGAAATGATCGGAATATATATGTGTTTAGGTTGAAACGTTTGTTTCCAAATTAGTATCGTGTAGATTTAGTGTTTAATTGGTATTCTATTTATAAAATAGAATTGTTAATCTTAATAGGATTATATAAAATATCTTTAAGTTAAATAAGGAATAAATAATTGTCTTATGAGATAATTATTTATTACTAAAATAAACGAAGGATTTTTATATGATTTTTCTTGTCAAAATATATAATCAAAGATATGGTTTGTTTCGACTTTGGGAAACGTGTAACATGTCACGATTACCATAATTCGTATAGGATTAAATTAAGTAAATATTATGTATTTATTTAATATTCTAAACAAACTAAGATTATATTGTGATAATATATTTTATTATCTTTGACATAGTTTAGGAAGTTGTTTTAATAAGGATACTAGTTGTTTATTATATAAAGATCTTTCCTAAATATGAATTAGGAAATTGATTCTTTATATAATACATAAAGTATATTATTAAATCTTTCCTAAACATATTAAGATTAGATTCAAGGAAGTATTACTAAAAGACTAGTATTATAGTTTAAGTAATATTCCTAAATCATCTAGGGTTTGAATTACCTAGATACATATTCTATATAAATAGACTACCATGACACATTAAACTACACGAAACATATACACACATATACACGCAAATCAAGAGAGAAACCGCCGTTCATATACTTCAATATTCGAGCTTATCATTGTCAAATCCGATTCAAGATTCAAGTGCTCAAGCATTGATCTTATCCATTCAAGATTGTGACATCAAGAAACATTGAAGACTTTATCTTATTTACGTAAGATAGATCGAGTATTTAGCGGTACTCATTGTAAGACAAATATTTAACGGTATTTGTCGTAGCTAGATATTTAACGGTATCTAGATAGAGTTGTGACTAACATCAAAGTCGCACGAGTAGGGTTGATAAAATTGTAATCCAGAGTTGGTACTAACTTTATTAATCGAGAAAAGTGGACGTAGGTCTCAAAGTATGAGACTGAACCACTTCAAAAATATTGTGTCTCTCTTTATTATTTGTTCTACTCGAAGATCATCATACAACCATACATACATCAAAGAAGATTTAAAAAGAAGGCATACTAAATTCAACCCCCCCTTCTTGAGTATATTATATCAATAGACTCTTCACACTGCTTTAGGAAACTTGCTGCGATGTAGCTTCCCGAATACATAATGCTCACAGAAATCCAGATTCTTGACCTTGTGACCACACAGAAGATCTTCTTTTGACATAGTCTGCATCCCCCTTTCACTCATATGACCAAGCCTCATATGCCATAGCCTAGTCATATCTTGTTTATCAACATCTGAGGATGCAACTGAAACAGAATCTGATAGTGTCGATCCCTGAAGATAATATAAAGTACCATGCTTGATACCTCTCAGAATCACATTTGAACCTTTGCAGACGTTCAGAACTCCACCTTCACCTTGAAAACTGAAACTCTTCTGATCAAGAGTACTTAAGGAAATTAGATTCTTCGTCATCAGTGGAACATGCCTAACTTCGTTCAATGTGCAGAATCTACCATCATGTGTCCTTATCTTAACTGAGCCAATTCCAACTATTCTGCAAACAGCACTGTTGGCCATAGAAATATTGCCTCCATTTAGCTGTTCATAAGTTGTAAACCACTCTCTGCGTGGACATATATGGTAAGATGCTCCAGAATCTAAGATCCACACATCAGTGTGGTCCGTGACCTTATCACTAACAAGAGCATAATCATCTTTCTCGGAATCTACATTAGCTACACCAACAGTAGCAGATTCATTCTGTTTCTTGGGACACGCGAATTTCCAATGCCCCTTTCCTTTACAGTAGTTACAACCATAAGTAGGTTTAGGACCCTTAGAACCAGATGTACCAGAGGTACCGACAGAATTAGAAGAACCAACATAAGACGGCTTCTTATGCTTTTTCTTCCCAGAATTTCCCTGTCCATAACCCCCGCTAGCTACTAACCCTGCAGCCTGATTATCTGTGACTGTACCAGCCGCCTTATGGCGTAATTCTCTAGTATGAAGAGACGATCTAACCTCTTCTAGAGACACAATATCTTTACCCACAATAGAAGACTGTACGAAATTCTCATACGATAGTGGTAAAGAAATTAGCAGAATTAATGCGGCATCCTCATCTTCTACCTTAACATCAATATTACGCAGTTCTAGTAAAATTGTGTTTAACTGATCTAGATGATCCCGGAGAGGCATACCTTCCTGCATTCTCAGACGGAATAGATGTTGCTTTAGAAGCAACTTATTGGTCAAAGACTTCGTCATATAAAGACTTTCAAGCTTTGCCCCCAGACCTGCGGCGGTATCTTCCTCCGCAACTTCAGTAATAATATCATCAGCAAGACACAACATAATTGTTGAATGTGCCTTCTCCTCCAGACTGGCCATCTCAACGGTGACTGAAACGGCGGTTGCGGCTTCCTGCTTCTTTTGAAGCGACATCCATAACCCTTGTTGCTTTAACAGAGCCCGCATCTTGATCTGCCACAAACTGAAACTATTTCTCCCAGTAAAACGATCGATCTTTATGTTCATCGCCGACATCTTTCTGATTCAGGAACCCGAAGGCTCTGATACCAGTTTGTTATAGCTGAAGTACAGAGAAAGATAAAAACAAACAATAAAGATCGATACGCATAGATTTACGTGGTTCACTAACGGTGTGTTAGCTACGTCCACAGGGCAGAAGGGAAATAGTTTTATTAATGTGAGGAGTTTTACAGATTACAACTTGATCTTAAGTTGTAATGACAGATTTCAGACTGATCACACAAGTTGTGATTCAAGTTGTGATGATGTGAAAGATACTACAACATCCACTATTTATAGTGGATGGGAAGGTTCAAATGTGGACTCTTGTTGGCCATGCAAAAGGGTGCTCATGCATGAGTGACACTTGTTGATCATGCAAAAGGGTTCATGCATGAGTGACACTTGGTGCTCATGCATGAGTGACATAAGTCACACATGCAAAAGTTGTCAGACACTTGTCACGCATGCACGACTCTTACAACAAGTCACTTGTCACGCATGCACGACCCCCGCATAGTCGTTCGAAGCGGCGACTAACAAATTTAAGGCATAGACCCAACAGCTATATAGACTAAATAGACGATTAAATGTAAGAGATACACAATCATAATTATTAAACTTTTCATTATTAGAAGATTATCATATATGGAAATAGTTGTTCAATAATAACAACTCCACTAAGTCTAGTATAAGTTATACTCGGTCCACTTTATAATCATAACTCACTCTCGAATGACCTCTCGTCTAAAAAAAGATCTATCATGCATCCCTAGGTTTCTTTATGGGTTTCAAAATATTTGGGTATTACATTAACTCGATCAAATCCCTTGTTAATATACTCGAAGAGGTACTTAATCGTTCAAGATTGATTACATCATTCAACGTTAACATGATCCCGATACTTCAGCAACAATTAGAGTTATATGGAACGACGTAATTGCTGCCGAGTGGAACACCATTCTTTATCACCGTAACTCCTTTTTTCTTCTTCTGTTTTATAGAGGATAAATATCACGGTCAACCATTGTTCTTTCGTGTATCTTTAGGTAATATCAGCAATTCTCCTAATCATACATAGTGACAAATAACTTCTTTTTACCACACGGACTATGGAGCATATACTCGCATACAGCAGCATGTAAGACACGGTCCTTAATTGGATTAGGATTCTTGGCAGAAATGATTTTGTTGATATTTGTAGCTTTAGTGTGCTCTCGATGTAGTAACAATAATATATGAGCACGTGGCAAACCACACTTTTCAAATTCAATAGTATATATTGTTTCAAAATTATGAAATATATTAGATTATACATAGTATTCCAGAATGATAAATAATTCATTAAAAAAAACATTTTACTTTATTGTTTACATGCTCTAGCTCTTCAAAAAAATATGTCGATCTTTTAAATCCCTCATCGGCAACTCATGGAACTTAATCTTGAAGATACGACACAAAATATCTGGACGATCCTCCAGTCTCAAGCTTCTTTTAGCAATAAAATCGAGCTATTTCCGGTCACTTGGGATTACACATGAACAAATCGGGATAACCAAAGCACTTACAAATAGTCACGGTATCGACATAATTCATTTTCTTCTACTTGTCACTTCTCGGGAACGTAGTAGGGACAATATACCGAGCACTGGTAAAAAATGGCTCGACGTCCCCTCTTCCAACAACATTTGAAAGGTTGTTTTAATTATCCACCCGTACTCAATCTAGGTTAAAACGAATGTAATTGGGCCTATTGTATTCAACCATCATATAACCATCCACTAAAAGCTAGTGGAATGCCTTGCCGGATAGTAATAGCGTTGGATACTCAATATCTGGTTATGTCTCTTGTAGATGATACACAAACCACTCCCGACACGTTAATTCTTCACGCGGTTGATCGCTCATGCTAACCCCCAGTACAAGCTTCACTGTGAAGAATACCCAACCGATAACCCTCTTTCTCGGATGGAAATAATAAAGAATATTGGAGTGAAGTATTGAGGGTGTAACTCAAATATCTGCTGCAAACCACCACGGGACTTATATACAATAATATCCCGTTTGTTCATATTTGGACCGATATCCCCCTCTATTAATGTTGCAAGCTTTAAAACTGTTGAACGATTATACATTCTTCTGTTGGTATCTCTTCTCGAAAGAAGTCTGATAGTCAGTTCATTGTTTCCCTAACCATCTTAAACATATTACCAAGTGTATTTTGTAATGGTCATTGGAAAAGTTCAATTTAAGGCACTGTAAAGTTTAATTTTTCAGATCAGTTGTTGGTTTCAAAAGAGGTTTGGCAAAGTTATGTTATACTTCCTCCATTCAAATCCAAAATGTATTTATGCTCTGTGAACTAATTTTAAGAGTTTATTAAAATATGATTGAAAGTACAATAAGAGGTGTGTATATTGCTTTTCTTTTATTATTTGTGGTGGACTAATGGTGGACCATTTAATGGCATTTTGGGTAAATAATTGATGTTTATAGAGATACTTTAGTAATTTTTTTGGTTTTATTAAGAAATGTGTATGTAGTTTGGATATTAATGAATTAAAATGGAATAGGTGTAATTTGGATATGAATGGATGGAGGAAGTATCAATAAATTGGATTCGAAATTGGCCTTGCAGCTCCCTTTGCCCAAATAAGAAAAGGAATTACTACATGAGTTGTCACGAATTCTACCGCGAGAAGGAGATAGTATCCTTCCGAGTATTTCACAAGACAAATATGCATAATGTGTCACGAGTCCAAGAGGTATAAGATGGCTCAATTGCTAGCGCTATAATGTATGGCGTGTGTTTGTGTATATGTGACGGGTCAATTCACGTGCCTCTCTTCGTCTTATATAGGACCAAACCCTAATAGGTTTTAGCTCACATGCCCTTCAAGTCAGTTGTCGTCTTCTAGTTGGGCTTGAGTCCAATCCTCGTGATTTGTAATCCGCTACCCATGAACTCGTCCTCCTCCAACTGCCCTATCAAGCGCGTGTGATTTTCGGCCCAACTGTTTCTCACTGGCCCAATCTGCAAAATAGGGCGTATACAATAACAATGTTACTTTTTGGCGACTGTTGTGCCTTAAGAACTTGTTGTAACACGCCAACATGGGCCGAAGGGATATGCTTTATGCTCTTCGGGCTCTTTAATTACCTTTTTTTTTTTTTCATATACGAATTTTACTTTTACCCTTACGCTTTTTCATTAAGTTTTCAATTTTAAATATCATACTCTTTTTTCCGTAAACCTAAACAAATTACTCTTATATGTACCTTTTTTCCTAAAATTAAACCTAATCGTTCTAAAAACTCGAATAATGGATCATAATTTTCCAACTAATATAGTTATTTTTCTTCCATATATTTTGTTGAAATTATTAAAATTTACCAATTGCTTAAATTAATATGTTCAATTATTTATCAATTACAGTATTAATTAGGGTTAATTGGTCATGAAGGCTTGATAGTGAATTTTCGGGAGGCGGATACTACCCACTAACATAATGGTATACGAAGTATATTAAATTGTTTTTTATTGATAAAAACACTCATCTCAGATTGATTTTTAAACATTAAGTTGTGAGTCACTGAGTTGCATTATACTCTCATCGTTCGTCGTCTTAATTAATTACTTCATCTCTATACTTCTGACGTTCAATCATTGCATTTTGACAACATAATATTGCAAGTTTGTAACACTACAAATGATGCTGTAGCAAAAGTAAACCAAAGTAATATCGGACGGAGCACGAGTTGACATGAGTAAGGTCAAACGGGGTGGATTGTCGGAGGAATGTGAAGGTAAGGGAGATAAAAAAATCACTTGAATGAAGGAGAAAAAAAATCATAAGGGTAAAACGGTAAAAAATTATGTGAAAGAGTAAAAAACGTATGTGAAAAATCACAACCTTTTCAATATGCATTATGTGCATATGTGAGCTGCCTTTGTTGTTCAATACTATTTGTATTCGGATTTCGAACCCATTAGCATCAACTACTGCCCTTGCGGCTGCCTTTGCCGAAAGAAGAAAAGGAATTACAAGATGCGTTGTCACGATTTTAATGCCACAAACATATGAAGGGGCAGAGTATCTGCACTTTTCTTGACTTGCTTAGGATCACCCCACCGCGGATATCTTTCCAGGGTTGATGATTGATACAGTTTGTCGTTTTCGACTTTAAATACAAACTCAGACGAATATGGTAATGTTGTAGGAATCAAGTGATCAACATCTTAGTTTGTTTTTCCTCAAGTCTAAGGTCGGAGTGTCGGATTTGACAGTAGGTAAATGTCAAAAAACCCGGCTTACCGTGTGAATTGTAGAAGGCATCTTGTTGAAGCACGAACTCATATATCTTATGGGCGGTAAATAAAAGTATCCCGAGTTTAATTGCAAAGTCTGAGATTTTGAAACAGATTCCCAAATCCTGAAAGTTTAAATTAATGGATATTAACATGTGATTAAAGTGTTGTTTATGAACCTTAACTTTGGTATATGATCCTATAGAAATGTACGGACCACAATTATACGGTCCGGAAGAATGTTGGGAGAAAAAATCAGTACTAAATTATAAAGTTAGTCGCATAAAAGTTGTTGGATATTGTCAAAGCAAAGGTGAGTATCGTTCCAATTTTATGAGATGTCCTCGACGGTCAACGAAATGTGTACAAGATTTTTGTAATGGCTAAAATGAGGTAATCAACTTCACACCTTTATTCCTTTCTCTTTATAATAAGAATCATATTCCTCTGGCTTTTCGCTACTATATAAGATTTTCTGGTTTCGAAAGTTTGATATAAGTTGAAGTACGAAGCAACAGTTTTATTGTTCTTACTGTATCGAATCTCTTGAATTTTTTGCTTTATTGCATCAATGGGGATTAGCTCATCTCGTATTCTTAAGAGGATTGGTTCTAGATGCCAAGTGAAATTACTCATGGTTGGGCTCGATGCCTCTGGGAAGACGACAATATTATACAAGCTCAAACTCGGAGAAGTTGTTAGGACGCTTCCTACTATAGGTATTCAATCCTTCTGTTTTCTGAACTCGGGACCCTACGTTGATCATGAAATCCTTGTTTAGTACACGAAATAATGAGATTGCTCTATTTGATTAGGTTTCAATGTGGAGACGGTTGAATACAAGAACGTTAGCTTTGCTGTATGGGATATCGGTGGTCAAGAGAAGGTACCGAATATCACTCACCTTATACAGTTTATTATGCGTAGATCTCCTAATAACGTTAGTTTTTGTACCGCGTACTGGTGCAAACTTCATTTTTCCTATAGTAAATAATGCTGAAAAGGAAATCTTGAGCATAAAAAATGTTTCTGATGTTCCTTTATGTTATACTCAGATTCGGGCATTATGGAGACACTATTTTCAGAACACCCAAGGACTCATTTTCGTGGTAGATAGTAGTGACAGATCTCGGATTATTGAAGCTCGTAATCAGCTCCACCATATTCTAGCTCAGGTTAGTGGGAAACAGCAGCCATGAATAATCCTCTGATGTTTATACCTTCCTCTTTTTCTGACAATGTGCTTTACTTATGTATCAGAATGAACTGAGAAACGCAGCCGTTTTAATATTTGCAAACAAGCAAGACCTTCCAAATGCAATGTGTGCCTCAGAGGTAGCTAACGGCCTTGGCTTGCACTTACTTCGTCAGCGTACCTGGTAACTTCATTATACTATTCATACTTCCTACGAACAAAATGCCCTTTTAGAATCTGCATTTTCTAAGAACTTCACGTTTAATCGTGCTTAAGAAGAGTATTGTAAATTTATAATCGCATTGCAGGTTCATACAGAATGCTTCTGCAATATCAGGGCGCGGACTATATGAAGGACTTGATTGGCTATCCAAGTGTCTCTGTACCAAGCCTACATGAAATGATCATTCTGCCCTTTATTCATGTTTCCATTTCGATCAACTTTACAACACTGAAAGCAAAGCAATGCACGAGACGAGATCCTTCCGGTTTCACCATCATGGTCCATGGAGTACTCCAACAGCCTTCTATCTTTTTTGTTTTCACAGCGCTGCAAATAAAAGCGATCATCATCCAAATTTTTGGGAATAGAAGTTGCTTCCCGGAACAGTTGAAGATTTGTGTGAAGTGCTTTAACAAGACCGTTTTTTAGGTACAGAAGTAGAGCACGACGAGTTTTACATTTACCTGATTTTTTCCTCTCGATGCAAGCAATCATCTAGTTTTATTCTTTAAAATAATTGTGTATTTTGCAAAGTTATTCGTTTTCGTGTGTATTTTCATTTGAATCAATTACACTCCCAAATGTTTTATTATGTTTACTTTTGTACATGTATTGCCACATACATCTATAAAATCTTATTACTAGGCTAGCTAAAATATTGTGACATGTCAATTTTTAATATGACATGTCATATAGCATCAATCTATTATATAAAACTCATTTAATTCATGTATCTATAGATCTTTAAAATAAAATAATAAAACAAATCAAGTGAAAAGTATTTCATTTCACCTTAAAAGTCTAAAAAGACACTATTATTTTTTAAACAATCACCTTAAAAGTCTAAAAAGTCACTCATCTTTCAACCTTATTACAAAACCGTTTTGTTCCAAACAATTATGAAACCATTATCCTGAAAACATAGCAAAATCGAATACAACTCAGAAAATCTACTTGCTACGTCCACATTGGCTAAGAAATCTCGTACCCAAATTCGATATGCAAAATTTACGAATAATTACCTTCTAGTATTTTGCGATATTACCAATTTGTACGAGATTACAAAACCGTTATTGCCGAATTATTACAAAACCGTTTGTACCGAACTATTATAAACCGTTGTACCGAAAACATAACAAAATCGACTACAATCCACGAAATCCTACCTGATACATCCACATTGGGTAAGAAATCATGTACCCAAATTCAATACGCAAAATCTGGTGTGCATTTAGTGCATCTTTCTGTTGGAATAAATGGCTCAATTTTTCGAGAATGGTTGGTTCAGTCTACGGAATTGAATACTGCAACATTCTAGACTGATTGATGCAGTCTGCGGGGTTGAATAGTGTAGTTTTCCAAACTGAATATTCAGATTTATGAAATCGTTAAATCTTATGTTCTCGTTAAATCTTATGCTCTCGTTAAAACTTATGCTCTCGTTAAATCTTATGTCTTTTGATTGCTATAAAAACGTGTTATGTAAAATCATTTCAAGACACAACAAAAATTATTTCCTTCTCTAATTCTCTCTTTCTTTCTCTTATTTCTTTTCTATAAAATAAATAATTCTCTAAGATATTTTGGCAACGTTCTTGGCCGTTCTCATCTGCGACTTTGCATACACCAAGGTTGCAGCGGTTGTGTTAATCATGGGGGTCGAGTGCCAACGAGGCCGTGTGTACTAGACGGGGCATATTTGACTTTAGGACAGTGACTCTTCGTCACGTCACAACCATCCTTCTATCAGATAAGATTTTTCCTTTATTTTTTACAGTACATGCATAACAATCTAAAGTCAAATAAAGATTCTCCTTTATATACAACTTATAGTGAGCATAAAACTGCAAAAGATATTTGGAAAGCTTTAATTTTATGGGTTTTATTTGTTGTTTGATTGATATCTTCAATAAGTTTGCTTTTTGGTTGTTGGGTACTTAATTTGTGACATGAATTTTTTGGATTTGTTTATTTCTTGTAAAATTGATGTTTTTGGTTAATTGGGATTTTGTATAGTGATTTTTCAGATGTTGGGTTTGATCAAAGATTATATTTTGGGTTTCAACGAGGTTGTGGATTTAATTACAATTGTCTTTTTGTACTAATTTATGATATATATATTTTTTTGCTTTCTTTGCTCAAGGGCTCGACTTAATTGTAGACATGGAAAGAGTATTATGTATGCTCTGTTGTTTTTTTATTGTGTTGCAGTAAATAATACTGACAGATTTGAGTATTAGGTAGAGTCGCTCACTAAACTCATTTTTATTATTGTGTTTTTGTGCTTAATATTAAAGTCATTTTTCAATAAACTGAGTTTATGGTTTTGAATTTGTAGTCTTAGCATTTATTGTCATGTGTGGATACAGATTATCTATCTAAAATGACATGGTTGATAAAATGAATATATAATTTGTGTTATATGAGAAAGATATGGTGTAGTGTGTTGTCACTTATAAATAGCAGAACAACATGTTGGAGATGTAGATAAATGTTATACTATATTGGTTAAGTATATGTTCCTAGTAATTTATAACAATCTCTATAAATTGTTAAGACTGGAATATTTATTCGAAATACTCAAATATGTGTGAGTATGTTTAATAGGTTGTACTTTTTTTTTTGAGATTATTTCAATAAAGAAATTGTTTATACGTATTGTGGGGATGCTTAGTCTACTGTTTGATTTGTTTAAAAGTATTGACATTTTCAATATCTAGTTAAGAAACATGTGTATAGTATAGAATAGCAAGATATGTGGAGATATGGGTATATCTATAAAGACAATTTTGTCTTCCTCTCCTGTTTTTTCTATATGAGATAATTTTCTTTAAACAATTGTGGGGGTTCATAACTTTTGCTATTTAAAAGATTGACCAAAAGTGATACTTTGATATATACTTACCACCCAAAATGAGTTTTTCAAGACTGGATCATGTGTGCAATATTCGTGTGTATCTCTACATATTTGTGTGTAATTATGTGAACATATATTATGTTATCATTTATGTATGAAGTGACAACATACATATGGGGAAAATAATTTTTGTTGAAAAGTTGTATTTCATCTCTAAATTGTGAAAAATATATCATTTATGTGATACTTGAAAATGTATAGAGCTTGAATTGTTAAAGGAAAATATTATATGGTTTTGTGTTATACAAATTGAGACTATTTTTTTTTTCTTGTGACACATTCCGATAATATCGAGATTATCCTTGTTAGTAGTGTTGCTCATAAAGTAAAGTGTATGATTGATTTTTTAGCAATCTTATTATGGTGTTGAGTTTTTTTTTTCCCATTTAAAAAATTTGAGCGCTATGGCTATTTTATCTAATAGCGTAAGTTTGGACTTGTTTTTCATTTGGGCGTAAGTTCTATGCGCATGTGGTTACAAACATTATGTGATGGTTTTGTTTGCAAAATGGGTATATTTTGCTCGGTTATTTGTTTACCATATGAGTTATTCTCAGTAACATAATCAAAATCTCTTCTTTTTCAGAGGATTTATGCATAATTATGTGTATATGCAAAAACATGTATATGTGGTAGTTGACTTTAACGTTTTATTGAGTTTTAGTGATTAAAGTCGTAATAATGACAATCACATGGGATAGGTTGATTATTCTGAAACGTGAATACTCCAATATTGGGATTGCATAAACCTGTTTTTCTATTTAAGAAATTTATGAACGCTTATTTTGTAATACATGTTGGAGTAAGTTTTCTGTTTATGTGGTTTAAATGTTTGCTTTGAACCAAGAAGAGGTAAAAGACGCATAAGTTATATTTATTTGGTTTGATTTTGTGATGTTTCTTTAACGGAAGTTATTGTTGATAATTGGATCACTAATATAAGAGCTTTTTAAGATGTATTCTTAAGTTTATACATGAGAAAATGAAATTGGTGGAAAAGTTCTTACATTTATATATGTATGATGTTTGTACGTAGTACAAAAATTATGATATAGCTTATGTTCGTTGTTATAAGTGATGGACACCCTACTTTTGGTCAGATAAAAAATAATTGTATCTTTGGGAATGCGTTTGAAATTTGATTTAACGACAAATAATAATGAACTTCATTTGTTGTTTAGATACAATTTGTTCATACTGCTATATCATGTATGCTAACTATCCAAATTGTGTTGCTAATATGCAATAAGTTGTGAAGCTATTATGCTAGAATCGACATGAAAAGAAATTGAAAGGTTAAGTGATCTACTAGCATATATTCTTCTGCGGGGAGCTTTGGGCTCCATTGATGGTCATGCGCCGGTAAGAAATTACAATAAAGTGACTATTGACCAAAAGAATGATGGAAAATACGATCAATATCAATGGGTTCAGAAATGTTGCGAATTGTAAGTGGATATTGAGATCCCTTACACAATGAAATGTCATATATATAATACGTACGTTCCGAGAGGAATATAGCGGATCCTCTCACCAAAGGCCTTTGTCAAAGATTAGTGCTGGAGTCAGCACTCGGAATGGGTTAAAAACCTGTTAAGGGGTGACTTGTGATGGATACCCGTCTTAGTTAATCTAAGTTCAACAGGTCAAACTAAGTCGCAAGGAGCTCGAGATGTAATACTACTACCATTCCGATTTAATAAAGTGATGTGGTATTATTTTTACGTACATTCATTATACTTCTATTAAATTGTCTTTGTGGAAGGTTGAGGAATATCTCTTAATGGGTTCATAGTCCTTATGGATGGTTTGCGACAATCAAACCTGATGAACTCACCTACGTGAATGTGGGGGTCTTCGCCCTAACCCCAAGAGGTCCTTCAGGTTTTGGATCTCTAGAGGCATTCACTAAATAACCGGGAAACATGTGACGGGCACTTGATAAACTCGAGTATTTTTCCTAACCATTTAAGTTCATGATGAGTTCATGGATTATGCGAGTTCTAGCCCTGATTCGGAATTAAGCAAGTACGCAGACGCTCTCTCACCAACTCCTTCTAAAGGTTAAAGGCTTAGTCCACCAAAGATGGCGGTTTGAGGACATTTGTAAGTTACTGGGTGCTGGTTAAAGTCCACAAGACACCAACATCTAAACGCTAAATTCCCGTTGCCTCTATTATCTCAGTTTTTTCCTATTTTTTCTCTTTCTTTATTTATTTTCGCCATTGTGGGGGATTGTTGGAATAAATGGCTCAAATTTTCGAGAATGGTTGGTTTAGTCTACGGAATTGAATACTGCAACATTCTAGACTGATTGGTGCAGTCTGCGGGGTTGCATAGTGTAGTTTTCCAAACTGAATGTTCAGATTTATGAAATCGTTTAATCTTATGCTCTCGTTAAATCTTATGCTCTCGTTAAAACTTATGCTCTCGTTAAATCTTATGCCTTTTGATTGCTATAAAAACGAGTTCTGTAAAATCATTTCAAGACAAAACAAAAATTATTTCCTTCTCTAATTCTCTCTTTCTTTCTCTTATTTCTTTTCTATAAAATAAATAATTCTCTAATATATTTTGGCAACGTTCTTGGCTGTTCTCATCTGCGACTTTGCATACACCAAGGTTGCAGCGGTTGTGTTAATCCTGGGGGTCGAGTGCCACCGAGGCCGTGTGTACTAGACGGGGCATATTTGACTTTAGGACAGTGACTCTTTGTCACGTCACAACCATCCTTCTATTAGATAAGATTTTTCCTTTATTTTTTACAGTACATGCATAACACTTTCTGCTCATTACAGGGTTGTTTGGTGTTATAAATAGTGTTTGCCATTTCATAGTTTCAACAAGAAATACATAAGCCCTTCAATAGTTCAAATTATGCCATACTATACCCGTTTTATGTAATATTAGTAAAATACCATCTTAGAGGTTACTACTTTATATCAACAACAAAATAAATCACAAACAAAATACAGAAAAGAATGAAAACGAAAATCCTTTTAGAGATAACTAGCATCATTGCTTAATCAAATCAGAGAATTATCGTAATGGTCACTCGAAGGTATAATTCTCATCAGTCTCTTTGATCAGATTAATGTTATGCTTTAATGATTTGTTGTTAAAGGTGTAATGAAGGAAAATAGGAAACATTACTAATATTCCTGTCGTACCAGGAAAGCAGCTGACGCAATAGGAAAATCTTGACAAGCACAAGCCACCAATAGATACCTATTTAACATTATGCCTTTGTCACTTGTATTCACGCCTTGCCTGGAAAGCAACTGACACAATAGGAAAATGTTGACAGGAGAGCCACCTACATATTTAGTATTATGTGTGTTGAAATCAGTTGGTACACTAGAGAATGCTAGGCAAGAAAGTGTCAACATAATTACCTATCTACCACTAATCCATAAACACCCATATGCCTTTGGAAAATTGGAAGGCGGCTATCAGAGTCGAGTGTTCTAGACAAGCACTAGCCACGATAGATAATCATGTGGTATTATTCTATATATGTCGTGGAAATAAGCTGATACATTCAAGAAGATATGACATCACTTATGTTGGGTATGTCGTTTGATATATTTAAAACAAACCAATGTGAGCTTTCGTCTTGTTGGGTAGGCCTTAAGAAGTGTAACTCAAGTTCTTGTCATATCTATTGGATCGATAAGTAATACTCCTCGTGATAAGATCATCAAATATATTCTTTGATTACAACATATGGCGCGGATTCTTTTACAATAATATCCAACTCAATGCCCGACCAAAAGCAAGGTATACCTATGATAAACAACCAGACACAAGGTTAGTAAACACTAAAATAGTACCTTCATTACACCTTTAAAAACAAATCATTAAAGCATAACATTAATCTGATCAAAGAGATAAATAAAAATTATAACTCGAGTGACCATTACGTTATTTTTGTGATTTGATTGAGCAATGATGCTAGTTACCCGTAAAATGATTTTTCTCCTAAATCTTCTTCCTCTCCTCAATTTTTCTCCTTTTTTTCTGCCTTTTTTATCCCCTTTTAACAAAATTAGTATACCCATTAACTAAAACTCGACAAAATGAAAACATTTGGTGTGATTAATTTAGAATTTGTCAAATTATAATGGGATTATTTGAATAATTTAATTGAACAACAAACGAGGGTTAACCTTTTGTTTATTGAATTCGATTTTTAATTGTTTAAAGAAAGAGGAAGATTAATTAGAAGAAGAAGGAAGAAGAAGAAGCATAAGAAGAAAAACAGAAGGAAGAAGCACAAGGAAGAAGAAGTAAGCAAAGGAAGAAAATAAACACGCAAGTGCATTTTCGTGAAAAAATAAGATTTTTCGTCAGAAAATCAATTCGGCTGTAATTTATAACCTATGGAATTTGAGGGACTAATTTATTAAAAAAAAATTAAAAGGAATTTTTTAAAAAAAAGTGGTATATAAAAGAGAGTAATTATTAATTTACTCTAAAAGTTATAAATTTATGGCGTTCAACTTGTCCTTAATTTCCAATTTCTATATTATCATATATCTTACTATTGCAATAGCCAAAGTGCCGACTTGGTATCACAGAAAACTTCCTTAGTCTGATGTGGCACGATTTCAGAGGTACTGCAAAATTTTCAAAAATAAATTTTAAAACATAAAAATTTAAAAAACCTGTGATCTTTCAGTTATTATGGAGATCTTCCATTTATCATGGATGGATTATGGATTGCAATTAATTCCAAAAAAAAGTCAAATAACCGTGAAGAATAATTTCAAAACCGTCAGCAATAATTTTCATTACATAATAACTGCAATACGCGAAAATCATGGAATAATTTCCTAAACTAAATGCTAACTCTAAGCAATTATTTTAGAAATAGAAATATTATGGAATAAAATTTTCAAAGGAGTAAGCAGGCTAAATCCCAGCAACACTGATCTTTTAGTTATTATCGATTGAAATTCTTTCTAAAAAAATTTAAAAAACCGTGAAGAATAATTTTAAAACCGTCATGAATAATTTTCATTCCATAATATCTACAAAAGGCAAAAATATTGGAATAATTTCCTAAACTAAATACTAACTATAAACGAAACTTTTATAAATAGAAATATTATGGAATGAAATTTTAAAAATTACAACTCTACAAGTATTTTATTCCATATAGGATTCTAAAATTCCAAATCATATTATGAAAGATTATGGAATGAAAGATTTCATAAATCAAATTTAAAACACCGTGAGGAATATTGTTTTAAAAATAGAAAATAGAAACATTGTGAAATGAAATTGCAAAAACTGGAAGCATGTTAAATCCTAGCAACAGTATAATTGTATATATGAGTTACATATTTTAAAAATGGTGCATTGGGTAATTACTAATTGGAGGTGTACTAATTCTATGATAAGTCTTGATCATCTTAATGAACAACTATATGATAGCTCATGTATACCGTCATACCAACATGTGTCATAAATAATTCGAAATTTATTTATACGTATATAATTAATCAGCTTTCTTTGATATTATTAAATACTATATTCATCTAAAGTTAAAAACAGGCCACAATAAATAACTAATTTGTTTATCTTCAATATTATTAACTATATTCATCTAAAATTTAAAAAACAGACCCGTGAATTTTACGGGTTACAACCTAGTTGTATAATACTCCTGTTAGATTAGATTTGTCTAAAACGCAGACTATTTATGTCTTTTTAAAGTAGAAGATAGAGGCACTCGTGTTATGAAATCATTGTTGGTGGGGATCACACTTGTGGCCCAAATTAAACCGAAATCGGAGAATTTAGGGATTAATTTTAAAAAACTAAAACTCGATCCATTATTGAAAAACCCATACCAGATCAACTATTGAAAAAGTGAATCACGGGCCTGTGAACTAAATTGCGTGAAACTGAGGTGAAATGAATTTAGTTGAGTTAAAAATTAATTTTGTGAAGATATTAATTGAACATAATTGATTGAACGTAAATAAAACTTGGCGAAATACAACCAAACAAAACTGAAAGGAACTGAAATTAAGCCAGAAAGCTAAATCTACACCTAATCCATTCATATCTGAACCCGGTTCAATTATATATTTTTAAAACATTAAGCTTTACTAAATTTGAAATAATTTTAATTTTATCATATCATAAAATGTTTTTATACAATCAAGTTAAGTTTCAGATATGATTTTTGATTACGAGGTGATTCGGATAAAAGATTTGAAGAAAGTACATAACTTATTGGGGTATATATATTTTGAATATAAATCGGGTTTGAATATAATATTTCCTCTATTCCATTGAAGTCTATACATTTAATATTTTTGGCATTATTTATAAGTTGAGTAAATTTTTGATACAACTCTAATATATAGCATAAAAGATACTAGATCGTGTTGGGAGTCCCAATATCATTCAAAATAATTCAAAAAAATCATGTAAAGAAGTGTTTATTTTAATTGAGGGGTACCAAAATTGAGGGGTACCAAAATTTATCATCCAATGTTATTTATCGTCCAATGATATACTTGTCATTTATCATCCAATGTCATTTATCATCCAAAAATTGAGGGGTATCAAAATTGAGGGGTACCAAATGAGTTTTTTCACGCTATTGACAAACGTGAATAAAGAAAATTTATTGAATTCATCGGAATGGGGGAAGTAAATAACTAAATTGCATTTGAATCAAGTAAAACTTTATGCATTATCATCGGTGCTCCCAAATGATATTGCCATATTGGGAGTCCCAATATCATTCAAAATAATTCAAAAAAATCATGTAAAGAAGTGTTTATTTTAATCGCACCTATATTGTCTTAATACCGAAAAGGAAAGCGCCTGATAGGATGGTGGACTTCAGACCCATTAGCTTATGTAATGTGATTTATAAGATCGTCGCAAAAGTTCTAGCTAACCGTTTAAAGGTATTCCTTGGTGAGATTGTGACGGTAAACCAAAGCGCTTTCACACCAGGAAGGCTTATAGCAAGTAACATTTTGCTTGCTTTTGAGTTGTTCCATCATATGAAGAATGCAATAGGAGCGAGGGTCATACTGCCTTCAAACTCGACATGTCCAAGGCCTACGATCGTGTGAAGTGGGGCTTCTTGAAACGAGTTAAGGGTAGTATGGGGTTCGATGCGCGGTGGGTAGACCGTGTTATGATGTGTGTTCGAACGATCTCATATGAAGTTGTGGTTAGTGGGTCGCTAGGAGAAGGGTTTGTTCCTGAAAGGGGGCTCCGACAAGGGGATCTGTTATCACCATATCTCTTTATCCTGTGTGCCAAAGTTTTTCAAGTCTCCTTCGAAGGGCAAGCGAGAACAATGGTATTCATGGCATCCGTATAGCTCCGACGGCTCCGACAATAACGCATTTATTTTTCGCAGATGATAGGATTTTATTTGTCAAAGCTAAGGAATCTGAAGTTATGATGGTCTAGAATATCATTCGTGATTACGAGAAAGAACGGGACAAGTTGTTAACTTTGATAAAACGAAGGTCTTCTTCAGTAAAGGAACATGTAGACGGCAGCGAGATATATTTGCAGAGATTCTGGTAGTGCGGGTTGTGGAGATCCAAGAGCGGTATCTGGGTTTACCAACGGTGGTATGTAGGACACTCAAGAAAAATTGTCACCCGAATTGTGAGAGACAAATTGAGTAAAAAATTACAAGGATGGCGATGTAATATGCTTCTTAGGAAGGCGGGTCGGGAAGTATTGATAAAGGTTGTGGCCCAATCTATCCCGACTTATGCAATGAGTGTTTTGAAGCTACCGACAAATTTCTGTGATGAACTACGGTCTCTTGTCTCAAACTTCTGGTGGGGATCAAAGGAAGGGAAGAGGAAGATGGCATGGGTGGTGACATGGTGTCGTCGTATACACGGTCAAAGATAAACCTAAGTCTACTAACTAAAGCTAGCGGAAGTATGGTCAAATTCACAGGGAGGCATAGTCATAAGAAAAGGTCAGTTTACAGGTCACAATTGGGGGTTTTGTTGTTGATGTTTAATAAACTAAAAACAGACGGATATAAAAATAAACAAGGTAAAACAACGATAATTCAATCAATAAAAGGGGATATGTCAGGATTTGGGTTGTCGCGGTTATATACGTCACATGGTAAAACTAGGTCAGTCGAATCATAACGATGTGGGAACGATTAATATCCTTTCGGTCTGAAATCACCCTAGACTCCCGTATCAATCTTTCGATCCAGATAGGTTATATAGATCGTCCTAAGCAAGCCTACCTTACCAATCTTTCGATCTAGGTATGGTTTTACTAAATAAATCGGTCTCCTGCGTGCACTCATTTGACTAGTTTCATAATTAAATTGCTTATAAACGAACTTCGTCGCAAAGACGACTAACATGTGATTCCTACGACATTACCACCGCGAGTCCCTTCATCCTAACATATTATGAAAATTACCTACGCATGGCTATGGGATCTACGCTAATAACAATAATAACAATGAAATATAACATGATTGATAATGAAAAATTACTGGAAAGCATAAAAGATGAATAATAAAATAACAAAAAGAGTAGAGAAAAGTGATTACAATAATCGCAGAAAGGTTGAACGGAATCCGAGATAACCAAAAGCTTAAACTATAAACTAATCTTGAGAAAATGAGAAAATGCTAAATGAAAATGTGTTTACTGATAATGAAAACTTGACAGTGAAATCTGATAATGAGGCCTGTTGAATGATTAGTGTTAACCTAATCCTTAAATAAGGATTAGGTTAACTGCTTAATCACTAAATTAAACCTAGAAATGAGAAAACGTATATCCGGTTCAGTAAGTGAGTTACTCAAATGAGTGAGAAGCCACTCGATCGAGTAACATTTCTTCAAGATGTATTCGATCGACTAACATTGGTCCAGCAGTCTCCTCGATCGAGTAACGTTTCACTCGATCGAGTCTTTCTCCTCCTGCATCCACTCGATCGAGTAAACACCAGAACTCGATTGAGTAACTGACAGACCAGGTTGTTTCTTTTCGGTTCTTTTTCCCTTTGTCCTTTGTTTTTGCCTCGGTTAACGTTATTTTAAGCTCGGGACTGCATATCCGAGGTCATGGGACTCCTTGACTTGTTTCATCTTCTAAAAACGGTCTACTTTGGACGAGAAAGGCTCGGTTTCTTCAACTTTAGCATAATTCCTGCAAAACAACAAGAGATACACCAAGAGAAGAAAAAAGGGGGAAATGGCACATAAAGTGCGTGAAAATGCATAGAAATGCGTGCTAGATGATTCTAAAATGTGTATAAAATAGGCACGCATCAGGTGGCTTGGATAAGTTGTGTTTATCAAAAGCTAAAAGAGGTCTAGGGTTTCGAGTTTTCAACAAGTTCAATGCGGCTCTAGGAAAACAAGCTTGGAGATTGATGACGGAGGAGGATGCGCTCATGGTTCGAGTCATGAAAACTAAATATTTTTCGGGGAAACCGTTTATGGAGGCTGAAATAGAAGCCAAGATATGTCATCAACTGAGGAGCTAGAATGCGGATTGGGATTGGAGTTAAGACTCGGGTATGGATGGACCCATGGATACCGGGAACAAAGTAAAGACGTGTTCTGTCACCGAGAGGAGATGCACATACTGAGATGAAGGTAGCTGAGCTGCTGGAGAGCGATGGGGATAGACGGAATAAACAGTTATTAAATGATTTGTTCCTTCCGTTTGAGGCCGAAAGAATCCGTAGCATTAGATTCAGCGATACTAGGCCAGGGGATACAAGGTGTTGGGACATGACCAGGGACGGGATTTACTCGGTGAAAAACGCTTACGGGAGGTTGGAAGAAGTTGTAGGAGAACAAGGGGAGCAGTCAGAGTATGCGCGCGAAAAATGGCTATGGAATAAAATTTGGAAGGCACCGATTCCCCCCGTATTAAAAATTTTTTCTGGCAACTATGTAGAGAGGTTGTGACGACTAGATGCACTATATCAAAGCGAATTCGAGGTGTCGGCGAAACCTGTCCGCTGTGTAATTGCCATGTAGAAACTTGTCTTCATGTGGTATGAGCGTGCGGGTGGGTGGAGGGGGTCTGGGAAGGTCTGGATGTAGAGACGCAGATGGATGATGGAATAGAGCGAGTAAGGGATTGGGTTGAAGGAACTATGCGGGATGCGACTAATGGAGAGTGGGTAACTCTGATGCGCGGGTGCTGGGCTCTATGATATGGGAGGCCAGAAACAAGTTGTTTTTTGAAGGAAAACCGTGGAGAGAGGTTAATGTGATTATGCGTGTTAAGGAGCTTATCAAGGAAATGGCGGAGGTTGACAGTAGCTCGATGTATCTGAATTCTGTGCGAGATGGCGATGATCAGCGCTGGCAAAAACCGCGACTGGATTGGCATAAAATAAATGTTGATGCTGGATGGAAAGACGGCGTGGGGTAGGGGCTACGAGTGGTGTGTCGTGATGAAACAGGGAAGGTGTAACATCCCCTATTTTCGTAAAAAGTATTTTAATAAATCGTAATTTCGGAAATTTAATATTATTTTATTAATAAATCGTAAGTTTTATTTATTTTAAGTTTTCCGTTAAGTTCCGTCTTAAAATATTTCAATCTTAAGATGTCAACACTTGGCATTTCTTTCCCCGACTTGAGTTTCCGTATCACCTAAATAAAATAAACCCGACTCAAGCATAAATAAAAGGACAACCTAAAACCCTACATGAATCCCTTCCATCGACACTTCCTTCTTCTTATTTCATTTTCACTGTAAACCAACAAACTCCATTTTCTCTCTTTTCTCCAAGCTTCAAAAGATAATCTAGACCCCTTCCGCTACTCGTATCAAGGTAAATTTTATATTTTCGGAATCCTCTCGATATTTGCAATCTTTCTATCTCTTTCAATTTTCAGTTTCGTTCACTTTCATTTTTGGGCTATTTTGACCCAATTCCGTTTCTAACTTTTAATTATCGTTTTTATGGTTGTAGGAGTTGGATTAGAGGATCCCGAGGTCGACTCTTACGTGATTGAAGAAGAATTTGGAGCTTAAACCGCTAAAAGGTGACTATTATGAGTACCTCGACCTAAATTGTTAAAGTAGCATGCTTGTTGTGATTTTGGATGATTTCTTGTGTTTAGAAATATGTTTAGGCTTGCTTTTATCTTCTTTATGCTTCTTATGATGTTATTGTGGAAGAATTGTGTTGAATTCATGGTTTAAGTGGAATTTGGGAGTATACATGGAGATCGGTATAATTTGGGAATTTGGTTGTTATGCTTGTTTTAATGCTTGATTTTGTTCAAAGATGATATATGAGATACACTTGGGATTGTTATGGGTTGTTATATGATGATGGTATAGGTTTTATACTAGAAATCATGGTTTAGAAGTGTTTGTCGAAAGATAGATTGAATTGGCGAATTGCAGGAAATGCGTATGAACGGCCCGTGCTTGAGCGTAGGCTGCGCCTTACCATGCGCAGGCTGCGCAGCCTAGGCGCAGCTGCGCACCCCCTTGCGCAGGCTGCGCAAAAACCGCTTTAACTTTCTACTCGTTTAATTGTTTTACGAGCTGTTTTGGGGGCTTGTTTCCCAATTGTTTTTAGGATGTTTAAGTGATGTTTGGTGATATATAATATATATACTTAGTTTTAAATGTATATTTGAGCTAGGTAAGATTTAGTAAAGTGGCTAGTTATTTGTCTAAGGTTAATTAATTCTTTATGGTAATGGGTAATGTAGTAAACAATGTTTTAACATGTTTATTTCTTATCTTAAGCTGATCAATTTATTAGGTTTCTTATGAGACTTAGTGAACCTAGTTAGTTTAGTGGCTAACCCTTAGACTTGCAGAGGAGAGTCTTAGGTTTTTCATGGTTGTTATCGAACTTGGTCTTCTCTTACATGTGTATGTGTGTTTGAGGTCCCCGGGGTTCGGGCGGCACTATATTGGGTTCGGGAATGGAGAGAGGATAAAGACCCCCCGGTCGGGTAACCGAAAGGGAAACCGGTTCTCCCTCAACTTAGTTCCCGGGGTCAATTAAGGGTTGTTAGAGGTCTAGAAGTTAGGACTAAGGATTTGGTTGTAGTACATATCGGAATATGTCTGAGCAGGGACCGCTAGAGTACGATATGTGTTGATGTTTGGATGCATGTCAAGATATGATCTGAGCAGGGATCCTCTAGCTTGACATGTGAGTGTTTGTGGCGTGGCGGACATGTCTGAGCAAGGACCTCTGCACCGTCACGTGTATGGTTGATGCGGTAGGGAAATGTCTGAGCAGGGACCTCTGTTCTACCGTGAGTTTGTATGACCGTAGTGGGTTGGGTCTAAGTTGGGATCCCAATTTCACTACGAAGGGTAATGGTCATGACTGAGCAGGGGCAATGAACCATTATTAGCTGATTGGTATCCACTCGTGCCTGAGCAGGGGTTCACGAGTGTATGCTTGCTGATTTGTGTACCAAGTTTACCTGAGTTGGGGTGTGACTTGGACACTGCTGATTGTGTCTAGTTCTTGCCTGAGCAGGGGTAGGTTCTAGACATTGCTGACTGCATCTGCTTGCCTGAGTTGGGGTACAGTGTCAGATGTTGCTGATTGATTGTGTTTATATAGAGTGTTGCTTATCTTAGAACTGTTCGTCCAAGGCATTGGACGACTCTTAGTCTGGTTTCGTAAATGGTTTGGATTGAAACCCGACCGGGCAACCGGAAGAGAGACCGGCTCTCATTTCAAATAGTTTCCGAAGTTAGTTGAGAGCCTTTGCAATGAATTAGAGCTGATCAAATGGCCCAGGCCCGATGGCCCGACCCGGCCCAACCCGATTTTTTCTCGGGTTTGGGCCTAATAGTTTGGCCCAAAAAGCCCGTGGCCCGGCCCAAAATAAGCCCGATATAAATATAGGGCCGGGTTTGGGCCAACATAAAGGCCCGATTTTTGGCCCGGCCCGACCCGAAATTATTTTTTTAAAAGAAAAAAATTCAAAAGTTGGAATCGTATATCACATCATACTAATAATCTAATATCACTAATGCATTGAATTATTAACCTTGCGGATATTTTTATACTTTTATCGTACACCTTTAGTTAATACTACTCATTTTTTGTGAACTTATAAGTTGTGTATGATACTATGGATTGTTCTCCTACCAAAAGAGTTGAAGTTCAAGACCGTAGACTTGAAAAATTTATTCCGTTGCTAATAGTTTGTTCACATATCCATTTTGTTGATTGTTTCGTATTTTATTATTTTGGCCCGTTTTGGCCCATTTTGGCCCGAGGCCCATTATAGCCCGAACAATTATGGGCTTGGGCCAAGAAAATTGGCCCATCGTTTTGGCCCGGCCCGGCCCGACCCGTGTATTTGGGCCGTTTATTTAGCACGAGCCCGGCCCAAACCCGGCCCGGCCCGGCCCATGATCAGGTCTACAATGAATGTTGATATGAAAGTTGAGATATTGATATATATATGTTTCACATGTTATAAATGTTGGAGTATGTTGGATGCCTTATGTGTTACGTGTTGTTAACAATAGGTGGCTAGGAGAACTCTAGTCACTCCCCACTGATTGTGGCGTACATGTTTTCATGTATGTAGGTACATGACAGGTGGCTGATGGGTTACAGGAGGCTAGCAAGCGATGATCCGATCATCATTGTCTTACCCGTTTATCGTGTAGCTAGACCTAGTTTCCGGTTATACACTTGAGTGCCGGTAGGGATGTGCCATCACAGGCTGTTTTTGTACTTATACTTTCGTACTTAGATTGACATACTTATCTATGTTTTGATTTAATTCAGTTTGTATAGTTTTGTTTTAATTCACCTCGTTTTATCTTGCATGTTAAAGTTTAAATTCCGCGTAAATTTTGGCATGTTTGAATGTTTTATTTTTTCCGCTGCGATGAGGGGTTTTACAGAAGGTTGTATGGGGAGTGAACGAGTGATAGTCCGGGAGAGGGGACAAAGGGAGGTGTCGATGTTGAAGGCGGGAACGGTGTTACCGGGTTTGAAAGAGGCTAGAAGGATGGGGTTACAACAAGTTACTATTGAAAGTGATTGCTCATGGTAATCGGTGACTTGCATAAGCGGAAACGAGGCCATAGTAATATCGGTCTTGTGTATGAGGATATTTATTCGTGATGTATGGTTTTTGTTGATGTCGAGTTTGTTTTTGCTAGACATGAATGTAATTGGGTTGCACATGAGTTTGCTCATGCAAACCCTTGGCTTGAAGCTCGCCGACTGTGGCTAGACGATTTACCAATGCACATTGATATGATTGCAAGAACGGAGTCTGGTATTTAATATAATTTAGCCCTTGTGGTTTTTCCAAAAAAAAATTTAAAAAATAAATTAGAGTTGTAAAAGAAATATGACATTAACTAACTAACTTTTGTGTAATTCAAGGCTATATATTTTTAAATGAACAAACTAATTGCACGGACAAATCTCAACAATACGATAAAATTACAAAACTAAAACAGATAAATCCGTGAATTTAACGGGTCACAAACCTAGTTGTTAGATCATAGACAAGTTACCTTAGATGAAGCTAAAAAAGAAAAGAAAACAGGGAAGAATAAAACTGCACCAGCCGGGAATCGAACCCGGGTCTGTACCGTGGCAGGGTACTATTCTACCACTAGACCACTGGTGCATTTGTCGACTACGTCTTTTAAGTAAGTTAATTATACGAATATTTCGATTTTTGGGGTAGACGGTTGTGCTATTAAAATTTTGGCTTGTGAGTTGTTAGAATAGTGCAATTTATCAAATTATCAGCATATTTCTATAGTTCATACAGCTCATTAGACCGTGTATAGCTGACTCATAAATTACGAGTTCAAACAATATGGATAAATGATTTAATGCATTTCATAAATTTGAAGCATGACTTCAAACTATTTCAAACCCGCTAACAGTCATTTTCCTTTACAATATACATACCAAAATCATGAATATGCATGATCTTACTGTTTTGTAATCCAAAACTTCATTTAATCACCTTTATAAGTGTACAATTGTTGCATGTGATTACTATGAACGGTTTGGTAATTGTTTTGTATTAACGGTTTATAATCTCGTTGCAAATTTGTAACATCGCGTCGGGATTAGTACTAGATGGCAAATTTGTATTATCGCGTTGGGAATTTGGGATTAATACTACACCGTTGTTAGCCGTAAAATGATAGTTAACCGAGTAAATATACTCGTTATTCATTAATAATTTAACGAAAAAATACTAATTAAGAAATACGCGTTATAACTTTGATGTTCATAGTGTTATTGTTACGATGTGTATGGAAAACTTTAGTGTCTGTCGAAACGAAAGGTAACGAGGGTACCATATTAAAATGTGTTGTAGTTTTGAATAAATCACCAACAAAATGAGGCCATCTCTCTATAATTTGTGTAGACTTAAAAAGATTAGCTTCCATTTGATGAAGATTAACTTAAAATTTGAGTGATTTATTTCTAATTGTACTCAATTTTTTTGTTCTTTTCCGGATTTAAAGAATTTGTTACCTAATGAACGTGATTATATACCCCTTCTGTGTCATCATTTTTTTAAACTTTGACTAAAATACTCCTCATAATGAATTAAAAAGGTAAACAAATGAACGAACCAAAGGGAGGTAGTTTCTATATCACTAGTCAGTTGTCACTACTACTCATCCTGTACCGTTGTGCAGTACTCTTACTGAACTTGGCTACTTATGCCAGGCGCGTGAGCATGTCTGATTACTCAATATAGGTATATTTCGTGATGGAAAACACTCGTGTTTTTGGAGTAAACCCTCTAGAATTAATCACGGCGTGATATTAAAAAATTTGTAGCGAAATTATAAAACTGTTATTACCGAATTATTACAAAACCGTTTTGTTCCAAACAATTATAAAACCATTATCCTGAAAGCATAGCAAAATCGAATACAAATCAGAAAATCTACTTGATACGTCCACATTGGGTAAGAAATCACGTACCCAAATTCGATATGCAAAATTTACGGATAATTACCTTCTAGTATTTTGCGATATTACAAATTTATACGAGATTACAAAACCGTTATTGCCGAATTATTACAAAACCGTGTGTACCGAACTATTATAAACCGTTGTACCGAAAACATAACAAAATCGACGACAATCCATGAAATCCTACCTGATACATCCACATTGGGTAAGAAATCATGTACCCAAATTCAATACGCAAAATCTGGTGTGCATTCAGTGCATCTTTCTGCACATTACAAGGTTGTTTGGTGTTATAAATAGTGTTTGTCATTTCATAGTTTCAACAAGAAATACATAAGCCCTTCAATAGTTCAAATTATGCTATACTATACCCGTTTTATGTAATATTAGTAAAATACCATCTTAGAGGTTACTAATCTATATCAACAACAAAATAAATCACAAAAAAAATAAAGAAAAGAATGAAAACGAAAATCCTTTTAGAGATAACTAGCATCATTGCTTAATCAAATCAGAGAATTATCGTAATGGTCACTCAAAGGTATAATTCTCATCAGTCTCTTTGATCAGATTAATGTTATGCTTTAATGATTTGTTATTAAAGGTGTAATGAAGGTACTATTTAAGTGTTTACTAACCTTGCATTCCTTTTCGGATTGTTTGTCGGTATTCCTTGCTTTTGGGCGGGTTTTGGGTTGGATTTTATTGTAAAACGAATTCGCGCCATTTGCTGTAATCAATGAATAATATATTTGATGATCCTATCACGAGGAGTATTAATTGTTGATCCAATGGCACGAACTCGAGTTACGCTTCTTAAAGTCTACCCAAGAAGGCGAAGGCTCACATTGGTTTAGCGTTGATATATCAAACGCCGTACCCAACATAAGTGATGTTATATCTTTCTAAGTGTACTAGATATTTCCTCAATTATATGTGAAATAATACTAAATAATTATCTATCGGTGGCTATTATTTACCTAGGTATTTTCGAATGTTATAGCTGCCTTCCTATTTTTCATAGGCGGGTGATTGTGAATTAGTGGTATAAAGGTAGCTATGGCGGTTCTTCATTGTCTAGAATTCCTTAGTGTATCAGCTGACTCCACACCCATAATGCTAAATAATAAGTATCTACGGACTATGGTGGCTTTCTTTGTCAACATTTTCCCATTGGGCCAGCTGCTTTCCAGGCAGGGCAGGAATAGAAGTGACAGAGGCATAATATTGAATAAGTCTATGTTGATGGCTTGTGCTTGTCAAGATTTTTCTATTGTGTCAGCTGCTTTTCAGGCATGGCGGGAATACAAGTGATAAAGACATAATGTTAAATAGTTATCTGTTGGTGGCTCATCTTTTGTCTAACATGATTCTGGTGTGTACCAATTGGTGAAAATCAATTGGGGAAAGGATTTTAGAAAAGGGTGAGCCACCAACAGATATTTATTTAATTAACATTACGCCATTGTCACTTGTATTCCCGTCGTACCTGGAAAGCAGCTGACGCAATAGGAAAATCTTGACAAGCACAAGCCACCAATAGATACATATTTAACATTATGCCTTTGTTACTTGTATTCACGCCTTGCCTGGAAAGCAACTGGCACAATGGGACAATGTTGACAGGAGAGCCACCTACATATTTAGCGTTATGCGTGTTGAAATCAGCTGGTACACTAGAGAATGCTAGGCAAGCAAGTGTCAAATAATTACCTATCTACCACTAATCCATAATCACCCATATGCCTATGGAAAATTGGAAGGCCGCTATCAGAGTCGAGTGTACTAGACAAGCACTAGCCACGATAGATAATCATTTGGTATTATTCTATATATGTCGTGGAAATAAGCTGATACATTCAGGAAGATATGACATCACTTATATTGGGTATCTCGTTTGATATATTTAACACTAACCAATGTGAGCCTTCGCCTTGTTGGGTAGGCCTTAAAAAGCGTAACTCAAGTTCTTACCATATCTATTTGATCAATAAGTAATACTCCTCGTGATAGGATAATCAAATATATTCTTTGATTACAACAAATGGCGCGGATTCTTTGACAATAAAATCCAACTCAATGCCCGACCAAAAGCAAGGTATACCTATGATAAACAACCAGACACAAGGTTAATAAACACTAAAATAGTACCTTCATTACACCATTAACAACAAATCATTAAAGCATACCATTAATCTGATCAAAGGGATAGATAAAAATTATAACTCGAGTAACCATTACGTTATTTCTGGGATTTGATTGAGCAATATTGCTAGTTACCCGTAAAAGGATTTTTCTCCTAAATCTTCTTCCTCTCCTCAATTTTTCTCCTTTTTTTCTTCCTTTTTTATCCCCTTTTAACAAAATTAGTATACCCAGTAACTAAAACTCGACAAAATGAAAATATTTGGTGTGATTAATTTGGAATTTGTCAAATTATAATGGGATTATTTGTATAATTTAATTGGACAACGAAAGAGGGTTAATCTTTTGTTTATTGAATTCCATTTTTAATTGTTTAAAGAAAGAGGAAGATTAATTAGAAGAAGAAGGAAGAAGAAGAGGCATAAGAAGAAAAGCAGAAGGAAGAAGCATAAGGAAGAAGAAGTAAGCAAAGGAAGAAGAAGCAAGAAAGTGCATTTTCGTGAAAATATAAGATTTTTCGTCGGAAAATCAATTTGGGTGAAATTTATAACCTATGAATATTGAGGGACTAATTTATTAAAAAAAATTAAAAGGAATTTTTAATAAAAAAAGTGGTATATAAAAGAGATTAATAATTAATTTACTCTAAAAGTTATAAATTTATAGCGTTCAACTTGTCCTTAATTTCCAATTTCTATATTATCATATATCTTACTATTGCAATAGCCAAAGTGCTGACTTGGCATCACAGAAAATTTCATTAGTCTTATGTGCCACAATTTCAGAGCTACTGCAAAATTTACGAAAATAAATTTAAAAAAATAAAAATTTAGAAAACCCGTGATCTTTCAGTTATTATGGAGATCTTCCAGTTATTATGGATGGATTATGGATTGCAATTAATTCCAAAAAAAAGTCAAATAACCGTGAAGAATAATTTCAAAACCGTCAGGAATATTTTTCATTCCATAATATCTGCAGTACGTGAAAATCATGGAATAATTATTTGCTAAACTAAATGCTAACTCTAAGCAATTATTTTAGAAATAGAAATATTATGGAATAATATTTTAAAAGGAGTAAGCAAGCTAAATCCCAGCAACACTGATCTTTTAGTTATTATTATAGATTGAAATTCATTCTAAAAAATTTTAAAAACCGTGAAGAATAATTTTAAAACCGTCACGAATAATTTTCATTCCATAATATCTGCAAAAGGCGAAAATATTGGAATAATTTCCTAAACTAAATACTAACTATAAACAAAACTTTTATAAATAGAAATATTATGGAATGAAATTTTAAAAATTACAACTCTACAAGTATCCTATTTCATATATGATTCTATAATTTCAAATCATATTATGGAATATTATGAAATGAAAGATTTCGTAAATCAAATTTAAAACACCGTGAAGAATATTGTTTTAAAAATAGAAAATAGAAATATTGTGGAATGAAATTGCAAAAACTGGAAGCATGTTAAATCCCAGCAACAGTATAATTGTATATATGAGTTACATATTTTTAAAATGGTGCAATGGGTAATTACTAATTAGAGGTGTACTAATTCTATTGTAAGTCTTGATCATCTTAATGAACAACTATATGATAGCTCATGTATACCGTCATACCGACATGTGTCATAAATAATTCGAAATTTATTTATACGTATATAATTAATCAGCTTTCTTTGATATTATTAAATACTATATTCATCTAAAGTTAAAAAATAAGTCACCGTAAATAATTAATTTGTTTATCTTCAATATTATTAACTATATTCATCTAAAATTTAAAAAACAGACCCGTGAATTTCAAGGGTTACAACCTAGTTGTATAATACTCCTGTTAGATTAGATTTGTCTGAAACGGTCTTACACGCCTATTTATGTCTTTTAAAAGTAGAAGATAGAGGCACTCACGTTATGAAATCATTGTTAGAGGGGATCACAAGAAGTGGCCTAAATTAAACCGAAATCGGAGAATTTAGGGATTAATTTTAAAAATCTAAAACTCGATCCATTATTGAAAAACCCATTCCCGATCAACTATTGAAAAACTGAATCACGGTCTGTTTTTTTCGGCTGAAATGAGCTGAATTGAATTAATTGGAATAAGCTTAAATGAACTAAATTGAGTGAAACTGAGGTGAAATGAATTTAGTTGAGTTAAAAATTAATTTTGTGAAGATATTAATTGAACATAATTGATTGAACGTAAATAAAACTTGACGAAATACAACCAAACAAAATTGAAAGGAACTGAAATTAAGCCAGAAAGAACATGACCTAAATCTACACCTAATCCATTCATATTCGAACCCGATCCAATGATATATTTTTAAAACATTAAGCTTTACTAAATTTGAAATAATTTTAATTTTATCATATCATAAAATGTTTTTATACAATCAAGTTAAGTTTCAGATATGATTTTTGATTACGAGGTGATTCGGTAAAAGATTTGAAGAAAGTACATAACTTATTGGGTTAGATATATATATATATATATATATATATATATATATATATATATATATATATATATATCGAATATAAATCGGGTTTGAATATAATATTTCCCCCATTCCATTGAATTTTATACATTTAATATTTTTGGCATTATTCCTAAGTTGAGTAAATTTTCGATACAACTTCTAATATATAGCATAAAAAAAATACTAGATCGTGTTTAAATTGAATTACCGAGTACATTATGAATATTAATTTTTTATAATTTTAATCAATATGTAACAAAAAATTTTAACAAAAGAAAACGATATTGGCAAACGTGAATAAAGAAAATTTATTGAATTCATCGGAATGGGGAAAGTAAATAATTAAATTGCATTTGAATTTTGAATCAAGTAAAACTTTATGCATTATCATCGGGGCTCCCAAATGATATTGCCATATTGGGAGTCCCAATATCATTCAAAATAATTCAAAAAAATCATGTAAAAAAGTGATTATTTTAATCGCACCCATTTTGTCTTAAAACCGAAAAGGAAAGTGCCTGATAGGTGGGTGGACTTCAGACCCATTAACTATGTAATGTGATTTATAAGATTGTTGCAAAAGTTCTAGCTAACCGATTAAAGGTATTCCTTGGTGAGATTGTGACGGAAAACCAAAGCGCTTTCGCACCAGGAAGGCTTATAACATATAACATTTTGCTTGCTTTTGAGATGTTCCATCATATGAAGAATGCAATAGGAGCGAGGGTCATATTGTCGTAAAACTCGACATGTCCATCGCCTACGATCGTGTGGAGTGGCGCTTCATGAAAGGAGTTAAGGGTAGTATGGGGTTCGATGCGCGGCGGGTAGACCGTGTTATGATGTGTGTTCGAACGGTCTCATATGAAGTTGTGGTTAGCGGGTCGCTAGGAGAAGGGTTTGTTCCTGAAAGGAGGCTCCGACAAGGGGATCTGTTATCACCATATCTCTTTATCCTGTGTGCCAAAGTTTTTCAAGTCTCCTTCGAAGGGCAAGCGAGAACAATGGTATTCATGGTATTCGTATAGCTCCGACGGCTCCGACAATAACGCATTTATTTTTCGCAGATGATAACATTTTATTTGTCAAAGCTAAGGAATCTGAAGTTATGATGGTCTAGAATATCATTCGTGATTATGAGAAAGCACGGGACAAGTTGTTAACTTTGATAAAACGACGGTCTCCTCTAGTAAAGGAACGTGTAGACGACGGCGAGATATATTTGCAGAGATTCTGGTAGTGCGGGTTGTGGAGATCCAAGAGCGGTATCTGGGTTTACCAACGGTGGTATGTAGGACACTCAAGAAAAATTGTCACCCGAATTGTGAGCGAGACAAATTGAGTAAAAAATTACAAGGATGGCGATGTTTGTTTCTTAGGAAGGAGGGTCGGGAAGTATTGATAAAGGTCGTGGCCCAATCTCTCCCGACTTATGCAATGAGTGTTTTGAAGCTACCGACAAATTTATGTGATAAAATACGGTCTCTTGTCTCAAACTTCTGGTGGGGATCAAAGGAAGGGAAGAGGAAGATGGCATGGGTGGCTTGGATAAGCTGTGTTTACCACAAGCGAAAGAAGGTCTGGGGTTACGAGTTTTCAACAAGTTCAATACGGCTCTTCTACGAAAACAAGCTTGGAGATTGATGACGGAGGAGGATGCGCTCATGGTTCGAGTCATGAAAGCTAAATATTTTTCGGGGAAAACGTTTTTGGAGGCTGAAATAGGAGCCCAGCCAAGCTTCACGTGGAGAAGTATATGGGAGTCCAAATATGTCATCAACTGAGGAGCTAGAATGCGGATTGGGAATGGAGTTAAGACTCGGGTATGGATGGACCCATGGATACCGAGAACAGAGTAAAGACGTGTTCTGTCACCGAGAGGAGATGCGCCTACTGAGATGAAGGTAGATGAGCTGCTGGTGAGCGATGGGGATAGACGGAATAAACAATTAATAACTGATTTGCTCCTTCCATTTGAGGCCGAAAGAATCCTTAGCATTAGAATCAGCGATACTAGGCCAGAGGATACATGGTGCTGGGACATGACCAGGGACGAGATTAACTCGGTGAAAACTGCTTACGGGAGGTTGGCAGAAGGTGTAGGAGAACAAGGGGAGCAGTCAGAGTATGCGCGCGAAAAGTGGCTATGGAATAAAATTTGGAAGGCACCGATTCTCCCCCGTATTAAATTTTTTTTCTGGCAACTATGTAGAGAGGCTGTGACGACTAGATGCAATATATCAAAGCGAATTCGAGGTGTCGACTAAACTATGCGGGATGCGACTAATGGAGAGTGGGCAACTCTAATGCGCGGGTGCTTGGCTCTATGGGAGGCCAGAAATAAGTTGCTTTTTGATGGAAAACCGTGGAGAAAGGTAAACGTGATTATCCGTGTTAAGGAGCTTATCAAGGAAATGGCGGAGGTTGACAGTAGCTCGATGACTCTGAATTCTATGCGAGATGGCGATGAGTAGCGCTGGCAAAAACCGCGACCGGATTGGCATAAAATAAATGTTCAAGCAGTATGGAAAGACGGGGTGGGGTAGGGGCTAGGAGTGGTGTGTCGTGATGAAACAGGGAAGGTTGTATGGGGAGTGATAGTTCAGGAGAGGAGACAAAGGGAGGTGCCGATGTTGGAGGCGGAGACGGTGTTATTGGGTTTGAAAGAGGCTAGAAGGATGGGGTTACAACAAGTTACTATTGAAAGTGATTGCCTCACGTTAATCGGTGACTTGCACAAGCGAAAACGAGGCCATAATAATATACCGGTCTTGTGTATGAGGATATTTATTCGAGATGTATGGTTTTTGTTGATGTCGAGTTTGTTTTTGCTAGACTTGAATGTAATAGGGTTGCACATTATGAGTTTGCTCATGCAAACCCTTGGCTTGAAGCTCGCCGACTGTGGCTAGACGATTTACCAACGCACATTGATATGATTGCAAGAACGGAGTCTGCTATTTTAATATAATTTAACCCTTGTGATTTTTCCAAAAAAAAAATTTAAAAATAAATTAGAGTTGTAAAAGAAATATGACATTAACTAACTAATTTTTGTGTAATTCAAGACTATATATTTTTAAATGAACAAACTAATTGCTCGGACAAATCTCAACAATACGATAAAACTACAAAACTAAAACAGATAAATCCTTGAATTTCACGGGTCACAAACCTAGTTGTTAGATCATAGACAATTTACCTTAGATGAAGCTAAAAAAGTAAAGAAAACAGGGAAGAAAAAAACTGCACCAGCCGGGAATCGAACCCGGGTCTGTACCGTGGCAGGGTACTATTCTACCACTAGACCACTGGTGCATTTGTCGACTACGTCTTTTAACTAAGTTAATTAGAGGAATGTTTCGATTTTTGGGTGTAGACGGTTGTGTTATTAAAATTGGGTTATGCTCTTTCATAAACAAAATTTACTCAATTATCAACACACTTTACCTAATTACCCTTCTCATTTTTGCCACTTTCTTTTCTCTATATTGTCATCCACTCATTCTCTCTCTAATCCTTCCTTCTAAAAAACCCACAAACACAGCAAAGTACTACAACCAGCAACCACCACTTCAAAAGTTGTCTATCGGTCGAAACAAAAAATTGCGATTGATAATCAGTCGGAAAGCTGTGAGAACAATACTAAAATCATATCATCGGAAATTGTGGGTCAGAAAACTTGTGTTTCCTTGTAGTGTTTGCTTCCTTCAATCACCACCCTACTGTGTCCCTTCTTCACCACGCCAACCGGAATCTGACTCAAAGATACGCCGTTACCCCACCGCGCCCCTTCCTTGCAGTCAGCCCCTGCCAAGCGACCACCACACCTTCCCCTAATTGAAAATTCTAAGACCTAATTGAAACTTAATCCCAATAAAGAGATTAATGTAATTTATTGATGAAATGAAGAACTTAGTTGTTTGATATAAGTTTTGAGATCTATAATTGAATATTTTTTGGCAGAATTTGATTAAGGGTTGAAGGGGAGAAATTAAGGAGAATTTTGGTTTCCTTTTAGATGGAAAAGGGGAGAGGTTGGAAAAATTATGAAAAAATGTTTATAAATGAGTAATTTGTGTTTATGAAAGAGTAATTACGTTAAAATTTTCACAAATTCTTATTTCCAACGACACTATCCGTCGCAAGCTTATGACGGATACCGTTTTCTCTCACAAAATACCCATTTTTTTCTCTCCAACACTATTCATGTGGTCCCTTTCTCCACTAACTCATTTTGTATCAATTTTATCTCACAAAATATCTGTCACAAATGTCGATCCGTCGCAAGCAAGACTTACTAAAAAATTTTGGCTTGTGAGTTGTGAGAATAGTGCAATTTATCAAATTATCAGCATATTTCAATAGTTCACATAGCTCATTAGACCGTGTATAGCTGACTCATAAATTACGAGTTTAAACAATATTGAGATAAGAGTCCTTTTAATTGGGCGTGATTGAGAAAGTATCAACATTCAATGAAACATAAATAATAAATCATATCGAAATTAAATTTTACATTATTGATCCTATAATTATAAATTTTTCACTCTCTAACCCACCAGCAATATGAGGTCTATGAACATGAACAAAATTAATTATTAATAAATATTTTAATGTAATTTTTTTAATAATTTAGTGTAGTTGTTATGTGGAAAAAAATTTAAATGCTTAAATTTGCCTTTTAATTAGATTAGATTGTATAGATAAATTGTGTACTAAATTTTCTATATAAAACTTGAACGCCCCTTTGTTATCTAGGCATATGAAGTTAGTGAGAGAAGACAAAAGGATAAATTAATGCATAATGTTTGATTATTATTATTCTTTTTTTGGAATGATAAATTCTCCACTATAAAGACTTTATAACATACTCCGTATTTTCTAATTAAATTAGAGGCTTTTTATCTCAATATATTATTTCTTATAAATCATATTTTTTAATAGCAGCATATTTATGAAGTTTAATAAATGTTAGTCTTGATATATCGTTTGTACCAATTTGCCAAAAAACTTAAATTTTGCAAAAAAAAAGATAAGTTAATTAAGTTAAATGGTAACCTACAATAAATGGTGAGGGAAACCAAAAAAACTATATTATTAAATAAAATAAATAAAAGTTAAATAAATATGTAGGTTTATAGCAAAATTTAGGAAAGGAAAGTAAATAGTTTGTATTAATTTATTTTTTGGGTTTAATTTGCAACTAATATTTTTTATTTTTATTTTGTATTTTTAAGCATGTGATACATGATTTTAAATATGACTTTTTAATAACACATGACATACTAAAATACTTAGTATTGTCTTTTTAACATCAATGTTCAAAAGTCATGAACCTTGATTGATATTTATGTCTATCTTAAATTTGATTACAATAGAACAAAACGCTCAAAAAGCATAAAACGTATCATCAATTGTTTACATTTTTTTATAGGGACAAAATTTGTAAGAATAATTTTTCCTATCCATATCGTTAATAGTATTGTATGGGTCACTTATATGTCTTATCTATCTATTCACATCAAGTTAAGTGTATTAAGGTTTTAAATTAATTAAATAATTTATTTATTTTTATGTAAGTTTCATTGTTCGGTTGTAAAATATTCATCACATTTTCAAACTTTATCGTATCGTTTGTTTTGTTAAAATTTAAGGGCTATCAAGATTTATGGTATTAATAATTAGTCTTGTATTTTTATAATAGGATTAATTGATAGAAATACTCCGAACTATGGGTGAACTACTCAAAATACTCTGAACTTTACTTTAACTACCAATATAACCAACTAATGCCCTTATTTGCTTTGAGTAGAATATGTAGTTTTGTTAACTTATTGTAGCATGTCTTAATGGTGTAATTAGGTGAATAGATTAACATAGAAGTAAAAAGAGAACGACGGGTTAAAGAAGGGTTAAAAATGTATTCACTTATTTAGCAGGTAACAGGTCATATATTATAATAAAAGCGAATGAGACCATTAGTTTGTTATATTGGTAGTTAAAATAAAGTTTGTAGTATTTTGAGCAGGACACCCATAGTTCAGAGTATTCTTATCTATTAATCCTTTATAATATTGTATAAATAATAGATAGGCATGCATGTTGATATTTTACAATATTGTATAAATAAATGAATAATCTAGTAATCCATAAGGATGAATTATGTATTAACCAATATAAAAATGACACTTGGATTAAAATTAAATACTTTAAGTATCATTTTAACTATATTGTATGCATAAATATTAATAATAATGTAAATTTAGCTATTAATCATGTCAATAAGATTTATTTTATTCAACCTGTTAATATAATTGAGATCCTTGCAACTCCAATTTAATAATATGAGAGCTATTTTTCAAAGGAAAGTAATGAACAAAAATAACACAAGCAAAAATAAAACATACATTTTATTTAAAGTTTATGAAATACTATTTTTTTTTCATGAAACTAAAAATAATTAATCATTAACATTTATATTATCAAACTTGTAGTTAGTTTATAATATAACATTGAGGAAAATAGAGGGAGTATTTGTTTAAGCAATTATAATATTTATCCCTTCTTCACATAATTCTCTCTTTCCAATGAATCATCCCTACAAAAAAAATACACTGAGCGATTAATAACAAACAAAATGGTGGAATTTGATTTATTTAATATTAACCTTATGATTATATTAGTTTAAATTTTCCCTTAAGTAATAAAAAAATTGGACATTGAATCATAAAAATGTAAGTATATTTACCTTTAAATCGCACAACTTCACAAATACTGATAGCCCCTAAATAACAACAAAACAACATATATGTGAAGTTAAAAATATGCGATTATACTTCATAACCAATAAAACTTAAAAATCTATTAATTTAACACCTTAATAATACATGTACAATGATAAGAATGATTATTTACACATACAATTCTCTCGGTGATGGAGTAACCAAAATTTTGGCTCACAAATGTTGTCTTCTATCAAATATTTATAGCTAGTTGATGATGCATTTTATGACTTTTGGGCGACTTATTATTATTATTATTATTATCAAATTTATTATATACATAAATATGTAGCAATGTTTATGACTTTTAATCATCCCTTTTCATTATTAGCAAATTAAATCTAGACATAAATATATAGTATGGAGAAATGAAATGTAAAAGTTTTGCTTTAAATATTTTTTCCTTTTTTTATATATATATATTTTTTACATAATTCACCTTGCATGGGAGTTGTTTAATCATTCTTTGCCTTGACTTTATTTAAATAGTATATTTATAGATTTATATATATTCAATTTACTAAAATTATATCTAATTTAGAGAAATTGAGCAAAGATATAGTAAAAAAAACGAAAGAGAAAATTGCACATATAAACAAAAATAAACTATTAATTTAACACCTTAATAATACATTTACAATGATAAAAATGATTATTTACACAAATAATTCCCTCGATGATGGAATAACTTAAATATTGGCTTGAATTTTGGCTCACATATCTTGTCTTCTATCAAATATTTATAGCTAGTTGGTGATGCATTTTATGACTTTTCGGCGACTTATTATTATTATTATCAAATTTATTATATACATAAATATGTAGCAATGTTTTATGTGACTTTTAATCATCCTTCATTATTATCAAATTAAATATAGACATAAATATATAGTAGGGAGAAATGAAATATAAACGGTTTGCTTTAATTATTTTTTCCCTTTTTGATATATTTTTTTTTACATAATTTACCTTGCATAAGAGTTGTTTAATCATTCTTTGTCTTGCCTTTTATTTATTTGTATATTATATTTATAGATTTATATATATTCAATTTAATGAAATTATATCTAATTTAAAGAAAATGAGCAAATACATAACAATAAAACGTGAGAGAAAATTTCACATATAAACAATTTAAAATTAGAGAGATTTAAATTTTTATTTATCGATAAACCTATTCTAATTTTAAGAAATTAAACGACCAATATTTTCATGTTAAGTATGTTATTATAGTCTCTTTATATTTATAAATTATTTATTACTTTATAAACGATGAAAAATTAGAATTATGTGATATTTAACTATTGCTTAAAATTTCCTAACAATAAATGTCGAAATTTAAAATCTATTATGAATTTTGATTTTTATTTGTTGTTTAATTTACCTAAAAATTAAAAGGTAAAAGTTTAATCTTTGCTATGCTATTGTAATTAATCTTTTAGAATTTTTTTCTAGTTTTTTCCCTTTTAAATAAGAAATAACAATGTGACTTGTAGGCTTTAATGGTGAAATAAAATACTTTTGACTTGTTTTTTTATTATCTTATTTTATAGATTTATAGATATATGAATTAAATGAATTTTATATAATAAATTGTTAGTCCATGTCACATTAATTCGCCATGTCACATTAAAATGTTTCATCTCACATTATTTTAGTTGGCCTTTTACTTAGATTTTATAGATTTAATTTATACATAAATAGGGATCAAAGAGAAAATGTTAAATATTTACTTTAATATACATAAAAATGTAGTATAGTTTTATTACTTTTAAGCATTATTTTTTCATTATTATAAAGTTATAAAATTAGAGAATGTAAATTTTTATTTGAAATTTAAACTATTATAATTTTAAAAATTAAAAGGCTAATATTTAATGTTAAGCATGTTATTATTTGCCCTTAATATTTACAAATTTTTATTTTTTTATAAACGGCGTAAAAATTAGAATTATATGATATTTATTTTTCGCTTGAAATATTCTAACAATAAATATCGATATTTTAAATTTTTTAGGAATTTTGATTTTTAATTGTTATTTAATTTATCTAGAAATTTAAAAAGTCAAAAGGTTAATGTTTGCTATGCTATTTACATTTAATGTTCTAATTTTTTTTTCTTGTTTTCATTTTAAATAAAAAATGATGACGTGGCTCCATGTCACGTATAATAAATGACGTGGCTTTTTGATAATGGTAGGTGGCTTTGTCTACGTGGCATTTTATGTTACCTTTTAATAGTATTGTATTGTATATATTAGACTGTTTCGATTTTTGGGTGTAGACTGTTGTGGTATTAAAATTGTGGCTTGTGAGTTGTGAGAATAGTGCAATTTATCAAATTATCAGCATATTTCTATAGTTCATACAGCTCATTAGACCGTGTATAGCTGACTCATAAATTACGAGTTCAAACAATATGGATAAATGATTAAATGCATTTCATAAATTTGAAGCATGACTTCAAACTATTTCAAACCCGCTAACACCCATTTTCCTTTACAATATACATACCAAAATCATGAATATGCATGATCTTACTGTTTTGTAATCCAAAACTTCATTTAATCACCTTTATGAGTGTACAATTGTTGCATGTGATTACTATGAACGGTTTGGTAATTGTTTTGTAATAACAGTTTTACAATCTCGTCGCAAATTTGTAACATCGCATCGGGATTAATACTAGATGGCAAATTTGTATTATCGCGTTGGGATTAATACTAGACCGTTAGCCGTAAAATGATAGATAACCGAGTAGAAAAATATACTCGGTATTCATTAATAATTTATCGAAAAAATACTATTTAAGAAATACCCGTTATAACTTTGATGTTCATAGTGTTATTGTTACAATGTGTATGGAAAACTTTAGTGTCTGTCGAAATCAAAGTAACGAGGGTGACATATTAAAATGTGTTGTAGTTTTGAATAAATCACCAACAAAATGAGACCGTCTCTCTAAAATTTTTGTAGACTTAAAAAGATAAGCTTCTATTTGATGAAGATTAACTTAAAATTTGAGTGATTTATTTCTAATTGCACTCAATTTATTTGTTCTTTTCCTGATTTGAAGAATTTGTTACCTAACGAACGTGATTATATACCCCTTCTGTGTCAATCATTTTTTTAAACTTTGACTAAAATACTCGTCATAATGATTTAAAAAGATAAACAGATGAACGAACCAAAGGGAGGTAGTTTCTATGTCACTAGTCAGTTGCCACTACTACTCATCCTGTACCGTTGTGCAGTACTCTTACTGAACTTGGTCACTTATGCCAGGCGCATGGGCATGTTCGAGTACTCAATATAGGTATATATCGTGATGGAAAAAACTCGTGTTTTTGAAGTAAACACCCTAGAACTAATCACGGCGTGATATTAAAAAATTTGTAGCGAAATTATAAAATTGTTATTACCGAATTATTACAAAACCGTTTTGTTCCAAACAATTATAAAACCATTATCCTGAAAACATAACAAAATCAAATACAACTCAGAAAATCTACTTGATACGTCAACATTGGGTAAGAAATCACGTAACCAAATTCGACATGGAAAATTTACGGATAATAACCTTCTAGTATTTAGCAATATTACAAATTTGTACGAGATTACAAAACCGTTATTGCCGAATTATTACAAAACCGCTTGTACCGAACTATTATAAACCGTTGTACCGAAAACATAACAAAATCGAGTACAATCCACGAAATCCTACCTTATACGTCCACATTGGGTAAGAAATAAGTACCCAAATTCAATACACAAAATCTGGTGTGCATTCAGTGCATCTTACTGGTCATTACAGGGTTGTTTGGTGTTATAAATAGTGTCTGCCATTTCATAGTTTCAACAAGAAATACATAAGCGCTTCAATACTTTAATCTATTCCATACTATATCCGTTTTATGTAATATTAGTAAAAAACCGTCTTAGGGGTTACTACTTACTACTCTATATCAACAACAAAATAAATCACAAAAAAAATTAAGAAAATAATGAAAAAGAAAATCCTTTTAGAGATAACTAGCACCATTGCTTAATCAAATCAGAGAATTTCGTAATGGTCACTCAAAGGTATAATTCTCATCAGTCTCTTTGATCAGATTAATGTTATGCTTTAATGATTTGTTATTAAAGGTGTAATGAAGGTACTATTTTAGTGTTTACTAGCCTTGTGTTCCTTTTCGGATTGTTTGTCGGTATTCATAGCTTTTGGTCGGGTATTGGGTTGGATTTTATTGTAAAAGAATTCGCGCCATTAGTTGTAATCAATGAATAATATATTTGATGATCCTATCACGAGGAGTATTACTTGTTGATCCAATGGCAAGAACTTGAGTTACGCTTCTTAAAGTCTACCCAAGAAGGCGAAGGCTCACATTGGTTTAGCGTTGATATATCAAACGCCGTACCCTATATAAGTGATGTTATATCATTCTAAGTGTACCGACTTATTTCCACAATTATATGTAAAATAATAATAAATAATTATCTATCGGTAGCTATTATTTGTCTAGGTATTTTCAAATGTAATAGTTGCCTTCCTATTTTTCATAGGCATTTTCGAATGTAATAGCTGCCTTCCTATTTTTCATAGGCATATTGGTGATTGTGAATTAGTGGTATATGTGGGTAGCTATGGCGGCATTTGCTTGTCTAGCATTCCCTAGTGTATCAGCTGATTTCCACACCCATAATGCTAAATAGGTATCTATGGACTATGGTGGCTCTCTTTGTCAACATTTTCCCATTGTGCCAACTGCTTTCCAGGCAGGGCGGGAATATAAGTGACAAAGGCATAATATTAAATAGGTCTATGTTGATGGCTTGTGCTTGTCAAGATTTTTCTATTTTGTCGGCTGCTTTTCAGGCGTGGCGGGAATACAAGTGATAAAGGCATAATACTAAATAGTTATATGTTGGTGGCTTATACACGTCTAATATGATTATGGTGTGTATCAATTGGTGAAACTCAATTGGTGAAAGAATGTGAGACATGCATCAGCCACCAACAGATAACTATTTAAATTAATATTACGCCATTGTCACTTGTATTCATGTCGTACCTGGGAAGCAGCTGACGCAATAGAAAAATCTTAACAAGCACAAGCCACCAATAGATACCTATTTAACATTATGCCTTTGTCACTTGTATTTACGCCTTGCATGGAAAGCAACTGACACAATGGGAAAATGTTGACAGGAGAGCCACCTACATATTTAGCATTATGCGTGTTGAAATCAGCTGGTACACTAGAGAATGCTAGGCAAGCAAGTGCCACAATAATTACCTATCTACCACTAATCCGTAATCACCCATATGCCTATGGAAAATTGGATGGCGGCTATCAGAGTCGAGTGTACTAGACAAGCACTAGCCACGATTGATAATTATTTGGTATTATTCCATATATGTCGTGGAAATAAGTTGGTACATTCAGGAAGATATGACATCACTTATGTTGGGTATGTCGTTTGATATATTTAACACTAACCAATGTGAGCCTTCGCCTTGTTGGGTAGGCCTTAAGAAGCGTAACTCAAGTTCTTGCCATACCTATTGGATCAATAGTAATACTCCTCGTGATAGGATCATCAAATATATTCTTTGATTACAACAAATGGTGCGGATTCTTTTACAATAAATCAAACTCAATGCCCGACCAAAGCAAGGTATACCTATGATAAACAACCGGAAAAGAGACACAAGGTTAGTAAACACTAAAATTGTACCTTCATTACACCTTTAACAACAAATCATTAAAGATTAACATTAATCTGATCAAAGAGATAAATAAAAATTATACCTTGAGTGACCATTACGTTATTTCTGTGATTTGATTGAGCAATGATGCTAGTTATCCGTAAAAGGACTTTTCTCCTCAATCTTCTTCCCCTCCTCAATTTTTCTCCTTTTTTTATGCCTTTTGGTATCCCCTTTTAACAAAATTAGTATACCCATTAACTAAAACTCGACAAAATGAAAACATTTGGTGTGATTAATTTGGAATTTGTCAAATTATTATAATGGGATTATTTGAATAATTGAATTGGACAACAAAAGAGGGTTAATCTTTTGTTTATTGAATTCGATTTTTAATTGTTTAAAGAAAGAGGAAGATTAATTAGAAGAAGAAGCATAAGAAGAGAAGCAGAAGGAAGATGCATAAGGAAGAAGAAGCAAGCAAAGAAAGAAAATAAACACACAAGTGCATTTTCGTAAAAAAATAAGATTTTTTGCCGCAAAGTCAATTTAGGTGCAATTTATAACCAAAGAATATTTTGAGAAAGTATTTATTAAGAAAAATTTAAAAGAAATTTTTCTAGAAAAGTGGTATATAAAATAGAGTAATTATTAATTTACTCTAAAATTTATTAAGTTATGGCGGTCAACTTGTTCTTAGTTTCCAATTTCTGTATTATAACACTCCTGTTAGATTAGATTTGTCTAAAACGGTCTTGCACGGCTATTTATGTCTTTTTTTAAATTAGAAGGAGAGGCACTTATGTTATGAAATCACTGTTATTTGGGATCACACTTGTGGTCGAAATTAAACCGAAATTGAAGAATTTATGGATTAAGTTTAAAATACTCATATTCGATCCATTATTGAAAAACTCATACCAGATCAACTATTGAAAAAGTGAACTAAGGTCATGTTCTTTTCGGTTAAAACGAGCTGAATTGAATTAATTGAAATATGGCTTAATTAAACTAAATTGAGTGAAACTGAGGTGAAGTGAATTTAGTTGAGTTAAAATTGAATTTTGTGAAAAGATTAATTGAACAAAATTGATTGAAGGTAAATAAAACATAACGAAATACAACCAAGTAAATTGAAAGAGACTGTAATTAAGCCAGAAAGAACATGACCTAATCTACACCTAATGCATTCACATCCGAACCCGATCCAATTATATATTTTTAAAACATTAAGCTTTACTAAACTTGAAATAATTTAATTTGATCATATAATAAAATGTTTTTATACAATCAAGTTAAGTTTCAGATATGATTTTGGATTACGATGTGATTCGGATAATAGATTTGAAGAAAGTACATTACTTATTGGGGTATAGATATTTTGAATATAAATCGGTTTGAATATAATATTTCCTTCATTCCATTGAATTCTATACATTTAATATTTTTGGCATTGTTCATAAGTTGAGTAAATTTTCGATACAACTTCTAATATATAATATAAAAGATAGTAGATCTTGTTTAAATTGTATTATCGAGTACATTGTGAATATTAAATTTTTATATATTTAATAAATATGTAACTAATAATTTTAACGAAAGAAAACGATATTGACAAACGTGAATAAAGCAAATGTATAAAATTCATGGGAATGAGAGAAGTAAATAATTAAATTGCATTTGAATCAAGTAAAACTTTATCCATTATCATCAGTGCTCCCAAATCATATTGGGAGTCCCAATATCATTTAAAATAATTCAAAAAAAATCACGTGAAGAAGTGTTCATTTAAAAATAAATTAGAGTTGTCAAAGAAATATGACATTAACTAATTAACTTTTGTGTAATCCAAGATGATATATTTTTAATGAACTAAATAATTGGTTGGACAAATCTTAACAATATGATAAAATAATAAAACTAAAACAGATAACGCCGTAAATTTTACTGGTCACAAACCTAGTTGTTACCTTAGATGAAGCCAAAAACAGTAAAGAAAATAGGGAAGAAAAAAAATTGCACCAGCCGGGAATCGAACCCGGGTCTGTACCGTGGCAGGGTACTATTCTACCACTAGACCACTGGTGCTTTTGTTGTCTACGTCTCTTAACTTAGTTAATTAGAAGTATGTTTGGAGTTTTGGGTGTAGACAGTTGTGCCTTGTAAGAATAGTGCAATTTATCAATTTATCAACATATTTCTATAGTTCATACAGCCCATTAGACTCTGTATAGCTGACTCATAAATTACAAGTACAAACAATGGATAAATGCATTTTATAAATTTTAAGTAAGCACAACTTCAAACTATTTCAAACTGACCGCTAACACTCATTTTCCTTTACAAGATATATACCAAAATCATAAATATTCATGATCTTACTCTTTTGTAGTCCAAAATCGCATTTAATTACAGGGTACAATTGTTGTATGTGATTTCTATGAACGGTTTGGTAATTGTACTCATCTACTATCGCTTTAGCTATCAACACGTGGATGTCCTTTCAACTCGTTTGACGACTTGACGAGTGAAAAAAATGGAATAAAGTTGATGATTACTCGTAACATTTAACAGCATGACACAGAAAAGTAAAAAGTGGGAGCTTGGCGATGGTGTTGTGGTGAATTGGTGATGTACAGCTAAATGCCATGGCGCACACTGATTAGATGACTATTATTGCTACAATTGAGGTACTTTAACGTAATGGAATAAAAGCAATTGACATTCCACATCTCCACCTTCTTTTTTTGGTGCTCAACTGCTCATCGTCAATCATACAAAATCAACATCAACTTTCTTGCTGCCACTACATCTCACACATAGATGTAGGTTGTTAGTTGTTACTAATTCTTACATGTGTCGACTCAAATCTAATTTATTAAAGCAACAACCACAGAGTTGAGGTGTCGACTCAAATCTAATTTACTAGTTTTAAACCCGTGTAAATTGCAAGGGTAAGCTTTCAAAAATTTGCTACTATACGAAAATGTAAATATTTGAGATTAGTTTGTACAACAATTATTATCTCCTTCTAAATTTAATTATGTTTGGAAATAAATTTTAAAGTAAAGTAGTAAAATAACTTTCTTTTTTTGTTAACAAATTTAATTTGCATATGTAATAATTGTGTTATAAAGTCATATTTAAGGCTATACAGAAGTGAATTAAAAAATTTATTTGCAATTAACATAAATAATACTTTAGGGTCAATTAAGTAAGTACTTCTAATATAATATGTCATTTTCTCGGCTACTGTTAACTTTTACTATGTTTTGTTACTTGAGCGGCTTTAAAAAAGTTTGTCTTGTATAAGATGAAATAAAATTACCAGCTGGGGCGATGACCACTTGGCCACTGCAGCTCCCGAAGGGGTGGCTTACATGGTCCATGTGGTGGTGCGGGAATGCATGGGCCCGGGGGATTAAACCCCTCTTCATAAAAAAAAAGATGAAATAAAATAATTTGGATAAAAATTAACACGGAATTAGTGGAAATGCATGAATCTGAATAATTGCACACCTGTACAAATTGTTACACCCGTTTTCATTTGGTGAAACTCGTGCATATTTAAAGTATAAATTTTGACCCATGGTTCATTAAGTACAAAGCTCTAATTAGTAATCAGGGACAAAAGTAAAATTTTGACCCGTGCACGTTTAAATTGAAATAGTCAAATATTTAATTGTTAATCCTTAAACCCGTGCAATTAACATATAATATTTAAATAAATATATAGTAACTAAAAGTAAACGATAATGTTACATACTTCTAATTATATAAATAATCATTTATATTCAAACTACCTAAACAAACAATAAAAATATATATCTCATTTAGTTCAAAACTTCTATTTAAATACAAACATAACAAAGACGTGGTCAAACTGCAAGGATGTAACGCCCGTAATAAAATAAATATTAATATATTAGAATGAAATCAAATCGGATGGAATAACGAGTACGTTTTATTTATATATAAAAGAAATATAACTTGAAAATTTATTTATTACAAGGCGTCACCGCCGTATTTCCTGTACTGGAAATACAAGGCTACAAGATCTACTCAGCAACTCTTATATTACATACTAATCATATCCTGAGTTTTAAATTTATAATGAACTCACTCCCTCGGTTCCCCAGCACAGAAACCTGAAAATAATTTGAATAAACAAAATCAGTCAACACTGACTGAATATGATCTCAGTTACCTTCAATGGTCCTAATTAAATAATTCTTATTTAATTATTACCCGTACCAGTCCATTGTCAATGGGGATACCCTGTCATTTTATCATAACATGCAAGATATTGAATACCGGTTTACCATTACTGAAATGAGACACATTACGGAGTAAAAACTCCCCTGGGCTATGCCCTCATCTATGTACACAGGATCCCAGATCTTAGACCTGTGTAAACCCCTGACACTTTCGTCAGTAATAACCAGAACCTTAGTTCTTATGAGGCCGTGCCCCCTTCCATGTACATAGGTTAAAATTTGTAATGTCATCTCTTTCTGTAATAGTATCCCGAATGCTACAATTGGCCAATTATACATTATAAGGAAAAATATGTAATCACACATTTTAAATCCTATCTTTACGAAATGTATATATCATGATTATAAAAAAGAAAGACGTAATTAATATTATATTATATCGAACGAAAATATAACATGAGACGGTATAACAAACCTATGATGAAATTAACAATAGAATTGATAATAACCGCTTATTTCTAAGTCCTTATTTTACTATATTTAAAGGTAAATAATTACTTTTATCGATGAAGGGTCTGAAATCATACCTTATTATTAATTAGGTAGATAAACTATGGATGATTATTGATTATTACGTCTTTTGCGTTATCTTTCTTCTTATCTCTTTTTTTTTTGTTTTACTTGTACATGTAAAGTTTGGGGGGGGTAGATGGCTTATATAGTGTAGTATGTCGGTTTATATTTATTTATTTTTTTACTACCTTTGTCAAGTGGTAAGCTTTGTCAAGTGGTAAGCTTTGTCAAGTGGTAAGTTATAAGTTGACAAGTAGAAATTTGTTTTCTTAACTTTTAAGTTATATTTTTTTCATACTTATCTTACCAAATTACTTTTATACTATAATACGTACTCTTGAACAATTACATTTATAATAAGGGTAAATATTAAATTGTATAAATTCGTAAATGAGGTACACGGAGTATAAAGTACGAAATGTCTTATTTAAGACTAACTATTTCTCGTCTGAAATAAGACTTATTAGTATAAGGTATACTACAGGTTCGTCGTATATTATTATACGTTATAATATTAATAAAGTTCTATAGTATTAATAAAATATATATATATATATATATATATATATATATATATATATATATATATATATATATATATATATATATATATATATATATATATATATATATATATATATATATTCGGTTTATTACATCCTACCCTCCTTAAAATAAGTTTCGTCCCGAAACTTGAATTACCTTGTTTTAGAACAAATGAGGGTACTTGTTTTTCATTTCCAGCTCGGTTTCCCATGTTGCTTGTGACATATCATGGCGAGACCATAAAACTTTCACCAATGGAATAGTTTTATTACGAAGAATTTTCGCCTTTCGATCTAAAATTCGAATTGGTAACTCCTCATAGGTAAGATCTTCCCTAACTTGTAAAGGTGGTATGTTAATAATATGACTTGGATCAGAGACATACTTCCTTAATAGTGAAACATGGAAAACGTCATGTATCCTTGACAATTCTATCGGAAGATGAAGTCGATATGCCACATTCCCAACTCTTTCATTTATTTCAAAAGGCCCTATGTATCTAGGACTTAATTTTCGTTGTCTCCCAAAACGTACTACTCCTTTAGTAGGTGATACCTTGAGAAATACAAAATCGCCCTTTTGAAATTCTAATGGTCGTCTTTTAAGGTCAGCATAGCTCTTTTGACGACTTTGTGTGGCTCTCATTTTCTCTTGTATGATTCTTACTTTATCTGTTGTTTCTTGTATCAGATCTGGTCCAATTATTTTGGATTCATCAATATCACTCCAACATAATGGTGTTCTACACCTTTGTCCATAAAGAGCTTCATATGGAGCCATACCAATACTAGCATGATAACTGTTATTGTAAGAAAATTCTATTAAGGGTAAATGTTGCTCCCATGATCCTTGAAAATCTAAAACACATGATCTTAATAAATCTTCCAAGGTTTGGATGGTTCGCTCAGTCTGACCATCTGTCTGTGGGTGGAAGGCAGTAATAAAGTTAAGCTTAGATCCCATTGCGGTTTGAAAACTTTTCCAGAATCTAGCTAAGAAATTTGTATCTCTGTCTGATACAATGGTTGTGGGAACCCCATGTAATCTCACTATTTCTTTTATGTATTTCTTAGCTAATTGTTCTGAGTTCCAAGAAGTCTTCGTGGCTAAAAAGTGAGCACACTTAGTTAGTCTATCTACTACTACCCATATTTCATTCATTCCTTGGAATGTTACGGGTAATCCTGTCACAAAATCCATCGCAATTGATTCCCATTTCCAAGTAGGAATATCTAGGGGTTGTAAAAGTCCTCCGGGTCTTTGATGCTCTATTTTTACTTGTTGACATGTCACACATTTTGAAACGAAATCTGCTATTTCTTGCTTCATATTGCTCCACCAAAATGTATGCCGAACATCCTTGTACATCTTGTTTCCCCCGGGATGTATCGAGTATCGTGACTTATGTGCTTCATTCAAAATCTTTTCCTTAATACTTTCTGAATTTGGTACACAAATGCGATTTTGAAACCAAAGCGACCCATCTTCTTGAATTACAAAACCTGGTGCTTTTCCTTTTTGTAAGTCTTTTCGAATTTTCTCAATTTGGGGATCTGTTCCTTGGGCTGTTTTTATTTCATCTTTCAAGGTTGGTCTTATTTCTAAGGTTGCCATATAACCACTTAGATCACCAATAACCATTTCTATATCCAGTATTTTCATGTCTTGCTGGATACGAGGTTCCTTTACCGTAAACATGTTTAGGATGGAAAAAGGTTTCCGACTAAGTGCATCAGCTACCACATTAGCTTTCCCTGGATGATATTGAATATCTAAATCATAATCTTTGATAAATTCAAGCCATCTACGTTGTCTCATATTTATCTCTTTTTGGGTAAAAAGGTATTTCAAGCTCTTATGATCAGTATATATCCGGCACGAAATTCCGTAGAGATAATGTCTCCAAATTTTCAAAGCAAAAACCACCGCAGCAAGCTCTAAATCATGAGTGGGATAATTTTGCTCATGTGCTTTCAACTGTCTAGAAGCATAGGCAATTACCTTTCCATTCTGCATTAATACACAACCTAACCCTAGTTTTGAGGCGTCGCTGTATACTTCTAATCCATCGATGCCATTTGGTTGTGTAAGAATAGGGGCAGACGTGAGCCTATTTTTCAGTTCGTAAAATGCTTCCTCACACTTTTTATCCCATAAAAACTTGGTACTTTTTCTGATAAGATTTGTAAGTGGTTGGGTTATTTTAGAAAAATCTTTCACAAAACGACGATAGTATCCTGCTAATCCCAAAAAGCTACGTACTTCAGCAACATTCTTGAGTGCTGGCCATTGGGTGATCGCCTCAATCTTTTGAGGGTCAACCTGTACTCCTTTTTCTGAGACAACATGGCCTAAGAAACTTATTTCCTTTAACCAAAACGCACATTTCTTAAATTTGGCATACAACTGGTTTTTCCTTAAGGTTTCTAACACTACCCGTAAGTGGTGAAAATGTTCCTTCTCATCCTTAGAATATATTAAAATGTCATCAATGAAAATAATGACGAACCTATCCAAATAAGGCCTGAATATTCTATTCATAAGGTCCATAAAAACTGCAGGAGCATTAGTAAGTCCAAAAGGCATGACCACAAACTCATAATGTCCATAACGGGTTCTGAAAGCTGTTTTAGGAATGTCGTCTGTTTTTATCCTTAATTGATGATATCCAGAGCGAAGATCTATTTTCGAGTAAATAGCACATCCTTGCAATTGATCAAATAGGTCATCTATTCGAGGTATAGGATACTTATTCTTTATAGTGACCTTATTAAGCTCTCGATAATCTATGCACAAGCGCAAACTTCCATCTTTCTTTTTAACAAAAAGCACTGGCGCTCCCCAAGGCGAAGTACTGGGTTTTATGTACCCTTTCTCTAACAGTTCATCTAGTTGGGTTTTCAATTCCTTTAATTCAGCAGGTGCCATACGATAAGGGGATTTGGAGACGGGTGCACTTCCTGGTATCAGTTCAATGGTGAAATCTACTTCCCTATATGGCGGCATTCCTGGGATTTCTTCAGGAAAAACATCTGGAAATTCATTGACTACGGGGATACTGGTTATATTTGGGTCTGTCTCTAAACTGCTACATACATCACATAAGTAAGCCTTACATCCTTGTCGTACAAATTTCAGGGCTTTTAAAAAGGATATAATCCTATTTTCGTAGGGTTTGTGGTTCTGAAATAGTATCTCATTCCTGTTAGGTTTTGTAATCGTTAATGATTTCTCATGACAATTTACCATCACATGATTTTTACTAAGCCAATCCATTCCTAATATTAGGTCAAAATCTTGTAAATCAAATTGGACAAGATCGGCTAGGAAACAATTTGTATCTATGGTCAAAAGACAATCCTTAAACCAAATTGGGCATAAAATGTTTTCCCCATTAGGTAATCCAACTGAAAGTGTTAACTTTTGACTTTGTGGGGTCAATTTCAACTTTTCACTCAAAGATCGAGATATAAACGAATTAGATGCCCCCGTATCAAATAAGACATTAACAGGATTAGAGTTAAGAAAAATGTTACCCGTAACCACATCTTCTGAAGTCTCCTTCTCCTGGGAGTTCATCACAAACACTCGCCCCCGAGTTGGTTTTTGTGTTCTAGGCTGAGGTGCCAATACTTGTGGGGCAGATGTAGATGCAGTGGAGTCCAGCCTTCTAGGGATCCCCCCTGGGATAGTCGTCTGATTCATTGGACAATTATATTTGATATGGTTTGTGCTTCCACACTTAAAACATCGGGTGTTATTAAATCTACACTGAGAGGTAACATGATTATTACGACCACACTTTGCACACAGGAGTGTTTGGTTCCTTTCATGTGATTGGTTAAAAGGGTTTCTTACAAAACCTAGGTTTGGTTGTTTATAAGAATTTCCACCGCCAACATTATTTCTTTCAAACTTCCTTTTACCTCCAGATGGGGTATCATTTCTCTCTTTCATTATTCTCTCAGCATTAGTAGCTTTATCATACATTTCTTGATAATTTAAACAAGTGTGTGTAGATAATCGATCTCGAAGATTCCAGTTAAGCCCTCTTTCAAAACGGTTCATCCTTAATTCTTCTGTAACTACCATGTGTGAGGCAAATCGAGATAATTCCATAAACTTTGAGGCATACAGAGTAACAGACATTGATCCTTGTTCCAAGTTGTTAAACTCTTCCTCTTTTTGTCTCCTAAGTGAGGGAGGGTAAAATTTTGATCTCAGAAGTTCCTTAAACTGAGTCCAGCCAAATCCCGGTTCCTCTCTTTTGTCCTTAACCGTTTCCCACCATAAATCAGCTTGTCCTTCCAAATAATAGATAGCAAAACCTACTCTCCATTTTTCAGGGCACTGTATAGCATCGAAAAGTTTGTCCAAACCTCTTACCCATTTCTCAAATTCTACAGGGTCTGGTTTTCCATCGTAAGTCTTTGGATTATAACTTGCCATTTTCTTAAAATATTTAACACTTTCTTCCTGATTATTAGGAAGATTATTTCTAAGTGCTTCTGCCACCATTGCAGTGAAGTTTCTTGCATCTGATTGATTATTATGAGCGGATTGGTTGACGTCGATATTATTAAGAAAAGACATCCTATAAAATATAAAATACATATGGATTAGGTACTTAGTGCGATTTTATTTATTAATAAGCGCAAAATATTTACAAACATCATATAATACATACAAACATATAACACTGTCTTATCTTATATCCGCAAAATACTAGAGCAACCCTATATAGAACACAAGACTCAAAATTGGGTGTCTAGCCATCTTAATATCTACAACCGACTATACTTATCTTATATCAGTTTTAATCTAGTACATTACGTTATTGCCTGCTTCAGCACTTATAACAAGGGATATTAAAGCCACTGTTTATCCCCCCTTCTATCTATAGGAATTGGATTACCACTTGGTTGGAGTGTCATCTCTATCCCATTCGGTTATGGTACTAACATCACTATTCCCTCCATTATTCCCATCATTTGGCCCAACATCTTCCTCAGGTGGGTTATTGTTTAGGTTGTCGTTTCCCTGATTGTTCTCACCATCTCCTTCATCATCAGAGATATATACCACATGGTCCCTCTCAAAAGTGATAAGTTCCCATGCTAGATCTTCAAATGTTGGTATCCAACGATCATAAAATGCACCTCTGTGAAGGTATTTGGAATGATTTGGGACTCCATTTACTATCAAATCTGAGTACCGTTCCTTAAAAGCTTTCCACGGAACTATGTCAGACAAGGTTTTGATAAGGGCAAATGCTAAGTACGGTTCAGTCATACGGAATGCTGGAAACAAAGCATTGTGATTCCTTAACGCATTTCTCAGATTGTCCACATGTTCTGCAACCGTTTCGCCTCGTGTCATTATGAGATCGTACGGGTGGGGTACTGCCATTATATCTAAACAAAGATATTAACCATATTAGTAATCTTACACACATAAATTTAAAATGAATGGAAGAAGACAAAAATAGTAAAACTCTACAACCTACCCTTCTTACTAATTTACCCCTCTCTCATTCAATTTTAGTATAGAGGCTCTGATACCAATTTGTAACGCCCGTAATAAAATAAATATTAATATATTAGAATGAAATCAAATCGGATGGAATAACGAGTACGTTTTATTTATATATAAAAGAAATATAACTTGAAAATTTATTTATTACAAGGCGTCACCGCCGTATTTCCTGTACTGGAAATACAAGGCTACAAGATCTACTCAGCAACTCTTATATTACATACTAATCATATCCTGAGTTTTAAATTTATAATGAACTCACTCCCTCGGTTCCCCAGCACAGAAACCTGAAAATAATTTGAATAAACAAAATCAGTCAACACTGACTGAATATGATCTCAGTTACCTTCAATGGTCCTAATTAAATAATTCTTATTTAATTATTACCCGTACCAGTCCATTGTCAATGGGGATACCCTGTCATTTTATCATAACATGCAAGATATTGAATACCGGTTTACCATTACTGAAATGAGACACATTACGGAGTAAAAACTCCCCTGGGCTATGCCCTCATCTATGTACACAGGATCCCAGATCTTAGACCTGTGTAAACCCCTGACACTTTCGTCAGTAATAACCAGAACCTTAGTTCTTATGAGGCCGTGCCCCCTTCCATGTACATAGGTTAAAATTTGTAATGTCATCTCTTTCTGTAATAGTATCCCGAATGCTACAATTGGCCAATTATACATTATAAGGAAAAATATGTAATCACACATTTTAAATCCTATCTTTACGAAATGTATATATCATGATTATAAAAAAGAAAGACGTAATTAATATTATATTATATCGAACGAAAATATAACATGAGACGGTATAACAAACCTATGATGAAATTAACAATAGAATTGATAATAACCGCTTATTTCTAAGTCCTTATTTTACTATATTTAAAGGTAAATAATTACTTTTATCGATGAAGGGTCTGAAATCATACCTTATTATTAATTAGGTAGATAAACTATGGATGATTATTGATTATTACGTCTTTTGCGTTATCTTTCTTCTTATCTCTTTTTTTTTTGTTTTACTTGTACATGTAAAGTTTGGGGGGGGTAGATGGCTTATATAGTGTAGTATGTCGGTTTATATTTATTTATTTTTTTACTACCTTTGTCAAGTGGTAAGCTTTGTCAAGTGGTAAGCTTTGTCAAGTGGTAAGTTATAAGTTGACAAGTAGAAATTTGTTTTCTTAACTTTTAAGTTATATTTTTTTCATACTTATCTTACCAAATTACTTTTATACTATAATACGTACTCTTGAACAATTACATTTATAATAAGGGTAAATATTAAATTGTATAAATTCGTAAATGAGGTACACGGAGTATAAAGTACGAAATGTCTTATTTAAGACTAACTATTTCTCGTCTGAAATAAGACTTATTAGTATAAGGTATACTACAGGTTCGTCGTATATTATTATACGTTATAATATTAATAAAGTTCTATAGTATTAATAAAATATATATATATATATATATATATTCGGTTTATTACAAAGGATATGTTATTTTAAATAATGTTATTATTTAGAAGAGATTCAAAAAGATGAATATGTTTTGTATCAAGTCATTCAATTTTAAATTTGAATTTTTGCAATTTAAAGAATTTAGAGAATGTAAACAACGATCTTAACAAAAACTTCGATATTTTAACAAAAATATATTGTTAATGTGTAAAAATATATTGACGATCTTTAACAATTGGCTATCGAAATGAATTAATACAGTGAACCGAACCGCTTTTATGCAATCCACCAAACGAAGCGATAAGTCCAATTGGAGAACTCGTCCAATTGATACGTAAATATCTTGGGCTTATGCATTGACCAGTATGCCAATCACTTATTTTTTCACTTTTCTATTTAATTTTAACCCACTTTACCCTTGTTTTCCCACTTCCCACCATATTTCCCAATCTTCTTTAATGACTTTAACAAAAATTCACATCCCTAATCTCGCAACACCTATAATGCGCCTCATTTCCCTACATTGCGCTCCTGACTTTTAATTCTTCTTTCCCTGATAAATTCACTCTCTCACTCAAAATATATGAAATTTTAAACGTCTTTTCCCCCTTACTCAAGATCATCATTAATCAAACCATTTAATCTAAGGGTATAATCACTCAAACTATTCTTGTCTAATCTAGACGACGATTCCTCATTCTCAATAGGTAGTTTTGTATATGCATACCATTACCACGTATTTTCGATCATTTTTATTTTCAGGGAAATTAGTTTTTTTAATTTGCCTTTTTAAAATTCTAATAATTTCTACAATCTTAATCATTTTTATACTCTATATTATTTTTCATTTGATGCGAATTTAACATATTTAAATATTTTGCACCTTATTTAAAATTTATTTATGTGAATATTTTACTTATAACTTTGTAGATCTAATACCTGTGATGTTATGAATAATTTACTCACAGGTTTAACTATGTAATATTTTATTCATAAATTTGTTTATGTGAATAATTTCTATAATTCTTTTTTTCATTTTTACGTCATTATTATTAGTAGTTGTATTTTTTATTCTTCGAGTCTTTTTTTCCTTTTTGCATCAAGTTGACAAATTAATTAAAGTGGTATTTAACAGAATTGAATACTTACTGTTGTTTTTATTAAGTTCATATTACTATGTATTAAATTTGTAGATTGGATTTTCAGCATTTAATTTTGTTATTTTAATTTTTATCATAATCAAGTTAACAATTTTTTGTTAATATTGAGCAATGTAAATCCTGCGGCACATTTTTTCATCGAATTAAATTCATTCTCCTAAACTAAATGTAAACATAGATCATGGTGGGCCCCTTGTATAAAAAAAATTAAAAAATGAACTTTCAACCACAGTGCGACACGTAAGCACTGTGGTTGTTGCTTTTATATATAGGATTTTTATACAAGCCCCCACCATTTTCCCATATTCTGTAATAATTTCTTTTATATGCAATTAATTTATACCTTTTGTAATGCCGTAAAAATATATGATCGTACCAAACAAAAACAATTTTAATATATGAGCACTTAATGATAAGCTAAAACAAAAAAAAATATAAGCTCATTAAATAATTATTATTTTAGATTTGACATATAGTTATATTCAGTAAATTGTTTACAAAAAACTTACACTAAAACATCATTTGAAACAAAAACAATTTTAGATATTTATAAATTCAAATATAGGAATTAATTTCCAATATGGTTGAATTATTTTTCATTACCTATTAATTATCCTATATATTATAGTAACAATCAAACCACTTTTATTAGGAATTAATTTCCAGTATACTGTATACTACTATAAACATTACAAAAATCAAATAAAGCTTACCATATAGGATTGTTGACCATTTAAACAAAAATAGGTTAGATTATCATAACTATAATTTATAATAGGGATATTCTACATGGTACCCCTCAATTTTTTGACTTTCTATATGGTACCCCTACACTTTTTAAAACATACATGGTACCCCTAATTGTGGTCATTACCACTACGTGTACCCCTAAACTTTATTTCCCGACAATTAAACTCAATTTTGGGCGTTAAATGATTACTTAGGCGCATAACCAAACTTGACATTTATCATCCCATGACATAAGGATTGTATTAGAATTAATATCCATTCTTTGGACATGATAATTTGGCAAAGATCAATAATTTTTCCGTCAACATTTTTTTAGCCCATATATATCTATAAATATTAGGATCGAGATGGATATTGAGCCTAATAGAGTCCTTATGTCATGTGATAGTAAATGACAAGCTTGCTTACGCGTTCAAGTTATCATTTAAAGCTTAAAAATGAGTTTAATTGACGGAAAAAACAGTTTAGGGGTACACGTAGTGATAATGACAACAATTAGGGGTACCTTGTATGTTTTAAAAAGTGTAAGGGTATCATGTAGAAAGTCAAAAAATTGAGGGGTACCATGTAGAATATCCCTTTATAATAATTAAAAGAAAATCATAAATAAAGAACTGCTTATGATAAAAGTTTAAAATAATATTTTATGAAAAATAATAATAGTACTAACCAGAAATTTCATTTTTATAAAAAACAAGTCATAGTTTACAACAATAATTCTAAAATTAATGCTTAAAATGAATTTTCGATATACAATAGTGAAAGTTAATAATAATACACTAAAATTACAAAACAATGAATTTAGCGAGGTTTTTTTTAAACATGGGTTTTTAGCGGGTTAAATTTTAACCTGTAATGCAGTGTATAAAGTAATATTTGAGAATGTGTAATAGTGTAGAATTATCTTACTTATCAATGCAACCATGTAGAAATATCCCTAATACTATTAAAATACTTAAATTTGAAACATTTATATATCACTTTGTAGCTTACATTATTACAAATAAGTCTCTTTTGTGACGGGTATATCCGTCACAAACTTATAACGAGTCAAGTTTCTACCACTTGTGTAGATAAGAGAAGTCTAGGGAACTACTAAGTGTTTGTCTTTACTTACTCAAGTAGGTAATATTAAACCCTTCACAAGCTTGTGACGCATATGTCTGTCACAAATGAGAAAGTGTGATTACAAATAAAAGCAACAACTAAGTTGCTTAGTTGCTTAAAAGTAATAAAGTTAAAGAGAACACTTTTATTTTGGTATTAATTATTTGGATATTGCAAGGAGAACACTAGTGTAGCTATAAATAACATTACAATAATTAAATAAGGCCTACGACTTATAATGTTTACAATTTTTTAAAATAAATAGTTTAGTTTTATCAATACTATATTTTATAATAAAAATTTCATAAATAAAAAAGTGTTTATGAAGTTCAAAATAATATTTTATGAAAATAATAATAGTAATAACTACAATTAACATTTTAATAAAAAACGAGTCATAGTTTACAACAATAATACTAAAATCAATGTTTAAAAGAATTTTCGATATTAGTTATGAGAAACTTGTAATAATACAGAAAAAATACATAACAATTAATTTAGCGATAATTTTATCATTCATATTTTCATATGATTAATTATTATTTTCATGTATATATTTCCTTGGTTTATGATTTATCTAATTTAAGAGTATAGGTACGCATTGGACGAAGGTTGTCCCTAAATTAGTGGAGTCCTTTTAAGATACGGGTCATTTATTAGCAGGTCAATTTTCAATATTTTTACACGTGACATTTAGCGGAGTATTTTTAAGTTACGAGTCATTTAACGGGTCAATTTTCAACATGACCTATAGTATATCTATCTATCTATCTATCTATATATATATATATATATATATATATATATATAGAGGCAAGATCCGGTGAGAACGATCATTCGGTGCATACGGTGAGAACGAATCTCATCCCTTAGATTAAAAAAAAATAACAACTCATGTTATGTGCCATTAATAAACGCATACACTGCCTCATTCCCTATCACGTTCATTCCTAGTTTCCCACCCACCACTGCTCTAAAATAAGCGAAATTACGTTGAGAGGCAGCCTTGTAAATTACAAATTACGACCACCCACCAACATATTATGACTGTTGAATATTTAGAAAAGATTATAGGCATGAATCAGATGTTGTTCTTCACATTACTGCCTAACCCACCACCGCCTTAAAATATTCTGCCTTGTACATTACTGCCTAACCCACCACCGCCTTAAAATGTATTTATTCCGTCAAAAAATATATTTAGGTTTAAGTAAAAAAATGTATCAAATTCGTTAAAAAAAAATGTATCTGGGCTTATGTAAAAAGTAAAAAAAAAAAAAATATATCTAGTCCGTCAAAAAATGTATCTAGGTTTATGTAAAAAAAGTAAAAAAAAAAAATGTATCTACACCTTCAAAGAATGTATCTAGGTTTATGTAAAAAAGTAAAAAAATGTATATACTCCGTCAAAAAATGTATCTAGGTTTACGTTAAAAAGTAAAAAAAATGTATCTACTCCTTCAAAAAATTTATCTAGGTTTATGTAAAAAAAATTAAAAAAAAAGGTATCTAATTCGTCAAAAAATGTATCTAGGTTTACGTAAAAAAGTAAAAAAAAATGTATCTACTACTTCAAAAAATGTATCTAGGTTTATGTAAAAAAAGTAAAAAAAAATGTATCTACTCTTTCAAAAAATGTATCTAGGTTTATGTAAAAAAAGTAAAAAAAAATGTATCTACTCTTTCAAAAAATGTATCTAGGTTTATGTAAAAAAAAAAAAAAAAATGTATCTACTCTTTCAAAAAATGTATCTAGGTATATGTAAAAAAAGTAAAAAAAAATGTATCTACTCCGTCAAAAAATGTATCTAGGTTTACGTAAAAAAGTAAAAAAAATGTATCTACTCCGTCAAAAAAATGTATATAGGTTTACGTAAAAAGGTAAAAAAAAAAAAAATATCTACTCCGTAAAAAAATGTATCTAAGTTTGTGTAAAAAGGTAAAAAAAAATTATCTACTCCGTCAAAAAATCTATCTAAAATGTGGGTTGTGGGTATTTCTTAACCGTTGATTGTGTTTTAATCCAACGGACGTGACTCGTTCTCACCGTATGCACCGTATAATCGTTCTCACCCGATCCTAAATCTATATATATATATATATATAAAGTAATATTTGAGAAGTTGTAGTAGTGTAGTACTATCTTACTTATCAATGTAGAAGTATCGCTAATATTAGTATACCAAAATTTAAAATATTTATATATCACTTTGTATTCAACTTAAAATAGAACAAAAATCCTATAAAACATACCATGAAATGTTAACCCGTACAATTTGCACGGGTTTAAGACTAGTAATGTTGCAAAGGAATGGGGTGGTAACATTTTTAAGAAATTTAAAGTTTGTGACAAGGTAGCCGAGGTATTATAATTAGGGACCGACGTAGCATTTGCTAATTATTGATATACGGATTAATAGTTACAAGTAAAGGTGGTAAATTGGTCAATTTGATTGGATATAGGTTGAATTATTTGGGTTTGTAATGCATTTTGGGTCAGGTTAGGTCGGATCGGGTCAATCTCGGATGACCGTTGTCCGGTCACTTCTAGTGGGTTCATCTCGGGTATGGGTCATTTTGGGCCGGTTCGTTCTCGGATTAAAGGCTAAAACACTTTAGTTAGTACTATTTTGATTAGGAAATAGTACTATTTTGTAAGTTTAACTATTTATTAAGAATGATTGTAACCAATGAAACTTTAATTTGATTTTTGATGCATAACATTAATATGACTTATGTTTGGGTTATTTTGGGTCATTTAAGTCATTTTGAATTGGGGCAAAATACAGGTCATGTCTTTTCGGGTCTGGTCAATATTGGGTCAATCAAGGTTCGGGTCAGGTCTAGGTCTTGTCGGGTCAATTTAGGATTTGGGTCATAGTCAACTCAAGCAAGTCCCGGTTACTTTCGTGTCTCGGGTCTGCATTAACAAATCGGGTTAGGTTTATCAGGTCTAATTATAAGAATATGAGTTAGGAAGGTGGAATGTATGCTAAAAATATTAATTTTGAAAGTTAAAAGATACTCATTCCGGCTTCACTATATACTAGTATAGCTTTTATGTAGATGGTCAGATGCACGATATTTTAGATACAAATATTAGGAAATTTAACAATTATTTAATCTAAGGTACCTTATTTTTTATTTTGAAAAGAGTATAAATTTACATATATAATTTCAAGGATATATTTATTAGCTTTATTTATGTAAAAGTTAAACAATGATTGATGTTATAAAATTAATTAAGAGATAAATATTGTTTAATAATAAATAAAGATAGTGAATATTAATTAATTAGGAAATAAATATCGTCTAGTAGAATATTATCTAGGCAGAACATTTAAGCAAAAGGATTCGGAGAAGTGTTAATCTTTTAATATATTTAAGCAAAAGGGTTTATCATTTTAATTCATTTTAAGGGTTGTTTATTCAAAGGTTAACCTTTACCTTTATTGATATATACTCACTCACTCTCATTTACACAAATGATAACATCCATTGTTACATACTAGTGTATAATATTACTAATTTGCCTTTTAAATTTTTTTTAATTCTAATTAAATCGGGGGTGTTTGGAGCTTTTGGAACGGATTAAAATGAATTCAATCCATTTTTGTGTTTGGTTCGAGGGGTTTTGAAATGGAGTTAGATATCCAATAGATTCTAACTCAATTCCAATCCCTTGGAATCTCATACTCATTTATGCACACCAAAATTTCTAAATCCATTCCACTATTACTCTACTCAATCCATTTCATGATCAACCGTTCTTGTGAGCAAGTATGAGGTTCTAATTCTATACCGTTATAGTATCACAATCCATTCCAATCCGTTCCAGTACTTTGAATCCAACGACCCCTTAATTCTATCATCGTACATGTAAATTAAACTCTAATCTTGTGCTTGTGCTTGTGACGATACCGTAAATTTAATTATACATGAAGAATTTAAGATGGTTGCATTCTTATGGCACTTGCTTGTTGAATTGTATTCTTAAAAGTTGCTTAATTCATAAGAGTAATTGATGAACCCAACTCCTTAACCTTTATGTCCTAGGAAAATATAGATAACTTTGAACACACTTGGCGAAACTTTGATTTTCTCTCAATCTATAAATAAATACTTATTATATATTTATAAGAGAGTTCTTTTTTATTCGTCTTTAAAAGTACATTGAAAATATTTATTTTATAACTTTTGTACATACATAGTTACAGATATTTACGATATAAAACATGTGTTCAAAATGTAAATAAAACAAAAGTGCAATGTAGAGGGAATAGTTAATATGAGTTTGTCCCAAACTCGAATTGACCCGACTCAATATAACTTGACCTAAATATTTACTATAATAGTTGATTATTATACATAAATAACTTGATAATAGTTGTTCTAAAATGACCCGAGCACGAAATTAATTACTCTCCCTACCAGACCGCCTAACTCTTACAAATTCGACCGCCTAACTCTTACAAATTCAAAATTTAACCTAACTTAACTTGAACTGACCTGACCTGACTTTTTCATCAGTTACTCTCTCATATTCTTCCAATGTAAGATACCATGTATGCCATTTAAAATGGGTGAGCTCTCTTTCATCACGTCACTCCCCATCTCATGTGATCCCTTTTACCGGGAAACCATACCGTTGTTGCAATGTAAGTACATGGTCTGTTAACATAGTCAAGTTGATTGTTATACTAACTAAGCTAGTTTGTTATACTTAACTGTAGTTATTAGTTAGTTACAACTATAGTTAATAGTTAGTTAGAAACTAACTATACATGTATAAATACCCAATAATCATACATTGTATAATTAAGTTGATCAAATATAACAAACTATTATTTACTCTGTTGTTCATCAATCAAGATATTTCTGGATTGTAGCTATGGTGTTCAAGATCTTCATCTTCTTCACATGGTATCTCGAGCTATAGGTTTCGATTCTGCAATCCTATAACATCGATATTTCGCTGATGCAGGTTCATTCTTCACAATCGATTATTTCGAATTAAACTGAAAATTCTAGCTTCTGTTCTATTTTCTATGATCTATACTTTGATTCATCATAATCTGATCATTTCGTCTATTTCTCTTCCGCAATCGTGCATTCCTGTTCTTCCCTATAATCTTTTCATATAATTTTTCTTCAAATTCTCACATAAAAATCGAAAACAAAAATTAGGTTTTACTTTTATTCAGCTCACAAATCAGAAAATCCTTTAGTTCTTTCATCATGCCTGATTCACCATACACAACTGATTCTACTGATTCTTATGATTCCTATGATGATCCTTTATATGTTTCTACTTCTGATAATCATAATCAGAAACTTGTTGATGTACCGTTTGATGGAACTGGTTTTTTACTTTAGAAAAAGGATGTTTTAATGGCTTTAGCATCCAAAAACAAAGAAAGATTTGTTACTGGTACCTGTCCTCAACCACCTACCACTGATAAAACATATAGGAAATGGCGTCGTTGTGATTTACTCGTCACTAAATGGATCCTTAATTCTTTGCACAAGAAAATTAAGGAAAATATGATGTATGTTACTCAGTCTAAGGAACTCTGGAGTGAGTTGGTTGAAAGGTATGGGCAGGTTAATGGCATGGAGTTATATCAGTTAAAAAAGGATCTTAATGTCATCTCTCAGGATAATTTGCCTCTCATTGATTACTATGGCAATCTGAAACGCACATGGGAAGAGATTGATGACCTAGATCCTATTCCTATGTGCACCTGTGATGCCTTAAACAGCTGTTCATGTCATCTCCTTAAGAGAATGCTTGAGCGTGAGACACAAGGGAAGTTAATTCAACTTTTGATGGGGCTAAATAGCTCCTATGACAATGTCAGATCTCATGTTCTCACCATGGATATAATGCCTACTCCCAGCAAGGTTTTAGGACTTCTACAAAAGGTTGAAAAACAGAAGCAAATAGTTGATTCTGCTGATTCATTACCAGAAGCTAATGCATACATGAGCCTTAAAGTTTCTTCTGCAAAGGAAAATTATCCATACTCCACTCATAAGAAACCTCGAATTGAAGCTGAGGATGAGAAAGCTAAGAAGGTATGCACTCACTGTAAGAAGGCAGACCATCTAATGAATGATTGTTATCAACTACAAACCTGTTCTTATTGTGACATCCCTGGTCATATCCGTGAGCATTGTTACAAGCTAAAGAAACACAAGGCAGCTCAACTTAAGGCAGAAAGAGGAGGTCACTCACATAGAGGAGGTAGAGGTAGAGGTAGTTATAAGAGAAGAGCAAATAATGCTGATATAGTTGCTTATGGTGGTGACTACTATGAAACTGAGCTGGATCCATTACAGTATGAAGGATTCACAGGAAAGAATGAAGAATTGCTTAATAGACTTGTAGACACCATCACTGACAGAGTTTTTCAGAATATTTCCAAGAAATATTCCTCTTCTAGCACTCCTGGCAATTCTGGTGCTGGACCCTCAACAGGAGCAATGAATGCTACTCATTCTATGAGTTTTTCAGGTATTTCTGAATCCTCACATGCTTATACAGTTTCAGATTTATCCAATACCTCTAATTGGATCATAGACACAGGTGCATCTGATCACATGACTGCTAATCCAACATTATTGCATGATATATGTGATTTTGGCAGACCTATACTGGTTTATTTACCAGATGGTACTACTAAATTAATACACCAATATGGCACTATGCATCTTACACATCACATTACTTTGTATAATGTGTTTATTGTGCCTGGTTTTAAGCAAAATCTACTGTGTGTTGGAACTTTATTACAGCACTCTAATATGTCAGTTGTATTCTTTCCAAATGAATGTTGGTTCCAGGACCCTTCAAGTAAGACAGTGTTTGCTAAAGCAAGGAAACATGCTGGTCTATACATGATCACTAGAGATTTAGCTTCTAAAAAGAGCACTATGGATAATACTAGTCTAATCTCAGGAATAAATAAACATGTTCAGTCTAACATTTGTATGCAACATTCTGATATGTTTCTTTTGCATAAAAGACTTGGACACACCTCTGTTGACAAATTGAAACATGTACCATAATTTCAACATTGTAATCAAAAGAGTTTTGATTGTCAGATTTGCATTCTTTCCAAACATCATGCATTAAGTTTTAATAGAAGTATTTCTCGTACTACACATCCTTTTGAGTTACTTCACATGGATGTTTGGGGACCATATAAAGTGCCATCCATGACAGGAGCCAAATCTTTTTTGACCATTCTAGATGATAACACTAGAACCACTTGGATTTACCTAATACAAACCAAACAACAGGTTTCCTCTTTCATCAAAGATTTCCTAATCTACATTGAAACGCAATTTCATGGAAAAGTAAAAACCATAAGGACAGATAATGGTACTGAATTCATACAAGGGCCTTGTTTTAGGATGTTCAGTGAAAAGGGAATAATGTTTCAGAATAGCATTGCTGGTATCCCCCAACAAAATGGAAGAGTGGAACGTAAGCATAGACATTTGTTGGACACAACAAGAGCATTGAAAATACAGTCTAATCTACCAATTAAATTTTGGGGAGACTGTTTACTTACTGCAGCATACTTGATGAATAAGATGCCAGTAGCTCTTTTACGATGGAAAACACCACATGAACTGATATTTGGTGAATTACCCAAATATGATGAATTGAGAGTATTTGGGTCTCTGTGTTTTGCTACTGTTCCTGCAAAAATGAGGGATAAACTAGGATATAGAGCAAGGAGGTGTATATTTTTAGGATATCCTTCTGGCAAGAAGGGATATAAGTTGTATAATTTAGATAAACACATTGTTTTTGTCAGTAGAGATGTGATTTTTAAGGAACACATCTTCCCTTATAGACAATCTGTGTCAAATGATAACCTCCTTGATTCTATTCCTGATAAACCCTTCATTAGTCCAGCTACTAGTTCCACTGAAAACCCCAACAAATCTGCTTCCAATTCTAATCAGTCTACTCTAGTCCAAGATATTTGGGATGAGCAAGTTATTGAACAGGCAGACAATTCTGAATTGTCAAATTCTGTGATCAATAATAATGTGCTGAACATTGGCAATCATAATGAAGGAAATCTGAATGGTTCAGTGGATACTGAAGAAGTCTTAAGGCATATACCTTCCGACACTCCTGAAAATAGTACTTCAGGGCAGCATACCAACAATCAGTTTATTACTGATTTTGAATCCACTGGTAACATGCAGTTAAATTCTGCTAATAATGAAGTTAGAAAATCAGAAAAGATAAGAATATCTTCTTCTAAACTAAAGGGGTATCACTGTCCTCCACCTGTTAAAAATTCTAAGAACAAGGAAATACATACTAGTCTACATGCTAGTATCCTTGAAGAACTTACAATGTTTGACTCCACTTATATTTCATCTTTATATCATGTCCTATCTGAACATGAGCCTACAAGTTTTACTCAAGCTAGTAAGGATGAAAGGTGGATAGAAGCAATTCAAAAGGAATTAGATGCCTTAGAAACAAACAAGACCTGGAGTCTTACTGAATTACCAAAGGGAAAGAAAGCAATAGGCTCAAAATGGGTATACAAAATTAAGCATAGGGCAGATGGATCTATTGAAAGATTCAAGGCAAGGTTGGTTGCTAAAGGATACACACAAGTAAAGGATAAATACTACAAATACACCTTTTCACCTGTGGCTAAGTTAGCAACTGTTAGAACACTCATTGCCTTGGCAGCTGCTAAAGGATGGTTGTTGCATCAGTTGGACATTTCTCTTAATGTATGTATACTAACTTTCGTTATTTATGTACCGTATTAATTAGTTATTTTTAGTCCGTCGCAAAATTCCGTCGCAAATTCCGTATTATTGTTTTTTATTGTTATTAAGAATAGTTAGTTTAGTTTAATTGTTATTTGATTAGTTTAGTTAGTATTGTTAGGTGGTTAGTGATATTAGGTTAGTAGCTAATTTCGTCCCAAATCCGTCGCATATTGTTGTTAAGATGTTTAGGACGATTGATTTTTGTTATAAAATTTGCATTGTTGTTGATTATTAGTGTTGTTGATTTGTTTAGAATATTCTTGAATAGTACCCGTTCAATAATTACACATTAGGTGTAATTGTTGAATAGTCCCCGTTTTGGGACTGTCTTTGAATCTTTCATGCCATTTAGGTAGTAAACACTCTTATATTTTCTTGATTGTAATGAAACAAAAATTGTGCAACACTTCCTTATTGTTCTCCAAATACATTCTATATAATGTATTTGGAGAACAATAGAGAAGTGCTGCCCAATTTTTGTCTCATTACAATCAAGAAAATATAAGAGTGTTTACTAATGGTATGAAAGATTCAAATATGGGTTTAGGCTGGAGAGATAAGGACCCCAGACCAATATATGTAAATTGTTTTTTTTTGCAGGTTGGTGTTGGTGTTGGTGTTGGTGTTGGTGTTGGTGTTGGTGTTGTTGCTGTTGGTGTTGGTGTTGGTAGTTGTAGTTGTAGTTGTTGTTGTTATTGTTGTTATTGTTGTTGTTGTTAGTTGTTGTTATATATATGTAGTTGTTATTTAATTGTTGTTGTTAATTAGTTGTTGTTAATTAGTTATTAACTAGTTTTTGTTGTTAGTTGCTGTTATATATATATGTAGTTGTTGTTATTTAATTGTTGTTGTTAATTAGTTGTTATTGTTTGTTAAAATATGTAGATTTACTATGAAGAGATTAGAAAGAAAATGGATGTATGAAAGGTTGCATTCTAGGAAAAAAATAAGGCAGGATTTCGTAATTGGTGTTAATGAATTCATTAACTATGTTAAGCAACAAGACGAATACGTTAGAAATAGAGAAATTAGGTGTCCATGTTCTAAGTGTAAGAATACAAAGTATTTAGTTGAGCAAGAAGTACGGAAACACCTTGGTTTGAGAGGGTTTTGTGATAACTATTACGATTGGGTGTGTCACGGAGAGAAATTCTCCGTTGAAGGGTCTATATGTAATGCATATTTAATTGAGGAAATAGCAAATTTCTGTTCCCTATACTTTGAAGATCACATAGACACCAAGGCAAAGGACCTTGACGTTGGTTCAAAAAAGCCGACACAATCTAACTTGCCTGAGATATTTCAAGATCATGATGGCACTACTTCTGGAAAGTGTCGTGAAAGGTTTTTGGAGGATAACGAATATGAGCGTGCACACCTCTACGTTTTATCTAACTGCGATTCTGATGAATTGAAACGAAACGAAGTGTAAGTGGTGAATCTAAATTCTTATATTTGAAACGTACTTTATTAGTTGTTCAAAAATTAATAATTCCCCTAATTTGAATATAGGTTGTTTGAAAATTTTATCATGAGAGAACATCCTGAATGTGTCGTAGGCAATGATGTTTGGGAAAAATATGAAACAAGATTTCCCAGATGGTTTAGATCTCAGGTTAATAATATAGAAGATCCAGTTCTAATTGCCTTAGCAAATGGTCCCTCAAGAAGAGTCAGAACATGGAAACGCTATTCCATCAATGGCTACAAATTTCGAGCTTTCATTCAAGGAAAAGATTTGGAAAAGTGCACAATTAACAATGGAGTTTGTGTGAGTTCCACTGAAGGAGCTGACTACTATGGGACCCTTGACGAAATTGTTGAAATGACTTATACAGGCCCACAAAGCACTTACAAAGTCATTTTGTTCAAATGTAGTTGGCTAGATAACTCCGAAAGAGGCATGCAAGTGTATAAGGAATATAAGCTTGTGGATGTTAACCGGAGTAGAACATTTGCAAAGTACGACCCATTTGTGTTGGCATATCAAGTGGAACAAGTTTATTATAGTCCTTATCCGGGTATAAAAAAGGATCAAAGTCAATGGTCAACGGTATTCAAAACCAAGGCTAGATCACATGTCGATGCCCCCGTTGGTGAATCTTTCTTTCAAGAAAATGTTACTAATGGTGAAACAATACTGTCACCAATTGAAGTAGAAGAAGAAGATGAAGATGAAATTGTGGAGGAACCAGAATACATACAAATTGTGACAGTGGAGCAACATGAGGATGAGGATGGGGATGAGGATGAGGATGGGGATGAGGATGAGGATGAGGATGAGGATGAGGATGAAGATATTATAGATAGGTTTTATTAGGTTGTTTAGTTGTTGTACCGCGGATTATGTTTAGTTTTTAGTTGGATGATCATTTGTAAAACCTTCATTTTAGTTATGAAAAGACGTTTTAAAAACCTTATCTCCGACAAGTTCTTTGTTGCTGGGTTGTTTTTGCTGAAATTGCAGGTTTGGAGAGCTTGCAAAAGGGAAAAATAAGCCATTTCATTGGAAATGGGGGGCTGGAAAAAGAGCTGAAACCGGAAAATCATACAGGAATTTGCGACGGAAATGTCTCAATTTGCGACGGAATTCCGTCGCAAACCTTGACCAGAAGTCAAGGTCAGTCAAGGTTTGCGACGGAAATTCCGTCGCAAATAGTCCCTTCTACGACGGAAAATCCGTCGCAAATCTTGACTGACTTTGACCAAAAGTCAAGGTCAGTCAAGATTTGCGACGGAAAATCCGTCGCAAAAGGGACTATTTGCGACGGATTTTCCGTCGCAAAGCTTGACTGACCTTGACTTTTGGTCAAAGTCAGTCCGTCGCAAAATAAGGTCAATCCGTCGCAAAAAGTTTGCGACGGAAAATTCCGTCGCAAAATAACTTTTTGCGACAAAAATAAGGGACAGACACAGTCCGTCGCAATTCCGTCGCAAAATCATCATTTGCGACGGATTTAACCCTTTTTGCGACGGACCATTCCGTCGCAAAGAGCGTATTGTTTTGTAGTGTAACGTATCACAAAAGATATAAATGAATAGCTCATACAACAGTCATGTATAGCATAATACAAGCATGGAATTCACCAAATATTAACAGCACGTTCAACACTATAATCACAGTAATTCCCCTACCTCAAATAGCAGGAATGCAGATAAGCCAAGGCTTGCTAGAAATGTTCCACGCGAAACCCGCTACCTAAACACATATAGGTAACGAATAAATAACCTTCCCGAACCCCTTAACAAACCATACTTACTATAAATAGATACCTTTTATAAGTGGAAAGTTTCCAAAAATATAAACTTTCCAATTATAGAAACTTTCCAAATATATAACTTTCCAAATATAGGAACTCCCATGACTTAAATAATTCCCGACTCATAAACTTCAACTACCCAAACACGAATAATATTGAACCACGAAAGACGATTATTACTAACATAGTAGTAAAATAATAACAATAAAATAATTATAATAATAATATTAATATAATATTATAATAAAGTAGTAATTGATTCGTATATGTGTTTTTGTAGTAAGGGCAACATACGAACGATACCCGCGGCAATCAGCACCGACGAGCAACCCCCATTCCCGCGGCAACCAACACCATCCCAACCACCACGCAACTCCTCTCCCTGCCGACAACCTTCAAACCCAGCAACCCCTCGCCTCGGTGTTGAACCATGGCTGGTTCACTCGCGCTTCAACGAAACCGACTACCACTGCGTCACCTACACTCCCACCGACACCTAGCCATACGCAACAGTGGTACCACCGCGTCGACCTCCCCCGAGTCAACGGTGGTACCACCCCCAACATCCCTGTACCACGACTAAACCCAGACCGTGACTACAATACGGAAAAAAAATGCAAAATGCAAGCCTACTCTACGCCTCACCAGTCCCCCCCTTCCGACCACCGCGACACCACACGCAACCACCCTGACTCCTCCCCGGAAAACGTGGTATAAAAACACATACATACGATTATAATTTATTTAACGCAAACGATTACCGCAACACATGTGAAAACCGACTACGGTGTAACTTGTATATACGATAAAAGGAAAAGCGAGTGCTCACCTTCCACCTGCCTAAGATGGTTTGCGACACTCCCGAAACCGCTCCAAAGACCGCTGCCTCTCTCTCTCTCCTTCGGTTTTAAACCGCCGCGCAAGGCTGAGGGGAAAAAGACGTTTGCGTTTCTTTTCTTTTCTTTAGTCTAGGTTTTAGGTTTAAAACTTGGTTTTTGTAGGGAAATAGGGTTTGTAGTAATTGGGTCGGTTGAAACGTGGGGTGTGGGGTATTTGGGTTGGTTGAAACGTGGGGCATTTGGCCCATAAATAAACCCATACCTTCCTTCATCTTAATTATTACGACCCAACCCCGAGTGATGTATACAAATAACACGTAACATTACTAGCATCATATAAAACTTATAAAATTGTCTCGGGTTAAATTATAATATCACAACCCGTGTCCAAAACAAAAGGTACAACATATTCGATAAATTAATTTATCGAATACTAATGTTCAAATATGATTATACGTTAATATAAATAATAATAACATTAAATAAATAAAACAAATACGAGGTATTACAGTATTCCCCCCTTAAAAATGAACTTCGTCCCGAAGTTCAACATTCCATGGTCAACAAACTGGTCACCACAGAACATCGACTACTAATAAAAGATACTTCAAAACGCGAGTCGTTGTGCACGATACGAGGCCCACTTCTATCCCCCAAGATCTCAAGTTCGAACCTCAGCAAAGACACTTAATCATACCTCAAACGATTAAATAATTAACGAGTATTAAAACGTAGAAATACTTTCCTTCACCAATTATAAAAGTCATAGGCACATAACGAACACAAAATGTGACACCACATAATACCCAAAACTAATAAAATAACTTTAAAACATGAAATGTTACATTCTTCCCTCGTTAAGAAAACTTTGTCCCCAAAGTTTCTTGTATTACCAAATTAAGGGATACCTCATGAATCATAAAAAAATGCAGGACAGAAATAACCAAGATTTTCAAGTATAAACAATCACCATATACCACTTAGCCATGTAAAACATCTAGACATATCATAAGTCAAAAGATTTTACAATTCTATCCCCCTTAAAACATGGTTACGTCCCCGTAACCTCATTATACAAATCTCAACACATTAAACCGTCTTACTCATGACTTAATCTCATACCATCTTACTCCAAGTAACCAAGTATCGCATTTGTCGTCGGATCTAAGACCGAGGACAAGGGGTGAGTGAACTGGTGAGTTAAAACCGCAAATCACTGCTTCCACCTCAATATCGATTTCAACTCAGAAAAGAAAAGTAACCCAATAACCATGGTCACACTGGACCGAACGCAATATGGCACAACGGCCAAATAACTCCTAACCCATTACCAGTACGCAATTCTCATCTCCATTTCAATCTGCAATATCGTCAGATATTCCATGAAAGGAACTGTTCAACACTTAGAGAGTAAATCTCTGAGCTACTCACCCACGAGTCAAGGTCAAAGGGTACGATAACTCGATAAAATACTTCCTCCATTCAAATCCAAAGTGTATTTATGCTTTATGCACAAATATTAAGAGTTTATTAAAATATGATTGAAAGCACAATGGGAGGTGTGTATATTGCTTTTTTTATTATTTGTGGTGGAGTAATGGTGGGTCATATGATGACATTTTGTGTAAATAATTGATGTTTATAAGGATACTTTAGTAATTTTTTTTGGCTTTATTAGGAAAGGTGTAGTTTGGATATGAATGGATTAAAATGGAATAGGTGTAGTTTGGATATAAATAGAGAAAGTATTGTATTTGATGAAATTAATTTTATTTCTTATATACGTATATCGGTATTTGAATTGTTGTTGATAGGCAAGACCCTTACTAAAACCATAAGGACAAAAAATACGTACAACATTAATCTGTGCGTAAAAAATATAGGAGACATTTTTAAAGGATGTTTTGAATTTCTTTCCAAAAATAAGGTAGTTCCTCTACTCAGTTCTTTAACTGTAAGAAGAGAGATACACACAATAATAATAATAATAATAGTAATAATAAAAAATTGTACACTCTTTGTCCTTATTTACTTATTATTTGTATACTTTTGATTTTGGCACGAAAATTCATTTTTTTTAAACTGATCAATGAAGTTACACTGAATTAAATTGAGTTGAAATGAAATAAAGCTGAAATAAGTAGAGTTGAACTAAAGTGAGTCGAAATGAATTAAGGTGATTTAAATCAAGCTGAATGAGAGCGGAAATTATAACGAAAAGAAGAGGGCCAAAGGCCAAGAAAAAATGAGGGGTCCAATAATTAGTTGACAACTGTGGAGATTTGAATTGTACATCAAATTATCAAAGACATTTAAGATAGGATTGTAAACAATTGACCGAGACAACCAAAAATAAAACAAAAGGAGTATCATCAATAAAGATAAATTTCATTACACAAATTCTTATTTAAGCATTATTCATCTTAAATTTAAGACGAGTCACGTATCATAGCTTTTCTATGTATATAAGACAAATATATTATTTTTCTTTATACATTAGTGTTATTCAGTAGGTCTCCTGAGAGACCGCCTCTTAATAAGCTTATTGAGAGACTATTGTACAAACTTAAGAAAAAGTGGTACTAAAAGTAATAAAATTGGTACAAATAATGATTAAAGATAAAATAAGTACATTTATTATGTAAATAGGTACGAAATTACTATGGTACGATCAATGAAAATAGGCTCACGAAATACAAATAAAATGGTACAAAATAATGGCCTCTCAATAATTTATTGAAAGATCGTCTCTCTCAAGTTTTAGTGTTTTTATATACACAAGTGATTTGTATACTTCATCCATCTTACTCCCTTCACCTCAGTCATTGTTTGGCTTTGATTCTGGATTATTTCTGCCACAAAGACCAAAGAAATAAAAGGTGGATAATTATGAGATAAAAAGTGGATTAAATTGAGTGTGCATAATTCAAATGTTCATTAAAGACATTAAAACACTAACTTGAAATAGGCATATAAATAATCGAGATAGAAAGAATATAAAACAAATACGAATATTTAAGTTTAAAAAAAATTATTAATATCATTAACAATAATGAGCGATAAGGCCATAAGACCATCCCCAATCAATGATCGTGATAATTAGGCCACGACTCGATTTTAACCTCTTACCTTACTTTCACCCTTTCAAGTAAAAGGTTACGGCCTAGGTCATCAAATCAGTCATTTTTCTATTTTCCAACATTTTTAATCATCGTCAGTGGACCTTTTAAGGAATGGGTATCCTTTCTTTGCCGTGGGATCGGAAATGGCGTGCAACCCTATCAAGGTTGTAGGTGATGCTAGTTCGGTTTCTACACTTCAGGGTGCTGGTGGGTGGATTTTGTATGACCTTTATGGAAATGTTATGTTTCAGCATTCTTTCTCTTTTCTGGCTGAGTCTCCATGTCAGGCAGAAGTATGGATAATTCGTGACATTCTTCTATGGGCCATCAAGCATAATATTTACAATCTTCAAATCGCTTCGGATTGCTTACAATTGCTATTGCAGATCTCCGGAAGTGAACATTACCATTTGTTGACGAAGGATCTAGTTATCAATATCGCTAATCTTTTTTCTCATTTTCACTGTTTAAGTTTTCGTTTTATCCCTCGAAAGCTAAACAAGTTTGCTCATAATCTTGCTAAAAGCGCGAGGGATTCATAGGTTTTAGTTTTATCATTTTACAGCTGTCAAAAAAAAAACATTTTTAATCATTTACCCCATTTTCTACCTCACTAAAATCTTTCTCTTAACAATCATTTTATTATTTTTTATTCTTGAACCAACAACAATTGTATACCTAAGTGAGCCCAAATATGATCAATTTTATTTAATAATGATAACAAATTGACCTTTATGGAGCATATGGTCACAAATTAACAAAATGGCCACCAATTAATTAGTTTAATCATCTAATTAACGATGACCTTGAGAATAGTCTAACTAAGGCCTTGTTCTTTTGGACTGAAACTGAACTGAATTTATAGAATCTGAACTGAACTGAACTGAATTGAACTAAACTGAACTGCACTTATAGGAACTGAACTGAATTGAACTTATAGGAACTGAACTGAACTTATATGAACTGAACTGAACTTATAGGATTTGAACTGAACTTATAGGATCTGAACTGAACTGAACTTATAAGATTTGAACTGAATTGAATTTATAAGATCCGAACTTAATTAACTTAATTTAATTTAAGTTAACTATTATTATTATTATTATTATAATGATAATAATTATTATTATTGTTGTTGTTATCAAAATTCCAAGAGAAGACATTGATAAAAATTAGTTTAAAACACAAGGTAATATAAAATATTTTCCACTTTATATACAATGGTTTGTTCATAGTTCATACACTATACTACGATTACATTACGATAAAAAATAATCCACATATTACAATTTTTCTAACCATTTATTTCCATATTATCATAATCCTCATCTACTTCATCTTCATTATCAATATCACTGTCGACAAAGAATCCATAGTCTCACCAAATATTTTTGACTAATATGTTGCTTCGTATCTTATACATGGTCGTCTTCCTCTTTTATCAAACATGCCCGAATCTAATGTTCCTTAAATGTTCATATCATGTTGTATAATTTCAAGAGCGTGCACTCTTATAAAATTATGGAGGGTGAATGTAGAAACAATGATCGATATTTGATACTTATATGATATTTGGGGCATGATTTTTAACACCTTCCATGTTTTTTTTTAATTGACCAAACGCCATTTCAACTTTCATTCATGTTGAGTTTGTATTTACGGTTTAACGTTTCATATGTTTTGTATTTTGTATTGGGCAGTAGTTTATTATGGCCCAATACCAAGTAGGGTTTTGCAGTAGTTTTGATGCATCACTTTTGTATATATGTAGTAATGTTGTAACGCATAAGAAACACAAGCATGAAATGAAAAACTGTAAATACAAACTCAACAGTAAGGGAAAACAGACTCGTCAAACACGACATCACGCGACACCAGAAATTCCTTTGTATCCAAATCATAGACCTCCCAACCCTTCTTACCAAAAGGAAAACCGACAAGCATACAACGCCGACTACGAGACTCAAACTTATCTCCATCTCTACGGGAGTGCTTAACGTAACATAAGCAACCAAAAATGCGTAAATTGTCATAACTAGGTGGCTTATTAAACAACAATTCATAAGGTGTACGACCATTAAGAAGAACCGAGGGCGTTCTATTAATAAGGTAAGCAGCAGTTAAAACACATTCTCCCAAAAATCAATCGGCAGACTAGCTTGAAAACGTAAAGCTCTCGCCACGTTAAGGATGTGACGATAAAAGCTTGATAAGAAACGTGATGAAAGCAAAGTTCATGACTTCTTATTGGGTCTTGGTTCAGACTACTCTACTATATCTTCTAACTTATTGTTACAAGAGCCTTTGCCTCCTCTTAACAGGGCCTATTCAACCTTGATACAAGAAGAAGGAGTTCGAGGAAAGGGCAAGAATCGTGTTGCAGGGGCGAGAGATGGTGAAAACAGAGCAGACCCAGTCGGTTTTGCGGCACGTTTCGTTCCATCATCTGTTGTTGTTGCTCGAACAGAGGACACGAAGGATAGGGAGGATGATAATCGACCCCGTTGCGATAAATGCAACAAGTATGGCCATGTTCGAGCCAAATGTTTTGACATCATTGGCTATCCTAAGGGTTGGAGAGATAGAACGCGCGGTGGTGCACGCGGGGGACATGGCAGCTATGGAGGCAGTGGCAACAGAGGTGCGGGTAACCATGCTCGTATCAGTGATAATACGTCCGAGAGTCACGATGAATATGTCAGCATACCAAAGGAGAAATGGGAAGCTTATGTTAATCACACCAAGGCATCAACATCTAATGTTCGAATGAATGGTAAGACGGATAATGAAATTACTTGGTTAATCGATTCCGGTGCCACGCATCATATGACGGGTTGTTTCGATGTTTTGGATAATATACAGGATGTTGAACCTTGTATGATTAGCCTACCAAATGGTAAATTAGCTAAAGCAACCAAAAGAGGTTGTGTTAGCCTGAACGAAAAAATGAGACTTACTGAAGTTCTTTTCGTCCCCGAATTCCATTGCAATCTGATTTCGGTTTATCAGTTATGCATTGATCTTAATTGCACGGTTAATTTCACTGATAAATTATGTGTGATACAGGACCGCGTGTCGATGATGACGATTGGAACGGTTGAACAACGAGGAAGGCTATATCTTCTCAATGGATCGAGTAACCACCGCGCCATGGCAGCTAGCAGACGAAATGATAAGGCTGAAATTTGGCACCGTAGATTGGGACATCCGTCGAAAAGAGTGGTTAATTTATTGCCTTTTGTTACTAATAATAATTTTGGTGATGAAATTTGTGACACATGCTTACGTGCAAAACAAACAAGGGATAAGTTTTCTAGTAGTGAGAATAAAACAAAACATATATTTGAACTAATTCATTGCGACTTATGGGGTGATTACCGTACTCCATCGTCTTGTGGTAGTCGTTATTTCCTCACTATTGTTGACGACTTTTCACGTGTTATATGGGTCTACTTAATTAAACGTAAGGATGAGGTTTTTCAATTGCTACAAAATTTTATAAGTATGGCAAAACGGCAATTTGATAAGGATGTGAAAATCGTTCGTAGCGACAATGGAACGGAGTTTACTTGTTTGAAATCTTATTTTGGAGTCCATGGCATTATTTATCAAACCACTTGCGTCGGTACCTCACAACAAAATGAGAGAGTGGAACGGAAGCATCGTCACATCCTTAACGTGGCGAGAGCTTTACGTTTTCAAGCTAGTCTTCCGATTGATTTTTGGGGAGAATGTGTTTTAACTGCTGCTTACCTTATTAATAGAACGCCCTCGGTTCTTCTTAATGGTCGTACACCTTATGAATTGTTGTTTAATAAGCCACCTAGTTGTTGGGGAATGTGTGTCCTCAACAATAGTGCGATCACGACAGTGATAAAATCATTGTCATAAATCTTATGAAATGAATATGCAAGGGACGATCCAATATTGATTTAGTCAACTGACCAACATTAATCGGTAATGATTGGCTGACTAGAGTTTAACATTACTGTCGTATGACGGTGGTGGTCAGTTGATCCCTTTAGGTCACACCTATAGGACTAACCCCTTAAACGTATATTGATTAATTGTATAGGATACAGATTGATCGATATTCTTAAAAACCGTATATTGAGAAATTAGAGGTTGAATCTTAAAGGTAAGATTTATATTTGAAATTGAAATGTGTCAATTGTCAAATATTAATCGATATTTTAGAAATGTCGAAATTAGAATGAGATGGGTTCGTGGTTATAACAAATGTTGTATATATCGTATTGACGATTAATATAATAACCATATTTTGAGACGGTAATTATGAATTACTAAATAATTTGTTAAATGTGATTTAATTAATTTAGAAATAATATTTATTTGATAAATATGTATTTTTAAATTAATACAATTGTTTCATGTCACATAGGATGTTACATATCACACAATTGTACAAATTACAAATTGTAAAATGAAAGTCCATTTTACATTTATTTGTGGCGTGTGATTATGCATTGTATGGACTAGTTTGTTTGAATTAGTGCATGGAAAAAGCATAATGATTAGAATAGGTTGATGTCTATTAGTAGGCATGCACACCTAGTTGAATAAGTAAGACAAGTAACCTATTTGGTCTTACATAACACTCAATCACACGACACACTACATACTACCCATATAAGATGTGAATTGCTCACATGACATTCATTCCAACCTAAGTTTATATTTCTAAGTGTAAGAGAGATAAACATAACATGCATTTTTCTTTAGTGTAAGAAAAATCAAATCCTCTAAAATATTATTCTCATAATATTTATACTACACTCATTGTAGTATTCTAATATACTAATAAGAATTATTAGTATACGGTTTTAACCCAAATCCGTCTCCTAGCTCGGGTTCGGTTATTTGGTCCGTTTAAGGTAAGGTCTTGGTGCGCACTCATTGGAGGCAAGCTTACTTGGTTGCTCTTGGAGGATCGTCCTAAGCATATTTCGGACCGGTTGTAAGAATACGATTCTCATTATTTCCGCTTTTATATTGCATGCATAAGATCGACTAAGTTAATATGAGAATTAATTAGTATATTTAGTAAGACTAATAACTTGAACTAGCTAGTATGACTACCTCGAGTTCCAACAAGTGGTATCAGAGCACTAGGTTGCTTGCATGCAACTCGATTTTATACGTTTTTTCGAGAAAATATGATTTTAATTAAAAACGAAAATGAGTAGTACATATAGGATATGCACGAAAATCATATTGCATGTATACTTTCTGGTCTTAAAATAGTTTTAAGTCATTTTGATGATTTATGGAATAATATTGTTCAATATTGTAATTAAAATGTTTAATTAGTGCCAAAAATCGGTTAAAAATGTTTTTTTTTTGGGAAAAATAGCTAAATAATGTTTCTGGCCATGAATTTTAAATATGTTCTCACATGCATTTAACATATTATGAATATATAATTTTCGAAATTATTGAAGGTTTTATGCATGGTTTATGATTTTTAATGGTTAAATAGTCATAAAATCAGTTAAATATGGGATAAATAGTTATATTATGAATTTAACTATAAAAATTTTGGTAGATGTCACATGCAATATTTAAAATATATGATGAATTTTCCAGAAATTTTTCGTTAATATTGCATGAATATTGTTTTTTATCGTAAAAATCGTAATATTAGTGACATATTTTAGCTTAAATAGTTTAAGTTCGAATTTGACCATAAATATTTAATATAGTGTCACATATATTATTTCTAGCATGCATGTGAATTTTGAGCTTTTAATCTCGAATATTGCATGAGAAATGATTTTAATCGGTAAAATCGCGTAATATATGACACGAATTATTAAAAATAGTAAATGTTGCTTAAATGGTCCGAAAAATTCACCCATATTAGTCATATTATGTATGATCATCAACATATTTTTATTTAGTGCCAAAAGTTTCTGAAACTTTAAGTTTTAATTTTAAAAGATTAAAGTTGGAGATTGAGTGTTGAAGGAGTCATAATTATTTTTCAGATCTTAAACAGTGTGTACCTGATTTTTCTTTGCATTTTCAGATACTTTGAGTGTCTAGAAAGATGTAAAAATTATATTGGTATTTTATTTCATAATTTTTGAAGTAGTTTTGAATTTTTCGAAATTTTATGCATGTACACGGCAATTTTACGAAGTAAATAGTGTATTTCGAAAATTTTTGAATTTTAAGGATCTGAAATTTTAGAAAATTTTCAGTATGTTCAAAATTTTGAATTTTGAATTTTCGAAATTTTTATGACTCGTTTGATTATTTTAATGCTATTTCCCGTAAAACCGATTAAAACCGAACAATATTAAAATAAGTTAAGTTAATTTTCGAAATTTGAGTAAGACTAAATTTTGAATCCTAAAATGTGTTAGGAAACTTAACTAAATCATGAATAGTGATTCATAGAGTGATTAGTGATTTTAAAATTGTTTAAATCACGTTATTCCATAAAACCGTGTTATTACGAATAACGATATTTAAAACGTGTTTAAATAGGACGATTTGGCTTAGGTTTTGCATTTTACATAAGCATTGCATATTTAATTATTGTTTATGAATGTCATAATTTATTTACGTAATTTTGGAATTATGTAATTTACTTAGTATGGCCATGCATTTCATCGATTTTATCGACCGTGTCAATTAATTTATCGATAATTCACCGACTTAGTTCACTTAAAGGAGATAGATAATAAATTGACAAGATCTCTTACGTTATTTAAAATCAAGACATAGCCTTACCAAAAAGTAAAGGACCCGCGAAGGATCTTCTTCATAAGGGAGTAGGCTCGGCTAAACCGGGGTGCAAACCTTATTACGTTGGTGAAGTGGGGTAATATGATTACTTATTCTTGAAATTTGGTTGATCTCGACGAAAGTATTCGAGCCACCGTAGTGGTAATAAGTTCGGGCTAAGATAAGAATTAGTGTAATTTTATCGACCGAGAGTTCTAAAAGTAGAATCGATTAAGGGGTTAATCTACCGAGTCATATTAATGAGGGATGTATCGGCTAAACCGTGCCCGAGTTAGTATGTATTTGGGTCTCGGGATCATTTACTTAATTGGGTAAGAGATCATTAAGTAGATGCTTAACTTGTTTAAAATTTACAAGTTTAATTATTAAAACGATAATTGTGTTTTAATTCCTTTATTATCATTTGTAGTTCATTTTCAACTATCAATCAATGGCAAATAACGCTCCACCACTCCCACAACACGTTTCATGGCTTCGATCTTTTATGGATCATTGCAAGACTTGAGAAGCATGGCGCCAATTTTAAAGATTGGGACGCCCAATTGGTGTTGGCCGCGGAAACCGACGATAAGACTCGTTATCTTACCATTGCCGCTCCTCCCACTCCCGGTGCTCGTTCATCGGAAGCGACTCGTGAGGCCTATGAGGCCTACATGAAAGAGTCACATGCTTTGAAGAACGTGCTTATATTTTCGATGGAGCCGGATCTCCAAAGAAGAATGATTAAGCTAGCCACGGCTAATGAGATATACACTAGAGTTGCGAACATGTTTTCGCAAGCTCCTAGGGTAATCCAATATGAGGCGGCCTCCGCCTTCTTCGATTTGACCTTAAAAGAAGGTCAAAAGATTAGTCCTCATGTGCTCAAAATGGTTGAGCTAGCCGAAACCTTGAAGTTGCAAGGGGTGAATGTTCCCGACTCGCTTATTATTGACAAAATCCTTCATTCCCTCAACAAAGTGAAATCGTATGTTCAATTTCGGGTAAATTATAACATGCGCAATCAAGTAACCTCCTTGGACGAGTTACATAAGATGTTAGTCCAAGCGGAGAGGGATATGGGACTTAATGAGAGTTCCACAAAGGATGTGCTTAATATCGATTCAAAAAGCAAGAGGAAGTTTAAGCGCAAGGCCAACAAGGGTAAAAATGTTAAAGCCTTCAAACCCGCATCTCCTAAGGAGAAGACTTTTACGAAAGGTGCTTCTTCTTCATCGTCATCAAAGGTTGAAGACAAGTGCCATTATTGCACTAAGATGGGGCATTGGAAGCGGAATTGCCCGAAGTATCTCCATGACCTCAAAGCCGGAAAGGTTCTTGCTGTAGGTATAAATTCTCGTCTAATTCATGTTATTTAATCAATTTTTGTATATTGATACAAGTAATTGATTCTCACCCGTTTATAAATTGTTTTAAAGGGGCTCCTACCAAAGACAAAGGCAAGGAGAAGGAGAAGGAAACTTGAAGTTCCTTTCATGGATGGCTAAGGTAGCATCCGAGATTGAAGACATGAAGAGCATGGCTCTAATTTTTATTTGATGTCTTCTTTCTTTTTGCATTTTAATTTAAGAACTTTGTATTTCTTGTACGACAAGAATCTTGCTGAAACAATGGTTGAAATAGTGGTGACTTGGTTTTCAACCCAAGTCATCCTTTTGTTCTTAATCAAACATGTTGGTTTTAAAATGCTTTTATGATACATAACATGAGTTGATACGATTTTCATAGATCGTAATAAAGTACCTTGAATGATTCACCGTACGAAAGAAATGATAGGATCATTACAAAAGTAATACGACTTACTTAAAAACGAGAATTGCATCCCGTGAAATACTTCAAATTCAAACATAAGAACATCAGTTCATTATAAGATTTTCACCTTAAATGAAAGAAAATATTAATATCTCAATACTCAAATTAATTCTTTATCCAATACATTGTTGACGGGCGGAAAAATGCTATCCTTCTTAAATAACGGTTATTTTAAAGGATAGAGTGGGAGAAATTCTATGCCCGTAAACCAATGAAATAAACATAGGATCTTAGAGAAGAGTCCTATAAGGAGTCCTTAAGAAGAACTCTAAAAGATTGGATAGAAGAAACTACGAGAGGACACAGAAGAAACTACGCGAGGACACAAAAGGAAATGTTCCATATGTTGTCATTAGTTCCTAGAGAGGACAAAAGGAACCGTGAGTGTTAACGGAAGGAAATCGTTTCCATAATGTTAATGTTTCTGTTTTATAAAGATAATAGAGGAGAAATCGTCTCCCGTCTTCATGATAATACTAAGATTCTTTCCGTGGGAAAGAAAATGAGAATGAAATGTTCATTATGAGTTGAGAAGATGTTTGAAGATATTACCTAATCTCTATGAAGATAGTGGGAGTATTAAACTATAAGATAGTAATATGGAATTCAGTGGGAGAAAAGTTATTAAGGAAACGAAACCTACCATTTAGAGAGAATGGTGATTCTTTAAAGGTTAAAGAATATAAGGTTTTCAATTCTAGATGAATGTATGTTAAGAACATAAATCATAAGTGAGTTTATTATATGATAATGAAACGTCACCGATCAGTTAACAAGGTTTGGATTTGAATCCGAGATATGAAAATGTTAATTCATATAACCTTGATCAAAATGCCATAAGTTGAAATAAAGCCCTATTTCGATATAAGTTTCTCGAGGAGAACTAAGAGATCGAATCTAGGTTAACTACGATATGAATTCTAGTACAATATGACTATGTTCATATGGATGACATGTCATAAGTTTTAGGAAAACAGTGGGAGCTTCCTTAAAGTAAGGAGACTCGAGTCAAGTATAAGAGACTTGAAGTGTACTTGAATTAGATCATATTATACAAGATAATATGAGTCAAAAGGAAACCGAAATTTGTAGGTTTAAAAGATGTGAAGATAGGGTATATTCACATAACAAACCATTAGTGCAAATTGATGTATGATCATCAAAGATTGTCTATGTGGAGCAACAATATCGTATTGATTGTTCGCACATAACAATCACTCTTATCGTTTGAGTTACTATTATTAATATTAACTCACAATTTATACTTTGTGAAATCCAAATGGGTTGTAAGAGACAATTTGAACCCCATAAGTGAACTGGATTAACTTAGTATAGCCCATAGTCGCTTGTATGAGGTGACGTCTCGAAGCGACTAGAATGTGAGGCGATTGATGGCAAGTTCAAAAGTCATAGAGTCATATGGGATGACTAGTCGATCACATAGGCAGACTGTGTAACACTCTGTCGGGCATTTAGTGACCGCTTATAGAGTTCTGGAAATTTTATAAATAGCCTGGTCGTGGCGAGAGCTACTATATTATTCACATAAGTCGATTCTTTGACTTGAGACTGTTCGCCCAAGGTGATGCAGCCTCAGATTGACTTTGATTTTAGCTCTACGATCAACCGTTAAAGGGGGTCAAATGGGCTTCTTTTGGGTCATGATGGACTGTGTTAATCGAAGGGAACAGTAAGATAGGAATTGTCCAGTCCCTCGTCGGGGTTGTCTTAAATCTCAGGGCCACTCGAGGAGAAGTTTAACTGAAAATGCGTGGCCACGCTCGGAAGGTATCTATGGTAGATAATTCCGGTCAAAGCAGTTAAATCTCCAGATCGAGAAAACCGCTCAAGATATGATCAAATGCAAGTACGACCTGGAAGACACCTTGCATTGAGTGGGAGATGACGTAATAGGACAAGACAATTGGTGACGCACACTTGTCGAGGACAAGTGGGAGATTGTTGGGGAATGTGTGTCCTCAACAATAGTGCGATCACGACAGTGATAAAATCATTGTCATAAATCTTATGAAATGAATATGCAAGGGACGATCCAATATTGATTTAGTCAACTGACCAACATTAATCGGTAATGATTGGCTGACTAGAGTTTAACATTACTGTCGTATGACGGTGGTGGTCAGTTGATCCCTTTAGGTCACACCTATAGGACTAACCCCTTAAACGTATATTGATTAATTGTATAGGATACAGATTGATCGATATTCTTAAAAACCGTATATTGAGAAATTAGAGGTTGAATCTTAAAGGTAAGATTTATATTTGAAATTGAAATGTGTCAATTGTCAAATATTAATCGATATTTTAGAAATGTCGAAATTAGAATGAGATGGGTTCGTGGTTATAACAAATGTTGTATATATCGTATTGACGATTAATATAATAACCATATTTTGAGACGGTAATTATGAATTACTAAATAATTTGTTAAATGTGATTTAATTAATTTAGAAATAATATTTATTTGATAAATATGTATTTTTAAATTAATACAATTGTTTCATGTCACATAGGATGTTACATATCACACAATTGTACAAATTACAAATTGTAAAATGAAAGTCCATTTTACATTTATTTGTGGCGTGTGATTATGCATTGTATGGACTAGTTTGTTTGAATTAGTGCATGGAAAAAGCATAATGATTAGAATAGGTTGATGTCTATTAGTAGGCATGCACACCTAGTTGAATAAGTAAGACAAGTAACCTATTTGGTCTTACATAACACTCAATCACACGACACACTACATACTACCCATATAAGATGTGAATTGCTCACATGACATTCATTCCAACCTAAGTTTATATTTCTAAGTGTAAGAGAGATAAACATAACATGCATTTTTCTTTAGTGTAAGAAAAATCAAATCCTCTAAAATATTATTCTCATAATATTTATACTACACTCATTGTAGTATTCTAATATACTAATAAGAATTATTAGTATACGGTTTTAACCCAAATCCGTCTCCTAGCTCGGGTTCGGTTATTTGGTCCGTTTAAGGTAAGGTCTTGGTGCGCACTCATTGGAGGCAAGCTTACTTGGTTGCTCTTGGAGGATCGTCCTAAGCATATTTCGGACCGGTTGTAAGAATACGATTCTCATTATTTCCGCTTTTATATTGCATGCATAAGATCGACTAAGTTAATATGAGAATTAATTAGTATATTTAGTAAGACTAATAACTTGAACTAGCTAGTATGACTACCTCGAGCTCCAACACTAGTTATGACAATTTACGCATTTTTGGTTGCTTATGTTACGTTAAGCACTCCCGTAGAGATGGAGATAAGTTTGAGTCTCGTAGTCGGCGTTGTATGCTTGTCGGTTTTCCTTTTGGTAAGAAGGTTTGGGAGGTCTATGATTTGGATACAAAGGAATTTCTGGTGTCGCGTGATGTCGTGTTTGACGAGTCTGTTTTCCCTTACTGTACCACCCACGTTCCTGATGTAGTCGTGAGTAAGACAATGCAGACCTTGGGGTCAAAATTGAACTCGGATGGGGAATTCATTCTTCATGATGTAGGTGCACCGTATAATAGAGTGGAGGAGGTTATTGATGAGAATGAACCAGTGACTGTAACGGGGCAGCAAGGGGATAATGTGATACATCTTACTGATGGTGAAGGAAATAATGAAGTGCAACGTGATGATGGTGAAATGCAACGTGATAATGGGTCTGCAAAAGTGGTCCCTAATGTGTCACAGGGAGAGCAAACATGTTATGGAAGGGGGGAAAGGGGTCACATTCCTTGGTCTAAGTATAGTAAGGATGAGTATGTGACGGTTGGTGCTCGTGTTTTGACAGATATTGAAGATTATAGCCTTCTTCCAAATTCGGTTCCGTCATCATCATCAGGTACGCCCTATCCTTTAGCACACGTTATTTCCAGTGACAAATTTTCTGTGCGACATCGGTCTTTTGTAGCCGCGGTTGATGCTTGTGTAGAACCGATGTCTTTTCGTGAAGCAATGCAGGATAACAGGTGGTGTGATGCGATGAATCTCGAGATTGAGGCATTGAATGGTAATGGAACATGGGAGGTCGTTGACTTGCCTCCCGGTAAAACTGCTATTGGTAACAAGTGGGTATACAAAGTGAAACTTCGTGCAGATGGGTCCGTTGAGCGGTTTAAGGCACGTCTTGTTGTACTCGGAAATAGACAAGAAGAAGGTGTTGATTTTTTTGAGACCTTCGCTCCCACGGCCAAGATGGTGACTGTCCGACTATTTCTCGCACTTGCAGCGGTTAAGAAGTGGGAATTGCACCAAATGGATGTCCATGATGCATTCCTTCATGGCGAACTAGAGGAAGAGGTTTATATGCGCTTGCCTGTCGGTTATTCAGTTGATGCGCCGGGAAAGGTTTGTCGCCTCAAAAAATCTTTGTACGGACTCCGTCAAGCTTCTCGGTGTTGGTTTGAGAAACTTTCTACTTCCCTCATAGCCTACGGATTTACACAATGTTTGTCGGACTATTCATTATTTGTGTATGGTAAGGGCGACATAGAGGTATACATTTTAGTTTATGTTGATGACCTCGTAATTGACGGTAATAATGCGGATGCTATTCGACGTGTTAAGGAGTATTTAAGTTCATGTTTCTATATGAAAGATCTTGGTGCACTAAAATTTTTCTTAGGAATTGAAGTGGCCCATAGTTCCTCTGGCATTTTCATTTGTCAGCGGAAATACGCGCTTGATATTTTGACAGAGACGGGTTTGATTGGTAGCAAACCTGACAACATACCAATGGAGCAAAATCATTGTTTGGCGTTGTGAACTGATTCTTTGCTCCCAAATCCCGAACAGTATCGGCGTCTCATCGGGCGTTTAATTTATTTGACTAATACCCGTCCCGATTTATCGTATAGTGTACACATTTTGTCACAATTCATGCATGAGCCGCGAAGTTCGCATTGGGATGCTGCACTTAAGGTGGCACGGTACATTAAAGGGAGTCCTGGACAAGGTTTGCTTTTCCATTCTCATTCGCCACTTGAGCTCTCCGTTTTTTGTGATGCGGATTACGCAAGCTGTCCTTTATCGCGTCGTTCGTTAACTGCTTATTGCGTCTTGTTTGGGGCAGTCCTATTTCTTGGAAAACCAAGAAGCAACAAACGGTCTCTCGATCTTCCGCTGAATTCGAATATCGTGCTATGGATGTTGCTACATGTGAAGTTAAGTGGTTGAGTAGTATCTTGGTTTTTCTTTGTGCCCCTATTTCTCTTCCTATTATGCTTTATTGTGATAGTCAGGCGGCACTTCACATCGCTCGGAATCCGGTATTTCATGAAAGGACCAAACACATTGAAGTGGATTGTCATTTTGTACGGGATGCCATTCAATGTGGTTTAATTCATCCTGTTTACGTCAACACACATGACCAAGTGGCTGATATGCTTACCAAAGCACTGGGTGTGCGAGCGTTTTCTCATTTGTTATCAAAGTTGGGCGTCGTTAATCCCCACGCTCCAACTTGAGGAGGGGTGTTGAGTTTGTATTTACGGTTTAACGTTTCATATGTTTTGTATTTTGTATTGGGCAGTAGTTTATTATGGCCCAACACCAAGTAGGGTTTTGCAGTAGTTTTGATGCATCACTTTTGTATATATGTAGTAATGTTGTAACGCATAAGAAACACAAGCATGAAATGAAAAACTCATCATATTCTTCCCATTTTCAGTTACTTTAACAATTCTCGATAATGAATGTTGATAGTTTAGTGTGTGTAAGATCGTTTGGTATTAATGAGATAGTAAAAACGGGTATAATTATTAATAATTTGTTGTTTTTTTTAAAAAAAAAAATAATGTGTCGAATAATTAAAGTGAAATATTTTTTTATCGGTTGTTAAACTAATATTTCGTATATAGCTTTTTTAATTGAGTTTATATGAGCTGAACTTATAGGAATTGAACTGAACTGAATTTATAGGATCTGAACTGAACTTATAGGAACTGAACTGAACTGAACTTAACTGTACTTATATGATCTGAAATGAACTTAAATTAAGTGATTTAAAGTCCAAAAGAACAGAGCCTAATAAGGGTGACCGACCGACCGGGTGAGTGTCATTCTAGGAGTTGTATCGATGTGATATGAAAATGGGGTCCTAAAATGTGCGAATAGTGGCACCAAAAATAAGCACACAACTAGTTACTTAGTCGAGTGATCGGAATTCGATCGTACATTTAGACTAGTGACCACTAAGCACTGAATCGCTGACCAAGTATGAGTACTACGGAGTACAAGTGTACAAGCTTCTGGATAGCCCGAAACCTTTTTTTAATTAGCGTCCCGTGTCTAATACCGTTTACGATACTCGTTGAATTTATGGCTAAATATATTATAATTTAGATGAGAAATAAAATTGTAGATCGATTAGAAGATGAGTTTGAGTAAAAAAATGAGAATAAGTTATAGTAAAGGTCGAATTGTACCCTTACTTGTTTCAATTTAACTCCAAATACATGATAAAAATAAAATTATATGGAGTATGCTATTTATAACTATCAAATACTACCTCCGATTTCCTATGATGTTCCCCGTTCCGTTTTGGTCTAATAACATTAATGTTGCCTCTTTTCTCTTTTGGACAACTTTGTGTGGTCCAAAATCAATTTCATGTGGGGTCATGTGTATTGTGTGGTACAAATTAATTTCCTTATTTCTTGTATTAAAATCAAAAAGGAACAACACAAGAAATCGGAAAGATTATATATTTTATTATATTTAAATATCGTATCGCGTGTCCTAAAGTTCATTAAATACCGTATCTTGTGTACGTGTCGTGTCCATATCTGTCTCCGTGTACAATAGCTTCAGGTTGATCCGTACAAACCAATGATTTGTGTCTTTTTTTATCCCGGTTAGATTTTGTAGACGACATTTTAGTAAACGTAGACGGCGTTTTTCATAAAAAAGACGGAAACTACCCTTGTCTCTCTCTACCTCTCTCTCTCACGTTGAACCCCCTTTCCCAAACCCAAATAATTACCAACATTCAAAAACTCACACCCACCACTACCCACCCAACACCACCGTGTCCCACCACCGCCCACCACCACCCCGAACCTTGTCGACCGGCGCACAGCCAGCACCGGCGCACGTGGACGACCGGCGACTGCGACGTCCGGCCAGTAGGTATGTTGTATTTTTTTTTTTTAAAATTTGTTAATTGAATGTTAAATTAATGTTTCAAAGGCCAAATTGATAGTAAAATAAGTTTTTAAATGATATATTGATATGAATATGTGATTAGTAGCTTTAATTTTGTTACAAATGTAGTATTAATATGAGTTTTTGTGAAATTTGAATTAGGTAGTAATATGTTTGTTTTTTGTTGTAATTATTTGTTTAGTTTATAAATTGTAGTGTTGTTAATTGTTGAATAGGTAGTAATTGTAGTATTTTTAATTGTTGAATAGCTAGAAATTGTTGGATTTAATTTGGGCAAAAATATGAACATTAGGTTGGTAGTGGTCGAAATCTGGGTAGGGCGTGGTAATCGTCGAAAATCTGGGCAGGAAGTGCACGAAATTTGGGTAGAAAATGGTTAATTTCTAGGCAAGGTTGAAATTTGGGTCGAAATGTGGAAGGATGAATGGTGGAACATTGATATTCAATGTGAGAACCATGGTGGAACATTGAATATCAATGTGTGAACCATTGTGGAACATTGAATATCAATGTGGGAACCATGGTGGAACATTGAATATCAATGTGAGAACCATGGTGAACATTGATATTCAATGTGAGAACCATGGTGGCACATTGATATTCAATGTGAGAACCATGGTGGCACATTAATATTCAATGTGCATCCATGGTTGCACATTAGAACTCATAGTCCTTCCCACGGTTGCACATTGAATATCAATGTTCGTCCATGGGTTGGACATTGATGGACCATGGGTTGGGGTTTAGGTTAGGGTTTAGGGTTAGGGTTTAGGTAAGGGTTTAGGGTTAGGGTTTAGGTTAGGGTTTAGGGTTAGGGTTAGGGTTTAGGTTTTAGATTAGGGTTACGGTTTAGGTGATGTTAGGGTTATGGGTTTCGGTTAGGGTTAGGGTTAGGGTTAAGGGTTTAGGTTTAGGTTTAGGGTTAGGGTTAAGGGTTTAGGGTTTAGGGTTTAGGGTTTAGGGTTTAGGGTTTATTTTTTTTAATTTAAATTTTCATTTTACTTGTTAAATTTTCATTTAATTTCTTTATTTTATTTTTATTAAGATGTTTTTATTTTGTTAATTTAAATTTCCATTTTATTTGTTTAGTATTTGAATCTGTCTTTGAACATTTTTTATTTTAATGATGCAGATGACTAGCGAAAGAGATAGAGAGTTAGATCGGAGAGCGACAGAAGTAATGAAAATGCCGGATCGGACCCAAGGTAGGAATGTGACATCCTCGAAGCGTCGTTTGGTGGTTCAAACTTCGAGACGTGTACCACCAGGACCTCCTCGTATAGTAACGGTTCCTACACCTCGTCACGGTGGTAGTGGTGATTCGGAGAGGGAGATGGGACGGGAACTAGCCACTTGTTTCCGACGTGTAGCTGGGGAGTTGTCTGAGGAGGAGATAGAGGAGGAGGAGGGGAATGAGGAGGAGGAGGAGGAGGATGTTGCTCCGAACCGTACACCACCCGATACTCAGACGATAGGGCGGACGGTGGTGCGGAATACTTTCGGCCGTTTTATGAGAGTTGGGGAGAGCTCATCTAGGAGGGAGAGGTCGAGGACGGGGAGAGATGATTCGTGGGTCATTAGAGGTTCAGTTGAGGGTGGGCCTAATAACCCTTATGTCTTACGGAGTTTTGGTGGACACGTAGCGTTCAGTAGTTGGACTGAACCCGATCCGGACCGTCTGAGATCGTGGATTAAGTGTTACGAAAGGCCGTCTGCTTCGAGGGAGATTAGGAAGATGAAGCTCTCCGAATATGTATCGGATAAGGTGATTCAAAGTGGGCTAGGTGTTCTACGGAGTTGCTTCACTACCGGTCTAGATGAGAACCTTTTGAGCGCTTTCATAGAGAGGTGGCAGCCTGATACCAACACTTTTCACATGCCTTTTGGTGAGATTAGTATAATGTTGCATGATGTGGAAAGGATTCTTGGGTTGCGGTGTAGCGGTGATCGGGTGTTCGTGGATGGTTTGTCTGAGGCTGGGGATGGTTCGAGTAGGGAAGACGTTGATTTGAAGGTGAAGGTAGCTGCTTTTTTCGGGGTTGGTGTTGCAGATCACCGCATGTATAAGGGAGGTGGTATCTCGACTTCGGCGTTGAAGGACATGGTTGAGGGTGGTAACGAGGAGGATGCGTTTCGGGCATACGTGATGATTTTACTAGGCCATATCATTTTCATGGACAAATCGTGTGATAAGGTGAGTGCTCAGTTGCTTCCTTTGCTTGATGAAATAGATAATGTTGGTCGGTATGCCTGGGGTGCGGCTTGCTTAGCTTACTTGTACCGACAGTTGGGTATAGCATCCCGACGGGAGGCTTCTGGTGTTAGTGGATGTCTGCCCCTGTTGCAGGCGTGGATATATGAGTACTTTCCCCAGTTCCGACCCGGAAGTGGACGGTATTCTGCTGGCAAACCAAGAGTAGATGCTTGGTCTCGACTACCTCGGTTCAAGGGTGATCAGAAGATGTTGAAGTTGCATCGTCAGAGTTTGGACGCGCTTCAGCGTCATCACGTTCGATGGTTGCCTTACTGTACTCGTCCTCAGGCTGAGTGTAGGGTATCGCTCTACTCAGGTTTTATCAGATTTCTTAACATAGTAGAGCCGTACTGTCCCGATCGTTGCATGCGCCAGTTTGGGTATCGTCAGGTAATCCCGGGCCCGATGCATCCTCCTTCCGTTGAGCAGCAACCGGGGAAGGGCGTTTACAAAGTTGAGTGGGGCCCGGATGCGGACAGGAATTGGGGGTTCGGTGGGTCGAACATATCTTTTCATCACCGGTCTAGTCCAGCTTATTTGCCGTTTGAGGTTGTGAGAGGTTACTTTAAGTGGTATGACGACATCTCTCACCCGTACTTTTTCCCTAAGGATCGGAGATTTCAGGCGCTGGAGATTCCCATGCACGAGGAGCCGGAAGTCGCCCTAACCGTTAGTCGACACGTGAAGACTCTTTTCCATCAACCAACAGAGGAGGCGATTATAGATCGTGTCCGGGTTATGATGCGGGAGTTGACTCCGTATTTTGGCCGTGATGATGATGATGAGTAGTGTTTTTAATGTTTTTTAGTGGATTGTTGTAGTTTGTTGAATTTAGTTTTTTTAGTTTAGCTTTCATGCATGGTTTTAGTTTGTTGAACTTAGTTTTTTACTTTGTTAACTTTGTAGTTTTTTAGTTTGTTAACTTTGAAGTTTTTTAGTTTGTTGAACATAGTACTATTTAATTAAAACCATAGAAAACTTAAAACAACATAACACAATTTAACTAAAACGGTTACAATATCAAAATAAATGGTAACTAAACTGATCACTATTTTCTTCGACGACGGTGAGGCGTAGAACCCATAGAAGTGTGCCAATGCTCAATGTTTCTCTCATATAACTTCTCGAGGTGGTCAACACTTCTATCCTTGAATGTCAACCAAGCCGGGCTTAGTGGTGGCATAGGTACATCTTCGGGTGGCGTGCATGCATGTAGTCTCATCCAGTGACTATGGTGAAGGACAATCCATAAGGTACCGGCTGGTTTTCGATCTTTTACAAACGACGTCAACGGTAGGATAGTGTTACAGCTCCCGGCCCAAATTTTCCCTCCATCTTCACCTCTTACATGACCGATAACACAAACCCACTTCGACGAAAATTTCCTCCAAGCTAGATTATACTCTTCCTCCGTATTCGAATCAATGACCGGTCTCCAACCAGATTCTGAATTGTTTAAGATAAGATTCTTATACCACTCGTTAGGCTTGTAGATGTTTATCGTTTTGGCTTCGATAGCTCTGTTCACATGCCATCGACACAACAAATGCTTACTGTCGGGAAATACTTCTTGGATAGCACTAATCGCACCCAACTCCCGGTCAGTCACGATAACAGAAGGACATTTACCGATGCAGTTCAGAAGGTCCTGCAACTTGTTCAACAACCACACGTACGAGCCATGGGACTCAGTAGGAAGAATCGCACATGCAATTAGGAAGGAAGCCCCGGTCGGTGTGACACCAACAATCTCAATTAGAGGGTTCTTGTATTTATTTGTCTTAAATGTGGCATCCATCATCACCACCCAATGATAAGCCCGGAACAACTTCACTGCTTCAGGATGTGCCATAAACACATGTGAGATCTTTTTCGTATCGGGATCTCTCTCAGTCCAATGAACGTATTTCGCTTGTACCGCTAAAGCCAACATTTGTTGAGCGGTATTCCTTTCACCCCTCATCTCCCGCCTGACTTTCTTTGTTTCGTTATAGATTTGGTTGTTTGACGGTTGTGGTTTCTCGGGAGTTTTCTGATGAAGACCATTTTTAATATCCCTTGGAAGAACTCCAGCCTTAACTTGTTGCCTTACATAGGCTTTCTCCTCGGTGTCCAACCCCGCAAAATTACGATCTCCGTCCTTATAAATGACAACATTATGGTTGTGTCGGCCGCCACTCTCGGAGGTAATAATGTTCCAAACTACCGTTGTTTTTCCATTCTCGACAACGTAGTTTTGAACGGCTCGAATTCTAAATGGACAACCACACCGACTAGACCTCGTACGCCTCTCGGGATCATCACTTGGAAGAGGTAAACCTTTTCTTGAACATCGAAAATAACATGATAACAAACCATCTCCTTTTCGACTTTTACGCCCATGATTTGCTTTTACCAAAGCAAAACCGTTCGAAAATGCAATCGATTTTGCCCAACCAAATGCTTCATCACGAGTTTCAAATCCACGATCCGTAAAGAACAAACGATTATAATCAACCAAATTCTCGCCAAATTCCTCGAACGAATCCTATTAATTGAAAATTAAGTATTGGATTAGCATATATATTTTAAATAAGCAACATAAATTAAATTAAACGGAAAACAAAGTATTAAAGTACGCTAAAATGGGGAATAATAATCGAAAACTAAAAAAAAAAAAAAAAAAAACCTAGCCATGGGCGGCACATTGAATATCAATGTGTGGCCATGGATTACACATTGACATTCAATGTGTGTCCATGGACAAACATTGAATATCAATGTGCCATCCATGGCTGCACATTCACATTCAATGTGCGGCCATGGATGGCACATTGATATTCAATGTTTGTCCATGGACACACATTGAATGTCAATGTGTGTTCCATGGCCGCACATTGAATGTCAATGTGCGGCCATGGAACGCACATTGACATTCAATGTCTGTTCCATGGACAAACATTGAATAATATGTTTGCAAGCATTGAAAGTGCACTAAATCGAAAACTAAAAAAAAAAAAAAAATTATAAAATTGTCCATGGGCGAGACATTGACATTGAATGTGTGGCCATGGAACACACATTCACATTCAATGTGCGGCCATGGAACACACATTCACATTCAATGTGTGTCCATGGACAGACATTGAATGTCAATGTGTGTTCCATGGCCGCACATTGAATGTCAATGTGCGGCCATGGAACACACATTGACATTGAATGTCTGTTCCATGGACAAACATTGAATAATCGAAAACTTTAAAAAAAAAAAAAAAAAAAAAAAAAAACGAATCAATGGGCGAGACATTGACATTCAATGTGCGGCCATGGAACACACATTGACATTCAATGTGTGTCCATGGCCGCACATTGAATGTCAATGTGTGTTCCATGGCCGCACATTGAATGTCAATGTGCGGCCATGGAACGCACATTGACATTCAATGTCTGCTCCATGGACAAACATTGTATGCTATTTTCCTAAAATGTCGTCTACAAAACCTAATCGGGTTGAAAAAATCGATCTCTATCATTAATCTTAAACGAAACTATAAATTAAACATAACATAATTAATAAAATGTTAAGAATTCGATAATTAATAAAATGTTAAGAATTCGATAACTAACCGAAGAATTGGTTGAATGAGATTCCGTCATGAATTTTAGGTGATTTTCGTGTTTTTTATTTTTTTGGGTTTTAGATGAATTAGTCGGGTTTTCTCAAGAATTTTAGAGAATTTTTTCTAGTGAGATAAAGTGGTCAAGGGTATTTTCGTCATTTTTATGAAAAACGCCGTCTACGTTTACTAAAATGTCGTCTACAAACGGTCTCTCGATCTTCCGCTGAATTCGAATATCGTGCTATGGCTGTTGCTACATGTGAAGTTAAGTGGTTGAGTAGTATCTTGGTTTTTCTTTGTGCCCCTATTTCTCTTCCTATTATGCTTTATTGTGATAGTCAGGCGGCACTTCACATCGCTCGGAATCCGGTATTTCATGAAAGGACCAAACACATTGAAGTGGATTGTCATTTTGTACGGGATGCCATTCATTGTGGTTTAATTCATCCTGTTTACGTCAACACACATGACCAAGTGGCTGATATGCTTACCAAAGCACTGGGTGTGCGAGCGTTTTCTCATTTGTTATCAAAGTTGGGCGTCGTTAATCCCCACGCTCCAACTTGAGGAGGGGTGTTGAGTTTGTATTTACGGTTTAACGTTTCATATGTTTTGTATTTTGTATTGGGCAGTAGTTTATTATGGCCCAACACCAAGTAGGGTTTTGCAGTAGTTTTGATGCATCACTTTTGTATATATGTAGTAATGTTGTAACGCATAAGAAACACAAGCATGAAATGAAAAACTCATCATATTCTTCCCATTTTCAGTTACTTTAACAATTCTCGATAATGAATGTTGATAGTTTAGTGTGTGTAAGATCGTTTGGTATTAATGAGATAGTAAAAACGGGTATAATTATTAATAATTTGTTGTTTTTTTTAAAAAAAAAAATAATGTGTCGAATAATTAAAGTGAAATATTTTTTTATCGGTTGTTAAACTAATATTTCGTATATAGCTTTTTTAATTGAGTTTATATGAGCTGAACTTATAGGAATTGAACTGAACTGAATTTATAGGATCTGAACTGAACTTATAGGAACTGAACTGAACTGAACTTAACTGTACTTATATGATCTGAAATGAACTTAAATTAAGTGATTTAAAGTCCAAAAGAACAGAGCCTAATAAGGGTGACCGACCGACCGGGTGAGTGTCATTCTAGGAGTTGTATCGATGTGATATGAAAATGGGGTCCTAAAATGTGCGAATAGTGGCACCAAAAATAAGCACACAACTAGTTACTTAGTCGAGTGATCGGAATTCGATCGTACATTTAGACTAGTGACCACTAAGCACTGAATCGCTGACCAAGTATGAGTACTACGGAGTACAAGTGTACAAGCTTCTGGATAGCCCGAAACCTTTTTTTAATTAGCGTCCCGTGTCTAATACCGTTTACGATACTCGTTGAATTTATGGCTAAATATATTATAATTTAGATGAGAAATAAAATTGTAGATCGATTAGAAGATGAGTTTGAGTAAAAAAATGAGAATAAGTTATAGTAAAGGTCGAATTGTACCCTTACTTGTTTCAATTTAACTCCAAATACATGATAAAAATAAAATTATATGGAGTATGCTATTTATAACTATCAAATACTACCTCCGATTTCCTATGATGTTCCCCGTTCCGTTTTGGTCTAATAACATTAATGTTGCCTCTTTTCTCTTTTGGACAACTTTGTGTGGTCCAAAATCAATTTCATGTGGGGTCATGTGTATTGTGTGGTACAAATTAATTTCCTTATTTCTTGTATTAAAATCAAAAAGGAACAACACAAGAAATCGGAAAGATTATATATTTTATTATATTTAAATATCGTATCGCGTGTCCTAAAGTTCATTAAATACCGTATCTTGTGTACGTGTCGTGTCCATATCTGTCTCCGTGTACAATAGCTTCAGGTTGATCCGTACAAACCAATGATTTGTGTCTTTTTTTATTTACCACTTTTCAAAACCTGACTAAGTAAATACGTCACCCATTGGATTCCCACCTACTGTACTACTCCACAGTCCACATACTTGACATTTTACACTCTTACTTATACTAACTGTCAGTAATTAATTCATCAAATTATGTACTCACTAATTCAAGTTGAATCTTGGTCGTCCTCACCAAGCAGTGTTTGTAGTTGTAGTAAGTCTTGCTTCCGATGGGTCACCATTTGTGACGAATATTTTGTGAGATAAAATAGATACAAAATGAGTTAGTGGGGAGAGGGGACCACATGAATAGTGTTGGAGAGAGAGAAAAAATGGGTATTTTGTGAGAAAAAATGATATCCGTCACAAGCTTGCGACGGATAGTGACGTTGCAAATAAGATTTTGTGGTGTAGTTGTGTACTACATTGTCCATATATCCCAGTTTCTCTTTTCAATAAGTGGTTTCACTTAATTAAACTCATAATGTATCATTCATAACAACTCTTGCTTAAGACGGATATTATCATTTTAAGTTTAAAACGGGTCAAATACATACCACTTACGCTTAAGACAGATAATGATGGTCTGAAATGAGATTTTGTGTGTCATCTATAAATACAACAGGTCTTCCTTATGACATGTATATCCGTCATAAATTTATACCATATCAGATAGTACTCATGTAGCTAGATAGATAAGAGCAAATGGATTGTTGCTCTTTAAACACTTTGTTGTTGTCTTATCTATCTCAATATCGATAATATTTGACCGCAACAAATTTACGAAAAATATGCATGTCAGTCTGTCAGGGACGTCACAAATAAAATTTGCTTTATAAATTATGTAACAAAAATAGTTTGAGTTAATTGTTAATCTTATTCAATATGTATAAATAAAAGTTTCTCTTTTTTACATGTTAAACTTAGTTTGCTTCCTCTTTTCAACTTACTCTTTTCACAATTGATTGAAATACTGTAAATTTCACTTGGTCTACTTGTCTTTTGACTCCATTCAATATATACATTGTATTAATTTAGTCGATTATAAGAGAATAAAAGGAGAAAGTTAGAAGGAGGAGATAATTGATAGGCATGGTATGATCCTTTGTAGTTTTAATGCATAACCCCGGGCAGCAAGTCGCAAATGCGTAGGCATGCGCAACTGATAAATTAGTACCACCGACAATTACCCAACTTGACAATGGAGTAATAACCATTGTTTTCCTTGTCTTGCACTACTCATGTCAAATTAGTTTACAAGCTATCAACACTTTTAAGTAGTAACTTTTGCTTGCGACGGGTCACTATTTGTGACGGATATTTTGTGAGATAAAATAGATGCAAAATGAATTAGTGGAGAAAGGAGACCACAAGAATAGTGTTGGAGAGAGAGAAAAAGTAAGTTTTTGTGAGAGAAAACGGTATCTGTCGCAAGCTTGCGACGGATAGTGTCGTTGCAAATAAGAATTTGTGCACTTTAAGTGGATCATTCAACTCCATATTACGGAGTACCATTCTACTCTTTTACGTTTACCAACACATGTTTTACGTTTATCAACGCATGTTGTACCTGAGAAACATAATTAATTACGTATTTGAAAAATTATAAAGTTAGATATTTTTATTGTATTCGTAAAAATGAATCATATAAGATGATAGGGATAATATATTTTCACCTATGTATTGAGAGAAAATTGAAATCAAATCTTCACATGTAAATAATATATTCTCTCTTATTTACCATTTTCTTCCTTATTTTCTTAAACTAATTATTCATTGTTATAAATATATAAGAGTAGGGAGGTGTGTATGATAAGAAAGATATGTATTATTCTCATTAGTATTATGGGGTATATATAGCACTACAAAGGAAGAGTTATGCAAAGGAATACAAAGGGGAAATCTAGAACCATCCATGAGTTAAGGACATTTATACTATACATAATACTCCCCCTTGGATGTCCATACGTTGGTGAAGTTGCCTCATTAAAAACCTTACCAGGAAAACCCAGTGGGAAAAAACCATGGATAAGGGAAAAAGAGTGCAACACGTACTTACTCCCCCTCTTGATATCATCACTTAAAATCTTTGAGGCGACGTAGACCAATGTTGTAAAACAGCTTCTTGAATGTTGCAGTTGGGAGTGCCTTGGTAAAAAGGTCTGCCAAATTTTCGCTTGAACGAACTGGCAGTACAAGAATTTCACCTTTCTTCTGAAATTCGTGAGTGGAAAAGAATTTTGGAGAAATATGTTTTGTTCTATCACCTTTGATATATCCTTCCTTGAGTTGTGTTATGCAAGCTGCATTATCTTCATATAAAACGGTTGGTGCTGCTTTTATGGATGACAAACCACAATCCTCTCGTATATGCTGAATCACAGATCTTAACCATATGCATTCACGACTAGCCTCATGTATTGCTAAAATCTCTGCATGATTGGAGGAAGTGGCTACAAGAGTTTGCTTCATGGAACGCCAAGATATAGCAGTATCTCCATATGTAAACACATATCCAGTTTGTGATCGCGCGTTGTGGGGATCAGATAAGTATCCTGCATCTGCAAAACCAACTAAATCTGCCTTTGATAAATTAGAGAAAAACAAACCCATATCTTTTGGTGCCTTGGAGGTAACGGAGTATATGTTTAACACCATTCCAGTGCCGTCGGGTAGGGCATGAACTGAATCTTGCCAGAAGGTTCACAGAAAATGCTATGTCAGGTCGTGTATGACTAGCCAGATACATTAGCGCCCCTATTGCACTTGAATATGCTACTTCAGGACCAAGAATTTCCTCATTATTTTCCCGAGGACGGAACGAGTCTTTATTTGCATCAAGTGATCTCACTACCATTGGGCTACTCAAAGGATGTGCCTTGTCCATGTAAAACTTGCTGAGCACTTTCTCGATATATGAAATTTGATGCAAAAGAATTCCATCATTCAAATGTTCAATTTGTAATCCCAAACAAAACTTTGTCCTACCAAGGTCTTTCATCTCAAATTCTTTCTTCAAGCATTCTACTGTCTTAGAGATCTCTTCTGGAGTCCCAATAATATTTAAATCATCAACGTATACTGCAATTATGACAAATCCTGTTTTGGATTTCTTTATGAAAATACATGGGCTAACAGGATCATTTTTGTAGTTTTCACTTAATAAATATTCACTTAGACGATTATACCACATACGTCCAGATTGTTTTAACCCATATAGGGACCGTTTCAATTTGATGGAATAATGTTCTCTAGTCCCGAATTTCCTGCTTCTGGCAGCTTAAATCCTTCTGGAAGTTTCATGTAGATATCATTTTCAAGTGGGCCATACAAATAAGCTGTAACTACGTCCATGAGACGTAAGTCAAGTCCTTCTTTTATTGCCAGACTAATTAGAAATCTAAATGTAGTTGCATCCACCACAGGAGAATAAGTCTCTTCATAATCAATTCCAGGTCTTTGGGAGAATCCTTGTGCAACTAATCGAGCTTTATATCTCACAATTTCACCAGATTCATTTCTTTTCCTCACAAAAACCCATTTGTATCCCACTGGTTTTACACCTTGAGGTGTACGGACTACTGGTCCAAATACTTCTCTCTTCTCTAGAGATTTCAATTCTGATTCAATTGCTTCCTTCCATTTTGGCCAATCATCTCTTTGTCTACATTGTTCAATAGACTTAGGTTCCTGATCCTCTTCATTTTTCATAACATTTAACGCAACATTGCATGCAAAAATATCGTCGACGTCGATTTTATTTCGGTTCCAAGTAATACCATCCATGATATAATTTATTGAGATCTCTTCATTTTCAGGTACCTGAGTTTCTTCTGGAACTGAATTTTCAATCATGTCCAAAATCTCTTTGGGAGATTTTTGTAAATTTACTGCATCCTCGACCGGGCCATCTTCGTTCTTTGCTCCTTTTCTTTTTCGAGGATTTTTATCCTTAGAACCAACTGGTCTACCACGCTTCTGGCGTGCATGAGACTCATTACCAATTTTAGTTTGTCCTTTTGGGATCTCGATTTTAAATGGAGCATTTACAGCTGGAATGTCTGACTTAGTCACTCTCTTTGGGTCAGTAAAAGCATCTGGCAATTGATTAGCTAAGCTTTGTAAATGAATTATCTTTTGAACTTCAAGTTCACTTTGCTTAGTACGAGGATCAAGATGAGATAAAGATAATTCATTCCATTTTATTTCCTTTTCCTTTTCCAACTGTTTTTCGTCTCCCCCTAAACATGGGAAAATGGACTCATTAAAATGGCAATCTGCAAAACGAGCCCTAAATAAATCCCCAGTGGTTGGCTCAAGATATTTGATTATTGACGGAGATTCAAATCCAACATATATTCTTAACCTTCTTTGGGGACCCATCTTTGTGCGTTGTGGTGGAGCTATTGGTACATAAACCGCACAACCGAAAACTTTAAGATGAGAAATATTTGGTTCCTGACCATGAACCAATTGAGACGGGGAGAATTTATGATAACTTGTTGGCCTGATGCGAATAAGTGATTCTGCATGTAATATAGCATGTCCCCAAGTGGAAATAGGGAGTTTACACCTCATAAGTAATGGTCTAGCAATTAGTTGAAGTCGTTTGATTAAGGATTCAGCTAGACCGTTTTGTGTATGAAGATGAACTACAGGATGTTCAACATTTATCCCAATCGACATGCAATAATCGTTAAAAGTTTGAGAAGTAAATTCACCAGCATTATCAAGGCGAATATTCTTAATATGTGTATCTGGAAAATGCGCTCGCAATTTTATTAATTGAGCAAGTAATCTCGCAAACGCCAGGTTACGAGTTGATAACAAGCATACATGTGACCATCTAGTCGATGCATCTATTAAAACCATAAAATATCTAAATGGTCCACTTGAGGGATGTATTGGTCCACAAATATCCCCTTGTATTCGCTCAAGAAATGTTATTGATTCATGATTAATTTTAGCTGGTGATGGTCGAATAATTAATTTGCCTTGTGAGCATGCAGAACATGAAAATCGATTAGGGACAATTTGTTGGCTTTTTAAAGAATGACCACATGAATTTTCAATTATCCTTCGCATCATCGTAGAACCGGGATGGCCTAACCGGTCGTGCCAAACTGTGAAGTTATCAATAAACTTCTGGTTTACTACAACATTTGCTTCAACCGTAGCAATATTTGTGTAGTACAATCCACTAGAGAATGCGGGTAGCTTCTCCTTAATTTCCTTAATGCCTTGGGTCAAACTCGTGATTTGAAGAAATTCAACATTTCCTTCACATGTTGTCTCAATATGGTATCCATTACCGCGGATATCTTTAAAACTCAATAAATTTCTTTGAGACTTAGGAGAGTATAGTGCATCAATTATTTCAATTTTTGTTCCCCAAGGTAACAATATATTTGCTCTTCCGGAGCCGTCAATAATATTTGTACTACCTGAAATAGTACTAACATTGGCCTTTTCCATTACCAAGTGTGAAAAATATCTCTTATTTTTTAATATGCTATGAGTAGTTGCACTATCCGCAAGACATAATTCTTCACCCTTTAATTGACCTCGAGACATATTCATATGCTTCAAATAAATAAACAAACGTCACAAAATATCAAATATTAAATATATTCAGCAAAATAGCATCTCCATAAAAAAAAACTGAAACTAATAAAATGTCCGAAACAAGCAAAAGATAAAGTATCTTAAAAAAAACAACAAACTTATTAAAAGTCTTGAAACAAACAAACTGATAAAGTTCGTAAATAAAAATAGTACTATAAAATGAATAATTATTTCTTGGTGATGCTATCTTGACTTGGAGATTAATTATTCCCTTCGGGGGTGGTGAAGAAGTCAGCAACATCTAAATGGGTTGCATTTGCAATATCAAAATCACCATCTATGTCTTCGTATACAAGATTAGTCTCCACTTTCTTTCCTTTGTTTTTCATCGATTGTTGGTAGAGATCAACCAAGTGCTTCGGGGTGCGACAAACACGAGACCAGTGACCTTTTCCTCCACATCGATAACATATATTAATCAGATTTTCATTTTTATTCTTCTCAATTTTGTTTTCATAATTATTGTCCTTCTTTTGATAGGAATATGAATTTTTAGAAGGACCACCACGACCTCGACCAAAATCATAACCACCACGACCTCGACCAAAGCCATAACCACCACGACCACGACCACGACCATAACCATAACCATAACCACCACGACCACGGGAACCGCGCCCCTGACCAATGCTTCTGGCATTATCTTTTTGAGCTATCACATTCACTTCAGGGAATGAAGTTGAACCAGTTGGACGTGATTCATGGTTTTTCATCAACAATTCATTGTTTTGCTCAGCCACAAGAAGACAAGAAATTAATTCAGAATATTTCTTAAAACCTTTTTCACGATATTGTGTCTGCAGGACAACATTATTTGCGTGAAAAGTAGAGTAAGTCTTTTCTAACATTTCTTCATCAGTAATTTTCTCACCACATAATTGTAGCTGTGATGTAATTCTAAACATGGCTGAGTTATATTCACTCACGGATTTAAAATCCTGTAATCTCAAATGCATCCAGTCATAACGAGCTTTAGGTAATATTACTGTTTTCTGGTGGTCATACCGCTCTTTTAAATTTTCCCAAAGCACTTGCGGGTCTTCAACCGTCAAATATTCAACTTTTAGTGCCTCATGAAGGTGGTGGCGAGGGAATATCATGGCCTTAGACTTATCCTGAGTCGATGTGGTATTGTTTGCAATAATAGTTTCACTCAAACCTTTTGCACCAAGGTGTAATTTAGCGTCAAGCACCCAAGATAAATAGTTTTTTCCGGTAATGTCAAGAGCCTCAATTTCTAGTTTCGTAAGATTTGACAAAATGACTATACGAAAAAAAAAAAAATGTGTATCAGATGCAAAAGGAACAATTAAATAAAATTAGAAATAAATAAAAATAAACGGGGGAAAAGTTTTTTTTTTTTTTTATCAAAATCTAAATACTACCATACATAAGTAAGAATAATTAGATAAGGTATGAAAACCGTTGATGAAAAGGGTTAAGAGTAAAGGTTTATGTGAGTACATATTATTTGTGAGTAATATCGTATAGATTGTCAAAAACTCAATATAACGACTTAAAACTAGGAAACATAATTAAATTGATGAGTATGACGTGAATAGCAGAATATGTAATCTAAAAAAAACATGTACGAAGTATATCGTAACAACCAAAAAATTGCCCATACTTTCGACTTACATACTCCGTAATTAATTTAAATACAACTTGCATAATCAAAGTTACGACAAAGCAAAAACAATTTGCATAGGAACAATATGTAATCTAACAACATGTGATTATCAATATAAGCACCATAGTTAATCATTACATCAACAAGATAACAATGGACCAAAACAACATGAATTATATATAGTTAATAATTCTTAGCCTAGGATATAAGATAACACTATTGAAGGCATTATAAATGTGTCAACTAAAATAAAATGGGAAAAAGGGACTTACGCATGTTATACAAGAAAACCCATTTTAATATGTAAAACAAAACGAATATGAATAAAATGGGAAAAAGGGACTTACAAGTTAATGGAATAGAATATCAATAATCCAAGGTGTGGAAAAAAAAATATAACGTATTTTATAGTTCGTGCTGATAACGTGTTATAAATATATAAGAGTAGGGAGGTGTGTATGATAAGAAAGATATGTATTATTCTCATTAGTATTATGGGGTATATATAACACTACAAAGGAAGAGTTATGCAAAGGAATACAAAGGGGAAATCTAGAACCATCCATGAGTTAAAGACATTTATACTAATATTAAGTATATACTTAATGTTGAGACTTATGGACATTCATACTATACATAATATTCATGAATTTTTTCCCTATTTCATTTATTGAATTAATTTATGTGGTCCAAATTCAATAACAAGTAAGGTAATGCGTTTTGTATGGTCCAAATTTATTTTATTGCTAGTCTTAAGCCCATGCAAATTACACGAATATATTTTTGTAGTCATTGCTAATAAGAGAAAAATGACTTTTAACATATATCCTAAGAAAATTAGGAAAACAAAAATAACATAATATCAAATTGTTACATATAAAATGTTATTTTTGTACTCCTCTTTCTACCATTGTTTTGGCTCTACATTTGTAGATCCATCTACAACTAATAATATCTAAGTTACCCTATTTTTTATCACAAATTCTTATTTGCAACGACACTATCCGTCGCAAGCTTGTGACGGGTACCGTTTCCTCTCACAAAATACCCACTTTTTCTCTCTCTCCAACACTATTTATGTGGTCCCCTTTCTCCACTAACTCATTTTCTATCCATTTTATCTCACAAAATATCCGTCACAAATAACAACCTGTCGCAAGCAAGACTTAGGGGTTGTTTGGTTCGGCATGGGAAGATAAAATTCCCAGGAAGATAAAATTCGTATGAACTTAAAAATCACGTGAATTAGGTAAATGTTGTTTGGTTGAATGCAGGAACTTCAATTCATGCGGGAACTTCCAATTACCTAGAGGGGGCTAGGTAAGTGACTTCCTACATAATGTAGGAATTAGAAGTTCCATAGGAAGTTCTAATTCCCATGAATTGGGCAACCAAACAAGACTCAATTTTCCCACTTCCCATGATTTTCCAATTCACGTGATTTTAAAAGCCAACCAAACAACCCCTTACTAATTTTTTATAAGGAAATATGAAATTTAATTATTTTTACGTTGATTTTTTTTGTTTTTGAGTCATTTCTTTACTCTTAATCATTACATGTATATCTTTTTTTTATAATTAAGTATATTTTCAGTCTTCTTTTATTTATTTTTGTTATCATAATATATACCTTTGTAAATCTGGTATTTTTATCAATATTAAAGTCATCCACAATTTATTTCACTCTTTTTTAATTTATTTCTCGTATTATAAATAAAAGATTTTGTGCCTTCGTTACATAAGCAGTGACAAATTACCAGAGAATGTATTCAATAATTTAACATGAAACTTTTTCTTTAATCTCGTACTCCGATAATACAATTAGCTAAGGACTATTTAATACAATGTACCATTATACTTCATATTTCATCTATTAAAAAAAGGTAAATAAATAATCCGAACGAATGAGTTTAAAACAATAAGAAGACATATAATTAACTTAGCTATAAAATTATGCTCTTCTATCTCAATAATAAATTGATACTCCATCAACGTCCATAGAAAAAGCATATATTTATTTCAAAGAGTCTTGCTTATAAAGACGAATATTTTACTTTCACAATAAAGCAAGTGAAGATACAAGTGTAAGAAAATAGGGGTTGTGTCACTTGCATTATCCGAAAGGAGCACTCTGCGTGTTTAATTTGTGACGGATAATACCCGTTTTAATGACAATTTGTGATTCTATTTAGCATCAAAACAAAATATGTAGAAATCCTACTAACAATAGAACATGTACAAATCATAAGCTTACACTAATTTTACTATCACAATAACCATACATAATTTTCTTATTCTAATACAAAAAATAACATTCCCTCTTATTTACATACACTATCTATACTATAGGAATTTTATACTACTCCGTATTTTAAAAAAAAAGTTACTCCCAAAGAAATACATAAGGAATACTACCTACAATATTTTTCTTGCTAGAGGTTACGACATGATACTGAATCTCGATACCATCATTCCGCGTAACCATCATTCCGCGTACATTGTGCAGAGATCACACTACAAATCTACAATATTGTACACGCGAGGTTAATACTTAATAGTACCAAAACTCAGTATCATGTGTGATATGCTTCTAATTTTCTTTTATATGTTTATGGCGGAGTTTAAAAAGGTAAAAAAAAAACTGGGAGGATATTAAAATAAAATTTGCCGACAAAATTGACTTTAATCGAACGAGGTTGACAATTTCCCAGCGTAAGCCTGCTTACACACCGCCATCGGCTTTTGCGACGGCAAACACAGCGGCGACGATCGCGGACATCCTCGTAAACAATTATCCCCAAAGCTCCCCGCCACCGCATTCCCGCCGCGGTAAAAAAACCCAACCGGTGGGGTCCCACTCAAATAATTACCGTCCAAAAATAACCTTCTTAGCGTACCCGTTTTACTGTACTTCAACGGTATTGGTCCACGTAAGCGATTATACCGTAACGAGAGTGACGCTAATGCAGGGTAATCCGAGAAATTGACCGGCACATATCCTTGTATTTTATTATACCCAAGATCAACGGCTATAAGATTATTATACTTTCTGTCGGGTTTCGCGATGTCGACACCTGTCAGGCTGTTGTTCGCGAGGTTGACTTGTTGGAGCGAAGGTAATTGGAAGAACCAGTTGGGAAGAACACCTGTGAATGAGTTGGAGCTGAGTTCGACAGTTTCGAGTCGGGTTAAATCGGAAAAGGACAGTTTTGATATCGACCCTGATAGAGAATTCGCTTTTACAGCTAACTCGAGTAAGTTAGGGGGTAATTTTGGTAGTTCACCGGAAAATCGGTTAAAACTAAGGTCAAGTCGGGTTAGTTTAGTAAGTGAGGAGAGTGTTGTAGGGAGGGGTCCAGTGAGGAAATTACCAGAAAGGTCAAGGTCGATGAGGTTAGTAAGGGTAGTGATTGAAGTAGGAAGAGGGCCAAAAAAGGAATTATATCTTAGAGAGAGGGTTTGGAGGAGAGAGAGTGAGGAGAAGGAATTTGGGATGGGCCCATGGAAGGAGTTTTGACCAAGGTCAAGGGTGAGTAAGTGAGTGAGTTGGGAGATTAGTGGGTTGAGTGTACCCGAGTAACCTACTGAATCGAGTGTGATGGAAATGACTCGTGTTGAATCAGGTGAACATGTTAGGCCGCATATGAAATGTGTGGTTTTGGGGGATGAACATGGATCAAATGAGAAATCCCATGTAGAGATGCAAGATGAAGGGAGGATTGTTGATGGGGTTATTGATGATTTGAATGATTTAAGCGCGGCGATGTCGCCGGGATGTGTTAGGGAGGTGGAGACGGAGAGTTGGAGGGTTATGAGGAGGAGGAGGAGGAGGAGGAGGAGAGGTTTAGGCATGATGTTTTTTTGCAAGGGTTTTGGAAATTATGTGGTGAATCTGGTGATGCTTGAAAAATGGTGGTGGATTTGAAAAGGGAATTTAATAGTGTGAAAGTTAGAGGGAAAGGGTGGGTATTTAACCAGGTGGAATGCACTAAAAACCAAGGCTAATTATGAGACATGAGTTCAATATATTTGTGAGCTACTCTACTCTACATTCTACTCCGATCCAGATGCTTGGTGCCAGATTAACAGCTTTGTTTTGTATGTTTGGTGATTATCCGGTTGGTGACTCGCGTGGTCCATTGCATCAGTGTGAGTGACTGTGTGTGTACACATATGGGTTACATGTTAAATAAATTCTCTTTGAAGATGGGAACATATCCGTAATATCCAAGTGCTTAGATAAGATAAAAGGATAATGTTATTCCTTATCTAATTTGTTTTTGTCTTATCTACCAATTTAGTTATTACTTAACCCATTTTCAGTTTGTAACGGATATGTCTGTCTTCAGTGAGACTTACTGCTCATGTTAATATCGGGTATGTGAAAATCACCTAAAGGAAAACTTCACAAAATTCTGTCTAAGATAGCAAATTTAACAACATTCATAGGTTTGACCTATGTATATAAGTGAGAACATATTTAACCTATTTTTATCTCAAGACTAATATTATTGTTTTTAAGACTTATGAAATCGCTATTAAAAATACATGTAGAAGACTTAAGATGGTAGTACCTTATTCCGCTTCTTTGTAATAGGAAAAACACTTTGTTTGTAAATTTGTACTCCATTTTTTTTTTTTTTTTTTTTTTTTTTTTTTTGGAACTCGAAAGGAAGGGTACCTACATAGTTACCCTACATATCCGACATTGTCAGAGCCGGGTTTTATTAATACATTACTAGGATAAGCGATTAAATTACATATGGGGTTGACAACAAACATCTGCTTCTTAAAAGGACGATCGGAGCTGGCCAAATCAACCGGCACTTCTTTTCTCTTTTTTCTCATCGGAGCTTCGGGGAGTACCTGCGACAAGACACACTTACGCCACAAGGACGTATAAATTTTTCGAGAAAAAGATATACTTTTAAAAGAAGTAGGTGAAAAGCGTCTTGGAGATTCATCCCCTTGGCAATGCTTCTTCTTGGAATTGGCAATCCTCCAATTTATTCGCACATAATGCGTAAAGAAGTACCTACCAGGCTTAGGAGTAAAAGAGGTCCAGGACTGTTTCCTAGACGAGGCAAGGGTAATGAGAAAAGGGGACTATGCGACATGCCTTAGGTAGTTGATACAAATTCTTGTTTAAGATGGATTAAAAAACATATCATTTTTAGAATTCTTGGATATTAGACCATCCCCAAGCAGAAGGTCGCGCTAACCGGGTCACCAACATTTTTACTCTTAATCTCACCTTAATTATTGTGACCCACTTTTAACCCACCTTCACCCTCCCAAGCAGAAGGTCACGACCTAGGGACATCAACCCAATTATTTTCCACTCATTTTCTATTTTCCAACATTTTCAATCATTAATTACATTCTCTACCCTACCAAATAATATAATAAGCCAATAATATTGTGACACGTCAAAGGTCACCAAGAAGGTCACCAACCCATTTCGGGGTCACAAATTGACCCTGAAAATTTCAAGGTCACCAAAATTAATACAAGGTCACCAATATTAGTGTCTTAATTACGTAATTACGGTGACCTAACAAGGTCGCGACCTCCTTGGCGACCTTGCTTGGGGATGGTCTTAGTAAAAGTTTTATTTTATTAATACAAGTGATATGCTATTTGACCTGTTTTAATTTTAAGATAAATATATCCGTGTTAAATAGGCTAATCTGGTAGTTTAAAGCTTAATTAATAGGAGTAGATTGAATTAATTGGTATTGAAATTAGAGCTGGCAAATAATGACACGGCACGAAAACCGACACGAAATTAGCGGGTTTGGGTTGAGGCTCAATGACCAATTTATGTAAGTGGGTCGACACGAACACGACACGATATTTAATTGGTTCGGGTTTTGGGTTGAACTCTTTAAACACGAATCCGACACGAAATGACCTGTTTACTAAATTAATCCTAATTTATTTTATCCTCCATCGCATAAATATACTTAAACTTTCCAAATATGGTCATGACACGAAAACACGACACGAACCCGACACGAAATTAACGGGTTAGGGTTGAGGCTGGATGACCCATTTATCTAAGTGGGTCGACACGAACACGACACGAAATTTAATTGGGTCGGGTGTGGGTTTGAGGTTTTGTGACCCGTTTATATGTGATACGAACACAAACCCGACACAATCCAATCTGTTTGTCTGGTCTAATTGAAATCACCAAATAGAGAATCAATATTAGGTTAGGTATTGATTAATTAGGAAGTGAAATGAGTCCAAATATGATATTGCAGGCTTGCAGCTGTCTTTGGTTGATAGTGACTTTTATGTTGTTATCTCCTAAAGATTAGGTGACAAGAATGAGTTATCCAAGTAGTGAGTTTAAGTAACCAACCTTAATTAGAAAACAAACCATGGAATCCAATCTTGGTTAATTACTAATTAGTAGTTAAGCAGCCAGCTCATTTGTAGTTGTTTGATAACTGCTTGTTCACCAATTAGATTATTGTATGAATCTCTAGTCACCAAACAAACACAAGGTCACGGGAACCGAACAAAGACTCCAAGACTTCAAGATATTACAGTCTTACGGAGTACAAATTCACTCCTTCCTATTCAGCCTATTATTCTTTCTTTATTGATGATATTCACGTTTTCTTTCCTCTCTCCTTATTTGATAAGCTTTTTGTGGTCCAAATTCAATTTTAGGTGGGCAGGGTGATTTGTGTAGTTCAAATTCATTTCCTTAATTTTGAATTAAAGAGAAAAAGGAAGAATAGGCTGAATAAGAGAGAGTATATAATAAAATAAAAAGGCTTTTATTGACTATCCATAGAAATGTCATGTGTCACATATTATATAACTTGATGTCATATCACACATTAACTTATGACACCTATCAGTTAATGAGGCCGGATAAGTGGCATATTGGCTAGTTTATGAAAAATATACTCCATTTATACTGTGTTCGAACCCTAAGAGAGATAATTTTTTGTGTTTTCATAATATGCCTTGTATATAGTCCATCCCATTACCATTTTTTTTTTGTATTTTTAGCTATTTTACAATTTTTATAATATGACTTGTATATAGTCCATCCCATTACCAATTTATATTTTCTTCCCAAATATTCGTAGAGACGGTTTTACACAAATTTATAGTATAAGGAAACCTTTTATTAATCAGTTTTACTCACTTAACAATTATAACCGCTTTACACAAGACTAACTCTGTTTAGAAAATACTTTTACGATTCTAGTCGTCTCACCTTGAATAATTTTTTATAAAATCATTTTATAGCATAATTTATTTGATTACCTTTATTTAAAATAACTCTAATCAATTATTTACCGTTAATTAAGATACATTTCACAAAAAATATACTTAAAGGACGACTGAGTAACCAAAATTTCAGCCATGGCTGAAATTGGACCGAGCTTCGTCCCTGGTGACGGGGGCAGTGAATGGAGTTGGTGGCGAAGGGGCGGTGAACGAAGTAGTTGTTTGGTGTTAATCAGAGATAAATTCAATTGACTGAAGGATAGAAGAAATGACAAGAACCGTGTGGTAATCGTATGTAAAAATAAAATTCATATGTGAAAAAGTATAAAATTAAATGCTTGGATTTTGTCAAACACTCGAGAGATTCCAAAGTTTATATGGCTGCGCAAGGTCACAAATGGCCCAATATATATTTGCCTCATCCCTCGACTTTCCACCCGTTTTGGCCCATCCTTTGTTTCATTGAGATTTACTCATATTATACATCTATTATTCTATACTTCCTCCTATTCAAATAAACCATTTAAGAAAATATGGAAGAAAATAATGAATAAGAGGGAATACAATACAAGGGCTAAATGGTATGACGATGCCTTCCTTGGACTGGAGATTTACACCTAGAGTTATCTCATGGTTGAACATCTCAATATACCATAGTATCAGGACGACATAACACACATTATAATTGCATATGCAAAACAAATAACTCCCTTAGTGCCGGTTATTTGTCGTCTTGATACACGTTGGGCCTGCATAAGGCACAAGGCATAAGGCACAACCCAACATGAGCTAATGTTTTATGGTCTAGTCTTTGGGTTTGCAAAGTTATGATGATCTGTCTTAGTGTCTGTCTTCTGACCAATCCAATCTCTAAATTTGAGCTAGTCCACCTTGTCTCATTCTTTCAATCCAATTTGGTTCTAAACCAATATATAAACACCCATAATTATAAGATCTTGTCTTTTTCTATAGCGAAAAATAAGTACAAACTTTAATTCCTCACGAGATCGTATAAATTTATCTTCATAACGGTTATAACTTGTAATGTGTGTCATATGAACACTAAGGTTAAAAATCTACTTAAATTATACTTTTAAGGAAATCGGCATATACATTAGTACTTAGTACGTGTCACTCCGAAAAAAATACTACAAAAATACAAATCCTACTTAATACTAAGTTCTTAAATAAAGTATTGAAGCTTAATACTATTAATTAGGAGATATTATATTAAAAGATACTAGTGTTCAACCCGTGCAAAATTGCACGGGTATATTTTTTAGAAAAAATATGGTGGATAATTAATATTACCAAATAGTGTCAATAATACGTGAATATTGTGCATTCAATTTCTATTATATTGATAATACGTTAAAATGCACATGATAATAATAATGGTATTTATATATCCATTCTTTTATTGTTTTTCTAAATCGATATAGATGTTATTTCAAGGTTTATTTTGTACCGTTATGTTTATGATTTGATTTCGCAAAATATATAAATTTGTACACTATTATTGATTGTTATATTAATATTATGTTATTTTTATTGTTTTTTTAATTTAGTATTGTTGCTTTTTTTTCGATTGCAAAAATGCACGGGTATATTTAACCGGTATATTTAACCGGTATATTTTAAGAACATCAATATAATATATCGATATATTGTGTATTGGAATTATTTATTGGAATTTTTTTAACTTTACTCAATTTTGTTTTTAAATTTTGTATTGTCGCTTTTTTTTCGATTGCAAAAATGCACCGGTATATTTAACGGGTATACTCTTGCCAAAAATTAAAATTTCATGTTTATGAATTTATATAAAAAAATGTTAAGTAATATTTCTTAAACTACGTTGTCAGGTATTTATTTAGAATTTCAGACGGTTATTTCTCAGGAAATTCATAAATGAAATTGCGGTTTATTCTAAAATTTTAATACCATAAACCGTTTTAATGTTAAAACAGTTATGCAATTATTAATTATCCACAGATATATTCAATCCCGCTATTAATCATTACGTAAAATTTACGGTTTATTTTTGTAAAATCAAAATAGTTGTGCAAATGAATTACACAATTTTACACGAGTTTTTCGTAAAATTTCATGTTTACGAATTTTTATAAAATATGTTGCGTAATATTTCTTAAACTACGATATCAGGTATATATTTAGAATTTCAGGCGGTTATTTCCTAGGAAATTCACAAAAGAAATTGCGGGACCCACCTGAGAGAATTAAAAAAAACTAAAAAATCACAATTGCATTGATGACGTGGCGCGTCGAGGGCTTCTGAAATGATTCAGTAATTATATAGATAAGATTATTGTTTACGAAAATATTCCGTTTTAACCTAGTCTTGTATCTATAAAAAGCCATTTGGGCTCAAGCAATAACATTATCCTTTTTCCCTCATACGTTGTTTAACATAGTATTAGAGTCATCTAAAAAAATACAAACCCTAACCCTAAATATACAGTAACCACGAAAACCTAAACTCCAAAACTATGGCCGGCGACGAAACTCCAGCCACAAAAATCGACTCCTCCAGTCCGTATTATCTAGGATCCCATGACGTTCCTAGTGCCAAAATTTCTAACATTATGCTCACTCGTCACAATTATGCAGATTGGCAAAAATCAATGAAGATGTCGCTCAAATCGCGGCGTAAATTCGGCTTCGTCGATGGCTCGTTAAAAAAACCCGACGACGCTGTCACTCTTGATAACTGGGAAGTTGTCCATTGTACTCTTGTACAATGGATTCGTAACATGATCGATCCATCCTTGCTCGATACGGTGTCATACGGTAAGGATGCTGCTCAACTATGGTCTGATTTGCAGGCCCAATTCTCGGTTGTCGATGGTTATATCATTCACAGCCTTAAAACTCAACTCAATAATTGTAAGCAAACCAAAGGTATGGACGTTACAACTTATTTTGGCAAATTAAAATCTCTTTGGGATGCAATCGGTGGCCACGAACCGCCATTTGCGTGCAAATGCGGTAAATGCGATTGTAACATTGGTAAGGAGGTTGTTAAGCGCTTGGATAATGAGTGTCTTCATCAATTCTTTATGGGTCTCGATACTACCCTCTATGGCAATATCCGTTCTCAACAATTTCAACTCGACCCATTGCCTAGTCTTAATCGTGCTTTCCATATTGTCTTACAAGAGGAACGATTACGGTCTGAATCGACTCCTATTGATACCGCTGACGTTTCTGCCTTTGCTCTTTCTGCGTCCCGTTCGCCCGCTGATTTGCGTCTTTTGCGTGAAAAAAGAAAAGTCTGACCGTCACGCTAAGTTTTTTTGCTCTTATTGTGAGACGCGGAGGCATGAGGTCCCTAACTGCTTCTTCAAAAATAAGCGGTTCCCGGAATGGTGGGGGGTCAGGCCGCGGACCGTTAATGAATACAAGCAATATCGACTCACTGGACGCGCAAAGGGGTCTGGCCGTACTGGAATGGCTGGGGCAGGGTCTTTAACGAATACTGCTGCTGCTCGTGTTTCTGGGTCTGACTAGATTGTTCACGCTACTAACGTGAATGTGGGAGTCTCTGCTCTCTCATTGATTGATTCAGATCGTCTAAGTGGTATGTGTCAATGGATAATAGACACGGGAGCTTCCAATCATGTCTGTGGAAATATATCATATATCTTTGATCAAAAACAGATTCCTGACCGACTTGTTGGCTTACCGAATGGTCAGCGGGTTGTGTCTTCTATTATGGGCTCGGTGTTTATTAATGACTCTCTAATTTTACACCGTGTTTTATACGTTCCCTCACTCACTTGCAATTTAATTTCTGTCTCACAACTTACTTTGGAATTTGATTATTCGTTTGAATTTGCTAAACAAACTTGTCTTATTCAATTCAGGACCGTTCTTTGAAGAGGACGATTGGAGTTGGTGAGCTGCGGGATGGTCTCTACTGGATTTGTGCGGGTGCTAAGACTTGGGTGAATGTCGTAAAGACTGATGGTTCATTGGATTTGTGGCATCAACGTTTGGGGCATCCGTCTACTAAAGTGGTCAAGACTATTCCTTTTGCTCGTAATTTTATTTATAATAAAGACCATGTGTGTGAGACATGTCATTTTGCTAAACAGCATCGTAGTAGCTTTGACTTGAACCATAAACGTGCCTCTGGGTTATTTGATTTGATACATTGTGATTTTTCAGACCACATGCGTTGGCACGCCTCAACAAAATGGGCTTGTTGAACGTAAACACCGTCACCTTTTGGAAGTAGCTCGTTCCTTAATGTTTCAATCCCATTTGCCAATTTTTTTTTTGGGGTGAATGCATCCTTACTGCGGCTTATTTAATTAATCAGACACCATCTGTTTTGCTCAAGCATAAAACTCCCTATGAATGTCTCTATGGGGCTCCACCGTCTTATAAAAATTTGCGGGTCTTTGGTTGTCTCACTTTTGCTCACAATCAAAATACGAACGGGGATAAATTTGCCAAGAGGAGTCGTAAGTGCGTTTTTGTTGGTTACCCTCACAACAAAAAGGGTTGGAATTATATGATCTCGAAACGGGGTGCTATTTTGTTTCTCGTGATGTGGCATTTCATCAGTCCAGTTTTCCCTATGACCCACTGCTTGAATCTGGTCCAACATCCCCCAAGCCCAACCACGTGTTTCCTGATGACCCCTTTAATGGGTCAAATGTGTGTGATTCTTTGGATCACGGCCTGGACACTTCTACGGTCTCTGAGCCTGCATCCACTTCTGTTTCCGCTGGATGTGCCTCAGATGGGCCTGGTCCGCCACAAGTCACTGACGGGCCTTTAATTTTTGATGCTCCTTCCACAAATGTTACTGGGCCAGCTACAACTTCTATTACTCCAGACGGTGAACTTGGCCGAGGGAAACGACCCAAATTTCCGAACTCCAACCTCCGTGATTATGTCTTAGCTACCGCACACCATCCGCCCAACTCACTCAACTGCTCGACATCGTCCTCAGGTACACCATACTCCTTAGCTAACTATATTGATTCTCACTCTTTTTCACCTAAGCATTCTCAATTTATTGCTGCTATTACAAACGGTGTTGAGCCTCCTTCATTTAAGGAAGCTATTCATGATGCTAAGTGATGTACTACAATGCAAGCTGAGATTGATACCCTCGAGCATAATGGTACTTGGGAATTGACAGATCTTCCTTCTGGTAAAAAGGCCATTGGTTGTCGGTGGGTTTACAAGATAAAGTATAATTTAGACGGAACTGTTGAGCGCCTCAAAGCCCGCCTTGTCGTTTTTGGGAATCATCAGGTTGAAGGTATTGACTACTCAGAAACCTTTGCTCCTGTTGTAAAAATGACTACTGTGCGTACTTTTCTGGCAGTTGCTGTAACATCCCGTATTTTCGTAAAATCTAATTTAAGCATTTTAAATTATTTTAAGTAATAAAATAATAATTTAATAATTTATTGTGAAAGGTTTCAATTTAATTAGTAAGATCCGTCTTAAGAACCTTAAGTCCTTAAGACGAATGCTACTTGGTAAACTTAAACTCGTATCATAAATATCCGTTCAAGTGTCCGACCCATTTTATTTGCTCGGAAAGGACAGTCCATAAAGCCCCACTAAACCCTTTCCATCGACATTCCTCATCTCCTTCATTTCATTTCACTGTAAAACATAATCCTCACAAAACCTCCATTTTATTCATCTCTTTTTCAGGAATCCTTCATCATCCGTTCATCGATTTGAGGTAACAATAACATTTTCGGAATCCTCATTCGATTTCCAAGCCATCTATCACTTTCTTTTTGTAAATCCTTAACTTTGAAAATGGGGCTGTTTTCTCTTATTTCCGTTTCAAGAGCTTAAAATCCGTTTCTATGCTTGTAGGTGTTGGCTTAGAGGATCCAGAGATCGATAGCTACATTGTTGAGGAAGATCTTTAGCCGGATTAGCTTGAAAGGTGACGATAATGAGATAACTCGGCCTTAATGTGAATATTAGCATGTTTGATGGATTCTGATGTTTGTTTCTGATTTTATTGAAGTATTAAGATTACTAGACTTAGAAACATGCTTAGGTTTATGCTTATGTGAAGAATTCATGCTTGGAAATATGGTTGTGTGTTCATAAGTATAATTTCAGTTTTTCATATGTTAAGACGGATACATGAAATTAATCGTTTGAGGATTGTTGTTGGTTTTGTTTGCTGATAATTAGTATTATTGGATGATCCTTAATGTGGAGTAAACATCAATTGTGGTTATTTTGAAGTTTGAGTGTCGATTTAGGAGATTATTGAAAAGGCTGAAAATGGCGATTTTTCGTATCAGGCTCTCTGAGCCGGTCGACCGGCTGGGAGGGTTGTTTCGTGTTTTTACGAGTTTTGAGATTTTGGCTTAGGACTGCCAGCCGGCCGACCGGCTGGTAGTCTCTTGTGTGTTATATTTTGCGAAAGACCTTATGTAGAAAGGGATCCCAGCCGGCAGACCGGCCGCCTGCCAGCCGGCTGGGAGTGCATGTGGGGATGGTTACGAAGTGTGAAGGCTAGGAATAGGGTTCCCAGCCGGCCGACCGGCTGCCTGCCGACCGGCTGGGAGTCCGTGTGTTGTTGTTTCAGAAAAAAGGAAAGAAAGGCTGAGGAGGTCACCAGCCGGCCGACCGGCTGCCTGCCGACCGGCTGGGGACCCCTGTAGGCTATTTTGAGTTTTGTAATTTAATCGTAACTTTCAAATGGTTAATCGGTTTTGATTGAAACTCGTTTTGTATACCCTTGACATGTATTTGAGGTCCCCGGAGTATGGGCAACATTATATTGGGTTCGGGAATGGAGTAAGGATAGAGACCCCCCGGTCGGGCAACCGAAAGGGAAACCGGCTCTCCCTCATCTTAGTTCCCGGGGTCAATTAAGTGTTGATTAGGAGTTAAAGGTAGAACTATAGGGTAGTTCATAGACTTGGATGACATTGCTTTGATGCGTATTAAGTTATGCCTTAAGCTGGCCTCTGAACTTAATATGTGGGTTGTTTGTCGTGCATGGGAACATGCGTTGAGTTTTCGCCTCTGAGTTCCATACATGTCTGTTTGTCGTGTCTGGGACATGCGTTGAGTTTTCGCCTCTGAGTCCAGACATGTATGTGTGATCGCGTCAGGACATGCCTTAAGCTGGCCTCTGAGTCTGACGAGTAGAGCAACTGCACGACGGGGCAGTCAGGTTGTCATACCTTACCCGGAGTGCAGGTGTTTGGTGCTAGAACATGCGTTGAGTTTTCGCCTCTGAGTCTAGTATCTTGTGATGTGGTAGGGGAACATGCGTTGAGTTTTCGCCTCTGAGTTCTTTACTTGTGATAGTGAATTGAATGCTAGTCCATGCGTTGAGTTTTCGCCTCTGAGTCTAGTGTTCTGTGATAGCCGGTCCATGCGTTGAGTTTTCGCCTCTGAGTCCTTGCTTGATATTGTGAACTTGGTATTTAGGTTATGCGTTAAGATGTCGCCTCTGAACCTTTATACTTGCTGAATAATTTAGTACCTAGGTTATGCGTTAAGATGTCGCCTCTGAACCTTTGTACTTGCTGTTTTATATCTGCTTGCCTTGATGATGGTACAGTGTCAGATATGCATAATAGGTTATTGATGTTTATATGATTTGTGGTTAAATCATCCAAGGCATTGGATGACTCTTAGTTCGGTTTCATAAATAATTGGATTGAAAGACCCCCCGACTGGGTAACCAGTAGGGAAACCGGCTCTCCTTCCTATTTGTTTATGAAGTTGGTTGAGAGCCGTGCATTGTAATCGCATGTTAGTAAGAGACCAGATGATGAGATGTTTATGCTTCGCATGTTGTTACATGTTGGAGTATTCTGTATTGTTTTATATGTTACGTGTAGTCACAAAAGGTGGCTAGGAGAACTCTAGTCACTCCCCACTGATTGTGGCGTACATGTTTTCATGTATGTAGGTACATGCTGGTTGGAGATGGGTTCACGAGAGGGCTAGCGAGTGATGATCCTGCTGTCATCACATGACTTACCTTATATCGCATAGCTAGACTCTTAGACTTTTGTTACTTTCGTTTTGGTGCCTGTAGGGATGTTCCATCCCAGGCTGATGTACATATTGGTTTTGATACTTAGAACTGTTACTTATCTATTTTTGGTTTTATTCCAGTTTCAGTTTCTGTTACAGTTTAAGACTTCTCGCATGTTGTTTTCTTTAAAAAGTTTTAATTCCGCTGCATTTTTGGTACTTTTGTATGTTTATTTTTCCGCTTTCGCGAGGGGTTTTACAGTTGCAGCTATCCAAAAATGGGAGTTACACGAAATGGATTTTCACAATGCGTTCTTACATGAGGAGGTCTATATGCGCCTTCCCCCGGGTTTTAGTCGTGGTAAGACCGATAAAGTTTGTCGCCTTAAAAAATCCTTATATGGGCTGAAACAGGCACCCCGATGTTGGTTTGCCAAGTTGGCTGCTGCGCTTCGTGATTATGGGTTTCACCAATCCTATTCTGATTACTCCTTATTTTCTTACTTGCGCGGTACTGTTCGGCTCTTTATTCTCATCTATGTTGATGACCTTGTTATTGCCGGTAATGACTTTTTCGTTGTTGCTAGTTTTAAGGCGTATTTGGAACAATGTTTTCACATGAAGAACCTTGGTCCCCTCAAATATTTTCTCGGCATTGAGTTATCTTGAAACTCTGATGGTATTTACCTTAGCCAACGTAAATATGCCCTCGATATTATCTCTGAAACATGTTTACTTGGAGCCAAACCTGCTAGCACTCCGATTGAACAAAATCACTCTCTCGGTCTTGCAACGGGTCCTCTTCTCGACAATGTCGAGTCTTATCGCAGATTGGTGGGTCGACTTGTTTACTTGGCAGTTACTCGTCCCGATTTATCTTATGCCGTTCATATTCTGTCCCGTTTTCTACACCAACCACGGCAGGAACACCTTACCGCCGCTCTCCGGGTTGTTCGTTACCTAAAGGGCAGTCCGGGGCAGGGTATTCTCCTCCGTGCTATAGTCCTTTGGAGATTATCGGATGGTGTGATTCAGACCATGGGGCTGATCCTATTACTCGGCGGTCCGTATCCGGCTGGCATGTCTTCCTCGGTACTTCTCCTATCTCTTGGAAAACTAAGCAGCAAAATACGGTATCTTTATCATCTGCTGAGGCTGAATATCGGTCTATGGCCGCCATCTTGTGTGAATTAAAATGGCTCAAGGGTTTGCTTCTTAGCTTGGATGTCTGTGTTTCTCTCCGTATGAAAATTTTTACTGACAGTAAATCTGCTTTGGACCTGGCTCACAATCCTGTTTTTCATGAACGGTCCAAGCATATTGAAATCGATTGTCACTTTATCCGTGACGCTATTGTTGATGGTTTGGTCATTGCCGCGCACGTCCCGACTCATATCCAACTTGATGATATCTATACAAAGGATCTTGGTGCAACTCAATTTCAATTCCTTCTCGACAAGCTAGGCGTTCTTGATCTTCACGCTCCAGCTTGAGGGGGTATTAGGAGATATTATATTAAAAGATATTATTGTTTACGAATATTCCGTTTTAACCTAACCTTGTATCTATAAAAAGCCATTTGGGCTCAAGCAATAACATTATCCTTTTTCCCTCATACGTTGTTTAACCAATACAATCAGTATATATATATATATATATATATATATATATATATATATATATATATATATATATATATATAAAGGAAGCTTTTTTCTAAGCAAGTGGTAGTCTCCACCTTTTACAAAACACTTATTTATAAATAATGATTTATTTACAATTTTCTACAAGAATTAGGAGATAATTAATTATTTAAATTTTTTCTATTAGAATTAGAAAATTAGAAAATAGTTGTTTAGATAATAATTTATTTATAATTTTCCTATTAGAATTAGAAAATAAGAAAATAATAAATTATTTACAACTTTTCTATTAGATTTAGAAAAATAAAAAATAGCTGATTATCTACAATTTTCCTATTAGATTTAGAACATTATTATTCTTTAATATTTATATACTAACTATTTAAGTTTATTAACTTTATTCAACGTTTTTATTAAAAATGAAAATCGGAAATAAATTAGAATAATTGATTGTTTACAATTTTCCTATCTTAGAACATTATTCTTTAATATTTATATACTTACTATTTAAGGTTATTAATATTATTCAGCGTTTCTATTAAAAATGAAAATGGAAAAGCGTAAAAAAGAACTAATTTAGTTTGTCTTCGTCTTAACATTAAAATGAGTGAAAAATAGTTTCACGAGGATATAAGAGTAATAAGACAAATCTTTTACTTTTAGTTATACATTATGTTCTTTTCTTTTCCATATTACTAGACCATTCAAACATAAAATGAATACCTCCATCTTAATTAAAAACGTGTGGAACTAATAAATGAGATTAGTTAAATATTTAAGTCTAAACAGATTCTTACCTAAAAGGAACATTTGCGATCAATCATATTCGACCAAATTAAGAGCAACACTACTATTTTTTGGTCCAATAGTAGCACTACTATTCAAGTAAATATTATGCACTTTCGTACTTAATTATGCAAAAGAAATGGGATAATTTCTTTAATTCAGTAAAAAGAAAATAAGATAAATGTCAAATATATTATACTTTAGAGAAACCCCAAAAATGTCAAATTTGGATTTAATTAGTATAAATATAAATATTAAAGAGTACAATGATGATGTAGATAGGCGTGTGAAGTGGAATAATTGTGTGGATGACATGTGTTTTGAATGTGTATTGAAATGTATTTCATAAATAACTTATTCCTACTTGTTTTCACCTTATTATTTAACGATGAGACATTGTGTTATAAAATGACATGTGTTTTTATGGGGGCGGAGGTAGATAGGTTTTGAGGGAGGAGATAAGTGTCTTCAGGGGTAAGGTTACTCTCTGACATTTAAGAGTATTAATTGAATAATACAAACAAATTGGTCAGAGATGTTCAAGAATACAGTTTATGATTCTGATGATCAAGTTGGTTAGTTGGGTTGTTAAGTTACGATTTAAGGAGTATAAATATAAATATATAGATATTAAAGAACATAATGATGTAGGTGATCTGAGTTAAGCAGAATAATTGTGTTGAAGAGATGAAATGCAAGTGGGTATTAGAAGGTATTCATACAACAAAGTAACGACAAATAATAAATGGTGTTTCCGAGATGGATAGAATAAGCCGTAAAAAGATCAAAAATATTTGTTAATTAGTATTAGATTATAGTTTATTATAGTCCGTATTCTTTTATTTCCTCCATATTTTCAACTTATTCTTTATAGTGTGACATTTTTTTATAGGGTAGGGGTTGATTTTAAATTGTACAGTATGTGTCCATTTGTTTAGGGATGAGGATAAATAGATATCGAGGGAGGAGGTAATTATCTTGGGGGATAGAGTTACTCTCCGACGTTTAAAAGTGTGATGTAAGTTGCACAAGAAAATGTCTATAGGTTAGGGTTGTTCAGGGATACGATTGATTATGTTAGTCAAGTTGGGTAGTTATATGAGAAGGGTATGACGAATACCTAAACGATGTCGAAAAAAGTCGCGTGTGTACTACAGAATGATTAGAACAACTGAGCAAGTACATAGGTAGAAAAAATTTATTTCAAAATTCTATTTTATGTGATAAGAACAGAGGCACGGATGTTATGAAAAGATCAGAGCTTAAAAATTTCTAAAGTAACATATATGTATACTCAATTTTGATTGTTACATGGCGGGGTTTGTTTTTACATTGGATATATCTATTGTTTCGAGCGGTGAGTAAATGGGTTTTGAGAGAGGAGGTAAGTGTCTTTGGGTTATGGTTACTCCATGACGTTGAAGAGTGTGAGAGTAGTACAAATAAATGTCGGTAGGTTTAGGTTTCCAGGAATATATTTACAATTGATTTTAATGGTTAAGTTGGTCAAGTGGGTGCGAAGGGTGCTGTATAGGTAGGATTACTCTTTGACGTTTACGAGTGTGATTTAGGAGATAGTAAAATATATTCATATGTAGGGTTGAGTTGTTTAGGGATATGAATATGGTTAAGGTTGATTCTGATGAGATTGGTTGGTTAGTCGGGTGGAAAGTGTTGAATATGTGAAAAAGTGGATAACGTGAGATATTGATTGGAGAAGGTAAATGAATAAATTTTATTTGAAAATGTGTATTATATGAGAAAAGAACCGACAAATATATAGATATAGGGTAAAAACATTTAAAATATCATGTATATAAACTCAATTTTGTTTATTTGTTAGACACAAAACTAAATAATCAAATGTTATACTCTCTTCAATCCTATTGAATGCTCCATTGGGCCGAGAATAATTTTTAATGTGGAATGACGTTATAGTGTTTTTTGTGTGAGTATTCTTGGAAATATTTAGGGGTGTGTATAAAAAGATGTCGTTATGTGGAGTTGCAGTTGCAAATTTGCAATGATAACATTGTAAATACAAGAAATAGAAGAAGATATTTATGTCAATTATTTTACTAAGTATGGAAGAAAAACATTGGATTAAATTGTAAAAAAAATAGAATGTGGGAACATTGGATAAGAATTAACGAAGTATATGTCATGTCAGTATTATATAGGGGTAGATAGGTCTGAAGGTAGGAGGTAAGTGTCTTGAGTATAGAGTTATTTTCCGACATTTAAGAGTGTAATTTGAGTGATACAAGTAAATATAGATACGATGGGGTTGTTCAGGAATGCACATACGGTTAATTCTGATGGTCAAGTTGGTTAGTTGAGTGAAAATGGTACGAACAATACCTGAATGGTGTGGAAAATGGGTAGGGGGTATGTAGCAAGAAAACTGAGGAAGTAGATGAATTTATTTCAAGGTTGTATTATGTGTAAATGACTAAGACATAGATGCTATAAAAAAAGTTAAAAATCTTTGAAATATCATGTATGTAAACTCAATTTTGTGTTTTTTTTCTTGTGAAACACAAAAATAAGTAATCAAATGTTAATAAATATCATGTCAATATAGACATATAGTATTGTTAACATTTAACTATGTTACTTTTTTTTGTCTTGGTGATTAAAAAAAACATCGTGGTTTGAATTTTACACCCAATTTCAATGTAACATCTCAAGTGTTGCATCCACCGTTCATTCCTTAACACTTTTCTCATACCTCTTTTGTTAACCAAACAAAAAAATTGCATGTTTTTGTTTTCTCTATCAAAGATTTCTCATTCAAACAAGATCGGTTTTGAAAGCATAAGTTAGCTAGGTTTCTGATAGATGGATGAATTTTCAAAGGGATAAGTCCGGGTCTTTCGTGAAGGAGGAGTGACTAGAATATTTCAGGTGTGTATTGGAAGCTAGGAAAGAGTGCCGATGATGAGTTAGATGGTTGTTTGAGGTAGCAATCAAAATGACTAAATCGCATATGATGATTAATTTCATAATAAGTTAGTAGGTGTGGCTTTGGATTGTGGATCGTTTCGTGTGTTGTTTGAAGAGTAAGAGTAGTGGTTTGAAGGATTCTTTCGTGTAGTACTGTAGATGATTGTGGCGAGTTGATGGTAAGATTAATGACATAGATTAACATAAATGAGGTAATTTTATTAACAAAATAACACATGTATAAAACTAACTAATCTATTTTTATATAAAAAAAAGTCTTATGATTTACTTTTGATGTACATATGGTGAAAATTTTATGAATACCACAAATTAATTTAGTATCCGTGCATCGCACGGGCAAAAATACTAGTTAACAATATTGGAAGATAATGTGTCACTTTGATGAAGATGGAGATGGGCTCAAGGACTGAAGGAGATGGAAGAAAACAACGACGTATATACGACATAAAATACTGGATATCAACAATTTTAGTCAAGAATGTCGACATTCATCAAACTAAACTACTCTAATACTCAACTATTTACCCCAATTTAAGTTTTAAATTTATTTTTTAAGCCACCTAACATTGATTCTAACTACTAGTTTAATAGTTAATTATTCATTTGAACTCCTATTAATATCGTCCCAATAATTAAGTACCTAATACAAACCACCATTTCCCGCCATGACTCTCCAACCAAACCTCACCCTCCTCTTCCTCCTCATCTCCTCGGCCGCCATAGCTGCTGCAGCTGATGACACCTGCTCCGCGTACCCAACCACCCACTGCGAAGAATCATGTGGTATCTCTGGCGCGGGTAACCTCGTACCGGAAAGGAAAGAGAGTTATGATGAGGGTCGAATTATCGATATAAGCCATCGTATAACACCCGACATGCCCGCCTTTAGATCGGATAAGGGAGTGGGTGAATATATATGGCTGGTGGAAACCCAGAAGAATGGTTCAATGTGTAATTTTTCGGAGTTTAAGCTTTCTATACATACTGGCACGCATGTTGATACCCCTGCTCATTTCTACGATGAGTATTTTGATGCTGGTTTTGATGCTGATACCCTTGATCTTCATGTCCTTAACGGTAATTCTAATCTTCATGTCATTCATTTTTATATAAACTCAATCGTTACTTACTCAGTTACTCCTTTGCATGGTAACTGCCAAAACTGGCCTCAAAAAACCGACCCCAAACCCCGTCCTGTGTAGAAGTAGACCAGACTCAAATGAGTACTATCGCATACTGATTGTTAATTCCTTAATAACCTGATAACAAACCATTAAAAGGATTATCCGAATCCAACCCAAATTCTTGAACCTTGGCAGTCTGGATTCATATTAACCAACTCCAACCTCACCTAATTTGACCCATTTCTAAATTGATAACCTATGTTTGGTGACTCATGCTGGTCCTACAAGATTATCCACCGCTGACTAATCGCTAAGACTAACATTATCCTTACCTCCAATTTGAGTTTTAGCTCAAATTTATGTGGCTAAAACTAACATCATTCTTATACTTATCCAATTTGGGTTTGATAGGAGTAACTTGAATAATACTTGAAATCAGCTCAATCCGTTTTAAAGTGAAACTGAATGGAATGATACCCAAACCTAAATATATCTGAACCGATGAAAATTAAAGTGTTAAACCAAAAAACAATACTCGAAATAATTTTTTTCATTAATTTGTTTTTTTTCATTAATAGTTTTATGTTATATTCAAATTTAAACATATAGGTATATCCGTATATCCGTATATTTGAGCTAATTTTCTAATCGTAGCTCAAGAAATCATGAGTTAAAACTCAATTGAATTGATATTGACTTGACAAACCGCATCTAGGCTCGAAATCGCACAAACAGATGAAGGTATATAACCGAAACGAATCTGTTCAAATCAAAATTGAAACCAAAACTAAAGTTAACCCAATTAAAATCAAAGTTATATAAATTGATCTAAAATCAAACCGAATACGCCATTTAGGAGGTCTATTATTAAACACAAATACTTATTTGTAACGGGCTAGTATCCGTCGCAAGCTTGTGACGGTTCAAAGAAAATCCACTTAAGAAAATAAGGACAAACCTTTATGATTACCTATGCAACATTACTTTTGTTTTATCTATCCACTAGTTTTAATCTCGTGCAAATAATGCACGGATGACTTTTAAATCCATGCAAAAAAATATTCGTGATTACGGTTATCTTTCTATAAAAAATTATTGATTACGAATTTTCCAGTAATTATTGTTGTGTTGAGTAATTTCTTTATTTGAGAAAAAATTGTTTAAAACGATTTCGGCATTTGAGATTTTTTAAAATATGATTTGAATGACATAAAATGACTTGATAATAATTGACTCAAAAATAATCCAAACCCGAAATAACCCGCTTAGATCAAATAAATCGACTTGATTGTCCATTTTACCAGGTCTAGGGAGGAGTTTCAACAATTTTGTTTTTACATTACTATTCTGCCTAAAATTAGTAGTAAAAGTTATGATACTATCAATCTCTACTTGTCCGTACCCCAATGTTAATCGTAGTTATCACATTATCGATAACACATCCATTTTTTCATATAATCAAACTCACTCAACCATTTCTTTTCATATTATCAATAACTCATCCGTGTATATGAATTATTTTTGTACCTTGAAGACTGAAAGCAATCGAATTTTTTTATAATAAATAATGTACTCCAGTAATATTTTGTAATATCTAGGTTGTAATTTTTTTTATATTATATTGTTAATATCTTAGAATACATTTTAACTTTTCCAGTGAAGTTTTTTTTTATTATAGTTAATTGGTATTTTTAATTATTTAATTTGTAATTTTTGAATGTTTATATTATATTGTATTAGTAATAACAAATGTATAATGTATGATGTTGCATAGTTTGTATTATTAAATTTGGAATCATAATTTAAGTAGTTATAAAACACAAAAAAAAAATTAAATTGAGTGTAAAAAATGAGGGCCCCACAAAAAAAATAATTATTTTTTTAACTTTAAAATGAAGAACCAATAGGAGGCCTTCATTTTCTACTCCTTTTATAGTAAAGGGATGTGAGTGTTATTCGATCCGTTACAAACGTACGACGGATAAGCCAAGCATACTTATTGATTATTGAAAGGGGTTGGGTGACTTGGGTCCCCAATTAGCGTTATGTTTTCAAACACACCTTAGACTTTTGACTTGTCACTTAGAGCAACTCCAATGGTTGCATTTAGGGACCTGCTTGCAATTATTATAAATATTCTAGCGGTATGCTCACCATTGGAGCATCAAATTACGTCGCTACTTGTAAGCATGTGTAGCTTTGTCAAGCTACATGCTTGAAATAAATTAATAATTAAGAAATAATAAAATAAATTATATTACGATATTTTATTTAATTATGTGGCCCTTTTAAGCTACACTTGTTGTAGTTTACCACTGGAGGACTTTGTAATTTAGAACCTTTATTGCTTCAAAAGACGATGTGGCAAAGTAAGCTACAAAACCTTATAGTTTACCATTGGAGTTGCTCTTACTCACTTTGACGGCCGTGGATAAATCGGCCAAATAGCAAAATTGTCAATTTTGTCCGTCTAAATTTCTGACGTGTCACAAACCGCCATGACTCTCCAACCACACCTCAACCTCCTCTTCTCCCTCCTACTCCTCTCCACCACAATCACCGCTACTGCCGCTACTGTCGCCGACACCTGCGCCGCATACCCAAGCTCTGGCGACGGAGAATCATGCGGTGCACCCGGCGACCTCATACCAGAGAGGAGAGAAACATACGGCGTTGGCGGCCGAATAATCGATATAAGTCACCGTATCAGCCCGTACCTGCCGTCCTTCAATTCAGATAAAGGATTGGGTGAATTTGTGTGGTTAGTGGAGAGTCAGAAGAATGGTTCCATTTGCAATGGTTCTGAATTTAAGCTACCTATTCATACTGGCACACATGTTGACTCCCCTGCTCATTTTTATCATGATTATCTTGTTGCTGGCTTTGATGCTGATACCCTTGATCTTGATGTTCTCAATGGTAATTTATGTCCAGTTCTTGTTTCTAATTTTACTGCTAATTGTGATTCTTGTCCCCGACCTCAAATCATTTTGGGATTTAGATTCTGATGATGTTGTTGCTGCTACATTATCTACTTGCTTAGTTGCTTTAGTTTATACTCCCTCTGCCCCGGTTATATAATGAGATGAACCATGGGCTTGAAGAGTGCTGAGTTTGCAGGCTCCCCAATACCGTGTGCTCCCCCATACCATACCGTGTGCTCGGTTCCACCTGGCGAGTTTTTGAGGGGTTTTGATGTTGCTAGAATTCCAACCCGTGACCTTGGCTCTGATAGCACGATAGATAAACCATCTCAACCAAAACCCTTAGAGTGAGTTGATGGTTGAGGTCCGACTATTATTAATAAATCTATTATATAACACCTTTGGTTTTGGACAAAAATGTGGAGGCCAATTATTAGATGATAAGTAGACAAAATTGATTGTGGTATTTGCGGATGATGAAATTGTCCATAAAAGACATTCCTAAAATATAAAGGTAAATAATTTATTCAGACAGCGAGACACCATAAAATGGAATAGGTAAACAATTGACCGTTGAACGGAGGGAGAACTATGATTAATTGATTATGTTGCAATTGCGGCGATGCCCTTAGCATTTTATTTGGTACCCTCGAGTCTCTGAGTGCCTGCATCAAATAAAATTGAAATGGTTGAACCATAAGGTTCCAAAATAAAACTAGCACAAATCTCGGTACACTAGGAGGACAGGGTCCCTTACACAGTTATACGTGACGTTGTTTTGGCGGAATACTGGTTAATGATCTACTCTAGGTGGCTATAGTGCCACAGCTGATCATGTAATGTGCTACAGGAGGAAGTGTCGTTCTCGGGCACTAACAACTCCAAGGCAGAGTTATGCTGCCAGTGGCAATATGAATATATGATGGACCTCTGGTTTGGTAGGATCCTAACTCCCAACAAGGAATAATGAGATGTTGTAATGTACTTCCTTAAGGTGTCAACTAAAATTTGCCAAACAAATTGATTTAATTGATTTCCTATTCCCTACGTGTAGGAAACGCGTGGAAATTGTTTTTAGGTTACTCATACTGAATATTTCTTCTAGTATTACATCTTCAATTGCTGCTGCATGGTACTAGGCATAGACATTATAGTATGAGACTATGAGTTGATGGCCTCTTTTTCTGTTTTCTGTTGACAGGTCCTGCACTGTTGGTGGATGTACCCCGAGATAGCAACATCACAGGTATGCTTTCTTTGTTTTCATTTCACGATCTTGTAGAGAACAATTATGGGTGCAGGTGGTGGTTTTTGTGCACATTTCCTGCTGCCTTTTCTATCTTAGTGATTTAAGGGTGTTTGACTCAGTTGAATGAGGACAGAAAAAACATCAGGAATTTCTGATTTTGAATGTTTTTAACATTTTTGACAGAGGAGGTAATGAAGTCCCTTCACATCCCCAAAGGAGTACGCCGTGTGCTTTTTAGAACTCTTAACACGGACAGGTAACTTTACAGAGACTATTGTTTGAACATGATATTTGTGTAACTCCATCCTTTTGAAAATGTGTACCATTGATGCCGTGCTTTTCTCATAAATTGTGTTTGACTTTATCACTTTTCTGAAATATAAATTGTGTTACGCTTTTCTCATCTTTCTTGTATTATCGCTCTGTCATATTAGGCGCCTTATGTTCAAGAAGGAGTTTGATTATAGCTATGTGGGTTTCACGGAGGATGGGGCACAATGGTTGATCGATAATACCGATATCAAGCTTGTTGGTAAGATACTGGACATCATTTATCTACAATTTTGATTTGCTTATTGAGACTTTTTTCAGATCAAGTTACCTTGAATGCTATTGTGGCACCTTGCTGTTAACTGTGGTTTATTTTGCAATTGCCACACAAATATCATTTTTTCGTGTATTATCTATTGCCTTTACGAGACCATTTATCTTTGAAAGTATTTTATTTTAGTTACCTTGATGGCTTGATCTTGTCATCATATTTACAGGTATCGACTATTTATCTGCTGCGGCATTTGATCATTTGGCACCCGCTCATCTTGTGTTCTTAAAAGGCAGGGTAAGAGCTTCACCTTTTATTTTCTCTCTTTTGCGTCAATATATCATTACTCCTATATCTCTTGCTTTTAGTTCTGCATCGTGTGTTATGTTCTCTTATGTATTTTAAACCATCATATTCGGTGAACCCCCAATATTTGTGTTCACGTCAAAGTTGGAAAACTGCATATATCAAATCCACTTACCCAACCGCTATAACGGAAAGCTTTGAGGCATTTGAATAACGTTAGCATCGTAATTTTGTGTAATGGGCTTCACAGGAGATTTTACTGGTAGAGGGTCTAAAGCTAGACGATGTCCTTGCTGGGATGTACAATGTTCACTGCTTGCCTCTAAGACTTCTTGGTGCCGAGGGATCACCCATAAGGTGCATTCTTATGAAATGATGCGACTATGAAAGTGTGTAAGTAGACAGAGGTCTTCATCAAACGATGTCCATGCCAGAATGTATCAGTAAGTATCGTGGAAGCTCAGATCGTCCAAGATGAAATAATGTAAAACCATTCAAATAAGAAAGCATGCACAACTACCGCACAAGTAATTACTTAATGTATATGTTGATATCAGTAGAACATGTTCTACATGTCAAGACGGTTTTTATAGGGCATAATTAAATGTACTGATGTAGTAGTGTTGTATGCATACATTGTACAGAGTACTTGAAATGCAGGTCACACACGAAAATTTTAAAACCTTTGTCACCATCATTTCCGGTTTCTTCATTAGCATTAGACAGTTCTAAGCCACATCTGTCACCAACACTGCTGCATAGCAACCCCCGTGCTGCGTTATTTCTCAGCATTTGCATTATCTCACTTTGGAGAAAGTTTCAATGTAGAGGTTGTATCTGAAAGTTTCATATAAAGGGTGGATCTTTGTGCCTATAATTTCGGTGTTTGGTATGGTAGATAGCAGTGGCATGTAACAGTGAGCTGTGTTGATCGGGGGCGAAGGCACGGTTTCGGTTAATGGAGAGTTTCCTCAATTGAAATTTTGGAATGGAGATCAAATGTAAAAATGTCCAAAGCATCTTCTAAGGTTTTGGACATACAGCTTCTAAAGCTATAGGATATCCATAATAGACTTAATAGTCCCGGACTTCTGGTAGGTCTTCTGAAAGATCATACCACACTAAAACTAAATTGCGACACATAGAAATAGGTTTTGTGTCCGTCAAAATATACAGCTTCTAATATAATAGGCGAACGTGACGGCTTTAACAGTGATTTTTTCCAAGTACTTTTACTATTGCTGATAGAAAATTGGATAAGCTCCTGGATCGATTCAACATGGCTCAATCGCCTCGAGTGGTAGCGCGCGACCAAGTTAACGTTTATAGTGAACTCTCAGCCTCAGGGGTGGATTATTACAGGGTAACAAGCCGACAGTAGAACCAAGAATTTTTTTACAAAAGAATGCACAATGTTTATTCGTCTTTAAAAGTAGAAAGTTGGAGTTCAAGTTCTTGTGTAAGATGACATTACACAAACAAGAAAAATGAGCGATTGCATTTCCTCGAACTATAATTCTCAATTTTAGAGACGAGTGTTCCTGCTAGTCTTCTCCCAATTTGTTTAATGAAACTGCAAATTAGGTTTTGAGTAGGAAGCAAGATGTGTGGAATATAATTGAGAAGAGGCAAGTTCCAATTTCGTCGGAGGCTCACTGAATTAAACTTGTCCATAGCTGTAAAGTTGATGGATGTATTGCTTAGACCTGCAGTTACTGTTACTCCAGTTTCTTTTAGTGTAGGCCTTATATGATCAATTGGTATTAACCACCTTCTTACTTCATTTAGCAAGTATCGCATACTAATTAAGATGCTCATTGACTTCCATTTTTTAAATCTATAATTTATTCACAATAGCTCTTGCTGCTAATTGGGAAAGTACACTTTTTTCTTACAGATTAAGTGATACCTAATTGAACATATTCTAATCGGGTTTTGAAATATAATCCGCAATTGAACATTCAACTGGTTCTTTACGTTTCATTAAAATTTCAAAAAAAGAATAAAAACGTAAGAAACATGTAATTTATAAATGGCGTAGAAGTTGAATGTGGTTGTATTTTTTTAAAATAGTAGCTCTTTCATGAAATTATATATATTCTTGATCGGTTTTTCTTAAGGGTCACAAAGTAGATGTATCGATCAAAAAACAGGAAAATGGCGCGATGTTAGTAATATCAGACTACATCCATCATCAATTAATTTCATTCCTCATAGGCAGTTTTTGAAACAGTACACTCAATTACTTTCTCCGTCCCAATCATTTATTTACTTTTGATTAAAACACTTATAATATAACGTTAACAAACGATCGAGAAGGAGAGACTAATAAACTGTTTTTGAAGTGATACCTAACTTGAAAAAAAGAATTGCAGGATGGCATGAACAACAATTAAAGGTCCATCTTTATTGTTTTCCAACAATGAAAGCTCAAGAAATATTTGCATGAAGCAGTTACATTTAAGTGGCATGTTATAGACATGTGAAGATAACTTGATGAATGTTCACTTGAGGTTGACTCCTTGATCCTACATCTTAGCAAAGCAACTCTTCTTCTACTCTGCAAACACACACTGCTAACACTCCTATATAAACACCACATTTTGAGTTCTACACATCTCAATTCAACCATTAATCTTCTTTACTATTCTACAAATACATAACCTTATATATAATACATTTCTTAAACCCGACAACTCGAAAAATGGCATCGCCCAAGATGATTTATCTTGGGTGCTTAGTTTTGTTATTGGCCATTGTAGAGGCAACTCCGCCAGGCATTGCAAACCATCCAGCTCAAGCTTCATGTAAGATCAAGAAGTACAAAATGTGTTATAACTTGGTGCATGTTTGTCCTAAATTTTGTCCTGATGCCTGTGAGGTGGAATGTGCTTCATGCAAGCCCATTTGTACTTCTGGGTCATCACCCTCTGGTGGCGAAACTGAATTGTCGCCACCATATGTTGAGCCTCCATCTGGCTCATCTGAATCCCCACCCACTTATGTTTCTCCACCGTCTGACTCATCTGGAGGCGGTGATAAGTCGGGTGGAGATGACAAGGGTAAAGGAGATAGTGACAAAGGGAAAGGAGACGGTGACAAAGATAAAGAGGACGGTGGAAAGGGTAAAGGGGACGATGACAAGGGTAAAGGAGATGGTGACAAAGGTAAAGAGGACGGTGGAAAGGATAAAGGGGACGATGACAAGGGTAAAGGAGATGGTGACAAAGGTAAAGAGGACGGTGGAAAAGGTAAAGGTGACGGTAAAAAAGAAGGTGATTCACCACCGCTTCCTGCTGTTGATCCTGTCCCTCCGACATACTCTCCTCCAACAGTTCCATCTTCACCACCGTATCCACACGTTGATCCCTCCCCTCCGGCCCCTCCGACATACTCTCCTCCAACAGTTCCATCTTCACCACCTCCTACTACTCCGTCATATTCTCCACCGCCACCTACTGAAGTACCACCACCATCACCAACCCCTTATGTCCCACCTACTCCACCCTCATCACCGTCTCCTAAGCCTCCCACCCTATCCCCTCCTACACAAACTCCTCCCACAACTACTCCTTCATCACCACCAGTAACACCATCAACTCCTACATCACCACCACTTCCTTCTCCAGTCACACCAACACCGTCAACGTCACCTCCTCCTCCTACACCAACACCAACTACACCATCTCCAACAACTCCTACACCGTATCCCCCATCGACTCCTACACCATCACCAACAACACCATCTCCAGTCACTCCTACACCATCAACTCCACCATCATCTCCATATCCGACACCTTCAGTCCCTTCGCCATCTCCTTCCACCACTCCCTCAACACCATCACCACCACCATCTTCAGCTGTTGATGCTAGAAAGAGAGTGAGATGTAGAAACAAGGGTTACGGAGCATGTTACGGTCAAGAGTTAACTTGCCCTGCCAATTGTCCTACTTCTTGCCAAGTCGATTGCAACTCTTGCAAGCCTGTTTGCTGTATGTCTTCTACTCTTTTTCGCTTCATAATTCATTCAATAATAGTGCATTGCATAGAATTTTCCAAGAATCATTGGAATAGCCAGAAACTTGTAATCATATTAGAAATGATCAAATGTAGAATGGACCTAGACATGTCTCAGGACAAGCCGACCGGATATATCATTTAATGGACGGGACGATTCTTGAACAACATTCATCATTTAGTGACTCTGTTAATCATATTTTTGCACTAATTCCTCTGGCTACCAACAATCTAATTCCTTTTTCTTCTTGATTTTGTAGCATGTGATTACCCGGGAGCAGTATGCCAAGACCCACGTTTCATTGGAGGAGACGGCATAACCTTCTACTTCCATGGCAAAAAAGACAAAGACTTCTGTCTCGTATCCGATTCAAACCTCCACATCAACGCTCACTTCATCGGAAAACGCAACCCTGAAATGACACGAGACTTCACTTGGGTCCAATCCATTGGCATCCTCTTCGACAGCCATCGTCTCTATGTAGGAGCTCAGCCTACTGCTTCCTGGAACCCTGCAGTCGACCGCCTTTCCCTCGCCCTCGACAACGAACCCATTTACCTCCCAGAAACTACCCACTTCAAATGGCAGTCCACCACCACCAGCCGCCAAATCACCATCACTCGAACCTCTGACTCGAACGACGTGGTAATTGAAATCGAAGGAAAAATGACAATTACCGCCAAAGTGGTTCCTATTACTGAAGAGGAATCTCGAGTCCACAATTACGCCATAACCAAAGACGATTGTTTTGCGCATCTCGATTTAGGGTTTAAGTTCACCTCATTAAGCAAAGGAGTAGATGGCGTGTTGGGCAAGACTTACAGAGACGATTATGTAAGTAAGGTGAAGATGGGTGTTGCAATGCCGATAATGGGTGGTGACAGAGAGTATTCTACAAGTAATCTTTTTGCAACAGATTGTTTGGTTTCGAGGTTTAACAATGGCGGTCAAGAATGGGGCGCATTGGAGAGTTCGGAGTTTGATAGTAGCATGAATTGTGGTAGCGGGATGAGTGGTGAAGGTGTCGTCTGCAAGAGGTAGACTTGACTTGACTCGACTCAACTCAATTCGACTTGTTTAATCCATGAACTTTACAATCGGATTTTCGACAAATCACTTACCCTGTTCGTAATTATATATTTTTAATAAGAATTAAAGCCATATTAAGCTTTGGCTTATGTTAATGTAATCTAATTGCACTGTATTTGAATTTTTTTTCAATCAAAAAGTGATGAATTATGTTATAACTTATAAGTAATGCCCTACAGTAAGATGGCCTCGTCTCTAATGCATTCATGTTCAGCATTCCTTAATTAGTCGATGTTAATGTTCTGTGTCATCACGGCTTCACAATAAAAGTACCATAGACATCCCCACCCCCGCGCTCACTCGCCCTTGCTAGATCATTCACGCCCACGACAACTGTAGAAGCGGGTTTTCTCGCAAGAGTTTGAGACAGGATCGTTTTAGCTCGATTAAACTCGATGAAAAGATCGAACGAGTGAGCTCACAATTGTATCATTTGTCACCGAATTAATTTGAAAAAATTAGAAACCGTTTGAATCAACTTCATACCCAAGTAAAATTACAGTGCAAAGTAAAATTTGACATAGACGCGAAAGATGAAAATTTGTTCCCCTTAAATCCTAAACAGTATATGTGTTTTGGTAAAAAATTATCGAGTCCTTAAATGTGGGAAGTGGATTAAAATGATTACTAATTTAAACGTAGGCTCTTGGATTGAAAACCCAATGTAAGAAACCACCTCAGGGGGAACGAAATCCCACCAAATAGTGCAAATATTGCACTAAAATCGAGGAGAAACATAGTACAATGAGTATACATTAAAATGAATGCGAAAAGTAAAAATTCAGGCTGTTGTGGAATGAGTCTTTGTGCAGGCCGCAGGGGCTCCTGCTCTTTATATAGGAGTCCAGGGCTAGGTCAACTGCCTTCCTGGTCCGGCTCCTATATTCCCGCGTTCCAGGATTAGTTACCCTTTGCTTATTTTGACCTAACGACTCCTCTAAATAACTCGGCTGAGGTACCTTGTTATTCTTGGGCCCAATTCTCCATTCCCAGGCTTCCTTCCTCTGTTGGGCTTATGTTTGACAAATGCGTTTTTTTGAGCTGAACAAGTTCCCTCAAACTCCTGTCCAAAAAAGGAGTTTTGGGTTGGGATTTCCGCTAATGTCATGGGCTTCGTTAGTTCTGAAGTGACTAGATGTGACCAGCCGTTTTTCTAATCTTCCACAAAAGAAGTCTGCCGCTGCCTCGGCTTCTCCACTTCCCCCAATCCTCTCAACTATCCAGTTGTCACTCACCCTTTACATCCTCATAACTTCCCACACTAACCCCATTAATTACCCATATTAACCCACACCCTCTCTCTCTCTCAATCGTCTCCCTTTTTAATTACTTTCACCTCCCTCTTTCTTTTTCACTTTTACCTTTCCTCTTAATCCACACACTTTCCTCTTCTCCTCTCATTCAAATTTTCAAATATGGCACAAAATCATTCCTCACCCATTTTCGACTCTTCCTCCTCATCCCCTACTGTTGAATGGACCTTTGATCCTAATGACCCTTTTCCTTCCATGGGCATATTTTCTGCTAAGAATGTACGTATGTGACTCCCCTTTTACTACTACCCACCTCTCCTTTATTAGAGATAAGTTTGAATTTTCTGAGGATATGGTGTTTCACATACCGCTTCCTAGAGAGAGGGTTAATTGTAGGAGGCGAGGTTGAACTTGCTTGTATGAGTACCTGTTTCGTTTTGGGTTGAGGTTTCCCTTTCCCCCATTGGTCAGGGAGTTTCGGGAGTTTGCTAAGTTGGTCATCTGCTAAGTGACCCCTCATGCTTGGCGTATTCTGCCATCTGTTTGTGCGATAAATGAATCTCTGGGTTGTGATGTTGATCTCTCCGATCTGGCTATTGGCGTTGCATAGATCATGACGGCCATCCTGTCGCCTACTACGAGGGTGCTCCAGTAGCCTATGCTCCGTTGTGGAAGAAGTTCCCTAGTGCTGGTACTGCGCTGACGACTGGTCTTGGCAGCCATTATGTCAGCTCTTGAGGCGGAGTTCCTGCGAAAGGTTGAGGGTTAGTTACATGCGGAAAACATGACAAGGAGTTGCATGTCATTGGCCGTAGGACTAGAGGGCTGTTGAACGACAAAGTTCTGGGACAGATAGTTCAAGGACGCTGCTCGACTTACTCCTTTCAGGTTCAACCTAATTGACCAACTCCGAGGGAATTAGTCTGGGGGGTCCTCTGCCTCCTAGAACATCCGGGGCCTGCAGCGGTCCCGAACTTGTTGTTGGTGCAAAATAGGCCACTACTGTGATCTGGGCTCGCAGGTCTCGGTAGTTATCCCTCTTCAAGCTTTCACTGGCTAGATGCAGGGCATCCATCCCTTGGGCCACTATTTGCATCGGTTCTAGGCCTGAAATCCCCATCGACTCAGTTGTCACTCCTAGAGCTGGCTCCAAGGCTGAGGTCGTGGCCAAACTCCTACTGGGGCTGCTTTTCCTGCTCTGCTTCTGAGGTCCTGAGGCTGGAACGAGTTTTGGTATCTAGGAGGGCTTGAAGAGTTGAGGTATGGTCCTAAGAGAAGTGATGGAGGCTGCCATTTGACTTGAGGCTGAAGGTGGGCTGACTGGACTTACGGATACTTGCAGCCTGATTCCTGCGGGTTGCGCGAGCATGCTCTGCAATATGGAAGGGTCGTGATTGGTTCCGAACATGACGATAATGTTGTTGAAAAGGCGACAATATTGGAATAATCACTTTTGGTGATCAGAAGGGTCGTGATTGGACGCCCAATTCTTTTGGTAAAATATTACCGAGTTCTCAAATATGAGGATTGGATTAAAATGATCACCAATCTAAACTTACGCTCTTGGATTGTTGGCTATGGCTACGAAACAATTGCACAAAATAAAAGAGAAAGACACCAGAACTTTGGTGATGTGGAAAAATCTATATGGGAAACAACCACGGGGGAAAACAGAATCCCACCAAATAGTGCACTAAAATCGAGGAGGAACAGAGTGCAATGAGTATACCGTGTGATGAATGCGAAAGGTAAAATCAAGGCTGTTGTGGAATGAATCTTGGTTCAGGGGTTCTTGCTCTTTATATAGGAGTCCAGTGTTAGGTTAGTTGTCTTCCTGGTCCTGCTCCTATATTCCCGCATCCGTTGAGGGGAAATAGGGGACAACCCTTCACCTTATTTAGACCTAACAGCTCCTCTGAATAACTCGTCTTGGCTACCTTGTTCTTGGCCCCATTCTCCATTACCACGCTTCTTTCCTTTGTTGAGCTTATGTTCGCCAAATGCGGATTTTGGGCTAAACAATGTGTAGAGCAACTCTCAATGCCATTTGATAACGTCATTCACAATCAATGAGATACGAGTGAAGGGTGAGGATACATATTGAGAATTTCTTTATTCGAACAACCAAACCCGTTCATTCATTAATGACTTCTACATACTAATTCGATCTTGTTATTGCTTGTTAAATTCGTGTCTTTATATTCGTATTACAATCAGAAAATCTTAACAAAAGTAACTCATTCTCCTTTGTTTTTTCACTGTTTTATTGCTGTAAAAATCAGATTTTCTTGTTCATATTTCTCCTGTTTATATATTGACATTAGATGAATTTGCTTTTGAGATCATAGGCGTGTTTTGTTATTAGCATAATTAGGTTTTGGATGACAAATACATTACCTAAATATAATCGTCATATAAATTTTAGCGTGTGATATGATAAACTAACAAATCCCACTTGGAAAACTAACGACGACATAAGTAAATACAATTACTCTCTCTTAAGACGGATCCGTGAAGTAAATATTAGTTCTTGAAGTCTCCCTCTCGGTTCTATACAAGCAATGAACTTCATAAATTGGTTAAAGCTGAAATTTAATACGGAGTAGATCCTTGGTTTACACTGAACTGAAATGGGCTCCAATTATACAAGAGTTAGCTTTAGTGCCTTGCTACTAAACTGGCTATGCTTTTTCTGCAACACCAAATGTAAGATCATTTCAGTATTACGACGTAGATACAACTATAGTACAGATAATCTCGTTAGCCAATTTGTAACTACCTTTTTGCAAGTGCCATTATGGGTGTCGCAAATGGGATGTTTTTGAGGGCAACATTGGGACGGATCATCGGCACAACACACACCAGCTTCAAAAGGGCAGCAACCCCATGATAAACAATACGGTCCATATGTATAGGTGCAACAACATGTCGTCTTACTTGGGCATGAGTTATATGAGTCGCATGCTACTTCATCCGACTTATCATCCGCCTTTTGCAACGTCTTCCTATTATCATCGTTTTCTGCAACATTTTCAAGATCGTCAATTGCAACGACCTTACTAGCTTCCACAGGTTTTAATTTTGCCTATATAAAGTGTGAAACTTGGGTTGTAGTCATCGGAGTGGGATATGGAACTACGAACCGACGACCCCTAAGGATGTGTTTGGATAATGAAAAAAAGAAGGGAAAGACGGGGGAGGGGAAAGGAGGGAAGGGGAGGGCAAATGAAATATGGGTGTTGGGATGCAATTTACTTCCAAATCATCTCTCTTATATAGAGGAGAAATTTGGATTTGCCTTAGAGAAGAAAAAATGGATTCCTCCAAATCTCCCCTCCATTTCTCTCCTCCCTTATTTGTTATCAAACAAGGGATTCTAAATACTCTACTCTCTCCCTTTCTTTTCCATCCAAAACCCTCAATCCAAACAAACGCTAAACCCTAAACCCTAAGGGTTTGTTTGGATAATAAAAATGGAGGGAAAGGAAGAGGATGAAAAATGAGGAAAGAGAAAGGACGGGCGAATGAAATATGGGTGTTTTGATACAATTTTCTTCCAAATCTCTCCCTATTGTGGAGAGATTTTGATTTACCTTGGAGGACAGAAAATTGATCCTCCAAATCTCTCCCCCTCCATTTTCATCCTCCCTTATTTGCTATTCAAACAAGATATTCTAAATCCCCTACTCTCCCTCCCTTTCTCTTCCTTCCAAAACACTCAATCCAAACACACCCTAAAGATGACCCTCGAACCTCTATATGCAACACAACATGTTGGTCTCGAGCCTACACTGAACAAGCCGGACCATTTTAGGGAATTGAAGCTGGGGATGGGCCGGGAAAAATTAAAGTGACAACTAATTAATTTTCATGTTTCTTGTCGAATTTTTGATTTAGGAAAAAATAAATTAAAATTGCTGATTAATCAAGTAAATCTAGTAATGTCATGAAATCTGTATTTTAATTAGTTTTATTTTGGTATTTTAATTAATTTTATTTTGGTTTAATTGATAGAAATACTCGAACTACAGGTGAACTGCTTTAAATACTCTAAATTTTATTTTAACCACCAATATAACCAACTAGTGTCTCATTTACTTTGAATAGAATTTGTTGCTTTATTAAGTTATTGCAGCGTGTTTTAAAGGTGTGATTAGATGAATAGATTAATAAATAAGTAAAAAAAAAAGACGTGTTAAAGAAGGGTTATAAATTTCTTCACTTTAATAGCAGCTAGCAGGTCATATATTATAATAAAAACGAATGAGAGTATTAGTTGGTTATATTAGTAGAAATAGAGTTTGAAATATATTGAGTAGACACCCATCTTATCTATATTATAACAAAAACATTTAAACAACTCTCATTCACCCACCTCATCAAACCCAACATTTTTTTTAAAAAAAAAAAAGATAAATGAGGGTCCCACATCAAAAAAGTTTGGATTTTATTTCTCGAAAAGTTATTCATTTATGTTTGTACGTAAAATTTTACGTTTAAATTTATGTAAATTCACGGTTAATGTTGGAAAAGTTATTCGTTTATTTTGTACGTAAAATTTACAGTTAAATTTATATAAATTCACGGTTAATGTTAATAAACTAATACGGAATACTCTGTCGGAAAAATATGGATAAAATAGTTTTAGAGCGGATTCTTTAAAAAAAATAGTTATCATACTGGAATTATACCTATTATATCTAACAAAATTCCGGCATAAAAAATCTGCTATTTATAATTAAATTATCATATCGTTTGAATAATAATTAGATCTTAATTTGGTTATAAAATAACGAATATATCTCTTTACGAAAAATCAACATATTAAAAAATTATAAGATAAAAAAGTTTCCTCATTTAACAACCTTAAAAACATTTAAAAAATAATAATTACGGAGTTTTAAAAGCTTATTGCTGAAAGTTTGAAAAAACGAAAATAGATTAAACTCATATTAAATACAATATAATTTTTATTTCAAAAATTAATTTGCAAACAATCTTATCTATATTATAACAAAAACATTTAAACAACTCTCATTCACCCACCTCATCAAACCCAACATTTTTTTAAAAAAAAAAAAGATAAATGAGGGTCCCACATCAAAAAGTTTGGATTTTATTTCTCGAAAAGTTATTCATTTATGTTTGTACGTAAAATTTTACGTTTAAATTTATGTAAATTCACGGTTAATGTTGGAAAAGTTATTCGTTTATTTTGTACGTAAAATTTACAGTTAAATTTATATAAATTCACGGTTAATGTTAATAAACCAATACGGAATACTCTGTCGGAAAAATATGGATAAAATAGTGTTAGAGCGGATTCTTTAAAAGAAATAGTTATCATACTGGAATTATACCTATTATATCTAACAAATATTCCGGCATAAAAAATCTGCTATTTATAATTAAATTATCATATCGTTTGAATAATAATTAGATCTTAATTTGGTTATAAAATAACGAATATATCTCTTTACGAAAAATCAACATATTAAAAAATTATAAGATAAAAAATTTTCCGCATTTAACAACTTTAAAAACATTTAAAAAATAATAATTACGGAGTTTTAAAAGCTTATTGCTGAAAGTTTGAAAAAACGAAAATAGATTAAACTCATATTACATACAATATAATTTTTATTTCAAAAATTAATTTACAAACAATTTAAAGGTTATAATTAATTTAAAAGTTGCAAAGAAATTAGTTTGTATACGTACATGAATCTTTAATAATGGTTTAACCCAAATATGTCAATATGATGCAAAGTAGTATGTTTGAGGCAAAAAGTTGATTGGTAATGAATTAAGAACAATAATAAGATATAATTAGATTAATTTGAAAGTGATCTCAAAATTGAAGACATAGAGAGAGTATAAAGATAATTGTGTAAATAATATAGAAGATTTTATAAATAATATAAAAGATTTTGTGCAAAATAATAATGTAGCGTGACATTAGAGTATGTGTTTTTTTGGTTCATGAGTGATAAAATATAAATTCATTTCATATAGGGTGGCAAAAACTTATTTTTAATGCGGACCAATTTAAACTTGAGCCCAGTTTTTTTTTTTACTATAGTTGTTTAGATATATGTACTAAATTGGAGTTACTATTAGTCGCCAACAAACTACGTTAGTACGTAGGATGCACAATTTTACTCATATATTTTTAACTCGGCCAAAGTTAATCGAATTGAACTAATTGAAAGGTTTAAAATAAAAACAACAAATTACATTCTCATTGGGTTTAATTTGTAACAATGAAAATAATAATGTCGATATATATTCGCATTATTCTAAACAAATTTTATATATTAGAATTTTAATAAACAATCCGTGCATTTTTGCACGGTTAACACTAGTAGTTCATAGTATTCAATTAATCCTTTTACTTTTACCATAAAACTAATAATTTATCTTTCAATTTTTTTTTAAAAAACATATTTTTAGCTAGAATTTATCTTAAAAACTAAGAATTATTTGTCATAAAAATCCTGAATACAACAGTTCTTCAATTATGTGCATATTATGGGTTTTAGAATTTATAAATTTTTTAATAAAAAACATAAAGCTTATTCACAGGCCAACATACCTATGAAATAAACTAAAAAAATGGACCAAATCACCAAACTCTTTCTAGGTTGTACTTAATTTAATTAATAACTCTTGCTGGTGACGGATATTATCCGTCACAAGGTGAAAATGGATATGTTTCTCTTATAATTATACAAGTGGCAAGATTAGTGGAAAGAATTAGATTAATTCATGGGTTTTGCCACTTGTATTTTGTTAAAGGACTATTATCCATTTTCAGCTTATGACGGATAGTGACCGTCTTCAATGAGAATTTGTGTTAATTTAATTTAACCATTTAGCAAACGGGAGACAAGAAGGGAATCTCCACTTCTTGTTATAATTTGTCCAATTAGTTAATGACATAATGCAATTTGTAGGAATTGGCGAATCCACGTATCAGGCTGTTAATGAGACGAGACAGCTCGCGAGCAACTTGAGATCGGTTCGGTCAAAGCTCGACTTGTGTGTGCTCGACTTGAGCTCGGGCTCAGCTCGAGAGCTTAATGAGTCAAGCCGAGCAAAGGCTGGCTCGACTCGAAAAGCTCGCGAGCGGCTCGAACATTTGAGATTACATAAGATATTAATCATATTTTTAAAAAATATGCTCATATTGTATATAAATAATTTATCATTATATTTTCGTATCATATATATATATATATATATATATATATATATATATATATATATATATATATATATATATATATATATATATATATATATATATATATATATATATATATATATAGACTTGGGATCCGATGAGAACCACCTTACAATGAGAACCTTGTGAGAACTCTACCTTACGGACTTTTTAAAAAAAAATTAATAACATAATTGGATTCGGCATGGCATTTTATAGCTAGAGAACATATTTTTTGGTCTAGAAAATAAATACTAGTGACGGAAATTAAGGTGAGATACGTTTTATTTATTTGCATGCACCTACTATCTATTTTTTCGTATCTATCATTTTTCCGCCACTATAATTTATTTTCTAGACCAAGAAATATGTTCTCTGGCCATAAAATTTCATGCCGAATCCAATTATGTCATTAATTTAAAAAAAAAAACTCCGTAAGGAAGAGTTCTCACCGGTTTTCATTGTAAAGTGGTTCTCACCGGATCTCAACCCTATATATATATATATATATATATATATATATATATATATATATATCAAATATTTTGTTGATTTGCTACACATGTTTACATAAAATTTTCGAACTTTGTTATTGAAAATATCGGAAGAAAAAAATAAAAAAAATAAACAATGTTATATAGGCTCGATTTGGCTCGAGCTCGTGTTAAAGCTCGCAAGCTTTGTAACGAGCGCATTTTTTTCAATCTCGGATAAGTTCGGCTCAAGCTCGAGCTCGAGTTTTGGTATCGAGCACAAGCCGAGTGTAAGGACCCGCATATTTAGCCGCAATTCTAGCCTCATAGCTAAGAAATTGCGCGTGCGGTTCTTCACTTCGAGCCCGTAGATTTCGTATTTCACTTTTGTATTTTGATTTCTAGCTTTTTGTATCATTTAGTACTCCAAGTCTATTTCCCGCGTGTTGAAAGCTTGGAGTCTCGTTTTTAGTTTAAGGTACGTTTTTCGGAGTTTAGAAAACGTATACCTATTCTGCAACATCAATGTTTACTGCTACCAGACTAGAAATATCAAATTTGCCTCTATGAGGAGTACTAGTCAATCAATCTGCTTCTCACTCTGTTGCTTTCTATTGCTTGTTGTTTGCTTTCTTATGAATGACTCTTGCCTTCATAACTTACTAACAAGCCTGTGTGTGTCGACCGTTGTTGATCGAGACTAGGATCCGGACACACGCAAACAGAGACCGATTACGAATGCTCTAGTGCTTGACAAACACTAGTGCTTGACGCTCTCGCTTTCATTCTTGTCGTGAGTTAGACAAGGGTGCGCTTCACGACCCGGCTCAAAGTTCGGACCGTGACATTTGGTATCAGAGCCCGGTCTTCACGACGGGCAGCTGCTTATGATGACGGGAAAGACCGCAGAAGAACCGAGTGGGAACAAAAGCGACACTAAGGCTAGAGTAACGGCCTTAGAAAAATTACTGGACGAGAAAATTCCATCGTTGGAGTCCCTCGTTGCGAGCTTGGGGACTACCCATCACGCGTTAGATGAGACGATGAAGGGGCATGAGGCCCGCTTGGTTGCCGTTGAGAAAGCAATTCTGAACGACTACAACGTGGAGATGGGCTATCTCCACGAAAAGATCGAGCAACTAGAGAACATGTGTAATGCCTTGATGAAAATGGCTGGAGACGAAAATCTAGGGGGAACTTCCAAGGTGAAACCACCTACGCCTCACAAATATTGCGGGGCGAGAGACTCGAAGGAAGTCGATAACTTTATCTTCGACAAGGAACAGTACTTCCGCGTAAGCATGCTCGACGAAAATCTAAAAGTCAGCACGACGAGTATGTATTTAATGGATGATGCCAAACAATGGTGGCGTTCGAAATATGCTGAGATCAAACTAGGGACCGTTGTGTAGAGTCTTGGGACGACTTCAAACGACTCTTTAAAGAGCAGTTCTATCCGGAGAACACCGATTTCCTAGCCCGAAGGAAACTAAAGAGCTTGAAGCATACAAGCTCAATCCGAGACTACGTGAAAGCCTACTCGGCGTGTATGTTGGAGATTGCTGACATGACCGAAAAGGATCGAGTATTCCAGTTTATCGATGGCTTGAAGGAGTAGGCCCAACGAGAAATCATGAGATAGAGGCCCGAGTCACTCTCGGCTGCGATGACAGCGGCTGAAAGATTGGTCGATTACTACAATGAGCGGGAAATCGCCCAAAAGAAAGGATTCTCTGCAACAGGCGGAGGTAACCCAAAATTTGGAGGAACGACCTCTCAAGCAAGACCTCCCTCTACGGAAAATAGTCGCTTCCGTCCAGGGGGAGACAACAGAAGGTAGGGTCGACCAATTCTACTCCCACCTCTTCTAAAGGCAGCACTTCAGAAGCATCGACCGCGAGGAAGCCGTTTGCATGCTTCCTTTGTAAAGGACCACACAGAATGTATGAGTGCCCACACCAAGGAGAATTCAACAATCTCAAAAAGAGTTTGTCGAAGATGTCGGGGGAATCAAACGCCGAAGGGACAGATCATAACGCTGAAGAGTGTGACGATGATGACGCGAGTGAACTAGAGGAAGTTGCTCGAATGGGCGCGGTACACATGTTGGGTTCGATGGGAAAAGGTGTCGAACGCCCTGATACCAAGTCCACGGAACTGATGTACGTGGAAATAAGTGTCAATGAGATGTCTACTCGAGCCATGATAGATACGGGGGCCTCCCACAACTTTGTCACCCCCGACGAGGCGAAGAGACTCAGGATGAAGTTGAATCGAGAAAGCGGTAGCATGAAAGCCGTAAATTCCAGTGCTAAGCCAATTCAAGGTGTAGCCAAAGAAGTGACGATCAAGATGGGCGAGTGGACGGGAAAGCTATACTTCACCAGCGTCCCGATGGATGATTTCAAGATCGTCCTTGGAATGGATTTCTTGAAGCGAACCCCGACTTTCTTGGCGCCCCACAATGGATCTCTGATGATGGTCGGGTCAAAACCGTGCATGGTGAAAGTCGTAGAAGGAGATAAAAGGTTAAAGGGACCGCTCCTCTCGGCGATGCAATTGAAGAAAGGACTCCTAAAGGGAGAACCGACGTACCTGTGTACCATATCCATGAAGGAGGACACCTCCGATAAGCCCGTGGAACAACAAATAAATCCAGAAAGTATTGGAGGACAACAAGGATGTGATGCCCGATAAGTTACGTATGTGTTTACCACCTCGACGGTTGGTGGACTATCAGATTGAGTTAATTCCAGGGACAAGACCTCCCGCGCGAGGAATATACCGGATGGCACCCCCAGAGTTAGCTGAATTAAGGAAACAGCTAGATGATTTACTTCGCTCAGGGTCAATTCGGCATTCTAAAGCTCTATATGGGGCTCCTGTACTCTTCCAGAAGAAACAAGACGGTAGTCTGAGATTGTGCATCGACTATCGAGCCTTGAACAAGCTGACAGTGAGAAACCGTTATCCCATCCCTTTGGTAGCGGACTTATTTGATCAATTACAAGGCGCCATATACTTCACCAAGCTAGATCTGCGAACCGGATATCATCAAGTTCGAATTGCCAAAGGAGATGAGCCAAAGACTGCTTGTGTGACGAGTTACGGGTCGTTTGAATGGTTGGTCATGCCTTTTGGCTTGACTAACGCCCCTGCAACATTCTGTACGTTGATGAATTATGTATTCCACGAGTACCTAGACAAATTCGTCTGGTATACTTGGATGATATTGTTGTGTATAGCCGCTCATTGGCCGAACACACAGAACATTTGAAGCTCGTGTTCGCGAAGCTCCGAGACAATCACTTGTTCGTGAAAAGAGAAAAATGTGAATTTGCCCAATGTGAAGTCAACTTCCTCGGTCATATCGTGGGAAAAGGGAGACTTAAAATGGACTCGAAGAAGATCACATCCATCAAAGATTGGGGAACTCCAAGAAATGTGTCCGAGCTCCGCTCTTTCTTGGGCCTGGCGAACTATTACCGAAGAGTCATTCGAGATTATTCAAAGATTGTCGCACCACTAACTGATTTGTTGAAGAATCAATGATGTTAAGTGGGAGTGGTCTATTGACAGGAAGAGAGCCTTTGAAAGGCTCAAAGAAGCGGTGGTTCAAGAACCAGTCTTGGTGTTACCGGATATCACGAAGCCTTTCGAAGTCGAGACAGATGCGTCTGACTTTGCCCTCGGTGGCGTGCTCCTCCAGGAGGGCCACCCTGTGGCCTTTGAGAGCAGGAAGATGAATGGGGCCGAGACGCGGTATGCTGTCCAAGAGAAAGAACTCTTAGCCATCGTTCATTGCCTATGGGGATGGAGACACTACCTCTTAGGGTCGAAGTTTGTTGTCAAGACGGATAACACTGCAGCGTCCCACTTCCTCACATAGCCCAAGCTCAATAGCCGACAAGCGAGATGACAGGAATTGTTGGCGGAATTCGATGTGGAATTCGTTTACCGACCGGGAGCGGCAAATAGGGTCGCGGATGCCCTAAGCCGTAGATGTGATTTGTTCGCACTACATGTGATTGCTCACCTATCCTCCACCACAGTGGCCACGGATATTCGAGCTAAGGCGAAGGAACACCTCGACCAAGACCCAACGACGAGGAATCTGAAGCAACTTGCCATTGAAGGGAAGACACGCAAGTTATGGGTGGAAGATGGACTCCTGTTCACGAAGGGACACCGAATTTTTGTTCGGAAAGAGGCAGGGCTACGGAAGATCCTCCTATAGTCATGATACCTTGTGGGCGGGTCATCCGGGATGGAAGAGAACGTTGTGTTTACTGAAGAGAAACTACTACTGGCCACAAATGAAGGAGGATGTGATGGAGTACACAAAAACTTGTCTTATTTGCCAACAAGATAAAGGAGAGAAACAGAAACCGAGAGAGTTAATGAATCCGTTGTGGGTACCAACAAGACCTTTGGAGAGCATCTCAATGGACTTTATTTCTGGGTTACCGAAAGTAGGGGAACTGAGTGTGATCCTTGTCATCGTAGATCGATTTTCGAAGTATGCCACTTTCATTCCCCTACCTAAAGCTTACAGCGCCGAAGAGACAGCTACAATGTTCTTCAGACATGTTGTGAAATATTGCTCGCTTCACGGGATTATTTTGGGGAGAGTTGTTCAAGTTATTGGGGTCTAATCTTCATATTACCTCAAGTTATCATCCCCAAACAGATGGCCAGACAGAGCGCTTCAACAACATGTTGGAAGAATACATGCGCCACTTTATGGGTGCAACTCAAATGGAGTGGGTGAGACTCCTTGACGTTGCCCAGTTTTGTTTTAACGCTCAAACGATCTCCTCTTCCAACAAGAGCCGTTTGAGCTTGTTACAGGTCAGATGCAGCTCTTACCTCCCACTGTTGTTGATACTTATGCGGGCCGGACGAAGAAAGCACATGAGTTTGCCAGAGAATGGAAGGTAAATGCTGAGATTACCCGAGCTTACTTGGAGAAAGCATCCCGCTGTATGAAGAAGTGGGCAGATGAGAATCGCAGAGCCAGAGAGTTTATTGTTGGTGACATGGTCATGGTGAAGTTGAACAAAGAACAAATGAGATTCCTAAGGGGACGAGACAAGCGTCTGGTGAGGAAGTATGAAGGCCCAATCCAAGTGATCAAGCGGATTGGAGAAGTAGCATACAAGCTCGACCGCCCTGCCTGGATGAAGTGTCACCCTGTGTTTCATGTGAGCTGCTTAAACCCCTACCATCTAGATCCTGAAGACCTCCCTCCCACAACAAGAGCAAGCGCGCCCACATCCGTTCTAACCAACTCCCAGCGACATCAGCCGACTAAACCCGCCTTGAAGATTACAGCGTTGTCGAGGACGACAACAGATTAGGTGGGGGGGAGTGTAAGGATCCGCATATTTAGCCGCAATTCTAGCCTCATAGCTAAGAAATTGCGCGCGCGGTTCGTTCACTTCGAGCTCGTAGATTACGTATTTCACTTTTGTATTTTCATTTCTAGTTTTTTGTATCATTTAGTACTCCAAGTCTACTTCCTGCGTGTTGAAAGCTTGGAGTCTCGTTTTTAGTTTAAGGTACGTTTTTAGGAGTTTAGAAAACGTATACCTATTCTGCAACATCAATGTTTACTGCTACCAGAATAGAAATATCAAATTTGCCTCTATGAGGAATACTAGTCAATCAATATGCTTCTCACCCTGTTGCTTTCTATTGTTTGGTGTTTGCTTTCTTATGAATGACTCTTGCCTTCATAACTTACTAACAAGCCTGTGTGTGTCGACCGTTGTTGATCGACCGTTGTTGATCGAGACTAGGATCCCGACACACGCAAACCGAGACCAATTACGAATTCTCTAGTGCTTGACAAACACTAGTGCTTGACGCTCTCGCTTTCATTCTTGTCGTGAGTTAGACAAGTGTGCGCTTCACGATCCGGCTCAAAGTTCGGACCGTGACACCGAGCAAGGCCAAGCTCGGGCTCGGCTCGGCTCGTTAACACCCCTACCCACGTAGTAGTAAAGAGTGCCTATTGCTATGCAAACTTTTAAAAAAATTGATTTAAAAAATAGATTTTTGCTACTCCAAATACTGATAATTAATAAATAAGTAAATTTTATCTCATTAAATGTTAATAAACATCGTATATAGTTCAATGGTCAAGACTATAAATCCCCACCAATTGGTCTTTGGGTCAATTCCCACTATATGTATAATAAGTTTTTATATTTTTTGCTAACCCCAACATTAAATCCTAGGTTCATCCCTATTTGTAGGGTCAATTTAATTATTACATAACTTTTCTCATTTTTCAAAGAGTAAATTATATTTGAAATTTATTAACAAGTTTTTTAAAGTTATCGGAGAAAATGAGATGACACCACCAAAACAACAACGAATATGAGTACCAACTACCATGTATCCTCTTACGTACAAGATGTGGAATTCATAAGAATGATCGAGCGCTATTTAAAGCATAATATTGTTGAAGAAGATGCAATATTATCGTCCATCCAGTAGTTTGATAAAAATGTCTATTGGGTTGAGCTATCCATGTACCCCATTCAATACAAAATAATTAAATTCATAAATTCCATTGAAAGCTATTGAAGCTCATCCACACGATTACAATAAACATATCTATCTCAATTTATTACTATAAAGCTTCCAACTGATTCATCAACAACTCAAATTGCGAAACTTCTCATCCAAACCAAACCACCTTCCTTACACTCCAAGGCAAACGCTTCAATATCATCACACATTCACACTCATTGATTCCATCTCAATTATATAATTTACCTTTTCTTAAAATAATCTTATAGAAAAAATATTCCCAACAAATAAAATCATTATTACGGAGTATACCTACGATCCAAAGCCATCCTTACAAAGCAACGTCGCAAATGCTAATAACACAAGTCATACAAGTATTAGACATAGTTCAAAGTACTACTTCAACTTTCATCATGGTTATTTAATCTTTAACAAGTACTTCCTCCATTTTTATATAATGTACCCATTTTATTAAAATACTACACTCATATATTCAACAAATGGGTACATTATATAAAAACGGAGGATAGTACTAGTTTTATACCCGTACAACAAATGTATGGTTCTGTTTTTTAAATATTTGGTTACTCATAGTATGTGACTAATTAATACAAATATAATTCAAAATAAAAAAATAAGTAAATAATATATAAATTATTATAGATCATCAATTACTAAAATAGACCATTTTTTCTGCTATAAAATCCGACCTACGAAGTATTTTATTATTAATGTAAAAGACAAATTTTATTTGTTATGGTTTCAGAATTACCGGATTTTTTTATTAGAATTATTGATCCCGTGTTTTTTATTACCTACTTGTGTGTTCTTTTTAACTGTTAATTATTTAATTATTATCAATATCGTCTCAATCTCTTAGGATTAGATCTACATGAATAAGATCTAGATAGCACGGACACTTCTCGTAATGAGTCGTACCGTGTTCGACACCGACACTCCACGGACACATGCCGAAACGTGTCGGACACCTATAAAGTCGTGTCTAACTTTCTACATTTATTTGGGTACGTGTTTGATGCGTGTCCATGTTATTTGAGCCGTGTCCACGGTATTTGGTCAACATTTGAGGTGAATGATGTTCTTCAAACGGGAAATACGCTATAAAAAAAGATTAATTAGAATATTGGTTCGGATGGGAAATAAAAATGAGTTATTATCAAGGGAAAGTTTTACCCTCACTTATGTAAAATTAATATCAAATACTTTTACAAAAATGAAATCAAGCATTTATAACTATAAAATGTATATTTTATTAAATTTAAATAACATGTCCTGTGTCATAAATTTCATGACATGCCGTGTCACGTGTTCGTATCGTGTCCGTGTCCGTTTTGGTGCTACCTAAAATAAGATTAGTTTGTAGTTTTTTTAGCGTAATAAAGTTATAATTTTCAGATTTTCAGTTTATTTCTAGTATTTTATTAGTATTAGTATTATAATTAGTATTATCATTAATCATTAACATGCAACTTGATTAATAAACGTAATATCTCCACCAGAATACTTTTTAGTTGACTTTGAGTTATTCAGATTGGAATTCCCGTTTTGTTTATTTTTTGTGCTGATTTTCAATGTATTTTCTTCTAATATACATGATTTTTATTACGACATTGGCGAAAATGTAATAATTTTGATATATATTGGACCGTTGTATATATATCGTATTTTACCGTATTTTATTTTGTTTGGTATCTTAATTTATACAGTATTTGATTTGATTAGATAATTGGAGAATATAATATTATTTAATTTTTGGACTATAATTATTTTTCGTGTTTGTAATTTTTTGTTTTTCGGATTTGATTTTTGTACCGTTCTATATCGTATATTATTGAAACGTTTTATACTGTTATTTATATTTTCGATGAAAAATAATTTGATCGTATCGTATTTTATTAAGACAATGACGAAATATAATACTGCAATCGATTACGTAATTAAGAATGAGAATTCTGAAATTTAGGAGAGAGAAATTAAATCAAACTAAAAGTTAGTGGGTAATTTTTTTCCTTATTTCAAGGACCCAATTAGAAAGCGTTAAATTCTACTCCTTTTATAGAGATAGATTCCTTAAAACAGATATATTCGTATTAAGTTAAAATAGATTAAGTAATACCAACTTGTATGAATAGACAAAGAATGAAAGAGCAAGATATTTATCATATCTAAGTAAATGGGTTATTGTTTGACCAGTCTTAAAAACTTAAGACGGATACTCCATCTTAAGTGAGAATTTGTGAATTTTATCTATTAGAACTAAAACTATTTTAGTGTAGTGATTAAGACCTAAGGGTTAACGTAACATTATTGATAGTCTTAAGAGAAGACTTTAGCGAGTCTTAAGATAAGACTCACTCAAAACTATCAATAATCTACCAAAGTTTTAACAAAATCTGAAGTTTCGGAAATATAAGACTCAACTTAAAGAATCTGGGTGAGTTTTGACCGCACCTTGCATTGAAATTATTCAATGACTGGTTGACCTATCATGTTTTAAAAATAAAATAAAGTAAAGTATGAGAGATGAGTCTTACGAATAATGTATAAGTTGAAATGAGTTTGAGATGAGTATGCACAATAAATAAATAATAAAGTTAGTGAAAAGTTGATGTGACACAGTCTTACTCTGAAAATTCTTAGGAATAACCTTAGTTTAAGGTATCTTAATAACTTAATTCTTTTCCTTTTTAAATTATAATGACCTTACATCTCATTTGAAAAATAAAAAAACCAAAAAAACAAAACTCTATATGTCCCATTATCCCTAATTTGAATTTAGCGGTGTACACGCAGGGCGGACCCACGGTCGAACATGGGGTAGAATACAGGAGGCAAAAAAAAAGTTAATGCAATGAAAATTAAATTGCTCCACCGTAATAACTCATTTAATAGTATTAAGGGTTGTTTAGTTACCCAACATAAAAGATATGAATTGTAATTCATTAAAATTGGTTGGTTATTTTATGCCCAAAATTACATGAATTCAAGTTTCATAAGAATTTTAATTCCCTCACAAGGGGAAAGTTGCTTAGCTAGCACCCTAGGTGTGTGAGAATTCATATAAAATTACTTTTTACAATCCAACTAAACACTTTATTTCTATTTAGGTCCTGTTCTTTCTGGCTTATTTTCAGCTCGTTTCAGTTCAGTTCAGCTCTATTCAGTTCAGTTCAGTTCAGTTCAGCTCAGTTCAGTTCAGTTTAGCTCAGCTCCATTCAGTTCAGTTCAGTTCAGTTCAGCTCCATACAATTCAGTTCAGTTCAGTTCAGCTCGACTTTATTAAGTTCAGCCCACATTATTATTATTATTATTATTATTATTATTATTATTATTATTATTATTATTATTATTATTATTATTTGCATTATTATTGTTTTTGTTATTATTATTATTTTAATTATTTATTATTATTCTATTTATTATTATTAATTAATAATTATTATTATGATTATTATTGTTGTTTTTGTTGTTGTTTTTATTATTTCATCTTATTATTATTTTATATATATTTTTATTGTTTAATAATAATAATTATTATTATTATTAGACCATCCCCAAGCAAAAGGTCGATTTAATCGAGTCAATAACATATTAACCCTTAATCTCACTTTATTGACATTGACACTTTTTTACCCTCCCATGCAAAAGGTCGATTTAATCGAGTCAATAACATAGTTTATCTTTTTTTTTTTTTTTCTAATTTGTAACCAATGAGGATGTGACACATAAAGGGTCAATTGGTGGGTCAATTTCCTCCCCTTGGGTCACAAATTGACCCTCAACACTCATGGGTCAATACTAATTTGCTACTAATTGTAATTAACTTGACCCAAGCAAGCAATTGACCTAGCAGTTGACCTTGATGGTCTTAGACCATCCCCAAGCAAAAGGTCGATTTAATCGAGTCAATAACATATTAACCCTTAATCTCACCTTATTGACATTGACCCTCTTTTAGCCTCCCAAGTAAAAGGTCGATTTAATCGAGTCAATAACATAGTTTTTTTTTTTCTTTTTCTAATTTGTAACCAATCACAATTTGCCACATAAGGGGTCAATAGATGAGTCAATTTACTCCACCTTGGGTCACAAATTGACCCTCAACACCCTTGGGTCAATACTAATTTTCTATTAATTGTAATTAACTTGACCCAAGCAAGCAATTGACCTAGCAATTGACCTTGCTTGGGGATGGTCTTAGAGAAGCAAAATTTGATAACATTCAAATAATAATATTTGTTAACACAATCGAAAATCATAATCTTGAAAATATAGATATCATTAACAAAGACATCATCTATCTTGCTTCGCTATTGACTTCCGTATCATCTTGATGTGCTCCATTATCGAGGTCATTATGGACACCAATATCACGCCTTATTTTTTTGCAATTTCTTTTCGAACTTTGTCCATGAGTTTCTTCCGTTCTTTATCATCCATGTTTGAATCTGTTTTTCCTTGAATACTTTGATGTTGTATTGTGATTTGATTTGGTTGTACTTTATGGTTCAATTAGAGGAAAATTCAAGGGTATGACAGATAGTTTCTTCTGAATGGATTTTTTTGGGTTAACTAGTGATTTGCATTGGGTTTTTTATTGGTTTTTTTTAAATTCAAGTGATTAAATTAAGTAAATACATTTTTTTAGCCTAGATATGAGTAGTTTGGACAATACTTTAATAAAATGGTCATTTTGGCCTAGATATGGTTACTTTAATAATATAATTATTTTTTAAAAAGTCGCAAATTTATATTAATCAAACTTTTTTATATTATTATTATTATTAATATTATTATTAGTTATTAAACTTTAATTAAACATTTATATTCAGTTTATTTCTATTAATTTCTGTTTCATTCTGCTCAGTTCAGTTCAGCTCGATTAAATTCAGTTCAGTTCAGTTCAGTTCAGTTCAGTTCAGTTCAGTTCAGTTCAGCTCAGCTCGATTCAGTTCAGCTCAGCTCAGCTCAGTTCAGTTCAGTTCAGCTCAGCCCCATTCAGTTCAGCTCAGTTCAGTTCAGCTCTAAAAAGCCAGAAAGAACAGGGCCTTAATGTGAAATTCAAAAAGAATCGTTCACTTTGAAAATGCCTACTTCCAATTCTCCCGAATCACGGGATTTAAATTAATTTTCATTGTATGTAATATGCTATTTCAGTCTAGTTAGTCTTGTTTGTGACGGGTCACCATTTGTAACGGATATTTTGTGAAATAAAATGGATACAAAATGAGTTAGTGGAGAAAGGGACCACATAAATAGTGTCGGAGAGAGAGAAAAAGTAGGTATTTTGTGAGAAAAAACGATATACGTCACAAGCTTGTGACAGATACCCGTCACAAATGAAAATTTGTGATTTCTGTCTTATTTTTCGAGGAGCAAACAACTATTCGTTTCCTGTATAATGATATAGAACAATATAGAACTATAAGTACATACGTACGTATTTGTTTTTTTGTAATTTTGATTCATATATAGGCCCTGTTCTTTTGGACTTATTTTGTTTAACTTAACTTAACTTATTTTTTCTGAACTTAACTTATATTTGCTGAACTTAACTTATTTTCGCTGAACTTTTCTGAACTTATTTTTGCTGAACTTAACTTAACTTATTTTTCTGAACTTAACTTATTTTTGCTGAACTTTGCTGAACTTAACTTAACTTATATTTGCTTAACATTTATGAACTTAACTTATATGAGTTTAACTTTTCCGAACTAAATAAATATTAACTTAAATAATATAAATAGTAATAATAAAAAATAATAATAGTAATAATAATAATAATAATAATAATAATAGTTTCTTTATATATATAAATATAGTATGTTCATTATCTTACTTCAATACATAATTAAAAGTAAATCACATATCACAATTTTTTTAATAATCTATTTCTCTATTATCACATTTTTTTTAATAATCTATTTCTATATAAATATAGTATGTTCATTATCGTACAAGAATTATTGTGTGTAATTTTTAACCCGTGTATTTTTTGGAAAACCCGAATATTCTTTTGTTAATAGTGACGAATGGCCGCACATGAGACGTTTGTACGAGAGAATTTTTAAAATTTGAGTTAGAGACAGCCAGCTTCGTTACTTCGTGGGTTCGCTCCTACCACGTACGGAGTAGTATTTCTAATATACATAATAAGTGGATTATAACTATTTTGGGCGTTTGGAGTGAAAGGTGTGTATTGAGAGTTGATGAGATTATTCAGACCTCATACCAACATTTCTATCATAAACTCATTCTAACTAAACCAAGGTAGGTAAGAACCGAAAATAAGATAGCGTTATCCAAATAAAACTATCCCATGCTTTGTTTGAGAACTTGTATATATCAATATACATATTCTCATTTATCACGGATATATTCGTCGTAAACATGTGACGGGTCAAATATTACCTATTTAGGTCGAAAAAGACGAGGCATTTGAGATTTTCAATATTTTGTCTTATATACATAAGTGGGAGAACTTGACGGTTACAATAATATAAACGGTGAAATTAAAAAAAATACCAAATTAAATAGAAGAAACAAGAAAGGAAATTACCAAATTGCCCTTGGTCTAGTTGGTCATATGCATAAGCAACATCGCCTTTCTTTGGGCTTGTCTCCTGATTATAATGACCATATACGAACTTAAGCTTACTCTTAAAAACTTTAAACATCTTTTCTTCTTCACCCAAGCCATTGTTTTTTTGTGTTATGTCGTAGTGTGTATTCGACGTTTCGATGGCGGCCGATAGTGTTAGGGGAATCAAGAAGAAGATTGATACAAGGAAGAACAAGTGTTTAAACGTAGACGCCATTGTTGTTGAGGTGAGAGTAAAGGAGAGGTTTTATAGTACGAAAGAGATGTTACGCAATAGTTCTAAGTATTTTTCCTAATGATTTATAAACATATAGGAGTAGTTTATAATGATTTTTGTTTCATAGCTTTTGGACCAACTTTTTTTTTCATGTGATTTGTTTTCCACCTTCCCAAACAAGTTTTATACATAAAGGAAATTCGGTTGGAAACAGGGGCTTATTTGGTTAAGTCTTTCTTTTAATTGGCGAATCTATGACTAGTTTATAGGGGTGTAAAAGTTTAACAATGATTTCGGAGATGAGAACTAAAATTTTACATACAAGAAAATCATGATGCAAAAGTAAGACACAATTTAAAAAATGGATCTAAATAATTCAAGAGGGTATAAATAAAATATTTTGTATAAATTTGTTAGTATATACTTTCGTTCATATGTTTACACTCTCTTTATTTTGTGAGGGAGAAATAAGAAAAGTGTAAACATATAATGAGACGGAGGGAATAGCTCTTTAATGTGAAAAGACTGCGTTTATAATATATTTCTTTATAATATATTTCAAATAATTGTAGTTAAATAAGAAGATATTTGAAAGTCACGAAATTAAAATCACAATTTACGTCAATAAGATGAAAGTGCAAAAAAGTTAGCTATAAGGGTCGAACACATGACCACACGAATAAAAACTAAGTATCTAACCACTACACCAATAAATATTTAACAATTTTTATTGAAACTAATTTTATAAATATTTCAGAATAAGGGGGTGCAGGTGAACCCGCTGCACCCACGCCAAAAACGCCACTGACATTGGTAGAATATCGTGAGTGATATAGATTTATATACTCAATTAGTTTAGAACCCGTGTAAATTGCACGGACATGTAAAAAAATATATATAAATAAACATTTAAAATTTTATATTTGTAGTAGTATTAGTTCATTTAAATATAGATGTACAACATTTTACACATACAAATAAAAGAATATTAAATTTATATTCAACGTTTATTATACTTTTAACATTAAACTAGTTTTGTACCCGCGAATTCGTAAGCTTGTTCTATTTGACCCGTGTATTTATTTATTGTTGACGTCCATCTTTAACATATATATAAAATAATATTTTTTTTTTATCGATAATAAGCTATAAGCAAAACATTTGTGAATGTTTTATTCCTTTTACATTATTTTTCATGATCATAGTGATATAGATATAAGTTTTAATTTGAATTTTATGGTCATATATTTTAATACATGTTAATATTATTCTTGAATATTTTGTAATCAACAATTTAATATGGCTAATTTTAGAACTATAAATGTTTGTTTATGTTTTTTTACAAATTTGTTATTTTGTGAAGAGTCACAACGAGTTTAACACCTAAGAGGGGGATGGGGTGAATTAGGTGACCTTTTAAAAATTCTAATTAAACTTGAACGTTTGAGAGACAAGCAACGAGAGGTAGAGTCCGAGCAACAGTATAGGCAACAATTGCACAGATCTACTTGTTATCGTAAGTATCAAAGATACGAGAGATGTACAAGAGTTTGAGCAAGAATAAAAACAGGCGATATAAAAAATTGGTGCAACTCCTACTCCGGAGCCTACGTCCAACCGTTATCTTATTAAATATGAAGAAGTTACTCAACTTGACTACAACAAATACAATAAGACAACTCGCCAACCTACTCCGGTTGCAGTGCTTAGAGCTACTCCGCTCGTAAGACTTGACTCAAACCTAGAGCTACTCCGCTCTAAGAGTTTTTGATGTTCTACCTTTGGTTTACAGGATCATGTCTCAAGGGTTCTCTTTTAAGAACATGGAGACTTCTTTTAAGATCTAAACACAAGGTCCTTGAACATACTCATTAGGCATTAAGAGTGCTACTAGTGCTTAAGAGATAATGTCTTTGTTAAAACTGTTTTGAAGACTTTAAAACTCAAAACATTTGCAAAAGTACTTTGAAGAATGAAGCATAAATGAGTTTTGCAAAGTTTCTAATGAATGCTCTAAAAAGTCTTGGCAATAAATGAACTCAAGAGTCCATATATATAGCCGAAATGCAAAGGCTTTGAAACCCTAAAGCATGTGCTTTGTTCACCTTTTACCACTACATGATTGTCCTTATTTGATGGGTAAAAGAGTGAATCAGTTTTGACAAAGAGGGGAAAAGGACTGGTCAATCTACACAATGCTCTATGTTGCACTTATTTAGTCATGGAGTGTATTCATCTTTCCCTCATGGAAACACTCACATAGCTAAATAAGGCAATAAAGCAAGATTTTACTTTCACAAGGACCAAGTCACTTTTGAATGAGATTTCAACTTGATTTTCTCATCTTTGATTCAAATAATAATTATTTAAACACAAGCTGATATTTTGAAAACAATTTCAAACATTTGAACACCTCTTTGAAAATTATCTCCGTAGCTAGCACTAGACACAGGTCATGCAACAGTCTGAGAACTGTTTCACAACTTTTGCACTTTTAATAACTTAGATGAATATGCTCAATTACCTTGCTTACAACACTCATTCTAGAATCGACTTAGATTGTTGCTCTTGCATCTTGGGACTTCTTCTTGCTTGTCTTTGATCATTCACGAGCTTGATGTCATTTGCTATTGAACACAACACTTAGAGAAAGACATTAGAAGACATTAGGAGTAACTTGGCATCATCAACATTAAGTGTTCTAACAAATTCCCCCTTTGATGATGGCAAGTTACTCATAAATTTTTTACCCCAAGTTCCCCCTTAGCCCATGGTGAGTCGGTCTTTGTTAACCACAATCAATAAGACATCAAGAAATACGTAATCAAGGTGATCAAGGGTTTAACATTCTTAACCTATGTAAGACTTCTAATCATAGTAGCTAAGACATTCCTACGGTGTACGTTAGCCTAAGAGTCATTGAGTAATAGCAACACAAATTTTATAACACTTCCCCCTCTTGACATCATCCAGAAGAGAAACATACGGGATTAAGTAGCAGTTCATGGTAAGCATACGAGTTTAACAAACAAGTTCAGAAAAACAGAGTTAACAGTAGTACATGCATGATAATAATAATAGTAGGCTAAGCTAAATGATAAGGGAATGGGTGGGGTGGGGGTGGTTTCAGGCCTCGTCCTCGGCCTCCTGCTCCTCTCCAGTCAGCCTCTCCATGAGGTCCTCATTCACTGTTTTCAGCTCAGCCACCTCCTCTTTCAACGACTCTATGTCCACAACCATCTTCTTGACAAGAGTCAAGAGCTGATCCAACTTATCATTAGCTAGCCCTGGTGCAACAGTTGACCCATCTGTTCCTTTGCCACTAAACTTCTTCACCAACTTACCCTCCTTAATTACCAAGGCAATTTGGGAAAGGAGACCGGAAGTCATCTCATCACTGAGTCTTTCCACAGCAGGGCTCCCGTGGTTGATGAGCTTATGTTTCTAAAAGATGATGGAGAGCCACATACCATATGGGATGAGGGTTGTCTTGTCGAACTTTCCCATCTTGATTTCCTTGGCAAGTTCATGGATGCGGAAGAACATGAGGTGTGGGAGGCTTATGGGTCTGCTTTTGAGGATGTATAAATGAGGGTCATTTCAAGATATGAGCAGCGACCACGGGTGTTGTTGTTGGGGACAAGGACACGGCGTAGGAAGTTAAAGATAAATCAGTGAGGGGCACGAAGTTCGGTGCCATAGATGTTGGAGGGACCTCCTTTATGCCCGGGTCTGAGTGTTTTGGTTATGTCGGTGACTATGGATGCCTCAACTTCCCCCCACGTTCCTTTAGGAAACGTGTCTAGGCCAGTAGGGATGACTTTGAGATCAGTGGCCAATTGGTCAATGGTAAGGACAAGGGGTTTAGCATTGATATAGGCGGATAGGGTTTCTGATGCAACATCTACACGCACGGTTGCTAAGAACTAGACTACCTCAGACATGTACACAAGACAGTACATGTCTAGTAGTTCAACCCAATGTTGGACAACCATTTCAGTTTTGAAAAAATTAAAGGCAGGGGAGGTAGCATACCAATATTTTGCATAACGCCTACCCGTGTTGAACGAACAAGATAGCAAACGGTGGCACTTGTCAAGCACTTCTTCGGAGAGAGGTAGGTTGGAGAGATGTGCCCATCCCTCATTCTTGAAGGGTTCATCGAAATGAGTGGCAATAAAAGTAGTGCAGGGGTTAGGGGTGCCAGGCTGCTCAGAGATTTTGGTTTAGTTTTGAAGACGGGTTTTGGGTATGATTTTGGTCTTTTTTGTGAGGAGACGGGTTGGTTTTTGTGGGGGCTTGGTGGTTTTTGTGGCTTTGGTTTTCTTAAAGCTCGAGATGAAGGTCTCATCATCTTCTTCGTCTTCCCCAAACATTTCACTTATCTTTCTCTTGAGTTTGGATTGGAGAGTGGTGTGCTCCAATGGTTCAAACTCATCATCAAACATCTCATGGTCATGAAATTCATTGTCATTTGGTGCAACTGTCTCCTTGCCCTTTTCTTTTCCGCCTTCCTCCTCTTGCTCACTTTCAACAGCCCGTGTCTTTCTTTTCTGGGTAACACTCGTTTTCTTGTTATTTCTTTTCTTGGGTTCATCTTCTTTGGCACCTTCTTCATTGTTTTTGTTCCCTTTCTCTGTCACCTTTCCTTTTTTCTTTCCCACATCCTTCTTTGCATTTTCGGTTCTTCGTTCACCCTCATCATCATTTCCGTTACCTTCCTCATTTTCTTCGTTCTCTTCATTTTCTTTCTCACTTTCCTCGACTTCCTCATTATCCTCATTTTCTTTTGGACTATCCTCAACTTCCTCGTCTTCCTCGTTTCCTTTTTCACTCTCTTAAGCTTCCTCGACATTCTTGCTTGTTGCATGTTCACTCTGCTCAGGCTCTTCTTCCTCATTTCCTGCAACAGAGTCCTCATCCCTTGGTTCTTCCGGGGTTTCATGTTCCGATTCCGACTCTGATGCAACATCCATTGATACGCCTACATTCTTTTTCCCGGTGGCTCCCTTTTTCGGAATAGGTTTGGTCTTTGGACCGGTTGTGGTTTTTGCTTTGGTCTTGGCAGTTTGAGTTTTGGCGGGGGTGAAGGGAAGGTCATTTTGAGCTTGGCAACGTATTTTGGGTTGTAAGTGTTGGCAAGATTCTTCAACTCTCGGCTTATATTTTTGGGAGGCATTTTTGAGAGGTTTTAATGGGTTAAGGGCGGTTAGAGGAGGGTATGTGAGGAGGTTGAAGATGAGAGAGGTAGTTTTTAATTTTTGAATTAATGAGATGAGAGAGGAAGAGGTTAATGACTAGTGGGTAAAAGAGGGGATTAGACGGTTTGGGGTGGTTGAGTGTAGGAGTTAAATGGGGCGGTTTTTGGGTAATGGTGAGGTGATTATGAATGTTGATTTGATGAGTCATAAAGCTTACTTTATTGAATAATCACATGCATGCTTACTTTCTTTCCTAATGAACTTGTATTAAAAACTGTACACAACACAAATAACATTTTTAAACCAATCCACGTATATTCTCGACTCTAGTCAATCATTTAGGAGACGGAAATTATTTAATGTCACATATCACTCAACAAACCAATTTCCAACCTAAGTTTTACGAATTGTTCTCTTTCTAACAGTTTTGTAAAAATGTCCGCAATTTGATTTTCGGTTTTACAAAAGTTAAGGCATATCGTTCCTTTTTCGACTTGATCACGTAAAAAATGATGCCTTATCTCAATATGTTTGGTCCGAGAGTGTTGTATTGGGTTCTTAGAGATGTTAATTGCACTAGTATTATCACAAAAAATAGGAGTGGATTCGAAATTAATACCGAAATCGTGCAATTGTTGACGAATCCATAGAACTTGTGTGCAACAGAGTGCAACGCTGATGTACTCACTTTCAGCCGTTGATAGAGACACGGTGTTTTGCTTTTTGGAGGCCCACGTAAGCAAGCATGGGCCCATGAGCGTGGCGATTCCCGACGTGCTCTTTCGATCCAACATGCATCCCGCATAATCGGCATCGGAAAACCCTACAAGATGCAAGCTCATAGTAAGAAGGATACCAAAGATATAGATGTTGAGTTCCAATCAAGTATTTGAAAATCCTTTTTACGGCTTTGAAGTGATATTCCTTAGGGTTAGCTTGAAAACGAGCACATACACACACACTATATATATTGAATATTGGGTCGACTTGCGGTCAAGTAAAGTAATGAGCCGATCATACCTCGATACACCTTTTCACTAACACTCTTACCATTAGGATCAAGATCAAGTTTGAGGTTAGATACCATGGGCGTAGCAACGGGTTTCACATTGGTCAACCCGAACTTACTCAACATTTCCTTCACATACTTTTGTTGATGGATCATGGTGCCTTCTTCTTTTTGCTTGATTTGAAGGCCAAGAAAGAATCCTAGTTCTCCCATCATACTCATTTCAAACTCAGATTTCATTAGACTTGCAAAATAATCATAATGAGCTTCACTTGTTGCACCAAAGATTATGTCATCGACATATACTTGCACAAGCAACATTACATCTGAGTATGCCTTAATGAACAATGTTTTATCAACCGAACCACGTACGAAACCATTTTCCAAGAGAAACTTTGAAAGCCTATCATACTATGCTCTAGGAGCCTGTTTTAAACCATATAGAGCTTTATCAAGTGTGTAAACATGGTTCGGTGAATCATTGTCCAAAAAACCCGGTGGTTGTTCCACAATAACTTCTTCATTGAGATAGCCATTTAAGAATGCGGATTTTACATCCATTTGAAAACGTTTTACACCATGATGAGCTGCGAAGGCAACGAGGATTCGTATGGCTTCAAGCCTAGCTACCGGTGCAAAGGTTTTGTCAAAATCAATTCCCTCTTGTTGATTATACCCTTGCACCACTAGCCTTGCTTTGTTCCTTACGATTTCTCCGTTGTTGTCTAGCTTATTTCGAAAAACCCACCTAGTTCCAATGACAGTGCGATTTGACGGCCTAGGGACAAGATGACATACCTCACTTATTTTGAATTGGTCCAACTCTTCTTGCATGGCCACGATCCAACAAGGATCCTCGAGGGTAATTGAAATGTGGTTGGGTTCGATTTGTGAGAGGTAGGCATTGTATGCACAAAAGTTTCTGAGTAATGATCTGGTTTTTACCCCTAAATCAAGGTCACTGGTCAGGTTATCAAGAGGGTGAGAGCTTTGGTGTTTCCATTTCCTTGGTATGGTGGTGTTAGGAGCGAGAGCTTGCTCATTCTGTTCTGATGCAACAGTCTCAGGGTCTGTTGTGTGGGGAGGATCTGGTGGGGGAGTTTGGGCATTGATGTTTGTGGGATCAGAGGGTGATCCTTGGCTTTCTTCACCAGCTCTTGATGTGCTAGCTTCGTCTGAGGGTGAAGGACCTTCAATTCCCCCTGAGTTTTGGCCTGCTTCCCCATGCAACGGTTCCTCTGGCTGTTGTTCAGGATCTTCAGCTTCTAACACATGGTCCATATCACGACGGACCATTCCAAGTTCAAATTCATCATCCTCTTCTTCATTGTTTACCTGTTTAGGAGACACAAAAAGACTAGATTCGTCAAACACGACATGAATGCTCTCTTCCATCTTCATAGTCCATTTGTTAAAGACTTTGTAAGCCTTGCTATGGTTAGAGTATCCCACAAAGATTGCTTCATCACTACGGGCATCAAATTTTTCAAGGTTATCTTTCCCGTTGTTATGAACAAAACATTTACAACCAAAGCATTTTAAATATGAGATATTTGGTTTTCTTCCACGTAGGATTTCATAGGGTGTCTTGTTGGTGATCCTTCTAATCATGACTCGATTATAGACGTAACATGAAGTGTTTACGGCTTCGGCCCAAAAGTTTCTTGGAACCTTAGAGCTAATGATCATGGTCCTAGCCATATTTTCCAAGGTTCGATTCATTCGTTCCACAACTCCGTTTTGTTGTGGAGTTCGTGTGGCCGAAAAGTTGTGGCTAATACCATTTTCATTGCAATAAGCTTCAAAAGCGGGGTTCTCAAATTCGGTTCAATGGTCGGACCTTAAAGCTCCAAGTTTGAGTGAAAATTTGTTTTCGACCATTTTGAGCCAAATTAAGAACTCACTAAAGGCTTTGTCTTTGGTTCCAAGAAATAACAACCATACATATCTAGAACAATCATCAACAATCACACAAATGTAATTACTACCACCTTTGCTTGTGATACGCATGAGTCCGCAAAGGTCAATGTGAACAAGTTCTAAGACACGAGATGTGCTAACACAATGTTTGGATTTGAATGAACTCTTAACTTGTTTTCCTTTAACACAATCATCACACAAGGAGTTGAATTTGAAGTTAATGATAGGCAAACCTTCAACTAGGTCAAGTCTTCTAAGATTGTTTAGTGTCCTAGCATTCACATGACCTAATCTCTTATGCCAAAGCCACGGGTCATTTTTATGGACACTCATGCATGAAAGAGTTTGACCGGACAATGAACATAAATCAATCATATACACATCCTTGATATGTTTACCTTCGAGGATTAACTCCCTTGTCTTTCCATCCAAAATTTTACACACATGGGCATGAAACTCAACGGTATTACCTCGTTCACACAATTGTGAAATGCTAGGAAGATTGTGTTTTAACCCTTTGACAAGCAGCACTTTGTCCACGCATAGTGATTTTGACTTACCAACTTTTCCGATACCAACAATTTCACCTTGTTTGTTATCGCCAAAAGTCACCATGCCTCCATTGTAGGCTTCTAGTGAGAGGAATTGGCTTTCTTCCCCCGTCATGTGACGAGAGCATCCACTGTCTAAGTACCAATTGTTGCTGCCTCCCACTAATGCCTACGCAAGTTCAAACAGTTAGTTTAGGAACCCAAACAAGTTTGGGTCCCTTCTTTACACTCAAAACCGAGTCTTTCTTAACCCATATTTTTTGTGCTTCTTTGGTGTTTCTTGCTAGGTCATGTTTTCGTTTAGGACATTCATTGAACTCATGACCCGTCTTTCCACAATAGTTACAAATGATGTACTCAGGTAACCCGGCATACTTTCGCCTTCTGAAATCAGTTTGGCTTGGGTCCTGGTTTCGGATGCAACAGTGAGTGCTCCTGTTGCCTCTGAAACCAAGTCCAGCATTTTTCAAAGTTTTCTCATTTTCCTGTGATTGTTTTAACAGAAATTCCAAGACATTTTGACTTCCTTCCCATTTGAGATAAAACTGTTTTGCATCATGCAAATCTTTGGTCAAGGTTTCATTCCTTCCTAGATGTGTTAGATTAAGTCTTTCAACTTTTTCCAACTTTGCTTTGGTATGACTCACCTCATCACTTAACAAGGATGCAAGTTCCTCTAGTTGTTTGTTGTCTAACTTGTATGAAGCAAGTTCAATTAGGAGGGATTTACGTTCCTTGGTGAGTGATGATACCATTCTTTTTAAAGACTCGACTTCTTTACAAGGTTCTGGTTCAACAGTACAGTGGTCTGTTACATGAGCTGTTTCAGTTTTACTCATTAGATTTTGATTTTGTTTCCGAAGCAATTTAACCTCCTTCTTAAGTAATTATGGTACATGTTTGGTCTACCTCAGTTAGACTTTCCTTTAGGTTGATATTCTCTTCAGCTATACACTCAATTTCATTTTGCATGACACTTAGCTTATTGTTTTGGACACGACACTTGTCTATGAAGTCATCTAAAAGGAGACAAATTTTGTCTTTAGAGAAGCTGCGGGCCTTTCTCTTGAGACTATTTACCTCATTTTCAGAATATGAGTTTGAGTCAACGGAATGAGCCATAAGACATACGGCGGTTTCATTCTTTGCGGATTTTGAGGTTTCGGCTTTTGATTTTGATGAGATACATAACTTTGCGTCCAATTCTTCCTCAAGGACTTCATCCTCATCGGAATCGGACATGCCCCATATAGCTGTCATTACTTTGCTCTTGTAGTCACGTTTAGCATGCTCACTTTTTTCCTTGGACTTATTCTCGTCCCACTTTGGGCATTCTTTGATTTGGTGACCCTTGTCACCACATTTGAAGCAACCAAAAGTGAAACTTGATCTCCTCTTAGGAAAACGTCTTTTGCTAGCATTGTTGTTGAACCTTTGTGACCCTCGACCATTTATTATGCCGGCCATATTTTTGGTAAACATAGCAAACTCAACATTCTCATCCTCCTCATCACTTGAGAGAGCATTTAGAGCGAGTCCCTTTCCCTTTGAACTCTCTTGAGAGCGTTTAGTAAGTGAGAGCTCATGGGCCATGAGAGACCCCATTAGTTCATTTAGGGAAAGTACGACAAGGTCTTTGGCCTCCTCAATAGCCGTCACCTTCAGTTGCCACTTTTCACTTAGGCTTGGAAGGATCTTTCGGACTAAATCCTCGGATTCAAAGTTTCGACCTAAGCTTTTAAGTTCATTAACAATGCATGAGAAACGGGACGACAGACTGTTGATTGACTCATCTTTTCCCATGTTGAACATCTCATACTGTTGCATGAGAAGATCAACACGGTACTTCTTGACTTGAGACGTACCCTCATAAGCTAGGCTTAGGGTATCCCAAATATTTTTTGCCGAAGTATAACCTGATATACTATTTATCTCTTGATCACCGATGCCATATTGGAGAATGGACATGGCTCTAGAGTTTTTCTCGATTTTTTTGTAATAATTTTCGTTGTACTTTTCCTCATCTTTTGGTGTCGTTTTTCCATCTTTATCTGTAACCTCAACCTTAAGTGGGCCCTTTTCAATGATGATCCATCATTCATATTCAACCCCCTTTACGTAGTGTTCCATGCGGCGTTTCTACCAAGCATAGTTTTCACCTTTGAAGATTGGGTACTTAGTGTGTCTAGACTCGTCGATGACTACAGATCTTTCTCTTTCGTGGTAAGACCTAAATCAAGAGCACGAGGCTCTGATACCAATTGAAGAGTCACAATGAGTTTAACACCTAAGAGGGGGAGGGGGTGAATTAGGTGACCTTTTAAAAATTCTAATTACACTTGAACGTTTGAGAGACAAGCAACGAGAGGTAGAGTCTGAGCAATAGTATAGGCAACAGTTGCACAGATCTACTTGTTATCGTAAGTAGCAAAGATACGAGAGATGTACAAGAGTTTGAGCAAGAATAAAAACATGCGATATAAAAAATTGGTTCAGCTCCTACTCCGGAGCCTACGTCCAACCGTTATCTTATTAAATATGAAGAAGTTACTCAACTTGACTACAACAAATACAATAAGACAACTCGCCAACCTACTCCGGTTGCAATGCTTAGAGCTACTCCGCTCGTAAGACTTGACTCAAACCTAGAGCTACTCCGCTCCAAGAGTTTTTGATGTTCTACCTTTGGTTTACAGGATCATGTCTCAAGGGTTCTCTTTTAAGAACATGGAGACTTCTTTTAAGATCTAAACACAAGGTCCTTGAACATACTCATTAGGCATTAAGAGTGCTACTAGTGCTTAGGAGATAATGTCTTTGTTAAAACTGTTTTGAAGACTTTAAAACTCAAAACATTTGCAAAAGTACTTTGAAGAATGAAGCATAAATGAGTTTTGCAAAGTTTGTAATGAATGCTCTAAAAAGTCTTGGCAATAAATGAACTCAAGAGTCCATATATATATAGCCGAAATGCAAAGGCTTTGAAACCCTAAAACATGTGCTTTGTTCACCTTTTACTACTACATGATTGTCCTCATTTGATGGGTAAAAGAGTGAATCAGTTTTGACAAAGAGGGGAAAAGGACTGGTCAATCTACACAATGCTCTATGTTGCACTTATTTAGTCATGGAGTGTATTCATCTTTCCCTCATGGAAACACTCACATAGCTAAATAAGGTAATAAAGCAAGATTTTACTTTCACAAGGACCAAGTCACTTTTGAATGAGATTTCAACTTGATTTTCTCATCTTTGATTCAAATAATAATTATTTAAACACAAGCTGATATTTTGAAAACAATTTCAAACATTTGAACACCTCTTTGAAAATTATCTCCGTAGCTAGCACTAGACACAGGTCATGCAACAGTCTGAGAACTGTTTCACAACTTTTGCACTTTTAATAACTTAGATGAATATGCTCAATTACCTTGCTTACAACACTCATTCTAGACTCGACTTAGATTGTTGCTCTTGCATCTTGGGACTTCTTCTTGCTTGTCTTTGATCATTCACGAGCTTGATGTCATTTGCTATTGAACACAACACTTAGAGAAAGACATTAGAAGACATTAAGAGTAACTTGGCATCATCAACATTAAGTGTTCTAACATTTTGTTATATTATGATGTACATCATAAATTAAGCTAAAAACGGCTACGTCGTTTAATCGATAAACAAAGCACTCCAAGATCGTTGTTACATATCTGATAGGCTTTTTAAAGAAAGTTAAATAGATCCTTTATAAGCCGACTAAAAGAGTAAAAAAAAAAAATTTCACATTTAAATCCAAATATGTAATTTTCTCTTTTTAATAGCCTCCTCACAATCAATAATATGAAAATTGAGATAGTTAAAATTTAAATTTAAATAAAATAAAATAAGCATCATCTTAATTTCAAAACTAACTATACAACTTATTAAGGGATTAAAAATTTTAAAATCTTAAAAGATAGAAATATAGAGTATCTTTTTAAAAGGACTATGAACGTTTTAATCATATGCACATCTACGCCTCGTTTTTCACTTTTTCGCAAGTGTGCTAATCACTATATTTTAAGATGACTTTGAAAAAAAATCAAAAGTGCCGATATGTGAAATTGTGAAGGTTTATAATCCAAATTATTGGATTTTTTCATTTACCACATATAAGACCTTTTAGTTACTATCTTTATTTCCAATGAGGAATTATGTGAATAGATTTTACAATTTAAATGATGAAAGTATATTCTTAATTTATTCTTATAATTTAGTACATGATCATATGATTTCAACTAAAAAATATTATTAGTAGCTTATAATTCAAATTATTAGACTTTTTATTAACTCTATGTTGGATCTTTTAAGTTTTTAACTACTATTTCTACGGTTAATGAAGAGTTTTTTTTTTTTGCAAGAAAATACATCCATATTTTTATTCATCCATCAAGGGAATAAAAAGAGGAATAGATCTTACAAAATAGTACCCAAGAAAAAATCCAAAAAGAGAGAAAACATCAATATCCCTGTATGTAGTCTACTATCTGATTCTCAAGCAAAGAATGCTTGTAATACACTCTTACCCCTACCAGAAATTGGAGTTGCTTCAATATCCAGTGCTTCTTCTTAGTTCTAGCACTGCACCAAGCAATTTCAGTCCAAAAGTCATTAGTTCTACCCCTGATGCGCAACCAACTCAGCATACCAATCCAAATCTTACTGGAGAACGCACATTTGAAGAATAGATGATCACGGGTCGCAGCAGCATTTTGACACAAGATGCATCTGTTAATAAGAATGAGACCTCTGCCATTAATTTTATCCAAAGTGGCGAGCTTCCTTTGCATAGCTAAAGATGCAATAAAACCATGTCTAGGGGTGACACAAGTATGCCACACCACCCTAAAGCCACGCTGCACAGGAAACTTAGTCCTCAACATTTCATACATGCTTTTCACCAAAAATTTCTCATCAGCTACACGCTCCATTATCATAGAATTCGCAGCACCAATATCCCCTGCTACCTGAAGCATCTGATCTCTACATTTCAGAATAGCACCCCAGCATTCAGCCATTGCCCCCTGATGCTTGACAGTCCAGATTGTATCAGTTTTAATCAAGTAGAACTGAGACCATTTGGACCAGAGAGAATTACTATTAGCTCCAACTTTAAACAACCATTTACAAAGTAATGCTTTATTCTACGAGAGCAATTCCTTCACATTAAATCCTCCTTTAATCCAAGGGAACAACAGGAACTCCAACTTTTCATTTACATTTTGTGTTGATAAGTGGAATTCCAGAGATAATTCCGACAATGCATATCACTACAAAACATTATCGCTACAAAACATTATCGCATTTGCGATGGACAATTCCCGTAATACCTCTCATTTTCGAAACTCGGGTTTTGACTCGGAGTTAGTTATTATAGGTTTTTTTATATGTTCCCGCTTTATATTAATTGCTATCGTAAGCAGATATATTAAGTTAATAATAATGTTACGAGTTTTACGTGTATAACGAGTTGGGCTCGATTCTTGTTACGTAAAGAAGGTTGTATGAATAGTCATCATATTTATCCTTGTGATTGGGCCAAGAACTACCATGAGTTATAACACTCGGTTTTGTAAATGAATGAATTACGTATGGGTAGTAGTATGTGTACCGCGTCGATGTGGCCCAAGTTACCATACACACTTACGCATGACCCACCAACCCATACCCTTTTACGCATGAAAAGAACTACACTCCTACCTTATAATATGTTGTATGATATGATAGATGGGTCAAGTACCCACAACCGACCCATTTACCCACAACAAACCCTACCCTACTACCTTATAATCACTGTTTCCTCACCCCTAAACCCTAATCTACACTATCACCTTTTCTTCAACCTGTGTCGGCTGTGTGAGAACGAAAGAGAGAGGGAGTCACGGCGGTGGTCAGGGACGGTTTCAGGGATGTTCCAAATTATCTCGGGCGAGGCTAAGGTGAGCCCTCTCGTATGTTTCCTTTTGTTGTTGAGTTGTACCGTTATGGTAGGTGTCGCAGTGTTGTCGCCATGGGTGGTATTAGGGGTTGGTCACGGTGTGAGGGTGTATGCGTGGGTTGTGGTGTGGGGGTCAGGGTGGTCGTGGTGGTCAAAGGTTTCGTCGGCATTGTTGTGGTTCAGGCGGGTCAGTCATCGCCGGTAGGAGTCGAAGGGGTTGCTGGGTGTCGGTGGTGAGGTAGTTGGTCTTGGGTGTCGCGTGTGGTTGCCGGCAGGGGCGGTGGTGTCACGCGGGTATGGGGATGTCGTGGGTAGTTTTGTAGATGTCGTGGGTCGTTTTTTAGTTTAGGGGTTAGTTTACTATTATTCTTAGTATTTTGTATTAATTTTATTATTATTATTATTGTTTTTTTTTTCTTTTTTGGGGGAAGGATGCGCGCAGCTTTCATATAATAAAGAACAAAATAAGAGTTTACATAAAATTGGCGGGCAGCAGAGATACAATCTGAGCTCCCACCCCCTCAGCTACAACAAAGCTAAGCCTAGTGAAAATGTACGCAGCCATCCGTGCCCCTGCATCCTGAGATACCGAGTATTTCCGAATCCGCTTCACCAAGGCAACAACATCCAAACCCAGCTCCCCAAGTGAAGAGAAAGAGAAAGGAAGGAAACCGTAGCCTGCAGCTTCACAGCGATCCCTGTACTTAGCACACTTGCGCTGAGCAGCATCAGAAACAACCCGCCCTGGTACAAAATCAGTCATCCCAGTCTGAGTCAGAGGGGAGGACCCAGTCAAATCAATACACACATCACGCCCCCTGTCCCACGAATAAAGGAGCAAATCCGCAGGGCGAAGAGAGCCGCCATGTCCATCGACCAAACCAATGTCAACCTCCTTACCCGCCGAAATCCCAGACCTATAGCAGATGTCCAATAGAGTATCCCTGACAAGGTTATGACGATGCTTAACCCCAACAGTACCAGCACAAGAGACAGCGTGATCCCCAAAAACATCCTCAGCAAAAACCCGAGAGCAAGCAGAGCAAGGCCTAGCTAGGTACCAAGAAAAGTGGAACACCTAACCTATACCCAAGCACACAACGGTAGGTCCTCCCGTTCATAGTTTGACCCAACCCAGAGATAGGAACCGCTCTCAACCAATCAGAAGAGTGAGGCCCATGCTGAGATTTCCACAAAGCAACCTGACGCGGGGACAAGGAGAAAACCGACTCCGAAGAAGCAGCAACCGTCGAGAAATAAATGTCTGCCAATTTCTTCATAAGTTTGGGGGTAGCAATTTCACTAGGGTTAGCAAGAAAATCAGAACCAGTAGTCTCCGAGAACACCCGCAAGGCATCAGCGAATGAAGGGCCAGGGTCAATGATACCAGAAGGCCGCAAGAGCCTAGCCTGCAAGTCAGCAGACTGCAAACGGGAAGCCAAGAACGCATAATGTAACACATCACCCACTGCATAAACACCAAGTCCACCTAAATGAAAGGGGAAAGTAGCAAAGCGCCACTGCCACTCCCCAAACCCAGGCCCAGACGCGGTGACAATACGCTCCAAGGTAGAACGAAGCGCAGCATCAAAACGGAGATGAGCCGACCCAAAAGCAACCGGGAACAAGTACGAAGTGAGAAATAAAGCTTAGAAATACCAGTACATGCCCGAAGCAAAAACAACTCGCACTGCGGGTCCTCGATCCTCGCGACTAAGTCCATAAGCTCAACAGTCTTAGTCACTCTCCTCTCCATAAGCTCACTGCTAAAAAAAGGGCAAATACTGACAGGCCCACCCAAAACCGAGACACCCCGAGAGGGACGAGCGATAGAAGTGGGGAAAACACCGGGAAGCCGACTCCGGGGATCCTCAATAGGCCAAAAGAGCTCAGTTTTAGCAACATTAAGATGAAGACCAAAACCAGGGCCATCAGCCAAAATCAAATCCAACACCCTCCCCACCTCCAAAGTATCTCCAACAATAGTACCATCATCCAAGTACCAGGCCTGCATAGTAAGATCAAAGGAATCCCGAATTTTGCACACCAAGGGATGCAAAACCAACGCGAAAAGCAACGGTCCCAAAGGATCACCATGCTGAACTCCCTGACAAGACCGCAAGCAATGTTCCCCATAATACAACCGGACAGGGCGGGAATAACAGAACTCCACCCACCGGGAAAGACCCGGGCAACGACGCCGAACCTCCTGAAGCATGACTGAGCGGTCAACAAGGTTGAAAGCATTCTGGAAATCAACCAGCAACATAGAAAGCCATACCTCACCACCACGAGCCTCCACGAGCCGGTTCAAGGCATGCAAAATAGCCTCTCCTCCACCGGACACCCCAACCCCAAACTAAAGGTCAGAAAAATAAGAAGCCAAAGAAGGGCCAACCAAAAAAGCACCAACCTTAGAGACAAGCCATCTCCAGACAGTGCCAACAGCAATAGGACGAAGACCACCCCCAGGCTTAACCAGGGGAGTGAGCGGAGCGCTAGCAAGGTACTCACCAAGAGCCGGCGGGCACCTTCCATCTAAAAAAAGATTAACCACCCGAGTAATAGAGGCGAGTAAATCATCAGAGATGGCCACCGCAGCCCCACTCAAACAATCCATGAAGTGCTGATCTCGGAAACCATCCCTCCCACAAGAAGTACCGCGCGCGAAACTACGAATCATATCCAACACCATAGCTGAAGAAGCAACAAGTGAAGGCTGATCCTCAGGTAAAGGTGGTAAAGATGGCGAGGGGATGACCGGATGCTTCTCCTGCAAAGCATCAAAAGTGGCAACAGAGTAGGGTGCGACAGCAGAAGAAGAGAGCACCCGCACGGCAGCAGTATAATGGCCATCTCTAATCTTCCGCCGACATTGGCGAAGGTTAAGCTCACTCAAATCAAGCTCTTCATCCACGTGAAACGGTGGAGAACCCTCAGCCAAACACTCCCGTAGCAGCTGCAACCCTCCTCCCGGTGCCCCCCAAGCAAGGATAGCCCCAGCAATACTCTCCTCCTGTCTCTGCCGCCTGACATCCGACCTACACTCGACATTACTCCGGGGAGTGAAGGTCTTGAGTAGACAAAGAGGCAGAACAAACAACCGAATCCAACAGAAGAGGTTACCAGGAGAGCCAGCCACCTCATCCAGAACCCCCTTCAAAACCCGAGCAAACCCAAGCCGACACTTAGGAGGTATGGATTTCACCGAACGAAGGCCCAAAGAAAATAAACGATCAAGTGAAGCTATAGACCACTGATCAAGCTCAACCCCAACATCAGACACGGGAACAGATGGAGACGGAGCCGGGGGTCTAGGGATACCCTGAATAACGAAACGGACAATACCATCACCACAATCCGGAGGGTCAACAATAGCACCCCCTACATGCTGACATCTAGAGCGAAAGGCATGGGTCCTAAGACAGACACCGCAAAGCCAAACCCCCATCCGCCTCAAAGTAGTCTCGGCATTAGTATACACAGTCAAACTATCAGTAAGAGTTTGACGTGTAAGACGGTCAACCCCCTCACGACAATGCCAATCCTGAAAATGATACCACCAGGAGGATTTTGTAAGACCTCTACCATTGCCATTCGGGCACCCATGCAAATGCGAAAAAAGACACTGAAAACGGACCAATGGAGGCATGACAACCCAACCAAAACTACACTACTAAGCAGCCGGCTAGAACCAAAACTCCACTCTTGGCACAAAGGCAGGAAGAAAACAAACCCCAAAATAGAAAACGAAAAAAAAGCCAATACAAAAATAGAAAGATACAACAGCACCAACACCAACCCAAACCGCAAGGCCGACAACCCCACCCTGCACCACCCCACCACCGACAACACCGACGATTACCGGCGACGAACAACAGGCGAAGAGAAGGAAAACAGCCCACGAGAAAGGGTAACTTACCGGCGACGACACCCCGGAGAACTAAAACGACAACCTAGGCGGTGAAGGACGGCCACCCTAGATACGAACGCCGACCCTAGATACGAACGCCGGCGACGATATGAACCACTGTAGCCTCCCTTTCGCTCACACCCATAAAACCGTACGCCGTTACCTAACGCCGACAACCCAGGCAGAAACCGGCGACACTGATGAACCTAGTGCCGACGACCCTGGACCCACCGGTTAGGATCTCCGACGACGATAGAAAACCCTCAGTCACACTTTTTACCACAACTCTCTCTCTCACACTCGGAAAAGAACACCAAGCCCACAACCGGAACGCCGGCGACGTGAGGTTGCCAACGTGATGATGTGGTGACGCCGGCGACGTGAGGTCGCCGTCGGTGGACCTGATGCAAGGACGAATAAAAACCCTAATCGCCCTAAAGTCGCACTCGCCCTAACGCCCTAATATTATTATTATTATTATTATTATTATTATTATTATTATTACTATTATTATTATTATTATTATTATTATCTATTGTTATTAGATAAAATAACATGAAACGTTTTAATTTGTCAATTATGAACTATGAGTTTCTTGATTGTTTATGTTGTTGTAAAAAATTACTAACTTCGCGTTAAAATTTCAAAGGTGTGTAAGTGTTAGCTACTCTGATTATGTTTTTACTGCGTAACCCGATTTCTAAAGATCCTAATGCTCTTGTTATTGCTCGAGGTTATATGATTACATGATACTTGCTATGGGTCTCTTTTGAGTACTTATTTGTGTTGAATATTAGTAGTTGTCCTTTTATTTTGATAGTTAAAATTTTCTATTGATAAGATAATTCTTTTGTTTGTGAGATGGGTAAGCTTTTGGTAATTGATTAGTTTGAGTTACGTATAATGATTCTGTATTCGATTGGTTGGTATAGCGTACAAGTTCTTGTTTTATGAACTGTGGAATTATAAGTATACATACAAGCATGTTAATGAATTTGGTAAGGGTACGTACATTGACATGTTAATTAGATGATGGGATAGAGTTTGAGGGGATAAAGTTGCCCGTGAGTCAAAAGACGACCCTGATTGTTTTTTTTGTAGTGAGATTGAGATTGCAGTTCAGTGTTATATTGAGTTGTTGTATTCTTTGACCTTAACACGTGGGTAAGTAGCTTAGCATTTTGATCTCTAAGTGTTGAGCAGATCCTTTAATGGAATATTTGACAATATTGAGATTAGAATTGTTACTGGCATTGAGTTATGAGTTATTAGGCCGTTGTGCCATATTATGTTTACGGTCCAGTGTGACCTTGGTTATTGAGTTATATTCGGAGTTTGAAATCGATATTGAAATGGAAGTATTGATTTACGGTTTTATTCCGCCAGTTCACTCACCCTTTGTCTTTGGTCTTAGACGCGACGATGAGTGTGATACTTGGTTACTCGGAATGAGATGGTATGAGATAAAGTAATGAGTAAGATGAGGTAATGAGCTGGGATTTGTATAATGAGGTTACGGGGACGTAACCGTGTTTTAAGGATGACAGGATTGTAAAATCTTATTGATGTATGATATGAGTAGTTGTTATGGCATGGCTAATTAGATGGCGTGATTGTGTGAGTACATTTGATACTCCTGATTATTTCTGTTGTGCATTTTATTTTGTTTCGTGAAGTATCTTATAATTTAGTTATACGTTAAACTTTGGGGACAAAGTTTTCTTAACGGGGGTAGAATGTAACATTTCAGGTTTTAGAGTACTCTTATTAGTTTTGGATGTTATGTGGTGTCACTTTTTGTGTGCCTAGTGACCAGATTGTTGACCATAATGGGATGCTGAACTTCGGGACGAAGTTCATTTTAAGGAGGGAAGACTGTAATACCCCTGTATTTTCATAATTCATAATAATGAGTTGTTTATTTATGTTATTATCAAGATGACATATATTTATATATTATTTGTTAAGCAATTGCGAGTTATTATTTGTTATAAGTACTTGTTAAATTTTTTTAAGTTGCGACTTATGAACGGGAATTAGTGTTATCATGTTTCGAGTCTATATGTTGGGTATGTGATATATGTTCGAGTAAAAGTATGGCAATATATGTGTGTGGGTGAACTTCGGGACTAAGTTCATTTTAAGGGGGGAAGACTGTAATACCTCTCATTTTCGAAACTCGGGTATTGACTCGGAGTTAGTTATTATAGGTTTTTTTTATATGTTCCCGCTATATATTAATTGTTATCGCAAGCAGATATTTTAAGTTAATAATAATGTTGCGAGTTTTACGTGTATAACGAGTTGGGCTCGATTCTTGTTACGTAAAGAAGGTTGTGTGAATAGTCATCATATTTAACCTTGTGATTGGGCCAAGAACTACCACGAGTTATAACACTCGGTTTTGTAAATGAATGAATTACGTATGGGTAGTAGTATGTGTACCGCGTCGATGTGGGCCAAGTTACCATACCCACTTACGCATGACCCACCAACCCATACCCTTTTACGCATGAAAAAGAACTACACTCCTACCTTATAATATGTTGTATGATAGATGGGTCAAGTACACACAACAGACCCATTTATCCACAACAAACTGTAAAACCCCTCGCGAAAGCGGAAAATTAAAACATACAAAATACTAAAAATGCAGCAGAATTTAAACTTTTTAACATAAACATGCGAGGTGAATTAAAACCTGAAAACTGAAACTTACATAAATAGAGATAGATAAGTAACAGTTCTAAGTACGAAAACCAAATATATACAACAGCCTGGGATGGAACATCCCTACAGGCACCAATAAAAACTGTATCAAAACTAAGAGTCCAGCTAAACGATATAAGTGTAAGTCATGATGAAAGGATTATCGCTCGCTAGCTCTCGCGTGAACCCTGCCAACCTGCATGTATCTACATACATGAAAACATGTACGCCACAATCAGTGGGGAGTGACTAGAGTTCTCCTAGCCACCTTTTGTAACGACACGTAACACATAAATACAAACAGAATACTCCAGCATATAAAGACATGTGAAGTATAAAATATCTCATCAACTGATCTCGTACTATCATACAATCACTAGTGCACGGCTCTCAACCAACTTCATAAACCGTTAGGAAGGAGAGCCGGTTTCCCTACTGGTTACCCAGTCGGGGGGTCTTTCAGTCCAACTATTTATGAAACCGATCAAAGAGTCATCCAATGCCTTGGATGAACAATAACAAAGTCAAGAATCAATATCAACATCTATATCTGACACTGTACCATCTCTAGGCAAGCAGATAAAACTCAGCAAGTATAAGGTTCAGTGGTCAACTTAAGACATAACCTACATACTAATCATTCAACAAGTGTAAAGGTTCAGCGGTCAACTTAAGACATAACCTAAACACCAAAATATTTAGCAAGCAAGGACTCAGAGGCCAACTTAAGGCATGGACCCGCCAATCAGCAAGACACTAGACTCAGAGGCCAACTTAAGGCATAGACTAGCACCCAAAAGTAAAGAAATCAAAGGCCAGCTTAAGGCATGTCCCTTCACTACATCACAAGATACTAGACTCAGAGGCCAACTTAAGGCATTTCCTAGCATAAAACATCTGCACTCCGGGCAAGGTGTCAGTTCCTTAGCTACCCCGTTGTGCAGCTGCTCTACTCGTCAGACTCAGAGGCCAACTTAAGGCATGTTCCGACGTGATCACAATCAAACATGTCTGGACTCAGAGGCCAGCTTAAGGCATGTCCCAGACACGACAAACATACACATATAGGGCTCAGAGGCCAACTTAAGGCATATCCCCATATATGACAATCAACTCACGTATTAAGTTCAGAGGCCAGCTTAAGGCATAACTTAATACGCATCAACACAATATCATCACAGTCTATGAACTAAACTATAGTTCTACTTTCTTAACTTCTAATCAACACTTAATTGACCCCGGGAACTAAGTTGAGGGAGAGCCGGTTTCCCTTTCGGTTACCCGACCGGGGGGTCTTTATCCTCTCTCCATTCCCGAACCCAATATAGTGTCGCCCATCCTCCGGGGACCGCAGATACATATCAAAAATACAAGGAACGAGTTTCAATCAAAACCGATTAACCGTTTAAAAGTTACAAACGAATTACAAATTCGAAACAAAAATAAGCTACAGGGATCCCCAGCCGGTCGGCAGGCAGCCGGCCTACCGGCTGGTGATCCATCTCAGCCTTTCCTTTCTTTAAAACAAAACAACAACAAAGGACTCCCAGCCGGTCGGCAGGCAGCCGGCCGGCAGGCAGCCGGCCTACCGGCTGGGAACCCAATCCTAACTTACGCAAATTTCTCAAATGAGGCTACCAGCCGGTTGGCAGGCAGCGGGCCTACCGGCTGGCATCCCAAATCCTATTTTCTCAAAAACACGCAAAACAACTAATAAGCACTCCCAGCCGGCTGGCAGGCGGCCGGTCTGCCGGTTGGGCACCCTAATACTACGAAGTTCAAGTCTCTCAAAAACAACCAAGAAGCCTTCCCAGCCGGTCGACCGGCGGCCGGTCGGTCGACCGGCTCAGAGAGCCTGTTCGCCAAAATCGCACTTTACAGCCATTTCAAAACTCAATAAATCGATACTAATTCTTAAGAACCGCTACAAGTAAATTTTACCCAACATCACAAATCACTCAACAACACTAACTAACAGCAAATCAAACCCATAACAATCCTCAATATGATTATACGATGTATCCGTCGCAAAACATGAAATTTCTGAAAATCACTTAAGAACATGTGAAACATCAACAAGGCATGAATTCATCAAATAAGAACATTCCTAACATGTTACTAAGTCCATTAATCATCAATCCTTAGATAAAATCAGAAATAACAACAAGAACACAACAAAACTTGCTATTTTAACAAAAAGGCCGAGTTAGTACTCGTAATCGTCACCTCAAATGCAATCCGGCTCAAAGATCCTCCTCTAAGATGAAGCTATCCACTTCCGGGTCGTCTAAGCCTACACCTACATCACGAAAAACAAGTTTAACGGACCAAAATACGGTTTTAGGAAAAACAGCCTATTTTTCGAAGTGAAGGATTTGAAAAACGAATGTGATATATGGCTTGCAAATTCGATGAGGATTCCGAAAATGATATTATTACCTCGATTTGATGAACGGATGATGAAGAAAAGAGGAAAAGAAGATGAGTTTCTATGGAGGTTTTGGTGAGAAAATGTTTACAGTGTTATTGTTTTGAAGATGACAAATATGTCGACATATGGGTTTTATGAGGGTTCAAGGATTGTCCTTTCCGTTTAAATGAAACGGGTTGGATATCTTTGAATGGGTTTTTAAGATGTGAACTTAAATTACCAAGGTAGTATTCGTCTTAAGGACTTAAGGTTCTTAGGACGGATCTTACTATTTAATTAAAAATACTTTACGATAATTTATTAAAATATTATATTATTACTTAAAATAATTAAAAACGCTTAAAATATATTTTATAAAAATACGGGATGTTACACAAACCCTACCCTCCTACCTTATAATCACTGTTTCCTCACCCCTAAACCCTAATCTACACTATCACCTTTTCTTCAACCTGTGTCGGCTGTGTGAGAACGAAAGAGAGAGGGAGTCACGGCGGTGGTCAAGGACGGTTTCAGGGACGTTCCAAATTATCTCAGGCGAGGCTAAGGTGAGCCCTCTCGTATGTTTCCTTTTTTTGTTGAGTTGTACCGTTATCGTAGGGTGTCGCAGTGTCGTCGCCATGGGTCGCTCACGGTGTGAGGGTGTATGCGTGGGTTGTGGTGTGGGGGTCAGGGTGGTCGGCAGTGTTGTGGTTCAGGCGGGATAGTCGTCGCCGACAGGAGTAGAAGGGGTTACTGGGTGTCGGTGGCGAGGTAGTTGGTGTTGGTGTCGCGTGTGGTTGTTGCCGGCAGGGGCGGTGGTGTCACGCGGTTGTGGGGGCTGGTGTCACGCGGGTATGGGGATGTCGTGGGTAGTTTTGTAGATGTCGTGGGTCGTTTTGTAGTGTAGAGGGGTTAGTTTACTATTATTCTTAGTATTTTGTATTAATTTATTATTATTATTATTATTATTATTATTATTATTATTATTATTATTATTATTTTATCTATTGTTATTAGATAAATCTTGTAATTTATAACGTTACTTTTATTTAAGGGACTTTACGAGTCATGAAGTTATTATTTTTGGGAAGTCTCTATTTCGGGAAAGTTTCTATTTTAGGCAAATTTACCATTTTAGAAAGTTACTATATTCGACATTTTGTTACGATCCTAAGTATAAGGTTTAGTAAAGGTGTTAATCGTTGGACATTATATGTATAGGTGATGGTTTTCGCGTGGAACATTTCTTGCAGCTATTGACTGTCTTTCTACAAGTCGAGGTAGGGGATATATCTGTGGTTTGTGTTATGACATGAAGTGTGTGTTTGATGCTTATTACAAGATTGTTATAATTGATATTGAATGTTGTTGTGGAATATTTGATTACTATTAATTGTTGTGGAGAACGGGACTTGTGATACGAGACTTGTGATAAAGGACTTGTGATACGAGGCTTGTGATACAGGACTTGTGATATGACCATGGAAGGAGAGGAGTGATGGAGGTGAAGTGGATGACTAGATGATGTGGAGATGGAAGGAAGTTGTAATATGTCTATTTCGTGTCTTAACTATATTACCTAATCAACCTCTATTAAGTATGTCTATATATTTACACATATGGTAGTGAAAATTAGGTGAACATCAAATATTTCGTATTAGCTAATTTTCAAGGTATATTTTTCCCTAACTTATTTTTTTTCAATTTTTCTAAAAAGTACTAAGTAACATACTCCATTGATGAACCCTGGATTTTTATACCTCCAGATATATTACAAGATGTATGTGGCTAATCATTTTCCTCGAAACTGCAGCCGAGTCTTCAAGAACTAAAGAAATGTCAATTGTCCGCGATAATATTACTTCTAGTTTGATGGCTAGTAGAAGAAATCGAAATTAGTCATTAAACTTGTTTGTGTGATGTATTTTGATGAATATTAGTCAACAATTTATCCATGTCCTTTTTGTCATTTAACAAAGAATTGAGATAATGTGCTAATTTAATTCTGCTAATTAGCAAACACCTTTGACAAATTCCGCTAATTGAATATGCTAGTCAAATTTGCCAACAAATAAATTCAGCTAATTTCAATCTGTTTCTACAATCTGTTTCTGCTAATATTATCTGGGTTTCTAACTATTGTAAAATAATACTAATTAAGAATTGACTCCGAATCCACCCAAATATGTTTGGCATGTATAAGTTCCACACTGATTATAAAAGAGACTTTGTAGGTCATATGAGGTACCTATCTTATTACCAATTAATTATAAGATGAAACCCTATTTGAATCATAATATGGACTCTCTTAGTGTCAGAGTCCGTCTTAATGACTTAAAACTTATAATAGATACTGAATTCATCTAAATATGTTAATCTCATTTGAAATTTCCTACTTTACGCACCCTTATTAATGCGTCAACATCTTAATATTATTTTTCAAACAAATACACTAGCTAATTCAACTATTATTAACGATAAGACCAATATTAAAAAAATGTACTCCCTCCGTCCCAGTGATATGTTTATACTTCTTTAATTTCCCCATCACAAAATAAAAAAAGTGTAAAGATCCCACTGAGACAGAGGTAGTAGAACGTTTTCTAAGAATTTGAAAATTGTTCGGGTAAGATGCACGACATTTAGGTATTTTATTTTTGTAAGTAGGGCTTCCTTCTTTGTCTCATTTTGAAGTCTTGGATTTACAATATATTTCACATATGAATGATATGATATTATTATTACCTTCATACAACGATATTAACGCATGGCATAATAATTATAGCCATGCATGATTCATATAGCTTATTAACACAATAGAAAGAAAATTCATTAGATCATTATTCAAATACATATACAAATAATTTCGCCTTAAGTTCAATCGAAATAGAGTTTTCACACATATTATATGTGTTGGATACTATATTTGTACACTTTTGAGAAATAGAAACACACACGGTACACTACAAAAAACACGCGTTTTTCTGACGGAAAAAATCCGTCACAAACAGCTAAAATCCGTCAGGAAACAGCATTCCTGACGGAATATCCGTCAATAACTTCCGTCACTAAAATTCGTCACTAAAAATCAATTACTGACGGAATTTCCGTCAGTACTTTATATTACTGACGGAATTTCCGTCACATAAGGTCAACAAGAATATTGACCATAGTGACGGAATTTCCGTCAATAATATAAATACTGACGGAATTTCCGTCAGGAAAGTCAACAAGAAGTTTGACCTTACTGACGGAAATTCCGTCAAAAATATATATTACTGACGGAAATTCCGTCACTATGGTCAAACTTTTTGTTGACTTTACTGACGGAAATTCCGTCAGTATTTATATTATTGACGGAAATTCCGTCAGTATGGTCAATATTCTTGTTGACTTTCCCGACGGAAATTCCGTCAGTAATTTGTGCGAGTATGGCCGGGAACAGCAGCCTGCTGTCCAGCCACAATGTTATTGAAACATTGTTTTACATATTCACGCGTTCATTATCAAAACCTGCAACAAACAAACACACTCGTCGACCGCCAAGCGGGAATCCAATTTCCACATCAGCCACGTATCAGGATCCAAAGGTACTTAATAAATAAAGTCAAATAACATACAATGGTCCATAATTTGTTTAAACTACCACACAAAAGCTCAACATGATCAATTTTTTAGCTACATATTAATTAACTTAAGTCATAAACTAACACCAACTAGCTAACTAGCATGAAACCTAAAGCATAATCTAACCTATGGGGGCTATACTACCGTCACCTCCAAAACCAAATCCATCGTCTGGAGGGGGATCTCTACTGTTAGGAGGGGGAAAACCTGAACAGGTGTTCGGGGGCAAATGTGCTTGCATTTGTGCCCACATCTCAGCCATGCGCTGTTCCATTTCCTTCTTGTTGTTGTTGACTTGTTGCGGAAGATCCTCTCTCGCGGCGTGCTCCTTACCCAACTCCTGTTGAATGCGAGTGTACTCAGTGGGTGCGTAGGAGCAGGATCGACGGCCTTTGTTTCCTGGAGGCTCGTACCAAACTATTGGCCCTATCGAACCGGTGCCGAACATTCTGGACTTCTTGTCAAACCCGTCAACAGCCTTGTAGAAGGCCCCATACTCGTCTCGAGGCTCTCCATTTGGAGTGGGCTGAGAAATGATTTCCTTATAAGCAGCCTGGAAAACAAAAAAATTAAGAAAAAAATGTTATACTTATCATCAAAATTCAAACGAAAAGATTAACTAAGTTATTTGTAAATTAATTAGTAGATAGATTGACTTACATCGATCTTCGCAGCTCGAGGGTTGACCCACTGTTGAAACTTATTCTTCTTAGTATACTCAAACAGCTTATACGGCGTTGCCTCGTCACCCTGAAATAAGTTTGAATACAAAAGTTGATGAAAATATAATCGGATTGGTTAACCAAATTGTGAAAAATATATAAATATAAATATTACTTACCAATTCTTTGAAAGCATCCGAGCAACTCTTCCGGCCAAGAGTATGGGTGCCCAACGCTTTCCCGTCTACACCACCGGATCTCCTATTTTCCTTATTAATTGCAGATTTTTTGGCATAGTCAGGATCATCTTCAGCCCTCTTTTGAAGCTTCACCCACCACCTCTCGGGGCACCAATTTGGCCTTCTCCGGTTATAATTGGTGCCATTGACGAGACTTGTAATCCTCCGCGAAACACGAGTCTTCCACTCGGTCTTGGGATCATAGCCAACTTCCACAACTTTGACACGATTCTGTTAAAAAAAATAGAATATTATAAAAACTGTGTTATGATTGAATTAAACAAGCTTAGTTAAAAAATGATAATTTGGAAATTTATATACCTGGAAGTAAGTGTACATCTTCTTACGTTGTCCATGGCTAGCTTGACTCCAATTGGTGAAAAACTCTTTCCCCAAATTACGGGTGAATGACCAAGTGACATAGTCCTTGATTGGCTGGTCATCCCACCTGAAAATAAAACATATACATAAGCATTATATTGTGAATTATGGTAAAGTCAAAATAAAAAATAAAATAAATGAAACACTTACCAATACCCCTGTTCAGGATCACGTGACAGGTTCACCGTTCCAGTCTCTTCCTCGTGTGAAGGTTCCTCAACCGGGTCGTCGTCGTCGCCGCCGTCTTCCTCATCCTCATCAGCATGTTGTTGTTTTTGTTGTTGTTCTGGTTGTGGTTCATGAGGAATCTGTGTGTTCTCCTCCTGACGACGACGTCCTCCGGCATTACTATTCCCACCTAAATATCGTCTAACAAAACCACCACCTACCATGATAAACACTAAAACAACACCAGCTATATGAAACAAATTGCAACATAACAAACTTAGATGATACATATAAAAGTGCAATAGAACAAATTGATTAAATAAAAGCAATAGGACAAACTGCTTGAATGTTTACAATTGTTATAACAATCCATACATTTCTACAACTAGTCATCTTCACTATCACTATCACTAGACAACAAAAGAGGTTCGTTATCTGAAAATATTACTCCTACTTCTTCATCGACTTCCTCATAGTCCTCTCTTATACTTTCTTCAAAATCATCTTCATCCTCTTCAACTTCATATTCATCTTCACCCCTTTCTACAACCACGTCATATTCATCTTCACTTTGTGTCTCTTCCACCACAACTGGCGAAACTGAGTGATCATTGAGAACCGCATCTTCTTGGAAGACAGTTTCGTCAATAGGAGCATCAACATGTGATCTTGCCTTGATTTTGAAAACTGCGGACCATTGATTACTTTTCTTAGTAGCTGGATAAGGAGCATAACAAACTTGATCTACTTGAAAAGCCGCCACAAATGGATTATGTCCACGAAGTTGCTTCTTTATGTTCACATCAACAAGTCCGTATACCTTATGGATACTTAGCCCTTGTGGAGAATTATCAAACCAATTACATTTAAATAATATGACCTTATACACCCTTCGCTCGGTATGATAAAGAAGCTCAATTATTTCATTCAGGGTTCCATAGTAGTCTAACCCATCTGTAGAATTCACACAAACCCCGTTGCTTATAGTAGATTTTGAAACATCAACTCCCTCCTTAAAAGCTCGAAATTTGTCACGGAAGGGATGATCAGGTCTCAAGAACTCACGGTGACAATCAAACCAAGAAATTTTTCTGCTATTTCTAAGCCAAAACGTTTTATGTTCTTTTTTATGACAATAAGGACAAGCACGATATCCACTTGTGGCCCAACCGGAAAGCATGCCATATGCTGGGAAATCATTGATCGTCCACATTAATGCAGCCCTTAACTGAAAATTCTGTTTCTTGGATACATCGTAGGTGTAAACGCCATTTTCCCAAAGTTCTTTCAACTCTTTAATCAACGGTTGAAGGTAGACATCCAAATTTGACTTGGGGTTCTTAGGACCTGGAACGATCATGCTTAGAAACATAAACTGTCTCTTCATGCATAACCAAGGAGGTAAGTTATACGGAGTGACAATTACTGGCCAACATGAGTATTTCTTCCCAAATTGTCCATATGGTTGAAAGCCATCAGTACACAAACCCAACCGAACATTGCGAGGCTCACTTGCAAACTCTGGATGCTCTCTATCGAAATGTTTCCACGCTTCGCCATCACTTGGGTGTGCCATAGTCCCCCTTTTTCTTAATCGGGAGTTTTTATGGTGCCAAGTCATCTCACCTGCTAGGTGTTTGGTTGCATATAGACGTTGCAACCTTGGCGCAAGCGGAAAATAAATTAATGGTTTACATGGAATTCGCCTACGTCTTGAATTCTTATCACTTTTATACCGAGATGCATGACACTTTCTACATTGTTCAAGATTAGCATCTTCCTCCCAAAAGAGCATGCATCCAGTAGGACAAGCATCAATCTTCTGATGGGGTAGTTGTAGTCCCTTTAAAAGATTTTTTACCTCATTAAAATTACGCGCCATTTGATTGTCCTTTGGAATAATGTCACCAACGAAGGACACAAAACCATTGGCGCATCTAAGAGATATGTTGTTCTCACATTTGAGTGTTACCAACCTAGCAGCCGCTTCCAACAAACTCATACTACCTCCCTCGTACACTGGTTTTTCTGCTTTTTCTAACATTTTAAAGAAGGAAGAAACCTGAGGGTTTGGGGTTTCATGACGCACTTCTTCATCACTAACGCCATCGGGATTGAGTTGATCCTCCATTATTTGATCAACGGTATCACGTAATGCATTTTCCACAAACTCACGATACGGATTTTCATTAACTACTGTACTGCTTGTACTTCCTTTCGTAGAACGTTTTTCACCGTGATATGTCCATACATAGTAATTCTCGGTAAAACCATTTGACCATAAATGATTTTGAACATCCCTTATCTTTTTAAAAGCGCCGTTATTGCATTTTTTACACGGACACCTCGTTTCACCTAAATCCTTGTACACACTACTTTGTTCCACAAATTTAAGAAACTCCTTCACCCCATTTGCAAATTCACGCTTAGGTTTCTTTTTATCGTCTAATCTTTCATACATCCACTGTCGCTCTATTCTTTTCATGTTATTATGAATCTACATATATATTGGCCAGATTTATATATATGTTAAAAGATTAAAAAACAAAGTTATAAGCAAAATAAATACATATTAATTAAACATATTAGCATAGCAATTCAGTTAACAAATAATAATATTTCTTTATTTGTTTTTCATGGGTCCTTATCACTCCAACCTAAACCCATCAATGTACGTTTCAAGTCACTAGCAAACACGCACTTGTGATTTATTAATGACAAAAAAATTCGGCAGCAATTCCCATCCGTTCTTCAAATACACAATGTAGAAAAAATAATTTTTCCACATATGTACTCAAAGAACATTAAAGGAATTGTAACCGAATTCTTTTCTCATTAATAAATCACAATAACATGTTTACTACCTAAGTGACTTGAAACGTACAAAGACAATCCCAAAACGGGGACTATTCAAAAATTACTCCTAATGAGTAATTTTTGAACGGGTACTAGGTCAATATAAATAATAAAGGCACTTCTAGCATATAAGTAAAACATTTGTATTTTTAACTCATTCAATCTTTTATATTTAATACGTATAAGAAATTAGCTATACTATTACCTTTTTATATTTTTAACTTTGATTAGCATAATTAAACCAAAATTAGCATAATTAAACCAAAATTAGCATAATTAAGTAAAAACTTAAAATAATTAATCAAATATTCACATAACTCATCAAACATTATGGCATCTATCCTAAATCAAGCAAGGCTTCTATCCTAAGTCAATTAACATATATAATAACAATAGAAAACTAACTAATTGATTCAAACATTAAGAAAAGAGCATAAAATCAGAAATTAAAGAAAGAGAAGGATGAATGTTTACCTTAAGATGACGGTGACGGTGGTGGAAGTGAAATAGGGTGGCAAGAGTAGTGGTGGAGGGTGTGGTGGAGGGGATGGTGAAGGGTTTTCCGTCGGGTGCGATTTAGGGTTAGGGAAATAATTGGGAGTTTTTATGAATTGGGGGAAAATAACGCGACTGAATCAGGGGGTATTAAATAATATTTCTGACGGATTACTGACGGAATTTCCGTCAGTATTTAACTTAACTGACGGATTTTCCGTCAGATAAATACTTACGTGGCTTTTCAAATGTTCAAAATTCAAAATTTAAAAGAATACATCTGACGGAATTTCCGTCAGGACTATAACTCACTGACGGAATTTCCGTCAGTAATACATTTTAGTTATTATTATTCTTACTTTTCTAATATTTCAGTGCATTTTTATTCATTATATATAAACTTATAACTCACTGACGGAATTTCCGTCAGTAATACATTTTAGTTATTATTATTCTTACTTTTCTAATATTCCAGTGCATTTTTATTTATTATCTTACCTATTTTATAATGAAATCATAAGCTTCCAACTTAACTGTCGTTAACATTAAATGTAAACTATTGAATGAGACGGATGGAGAGATTATTACAAATTATTAATAAAGCCCGTACCCCACATACATGAATAGTGTATACAGCGTATGTAATATTTTTCATAATCGTTCTCCTTTTAATAACCATCATATTCTTATTTAAATTTAAAATCAAATCTCATATGAATTCTTCATTAATCTTCACAAAATAGCACCCTCCTAATAATTACTACATGCGTGTTTTTTATTATTACAAATTCTAACATTAATTAAAGAAAAATGATACTCGTAAATAGTCGTAGTTATTGTTTGTTTGCTTCATAAATTAAACTTATAATATATATAATATATATAGTTTTGATTGTATAATTTAATTATTTGCTTTTTTTGTAGTTATATATTGTAATAGTTATTAATTGTTTATATATACTAGTAAATAGTAGTTATTGTTTATATAGCTCGTAAATTAATTAAATAGTAGAGTTATTGTTTGCTTATACAATAATATAAAGCTTTTTTTGTAGTTATTGTTTATACTCGTAAATAGTAGTTATTAATATTGTTTGCTTATACAATAATATAAAGTTTATTTACTTTTTTTATTCATTATATATAAACTTATAATATTTCGAAAAAAAGAACTGAGAATACTGACGGAAATTCCGTCACTAAAGTAGACATCTGACGGATTTTCCGTCACAACTTTCCGACGGAATTTCCGTCACTAAAGTGCATTTCTGACTGAATTTCCGTCAGTTGATATTCCGTCACTAAAGCAATGTCCTGACGGAATTTCCGTCAGTAATCCAGTTTTCTGACGGAATGTCCGTCAGATGCCTTTACCGCCATTGACTTTGTCAACGCGCCAATATAATCTGACGGATTTTGACGGAATTTCCGTCAGTAATTTTTACCGCCATTGACTTTGGTCAACGCGCCGGATGTTACTGACGGCTTGTGACGGAATTTCCGTCAGGAATTTATTCTGTCAGTATTCCGTCCGAATTCCGTCAGTCCTTTGAAAACAACTGACGGAATTTTTATTCCGTCAGAAATTCCGTCAGTATGTTGAGGACATGACTGTATGTAGTGGTATATAACAAGAAATCCGAAGAAAATTACGATAGCGATGTTGAGGACATGACTGTAACATCCCGTATTTTTATAAAATATATTTTTAGAGTTTTTAATTTTTTTAAGTAATAAAATAATATTTTAATAAATTATCGTAAAGTATTTTTAATGAATAGTAAGATCCGTCTTAAGAACCTTAAGTCCTTAAGACGAATACAACTTGGTAACTTAAGTTCGTATCTTAAAAACCCGTTTGTGTTATCCAAACCCGTTTCATTTTAACGGAAAGGACAACCCTTAAACCCCTTAAAACCAATTGTGTCGACATTCTTCTTCTTCCTGAAGACAATATAACAATAAACACATTTCCTCTCAAAACCTCCTAAATATTCATCGTCTTTTCCTCTTTTCTTCATCATCCGTTCATCAAATCGAGGTAATAATAACATTTTCGGAATCCTCATCAAATTTGCAAGCCATCCGTCATTTTCGATTTTCATTTCCCTTATTTCGAAAAATGGTTGTTTTTCCTAAGATCGTCTTTGATCCCTTAAACTCGTTTTTCTTGATTGTAGGCGAAGGCTTGGAAGACCCGGACATAGATAGCTTCATTGTGGAAGACGAGCTTTGAGCGGAATTGCATTTAAGGTGACGATTACGAGTAACTCGGCCTTTTTGTTAAAATAGCAAGTTTTGTTGTGTTCTTATTGTTATTTCTGATTTTCGTTTAAGGTTGATGATTAATGGACTTAGTAGCATGTTAGGAATGACCTTACATGAGGATTATATGCTTATTTGATGTTTCATATGAGTAATGGTTTAATTTCTGAAATTTATGTTTTGCGACGGATACAAAATATAATCGTATTAAGGATTGTTATGAGTTTATTTGCTGATAAATAGTGTGGTTGGATGAATTGTGATGTTGGGTAAACTTCATATGTTGCGATTCTTAAGTTTGGTATCGATTTAATGGAATTTTGATTTGGCTGGAAAACGCGATTTTGGAGGTCAGGCTCTCTGAGCCGGTCGACCGACCGGCCGCCGGTCGACCGGCTGGGGATGCTTTTAGTTGTTTTGCGAAATTTGGAAATGTGTAGGATTAGGATGCCCAGCCGGCAGACCGGCCGCCTGCCAGCCGGCTGGGAGTGCATTGTAGGTATTTTTGCGAATTATAGGAATGTAGGCTTGGGATGCCAGCCGGTAGGCCGGCTGCCTGCCAACCGACTGGTAGCCTCTTTTAAGGATGTGCGTGAAATTGGGATTGGGTTCCCAGCCGGTAGGCCGGCTGCCTGCCGACCGGCTGGGAGTCCTTTGTTGTTGTTTTCGTTTTAAAGAAAGAGGAAGGCTGAGATGGGTCACCAGCCGGTATGCCGGCTGCCTGCCGACCGGCTGGGGACCCCTGAAGCTTATTTTTGTTTCGAATTCGTAATTCGTTTGTAATTTTTAAACGGTTAATCGGTTTTGATTGAAACTCGTTCCTTGTATCTTTGATAAGTATCTGAGGTCCCCGGAGGATGGGCGACACTATATTGGGTTCGGGAATGGAGAGAGGATAGAGACCCCCCGGTCGGGTAACCGAAAGGGAAACCGGCTCTCCTTCAACTTAGTTCCCGGGGTCAATTAAGTGTTGATTAGAAGTTAAGAAAGTAGAACTATAGTTTAGTTCATAGACTTTGATGATATTGTATTGTTGCGTATTAAGTTATGCCTTAAGCTGGCCTCTGAACTTAATACGTGAGTTGTTTGTCATATATGGGGATATGCCTTAAGCTGGCCTCTGAGCCCTATATGTGTATGTTTGTCGTGTCTGGGACATGCCTTAAGCTGGCCTCTGAGTCCAGACATGTTTGATTGTGATCGCGTTGGAACATGCCTTAAGTTGGCCTCTGAGTCTGACGAGTAGAGCAGCTGCACAACGGGGTAACTAAGGAACTGACACCTTGCCCGGAGTGCAGATGTTTGATGCTAGGACATGCCTTAAGCTGGCCTCTGAGTCTAGTATCTTGTGATGTAGTGAAGGGACATGCCTTAAGCTGGCCTCTGAGTCCTTTACCTTTGGGTGCTAGTCTATGCCTTAAGTTGGCCTCTGAGTCTAGTGTCTTGCTGATTGGCGGGTCCATGCCTTAAGTTGGCCTCTGAGTCCTTGCTTGCTGAATGTGTTGGTGTTTAGGTTATGTCTTAAGTTGATCGCTGAACCTTTACACTTGCTGAATGATTAGTATGTAGGTTATTTCTTAAGTTGACCGCTGAACCTTATACTTGCTGAGTTTTATCTACTTGCCTGGAGTTGGTACAGTGTCAGTTATAGATGTTGATATTGATAGTGTAGTAGATAATATTGATGAGAATGATACTTGACTTTGTTATTGTTCATCCAAGGCATTGTATGACTCTTTGATCGGTTTCATAAATAGTTGGACTGAAAGACCCCCCGACTGGGTAACCAGTAGGGAAATCGGCTCTCTTTCCTAACGGTTTATAAAGTTGGTTGAGAGCCGTGCATTAGTAATTGCATGATAGTATGAGATTCAGATGATGTGATTTTATACTTCACATGTTTATATATGCTGGAGTATTCTGCTTGTATTTCTGTGTTACGTGTCGTTACAAAAGGTGGCTAGGAGAACTCTAGTCACTCCCCACTGATTGTGGCGTACATGTTTTCATGTATGTAGGTACATGCAGGTTGGCAGGGTTCACTCGAGAGCTAGCGAGTGATGATCCTTTCATCATGACTTACACTTCTATCGTTTAGCTGGACTCTTAGTTTTGATACAGTTTTTGTTGGTGCCTGTAGGGATGTTCCATCCCAGGCTGTTGTATATATTTCGTTTCGGTACTTAGACGGTATAATTATCTATTTCTATTTATGTCAGTTTCAGTTTTCAGGTTTTAATTCACCTCGCATGTTGTTTATGTTAAACAGTTTAAATTCCGCTGCATTTTTAGTACTTTGTATGTCTTAATTTTCCGCTTTCGCGAGGGGTTTTACAATGACTCTCAACATGTTAAAAATAAAAGAGCAATAACAATTGAAAGAGCTTTGCGTTTGCCATTATTCTTTTGCTCGATCTGTTGATCACATAACCTCGCAAGTACCGACTCCATTGACGATATTCATACATTCAAGTCCGCTGTCTGGGCAACATGCACAAGGAAGGCTATCAATAACACCACAAGCTTCGCCAGCATGTCCTTCGCATGGTTCATTATCATGGCAACAAGTCTGAGCACTGACGATCAAAGAATGTTGCATCGTTGTAAACATGCATGTAAAATTGTTAGAACTTCTTTATTGCATGTATATATATATGGAATCTACTACGTACGTATTATTCGGTGTTCATTTTGAAATATTCGCCCAAAGTTCCACATTCTCAAACACGTTTTCAATAAAACAATAAACGTATGAAAATTATGAAACCCTATCAATAACTTTTTATGACTTCTTTCTCTTTTGGCTTCTATTGTCATTATAAGTAACAAAAAAATGTAATTTTAATTAGAAAGCAAAAATGTTTTCACGCAAAAAAATGCAGATAGAAGTATGTGTATGTGATTTAGAGACGAATAAATGTTTTTTTATGATAAAGTTAAAAATAATACCTAAAGCAACAAGGAGAAACACTGCTATCATTAGCTTATTCTTGTTCTCCATTTTCCGGAATAAAAATCTCGATTTATGAATGTTACGTTTTTATGGAAGACTTATAATTTATTTCCTTGGGGAAATACTTGTCCATTAACATAGGCTTTTATACTTATGTTCAAATTATTTAAAGCTATTTTTTTAGAAGACATTATTTGATAGTGTGTCTTCATCATTAACACAATTAAAGACATAATGTCATCATTAAAATGTAATTATGGACATAATGTCATCGAACTTTTTATACTTATATTCTGATCATTTAAAGAGTTTTTTATTACGATATTATTTAATAATGTCATTGATTATGAACACATAATTAAGGAACTAATGTGTTTAGTAATATGTAAGTTTTAACGTAATGTCATCCTCATCAACATGTTAGACTTGCCTTACCCTTGAAATTTAAAATTTATGTTTGGGACCTATACTTTTCACGCTCGTTTGGAGAATATAAAGATAATTTTGTATAGTTTTATTTTAACAATATTAAGTATTTCTATATATTTACACATATGGTAGTGAAAATTAGGTGAACATCAAATATTTTGTATTAGCTAATTTTCTCTTATCTCTGCAAAAGGTACATTTTTTCTCTAACTTATTTTTTTCAATTTTTCTAAAAAGTACTAATTAACATACTCCATTGATGAACCCCGGATTTTTATACCTCCAGAAATATTACAAGATGTGGCTAATCATTTTCCTCGAAACTGCAGCCGAGTCTTCAAGAACTAAAGAAATGTCAATTGTCCGCGATAATATTACTTCTAGTTTGATGGCTAGTAGAAGAAATCGAAATTAGTCATTAAACTTGTTTGTGTGATGTATTTTGATGAATATTAGTCAACAATTTATCCATGTCCTTTTTGTCATTTAACAAAGAATTGAGATAATGTGCTAATTTAATTCTGCTAATTAGCAAACACCTTTGACAAATTCCGCTAATTGAATATGCTAGTCCAATCTGTCAACAAATTCTGCTAATTTCAATCTGCTTCTACAATCTGTTTCTGCTAATATTATCTGGGTTTCTATATATTGTAAAATAATACTAATTAAGAATTGACTCCGAATCCACCCAAATATGTTTGGCATGTATAAGTTTCACACTGATTATAAAAGAGACTTTTTAGGTCATATGAGGTACCTATCTTATTACTAATTAATTATAAGATGAAACCCTATTTGAATCATAATATGGACTCTCTTGGTGTCAGAGTCCGTCTTAATGACTTAAAACTTATAATAGATACTGAATTTCATCTAAATATGTTAATCTCATTTGAAATTTCCCACTTTACGCACCCTTATTAATGCGTCAACATCTTAATATTATTTTTCAAACAAATACACTAGCTAATTCAACTATTATTAAGGATAAGACCAATATTAAAAAAATGAACTCCCTTCGTCCCAGTGATATGTTTATACTTCTTTAATTTCCCCCTCACAAAATAAAAAAAGTGTAAAGATCCCACTGGGACAGAGGTAGTAGAACGTTTTCTAAGAATTTGAAAATTATTCTGGTAAGATGCACGACATTTAGGTATTTTATTTTTGTATAGTAGGGCTTCCTTCTTTTTCTCATTTTGAAGTCTTGGATTTACAATACATTTCACATATGAATGATATGATATTATTATTACCTTCATACAACGATATTAACGCATGACATAATAATTATAGTCATGCATGATTCATATAGCTTATTAATACAATAGAAAGAAAATTCATTTGATCATTATTCAAATACATATACAAATAATTTCTCCATAAGTTCAATCGAAATAGAGTATCCACACATATTATATGTGTTGGATACAATATTTGTACACATTTGAGAAATAGAAACACTCACGGTATATAACAAGAAATCCGAAGAAAATTACGATAGCGATGTTGAGGACATGACTCTCAACATGTTAAAATTAAAAGAGCAATAACAATTGAAAGAGCTTTGCGTTTGCCATTATTCTTTTGCTCGATCTGTTGATCACATAACCTCGCATGTACCGACTCCATTGACGATATTCATACATTCAAGTCCGCTGTCTGGGCAACATGCACAAGGAAGGCCATCAATAACACCACAAGCTTCGCCAGCATGTCCTTCGCATGGTTCATTATCATGGCAACCAGTCTGAGCACTGACGATCAAAGAATGTTGCATCACTGTAAACATGCATGTAAAATTGTTAGAACTTCTTTATTGCATGTATATATATATGGAATCTACTATGTACGTATTATTCGGTGTTCATTTTGAAATATTCGCCCAAAGTTCCACATTCTCAAACACGTTTTCAATAAAACAATAAACGTATGAAAATTATGAAACCCTATCAATAACTTTTTATGACTTCTTTCTCTTTTGGCTTCTATTGTCATTATAAGTAACAAAAAAAATGTAATTTTAATTAGAAAGCAAAAATGTTTTCACCCAAAAAAATGCAGATAGAAGTAGGTGTATGTGATTTTGTGACGAATAAATGTTTTTTTATGATAAAGTTAAAAATAATACCTAAAGCAACAAGGAGAAACACTGCTATCATTAGCTTATTCTTGTTCTCCATTTTCCGGAATAAAAATCTCGATTTATGAATGTTACGTTTTTATGGAAGACTTATAATTTATTTCCTTGGTGAAATACTTGTCCATTAACATAGGCTTTTATACTTATGTTCAAATTATCTAAAGCTATTTTTTTAGAAGAAATTATTTGATAGTGTCTTCATCATTAACACAATTAAAGACATAATGTTATCATTAAAATGTAATTATGGACATAATGTCATTGAACTTTTTATACTTATATTCTGATCATTTTAAGAGTTTTTTATAAAGACATTATTTAATAATGTAATTGATTATGAACACATAATTAAGGAACTAATGTGTTTAGTAATATGTAAGTTTTAACGTAATGTCATCCTCATCAACATGTTAGATTTCCCTTACCCTTGAAATTTAAAATTTATGTTCGGGACCTATACTTTTCACGCTCGTTTGGAGAATATAAAGATAATTTTGTATAGTTTTATTTTAACAATATTAAGTATTTCTATATATTTACACATATGGTAGTGAAAATTAGGTGAACATCAAATATTTCGTATTGGCTAATTTTCTCTTATCTCTGCAAAAGGTACATTTTTTCTCTAACTTATTTTTTTCAATTTTTCTAAAAAGTACTAAGTAACATAATCCATTGATGAACCCCGGATTTTTATACCTCCAGATATATTACAAGATGTGGCTAATCATTTTCCTCGAAACTGCAGTCGAGTCTTCAAGAACTAAAGAAATGTCAATTGTCCGCGATAATATTACTTCTAGTTTGATGGCTAGTAGAAGAAATCGAAATTAGTCAGAAAACTTGTTTGTGTGATGTATTTTGATGAATATTAGTCAACAATTTATCCATGTCCTTTTTGTAAAACCCCTCGCGAAAGCGGAAATATAAAACATACAAAGTACCAAAAATGCAGCGGAATTAAAACTTTTGAAAAGATAATTAAAGCATGCGAGGTGTTTTAACAACTAAACATGCGGAAGATAAAAACATAGATAAGTATATAAGTACTATACAAAAGCAGCCCGGGATAGCATATCCCTACAGGCACCAAAGTACGGAAAACATAAAGCTAAGGTCTAGCTAACCAATGGGTAAAATCATCGATGAAGGATCATCGCTCGCTAGCCTCAACGTAACCCCCTGAAGAACAGCATCAAGTACCTACACACATACAACATGTGCGCCACAGTCAGTGGGGAGTGACTAGAGATCTCATAGCCACCTAATGTCATACAACATAGAACATGTAAACAAGTATTGTACTCCAACACAAACGATCATGTGAAGCATTTATCTCAACATCTCAATTTCCTATCATCATGCGAATACTATGCAAGGCTCTCAACCAACTTCGGAAACTATTTGGAAGGAGAGTCGGTTTCCCTTCCGGTTACCCGGCCGGGGGGTCTTTCAATCCAAACCATTTACGAAACCAATTGAAGAGTCATCCAATGCCTTGGATGAACAATACTTAAAACAAGGAACTCAACTCATCAATATCAACATCTATATCTGACACTGTACCAACACTAGGCAAGCAGATAAACAACAGTAAGTATATAACACCGTACCCCTACTCAGGCAAGTATATACCATGCATACGAAGCTTACACTCTATTACCGGGGGGTCTCTATCCTCACTCTATTACCGAATCCAATATAGTGCCGCCCGAACCTCGGGGACCTCAGACATGCATACGAAGCTTACAGAAAAAGAATCAATACAATCCGACTTGAAAATCACAAGTTATAAGACAATTAATACCATCAGGGGCTCTCAGCCGGTTGGGCACAGGCGGCCGGTCAACCGGCTGAGAGTCCTTTTACTCTCAAGCCGACACGCACAAAAACAACACAATTTCCAGCCGGCCGGCCGGCTGCCGGTCCACCGGCTGGGGGCCCTTTTTCCAAATTCCTCAAAAATTAACACGACACAATGAGGGACTCTGAGCCGGCTGGTCAGCCGCCGGTCGGTCGACCGGCTCAGAGCCTCTGATCGCGTTTTCGCCATTTTTGCTATTCTCTAATCCGTTCGATACTTCACCAATCCGTCTTAAACATGTTTTTACGCAACAACACAACATTTCCCACATGTATACAACATCAATTACACATAAGAACATGTTTCCAAACAACCAATTCAAGAGTTAACAAGAAAATCCCAAATAAACCGGTCTTAACATGTCTACTCCTAAATTCACTTTCTCATCAAATTCTTCCTCAAATCTTCACCAAAATCAGTTTATACGACATTATAAGAACATTAAAGAACTTAATAACCATACGATACTAACTTCATCAAAACACATTAAAATCACATAGAGTGCTAATTTAGACAAAAGGCCGAGTTTCTCATTATCGTCACCTTTACTCCGCGAATGCTCCGGTTTACTCTTCAAGGATCACAAGTTCTTCCTCCGGGTTGTTACAAGCACCACCTTCAAGCACAAAAACACGGATTAAAGGGTAATTTCGTGATTAGGGAAAAACAGCCCCGAAATGAAGTTTCACGAAATTGAAAATGAAAGTGATAGAAAGATCATAAATCTCGCAAGGATTCCGAATATGTAACTTTTACCTCGATACGAGTTCGGGAAGGCCTCGAGATGATGATTTAAAGCTTGAGAAATGAGATGAAAATGGTGTTTGGAGTTTTAACAGTGAAATGAAATATGGGGAGGAGTTTGTGTCGATGGAAGCTTCCTTTTGAGGGTTTTAAGTTGTCCTTTAAGAACTTGAGACGGGTTTACTTAATTCAAGCGGAACGGAAATGTGAGACGGGTTGTTATTTAATAAACAAGGCATCTTAAGATTAAATGATTTTTAAGACGAACTTAACGGAAATCTTAAAAACGTAAATTACAATTATTATTAAATTATTATTAAATTCCGTAAATTACTTTATTTTAATAAGATAGTCCTTTACAAAAATACGGGATGTTACAATCACCCCATCTTTCAAAAAGTTTTGTCCTCGAAACTTGAAAGCAGTAACAAGGACAAAGTTAACAGATCAAAGTTTTCACGTAACTTGTTTTACAAACTTAGGTTTCTTTCAAAAATTTCGAACGATTTTCCAAGGCACAAGTCTTCGTCAATGGACGTTGGGGTTCTCGTTGTACATTCAAGAGCCCGACATTCCAAATCTGAGACAAGTCCCAAAAATTAAATAAAATACAATTTAAAATTTAGATCGATCCGGTGTCGATAAGCATAGCTCAGGTTATCAGACGTCTCCAATAACGAGTTCAAATGACAATCGACGCTGAGATTAATCAAATTGCAAGGCAAGTAACTCTTTAAAACCAGGTTTCCCGAAAAATTATCACCAAAACCTATCAAAGTTGAAAGATTATCCACTTCCTTTAACCAAAATCCTTTCGAAAACAAGCTTTTAATTCAAAAAATCTTCAGAAAGAGCAAAGTCGCGAAATCTTACAAGTTGCAATTGACCGAAAGGAAGGATAGCTTAGCGAATTTACAGGTGCACAAAAGAGAATCGGTGCGCGGAGGAGATTAAGATTTAGATCAAATGATACGACCTTGGGTTCTTAGAAGAGGATAGAAGGGAAAAGTCAACGATGAAGACATACCAGTGATCAACTGAGGGCAAGTCTCTGCAGCAGCTCTGCTCATCACGTACACAGCACCCTTGGTCTTCGGCTTTCGAACAGCACCAGCAGCAGTGGCAGTCCTCCCAACAACGGTCTTCTTCTCTGGGCACTCGTAGAAGCGATGCCCAGGCTTCTTGCAGGTGTAGCACAAGTAGGGATCACCGTTACAGTTAACACCAGGGTGAAGGGCCTTGTGACACTTGAAACACTTCAAGGAAGGGTCAGGTGCAGGTCGAGGATCCATGGTCTTGGAGGAACCAATCTTCTGGAACTTTTCATGCTGAATTTCTGGAGAATCAGGTGAAGGATCAAGGGGTCTCTTCCCAAGAGAGCGAGCCTGAGGGGAACTGAGAGCAGAAGAAGCTCTAGCCTCTGCATCTATGGCCTTAATTGAATTCTCAGCCCAAATAGCATCATCATACACCTCCACGAAAGAAGTAGAATCTCTGCGAATCATACTCTCGATGCGGGCTGTAAAACCCCTCGCGAAAGCGGAAATATAAACATGCAAAAGTACTAAAAATGCAGCGGAATTTAAAACTTTTTAGCAAACTAAACTAACATGCGAGAAGCTTTAAACTGAAACAGAAACTGAAACTGAAACCAAAATAGATAAGTAACAGTTCTAAGTACGGAAATGAAATATATACACAGCCTGGGATGGAACATCCCTACAGGCACCAAAACGTAAACAACAAAAGTCTAAGAGTCTAGCTAAGCGTAAACGGGTAAGTCAACTGATGAAGGATCATCACTCGCTAGCTCTCCTGTAACCCCGATCTCCAATCCTGCATGTACCTACATACATGAAAACATGTACGCCACAATCAGTGGGGAGTGACTAGAGTTCTCCTAGCCACCTTTTGTGACAACACGTAACACATAAACAATACAGAACACTCCAACATACAACAATATGTGAAGCATAAACAACTCATCATCTGATCTCTTACTAGCATGCGATTACCATGCACGGCTCTCAACCAACTTCATAAACAAATAGGAAGGAGAGCCGGTTTCCCTACTGGTTACCCAGTCGGGGGGGTCTTTCAATCCAATTATTTATGAAACCGAACTAAGAGTCATCCAATGCCTTGGATGATTTAACCTTACTTAAATAAACATCAATAACTCGACATGCATATCTGACACTGTACCATCATCTAGGCAAGCAGATAAACATCCATAACTCATCATGCATATCTGACACTGTACCATCATCTAGGCAAGCAGATACACATCCATAACTCATCATGCATATCTGACACTGTACCATCATCTAGGCAAGCAGATACACATCCATAACACTAGCAACGGGTCCAGAGGTGAACTTAACACATATCCCATTACTACACTATGTCGGGTCCAGAGGTGAACTTAACACATATCCCAACATCTAATCAAGTAAAGGGTCCAGAGGTGAACTTAACACATATCCCTAAACTTACAAACATGAGAAGGGTCCAGAGGTGAACTTAACACATATCCCTAATCATCCAAAAGCAGAGGGTCCAGAGGTGAGCTTAACACATATCCCAATGCTACAAACATGTATTGGGTCCAGAGGTGAACTTAACACATATCCCAATACGCAGTCATTGCACAACGGGTCCAGAGGTGAACTTAACACATATCCCGTGTACGACAACCGATCACGTGTCAGGTCCAGAGGTGAGCTTAACACATATCCTGACACGCCCAAGCAAAACACGTAACGGGTCCAGAGGTGAGCTTAACACATATCCCGTCACGCGACATATAAACACGTAGTGGGTCCAGAGGTGAACTTAACACATATCCCACCACGCGACAACCATTGTAACCACTGATCAACCAAAGGTAGAAACTAACCTATAGTTCTAACTTCTTAAACCTCTAACCAACATTCAATTGATTCCGGGAACTAGGACGAGGGAGAGCCGGTTTCCCTTTCGGTTACCCGACCGGGGGGTCTCTATCCTCACTTCATCCCCGAACCCAATATAACGTTGCCCGTACACCGGTGAGCTCAAAAACTCATCAAAGGTACACAAAACGAGTTTCAAACAAAACCGATCAACCGTTTAAAAGTTACGAACGATTTACAAATTTCCAAAAATAGCCTACAGAGGTCCCCAGCCGGTCGGCAGGCAGCCGGTCGGCCGGCTGGTGACCTCTCAGCCTTCCTTCTTTCTTTTCCAAAACGAAACAACACAAAGGCCTCCCAGCCGGTCGGCAGGCAGCCGGTCGGCCGGCTGGGAAGACCTTCCCAAGCCTTCACAAAACTCGTAACCTTTCCCAAATGCACTCCCAGCCGGCTGGCAGGCGGCCGGTCTGCCGGCTGGGCTCCCTTCCTAATCTAAGTTCTTCGCAACAAACACAACTCAAGTGACTACCAGCCGGTCGGCAGGCAGCCGGTCGGCCGGCTGGCAGCCAAAAGCCTTTTTTTCTAATTTTACGAAAAACACCCAAATGCTCTCCCAGCCGGTCGACCGGCGGCCGGTCGGTCGACCGGCTCAGAGAGCCTGTAACCCAATTTCGCAAAAACGCAATTTATGAAAACTCTATTAAACGACCTACAACCTTCAAATTTGCTACACAAGATGTTTACCCAACAATATTAAACATCAATCACTACTAATCTACCAGCAAGTAAGTCCCATAACAATCCTCAAACGGAATCAACATGTATCCGTCGCAAAATGAGAAAAACTGAAAATATGTTTAAGAACACATAACAATCGATTCAAGCATGAAATCAACATCATAACATAATCCTAAACATGTTACTAAGTCCTTTGATCAAGCTTTAACAACAAAAACAGAAACCACACAAGAATCACATCAAAAATGCTAATATACACATAAAGGCCGAGTTTCTCATTATCGTCACCTCACAAGCTTATCCGGCTAAAGATCTTCCTCGAGTATGAAGCTATCAACGTCCGGGTTGTCAAATCCTTCGCCTGAAAACAAAGAAAATCGGTTTAAAAGCATGAAAAACGGAATTATGTAAAACAGGCCGGATTTTCGAAGTGATGGAATTGAGAAACCGAAGTGACGGATGACTTGGAAATTGAACGAGGATTCCGAAAATGTACTTACTTTTGTGATTTGAAGAACGAATGATGAAGAATTTCACAAAAGAAAGGAAGGTTTTATGGAGGTTTTGTGAGGAAAACAATGTCAGTGTTCTTATTTTTGAAGATGAGTAAATGTCGACATATGGGTTTATGAGGGTTTTAAGAGTTGTCCTTTCCGTTCAATGGAAACGGGTTGGAAAAACACAAACGGGTTTTTAAGGACGGACTTTAAGTTTGCCAAGTTGTATTCGTCTTAAGGACTTGAGGTTCTTAAGACGGATCTGACTTATTTCATTAAAATTTCCGAATTAAATTATTAAAATACTATTTTATTACGCAAAATAATTCAAAATTATTAAATTGGGTTTTACGAAAATACGGGATGTTACAATCACCCCAACTTCAAAAAGTTTCGTCCTCGAAACTCGAACGGATATAAATCTATATACTATACCTCAATCGAAAAGAGAAGGATGCGCGATACGCATCGATGCCTCAGTCTCCCAAGTCTGCTCCTCAACATCACCGCAACGCAAAAGGATCTTCACTAGCGGCACCACCTTGCTCCTAAGCTTCCTATCCTGACGGTCTAGGATCTTCACAGGACGCTCCTCGAAAGCAAGACTCGGCTCCAAGTTCTCGATCTCTCTAGGCAAAACATGACTCGGGTCACTAATGTATCTGCGGAGCTGGGAAACATGCATGGAAAACGCTATGAACCTTGCCCAAACTGGGAGGCAAGTCCAATCGGTAAGCAGCAGCACCAATCCTCTTCACGATCTCAAAAGGTCCAATATACTTAGGGCTCAACTTGCCCTTAACTCCAAACCTTTTGACACCTTTCATCGGAGAAACTCTCAAGAAAACTCGATCACCCACCTCAAACTCTAAGGGTCTACGGCGTGTGCGGCCTTCATCCTACCTCTGATAAGCTGAACCTGATCGATAGTAACAGCTAACTGGTCCGGTCCTAGGTCACGAACGTCACTAGCCTGATCCCAACAGATCGGACTACGGCACTTCCTACCATAAAGAGCCTCGTACGGAGCCATACCAATGGAAGCATGATAACTGTTGTTGTAAGAAAACTCTACCAACGGCAAACACTGCTCCCAAGAACTCTGAAAATCAAGGGCACAAGCACGGAGCAAATCCTCTAATGTCTGTATAGTCCTCTCGGACTGACCATCGGTCGCGGCATGAAATGCGGTACTCATCAACAAACGGCTACCCATAGCCTCCTGCAAAGCCTTCCAGAACCAGGAACAAAAACGAGGATCACGATCTGAAACTATCTCTCTCGGCACGCCATGATATCGGACTATCTCAGCAATATAAGCCCTGGCTAAACGGTCCATATCCCATGTCTCTCTGATCGGCACGAATCTGGCACACTTAGTTAGACGATCAACAATAACCCAAATCGCATCTTTGCCTCCAACTGTCTTAGGCAATGCCGTAACGAAGTCCATAGATATGCATTCCCACTTCCACTGAGGAACGGGAAGCGGCTGTAGCAAACCACCAGGTCTCCTATGCTCTATCTTGACTTGTTGACAAGTCAAGCACCTACTAACATAATCCAAGATCTCCTTCTTCATACCAGGCCACCAAAACATAAGCCTCAAATCCTTGTGCATCTTCTCTCTTCCTGGGTGAACGGAATACGGTGACAAGTGAGCCTCATCAAGAACTCTCTTCCTCAAATCTGGCACATCAGGAACAAACATCCTACCACGGAACCTAAGGAAACCATCAGCATCTATCACCAAGTCAGGTGCAACACCACTCGAAATCTTAGCCTCGAACTTCTTGAAATCGGCATCTGAAGGCAAACTCCGGCGAATCTCCCAATATAAAGACGGCTCGGCAGTCATAGCAGATAACCAATCAAAACCACTACCCACCATCTCTAACCTCAGCTTCCGGAACTCGGAACACAACTCATCGGGCAATACTCTCATGGCACTCATCGAGTGAGAAGTCTTGCGGCTAAGCGCATCAGCAACTACATTGGCTTTTCCCTCATGATATAACAACTCGATGTCGTAATCTTTCACCAACTCTAGCCAACGTCTCTGTCTCATGTTAAGGTCTTTCTGAGTGAAAATGTACTTAAGACTCTTGTGATCTGTGAAAATACGGCAATGAGATCCCATCAGGTAATGTCGCCACATCTTCAAAGCATGAACAACTGCAGCCAACTCCAAATCATGTGTCGGATAATTCACCTCATGAACTCTCAACTGTCTAGATGAGTAGGCTATCACCTTACCACTCTGCATCAGTACACATCCTAGCCCTAGCATCGAAGCATCACAATACACATCAAAGTCCACTCCGATCTCTGGCAAAGCTAACACGGGGGCGGAAGTCAATCTGGTCTTCAACTCCTGGAAAGAACTCTCACACTTGTCGGTCCACACAAATTTGGCTTCTTTCTTTAGCAACTGAGTCATCGGGCGAGCTAATCTAGAGAAATCCTCAACAAATCTACGATAATAACCAGCCAAACCCAAAAAGCTACGGATCTCTCCAACATCCTTGGGACTCTCCCAATCAACCACAGCCTCTATTTTCGCGGGATCTACCATCACACCCTCGCTGGATATCACATGTCCTAAAAAGGCAACTTTCGAGAGCCAAAATTCACACTTCGAAAACTTTGCGAACCATTTCTGTCTGCGCAGAATCCCTAGAATCAATCGAAGATGCTCAGCATGTTCCTCATCGGTCTTCGAATATATCAAGATGTCATCGATAAACACCACAACACAAGTGTCAAGATACTCACTGAAGGTACGGTTCATCTGATCCATAAAAATCGCCGGTGCATTAGTCAACCCAAATGGCATAACCACGAACTCAAAATGTCCATATCTGGTACGAAAAGCAGTCTTCGCAATATCCGCCTCTCTCACTGGAATCTGATGATAACCTGATCGAAGATCAATCTTAGAAAACCTAGAAGCACCTCTCAACTGATCAAACAAATCATCTATCCTAGGCAAAGGATATCTGTTCTTCACGGTCACTCGGTTCAGCTCTCTGTAGTCAATGCACAGTCTCATGGAACCATCTTTCTTCTTAACGAACAAAACGGGAGCACCCCACGGAGAAGCACTAGGTCTAATGAAACCTTTCTCGATCATCTCTTCTAACTGTTGCTTCAACTCTTTCAACTCTGGCGGAGCCATACGGTAAGGAGCTTTAGAAATCGGTCCGGTACCTGGAACAAGCTCAATAGTAAACTCCACATCTCTCTCTGGCGGTATCCCTGGCAAATCATCTGGGAAAACATCTGGATACTCACGAACAATGGCTACATCCTCCAGCTTCGGTAACGATGGTTTAGCAGCTGTAACAACACACAGGAAGGCTTGGCAACCCTTCCTAAGAAGATGAGAAGCTTTCATCGAAGAGATAACACGAACTCCTGAAGAATTCCTCAAGCAGATTTTCTGGTCGCGACACTCGAAGCGAGCATGGTATCGCGATATACAATCCATACCGAGGATAATGTCAAACTCCTCGAGAGGAAATCTCAGTAAGTCTGCTGGAAATGTGGCTTGACCAATAATAATAGGAACATCCCTATGGGACGAAGAGCATGAAAACACGTCTCCAGAAGGTAAGGAAATAGAAGTCTCCTCAACCAATGAAGACTCAAGAGCTAGACGGTCGGCGAACTGAGTCGATATAAATGATAAAGAAGCTCCAGTGTCGAATAAAATAAGGCACTCAGCGCCAAGAACAGAAAATATACCGGCAACAATGTCTGGATGAGCCTCTGCCTCAGCCCTAGTCATCACAAAAATCTTCCCTTTCGGCTTTCCTCCCTTAGTCGCTGCAGCAGCAGTGGCAGCCTTGCCAAGTGCGGTGTTCCTCTCGGGACACTCATACGATCGATGCCCAAATCCATTACAAGTGAAACACTTATAGGCATTCTTGAAACACTCAAAACCCGGATGAGAAGGTTTACCACAACGGTGGCAAACACTAGGAGATGTGTCGGTGTGAACAAAGGTCTTAGCAACCGGAGCAGAGAACCTCTCAAAACGCTTCTTCTGAGAAGAAGGCGAAGAAGTAGAAGGAACAAATGGTCTCTTCCCCTGGTACACGGATCTCTGGTGAGGAGTCACACTAGAAGTAGCGGCACGGGTCTCAGCATCAATGGCACGAATAGAACTCTCGGCCCAAATAGCATCATCATACACCTCTACAAAAGAAGTAGAGTCTCGACGAACCATGCTCTCGATGCGTGGCCCTAGCTTGCCACGGTAAAAGTAGACTCTCTCGGCTTCATCTCTGACAAACCTCGATGCAAAGTGAGCTAACTGGTTGAACTTATCAGTAAACTCCTGAACGGTCATCTTGCCTTGCTTCAAATCCATAAACGCTTTCAACCTCTGCGATCTCAACTCCTTGTGGTAGAACCTCGCCTCGAGCCTGTCTTTGAAAGCCTCCCAATCGAACATCGGGTCAAGAATAACGGTAGGTCCAGTCAACGCCCACCAACGGTCAGCCTCCAATGTCAGGAAGTGAGCGGCTAAACGCACTCTATCCTCCCTAACGACTGAGTACAAGGTGAAGCTCTTTTCCATCTCTCTGAACCACTCTGTGAGGGCTACTGGGTCAGCCTCGCCTCCATAGGTCCTAACATGGCTTCTGGACATCTGAGAGGCAATCCAGGAAAAGCTACCCGGACGATTAGTCTCGCCACCCGGCGGTGGAGGAGGTGGAACATTCCCCGCTTGCTGTCTCTGAGTCTCAAGCAAATGCTGAATTGCTTGCAGCACAATGTTATCAGCAGCTCTGGGTCTCACCATCCTTCAAAAGAGAAAACAAGGATTAGCTTAGCAATTAGCAATCACAATTAGACTACAAAATAAGTCCTTAGATCTACCCATCTCTCATTCATTATCTGTTTATTTGGTCAAGTTAAGGTTGGGGGTCACATGAGTGCGTCGGGAGCAATAATGCTCTGATACCAACTGTAAAAACCCTCGCGAAAGCGGAAATATAAACATGCAAAAGTACTAAAAATGCAGCGGAATTTAAAACTTTTTAGCAAACTAAACTAACATGCGAGAAGCTTTAAACTGAAACAGAAACTGAAACTGAAACCAAAATAGATAAGTAACAGTTCTAAGTACGGAAATGAAATATATACACAGCCTGGGATGGAACATCCCTACAGGCACCAAAACGTAAACAACAAAAGTCTAAGAGTCTAGCTAAGCGTAAACGGGTAAGTCAACTGATGAAGGATCATCACTCGCTAGCTCTCCTGTAACCCCGATCTCCAATCCTGCATGTACCTACATACATGAAAACATGTACGCCACAATCAGTGGGGAGTGACTAGAGTTCTCCTAGCCACCTTTTGTGACAACACGTAACACATAAACAATACAGAACACTCCAACATACAACAATATGTGAAGCATAAACAACTCATCATCTGATCTCTTACTAGCATGCGATTACCATGCACGGCTCTCAACCAACTTCATAAACAAATAGGAAGGAGAGCCGGTTTCCCTACTGGTTACCCAGTCGGGGGGTCTTTCAATCCAATTATTTATGAAACCGAACTAAGAGTCATCCAATGCCTTGGATGATTTAACCTTACTTAAATAAACATCAATAACTCGACATGCATATCTGACACTGTACCATCATCTAGGCAAGCAGATAAACATCCATAACTCATCATGCATATCTGACACTGTACCATCATCTAGGCAAGCAGATACACATCCATAACTCATCATGCATATCTGACACTGTACCATCATCTAGGCAAGCAGATACACATCCATAACACTAGCAACGGGTCCAGAGGTGAACTTAACACATATCCCATTACTACACTATGTCGGGTCCAGAGGTGAACTTAACACATATCCCAACATCTAATCAAGTAAAGGGTCCAGAGGTGAACTTAACACATATCCCTAAACTTACAAACATGAGAAGGGTCCAGAGGTGAACTTAACACATATCCCTAATCATCCAAAAGCAGAGGGTCCAGAGGTGAGCTTAACACATATCCCAATGCTACAAACATGTATTGGGTCCAGAGGTGAACTTAACACATATCCCAATACGCAGTCATTGCACAACGGGTCCAGAGGTGAACTTAACACATATCCCGTGTACGACAACCGATCACGTGTCAGGTCCAGAGGTGAGCTTAACACATATCCTGACACGCCCAAGCAAAACACGTAACGGGTCCAGAGGTGAGCTTAACACATATCCCGTCACGCGACATATAAACACGTAGTGGGTCCAGAGGTGAACTTAACACATATCCCACCACGCGACAACCATTGTAACCACTGATCAACCAAAGGTAGAAACTAACCTATAGTTCTAACTTCTTAAACCTCTAACCAACATTCAATTGATTCCGGGAACTAGGACGAGGGAGAGCCGGTTTCCCTTTCGGTTACCCGACCGGGGGGTCTCTATCCTCACTTCATCCCCGAACCCAATATAACGTTGCCCGTACACCGGTGAGCTCAAAAACTCATCAAAGGTACACAAAACGAGTTTCAAACAAAACCGATCAACCGTTTAAAAGTTACGAACGATTTACAAATTTCCAAAAATAGCCTACAGAGGTCCCCAGCCGGCCGGCAGGCAGCCGGTCGGCCGGCTGGTGACCTCTCAGCCTTCCTTCTTTCTTTTCCAAAACGAAACAACACAAAGGCCTCCCAGCCGGTCGGCAGGCAGCCGGTCGGCCGGCTGGGAAGACCTTCCCAAGCCTTCACAAAACTCGTAACCTTTCCCAAATGCACTCCCAGCCGGCTGGCAGGCGGCCGGTCTGCCGGCTGGGCTCCCTTCCTAATCTAAGTTCTTCGCAACAAACACAACTCAAGTGACTACCAGCCGGTCGGCAGGCAGCCGGTCGGCCGGCTGGCAGCCAAAAGCCTTTTTTTCTAATTTTACGAAAAACACCCAAATGCTCTCCCAGCCGGTCGACCGGCGGCCGGTCGGTCGACCGGCTCAGAGAGCCTGTAACCCAATTTCGCAAAAACGCAATTTATGAAAACTCTATTAAACGACCTACAACCTTCAAATTTGCTACACAAGATGTTTACCCAACAATATTAAACATCAATCACTACTAATCTACCAGCAAGTAAGTCCCATAACAATCCTCAAACGGAATCAACATGTATCCGTCGCAAAATGAGAAAAACTGAAAATATGTTTAAGAACACATAACAATCGATTCAAGCATGAAATCAACATCATAACATAATCCTAAACATGTTACTAAGTCCTTTGATCAAGCTTTAACAACAAAAACAGAAACCACACAAGAATCACATCAAAAATGCTAATATACACATAAAGGCCGAGTTTCTCATTATCGTCACCTCACAAGCTTATCCGGCTAAAGATCTTCCTCGAGTATGAAGCTATCAACGTCCGGGTTGTCAAATCCTTCGCCTGAAAACAAAGAAAATCGGTTTAAAAGCATGAAAAACGGAATTATGTAAAACAGGCCGGATTTTCGAAGTGATGGAATTGAGAAACCGAAGTGACGGATGACTTGGAAATTGAACGAGGATTCCGAAAATGTACTTACTTTTGTGATTTGAAGAACGAATGATGAAGAATTTCACAAAAGAAAGGAAGGTTTTATGGAGGTTTTGTGAGGAAAACAATGTCAGTGTTCTTATTTTTGAAGATGAGTAAATGTCGACATATGGGTTTATGAGGGTTTTAAGAGTTGTCCTTTCCGTTCAATGGAAACGGGTTGGAAAAACACAAACGGGTTTTTAAGGACGGACTTTAAGTTTGCCAAGTTGTATTCGTCTTAAGGACTTGAGGTTCTTAAGACGGATCTGACTTATTTCATTAAAATTTCCGAATTAAATTATTAAAATACTATTTTATTACGTAAAATAATTCAAAATTATTAAATTGGGTTTTACGAAAATACGGGATGTTACAATCACCCCAACTTCAAAAAGTTTCGTCCTCGAAACTCGAACGGATATAAATCTATATACTATACCTCAATCGAAAAGAGAAGGATGCGCGATACGCATCGATGCCTCAGTCTCCCAAGTCTGCTCCTCAACATCACCGCAACGCCAAAGGATCTTCACTAGCGGCACCACCTTGCTCCTAAGCTTCCTATCCTGACGGTCTAGGATCTTCACAGGACGCTCCTCGAAAGCAAGACTCGGCTCCAAGTTCTCGATCTCTCTAGGCAAAACATGACTCGGGTCACTAATGTATCTGCGGAGCCGGGAAACATGGAAAACGCTATGAACCTTGCCCAAACTGGGAGGCAAGTCCAATCGGTAAGCAGCAGCACCAATCCTCTTCACGATCTCAAAAGGTCCAATATACTTAGGGCTCAACTTGCCCTTAACTCCAAACCTTTTGACACCTTTCATCGGAGAAACTCTCAAGAAAACTCGATCACCCACCTCAAACTCTAAGGGTCTACGGCGAACATCAGCATAGGATTTCTGTCGGTCCTGTGCGGCCTTCATCCTACCTCTGATAAGCTGAACCTGATCGATAGTAACAGCTAACTGGTCCGGTCCTAGGTCACGAACGTCACTAGCCTGATCCCAACAGATCGGACTACGGCACTTCCTACCATAAAGAGCCTCGTACGGAGCCATACAAATGGAAGCATGATAACTGTTGTTGTAAGAAAACTCTACCAACGGCAAACACTGCTCCCAAGAACTCTGAAAATCAAGGGCACAAGCACGGAGCAAATCCTCTAATGTCTGTATAGTCCTCTCGGACTGACCATCGGTCGCGGCATGAAATGCGGTACTCATCAACAAACGGCTACCCATAGCCTCCTGCAAAGCCTTCCAGAACCAGGAACAAAAACGAGGATCACGATCTGAAACTATCTCTCTCGGCACGCCATGATATCGGACTATCTCAGCAATATAAGCCCTGGCTAAACGGTCCATATCCCATGTCTCTCTGATCGGCACGAATCTGGCACACTTAGTTAGACGATCAACAATAACCCAAATCGCATCTTTGCCTCCAACTGTCTTAGGCAATGCCGTAACGAAGTCCATAGATATGCATTCCCACTTCCACTGAGGAACGGGAAGCGGCTGTAGCAAACCACCAGGTCTCCTATGCTCTATCTTGACTTGTTGACAAGTCAAGCACCTACTAACATAATCCAAGATCTCCTTCTTCATACCAGGCCACCAAAACATAAGCCTCAAATCCTTGTGCATCTTCTCTCTTCCTGGGTGAACGGAATACGGTGACAAGTGAGCCTCATCAAGAACTCTCTTCCTCAAATCTGGCACATCAGGAACAAACATCCTACCACGCAACCTAAGGAAACCATCAGCATCTATCACCAAGTCAGGTGCAACACCACTCGAAATCTTAGCCTCGAACTTCTTGAAATCGGCATCTGAAGGCAAACTCCGGCGAATCTCCCAATATAAAGACGGCTCGGCAGTCATAGCAGATAACCAATCAAAACCACTACCCACCATCTCTAACCTCAGCTTCCGGAACTCGGAACACAACTCATCGGGCAATACTCTCATGGCACTCATCGAGTGAGAAGTCTTGCGGCTAAGCGCATCAGCAACTACATTGGCTTTTCCCTCATGATATAACAACTCGATGTCGTAATCTTTCACCAACTCTAGCCAACGTCTCTGTCTCATGTTAAGGTCTTTCTGAGTGAAAATGTACTTAAGACTCTTGTGATCTGTGAAAATACGGCAATGAGATCCCATCAGGTAATGTCGCCACATCTTCAAAGCATGAACAACTGCAGCCAACTCCAAATCATGTGTCGGATAATTCACCTCATGAACTCTCAACTGTCTAGATGAGTAGGCTATCACCTTACCACTCTGCATCAGTACACATCCTAGCCCTAGCATCGAAGCATCACAATACACATCAAAGTCCACTCCGATCTCTGGCAAAGCTAACACGGGGGCGGAAGTCAATCTGGTCTTCAACTCCTGGAAAGAACTCTCACACTTGTCGGTCCACACAAATTTGGCTTCTTTCTTTAGCAACTGAGTCATCGGGCGAGCTAATCTAGAGAAATCCTCAACAAATCTACGATAATAACCAGCCAAACCCAAAAAGCTACGGATCTCTCCAACATCCTTGGGACTCTCCCAATCAACCACAGCCTCTATTTTCGCGGGATCTACCATCACACCCTCGCTGGATATCACATGTCCTAAAAAGGCAACTTTCGAGAGCCAAAATTCACACTTCGAAAACTTTGCGAACCATTTCTGTCTGCGCAGAATCCCTAGAATCAATCGAAGATGCTCAGCATGTTCCTCATCGGTCTTCGAATATATCAAGATGTCATCGATAAACACCACAACACAAGTGTCAAGATACTCACTGAAGGTACGGTTCATCTGATCCATAAAAATCGCCGGTGCATTAGTCAACCCAAATGGCATAACCACGAACTCAAAATGTCCATATCTGGTACGAAAAGCAGTCTTCGCAATATCCGCCTCTCTCACTGGAATCTGATGATAACCTGATCGAAGATCAATCTTAGAAAACCTAGAAGCACCTCTCAACTGATCAAACAAATCATCTATCCTAGGCAAAGGATATCTGTTCTTCACGGTCACTCGGTTCAGCTCTCTGTAGTCAATGCACAGTCTCATGGAACCATCTTTCTTCTTAACGAACAAAACGGGAGCACCCCACGGAGAAGCACTAGGTCTAATGAAACCTTTCTCGATCATCTCTTCTAACTGTTGCTTCAACTCTTTCAACTCTGGCGGAGCCATACGGTAAGGAGCTTTAGAAATCGGTCCGGTACCTGGAACAAGCTCAATAGTAAACTCCACATCTCTCTCTGGCGGTATCCCTGGCAAATCATCTGGGAAAACATCTGGATACTCACGAACAATGGCTACATCCTCCAGCTTCGGTAACGATGGTTTAGCAGCTGTAACAACACACAGGAAGGCTTGGCAACCCTTCCTAAGAAGATGAGAAGCTTTCATCGAAGAGATAACACGAACTCCTGAAGAATTCCTCAAGCAGATTTTCTGGTCGCGACACTCGAAGCGAGCATGGTATCGCGATATACAATCCATACCGAGGATAATGTCAAACTCCTCGAGAGGAAATCTCAGTAAGTCCGCTGGAAATGTGGCTTGACCAATAATAATAGGAACATCCCTATGGGACGAAGAGCATGAAAACACGTCTCCAGAAGGTAAGGAAATAGAAGTCTCCTCAACCAATGAAGACTCAAGAGCTAGACGGTCGGCGAACTGAGTCGATATAAATGATAAAGAAGCTCCAGTGTCGAATAAAATAAGGCACTCAGCGCCAAGAACAGAAAATATACCGGCAACAATGTCTGGATGAGCCTCTGCCTCAGCCCTAGTCATCACAAAAATCTTCCCTTTCGGCTTTCCTCCCTTAGTCGCTGCAGCAGTAGTGGCAGCCTTGCCAAGTGCGGTGTTCCTCTCGGGACACTCATACGATCGATGCCCAAATCCATTACAAGTGAAACACTTATAGGCATTCTTGAAACACTCAAAACCCGGATGAGAAGGTTTACCACAACGGTGGCAAACACTAGGAGTTGTGTCGGTGTGAACAAAGGTCTTAGCAACCGGAGCAGAGAACCTCTCAAAACGCTTCTTCTGAGAATAAGGCGAAGAAGTAGAAGGAACAAATGGTCTCTTCCCCTGGTACACGGATCTCTGGTGAGGAGTCACACTAGAAGTAGCGGCACGGGTCTCAGCATCAATGGCACGAATAGAACTCTCGGCCCAAATAGCATCATCATACACCTCTACAAAAGAAGTAGAGTCTCGACGAACCATGCTCTCGATGCGTGGCCCTAGCTTGCCACGGTAAAAGTAGACTCTCTCGGCTTCATCTCTGACAAACCTCGATGCAAAGTGAGCTAACTGGTTGAACTTATCAGTAAACTCCTGAACGGTCATCTTGCCTTGCTTCAAATCCATAAACTCTTTCAACCTCTGCGATCTCAACTCCTTGGGGTAGAACCTCGCCTCGAGCCTGTCTTTGAAAGCCTCCCAATCGAACATCGGGTCAAGAATAACGGTAGGTCCAGTCAACGCCCACCAACGGTCAGCCTCCAATGTCAGGAAGTGAGCGGCTAAACGCACTCTATCCTCCCTAACGACTGAGTACAAGGTGAAGCTCTTTTCCATCTCTCTGAACCACTCTGTGAGGGCTACTGGGTCAGCCTCGCCTCCATAGGTCCTAACATGGCTTCTGGACATCTGAGAGGCAATCCAGGAAAAGCTACCCGGACGATTAGTCTCGCCACCCGGCGGTGGAGGAGGTGGAACATTCCCCGCTTGCTGTCTCTGAGTCTCAAGCAAATGCTGAATTGCTTGCAGCACAATGTTATCAGCAGCTCTGGGTCTCACCATCCTTCAAAAGAGAAAACAAGGATTAGCTTAGCAATTAGCAATCACAATTAGACTACAAAATAAGTCCTTAGATCTACCCATCTCTCATTCATTATCTGTTTATTTGGTCAAGTTAAGGTTGGGGGTCACATGAGTGCGTCGGGAGCAATAATGCTCTGATACCAACTGTAAAAACCCTCGCGAAAGCGGAAATATAAACATGCAAAAGTACTAAAAATGCAGCGGAATTTAAAACTTTTTAGCAAACTAAACTAACATGCGAGAAGCTTTAAACTGAAACAGAAACTGAAACTGAAACCAAAATAGATAAGTAACAGTTCTAAGTACGGAAATGAAATATATACACAGCCTGGGATGGAACATCCCTACAGGCACCAAAACGTAAACAACAAAAGTCTAAGAGTCTAGCTAAGCGTAAACGGGTAAGTCAACTGATGAAGGATCATCACTCGCTAGCTCTCCTGTAACCCCGATCTCCAATCCTGCATGTACCTACATACATAAAAACATGTACGCCACAATCAGTGGGGAGTGACTAGAGTTCTCCTGGCCACCTTTTGTGACAACACGTAACACATAAACAATACAGAACACTCCAACATACAACAATATGTGAAGCATAAACAACTCATCATCTGATCTCTTACTAGCATGCGATTACCATGCACGGCTCTCAACCAACTTCATAAACAAATAGGAAGGAGAGCCGGTTTCCCTACTGGTTACCCAGTCGGGGGGGTCTTTCAATCCAATTATTTATGAAACCGAACTAAGAGTCATCCAATGCCTTGGATGATTTAACCTTACTTAAATAAACATCAATAACTCGACATGCATATCTGACACTGTACCATCATCTAGGCAAGCAGATAAACATCCATAACTCATCATGCATATCTGACACTGTACCATCATCTAGGCAAGCAGATACACATCCATAACTCATCATGCATATCTGACACTGTACCATCATCTAGGCAAGCAGATACACATCCATAACTCATCATGCATATCTGACACTGTACCATCATCTAGGCAAGCAGATACACATCCATAACACTAGCAACGGGTCCAGAGGTGAACTTAACACATATCCCATTACTACACTATGTCGGGTCCAGAGGTGAACTTAACACATATCCCAACATCTAATCAAGTAAAGGGTCCAGAGGTGAACTTAACACATATCCCTAAACTTACAAACATGAGAAGGGTCCAGAGGTGAACTTAACACATATCCCTAATCATCCAAAAGCAGAGGGTCCAGAGGTGAGCTTAACACATATCCCAATGCTACAAACATGTATTGGGTCCAGAGGTGAACTTAACACATATCCCAATACGCAGTCATTGCACAACGGGTCCAGAGGTGAACTTAACACATATCCCGTGTACGACAACCGATCACGTGTCAGGTCCAGAGGTGAGCTTAACACATATCCTGACACGCCCAAGCAAAACACGTAACGGGTCCAGAGGTGAGCTTAAGACATATCCCGTCACGCGACATATAAACACGTAGTGGGTCCAGAGGTGAACTTAACACATATCCCACCACGCGACAACCATTGTAACCACTGATCAACCAAAGGTAGAAACTAACCTATAGTTCTAACTTCTTAAACCTCTAACCAACATTCAATTGATTCCGGGAACTAGGACGAGGGAGAGCCGGTTTCCCTTTCGGTTACCCGACCGGGGGGTTCTCTATCCTCACTTCATCCCCGAACCCAATATAACGTTGCCCGTACACCGGGGACCTCAAAAACTCATCAAAGGTACACAAAACGAGTTTCAAACAAAACCGATCAACCGTTTAAAAGTTACGAACGATTTACAAATTTCCAAAAATAGCCTACAGAGGTCCCCAGCCGGTCGGCAGGCAGCCGGTCGGCCGGCTGGTGACCTCTCAGCCTTCCTTCTTTCTTTTCCAAAACGAAACAACACAAAGGCCTCCCAGCCGGTCGGCAGGCAGCCGGTCGGCCGGCTGGGAAGACCTTCCCAAGCCTTCACAAAACTCGTAACCTTTCCCAAATGCACTCCCAGCCGGCTGGCAGGCGGCCGGTCTGCCGGCTGGGCTCCCTTCCTAATCTAAGTTCTTCGCAACAAACACAACTCAAGTGACTACTAGCCAGTCGGCAGGCAGCCGGTCGGCCGGCTGGCAGCCAAAAGCCTTTTTTTCTAATTTTACGAAAAACACCCAAATGCTCTCCCAGCCGGTCGACCGGCGGCCGGTCGGTCGACCGGCTCAGAGAGCCTGTAACCCAATTTCGCAAAAACGCAATTTATGAAAACTCTATTAAACGACCTACAACCTTCAAATTTGCTACACAAGATGTTTACCCAACAATATTAAACATCAATCACTACTAATCTACCAGCAAGTAAGTCCCATAACAATCCTCAAACGGAATCAACATGTATCCGTCGCAAAATGAGAAAAACTGAAAATATGTTTAAGAACACATAACAATCGATTCAAGCATGAAATCAACATCATAACATAATCCCAAACATGTTACTAAGTCCTTTGATCAAGCTTTAAAAACAAAAACAGAAACCACACAAGAATCACATCAAAAATGCTAATATACACATAAAGGCCGAGTTTCTCATTATCGTCACCTCACAAGCTTATCCGGCTAAAGATCTTCCTCGAGTATGAAGCTATCAACGTCCGGGTTGTCAAATCCTTCGCCTAAAACAAAGAAAATCGGTTTAAAAGCATGAAAAACGGAATTATGTAAAACAGGCCGGATTTTCGAAGTGATGGAATTGAGAAACCGAAGTGACGGATGACTTGGAAATTGAACGAGGATTCCGAAAATGTACTTACTTTTGTGATTTGAAGAACGGATGATGAAGAATTTCACAAAAGAAAGGAAGGTTTTATGGAGGTTTTGTGAGGAAAACAATGTCAGTGTTCTTATTTTTGAAGATGAGTAAATGTCGACATATGGGTTTATGAGGGTTTTAAGAGTTGTCCTTTCCGTTCAATGGAAACGGGTTGGAAAAACACAAACGGGTTTTTAAGGACGGACTTTAAGTTTGCCAAGTTGTATTCGTCTTAAGGACTTGAGGTTCTTAAGACGGATCTGACTTATTTCATTAAAATTTCCGAATTAAATTATTAAAATACTATTTTATTACGTAAAATAATTCAAAATTATTAAATTGGGTTTTACGAAAATACGGGATGTTACACGGGCACCTTACTTTCCTTTGTAGAAGTAGACTCTCTCGGATTCATCCCTTACGAACCGAGAAGCAAAGTGAGCCAACTGATTAAACTTGTTCGTGAACTCCTGCACTGTCATGTCTCCTTGCTTGAAATCCATGAATTCTTTGAGTCGCTGTGATCTGAGCTCCTTAGGATAAAACCTCGTCTCGAGCTTATCCTTAAAAGCCTCCCAATCGAACAAAGGATCAAGAGTGCAAGTAGGTCCAGTCAATGCCCACCACCTATCGGCCTCAAGGGTCAGAAAGTGAGTGGCTAGCCGCACTCTATCCTCTCTACCCACCGAATACAGGGTAAAACTCTTTTCCATCTCCCTGAACCACTCGGTAAGAGCTACCGGATCAACCTCACCACCGTAAGTCTTCACATGGCTACGGGACATCTGCGAAGCTATCCTAGAGAAACTACCAGGACGATTAGCCTCGTTGCCTGGCGGTGGAGGAGGTGGAACATTCCCTGCTTGCTGTCTCTGAGTCTCAAGCAAGTGATGGATTGCTTGCAACATAATGTTATCAGCAGCCGTGGGTCTCACCATCCTTCAAGAGAGAAAACAGTGTTAACCTAACAATTAACAATCACAAACAGTCTACCACTTGTCCTTAAGTCTACCCAAATCTCTCATTCATTATTCAAGTTTTTGGTCAAGTTAAGTTTGGGGATTACATGAGTGCGTCGGGAGCAATAATGCTCTGATACCAACTATAAAACCCCTCGCGAAAGCGGAAATATAAAACATACAAAGTACCAAAAATGCAGCGGAATTAAAACTTTTGAAAAGATAATTAAAGCATGCGAGGTGTTTTAACAACTAAACATGCGGAAGATAAAAACATAGATAAGTATATAAGTACTATACAAAAGCAGCCCGGGATAGCATATCCCTACAGGCACCAAAGTACGGAAAACATAAAGCTAAGGTCTAGCTAACGAATGGGTAAAATCATCGATGAAGGATCATCGCTCGCTAGCCTCAACGTAACCCCCTGAAGAACAGCATCAAGTACCTACACACATACAACATGTGCGCCACAGTCAGTGGGGAGTGACTAGAGTTCTCATAGCCACCTAATGTCATACAACATAGAACATGTAAACAAGTATTGTACTCCAACACAAACGATCATGTGAAGCATTTATCTCAACATCTCAATTTCCTATCATCATGCGAATACTATGCAAGGCTCTCAACCAACTTCGGAAACTATTTGGAAGGAGAGCCGGTTTCCCTTCCGGTTACCCGGCCGGGGGGTCTTTCAATCCAAACCATTTACGAAACCAATTGAAGAGTCATCCAATGCCTTGGATGAACAATACTTAAAACAAGGAACTCAACTCATCAATATCAACATCTATATCTGACACTGTACCAACACTAGGCAAGCAGATAAACAACAGTAAGTATATAACACCGTACCCCTACTCAGGCAAGTACATACCATATTCAGCAATATCAAACCATGACCCCAATCCTAGGTATGGAAGGATACAAATACACATTACATGAGAACACTCATATCCAGACTCTGTTATACAACCACGGCATAAATACATAGCCTCAGCAATTATAATCCACATGCATAAATACACCTCAGAATACAAAGGCAAACGGAATCTGTGACCTAATCCGAATCACAGCTCTACGAAAATACACCTCAAAATACAAAGGCAAGCAAAGACTGTGACCTAATCCCAATCACAGCCCCAATACAATACACCTCAAAATACAAAGGCAAGCAAAACTGTAACCTAATCCAAATTACAGTTCCACCAAAATATACCCCATAATACAAAGGCAACACAAAACTGTGACCTAATCCCAATCACAGCCCTACAACAATACACCTCAAAATACAAAGGCAAGCAGAACTGTGACCTAATCCAAATCACAAACCTACAACAATACAAGGCACACCAAAACTGTGACCTAATCCAAATCACAGTTCTACAACAACATTTCACTTCAGAACTATGACCTAAACCAAATCACAGTCCTACTACTTCATTACTGAACTTACTCAATTCATACTAATCATGCAAGCGACGTATTTTCAAACCAACACCTAATTGACCCCGGGAATTAAGCCGAGGGAGAGCCGGTTTCCCTTTCGGTTGCCCGACCGGGGGGGTCTCTATTCTCACTCTATTACCGAACCCAATATAGTGCCGCCCGAACCTCGGGGACCTCAGACATGCATACGAAGCTTACAGAAAAAGAATCAATACAATCCGACTTGAAAATCACAAGTTATAAGACAATTAATACCATCAGGGGCTCTCAGCCGTTTGGGCACAGGCGGCCGGTCAACCGGCTGAGAGTCCTTTTACTCTCAAGCCGACACGCACAAAAACAACACAATAGGTCTCCCAACCGGCCGGCCGGCTGCCGGTCCACCGGCTGGGGACCCCTTCTCCATTCTTGCAAAAACAGCACACAACACACTATAGGGTCTCCCAGCCGGCCGGCCGGCTGCCGGTCCACCGGCTGGGGGCCCTTTTTCTAAATTCCTCAAAAATTAACACGACACAATGAGGGACTCTGAGCCGGCTGGTCGGCCGCCAGTCGGTCGACCGGCTCAGAGCCTCTGATCACGTTTTCGCCATTTTTGCTATTCTCTAATCCGTTCGATACTTCACCAATCCGTCTTAAACATGTTTTTACGCAACAACACAACATTTCCCACATGTATACAACATCAATTACACATAAGAACATGTTTCCAAACAACCAATTCAAGAGTTAACAAGAAAATCCCAAATAAACCAGTCTTAACATGTCTACTCCTAAATTCACTTTCTCATCAAATTCTTCCTCAAATCTTCACCAAAATCAGTTTATACGACATTATAAGAACATTAAAGAACTTAATAACCATACTAATTTCATCAAAACACATTAAAATCACATAAAGTGCTAATTTAGACAAAAGGCCGAGTTTCTCATTATCGTCACCTTTACTCTGCGAATGCTCCGGTTTACTCTTCAAGGATCACAAGTTCTTCCTCCGGGTTGTTACAAGCACCACCTTCAAGCACAAAAACACGGATTAAAGGGTAATTTCGTGATTAGGGAAAAACATCCCCGGAATGAAGTTTCACGAAATTGAAAATGAAAGTGATAGAATGATCATAAATCTCGCAAGGATTCCGAATATGTAACTTTTACCTCGATACAAGTTCGGGAAGGGCTCGAGATGATGATTTAAAGCTTGAGAAATGAGATGAAAATAGTGTTTGGAGTTTTAACAGTGAAATGAAATATGGGGAGGAGTTTGTGTCGATGGAAGCTTCCTATTGAGGGTTTTAAGTTGTCCTTTAAGAACTTGAGACGGGTTTACTTAATTCAAGCGGAACGGAAATGTGAGACGGGTTGTTATTAAATAAACAAGGCATCTTAAGATTAAATGACTTTTAAGACGAACTTAACGGAAATCTTAAAAACGTAAATTACAATTATTATTAAATTATTATTAAATTCCGTAAATTACTTTTTTTTAATAAGATATTCCTTTACAAAAATGTAACAGCCCGTATTTTCGTAAAATCTAATTTAAGCGTTTTAAATTATTTTATGTAATAAAATATATTTTTAATAATTTATCGTGAAAGATTTTAATTTAATTAGTAAGATCCGTCTTAAGAACCTTAAGTCCTTAAGACGAATACAAACTTGGCAAGGTTAAGTTCCCGATTTAAATATCCGTTCAAGTATCCTAACCCGTTTCATTTATTACGGAAATGACAATTACTTAAACCCCTAAAATCACATATGTCGACATAATCATCCCCTTCACAACATTTCCACTGTAAACTCCATTTCTCCTAAAACCTCCATAAACATCATCTTCTTTTGAGCTTTTCTTCATCATCCGGTACTCGAATCGAGGTAACAACGACATTTTCGGAATTCTCACTCGATTTCCAAGCCATCTATCACTTTCTTTTCGTAAATCCTTAAACTCGAAATCTGGCCTGTTTTACATAAATTCCGTTTTGGTGCTCTTAAACCCGTTTTTCGTGTTTGTAGGTGAGGGATTGGACAACCCGGACATCGATAGCTACATAGTTGAGGAGGATCTTTAGCCGGAAAAGCTTGAAAGGTGACGATAATGAGAAACTCGGCCTTTATGTGTATATTAGCATGTTTGTTGTGATTCTCGTGTTGGTTTCTGTTTTTGTTGATATACATTGATCAAAGGACTTAGTAATATGTTTAGGATGTTTGCTATGTGATGAATTCATGCTTTAAAGTGTTGTTATATGTTCATAAGCATATTTTCAGTTTCTTCGCATTTTGCGACGGATACTTATTAAATTCATTTGAGGATTGTTATGGGACTTATGTGCTGTTAGATTAGTAGTATTTAGTGTTTGATAATGTTGGGAAATCACCAATTGTGGCCTTGCTTGAGTTGTTGTGTCGAATTATGAAGTTTAGACTTGGCTGGAAAAACGCGATTTCGTATCAGGCTCTCTGAGCCGGTCGACCGACCGGCCGCCGGTCGACCGACCGGCCGCCGGTCGACCGACCGGCCGCCGGTCGACCGACCGGCCGCCGGTCGACCGGCTGCCTGCCGACCGGCTGGTAGTCTCATAGTGTCGTTTGTGTTTGCGAAGAATATAGGATAGAAGGGGAGCCCAGCCGGCAGACCGGCCGCTTGCCAGCCGGCTGGGAGTGTATGTGGGTTGGTGTACGAATTAGTGAAGGCTAGGGAAATGGGGGTCCCAGCCGGCCGACCGGCTGCCTGCCGACCGGCTGCCTGCCGACCGGCTGGGAGTCCTTTGTGTTGTCGTTGTTTTTGAAAGAAAGAAAAGAAGGCTGGGTTACCAGCCGGTGGACCGGCTGCCGGCCGACCGGCTGGGAACCCCTGTAGCATATTTTGAATTCGTAATTCATTCGTATCTCTCAAGCGGTTAATCGTTTTTTGTTGAAACTCGTTCTGTGCACCTTTGACATGTACTTGAGGTCCCCGGTGTACGGGCAACATTATATTGGGTTCGGGAATGGAGTAAGGATAGAGACCCCCCCGGTCGGGTAACCGAAAGGGAAACCGGCTCTCCCTCAACTTAGTTCCCGGGGTCAATTAAGTGTTGATTAGAAGTTAAAGAAAAGTAGAACTATAGTTTAGTTCATAGACTTTGGTTGATATTGTATTGATGCGTATTAAGTTATGCCTTAAGCTGGCCTCTGAACTTAATACGTGAGTTGTTTGTCATATATGGGGATATGCCTTAAGTTGGCCTCTGAGTCCTATATGTGTATGTTTGTCGTGTCTGGAACATGCCTTAAGCTGGCCTCTGAGTTCAGACATGTGTGATAGTGATCGCGTCGGAACATGCCTTAAGTTGGCCTCTGAGTCTGACGAGTGGAGCAGCTGCACAACGGGGTAGCTAAGGAACTGACACCTTGCCCGGGGTGCAGATGTTTGGTGCTAGAACATGCCTTAAGCTGGCCTCTGAGTTTAGTACCTTGTGATGTAGTGAAGGGACATGCCTTAAGCTGGCCTCTGAGTCCTTTACTTTTGGATGCTAGTCTATGCCTTAAGTTGGCCGCTGAGTCTAGTGTCTTGCTGATTGGCAGGTCCATGCCTTAAGTTGGCCTCTTAGTCCTCGCTTGCTGAATGTTTGGTGTTTAGGTTATGTCTTAAGTTGACCGCTGAACCTTTACACTTGCTGAACGTTTTGGTATTAGGTTATGTCTTAAGTTGACCGCTGAACCTTTTACTTGCTGAACTTATCTGCTTGCCTTGAGTTGGTACGTGTCAGACATAGTTATTGATAAGGATGAGTAAATGTATATGTGTTTGAGTTATGGTTTGATCATCCAAGGCATTGGGTGACTCTTAGTTCGGTTTCATAAATAGTTGGATTGAAAGACCCCCCGACTGGGTAACCAGTAGGGAAACCGGCTCTCCTTCCTCACGGTTTATGAAGTTGGTTGAGAGCCGTGCACTAGAGTTGGCATGTTTTTATGAGTTCAATTGATGAGATGTTTATGCTTCACATGTTGATATATGTTGGAGTATTTTGTATTGTTTTATGTGTTGCGTGTTGTCACAAAAGGTGGCTAGGAGAACTCTAGTCACTCCCCACTGATTGTGGCGTACATGTTTTCATGTATGTAGGTACATGCAGGTTGGAGATGGGTTCACGAGAGGGCTAGCGAGTGATGATCCTGCTGTCATCATATGACTTACCTTATATCGCATACCTAGACTCTTAGACTTTTGTTACTTTCGTTTTGGTGCCTGTAGGGATGTTCCATCCCAGGCTGATGTACATATTTGTTTTGGTACTAAGAACTGTTACTTATCTATTTTGGTTTTATTCCAGTTTCAGTTTTTGTTTCAGTTTAAGACTTCTCGCATGTCGTTTAGTTTACCTTTAAAAGTTTTAATTCCGCTGCATTTTTAGTACTTTTGTATGTTTATATTTCCGCTTTCGCGAGGGGTTTTACAGTTGGTATCAGAGCATTATTGCTCCCGACCCACTCATGTGACCCCCAACCTTAACTTGACCAAATAAACAAATAATGAATGAGAGATGGGGTAGATTTAAGGACTTATAGTGTAGTCTGTTTGTGCCTTGTTAAGAATACGTCTAACGATTTACTCTCTTATGATTGAAGAATGACGGAGCCAATCGATGCAGAGAATGCTAAGACGCAAGCCATCATTCAAGACCTCTAAGATTGCATAGCTAGGTCATCTATGCCTTCTTCTTCATCTCAAACCTCGGGAAGTAACCAACCTGGAGGATTTGCTTGGATTATTACCCAGATGTGGAGGAATGCAGCTAAGACATTCGACGGAGAGGCCAGTGCTGCGACCCTCACCACTTGGTTCTTTGACATGGAAAGGAAATTAATGATTTATGGCGTTCGACCCGAGGATCAGACCCGAGTAGCATCTCAGTTCTTAGTTCGTGAGGCTAGAAGTTGGTGGTTGACTATTAGTACTCCTGCTACTCGTGACCCTACTTTCACTTGGAGTCGTTTCAAGAGTCTTCTTGGCATGAGGTTTTACCATAGGGACATCCGCCAAGATAAGATGACCGAGTTCATGAACCTCCGCCAAGGAAATCTTTCTGTTCAAGCCTTCACCAATCGATTTGAGGAGCTGATTCACTTTGTCCCACAGTTAGTTGAGAGGGAAGAAGACAAGGCTTATCTGTTTCGGAGCAAGCTTAATGCTGAGACTAGGAGTGTGGCTAGTGGTGACCCGACTTCTTACTTCCAGAGTTACTACAGTGTCTTGCGAGCAGAGGACCCTTATGAGATCTATTGTGATGGGGCTAGAGCTTTCTCTCCTCCTCCATCGCCTTTTCATAGATGTCGAACAAGAGACCTCTTAGTCCTCCTTCCTCCTCCTCTCCTCCTGGAAGAGGAAAGCACCCACAGTTCCTTGTGCAACCTACTACAGTTGGGCCATACAATAACCGTCGTGGTAGACCACGCATTTGCTACCGTTGCAGAAGGCAAGGACACCTCTCTGAACAGTGCCCCCAAGGAAAGGGAGAACCCAACGGAGCTAAGGCTCCTCAGAATCGAGACATGGAACCCTCGACAGAAGCTCCCCTGAAGTGTTTCAAGTGCCGCAAGGATCTTCATCCTAGAGTTACCTGTAACGGTGATCCGTACTTATGTTACACCTGCAAGAAGCCTGGACACAAATTCTTCGAGTGCCCCGAGAGGAAGGCCTCCATCGGCAGAGCCATCACTACTGACCTAGAGGCTGAGACCAGTGGAGCCAGAGCCGTTCAGAGTCAAGCTGAGACTGGAGTTCACCCTGCCCCACCTACTGGTATGTTCATACCTTACATCTAATTTATGGTCGATGTACTCGTAGCCGTTAAGACCTTAATCTCCTTCCTTAGATTCCGGTAAACCCTCTCTGGAATCTATCTTCATTTCCTTGTCACTCAATCTGATAACTTGCTTCCCTGAAACATCGCGTGCGGTAACCTACCATAGATAAACTTGGGAATTTTGTGAAGTTAGCTGTATACCGTTATATGGAGAGTGATGCTATTTGAGGAAAACCTAAGGAGCTGATGGAATGTGTTGTGAATCTTAGTACCCATATGTTACTGATTTGAAGAGTAAGTGAACGATGGGATAGTTGCGCTAGGTAGAGTGTTACACGATTCTTAATGGAACTTAGGAATGAGAATCGTGCTAAGTCATGGGTAATTTTAAATTTCGAGTATCCATTTGAGGATCTAGAGGGACTTGGAGTAAAGATTGATTTTGAGGAATATGCTTAAGGCGCTGATGTTGTCCAATAAGTGAATGAGGTAAGCTAATGTTGTTTGAGCTTGAGGAACGAGAGTTGTTAGCAACGGTGTGAGAACGTTGGAACCTTTACAAGAACTTGTGGAATTGACTGAGTGGTCGATCTTAAGTTATTTAATGGATCTTAGTGCTATCTAGCGAAGGACTTCAAAGAAATATAGGATACGTCACTAGTTGAGAGCGAATGAGTCATTGAGGGATGTAAGTCCAGAAACGCATTGATTTGAGTATGGTTATTTGTGGACCGTGATACAAGTTTAGTAGATATATCACCTAAGTCGAGTAGTCTGAGAGGTTGATTGAATTGTCACTTAGGAACTATTTGAGATGGGATGTCTAGACTTTTGGAAAATAGGTACTTGGAAGGATGATGCCACTTTTAAATTTGAGGAACCTTGAGAGCTGGATCGTTTTGAGGAATTAGCCATGAGAACTAGTCATAGACTTGCCTAACTTAAGAGTTGTTACCTTGGTAGGACCTTATCGTGGAAGGATCGTTTTATGGTAATAGACAATTTTGAGGAAACATAAGATTTCGAAGTACTCCTGTGAGAGTAAATTTGATGGAATTGAACGGCGTAGAACTAAAGGATATAGGTAATGTTGGTCATGGCCTGTCCGATTGAGAAAAGCGATTTCGTAGAAAGGTTGATATCCTAGATTCAAATTTGATGTTACGGTGCCAGGAATTTGGATTTAGACATAGAAGTGCGTAAACCTCGGACCGAGGCGTGTTCGTTGGACTTCCACCTTGAGTGAGTGATCCTTAACCCGAATAGAACGGATTTTGGGTAGACCGAGTGAGAGTTGGAAACCTTCTTGTAGAGGAATACCTTATTTTGTGGATGAAATAGGGGTAAGAAGGACCGTGAAACTATTGTGAGCATTGAGGTTACTAAAATCGCTCTCTTTGGGATATACTAGAATCGTTGTAACGATGTGTTGATTATGGATTGAGAGGTTAGTGTACCCATGTTTGGCAAAGGTTACCGTCTTCTTTAACCTTCGACTTGATTGTTCCGTCCCTTCAACCCTCCTTTTTGTGTTCTTACGGCCGCGAGGCTTGAAACCCCTAATTCTTCGTGTTGAAAATAAGCTCTGCGACCGTTTCCGCGCTCTCAAACGTCAGTTTTAAAACTTGTTTCCCCATTTGTTAACTTTAAATCCACTGTTTTTGGAGAAGCTTAATGGTTTTGTGAATTTGAAACTGCTTTCCCCCCTGTTGAAGCAACTGGTTGTCATTGTTTCAATGTTACTTTTTCAAGAACTTGAGAGTAGTGGTTTATTTGAAGGAAAACTTGGTTTTAAGAAACGTAACGTTTTGCAATTTTGTTGGATTTCAGCGTTGACTGCCACTAGGACTTGTTATTGGAGACGTCTGATAGCCTGTACTGTGCTTGTCAACACCGAATCAATCTAATTTTTAACTTTATTTGAACAAAATTTTGGGATTTGTCTCAAATTTGGAATGTCGGACTCTTGAATACGTAACGAGAATCCCATTATCCATTGACGAAGACTTGTGCCTTTAAATCTTTCCCTCTTGAAACCTTTTTGCGAGATAAATTTTGGATTATCATAACCCGCTTGATATATTTTGAACGTTAGAGTTGTTTTCGTACCTACTTTTACCTTCGAGTTTCGAGGACGAAACTTTTTGAAGATTGGGTGATTGTAACAGCCCGTATTTTCGTAAAATCTAATTTAAGCGTTTTAAATTATTTTATGTAATAAAATATATTTTTAATAATTTATCGTGAAAGATTTTAATTTAATTAGTAAGATCCGTCTTAAGAACCTTAAGTCCTTAAGACGAATACAAACTTGGCAAGGTTAAGTTCCCGATTTAAATATCCGTTCAAGTATCCTAACCCGTTTCATTTATTACGGAAAGGACAATTACTTAAACCCCTAAAATCACATATGTCGACATAATCATCCCCTTCACAACATTTCCACTGTAAACTCCATTTCTCCTAAAACCTCCATAAACATCATCTTCTTTTGAGCTTTTCTTCATCATCCGGTACTCGAATCGAGGTAACAACGACATTTTCGGAATCCTCACTCGATTTCCAAGCCATCTATCACTTTCTTTTCGTAAATCCTTAAACTCGAAATCTGGCCTGTTTTACATAAATTCCGTTTTGGTGCTCTTAAACCCGTTTTTCGTGTTTGTAGGTGAGGGATTGGACAACCCGGACATCGATAGCTACATAGTTGAGGAGGATCTTTAGCCGGAAAAGCTTGAAAGGTGACGATAATGAGAAACTCGGCCTTTATGTGTATATTAGCATGTTTGTTGTGATTCTCGTGTTGGTTTCTGTTTTTGTTGATATACATTGATCAAAGGACTTAGTAATATGTTTAGGATGTTTGCTATGTGATGAATTCATGCTTTAAAGTGTTGTTATATGTTCATAAGCATATTTTCAGTTTCTTCGCATTTTGCGACGGATACTTATTAAATTCATTTGAGGATTGTTATGGGACTTATGTGCTGTTAGATTAGTAGTATTTAGTGTTTGATAATGTTGGGAAATCACCAATTGTGGCCTTGCTTGAGTTGTTGTGTCGAATTATGAAGTTTAGACTTGGCTGGAAAAACGCGATTTCGTATCAGGCTCTCTGAGCCGGTCGACCGACCGGCTGAGAGTGTTTCTTTGTGTTTTTGCGATTTTAGGAAAATTTGGCCTTAGGACTGCCAGCCGGCCGACCGGCTGCCTGCCGACCGGCTGGTAGTCTCATAGTGTCGTTTGTGTTTGTGAAGAATATAGGATAGAAGGGGAGCCCAGCCGGCAGACCGGCCGCCTGCCAGCCGGCTGGGAGTGTATGTGGGTTGGTGTACAAATTAGTGAAGGCTAGGGAAATGGGGTCCCAGCCGGCCGACCGGCTGCCTGCCGACCGGCTGGGAGTCCTTTGTGTTGTCGTTGTTTTTGAAAGAAAGAAAAGAAGGCTGGGTTACCAGCCAGTGGACCGGCTGCCGGCCGACCGGCTGGGAACCCCTGTAGCATATTTTGAATCGGTTTTTGGTGAAACTCGTTCTGTGCACCTTTGACATGTACTTGAGGTCCCCGGTGTACGGGCAACATTATATTGGGTGATACGTGTCTATTTTATGATGTTTTACATCTATTTTTACACGTATTTGGTCGCTCATTTACTATGTTTTAGCCTTTATTTCCCACAAATTGTGTACTTTCGTATTTTTATGCACTTTTGCAGATTTATGCGGAAAAGAGGCGATTTGGCACCAAATTCGTATCCTCAAGTCTTTAGCTTAATTAAGGAATAAATGGAAAGTCAACTGGAGTCAGAATCAAGTACCAAGATTCAAAACAGAAGAAATCCGAAGATTTCCGTACAGAAGCGGTCGACCGACCAGCTAAACGGGTCGGCCGACCAGGCCCGATTTTCATAAAGTCCAATTTTCATGAAAGGGCCGGAAATAAGAGAAGCCCAGCAAGAAGTGGTCGACCGACCAGTTATACGGGTCGGCCGACCAGATTAAAGCCCATACGATTTCTTTTCGGAAATAAAGTAGAATTAGAATTTTAAGGAAACTCTTAGTTTTTACCCTATATAAGCCAATCTTGTGATTAGGGTTTGGCATCTTGGATCTATTAGATCTTTCATCTATCAAATCTTTTAGTATCAAGTCTTTATCATATTCAGTTTTATTCAAGCTTTAGTTTTGTAATCTTTCAATAGTTCCCAAGTATTCAATAAAGTTAATTCCGTTCTGCCTTAATTCCAATTGTGGTAATTCTTCTTTGATCCAGTTTCATTATTGTTCTTATTGCTTTTATTACAATTGTTAAGTTAGAATCCCAGGCCTTATTGAATCTTGCATGCTTAGTTTATTTATTATGTTCTCTATGTTTATTCCCAATTTTATATTCGTCTTAACAGTCATGAGTAGCTAATTTTCATATGTTAGGATGTAGGGAATAATATGCATAGGTAAATAAAATCCGAAAACCCGACCTGTAGCAGGACCACGGTCGGCCGACTGGAATAGTCGGTCGGTCGACCGAGGCCGTGGTCGGCCGACTGGAGTAGCCGGTCGGTCGACCACTCGCGTCTGTTTTCTTATTTCGTCTTTTCTTATAAATTATAATATCCTGCAATGAGACCAATAGGAGACTTGTAGGATGTTAGTAATGGCCTACCCAAGATTGAAAGATACGGGAAGGGCATTGGTTTACACCTTAAGACGGATAGGTTACTCAAGGCTGAAAGGTATGTAACCTGGGATTTAGGAATCACCCTTATTGTTGACACCCAATAATTGTGAGACCTAGGAACTAATAGCATAGGCCGAAAGGAGCTATTAGGTAGCATAGACCTAAAAAGATATGTTACACCCCCTTACGCGACTGCAATACATGTTGACCTTAGGATTTATTTTACCTTAGCTATTTATTACCCAAACATCCTAGCATCCTCTTTTATTATATTTTATTCTCATCTTTTAATTCTTGTTTTATTTTAATCTCTGCTTTAGATATAGTAATCAACCAATCAACCCCAAATTTGTTACCTTTAAACATTAACATTAAGACAATAAACATTCCCCACCTCTTTGTGGTTCGACCCTGACTTTCACTATCTATTGTTAAGGTTAGGAATTATAAATTTTATCTTTGGTACCCTCAACGACGGGCATCAAATTTTGGCGCCGTTGCCGGGGAGGTGACGCCAGTGTTTATTGTTTATTGTTTTTGTTTCTCTTTGTTTAAGGAACTTTATGTTCCTTAAACCTTCTCACCTTTTTCTTGTAGTTCCCTCTTATGCGCAGGTCAGTTCAAGGAGAACTCCTACCACTTGATCTCGAAATTGAGAGGACTCTTAGGGAAAGAAGAAAGCAACTTCTAGCAAATCAGGAAGGAGGTTCACCATCTTCCTTATTTCAAGAAGACCTTTTCGAGTTACCACCATCTTCACAAAAAACACCACCTTCGCAACCAAATTCACCCATCAATCCGCTTTCACCAAAAACACCATCTTTTACCCACTTTCCAGTTTTTCCTAAAGAAGAAGATAATATGGCAGAAGAAGCTACTATTGCCAGTCACTCTATGCCTCAGGCAAAGGACCTATACAAAGGGTTCACTTTACCTGCAGGTACTGGGAAGCCATTCGAGGCCAAGCCTGCCTATATAACTATGGTTGAAAGAAACCAATTTGGAGGCTCGGCCAATGAGGATGCTGCTAAGCATATTGAAATCTTCACAGATTACATATGCTCTATAGCACCCCCAGAAGGAGTGACGCAGGACCAGATTAAACAGACCATGTTTATCTTCTCCCTTAGGGACTCTGCGAGAGAATGGTACAGAGACCTTGACCGCACTGCTGCGGGAGTTACAGATTGGAACACCTTAGCCTTAGCTTTCTACAGGAAATATTACTCTGCATCAAAGACAAATGCTTTAAGAGCGCAGATCACCAATTTCAAGCAAGGTCCCAATGAAGACTTTAGCGAGGCGTGGGACAGGTTCAAGAGACTTGTTCGATCCATACCACATCACGGATTCGAACAATGGTTTCTTTGCAACCAGTTCTACAATGGCCTCTATGATGACAACAGGGCCTACCTAGATGCTGCAGCTAATGGGAGATTCCAAGATAATTCAGGAGAGACTAAAGGTCTCAAATTAATAGAAGATGTTGCTGTGCACCGCGCTGAGCATGGTACTTCCAGAGGAAATCAGAGAAAATCTGAGTACAACCTGTCAGCAATTGAGGCCTTGACGGCCAAGTTAGAAAAATTTGAAGCTGCAGGAAAGCTCGATCTAGGGAGTGGAAGCAAGGGAGGAATTTACCAGGTGAACGCCGTTCAGGACGGACCCTTTGCTTGTGAAAGGTGCGGTGGAGAAGGGCATGTGTCAAAGTTCTGCACTTCATCTAATGAAACATGTGCCGCTTTTCAGCATTACCGTGGGAACAATTTCTATGATCCAAATAATAACAATGTCCATCCCAACTTACGGTGGACAAGCCAGAATGTTCAAAACCCACAGCATATGCAACCTCAGCAAAATTCCACATATGTACCCCCACATAAACAGAATTTCCAAAGACCACCTTTCAACCCTCAACCACCTTCCAATCCACCACCCAACACAGATGCTCTTATCCAAAATCTTATTGGGTTGGTTCAGAAGGAGTCGCAGGCTAGAGAGGCAGGGATGAAGATGTTGGAGTCCCAGATTGCTCAGATCGCGAGCAAGAACGACACTAGGGCTCCGGGTCAACTTCCGACCAAGCCAGACCAGAAGAAGGAGACTCTAAACGTCGTAACCCTGCGAAGTGGAGCTAAAGTAGGGGCTGAGAAAGAAAAAACAGCGAGTAGCAGCAAAGTCGGTCGACCGACCGAGGAATCTGGTCGACCGATCGCGGAGCAGGATCCGAAAATATCAGCTGAACAGGAGACTGGTCGACCGACCGAGGACAGTGGTCGACCGACCATCGAAGCCGAATCTGAAGTTCCCTTTCGTCCAGAACTGCCGAATAACTTACGAGATTTTCTTTTCAGGGGTGACAAGACCCCCACATTTTTAAAAAGAGCTGCAAATACCGAATCCTCAGCTGCTCCTTTTCCAGAGAGACTCGTGCCTTCAAAGGAACAGGTATCTTTTGACAAATTTAAAGATGTAATTCGTTCATTAAATGTTCAAGTTCCATTTTTAGAATTAGTTCAACAAGTTCCTTCTTATCTTAAATTCATGAGACAGCTTTTGTCAAGAAAGAGGTCTCTAGAAAAGGTTGAGTCAGTGGCTCTCACTGAAGAGTCATCTAGCTTTTTAACACATGTCATCGCCCCTCATAAATTAGAAGACCCTGGAAGTTTTTCTGTCCCCTGTAATATAGGAACCTTCCCAGTTAAAAAGGCTCTATGCGATTTAGGTGCTAGTATAAGTGTCATGCCCCTAAGCGTTGCCTTAAAACTAGGAATGACCGAATTTGCAGTGACCAGTATGACGGTCCAGATGGCTGATCGCACATCAATGGAACCTGTAGGGGTGTTAGAAAACATCCCTGTGCGTATTGACAGGTTTTTCTTCCCAGTAGACTTTGTTGTTTTGGACATCCCAGAGGATGCCCACATACCCATCATTCTAGGAAGACCCTTTCTTCACACTGCAGGGGCCATTATAGATGTAGGCACTGGAACTCTAACCTTCAAAGTAGGCAAACACTCTATCATCTATGGCCTATCCTATAGGAAGAAGGATGCTATGACCCCCATCACATGTAATGCTATCACTTCTGAAAAGAAGTATGAGGTCATCACTACTTCTCCACCTTTAGTACCTGTTCCTGTATCTGCTTTTACACCTCCGCCCCAGATTGGGAGCAATAGGGAGGACACTTCTATTATGACTATTGCAGGAATTGGTTTGGGGAAACCCAAGGAGAAGGAAGTCATCATCCAGAGAGGAGGAATGGGATGCCTAAGCTATGGAGAAGATGAGGATCCAGACGTCGTGGATCGAGAGGAGAAAAAGAAGAGGAGGCAGGCTCAAGCAGAGAGACCGTCGCATATGCTTTGCGATGGAGGAAAGAAGATGTGTTTTGCCACTGAAGCAAAAACTGTGGAGACTACGGCGTGCCGTCAGAAGCCGTGGTCGGATATTTTCCACATCTTCAGCGGATAGTTGTTTTTAAAATTACAGTTTTAAGACTATTTATTTTATGTTGTGTGAAACTTTTTAGTTCGGTTTGCTAGTAGTTAAGACTTTTAGAATCGTTTTGGCGTCTCGCGCATTGTTGGGCGCACATATTTTCTTGCTTTTTCAGGATTTCCGAAGAAACTAAGACCTCCAGGACTCAGCTGGTCGACCGACCAGAATCATCAGTCGGTCGACCAGACGCGCTGTTTCGCAGAATTTTCCGCTGTTCACAGGAGGTCGATCGACCAGAAACACCGGTCGGTCGACCCACTGTCCGCTGCAAACTTTCGTTTCTTCCTTGGAAATCATGTAACCATCTTGGATACTTGAGTGGCACTGCTGGCCACCAAAACCTCCCAGCTTACGCTGGTTTGGGGAGGTTTTTCTCTTACATCTTTTAACCCAGTGAGTTCTTTCCAGTTTTTCCTTAGTTTTTATTTCTTTGCATCTTTCCTTTAATTTTCTGAAACCTTTACTTAGGCTAATGCACAATGGGGACATTGTGCGGGTTGGTTTGGGGAATGGTTTCGTGTCACATGCATTGCATTTTATCACACGTTTACTGCATTTCTGTCTTGCATCGTTCTTTTCTTTATTTTCCTTATATATACAAAAATCCAAAAAAATAGAAAAATTTCAAAAATTCCAAAAAATGCACGTTTATTTTAGCATATAGGTCGAGTCGGAACGAAAGTATTTCAAGGATGATTTAGCTATCTTACATGTTTATGCTTTTACCTTGCCTTGTCAACTTGTTTTAGTATGAAAGTCTTTTGCATATCTACGAGTTTTTGTCAACTTGCATATCTTGAGACTTGACTTATACCTTGGCAACCTACTATACATTCTGAGTTTTAGAGCCTTATTCCTGGTTTCATTATTAAACCGGTTGTCTAGGATGTGAGTAGTACTCCCCTTGGAACATGTTACATCAATATGCATAAACATGAGCTTGAATTGCTATATACTTGTTTTACTTTCTCGTTTTGTGAGTCTTGATACGTGCATTTGGGATCCCTTTTCTCTTATTTACCCATAAGCTTCACATAGCCAAAATTGCCTTTTTATTCCCCCAAAACTACATCCCATACTTAGCCTACCCTTCCAAGCTAGTATTTGTGGTCATTGGATTTTTTTTTTTTGAGGCATCTTGGTTTGTAAGCTATCATAAGCAAAAAGAGAAAAGAAAGAAAGAAAGCAAGAAAAGAAAAAGAACAGAAAATTCAAAGAAAGAAAGAAAAGAAAAAACGAAAAAAAATCCAGAAAATACGAAAGTCAGTCGACCGACCGCATATACAGGTCGGCCGACCAATTGGCACCATCAGAAAAAATTTTCGTTTCAAGAAATTCATTTCTTTTATTTGTTATCACTCCCGTACTTCATTCAAAATATTTGGGAGTCCTTTCTTATTTAATGTGAGAGTTGTGCCACAAGAAAAGGCACTTTCTTAATATCAAAAAGTTGTGAAATATGTTATTGGGAATCGGTTTTACTAGCTTGGCTACTAACCCCACAAATCCAAAAAACATCTTAACCACTTTTACCTTTTACCTCACATATCTTTTATTACCTCAATTGCATGTATCTAGGCCATTTAATGAGATTGTTATACAAAGTTGTAGAATTCCTGTTCATGTTAGATTGCAGGCATGTTTTCATGGGTCGCAGTTAGGTGAGTGTCATTACAAATATACTTCTTTCTATCTTTTACATATACTCACCCTTTGCTTCATGAGTGTCTCGAGCGTACCGCGAGAGTCCATGGTATAAGTCTCTATAGTCTTTATGTTTTCAAGTTTGACAACCCTATAACTCGTTTGCATGATTTGAATATTATCTCATTTTGTTCTTGGCATTGGTATAGGCTAACATGTAAATTTCGCTCTGAGATTGAAATCGTTCCATTAGTTAAGATCGAGTCTATTTCTTGCTTGAGGGCAAGCAAGGGTTTGGTTTGGGGAATTTGATACGTGTCTATTTTATGATGTTTTACATCTATTTTTACACGTATTTGGTCGCTCATTTACTATGTTTTAGCCTTTATTTCCCACAAATTGTGTACTTTCGTATTTTTATGCACTTTTGCAGATTTATGCGGAAAAGAGGCGATTTGGCACCAAATTCGTATCCTCAAGTCTTTAGCTTAATTAAGGAATAAATGGAAAGTCAACTGGAGTCAGAATCAAGTACCAAGATTCAAAACAGAAGAAATCCGAAGATTTCCGTACAGAAGCGGTCGACCGACCAGCTAAACGGGTCGGCCGACCAGGCCCGATTTTCATAAAGTCCAATTTTCATGAAAGGGCCGGAAATAAGAGAAGCCCAGCAAGAAGTGGTCGACCGACCAGTTATACGGGTCGGCCGACCAGATTAAAGCCCATACGATTTCTTTTCGGAAATAAAGTAGAATTAGAATTTTAAGGAAACTCTTAGTTTTTACCCTATATAAGCCAATCTTGTGATTAGGGTTTGGCATCTTGGATCTATTAGATCTTTCATCTATCAAATCTTTTAGTATCAAGTCTTTATCATATTCAGTTTTATTCAAGCTTTAGTTTTGTAATCTTTCAATAGTTCCCAAGTATTCAATAAAGTTAATTCCGTTCTGCCTTAATTCCAATTGTGGTAATTCTTCTTTGATCCAGTTTCATTATTGTTCTTATTGCTTTTATTACAATTGTTAAGTTAGAATCCCAGGCCTTATTGAATCTTGCATGCTTAGTTTATTTATTATGTTCTCTATGTTTATTCCCAATTTTATATTCGTCTTAACAGTCATGAGTAGCTAATTTTCATATGTTAGGATGTAGGGAATAATATGCATAGGTAAATAAAATCCGAAAACCCGACCTGTAGCAGGACCACGGTCGGCCGACTGGAATAGTCGGTCGGTCGACCGAGGCCGTGGTCGGCCGACTGGAGTAGCCGGTCGGTCGACCACTCGCGTCTGTTTTCTTATTTCGTCTTTTCTTATAAATTATAATATCCTGCAATGAGACCAATAGGAGACTTGTAGGATGTTAGTAATGGCCTACCCAAGATTGAAAGATACGGGAAGGGCATTGGTTTACACCTTAAGACGGATAGGTTACTCAAGGCTGAAAGGTATGTAACCTGGGATTTAGGAATCACCCTTATTGTTGACACCCAATAATTGTGAGACCTAGGAACTAATAGCATAGGCCGAAAGGAGCTATTAGGTAGCATAGACCTAAAAAGATATGTTACACCCCCTTACGCGACTGCAATACATGTTGACCTTAGGATTTATTTTACCTTAGCTATTTATTACCCAAACATCCTAGCATCCTCTTTTATTATATTTTATTCTCATCTTTTAATTCTTGTTTTATTTTAATCTCTGCTTTAGATATAGTAATCAACCAATCAACCCCAAATTTGTTACCTTTAAACATTAACATTAAGACAATAAACATTCCCCACCTCTTTGTGGTTCGACCCTGACTTTCACTATCTATTGTTAAGGTTAGGAATTATAAATTTTATCTTTGGTACCCTCAACGACGGGCATCAAATTTTGGCGCCGTTGCCGGGGAGGTGACGCCAGTGTTTATTGTTTTTTGTTTTTGTTTCTCTTTGTTTAAGGAACTTTATGTTCCTTAAACCTTCTCACCTTTTTCTTGTAGTTCCCTCTTATGCGCAGGTCAGTTCAAGGAGAACTCCTACCACTTGATCTCGAAATTGAGAGGACTCTTAGGGAAAGAAGAAAGCAACTTCTAGCAAATCAGGAAGGAGGTTCACCATCTTCCTTATTTCAAGAAGACCTTTTCGAGTTACCACCATCTTCACAAAAAACACCACCTTCGCAACCAAATTCACCCATCAATCCGCTTTCACCAAAAACACCATCTTTTACCCACTTTCCAGTTTTTCCTAAAGAAGAAGATAATATGGCAGAAGAAGCTACTATTGCCAGTCACTCTATGCCTCAGGCAAAGGACCTATACAAAGGGTTCACTTTACCTGCAGGTACTGGGAAGCCATTCGAGGCCAAGCCTGCCTATATAACTATAGTTTAGTTCATAGACTTTGGTTGATATTGTATTGATGCGTATTAAGTTATGCCTTAAGCTGGCCTCTGAACTTAATACGTGAGTTGTTTGTCATATATGGGGATATGCCTTAAGTTGGCCTCTGAGCCCTATATGTGTATGTTTGTCGTGTCTGGAACATGCCTTAAGCTGGCCTCTGAGTTCAGACATGTGTGATAGTGATCGCGTCGGAACATGCCTTAAGTTGGCCTCTGAGTCTGACGAGTGGAGCAGCTGCACAACGGGGTAGCTAAGGAACTGACACCTTGCCCGGGGTGCAGATGTTTGGTGCTAGAACATGCCTTAAGCTGACCTCTGAGTTTAGTACCTTGTGATGTAGTGAAGGGACATGCCTTAAGCTGGCCTCTGAGTCCTTTACTTTTGGATGCTAGTCTATGCCTTAAGTTGGCCGTTGAGTCTAGTGTCTTGCTGATTGGCAGGTCCATGCCTTAAGTTGGCCTCTGAGTCCTCGCTTGCTGAATGTTTGGTGTTTAGGTTATGTCTTAAGTTGACCGCTGAACCTTTACACTTGCTGAACGTTTTGGTATTAGGTTATGTCTTAAGTTGACCGCTGAACCTTTTATTTGCTGAACTTATCTGCTTGCCTTGAGTTGGTACGTGTCAAACATAGTTATTGATAAGGATGAGTAAATGTATATGTGTTTGAGTTATGGTTTGATCATCCAAGGCATTGGGTGACTCTTAGTTCGGTTTCATAAATAGTTGGATTGAAAGACCCCCCGACTGGGTAACCAGTAGGGAAACCGGCTCTCCTTCCTCACGGTTTATGAAGTTGGTTGAGAGCCGTGCACTAGAGTTGGCATGTTTTTATGAGTTCAATTGATGAGATGTTTATGCTTCACATGTTGATATTATCTGGGTTTCTAACTATTGTCACAAAAGGTGGCTAGGAGAACTCTAGTCACTCCCCACTGATTGTGGCGTACATGTTTTCATGTATGTAGGTACATGCAGGTTGGAGATGGGTTCACGAGAGGGCTAGCGAGTGATGATCCTGCTGTCATCATATGACTTACCTTATATCGCATACCTAGACTCTTAGACTTTTGTTACTTTCGTTTTGGTGCCTGTAGGGATGTTCCATCCCAGGCTGATGTACATATTGGTTTTGGTACTAAGAACTGTTACTTATCTATTTTGGTTTTATTCCAGTTTCAGTTTTTGTTTCAGTTTAAGACTTCTCGCATGTCGTTTAGTTTACCTTTAAAAGTTTTAATTCCGCTGCATTTTTAGTACTTTTGTATGTTTATATTTCCGCTTTCGCGAGGGGTTTTACAGTATACGGGATGTTACACTTTTTGTCATTTAACAAAGAATTGAGATAATATGCTAATTTAATTCTGCTAATTAGCAAACACCTTTGACAAATTCCGCTAATTGAATATGCTAGTCCAATCTGTCAACAAATTCTGCTAATTTCAATCTGCTTCTACAATCTATTTCTACTAATATTATCTGGGTTTCTAACTATTGTAAAATAATACTATCCTCCGTTTTTATATAATGTTCCCATTTGTTGAATATATGAGTGTAGTATTTTAATAAAATGGGTACATTATATAAAAATGGAGGAAGTACTAATTAAGAATTGACTCCGAATCCACCCAAATATGTTTGGCATGTATAAGTTCCACACTGATTATAAAAGAGACTTTGTAGGTCATATGAGGTACCTATCTTATTACCAATTAATTATAAGATGAAACCCTATTTGAATCATAATATGGACTCTCTTGGTGTCAGAGTCCGTCTTAATGACTTAAAACTTATAATAGATACTGAATTCATCTAAATATGTTAATCTCATTTGAAATTTCCCACTTTACGCACCCGTATTAATGCGTCAACATCTTAATATTATTTTTCAAACAAATACACTAGCTAATTCAACTATTATTAAGGATAAGACCAATATCAAAAAATGTACTCCCTCCGTCCCAGTGATATGGTTTATACTTCTTTAATTTCCCCCTCACAAAGTAAAAAAGTGTAAAGATCCCACTGGGACAGAGGTAGTAGAACGTTTTCTAAGAATTTGAAAATTGTTCTGGTAAGATGCACGACATTTAGGTATTTTATTTTTGTATAGTAGGGCTTCCTTCTTTTTCTCATTTTGAACTCTTGGATTTACAATACATTTCACATATGAATGATATGATATTATTATTACCTTCATACAACGATATTAACTCATAACATAATAATTATAGTCATGCATGATTCATATTGCTTATTAACACAATAGAAAGAAAATTCATTAGATCATTATTCAAATACATATACAAATAATTTCGCCATAAGTTCAATCGAAATAGAGTATCCACACATATTATATGTGTTGGATACAATATTTGTACACTTTTGAGAAATAAAAACACACACGGTATATAACAAGAAATTCGAAGAAAAATACGATAGCGATGTTGAGGACATGACTCTCAACAGCATGTTAAAAATAAAAGAGCAATAACAATTGAAAGAGCTTTGCGTTTGCCATTATTCTTTTGCTCGATCTGTTGATCACATAACCTCGCAAGTACCGACTCCATTGACGATATTCATACATTCAAGTCCGCTGTCTGGGCAACATGCACAAGGAAGGCCATCAATAACACCACAAGCTTCGCCAGCATGTCCTTCGCATGGTTCATTATCATGGCAACCAGTCTGAGCACTGACGATCAAAGAATGTTGCATCACTGTAAACATGCATGTAAAATTGTTAGAACTTCTTTATTGCATGTATATATATATATATGGAATATACTATGTACGTATTAGTCGGTGTTCATTTTGAAATATTCGCCCAAAGTTCCACATTCTCAAACACGTTTTCAATAAAACAATAAACGTATGAAAATTATGAAACCCTATCAATAATTTTTTATGACTTCTTTCTCTTTTGGCTTCCATTGTCATTATAAGTAACAAAAAAAATGTAATTTTAATTAGAAAGCAAAAATGTTTTCACCCAAAAAAAATGCAGATAGAAGTAGGTGTATGTGATTTTGTGACGAATAAATGTTTTTTTTATGATAAAGTTAAAAATAATACCTAAAGCAACAAGGAGAAACACTGCTATCATTAGCTTATTCTTGTTCTCCATTTTCCGGAATAAAAATCTCGATTTATGAATGTTACGTTTTTATGGAAGACATAAAATTTATTTCCTTGGTGAAATACTTGTCCGTTAAAATAGGCTTTTATACTTATGTTCATATTATTTAAAGCTATTTGTTTAGAAGACATTATTTGATAGTGTCTTCATCATTAACACAATTAAAGACATAATGTCATCATTAAAATGTAATTATGGACATAATGTCATTGAACTTTTTATACTTATATTCTGATCATTTTAAGAGTTTTTTTTATTAAGACATTATTTAATAATGTCATTGATCATGAACACATAACTAAGGAACTAATGTGTTTAGTAATATGTAAGTTTTAAAGTAATGTCATCCTCATCAACATGTTAGATTTGCCTTACCCTTGAAATTTAAAATTTTTATTCGGGACCTATACTGTTCACGCTCGTTTGGAGAATATAAAGCTAATTTTGTATAGTTTTATTTTAACGATATTAAGTATTTCTATATATTTACACATATGGTAGTGAAAATTAGGTGAACATCAAATATTTCGTATAGGCTAATTTTCTCTTATCTCTGCAAAAAGTACATTTTTTCTCTAACTTATTTTTTTCAATTTTTCTAAAAGGTACTAAGTAACATACTCCATTGATGAACCCCGGGTTTTTATACCTCCAGATATATTACAAGATGTGGCTAATCATTTTCCTCGAAACTGCAGCCGAGTCTTCAAGAACTAAAGAAATGTCAATTGTCCGCGATAATATTACTTCTAGTTTGACGGCTAGTAGAAGAAATCGAAATTAGTCATTAAACTTGTTTGTGTGATGTATTTTGATGAATATTAGTCAACAATTTATCCATGTCCTTTTTGTCATTTAAACAAAGAATTGAGATAATGTGCTAATTTAATTCTGCTAATTAGCAAACACCTTTGACAAATTCCGCTAATTGAATATGCTAGTCCAATCTGTCAACAAATTCTGCTAATTTCAATCTGCTTCTACAATCTGTTTCTGCTAATATTATCTGGGTTTCTAACTATTGTAAAATAATACTAATTAAGAATTGACTCCGAATCCACCCAAATATGTTTGACATGTATAAGTTCCACACTGATTATAAAAGAGACTTTGTAGGTCATATGAGGTACCTATCTTATTACCAATTAATTATAAGATGAAACCCTATTTGAATCATAATATGGACTCTCTTGGTGTCAGAGTCCGTCTTAATGACTTAAAACTTATAATAGATACTGAATTCATCTAAATATGTTAATCTCATTTGAAATTTCCCACTTTACGCACCCTTATTAATGCGTCAACATCTTAATATTATTTTTCAAACAAATACACTAGCTAATTCAACTATTATTAAGGATAAGACCAATATTAAAAAAATGTACTCCCTCCGTCCCAGTGATATGTTTATAATTCTTTAATTTCCCCCTCACAAAATAATAAAAGTGTAAAGATCCCACTGGGACAAAGGTAGTAGAACGTTTTCTAAGAATTTGAAAATTGTTCTGGTAAGATGCACGACATTTAGGTATTTTATTTTTGTATAGTAGGGCTTCCTTCTTTTTCTCATTTTTAAGTCTTGGATTTACAATACATTTCACATATGAATGATATGATATTATTATTACCTTCATACAACGATATTAACGCATGACATAATAATTATAGTCATGCATGATTCATATAGCTTATTAACACAATAGAAAGAAAATTCATTAGATCATTATTCAAATACATATACAAATAATTTCGCCATAAGTTCAATCAAAATAGAGTATCCACTCATATTATATGTGTTGGATACAATATTTGTACACTTTTGAGAAATAGAAACACACACGGTATATAACAAGAAATCCGAAGAAAATTACGATAGCGATGTTGAGGACATGACTCTCAACATGTTAAAAATAAAAGAGCAATAACAATTGAAAGAGCTTTGCGTTTGCCATTATTCTTTTGCTCGATCTGGTGATCACATAACCTCGCAAGTACCGACTCCATTGACGATATTCATACATTCAAGTCCGCTGTCTGGGCAACATGCACAAGGAAGGCCATCAATAACACCACAAGCTTCGCCAGCATGTCCTTCGCATGGTTCATTATCATGGCAACCAGTCTGAGCACTAACGATCAAAGAATGTTGCATCACTGTAAGCATGCATGTAAAATTGTTAGAACTTCTTTGTTGCATGTATATATATATATATGAAATCTACTATGTACGTATTATTCGGTGTTCATTTTGAAATATTCGCCCATAATTCCACATTCTCAAGCACGTTTTCAATAAAACAATAAACGTATGAAAATTTTGAAACCCTATCAATAAGTTTTTATGACTTCTTTCTCTTTTGGCTTCTATTGTCATTATAAGTAACAAAAAAATGTAATTTTAATTAGAACGCAAAAATGTTTTCACCCAAAAAAATGCAGATAGAAGTAGGTGTATATGATTTTGTGACGAATAAATGTTTTTTTATGATAAAGTTAAAAATAATACCTAAAGCAACAAGGAGAAACACTGTTATCATTAGCTTATTCTTGTTCTCCATTTCCCGGAATAAAAATCTCGATTTATGAATGTTACGTTTTTATGGAAGACTTATAATTTATTTCCTTGGTGAAATACGTGTCCATTAACATAGGCTTTTATACTTATGTTCATATTATTTAAAGCTATTTGTTTAGAAGACATTATTTGATAGTGTCTTCATCATTAACACAATTAAAGACATAATGTCATCATTAAAATGTAATTATGGACATAATGTCATTGAACTTTTTATACTTATATTCTGATCATTTTATTAGTTTTTTTATTAAGACATTATTTAATAATGTCATTCATCATGAACACATAACTAAGGAACTAATGTGTTTAGTAATATATAAGTTTTAAAGTAATGTCATCCTCATCAACATGTTAGATTTGCCTTACCCTTGAAATTTAAAATTTATATTCGGGACCTATACTGTTCACGCTCGTTTGGAGAATATAAAGCTAATTTTGTATAGTTTTATTTTAACAATATTGAGTATTTCTATATATTTACACATATGGTAGTGAAAATTAGGTGAACATCAAATATTTCGTATTAGCTAATTTTCTCTTATCTCTGCAAAAGTTACATTTTTGCTCTAACTTATTTTTTTCAATTTTTCTAAAAAGTACTAAGTAACATACTCCATTGATGAACCCCGGATTTTTATACCTCCAGATATATTACAAGATGTGGCTAATCATTTTCCTCGAAACTGCAGCCGAGTCTTTAAGAACTAAAGAAATGTCAATTGTCCGCGATAATATTACTTCTAGTTTGATGGCTAGTAGAAGAAATCGAAAATAATCATTAAACTTGTTTGTGTGATGTATTTTGATGAATATTAGTCAACAATTTATCCATGTCCTTTTTGTCATTTAACAAAGAATTGAGATAATGTTCTAATTTAATTCTGCTAATTAGCAAACACCTTTGACAAATTCCGCTAATTGAATATGCTAGTCAAATCTGCCAACAAATTCTGCTAATTTCAATCTGCTTCTACAATCTGTTTCTGCTAATATTATCTGGGTTTCTAACTATTGTAAAATAATACTAAATAAGAATTGACTCCGAATACACCCAAATATGTTTGGCATGTATAAGTTCCACACTGATTATAAAAGAGACTTTGTAGGTCATATGAGGTAACTATCTTATTACCAATTAATTTTAAGATGAAACCCTATTTGAATCATAATATGGACTCTCTTGGTGTCAGAGTCCGTCTTATTGACTTAAAACTTATAATAGATACTGAATTCATCTAAATATGTTAATCTCATTTGAAATTTCCCACTTTACGCACTCTTATTAATGCGTCAACATCTTAATATTATTTTTCAAACAAATACACTAGCTAATTCAACTATTATTAAGGATAAGACCAATATTAAAAAGATGTACTCCCTCCGTCCCAGTGATATGTTTATACTTCTTTAATTTCCCCCTCACAAAATAAAAAAAGTGTAAAGATCCCACTGGGACAGAGGTAGTAGAACGTTTTCTAAGAATTTGAAAATTGTTCTGGTAAGATGCACGACATTTAGGTATTATATTTTTGTATAGTAGGGCTGCCTTCTTTTTCTCATTTTCAAGTCTTGGATTTCCAATACATTTTCCATATGAATGATATATATGATATTATTATTACCTTCATACAACGATATTAACGCATGACATAATAATTATAGTCATGCATGATTCATATAGCTTATTACCATAATAGAAAGAAAATTCATTAGATCATTATTCAAATACATATACAAATAATTTCGCCATAAGTTCAATCGAAATAGAGTATCCACACATATTATATGTGTTGGATACAATATTTGTACACTTTTGATAAATAGAAACACACACGGTATATAACAAGAAATCCGAAGAAAATTACGATAGCGATGTTGAGGACATGACTCTCAACATGTTAAAAATAAAAGAGCAATAACAATTGAAAGAGCTTTGCGTTTGCCATTATTCTTTTGCTCGATCTGTTGATCACATAACCTCGCAAGTACCGACTCCATTGACGATATTCATACATTCAAGTCCGCTGTCTCGGCAACATGCACAAGGAAGGCCATCAATAACACCACAAGCTTCGCCAGCATGTCCTTCGCATGGTTCATTATCATGGCAACTAGTCTGAGCACTGACGATCAAAGAATGTTGCATCACTGTAAACATGCATGTAAAATTGTTAGAACTTCTTTATTGCATGTATATATATATATATATATATGGAATCTACTATGTACGTATTATTCGGTGTTCATTTTGAAATATTCGCCCATAGTTCCACATTCTCAAACACGTTTTCAATAAAACAATAAACGTATGAAAATTATGAAACCCTATTAATAACTTTTTATGACTTCTTTCTCTTTTGGCTTCTATTGTCATTATAAGTAACAAAAAAAAAATGTAATTTTAATTAGAAAGTAAAAATGTTTTCACCCAAAAAAATGCAGATAGAAGTAGGTGTATGTGATTTTGTGACGAATAAATGTTTTTTATGATAAAGTTAAAAATAATACCTAAAGCAACAAGGAGAAACACTGTTATCATTAGCTTATTCTTGTTCTCCATTTTCCGGAATAAAAATCTCGATTTAGCAATGTTACGTTTTTATGGAAGGCTTATAATTTGATTCCTTGGTGAAATACGTGTCCATTAACATAGGCTTTTATACTTATGTTCATATTATTTAAAGCTATTTTTTTAGAAGACATTATTTGATAGTGTCTTCATCATTAACACAATTAAAGACATAATGTCATCATTAAAATGTAATTATGGACATAGTCGTTGAACTTTTTTTACTTATATTCTGATCATTTTAAGAGTTTTTTATTAAGACATTATTTAATAATGTCATTGATTTTGAACACATAATTAAGGAACTAATGTGTTTAGTAATATGTAAGTTTTAACGTAACGTCATCCTCATCAACATGTTAGATTTGCTTACCTTACCCTTGAAATTTAAAATTTATATTCGGGACCTATCCTTTTCACTCTCGTTTGGAGAATATAAAGATAATTTTGTATAGTTTTATTTTAACAATATTAAGTATTTCTATATATTTACACATATGGTAGTGAAAATTAGGCGAACATCACATATTTCGTATTAGCTAATTTTCTCTTATCTCTGCAAAAGTTACATTTTTTCTCTAACTTATTTTTTTTCAATTTTTCTAAAAAGTACTAAGTAACATACTCCATTGATGAACCCCGGATTTTTATACCTCCAGATATATTACAAGATGTGGCTAATCATTTTCCTCGAAACTGCAGCCGAGTCTTCAAGAACTAAAGAAATGTCAATTGTCCGCGATAATATTACTTCTAGTTTGATGGCTAGTAGAAGAAATCGAAATTAGTCATTAAACTTGTTTGTGTGATGTACTTTGATGAATATCAGTCAACAATTTATCCATGTCCTTTTTGTCATTTAACAAAGAATTGAGATAATGTGCTAATTTAATTCTGTTAATTAGCAAACACCTTTGACAAATTTCGCTAATTGAATATGCTAGTCAAATCTGCCAACAAATTCTGCTAATTTCAATCTGCTTCTACAATCTGTTTCTGCTAATATTATCTGGGTTTCTAACTATTGTAAAATAATACTAATTAAGAATTGACTCCGAATCCACCTAAATATGTTTGGCATGTATAAGTTCCACACTGATTATAAAAGAGATTTTGTAGGTCATATGAGGTACCTATCTTATTACCAATTAATTATAAGATGAAACCTTATTTGAATCATAATATGGACTCTCTTGGTGTCAGAGTCTGTCTTAATGACTTAAAACTTATAATAGATACTGAATTCATCTAAATATGTTAATCTCATTTGAAATTTCCCACTTTACGCACTCTTATTAATGCGTCAACATCTTAATATTATTTTTCAAACAAATACACTAGCTAATTCAACTATTATTATGGATAAGACCAATATTAAAAAAATGTACTCCCTCCGTCCCAGTGGTATGTTTATACTTCTTTAATTTTCCCCTCACAAAATAAAAAAAGTGTAAAGATCCCACTGGGACAGAGGTAGTAGAACGTTTTCTAAGAATTTGAAAATTGTACTGGTAAGATGCACGACATTTAGGTATTTTATTTTTGTATAGTAGGGCTTCCTTCTTTTTATCATTTTGAAGTCTTGGATTTACAATACATTTCACATATGAATGATATGATATTATTATTACCTTCATACAGCGATATTAACGCATGACATAATAATTATAGTCATGCATGATTCATATAGCTTATTAACACAATAGAAAGAAAATTCATTAGATCATTATTCAAATACATATACAAATAATTTCGCCATAAGTTCAATCGAAATAGAGTATCCACACATATTATATGTGTTGGATACAATATTTCTACACTTGTGAGAAATAGAAACACACACGGTATATAACAAGAAATCCGAAGAAAATTATGATAACGATGTTGAGGACATGACTCTCAACATGTTAAAAATAAAAGAGCAATAACAATTGAAAGAGCTTTGCATTTGCCATTATTCTTTTGCTCGATCTGTTGATCACATAACCTCGCTAGTACCGAATCCATTGACGATATTCATACATTCATGTCCGCTGTCTGGGCAACATGCACAAGGAAGGCCATCAATAACACCACAAGCTTCGCCAGCATGTCCTTCGCATGGTTCATTATCATGGCAACCAGTCTGAGCACTGACGATCAAAGAATATTGCATCACTGTAAACATGCATGTAAAATTGTTAGAACTTCTTTATTGCATGTATATATATATGGAATCTACTATGTATGTATTATTCGGTGTTCATTTTGAAATATTCGCCCACAGTTCCACATTCTCAAACACGTTTTCAATAAAACAATAAAAGTATGAAAATTATGAAACCCTATCAATAACTTTTTAGGACTTCTTTCTCTTTTGGCTTCTATTGTCGTTATAACTAACAAAAAAATGTAATTTTAATTAGAAAGCAAAAATCTTTTAACCCAAAAAAATGCAGATAGAAGTAGGTGTATGTGATTTTGTGACGAATAAATGTTTTTTTATGATAAAGTTAAAAATAATACCTAAAGCAACATGGAGAAACACTGTTATCATTAGCTTATTCTTGTTCTCCATTTTCCGGAATAAAAATCTCGATTTATGAATGTTACGTTTTTATGGAAGACTTATAATTTATTTCCTTGGTGAAATACTTGTCCATTAACATAGTCTTTTATACTTATGTTCAAATTATTTAAAGCTACTTTTTTAGAAGACATTATTTGATAGTGTCTTCATCATTAACACAATTAAAGACATAATGTCATCATTAATATGTAATTATGGATATAATGTCGTTGAACTTTTTATACTTATATTCTGATCATTTTAAGAGTTTTTTTATTAAGACATTATTTAATAATGTCATTGATTATGAACACATAATTAAGGAACTAATGTGTTTAGTAATATGTAAGTTTTAACGTAATGTCATCCTCATCAACATGTTAGATTTGCCTTACCCTTGAAATTTAAAATTTATATTCGGGACCTATACTGTTCACGCTCGTTTGGAGAATATAAAGCTAATTTTGTATAGTTTTATTTTGACAATATTGAGTATTTCTATATATTTACACATATGGTAGTGAAAATTAGGTGAACATCAAATATTTCGTATTAGCTAATTTTCTCTTATCTCTGCAAAAGTTACATTTTTGCTCTAACTTATTTTTTTCAATTTTTCTAAAAAGTACTAAGTAACATACTCCATTGATGAACCCCGGATTTTTATACCTCCAGATATATTACAAGATGTGGCTAATCATTTTCCTCGAAACTGCAGCCGAGTCTTCAAGAACTAAAGAAATGTCAATTGTCCGCGATAATATTACTTCTAGTTTGATGGCTAGTAGAAGAAATCGAAAATAATCATTAAACTTGTTTGTGTGATGTATTTTGATGAATATTAGTCAACAATTTATCCATGTCCTTTTTGTCATTTAACAAAGAATTGAGATAATGTTCTAATTTAATTCTGCTAATTAGCAAACACCTTTGACAAATTCCGCTAATTGAATATGCTAGTCAAATCTGCCAACAAATTCTGCTAATTTCAATCTGCTTCTACAATCTGTTTCTGCTAATATTATCTGGGTTTCTAACTATTGTAAAATAATACTAAATAAGAATTGACTCCGAATACACCCAAATATGTTTGGCATGTATAAGTTCCACACTGATTATAAAAGAGACTTTGTAGGTCATATGAGGTAACTATCTTATTACCAATTAATTTTAAGATGAAACCCTATTTGAATCATAATATGGACTCTCTTGGTGTCAGAGTCCGTCTTATTGACTTAAAACTTATAATAGATACTGAATTCATCTAAATATGTTAATCTCATTTGAAATTTCCCACTTTACGCACTCTTATTAATGCGTCAACATCTTAATATTATTTTTCAAACAAATACACTAGCTAATTCAACTATTATTAAGGATAAGACCAATATTAAAAAGATGTACTCCCTCCGTCCCAGTGATATGTTTATACTTCTTTAATTTCCCCCTCACAAAATAAAAAAAGTGTAAAGATCCCACTGGGACAGAGGTAGTAGAACGTTTTCTAAGAATTTGAAAATTGTTCTGGTAAGATGCACGACATTTAGGTATTATATTTTTGTATAGTAGGGCTGCCTTCTTTTTCTCATTTTCAAGTCTTGGATTTCCAATACATTTTCCATATGAATGATATATATGATATTATTATTACCTTCATACAACGATATTAACGCATGACATAATAATTATAGTCATGCATGATTCATATAGCTTATTACCATAATAGAAAGAAAATTCATTAGATCATTATTCAAATACATATACAAATAATTTCGCCATAAGTTCAATCGAAATAGAGTATCCACACATATTATATGTGTTGGATACAATATTTGTACACTTTTGATAAATAGAAACACACACGGTATATAACAAGAAATCCGAAGAAAATTACGATAGCGATGTTGAGGTCATGACTCTCAACATGTTAAAAATAAAAGAGCAATAACAATTGAAAGAGCTTTGCGTTTGCCATTATTCTTTTGCTCGATCTGTTGATCACATAACCTCGCAAGTACCGACTCCATTGACGATATTCATACATTCAAGTCCGCTGTCTCGGCAACATGCACAAGGAAGGCCATCAATAACACCACAAGCTTCGCCAGCATGTCCTTCGCATGGTTCATTATCATGGCAACTAGTCTGAGCACTGACGATCAAAGAATGTTGCATCACTGTAAACATGCATGTAAAATTGTTAGAACTTCTTTATTGCATGTATATATATATATATGGAATCTACTATGTACGTATTATTCGGTGTTCATTTTGAAATATTCGCCCATAGTTCCACATTCTCAAAACACGTTTTCAATAAAACAATAAACGTATGAAAATTATGAAACCCTATTAATAACTTTTTATGACTTCTTTCTCTTTTGGCTTCTATTGTCATTATAAGTAACAAAAAAAAATGTAATTTTAATTAGAAAGTAAAAATGTTTTCACCCAAAAAAATGCAGATAGAAGTAGGTGTATGTGATTTTGTGACGAATAAATGTTTTTTATGATAAAGTTAAAAATAATACCTAAAGCAACAAGGAGAAACACTGTTATCATTAGCTTATTCTTGTTCTCCATTTTCCGGAATAAAAATCTCGATTTAGCAATGTTACGTTTTTATGGAAGGCTTATAATTTATTTCCTTGGTGAAATACGTGTCCATTAACATAGGCTTTTATACTTATGTTCATATTATTTAAAGCTATTTTTTTAGAAGACATTATTTGATAGTGTCTTCATCATTAACACAATTAAAGACATAATGTCATCATTAAAATGTAATTATGGACATAGTCGTTGAACTTTTTTTACTTATATTCTGATCATTTTAAGAGTTTTTTTATTAAGACATTATTTAATAATGTCATTGATTTTGAACACATAATTAAGGAACTAATGTGTTTAGTAATATGTAAGTTTTAACGTAACGTCATCCTCATCAACATGTTAGATTTGCTTACCTTACCCTTGAAATTTAAAATTTATATTCGGGACCTATCCTTTTCACTCTCGTTGGGAGAATATAAAGATAATTTTGTATAGTTTTATTTTAACAATATTAAGTATTTCTATATATTTACACATATGGTAGTGAAAATTAGGCGAACATCACATATTTCGTATTAGCTAATTTTCTCTTATCTCTGCAAAAGTTACATTTTTTCTCTAACTTATTTTTTTTCAATTTTTCTAAAAAGTACTAAGTAACATACTCCATTGATGAACCCCGGATTTTTATACCTCCAGATATATTACAAGATGTGGCTAATCATTTTCCTCGAAACTGCAGCCGAGTCTTCAAGAACTAAAGAAATGTCAATTGTCCGCGATAATATTACTTCTAGTTTGATGGCTAGTAGAAGAAATCGAAATTAGTCATTAAACTTGTTTGTGTGATGTACTTTGATGAATATCAGTCAACAATTTATCCATGTCCTTTTTGTCATTTAACAAAGAATTGAGATAATGTGCTAATTTAATTCTGTTAATTAGCAAACACCTTTGACAAATTTCGCTAATTGAATATGCTAGTCAAATCTGCCAACAAATTCTGCTAATTTCAATCTGCTTCTACAATCTGTTTCTGCTAATATTATCTGGGTTTCTAACTATTGTAAAATAATACTAATTAAGAATTGACTCCGAATCCACCTAAATATGTTTGGCATGTATAAGTTCCACACTGATTATAAAAGAGATTTTGTAGGTCATATGAGGTACCTATCTTATTACCAATTAATTATAAGATGAAACCTTATTTGAATCATAATATGGACTCTCTTGGTGTCAGAGTCTGTCTTAATGACTTAAAACTTATAATAGATACTGAATTCATCTAAATATGTTAATCTCAATTGAAATTTCCCACTTTACGCACTCTTATTAATGCGTCAACATCTTAATATTATTTTTCAAACAAATACACTAGCTAATTCAACTATTATTATGGATAAGACCAATATTAAAAAAATGTACTCCTTCCGTCCCAGTGGTATGTTTATACTTCTTTAATTTTCCCCTCACAAAATAAAAAAAGTGTAAAGATCCCACTGGGACAGAGGTAGTAGAACGTTTTCCAAGAATTTGAAAATTGTACTGGTAAGATGCACGACATTTAGGTATTTTATTTTTGTATAGTAGGGCTTCCTTCTTTTTATCATTTTGAAGTCTTGGATTTACAATACATTTCACATATGAATGATATGATATTATTATTACCTTCATACAGCGATATTAACGCATGACATAATAATTATAGTCATGCATGATTCATATAGCTTATTAACACAATAGAAAGAAAATTCATTAGATCATTATTCAAATACATATACAAATAATTTCGCCATAAGTTCAATCGAAATAGAGTATCCACACATATTATATGTGTTGGATACAATATTTCTACACTTGTGAGAAATAGAAACACACACGGTATATAACAAGAAATCCGAAGAAAATTACGATAACGATGTTGAGGACATGACTCCCAACATGTTAAAAATAAAAGAGCAATAACAATTGAAAGAGCTTTGCGTTTGCCATTATTCTTTTGCTCGATCTGTTGATCACATAACCTCGCAAGTACCGACTCCATTGACGATATTCATACATTCAAGTCCGCTGTCTCGGCAACATGCACAAGGAAGGCCATCAATAACACCACAAGCTTCGCCAGCATGTCCTTCGCATGGTTCATTATCATGGCAACTAGTCTGAGCACTGACGATCAAAGAATGTTGCATCACTGTAAACATGCATGTAAAATTGTTAGAACTTCTTTATTGCATGTATATATATATATATGGAATCTACTATGTACGTATTATTCGGTGTTCATTTTGAAATATTCGCCCATAGTTCCACATTCTCAAAACACGTTTTCAATAAAACAATAAACGTATGAAAATTATGAAACCCTATTAATAACTTTTTATGACTTCTTTCTCTTTTGGCTTCTATTGTCATTATAAGTAACAAAAAAAAATGTAATTTTAATTAGAAAGTAAAAATGTTTTCACCCAAAAAAATGCAGATAGAAGTAGGTGTATGTGATTTTGTGACGAATAAATGTTTTTTATGATAAAGTTAAAAATAATACCTAAAGCAACAAGGAGAAACACTGTTATCATTAGCTTATTCTTGTTCTCCATTTTCCGGAATAAAAATCTCGATTTAGCAATGTTACGTTTTTATGGAAGGCTTATAATTTATTTCCTTGGTGAAATACGTGTCCATTAACATAGGCTTTTATACTTATGTTCATATTATTTAAAGCTATTTTTTTAGAAGACATTATTTGATAGTGTCTTCATCATTAACACAATTAAAGACATAATGTCATCATTAAAATGTAATTATGGACATAGTCGTTGAACTTTTTTTACTTATATTCTGATCATTTTAAGAGTTTTTTTATTAAGACATTATTTAATAATGTCATTGATTTTGAACACATAATTAAGGAACTAATGTGTTTAGTAATATGTAAGTTTTAACGTAACGTCATCCTCATCAACATGTTAGATTTGCTTACCTTACCCTTGAAATTTAAAATTTATATTCGGGACCTATCCTTTTCACTCTCGTTTGGAGAATATAAAGATAATTTTGTATAGTTTTATTTTAACAATATTAAGTATTTCTATATATTTACACATATGGTAGTGAAAATTAGGCGAACATCACATATTTCGTATTAGCTAATTTTCTCTTATCTCTGCAAAAGTTACATTTTTTCTCTAACTTATTTTTTTTCAATTTTTCTAAAAAGTACTAAGTAACATACTCCATTGATGAACCCCGGATTTTTATACCTCCAGATATATTACAAGATGTGGCTAATCATTTTCCTCGAAACTGCAGCCGAGTCTTCAAGAACTAAAGAAATGTCAATTGTCCGCGATAATATTACTTCTAGTTTGATGGCTAGTAGAAGAAATCGAAATTAGTCATTAAACTTGTTTGTGTGATGTACTTTGATGAATATCAGTCAACAATTTATCCATGTCCTTTTTGTCATTTAACAAAGAATTGAGATAATGTGCTAATTTAATTCTGTTAATTAGCAAACACCTTTGACAAATTTCGCTAATTGAATATGCTAGTCAAATCTGCCAACAAATTCTGCTAATTTCAATCTGCTTCTACAATCTGTTTCTGCTAATATTATCTGGGTTTCTAACTATTGTAAAATAATACTAATTAAGAATTGACTCCGAATCCACCTAAATATGTTTGGCATGTATAAGTTCCACACTGATTATAAAAGAGATTTTGTAGGTCATATGAGGTACCTATCTTATTACCAATTAATTATAAGATGAAACCTTATTTGAATCATAATATGGACTCTCTTGGTGTCAGAGTCTGTCTTAATGACTTAAAACTTATAATAGATACTGAATTCATCTAAATATGTTAATCTCAATTGAAATTTCCCACTTTACGCACTCTTATTAATGCGTCAACATCTTAATATTATTTTTCAAACAAATACACTAGCTAATTCAACTATTATTATGGATAAGACCAATATTAAAAAAATGTACTCCTTCCGTCCCAGTGGTATGTTTATACTTCTTTAATTTTCCCCTCACAAAATAAAAAAAGTGTAAAGATCCCACTGGGACAGAGGTAGTAGAACGTTTTCCAAGAATTTGAAAATTGTACTGGTAAGATGCACGACATTTAGGTATTTTATTTTTGTATAGTAGGGCTTCCTTCTTTTTATCATTTTGAAGTCTTGGATTTACAATACATTTCACATATGAATGATATGATATTATTATTACCTTCATACAGCGATATTAACGCATGACATAATAATTATAGTCATGCATGATTCATATAGCTTATTAACACAATAGAAAGAAAATTCATTAGATCATTATTCAAATACATATACAAATAATTTCGCCATAAGTTCAATCGAAATAGAGTATCCACACATATTATATGTGTTGGATACAATATTTCTACACTTGTGAGAAATAGAAACACACACGGTATATAACAAGAAATCCGAAGAAAATTACGATAACGATGTTGAGGACATGACTCCCAACATGTTAAAAATAAAAGAGCAATAACAATTGAAAGAGCTTTGCGTTTGCCATTATTCTTTTGCTCGATCTGTTGATCACATAACCTCGCTAGTACCGAATCCATTGACGATATTCATACATTCATGTCCGCTGTCTGGGCAACATGCACAAGGAAGGCCATCAATAACACCACAAGCTTCGCCAGCATGTCCTTCGCATGGTTCATTATCATGGCAACCAGTCTGAGCACTGACGATCAAAGAATATTGCATCACTGTAAACATGCATGTAAAATTGTTAGAACTTCTTTATTGCATGTATATATATATGGAATCTACTATGTATGTATTATTCGGTGTTCATTTTGAAATATTCGCCCACAGTTCCACATTCTCAAACACGTTTTCAATAAAACAATAAAAGTATGAAAATTATGAAACCCTATCAATAACTTTTTAGGACTTCTTTCTCTTTTGGCTTCTATTGTCGTTATAACTAACAAAAAAATGTAATTTTAATTAGAAAGCAAAAATCTTTTAACCCAAAAAAATGCAGATAGAAGTAGGTGTATGTGATTTTGTGACGAATAAATGTTTTTTTATGATAAAGTTAAAAATAATACCTAAAGCAACATGGAGAAACACTGTTATCATTAGCTTATTCTTGTTCTCCATTTTCCGGAATAAAAATCTCGATTTATGAATGTTACGTTTTTATGGAAGACTTATAATTTATTTCCTTGGTGAAATACTTGTCCATTAACATAGGCTTTTATACTTATGTTCAAATTATTTAAAGCTACTTTTTTAGAAGACATTATTTGATAGTGTCTTCATCATTAACACAATTAAAGACATAATGTCATCATTAATATGTAATTATGGATATAATGTCGTTGAACTTTTTATACTTATATTCTGATCATTTTAAGAGTTTTTTTATTAAGACATTATTTAATAATGTCATTGATTATGAACACATAATTAAGGAACTAATGTGTTTAGTAATATGTAAGTTTTAACGTAATGTCATCCTCATCAACATGTTAGATTTGCCTTACCCTTGAAATTTAAAATTTATGTTCGGGACCTATACTTTTCACGCTCGTTTGGAGAATATAAAGATAATTTTGTATAGTTTTATTTTAACAATATTAAGTATTTCTATATATTTACACATATGGTAGTGAAAATTAGGTGAACATCAAATATTTCGTATTGGCTAATTTTCTCTTATCTCTGCAAAAGGTACATTTTTTCTCTAACTTATTTTTTTCAATTTTTCTAAAAAGTACTAAGTAACATACTCCATTGATGAACCCCGGATTTTTATACCTCCAGATATATTACAAGATGTGGCTAATCATTTTCCTCGAAACTGCAGCCGAGTCTTCAAGAACTAAAGAAATGTCAATTGTCCGCGATAATATTACTTCTAGTTTGATGGCTAGTAGAAGAAATCGAAATTAGTCATTAAACTTGTTTGTGTGATGTACGTTGATGAATATTAGTCAACAATTTATCCATGTCCTTTTTGTCATTTAACAAAGAATTGAGATAATGTGCTATTTTAATTCTGCTAATTAGCAAACACCTTTGACAAAAATCGCTAATTGAATATTATAGTCAAATCTGCCAACAAATTCTGCTAATTTCAATCTGCTTCTACAATCTGTTTCTGCTAGCATTATCTGGGTTTCTAACTATTGTAAAATAATACTAATTAAGAATTGACTCTGAATCCACCCAAATATGTTTGGCATGTATAAGTTCCACACTGATTATAAAAGAGATTTTGTGGGTCATATGAGGTACCTATCTTATTACCAATTAATTATAAGATGAAACCCTATTTGAATCATAATATGGACTCTCTTGGTGTCAGAGTCCATCTTAATGACTTAAAACTTATAATAGATACTGAATTCATCTAAATATGTTAATCTCATTTGAAATTTCCCACTTTAGGCACCCTTATTAATGCGTCAACATCTTAATATTATTTTTCAAACTAATACACAAGCTAATTCAACTATTATTAAGGATAAGACCAATATTAAAAAAATGTACTCCCTCCATCCCAGTGATATGTTTATACTTCTTTAATTTCCCCCTCACAAAATAAAAAGAGTGTAAAGATCCCACTGGGACAGAGGTAGTAGAACGTTTTCTAAGAATTTGAAAATTGTTCTGGTAAGATGCACGACATTTAGGTATTTTATTTTTGTATAGTAGGGCTTCCTTCTTTTTCTCATTTTGAAGTCTTGGATTTACAATACATTTCACATATGAATGATATGATATTATTATTACCTTCATACAACGATATTAACGCATGACATAATAATTATGGTCATGCATGATTCATATAGCTTATTAACACAATAGAAAGAAAATTCATTAGATCATTATTCAAATACATATAGAAATAATTTCGTGATAAGTTCAATCGAAATAGAGTATCCACACATATTATATGTGTTGGATACAATATTTGTACACTTTTGAGAAATAGAAACACACACGGTATATAACAAGAAATCCGAAGAAAATTACGATAGCGATGTTGAGGACATGACTCTCAACATGTTAAAACTAAAAGAGCAATAACAATTGAAAGAGCTTTGAGTTTGCCATTATTCTTTTGCTCGATCTGTTGATCACATAACCTCGCAAGTACCGACTCCATTGACGATATTCATACATTCAAGTCCGCTGTCTGGGCAACATGCACAAGGAAGGCCATCAATAACACCACAAGCTTCGCCAGCATGTCCTTCGCATGGTTCATTATCATGGCAACCAGTCTGAGCACTAACGATCAAAGAATGTTGCATCACTGTAAACATGCATGTAAAATTGTTAGAACTTCTTTATTGCATGTATATATATATGGAATCTACTATGTACGTATTATTCGGTGTTCATTTTGAAATATTCGCCCATAATTCCACATTCTCAAACACGTTTTCAATAAAACAATGAACGTATGAAAATTATGAAACCCTATCAATAACTTTTTATGACTTCTTTCTCTTTTGGCTTCTATTGTCATTATAAGTAACAAAAAAATGTAATTTTAATTACAAAGCAAAAATGTTTTCACCCAAAAAAATGCAGATAGAAGTAGGTGTATGTGATTTTGTGACGAATAAATGTTTTTTTATGATAAAGTTAAAAATAATACCTAAAGCAACAAGGAGAAACACTGTTATCATTAGCTTATTCTTGTTCTCCATTTTCCGGAATAAAAATCTCGATTTATGAATGTTATGTTTTTATGGAAGACTTAAAATTTATTTCCTTGGTGAAATACTTGTCCATTAACATAGGCTTTTATACTTATGTTCAAATTATTTAAAGCTACTTTTTTAGAAGACATTATTTGATAGTGTCTTCATCATTAACACAATTAAAGACATAATGTCATCATTAATATGTAATTATGGACATAATGTCGTTGAACTTTTTATACTTATATTCTGATCATTTTAAGAGTTTTTTTATTAAGACATTATTTAATAATGTCATTGATTATGAACACATAATTAAGGAACTAATGTGTATAGTAATATGTAAGTTTTTAACGTAATGTCATCCTCATCAACATGTTAGATTTGCCTTACCCTTGAAATTTAAAATTTATGTTCGGGACCTATACTTTTCACGCTCGTTTGGAGAATATAAAGATAATTTTGTATAGTTTTATTTTAACAATATTAAGTATTTCTATATATTTACACATATGGTAGTGAAAATTAGGTGAACATCAAATATTTCGTATTGGCTAATTTTCTCTTATCTCTGCAAAAGGTACATTTTTTCTCTAACTTATTTTTTTCAATTTTTCTAAAAAGTACTAAGTAACATACTCCATTGATGAACCCCTGATTTTTATACCTCCAGATATATTACAAGATGTGGCTAATCATTTTCCTCGAAACTGCAGCCGAGTCTTCAAGAACTAAAGAAATGTCAATTGTCCGCGATAATATTACTTCTAGTTTGATGGCTAGTAGAAGAAATCGAAATTAGTCATTAAACTTGTTTGTGTGATGTACGTTGATGAATATTAGTCAACAATTTATCCATGTCCTTTTTGTCATTTAACAAAAAATTGAGATAATGTGCTATTTTAATTCTGCTAATTAGCAAACACCTTTGACAAATTCCGCTAATTGAATATTATAGTCAAATCTGCCAACAAATTCTGCTAATTTCAATCTGCTTCTACAATCTGTTTCTGCTAGCATTATCTGGGTTTCTAACTATTGTAAAATAATACTAATTAAGAATTGACTCCGAATCCACCCAAATATGTTTGGCATGTATAAGTTCCACACTGATTATAAAAGAGATTTTGTGGGTCATATGAGGTACCTATCTTATTACCAATTAATTATAAGATGAAACCCTATTTGAATCATAATATGGACTCTCTTGGTGTCAGAGTCCGTCTTAATGACTTAAAACTTATAATAGATACTGAATTCATCTAAATATGTTAATCTCATTTGAAATTTCCCACTTTAGGCACCCTTATTAATGCGTCAACATCTTAATATTATTTTTCAAACTAATACACAAGCTAATTCAACTATTATTAAGGATAAGACCAATATTAAAAAAATGTACTCCCTCCATCCCAGTGATATGTTTATACTTCTTTAATTTCCCCCTCACAAAATAAAAAGAGTGTAAAGATCCCATTGGGACAGAGGTAGTAGAACGTTTTCTAAGAATTTGAAAATTGTTCTGGTAAGATGCACGACATTTAGGTATTTTATTTTTGTATAGTAGGGCTTCCTTCTTTTTCTCATTTTGAAGTCTTGGATTTACATTACATTTCACATATGAATTGTAACATCCCGTATTTTCGTAAAATCTAATTTAAGCGTTTTAAATTATTTTATGTAATAAAATAATATTTTAATAATTTAATTCGGAAGATTTTAATTCAATAAGTAAGATCCGTCTTAAGAACCTCAAGTCCTTAAGAAGAATACAAACTTGGCATCATTTAAATATCCGACTTAAATATCCGTTCTAATAATCCGACCCGTTCTTTTAATACGGAAAGGACACCTCACATGTACCCTACTTAAATAAAGTGTCGACATTCATCTTTCTCAACATTTCATTTTACAGTAACACAAAACCTCATAAACCTCCATTTTATTCCTCCTTCTTTTGAGAAATTCTTCATCATCTGTTCATCGATTTGAGGTAACAACATCATTTTCGGAATCCTCATTCGATTTCCAAGCCATCTATCACTTTAGTTTTCCATTTCTTTCACTTCGAAAAATCTGTCCATTTTGGTAATGAATTGTTTCCGTCCTAAATTCCGTTTTCTTTGTTTGTAGGAGTGGGCTTAGACGATCCAGACATCGATAGCTACTTGGTTGAGGAGGATCTTTAGCCGGAAAAGCTTGAGAGGTGACGATAATGAGATAACTCGGCCTTTATGTGTATATTAGCACTTTTGTTGTGATTCTTGTGTTAGTTTCTGTTTTGGTTGATGTTTATTGTTCAAAGGACATAGTAACATATTTAGGATGTTTAATATGTGAAGAATTCATGTTCTAAGATGTGGTAATGTGTTCTTAAGTTCATTTTCAGTTTTTCATAAATTGCGACGGATACTTGTTAAATTCGTTTGAGGATTGTTATGGGACTTGTTTGCTGCTAGATAGGATGTAATTGATGATTGGTAATGTTGGGTAAATATCATGTGTAGCAATTTTGAAGTTTGTAGGTCGATTTATGAAGTTTTCGACATGTTGCGATTTTGCGAAATTCTGATCAGGCTGTCTGAGCCGGTCGACCGACCGGCCGCCGGTCGACCGGCTGGGAGACCATTTGCGTGTTTTCGTAACTTTCGAGGAAAATGGCCTTTGACTGCCAGCCGGCCGACCGGCTGCCTGCCGACCGGCTGATAGTCATTTTGTGTTGGGTATGTTTTGCGAGAACATAGGTAGGATGGGAGCCCAGCCGGCAGACCGGCCGCCTGCCAGCCGGCTGGGAGTGCGTGTGGGGATGGTTTTGAGTTTTGCGAAGGCTAGGTTGGATTCCCAGCCGGCCGACCGGCTGCCTGCCGACCGGCTGGGGGTCCTTTGTATTGATTCCTGTTTTCAAAAGAAGCGTAGGTTGAGGGATCACCAGCCGGCCGACCGGCTGCCTGCCGAACGGCTGGGGATCCCTGAAGGCGTTTTGTGTTGTTTTCGCGTGTAACTTTCAAACGGTTAATCGGTTTTATTTGAAACTCGTTTTGGTTACCCGTGACATATATTTGAGGTCCCCGGTGTACGGGCAACACTATATTGGGTTCGGGAATGGAGTGAGGATAGAGACCCCCCGGGCGGGTAACCAAAAGGGAAACCGGCTCTCCCTCGTCTTAGTTCCCGGGATCAATTAAGTGTTGATTAGAAGTTTAAGAAGTTAGAACTATAGGTTAGTTTCTACCTTTGCATGTTAGTGGTTACAATGATTGTCGCGTGGTGGGATATGTGTTAAGCTCACCTCTGGACCCACTACGTGTTTATATGTCGCGTGACGGGATATGTGTTAAGCTCACCTCTGGACCCGTTACGTGTTTTGCTTGGGCGTGTCAGGATATGTGTTAAGCTCACCTCTGGACCTGACACGTGATCGGTTGTCGTACACGGGATATGTGTTAAGCTCACCTCTGGACCCGTTGTGCGGCGACTGCGTATTGGGATATGTGTTAAGTTCACCTCTGGACCCAATACATGTTTGTAGCATTGGGATATGTGTTAAGCTCACCTCTGGACCCTTTGCTTCTGGATGATTAGGGATATGTGTTAAGTTCACCTCTGGACCCTTTTCATGATTTTAAGTTTAGGGATATGTGTTAAGTTCACCTCTGGACCCTTTACTTGAATTGTATGTTGGGATATGTGTTAAGTTCACCTCTGGACCCGACATAGTGTAGTAATGGGATATGTGTTAAGTTCACCTCTGGACCCGACGTAGTGTAGTAATGGGATATGTGTTAAGTTCACCTCTGGACCCGTTGCTAGTGTTATGGATGTTTTATCTACTTGCCTTGATGATGGTACAGTGTCATATATGCATGATGAGTTATTGATGTTTATTTGAGTTTTGGTTTAATCATCCAAGGCATTGGATGACTCTTAGTTCGGTTTCATAAATAGTTGGATTGAAAGACCCCCCGACTGGGTAACCAGTAGGGAAACCGGCTCTCCTTCCTAATTGTTTATGAAGTTGGTTGAGAGAAGTGCATTGTAATCGCATGATAGTAAGAGATCAGATGATTAGATGTTTATGTTTCACATATTGTTATATGTTGGAGTATTCTGTATTGTTTTATGTGTTTCGTGTTGGCACAAAAGGTGGCTAGGAGAACTCTAGTCACTCCCCACTGACTGTGGCGTACATGTTTTCATGTATGTAGGTACATGCTGGTTGGAGATGGGATCACATGAGGGCTAGCGAGTGATGATCCATCATCATATGACTTATACCCTATCGTTAGCTAGACTGTTAGACTTTTGATACTTTGTTTTGGTGCCTGTAGGGATGTTCCATCCCAGGCTTGTATTTATGTTTTGGATTGATACTTAGAACTGTTACTTATCTATTTTTGTTTATATCAGTTCTGTTTCCAGTTTTCAGTTTAAGACTTCTCGCATGTTGTTTCTTTAAAAAGTTTTAAATTCCGCTGCATTTTTAGTACTTTTGTATGTTTATATTTCCGCTTTCGCGAGGGGTTTTACAGTTGGTATCAGAGCATTATTGCTCCCGACGCACTCATGTGACCCCAACCTTAACTTGACCAAATAAACAAATAATGAATGAGAGATGGGTAGATCTAAGGACTTATTTTGTAGTCTATTTGTGATTGCTAATTGCTAAGCTAATACTTGTTTTCTCTTTTGAAGGATGGTGAGACCTAGGGCTGCTGATAACATTGTGCTACAAGCAATTCAGCATTTGCTTGAGACTCAGAGACAGCAAGCAGAGAATGTTCCACCTCCTCCACCGCCAGGCAACGAGGCTAATCGTCCTGGTAGTTTCTCATGGATAGCTTCGCAAATGTCCCGTAGCCACGTGAAGACATATGGTGGCGAGGTTGATCTGGTAGCTCTTACCGAGTGGTTCAGGGAGATGGAGATGAGCTTTGCTAAGTATTCGGTGGGTAGAGAGGATAGAGTGCGGTTAGCCACTCACTTTCTTACCCTTGAGGCCGATAGGTGGTGAGCGTTGACAGGACCTACTTTCACTCTTGATCCATTGTTCGATTGGGATGCTTTTAAGGATAAGCTCGAGACGAGGTTCTGTCCTAAAGAGCCCAGATCACAGCGACTCAAAGAATTCATGGATTTAAAGCAAGTCAAGATGTCAGTTCAGGAGTTCACAGACCGTTTCAATCAACTTGCTCACTTCGCATCGAGATTTGTCAGAGATGAGGCTGAGAGAGTCTACTTTTACCGTGGCAAGCTAGGACCGCACATCGAGAGTATGGTTCGCCGAGATTCGACTTCTTTTGTGGAGGTGTATGATGATGCTATTTGGGCCGAGAGTTCTATTCGTGCCATAGATGCTGAGACCCGTGCTGCTACTTCTAGTGTGACTCCTCACCAGAGATCAGTGTACCAGGGGAAGAGACCATTTGTTCCTTCTACTTCTTCGTCTTCTTCTCAGAAGAAGCGTTTTGAGAGGTTTTCTGCTCCGGTTGCTAAGACCATTGTTCACACCGACACAGCTGCTAGTGTTTGCCACCGTTGTGGTAAACCATCTCATCCGGGTTTTGACTGTTTCAAGAATGCCTATAAGTGTTTCACTTGCAATGGATTTAGGCATCGATCGTATGAGTGTCCTCAGAGGAACACCGCACTTGGCAAGGCTGCCACTGCTGCTGCAGCGACTAAGGGAGGAAAGCCAAAAGGGAAAATTTTTGTGATGACTAGGGCTGAGGCAGAGGCTCATCCAGACATTGTTGCCGGTATCTTTTCTGTTCTTGGCGCTGAGTGCCTTATTTTGTTCGATACTGGAGCTTCTTTATCATTTATATCGACACAGTTCGCCGACCGTCTAGCTCTTGAGTCTTCATTGGTTGAGGAGACTTCTATTTCCTTACCTTCTGGAGACGTGTTTTCTTGCTCTTCGTCCCATAGGGATGTTCCTATTATTATTGGTCAAGCCACATTTCCAGCGGACTTACTGAGATTTCCTCTCGAGGAGTTTGACATTATCCTCGGTATGGATTGGTTATCGCGATACCATGCTCGCTTCGAGTGTCGCGACCAGAAAATCTGCTTGAGGAGTTCTTCAGGAGTTCGTGTTTCCTATAGGGGAACTCGCCCTAAAAAGGGTGTCCGAGTGATTTCTTCATGAAAGCTTCTCATCTTCTTAGGAAGGGTTGCCAAGCCTTCCTGTGTGTTGTTACAGCTGCTAAACCATCGCTACCGAAGCTTGAAGATGTAGCCATTGTTCGTGAGTATCCAGATGTTTTTCCAGATGACTTGCCAGGGATACCGCCAGAGAGATATGTGGAGTTTACTATTGAGCTTGTTCCAGGTACCGGACCGATTTCCAAAGCTCCTTACCGTATGGCTCCGCCAGAGTTGAAAGAGTTGAAGCAGCAATTGGAAGAGATGATCGAGAAAGGTTTCATTAGACCGAGTGCTTCTCCGTGGGGTGCTCCAGTTTTGTTCGTTAAGAAGAAAGATGGTTCCATGAGACTTTGCATTGACTATAGAGAGCTGAACCGAGTGACCGTGAAGAACAGATATCCTTTGCCTAGGATAGATGACTTGTTTGATCAGTTGAGAGGTGCTTCTCGGTTTTCTAAGATTGATCTTCGATCGGGTTATCATCAGATTCCAGTGAGAGAGGCTGATATTGCGAAGATTGCTTTTCGTACCAGATATGGGCATTTTGAGTTCGTGGTTATGCCATTTGGGTTGACTAATGCACCTGCTATTTTCATGGATCAGATGAACCGTACCTTCAGTGAGTATCTTGACACTTGTGTTGTGGTGTTTATCGATGACATTCTCATTTATTCGAAGACCGATGAGGAACATGCTGAGCATCTTCGATTGATTCTCGGGATATTGCGTCGACAGAAGTGGTTCGCGAAGTTCTCTAAGTGTGAGTTTTGGCTTTCTAAGGTTGCATTTCTTGGACATGTGATATCTAGTGAGGGAGTTATGGTTGATCCCGCGAAGATTGAGGCCGTAGTTGATTAGGAGAGTCCCAAAGATGTTGGGGAGATCCGTAGTTTCCTTGGATTGGCTGGTTATTATCGTAGATTAGTTGAGGATTTCTCTAGATTAGCCCGCCCGATGACTCAGTTATTGAAGAAGGAAGCTAAGTTTGTTTGGACCGACAAGTGTGAGAGTTCTTTTCAGGAGTTGAAGACCAGATTGACCTCCGCCCCCGTGTTAGCTTTGCCAGAGATCGGAGTTGACTTTGATGTGTATTGTGATGCTTCGATGTTAGGGCTTGGATGCGTACTGATGCAGAGTGGTAAGGTGATAGGATATTCATCTAGACAGTTGAGAGTTCATGAGGTGAACTATCCGACACATGACCTGGAGTTGGCCGCAGTCGTTCATGCTTTGAAGATGTGGCGTCATTACCTGATTGGATCCCATTGCCGTATTTTCACAAATCACAAGAGTCTTAAGTACATTTTCACCCAGAAAGATCTTAACATGAGACAGAGACGTTGGCTAGAGTTGGTGAAAGATTACGACATCGAGTTGTTATATCATGAGGGAAAAGCCAACGTGGTTGTAGATGCGCTTAGCCGCAAGACTTCTCACTCGTTGGGTGCCATGAGAGTATTGCCCGATGAGTTGTGTTCCGAGTTCCGAAAGCTGAGGTTAGAGATGGTGAGTAGTGGTTTTGATTGGTTAGCTGCTATGACCGCCGAGCCATCTTTATATAGGGAGATTCGCCAGAGTTTACCTTCAGATGCCGATTTCAAGAAGTTCGAGGCTAAGATTTCGAGTGGTGTTGCACCTGACTTGGTGATTGATGCTGATGGTTTCCTTAGGTTCCGTGGTAGGATGTATGTTCCTGATGTGCCAGATTTGAGGAAGAGGGTTCTTGATGAAGCTCACTTGTCACCGTATTCCGTTCATCCAGGAGGAGAGAAGATGCACAAGGATTTGAGGCTTATGTTTTGGTGGCCTGGTATGAAGAAGGAGATCTTGGACTACGTTAGTAGATGCTTGACTTGTCAACAAGTCAAGATAGAGCATAAGAGGCCTGGTGGTTTGCTACAGCCGCTTCCCGTTCCTCAGTGGAAGTGGGAGTGCATATCTATGGATTTTGTGACGGCTTTGCCTAAGACTGTGGGAGGCAAAGATGCGATTTGGGTTATTGTTGATCGTCTAACTAAGTGTGCCAGATTCGTGCCGATCAGAGAGACGTGGGACATGGATCGTTTAGCTAGGGCTTATATTGCTGAGGTAGTACGCTATCATGGTGTGCCGAGAGAGATCGTTTCAGATAGTGATCCTCGATTTTGTTCTAGGTTCTGGAAAGCCTTGCAGGAGGCTATGGGTAGCCGTTTGTTGATGAGTACCGCTTTTCATGCCGCGACCGATGGGCAATCCGAGAGGACCATTCAGACACTAGAGGATTTGCTCCGCTCTTGTGCCCTCGATTTTCAGAGTTCTTGGGAGCAGTGTTTGCTGTTGGTAGAGTTTTCTTACAACAACAGTTATCATGCTTCCATTGGTATGGCTCCGTACGAGGCTCTTTATGGTAGGAGGTGCCGTAGTCCGATTTGTTGGGATCAGGCTAGTGACGTTCGTGACCTTGGACCTGACCAGCTAGCTGAGACCATTGACCGTGTACAGCTCATTAGGAATAGGATGAAGGCCGCTCAGGACCGGCCGAAGTCCTATGCTGATGTCCGTCGTAGACCCTTAGAGTTCGAGGAGGGTGACAGTGTCTTTTTGAGGGTGTCCCCGATGAAGGGCGTCAAAAGGTTTGGCGTTAAGGGTAAGCTGAGCCCTAAGTTCATTGGACCTTTTGTGATCGCGAAGAAGATTGGCGCCGTAGCTTATCGTTTGGACTTGCCTCCTAGTTTGGGCAAGGTTCATAACGTCTTTCACGTTTCCCAGCTCCGCAGACATATTAGTGACCCGAGTCATGTTCTGCCTAGAGAGATCGACAACCTGGAGCCGAGTCTTGCTTTCGAGGAGCGTCCTGTGAAGATCCTAGACCGTCAGGATAGGAAGCTTAGGAGCAAGGTGGTACCGCTAGTAAAGATCCTTTGGCGTTGCGGCGATGTTGAGGAGCAGACATGGGAGACTGAGGCATCGATGCGTGCTGCGCATCCCTTCTTATTCGATTGAGGTATAGTATATAGATTTATATCCGTTCGAGTTTCGAGGACGAAACTTTTTGAAGTTGGGGTGATTGTAACATCCCGTATTTTCGTAAAATCTAATTTAAGCGTTTTAAATTATTTTATATAATAAAATAATATTTTAATAATTTAATTCGGAAGATTTTAATTTAATAAGTAAGATCCGTCTTAATAACCTCAAGTCCTTAAGACGAATACAAACTTGGCATCATTTAAATATCCGACTTAAATATCCGTTCTAATAATCCGACCCGTTCTTTTAATACGGAAAGGACACCTCACATGTACCCTACTTAAATAAAGTGTCGACATTCATCTTCCTCAACATTTCATTTTACAGTAACACAAAACCTCATAAACCTCCATTTTATTCCTCCTTCTTTTGAGAAATTTTTCATCATCCGTTCATCGATTTGAGGTAACAACATCATTTTCGGAATCCTCATTCGATTTCCAAGCCATCTATTACTTTAGTTTTCCATTTCTTTCACTTCGAAAAATCTGTCCATTTTGGTAATGAATCGTTTGTCCTAAATTCCGTTTTCTTTGTTTGTAGGAGTGGGCTTAGACGATCCAGACATCGATAGCTACTTGGTTGAGGATGATCTTTAGCCGGAAAAGCTTGAGAGGTGACGATAATGAGATAACTCGGCCTTTATGTGTATATTAGCACTTTTGTTGTGATTCTTGTGTTAGTTTCTGTTTTGGTTGATGTTTATTGTTCAAAGGACATAGTAACATGTTTAGGATGTTTAATATGTGAAGAATTCATGTTCTAAGATGTGGTTATGTGTTCTTAAGTTCATTTTAAGTTTTTCATAAATTGCGACGGATACTTGTTAAATTCGTTTGAGGATTGTTATGGGACTTGTTTGCTGCTAGATAGGATGTAATTGATGATTGGTAATGTTGGGTAAATATCATGTGTAGCAATTTTGAAGTTTGTAGGTCGATTTATGAAGTTTTCGACATGTTGCGATTTTGCGAAATTCTGATCAGGCTCTCTGAGCCGGTCGACCGACCGGCCGCCGGTCGACCGGCTGGGAGACCATTTACGTGTTTTCGTAACTTTCGAGGAAAATGGCCTTGGACTGCCAGCCGGCCGACCGGCTGCCTGCCGACCGGCTGGTAGTCATTTTGTGTTGGGTATGTTTTGCGAGAACATAGGTAGGATGGGAGCCCAGCCGGCAGACCGGCCGCCTGCCAGCCGGCAGGGAGTGCGTGTGGGGATGGTTTTGAGTTTTGCGAAGGCTAGGTTGGATTCCCAGCCTGCCGACCGGCTGGGGGTCCTTTGTGTTGATTCATGTTTTCAAAAGAAGCGTAGGCTGAGGGATCACCAGCCGGCCGACCGGCTGCCTGCCGACCGGCTGGGGATCCCTGAAGGCGTTTTGTGTTGTTTTCGCGTGTAACTTTCAAACGGTTAATCAGTTTTATTTGAAACTCGTTTTGGTTACCCGTGACATATATTTGAGGTCCCCGGTGTACGGGCAACACTATATTGGGTTCGGGAATGGAGTGAGGATAGAGACCCCCCGGTCGGGTAACCAAAAGGGAAACCGACTCTCCCTCGTCTTAGTTTCCGGGATCAATTAAGTGTTGATTGGAAGTATAAGAAGTTAGAACTATAGGTTAGTTTCTACCTTTGGATGTTAGTGGTTACAATGGTTGTCGCGTGGTGGGATATGTGTTAAGCTCACCTCTGGACCCACTACGTGTTTATATGTCGCGTGACGGGATATGTGTTAAGCTCACCTCTGGACCCGTTACATGTTTTGCTTGGGCGTGTCAGGATATGTGTTAAGCTCACCTCTGGACCTGACACGTGATCGGTTGTCGTACACGGGATATGTGTTAAGCTCACCTCTGGACCCGTTGTGCGGCGACTGCGTATTGGGATATGTGTTAAGTTCACCTCTGGACCCAATACATGTCTGTAGCATTGGGATATGTGTTAAGCTCACCTCTGGACCCTTTGCTTCTGGATGATTAGGGATATGTGTTAAGTTCACCTCTGGACCCTTTTCATGATTTTAAGTTTAGGGATATGTGTTAAGTTCACCTCTGGACCCTTTACTTGAATTGTATGTTGGATATGTGTTAAGTTCACCTCTGGACCCGACATAGTGTAGTAATGGGATATGTGTTAAGTTCACCTCTGGACCCGATATAGTGTAGTAATGTAATATGTGTTAAGTTCACCTCTGGACCCGTTGCTAGTGTTAGGGATATGTGTTAAGTTCACCTCTGGACCCGACATAGTGTAGTAATGTTATCTGCTTGCCTTGCTGATGGTACAGTGTCAGATCTGCTTGCCTCTTTTCGATTGAACTCATTTGGGAAGGATGTATTTCGAAATTTTGAGGAACAAGAACCCCGAAGTTGATTGGATTGGTGGTGTCATTGTGATTGGGCCGGTTATAATCACGAAGAGCGGCCATTATGTGAATTTGATGGTTGTTTGGGAAGTGTGGTGATTGTGGTGGTGATTGATAAAACGGATTGTCAAAACTTTCGGATGTTGGGCTAGGATTGCTTTGATTGGGACTTGGTGGTTCGGATGAAGAGGGGTTGTTTTGGCTAGTAGAAGCTTGGGACGCAATTCTCACCCTTGCAATAGTCTTCCTCCTTAGGGCCCGAAAGAGCCTCTCCGGTTCGGAAGATGACAACAAAGAGCTAGAGTCACCCCTAGGCATAAAACTTAGCAAACCAATTAGTCGTCCTAGTGTTTATCAAACACTAGGGTGAGCAATAAAACAAGCACTCTACAAATAACTACCAAATCTTTTATCAAAACAAAAGCAAGCTCAACTAACTCAAGACTAAAACTAAAACTAAACTACACAACTTCTAAACACCGTCCCCGGCAACGGCGCCATTTTGATGGCCGGATTTTGTCGTCGATACCGGCACCAAACACATTTATAAAGAACCCAAATTAAGTAGTATAATTTAGGGTCGAACCCAAAAGACGGTGGGGAAGTTGTATAGTTATGCTTTAATTTTAGTATGAGTCGGAGTAAAAGGTTTTGGTTTGGAAAAACTAATTAACTACTAAAGCAAGTAAATCTAGATGAAGTTGATGATAAAGAGGACTAGGGTGTCGGGGGTCACCTAGGTAAGTCGGGAGCCAAATGTAAGATAACGGTCTTGTATCACTTCTATGGTAAGTCTAGGGTTGTCTCTTCTCTCGAGTTGACAAACCCTTAGGTCGAGTCTAGTCCTAGCTTTCGCTACAAACCAAGCTAACCTAACACACAAGCATGCTCATGAAACCCCAAGACTTTCGTCTAAAGCAAACAAAGTGAAGACTAACACCCAACCGTCGTTAAGGCATTTCATCAAACACATAACATGCAAGATGCGAAAACTTAACCAAAGAAGCAAACAAGACTAACTCTAGGCATTTTTCATGGCTACTAACTACCCAAGCAAACCCCCTAACCCTAGAATAAGACTACTCACACATGGCTAAGGAATAAACTTGAACAAATAAAGTATTAATGCTAAACATGGTGGAAATTAATGAGAGTAAATAATTGAACAAGCAAAACTAAAACAAAATGCAAAGACAAAGTAGGGATGAAGAAGATTATACCAATAATAAGGAAAAAGCAAGGAACTTGGATTACAACTTGGAGGATTCTCTCAAACCCTCAAATTACAACCCAATAAGAGTCTTCTAAAATTGCCCAAGAACAAAGCTAAGAGAATTACTAAGAAAGGATTAACTAATATTGAAAGATTAAACTAAGATCTAAAGAGGATTCCAAATATTAAGAGAGTTTTTTGAGTCTAAGTATAGAACAATGGAACAGTGCAAAAACCCTAGAAAAGTGTGTAAAAAGTAACGTAATATCCTCTATGCAAAAGAAAGACTAAGTGCGGGATTATATAGTGCGCGAATTTCTGAAAAATGCTTCCCAGCCGGTCGACCGGCCGCCGGTGGTGGACCGGCTGAGAGCCCAAATCTGAGTTCTGAGTTTTTCTTCAATTTTCTTCAATGATCATGCATTCCCAGCCGACCGGCCGGCTGCCGGTCTGGCACCGGCTGGGAAGCCTATCTTTCAGCTCTGATTGTTTCTTCAAACTTCTTTCAGCACAGGTCCCCTCAGCCGGTGGACCGGCTGCCGGTTGTCCACCGGCTGGGAGTCCTTTTTCAGAGTTCTGCCCAACAATTCATTTTCTTAATTCTTCGAATTTGGCTAAGTATAGGAAAGCCTCCCCAGCCGGCTGACCGGCTGCCGGTGGGCCACCGGCTGGGGGCCTTGTTCCATGAATCTGCATTTTCTCTTCTTTTACGCCAAAAATCCGAAGTCAGAGCTCCCAGCCGGCCGACCGGCCGCCGGTTGGGGACCGGCTGGGAGGGCCTGGGAGGCAACAATCACAAATCCTTCACAATTCTTCATAAATCGCTCCAAATTCGGGTCGATTTGTCTCGTTTCTTCGCCCCCGCCGTAATGCCTACAAAAATTGGACAGAATAGGAACATACGAGGCAACGGACGTAAAAACACCTCAAGACACGCAAATCGAGGCCGAATCGTGACCGAAAACAAAGAAAATGCAAAGGAAATGATGACCAAAATGGAGCTCATCAGAATTCCCCACACTTAAACCTTACTCGTCCTCGAGTAAGAGATCAAGTAACTATATAACCCTTATTAAAAACAAAGAAACAACTAACTAAGCTAACTATAAGCCGAATCGGGTTAGCTACACCCGTAGCCCTTTCAACTCACAATTTGACATTCATGAGGGAGAATGCCCTATTGCAAGGCAAGTAAGGTCTTGCTACAAAACTTTTGATGCAAACAAATCAAAACAAAACACATATAAACAAGCAACATGCATCGAGAAAAGAAAGAAAACCGCTTGCCTCATTCAAGCGGTGGAAAACAACTAAAAGAGAACAAATTCAAAGTCGTAAACTCCTTCACAAATATTAATTCTACAAGTCACTAAGGCAAGAAGGATGACAACAAAACACCGCCAAATCATGCTAAACTAGGCTACTTTCATAACCGTTATCCAAATACTTTTGTCAAGGGCGATCGGATGGAATGGAATGATAATCCCCGCAATGCTAAAGGCAAAAGATGCAACAAGTCTAGATTCTTCACAAAGTAAAGGTCATGGGTCGTCCCGAGATCGACAAAACGGCAAGGCAAAATTGATTTTTTTTGGAATGAAATGCTCAAATCAATACAAAATGGTGGATTACAATCAAAATTTGACCTCATTCAATTTTTTTCATTTCTTTTTCATGCCATGAGTTAGGATGGGGTTTGTCCCACGCTTGCTAATGTCCTTTGCTTTCGCCAATCGCTTATTAGGCAACCGGTTAACCTCTAGACAATAGCTTATCGGGGTGACAATCACTCTGTCTTTGGGCGGTCGAATTCACAACCAAGTGGGAAGCCAACTCAATGACTACCCTCCAAAGCACATCGAAGTGGTACGCCTCCACCAAAACAACATGTTCTTATTCCTTTTTCATTAACCATTTTTTTCTTTTCTTTTTCACTTGAGGCTTTTTTTTTCTTCTTTCAAAACATTTCCACTTCTTATGATCATTGACAAGAGCATTCCAAATTTATTCATGAAAGTTATTTTTGGGTTGCCAAACCGTCAAGTCGAACAAGGTCACCAAGACAAGATAATCAAAACCACTTCACATCACGGGGGTGGACAAGGTGACTCACATGCAAACCCTTGACTTGGTATTGGACCATGGTCAGAAAGATACTAGAAAAGCATGACCTAGGGTGTTTTAAGAATCATTCTAAAAGACAAAGTCCCAAGTAGAAGAATTATTTGTAAATGCTTAAACGATTTTGTCAAAGTTCTCAATTAGGCATTTTCAAAACATTATCCTAAATGCAACTATATGCCATGAATGCAACTAATATAGACATGTTATAATGCAAATGAGACTATCAAACTAAATGCCAAACAAAGCTAATGCAACTCCTAACAGCACAAAAGCACGCAAGCCACACACAATCTCCACAATGCACTCCACATCCTCCAAATACAAGCCCATCCTCCTCATTTGCAACAAAAGGAAGAAAATGAGAGTGAAATAGAGGTTGGAACGATCATACCGTGGTGTCTTCAAGGTCCAAAGCGGTGCTCAAGCAAGTGCTACCTATGCGAAAGGAGGGAAAGCAAACACAAGTATATACAATTCTACACTAATAAGGTAAAAACATGTTTTTGAGATTTTCAAATTTTTCGATTTTTTTGGTATTTTTGAGGTTTTTCATACTTACAAAAGCAATCAAATATACACAAGGTGGATATTTTCCCTCCCCACACTTAAGATTTACATTGTCCTCAATGTAATGAAGTGCAAAGGGGGAAATGAAGCAAAAGAACGAAAACAACATGTTTTTGGCTTTTTTGAAATTTTTGAGAAAATAAAAACTTGTTTTTGTATTTTTTTGAAATAAACAGTTCTTCCTCCCCACACTTATTTATGTGCATAATGTGAGGAGGAAAACCGGAAAATAAAGAACATGTTTTTGAAAGTTTTTGCTTTTTCAATTTTTTTTTTGGTCTTTTTGGTTTTTAAGAAGGCATTAAAAACAAAGATAAACAAAAGAAGAGAAAAACTAAAAACTAGACTAAATGCAAACTAAATGCTCTAAACTACATGTATGCAATCTATATGTGACAATATGATACAGAAATATAAATCTAATGCATCTAAATGAATGCAACTATATGCATCTAAACTAATGATGTGAAAACATGAAAAGGAAACTAAAACTAACGGAGTAAACTAAACTAACTACTCTAAATGCATGCTAGAAAGTAAAATGCAAACTAAAAGAGAAATTTGGATTGAGGGAGTTACTTGACTTGTTTTGGATTTTGCAAGGGGAGCATAATCATCACCATCTACCACCTCCAAAGGTGGTCACTCATCAAAGCTATCATCAAAATGATCCTCGGACTCATATCCTTCATCACCGCCACCATCATCATCATTCCCATTGCCGCCATCAACGACCATGAAGTCGTTCGGGTTGCTCACGAAATCGCGGAAGGGGGAGGCTTGCGATCCACTAGCTCCCGCATCACCATAACCGCCATGGAAGGATGAATGCCTCGGAGGGCCCGAATCCTCATTACCCCGAAAGTTGGGGGGAAAGGTCGGGTTTGAAAAATAACCCGGGGCGACGTTAATCTCCCCGTAAAAACGACCCTCAGGAGGCACATAACCCCTATCCGGAGGCATGTAGTAAGACGGGTGACCACCATCCGGATGATGATAACCCTCGCGGACGGACCGATCATAATCCGGAAATGACCCATAAGCTTGATCATGGTAAAGGTAATCAAGCCTATAAGTCAAATCCCGATGCCGCTCATCGGCTATGGCTTGGCGCTGGTCCGCTAGATCTGCTGCAGTCTTCATGCCCAAGTCAACTCGGGCCATGAAATCAATAAGCTCTGGGGGGCATGAATAAGAAGATGGACCGGAGGCGGAGGTGGATCCCTGGAAGTGCGAGGGACCACTCTGAAACTGGGACATGGAAATGGGGGGCTGCTGAAACTGCTCAAAAGGAAGGTCAGAAGGAGTGGCACCGACTCTGTCTCTGGTGTAGACTCTAGGGGCACGCTGGTCTGGGGGAAGATCCTCGGGGTCCGCCTCAATATCAAGGAGGTAAGAGGTCTTCCCCGTCACAACTCTCATCAACTCGGTGTTTGGCAAAGGAACTGAATTCTTGAACTTGTTGTCAACCCGAATCTGCCAATACTCCTTGCGATCACTGGGGTTATACCGAACCCACCCCAAAGCATCCTGCAAGTATCGGCTAGATAGCACATTCTCGCCCTGAATGAAGTCAACCGTGAAGTGCCTCTGACAACGGTTGTTAGCAATCAAGGTGACCATCCCTCCAACACAAATGGGGGTAGTAAGCTGAGGTTGGGATGCCAACCTACTCAAGTGAAGGGCCATATGGTGAGCAATGTTCAATTTCGGGCCACCAACCAAGTAAGAACCAATTATTTCAAGCTCAGTAGTAGTGAAGTTGTGAGGCTCGTCCCTAGAGAAAACGGTCCACCCCATGAACCTATGCCAAATTCTAATCGGTGCCAAATGCACCCTATTAGCCGGCTTCTTTCGGCTTCTATCACTTACAAGACCGGTTATGGCTGTCCAAATAAGCTCAGTATCAAAGCCCTCCGGAGGCTTAATGGCTAATTTTCCGTCTAGCCCAAAAATCAAAGCAAATTCATCTAAGGTGAGACGATGTTCCCTATTCATCAATCGGAACTCAAGAAATGCAACTTTCCCCAAAGTTCGGTTCTTAGTTACAACCAAAGAACTCAAAAATTCCCAAGTTAACCGGGGAGATGTGTGAACCGGTTTTGTCTCATACAAGGCTTTCATTCCTAAACCCTCAAAAAGAGCCGCCGATTTTTTCTCAATCCCTAATTCTCTTAATCCGGCTCTATCAATGAACCTAGTTGGGTGAAGGGGGCGATTCTTAAAGTAAGTGAAATTACCTTTTTGTTGGATTGAGGCAAATGTGAGACCGGGGAAGCAAGGATCCGGGCCAATGTTGCCACTTCCCATTACATTTTCATATTCGTGCTCCACACTAGGGTCGTGCCTTGATTTGGATCGCCTTTCTGTTCTTCCCGACATGGTTAATTGAAGGATAAGGTGATGAGGGAATAAAGGGGGTTTTGATTTGAGAGAGTTTGGTGAAGTTTGAGGGAGTATTTGAGGGTAAAGGATGAATGGAGAGGAGAAAATAAGGAAGGATGAAGAAGAAATGAAGGGAAATGGTAGGGAAATGAGGTAGAAATGAGAAAGAAAAGAGGGGTATCGAGATTTAATTCACGCGACAGACGACTCTCAGCCGGTCTGGGACCGGCCGCCGGTCGACCGGCTGAGAGTGAGGGTTTCAAAAATTTTTGATTTTTTCGATTTTTTTCAAAGGGCTTTGATTATGAGCCGGCGGACCGGCTGCCGGCCGACCGGCTCAAAATCAGGTCTTCAATTTCCACTTCTCCTCTTCTTCTTTTCTTACTCACAAAAACACTCCCAGCCGGCGGACCGGCTGCCGGCCGACCGGCTGAGAGTCCAACTCCTTCTTCTTTTCTTTGAATCCTTCACATACAAAAACACTCCCAGCCGGCGGACCGGCTGCCGGCCGACCGGCTGGGGTTCCCTTCTCCTTGCTTTTTTCTCCAAGTATGTTCACACATTCCTGATTCTCAGCCGGTGGACCGGCTGCCGGCCTACCGGCTGGGAATCATTTCTCCTTGCAATTTGATTTTCGAAAAAGGAACTCGCCTTCTTAGCCGGTGGACCGGCTGCCGGTTAGGTACAGGCTGGGGATGCAAAATCTGAAATCTGTCCAAATAAACTATCAAAAACAGAAATGTGTTCAGGTCCTCCCAGCCGGTATGGTACCGTCGGCCGGTGGGCCGGCTGAGAGTACCTGTACACTATTTCGAGAAATAATTTAATTTGAACATAAAAATCAACTTTGCCTACAACGGTTATGCCAATAATCCTCCGACTATACCCATGAATCTTCCACAAACAAGCAACAAACATATCCAAACATCTCATGAAACCTAAAAATTAAACTAAAACCGAACTAATAAAGAAACTAACATGTAAACTAGATGAACTAAAGAGAACTAATACTTACAACCGGTGGTTGTTGAGTGACTCCACCAAACCTTTCATGATCAACTGTCAATCTTTGTGGGTCAAAACCTCGTCCATGCTAACTAGTGACCTCAAGAAAAGGTCAAAAGCCGCGGATGGGGCTTCAACTTTGCTCTCTCTTCGAGTTTCCATCTTGCTCATCATCAACTTTCGAGCTTTGACATCTTTTCTGGCAATTTGCTCCTCTAGGTCCCCTCTTTCAACTAAAGGGTCCTCAAAAGAACTAGTACAACTCGGTCTTCCTTGCTCTTTGTCATGGTCTCTCTTCTCCGGACTCAACAACTTCTCGCTAGTAAAACTAGCATCCTCAATTTTCAGGATCATATTTTCCATGATTCCCTTCTCATCAAACATCTTAGGGACATCATTCACCAACAAACTTGCAACCATGCCAACTTTCTTCTCCTTGGAACTTGTATCGGGAGCTTCCGGAAGTTCAAACTCCGCCACTTGCTCTCCCACTTCGAATGATAACTTTCCTCTCTTCACATCAATAGTCGCTCCTCCGGTGGCCAAGAATGGCCTACCGAGTATTACGAAGGAGCTACTACCGACGGTGACGTCTAATATCACGAAGTCGGTGGGAATGGATAGATTCCCCACCTTGACGATAGCATCTTCAAGCACCCCTAGAGGAAGTTTTTCGGTACCATCCGCAAGAGTGATAGGAGTTGTAGCGGGAGACAAACTCTTGACATCCAATTTCTTGGCCATAGCTAGAGGCATAACACTCACGCCGGCTCCCAAGTCACATAATGCATTATCAATCTTCTTCCCTCCAACATGGCAACTTATCGAAAAGCTACCCGGATCTCCGAGTTTGATGGGGAGGGTGCATGGGACTTTCTTGGCGGACATGATTGCATTCACTTCTCTTTTCTTTCCTCGGGAGGGGATTGTTGCCTCCACCTCCTCTACAAGCTTCATCAATTCCTCACAACGAGGATCTCCTCTTGTAATTTTTCGGAAGAACTCACAAACTCTCCTCTCAATGAGGCCTTCTCCATGCTCGGACTCTTCTTCGACAACACTTTTTCCTTTCTCCATGTTCTCTTTCCCTTCATCTATTTTCTTCTTTGGAATGTTCAAGACTTGGTGCATCACAAAGTCTAAGTCATCAATGTCGACTTCATTACAATCATCCGGAGGAGTGTTGGACACCATCACCATCACCTCCTCCTCAACACATTTCTCACTTCCTCTCCCTAATACCGTCATAACTTGCTCTACCTTCGATCCTCCTTCATCATCTCTCCTCTCAAGCATTGGTTGCTCATTCTTGCTTGTCGTAATAGCATTGACACCATGTGGTTTTGAAGCATCCCGGGAGCTTTGACCTTGGGCAAGAAAGCCGCCCGGTGGCCTTTGTGGGTTGGCTAAGGCTTGTGAAGCAACTCTAGCCTCCCTCTCCCGGATCTCTTTTTGATTTGCCGTCTTCAAATTCATCATTTCTTGATTATGTGTCGCTTGCATGCCTTTCACAAGTTTAAGCAACTCTCCAACTTGGGAGTCACTTGAGAGATCTTGATGAGGTGTGTTGGTAAGGGGCAAGGGAAACCCGTAGTCATTCCTTGCACCCCCACTTTGTTGATTTGCTTTGGGACCTTGGTTGTTGAAGTTTGGGTTTTGGTGGTGGTTAGGAAATGGTTGGTTGAAATTTTGGTCATTGAGACTTTGATTGTTGAAATTGTTGTTGTGGAAGTTTTGTTGGTGGTTTGGGTTGTGGAAATTTTGTTGGTTATGGTATTGGTTGTTGTTTTGGTTGTTGAAGTTTGGGTTGTTATTGAAATTTGCATTGAAATTTTGTGGGTTTTGGTTGTTTTGGAAATTTGGATTAAAGTTCGGGTCATTGAAACTTTGTTGAAAGCCTTGATTGGCTTGGTTGGTTTGATTCCCTTGGTAAAAGTTGTTGTTGTAATTGTTTCTCGGGTTGAAGTTTCCTCCCCTTGGTTGAAAACCGGGGGGATTTTGCCCTTGAGGTTGTTGGATTTGATGAGGATTCAACACATTGGTACTTTTGTAGCTCATATAGGGACTTCCTCGGATACCTTGATGGTAATAGTTCGAATTTGGGTTGAAAGTATTTGGGTTTTTTGGGTTGTTAAAGGCTTGGAAAGCATATACCTCCTCCATACTCTCACTTCCCTCATAGGAATTGTTGTTTGCACACACATCAAAAGTATGCCCGCATCCCCCACATAAGTCACACGAAACAACACTATTAACTTGGTACATTCCCGGGACTTTGCTCTTGGTTTCTTTGCTAGTGGAGCCCTTTGTCAATTCCTCCAATTTCTTGGTTAGCATATCCAACTTGGCGTTGGTTTCTTCGTTTGCCTTAGCATTGGAGAGGTGCTCACTAGGGTACTTACTACTCTTCCTCAAGACATTCCCCCTAGTACCATAGTTTTCCTCCGAATCAACAATCTTCTTGATGAGTTCCGTTCCTTCCTCATGTGGCAAGTGGTCAAAGCTACCACCCGCCGATGCATTAACCATTTCCTTAGTCCGGGAGAGAAGGGTTTGGAAAAAAGTTTGAGTTGTGTACCAAGGTGGTATCCCGTGGTGTGGGCACTTGGCTAGCAAATCTTGGTATCTATCCCAAGCTTCTCCCAAAGACTCTCCCTCGTCTTGTTGAAACTGTGTTATCTCATTCCGGAGCATCGCGGTCTTGGATGATGGGTAGTACTTGGCAAGGAAAGCCGTTGCCAAGTCATCCCATGTGGTGAATGTATTTGGAGCATGGACATTTAACCACCTATCGGCCTTGTCGGTTAAGGAATAGGGGAAAAGCATAAGCCTTAATGTCTCCTCGGGTACTCCGGTCTTCTTTATCATCGCGACTTTACCCTTGAATTTTCTTAGGTGCCCATGAGCATCTTCGTGGGAAGCCCCGCTAAAGGCATTCTTTTCGATTGAACTCATTTGGGAAGGATGTATTTCGAAATTTTGAGGAACAAGAACCCCGAAGTTGATTGGATTGGTGGTGTCATTGTGATTGGGCCGGTTATAATCACGAAGAGCGGCCATTATGTGAATTTGATGGTTGTTTGGGAAGTGTGGTGATTGTGGTGGTGATTGATAAAACGGATTGTCAAAACTTTCGGATGTTGGGCTAGGATTGCTTTGATTGGGACTTGGTGGTTCGGATGAAGAGGGGTTGTTTTGGCTAGTAGAAGCTTGGGACGCAATTCTCACCCTTGCAATAGTCTTCCTCCTTAGGGCCCGAAAGAGCCTCTCCGGTTCGGAAGATGACAACAAAGAGCTAGAGTCACCCCTAGGCATAAAACTTAGCAAACCAATTAGTCGTCCTAGTGTTTATCAAACACTAGGGTGAGCAATAAAACAAGCACTCTACAAATAACTACCAAATCTTTTATCAAAACAAAAGCAAGCTCAACTAACTCAAGACTAAAACTAAAACTAAACTACACAACTTCTAAACACCGTCCCCGGCAACGGCGCCATTTTGATGGCCGGATTTTGTCGTCGATACCGGCACCAAACACATTTATAAAGAACCCAAATTAAGTAGTATAATTTAGGGTCGAACCCAAAAGACGGTGGGGAAGTTGTATAGTTATGCTTTAATTTTAGTATGAGTCGGAGTAAAAGGTTTTGGTTTGGAAAAACTAATTAACTACTAAAGCAAGTAAATCTAGATGAAGTTGATGATAAAGAGGACTAGGGTGTCGGGGGTCACCTAGGTAAGTCGGGAGCCAAATGTAAGATAACGGTCTTGTATCACTTCTATGGTAAGTCTAGGGTTGTCTCTTCTCTCGAGTTGACAAACCCTTAGGTCGAGTCTAGTCCTAGCTTTCGCTACAAACCAAGCTAACCTAACACACAAGCATGCTCATGAAACCCCAAGACTTTCGTCTAAAGCAAACAAAGTGAAGACTAACACCCAACCGTCGTTAAGGCATTTCATCAAACACATAACATGCAAGATGCGAAAACTTAACCAAAGAAGCAAACAAGACTAACTCTAGGCATTTTTCATGGCTACTAACTACCCAAGCAAACCCCCTAACCCTAGAATAAGACTACTCACACATGGCTAAGGAATAAACTTGAACAAATAAAGTATTAATGCTAAACATGGTGGAAATTAATGAGAGTAAATAATTGAACAAGCAAAACTAAAACAAAATGCAAAGACAAAGTAGGGATGAAGAAGATTATACCAATAATAAGGAAAAAGCAAGGAACTTGGATTACAACTTGGAGGATTCTCTCAAACCCTCAAATTACAACCCAATAAGAGTCTTCTAAAATTGCCCAAGAACAAAGCTAAGAGAATTACTAAGAAAGGATTAACTAATATTGAAAGATTAAACAAAGATCTAAAGAGGATTCCAAATATTAAGAGAGTTTTTTGAGTCTAAGTATAGAACAATGGAACAGTGCAAAAACCCTAGAAAAGTGTGTAAAAAGTAACGTAATATCCTCTATGCAAAAGAAAGACTAAGTGCGGGATTATATAGTGCGCGAATTTCTGAAAAATGCTTCCCAGCCGGTCGACCGGCCGCCGGTGGTGGACCGGCTGAGAGCCCAAATCTGAGTTCTGAGTTTTTCTTCCATTTTCTTCAATGATCATGCATTCCCAGCCGACCGGCCGGCTGCCGGTCTGGCACCGGCTGGGAAGCCTATCTTTCAGCTCTGATTGTTTCTTCAAACTTCTTTCAGCACAGGTCCCCTCAGCCGGTGGACCGGCTGCCGGTTGTCCACCGGCTGGGAGTCCTTTTTCAGAGTTCTGCCCAACAATTCATTTTCTTAATTCTTCGAATTTGGCTAAGTATAGGAAAGCCTCCCCAGCCGGCTGACCGGCTGCCGGTGGGCCACCGGCTGGGGGCCTTGTTCCATGAATCTGCATTTTCTCTTCTTTTACGCCAAAAATCCGAAGTCAGAGCTCCCAGCCGGCCGACCGGCCGCCGGTTGGGGACCGGCTGGGAGGGCCTGGGAGGCAACAATCACAAATCCTTCACAATTCTTCATAAATCGCTCCAAATTCGGGTCGATTTGTCTCGTTTCTTCGCCCCCGCCGTAATGCCTACAAAAATTGGACAGAATAGGAACATACGAGGCAACGGACGTAAAAACACCTCAAGACACGCAAATCGAGGCCGAATCGTGACCGAAAACAAAGAAAATGCAAAGGAAATGATGACCAAAATGGAGCTCATCAATCATCCAAGGCATTGGATGACTCTTAGTTCGGTTTCATAAATAGTTGGATTGAAAGACCCCCCGACTGGGTAACCAGTAGGGAAACCGGCTCTCCTTCCTAATTGTTTATGAAGTTGGTTGAGAGCCGTGCATTGTAATCGCATGATAGTAAGAGATCAGATGATGAGATGTTTATGCTTCACATATTGTTATATGTTGGAGTATTCTGTATTGTTTTATGTGTTTCGTGTTGTCACAAAAGGTGGCTAGGAGAACTCTAGTCACTCCCCACTGACTGTGGCGTACATGTTTTCATGTATGTAGGTACATGCTGGTTGGAGATGGGATCACAGGAGGGCTAGCGAGTGATGATCCATCATCATATGACTTATACCCTATTGTTAGCTAGACTGTTAGACTTTTGATACTTTGTTTTGGTGCCTGTAGGGATGTTCCATCCCAGGCTTGTATTTATGTTTTTGATTGATACTTAGAACTGCTACTTATCTATTGTTGTTTATATCAGTTCTGTTTCCAGTTTTCAGTTTAAGACTTCTCGCATGTTGTTTCTTTAAAAAGTTTTAAATTCCGCTGCATTTTTAGTACTTTTGTATGTTTATATTTCCGCTTTCGCGAGGGGTTTTACATGAATGATATGATATTATTATTACCTTCATACAACGATATTAACGCATGACATAATAATTATAGCCATGCATGATTCATATAGCTTATTAACACAATAGAAAGAAAATTCATTAGATCATCATTCAAATACATATACAAATAATTTCGCCATAAGTTCAATCGAAATAGAGTATCCACACATATTTTATGTGTTGGATACAATATTTGTACACTTTTGAGAAATAGAAACACACACCGTATATAACAAGAAATCCGAAGAAAATTACGATAGCGGTGTTGAGGACATGACTTTCAACATTTTATAAATAAAAGAGCAATAACAATTGAAAGAGCTTTGCGTTTGTCATTATTCTTTTGCTCGATCTGTTGATCACATAACCTCGCAAGTACCGACACCATTGACGATATTCATACATTCAAGTCCGCTGTCCGGGCAACATGCACAAGGAAGGCCATTAATAACACCACAAGCTTCGCCAGCATGTCCTTTGCATGGTTCATTATATATGGCAACCAGTCTGAGCACTGACGATCAAAGAATGTTGCATCACTGTAAACATGCATGTAAAATTCTTAGAACTTCTTTATTGCATGTATATATATATATATATATATATATATATATATATATATATATATATATATATATATATAGAATCTACTATGTACGTATTATTCGGTGTTCATTTTGAAATATTCGCCCATAGTTCCACATTCTCAAACACGTTTTCAATAAAACAATAAACGTATGAAAATTATGAAACCCTATCAATAACTTTTTATGACTTCTTTCTCTTTTGACTTCTGTTGTCATTATAAGTAACAAAAAAAGGTAATTTTAATTAGAAAGCAAAAATGTTTTAACCCAAAAAAATGCAGATAGAAGTAGGTGTATGTGATTTTGTGACGAATAAATGTTTTTTTATGATAAAGTTAAAAATAATACCTAAAGCAACAAGGAGAAACACTGTTATCATTAGCTTATTCTTGTTCTCCATTTTCCGGAATAAAAATCTCGATTTATGAATGTTACGTTTCTATGGAAGACTTATAATTTGTTTCCTTGGTGAAATACTTGTCCACTAACATAGGCTTTTATACTTATGTTCAAATTATTTAAAGCTATTTTTTTAGAAGACATTATTTGATAGTGTCTTCATCATTAACACAATTAATGACATAATGTCATCATTAAAATGTAATTATGGACATAATGTCATTGAACTTTTTATACTTATATTCTGATCATTTTAAGAGTTTTTTATTAAGACATTATTTAATAATGTCATTGATTATGAACACATAATTAAGGAACTAATGTGTTTAGTAATACGTAAGTTTTAACGTAATGTCATCCTCATCAACATGTTAGATTTGCCTTACCCTTGAAATTTAATATTTATATTCGGGACCTATACTGTTCACGCTCGTTTGGAGAATATAAAGATAATTTTGTATAGTTTTATTTTAACAATATTAAGTATTTCTATATATTTACACATATGGTAGTGAAAATTAGGTGAACATCAAATATTTCGTATTAGCTAATTTTCTCTTATCTCTGCAAAAGGTACATTTTTTCTTTAACTTATTTTTTTCAATTTTTCTAAAAAGTACTAAGTAACATACTCTATTCATGAACCCCGGATTTTTATACCTCCAGATATATTACAAGATGTGGCTAATGATTTTCCTCGAAACTACATCCCAGTCTTCAAGAACTAAAGAAATGTCAATTGTCCGCGATAATATTACTTCTAGTTTGATGGCTAGTAGAAGAAATCGAAATTAGTCATTAAACTTGTTTGTGTGATGTATTTTGATGAATATTAGTCAACAATTTATCCATGTCCTTTTTGTCATTTAACAAAGAAATGAGATAATGTGCTAATTTAATTCTGCTAATTAGCAAACACCATTGACAAATTCCGCTATTTGAATATGCTAGTCCAATCTGTCAACAAATTCTGCTAATTTCAATCTGCTTCTACAATCTGTTTCTGCTAATATTATCTGGGTTTCTAACTATTGTAAAATAATACTAATTAAGAATTGACTCCGAATCCACCCAAATATGTTTGGCATGTATAAGTTGCACACTGATTATAAAAGAGACTTTGTAGGTCATATGAGGTACCTATCTTATTACCAATTAATTATAAGATGAAACCGTATTTGAATCATAATATGGACTCTCTTGGTGTCAGAGTCCGTCTTAATGACTTAAAACTTATAATAGATACTGAATTCATCTAAATATGTTAATCTCATTTGAAATTTCCCACTTTACGCACCCTTATTAATGCTTCAACATCTTAATATTATTTTTCAAACAAATACACTAGCTAATTCAACTATTATTAAGGATAAGACCAATATTAAAAAAATGTACTCCCTCCGTCCCAGTGATATGTTTATACTTCTTTAATTTCCCCCTCACAAAATAAAAAAAAAAAGATCCCACTGGGACAGAGGTAGTAGAACGTTTTCTAAGAATTTGAAAATTGTTCTGGTAAGATGCACGACATTTAGGTATTTTATTTTTGTATAGTAGGGCTTCCTTCTTTTTCTCATTTTGAACTCTTGGATTTACAATACATTTCACATATGAATGATATGATATTATTATTACCTTCATACAACGATATTAACGCATGACATATTAATTATAGTCATGCATGATTCATATAGCTTATTAACACAATAGAAACAAAATTCATTAGATCATTATTCAAATACATATACAAATAATTTCGCCATAAGTTCAATCGAAGTAGAGTATCCACACATATTATATGTGTTGGATACAATATTTGTACACTTTTGAGAAATAGAAACACACACGGTATATAACAAGAAATCCGAAGAAAATTACGATAGCGATGTTGAGGACATGACTCTCAACATGTTAAAAATAAAAGAGCAATAACAATTGAAAGAGCTTTGCGTTTGCCATTATTCTTTTGCTCGATATGTTGATCACATAACCTCGCAAGTACCGACTCCATTGACGATATTCATACATTCAAGTCCGCTGTCTGGGCAACATGCACAAGGAAGGCCATCAATAACACCACAAGCTTCGCCAGCATGTCCTTCGCATGGTTCATTATCATGGCAACCAGTCTGAGCACTGACGATCAAAGAATGCTGCATCACTGTAAACATGCATGTAAAATTGTTAGAACTTCTTTAATGCACGTATATATACATATGGAATCTACTATGTACGTATTATTCAGTGTTCATTTTGAAATATTCGCCCATAGTTCCTCATTCTCAAACACGTTTTCAATAAAAAAATAAACGTATGAAACTTATGAAACCCTATCAATAACTTTTTATGACTTCTTTCTCTTTTGGCTTCTATTGTCATTATAAGTAACAAAAAAAATTTAATTTTAATTAGAAAGCAAAAATGTTTTCACCCCAAAAAATGCAGATAGAAGTAGGTGTATGTGATTTTGTGACTAATAAATGTTTTTTTATGATAAAGTTAAAAATAATACCTAAAGCAACAAGAAGAAACACTGTTATCATTAGCTTATTCTTGTTCTCCATTTTCCGGAATAAAAATCTCGATTTATGAATGTTACATTTTTATGGAAGACTTATAATTTATTTCCTTGGTGAAATACTTGTCCCTTAACATAGGCTTTTATACTTATGTTCAAATTATTTAAAGCTATTTTTTAGAAGACATTATTTGATAATGTCTTCATCATTAACACAATTAAAGACATAATGTCATCATTAAAATGTAATTATGGACATAATGTCATTGAACTTTTTATACTTATATTCTGGTCATTTTAAGAGTTTTTTATTAGACATTATTTAATAATGTCATTGATTATGAACACATAATTAAGGAACTAATGTGTTTAGTAATATGTAAGTTTTAAGGTAATGTCATCCTCATCAACATGTTAGATTTGCCTTACCCTTGAAATTTCAAATTTATATTCGGGACCTATATTGTTCACGCTCGTTTGGAGAATATAAAGATAATTTTGTATAGTTTTATTTTAACAATATTAAGTATTTCTATATATTTACACATATGGTAGTGAAAATTAGGTGAACATCAAATATTTCGTATTAGCTAATTTTCTCTTATCTCTGTAAAAGATACATTTTTTCTCTAACTTATTTATTTTTCAATTTTTCTAAAAAGTACTAAGTAACATAGTCCATTGATGAACCCCGGATATTTATACCTCCAAATATATTACAAGATGTGGCTAATCATTTTCCTCGAAACTGCAGCAGAGTCTTCAAGAACTAAAGAAATGTCAATTGTCCGCGATAATATTACTTCTAGTTTGATGGCTAGTAGAAGAAATCGAAATTAGTCATTAAACTTGTTTGTGTGATGTATTTTGATGAATATTAGTCAACAATTTATCCATGTTCTTTTTGTCATTTAACAAAGAATTGAGATAATGTGCTAATTTAATTCTGCTAATTAGCAAACACCTTTGACAAATTCTGCTAATTGAATATGCTAGTCAAATCTGCCAACAAATTCTGTTAATTTCAATCTGCTTCTTCAATCTGTTTATGTTAATATTATCTGGGTTTTTAACTATTGTAAAATAATACTAATTAAGAATTGACTCCGAATCCACCCAAATATGTTTGGCATGTATAAGTTCCACATTGATTATAAAAGAGACTTTATAGGTCATATGAGATACCTATCTTATTACCAATTAATTATAAGATGAAACCCTATTTGATTCATAATATGTAGTCTCTTGGTGTCAGAGTCCGTCTTAATGACTTAAAACTTATAATAGATACTGAATTCATCTAAATATGTTAATCTCATTTGAAATTTCCCACTTTACGCACCCTTATTAATGCGTCAACATCTTAATATTATTTTTCAAACAAATACACTAGCTATTTCAACTATTATTAAGGATAAGACCAATACTAAAAAAATGTACTCCCTCCGTCCCAGTGATATGTAAAACCCCTCGCGAAAGCGGAAATATAAACATACAAAAGTACTAAAAATGCAGCGGAAATAAAACTTTTTAAAGTAAACAACATACGAGAAGTCTTAAACTGAAACGGAAACTGAAACTTAAATAGAACCAAAATAGATAAGTAACAGTTCTAAGTACTGAAATGAAATATATACACAGCCTGGGATGGAACATCCCTACAGGCACCAAAACGTAAAGTAACAAAAGTCTAACAGAATAGCTAATGATAGGGTATAAGTCATATGATGAAGGATCATCACTCGCTAGCCCTCATGTGATCCCATCTCCAACCTGCATGTACCTACATACATGAAAACATGTACGCCACAATCAGTGGGGAGTGACTAGAGTTCTCCTAGCCACCTTTTGTGACAACACGTAACACATAAAACAATACAAAATACTCCAACATATATCGACATGTGAAGCATAAACAACTCATCAACTGATCTCGGACTATCATGCAAACTCTAGTGCACGGCTCTCAACCAACTTCACAAACCGTTAGGAAGGAGAGCCGGTTTCCCTACTGGTTACCCAGTCGGGGGGGCTTTCAATCCAACTATTTATGAAACTGAACTAAAAGTCATCCAATGCCTTGGATGATCGAACCACAACCTAACAAACAATCATTTACTCATCATTATCCAACTCTATATCTGACACGTACCAACTCAAGGCAAGCAGATAAAATCAGCAAGTAAAAGGTTCAGCGGTCAACTTAAGACATAACCTAATACCAAGTCAATCAGCAAGTGTAAAGGTTCAGCGGTCAACTTAAGACATAACCTAAACACCAAAACATTCAGCAAGCAAGGACTCAGAGGCCAACTTAAGGCATGGACTTGCCAATCAGCAAGACACTAGACTCAGCGGCCAACTTAAGGCATAGACTAGCATCCAAAAGTAAAGGACTCAGAGCCCAGCTTAAGGCATGTCCCTTCACCACATCACAAGGTACTAAACTCAGAGGCCAGCTTAAGGCATGTTCTAGCACCAAACATCTGCACCCCGGGCAAGGTGTTAGTTCCTTAGCTACCCCGTTGTGCAGCTGCTCTACTCGTCAGACTCAGAGGCCAACTTAAGGCATGTTCCAACGCGATCACTATCACACATGTCTGAACTCAGAGGCCAGCTTAAGGCATGTCCTAGACACGACAAACATACACATATAGGGCTCAGAGGCCAGCTTAAGGCATATCCCCATATATGACAAACAACTCACGTATTAAGTTCAGAGGCCAGCTTAAGGCATAGCTTAATACGCATCAATACAATATCAACCAAATTCTATGAACTAATCTATAGTTCTACTTTTCTTAACTTCTAATCAACACTTAATTGACCACGGGAACTAAGTTGAGGGAGAGCCGGTTTCCCTTTCGGTTACCCGACCGGGGGGGTCTCTATCCTTACTCCATTCCCGAACCCAATATAATGTTGCCCGTCCTCCGGGGACCTCATACACATATCACGGGTATACAAAACGAATTTCAATCAAAACCGATTAACCGTTTGAAAGCTACGAAAGCATTACGATTTAAATACCCAAAATTAGCTTACAGGGGTCCCCAGCCGGTCGGCAGGCAGCCGGTCGGCCTGCTGGTGACCTCCTCAGCCTTCCCTTTCTCTTTTGCACAAAACAACACAAGGACTCCCAGCCGGTCGGCAGGCAGCCGGTCGGCCGGCTGGGAACCCCATTCCCTAGCCTTCGCAAATAACAACCATACCCCAAATGCACTCCCAGCCGGCTAGCAGGCGGCCGGTCTGCCGGTTGGGCTCCCTTTCTACTTAGGTTTTTCGCAAACAAAACACGACACAAGGGACTACCAGCCGGTCGGCAGGCTGGCAGTCCAAGGCCAAATTCTCAAAATACGAAAAACACACAAACGCACTCCCAGCCGGTCGACCGGCTCAGAGAGCCTGTAACGCAAAATCGCATTTTCCAATCCCTTTCAAACTTCACAATTCGACCTATAAACTTCAATAATCACTACAAGTATGATTTGCCCAACATTGTAAACATCAAATATCACTATCCTAACAGCATACAAATCCCATAACAATCCTCAAATGTTTATATCGAGTATCCGTCGCAAAATGTGCAAATTTGAGAAAAACAACATATGATCTTAAGAACATCAACAAGCTTGAATTCAACACAATAACACATTCCTAAACATGTTACTAAGTCCTTTAAGCATTATATTTCAACAAAATCAGAAACTAAACACAAGAACACAACAAACTTGCTAATATACACATAAAGGCCGAGTTATCTCATTATCGTCACCTTTCAAGCGATTCCGGCTAAAGATCCTCCTCAACCAAGTAGCTATCGACCTCTAGATCGTCTAAGCCCACTCCTACAAACAAAGAAAACGGATTTAAGGACTCAAAACGAAATTTAAGGGAAAACAGCCCCATTTTCAAAGTTAAGGATTTACAAAAAGAAAGTGATAGATGGCTTGGAAATCGAATGAGGATTCCGAAAATGTTATTGTTACCTCGATTTGATTACCGGATGATGAAGAAAAGCTCAAAAGAAATGTTTAACAATGGAGGTTTTAGGAGAGAAATGTTTACAGTGGAAATATTTGAGGAAGGAGCAATTGTGTCGACTTAAAGGGGGTTTAAGGGGGTTTTATGGACTGTCCTTTCCGAGTCAATTAAACGGGTCGGACATTTGAACGGATATTTAAGATACGAGTTTAAGTTTACCAAGTTTGCATTCGTCTTAAGTACTTAAGGTTCTTAAGACGGATCTTACTATTTAAATTAAAACCTTTCACAATAAATTATTAAATTATTATTTTATTACTTAAAATAATTTAAAACGCTTAAATTAGATTTTACGAAAATACAGGATGTTACAATCACCCCAACTTCAAAAAGTTTTTTCCTCAAAACTCGAACGGAGATAAATTCTTACTAACTCTACCTCAATCGAAAAGAGAAGGATGCGCGATACGCATCGATGCCTCGGTCTCCCACGTCTGTTCCTCAACATCACCGCAACGCCAAAAGATCTTCACTAGCGGCACCACCTTGCTCCTATGCTTCCTATCCTGACGGTCTAGGATCTTCACGGGACGCTCCTCGAAAGCAAGACTCGGCTCCAAGTTCTCGATCTCTCTAGGCAGAACATGACTCGGGTCACTAACATACTTACGGAGCTGAGAAACATGAAAGACACTATGAACCTTGCCCAAACTAGGAGGCAAGTCCAAACGATAAGCAACAGCACCAATCCTCTTCACGATCTCAAAAGGTCCAATATACTTAGGACTCAACTTGCCCTTAACTCCAAACCTCTTAACTCCCTTCATCGGTGAAACTCTCAAGAAGACTCTGTCACCCACCTCAAACTCTAAGGGTCTACGGCGAACATCAGCATAGGATTTCTGCCGATCCTGTGCGGCCTTCATCCTACCTCTGATAAGCTGGACCTGATCGATAGTAACAACTAACTGGTCCGGTCCTAGGTCACGAACGTCACTAGCCCGGTCCCAACAAATCGGACTACGGCACTTCCTACCATAAAGAGCCTCGTACGGAGCCATACCAATAGATGAATGGTAACTGTTGTTGTAAGAAAACTCTACAAACGGCAAACACTGCTCCTAAGAACTCTGAAAATCAAGGGCACAAGCGCGGAGCAAATACTCTAGTGTCTGAATAGTCCTCTCGGACTGACCATCGGTCGCGGCATGAAATGCGGTGCTCATCAACAGACGGCTACCCATAGCCTCCTGCAAAGCCTTCCAGAACCTGTAACAAAACCTCGGATCTCGATCTGAAACTATCTCCCTCGGGACACCATGATAGCGGACTATCTCGGAAACATAAGCCCTGGCTAAACGGTCCATATCCCATGTCTCTCTGATAGGCACAAATCTGGCACACTTAGTTAGCCTATCCACAATAACCCAAATCGCATCCTTGCCTCCCACCGTCTTAGACAATGCTGTAACGAAGTCCATAGATATACACTCCCACTTCCATTGAGGAACGGGAAGCGGCTGTAGCAAACCACCAGGTCTCCTATGCTCTATCTTGACTTGTTGACAAGTCAAGCACTTACTAACGTAATCCAAGATCTCTTTCTTCATACCAGGCCACCAAAACATAAGCCTCAAATCCTTGTGCATCTTCTCTCCTCCTGGATGAACGGAATACGGTGACAAGTGAGCCTCATCAAGAACCCTCTTCCTCAAATCTGGCACATCGGGAACATACATCCTACCACGGAACCTAAGGAAACCATCAGCATCAATCACCAAGTCAGGTGCAACACCACTCGAAATCTTAGCCTCGAACTTCTTGAAATCGGCATCTGAAGGTAAACTCTGGCGAATCTCCCAATATAAAGACGTCTCGGCAGTCATAGCAGCTAACCAATCGAAACCACTACCCACCATCTCTAATCTCAGCTTCCGGAACTCGGAACACAACTCATCGGGCAATACTCGCATGGCACTCAACGAGTGAGAAGTCTTGCGGCTAAGCGCATCTGCAACCACATTGGCTTTTCCCTCATGATATAACAACTCGATGTCGTAATCTTTCACCAACTCTAGCCAACGTCTCTGTCTCATGTTAAGGTCTTTCTGGGTAAAAATGTACTTAAGACTCTTGTGATCTGTGAAAATGCGGCAATGGGATCCAATTAGGTAATGACGCCACATCTTCAAAGCATGAACAACTGCAGCCAACTCCAAATCATGTGTCGGATAGTTCACCTCATGAACTCTCAACTGTCTAGATGAGTAGGATATCACCTTACCACTCTGCATCAGTACGCATCCAAGTCCTAACATCGAAGCATCACAATACACATCAAAGTCAACCCCGATCTCTGGCAAAGCAAGTATAGGAGCGGAGGTCAACCTAGTCTTCAACTTCTGGAAAGAACTCTCGCACTTGTCGGTCCACACAAATTTAGCTTCCTTCTTCAGCAACTGAGTCATCGGGCGAGCTAATCTCGAGAAATCCTCAACAAATCTACGATAATAACCAGCCAATCCAAGGAAACTACGAATCTCTCCAACATCTTTGGGACTCTCCCAATCAACAACGACCTCAATCTTCGCGGGATCAACCATAACTCCCTCACTAGATATCACATGTCCAAGAAATGCAACCTTAGAAAGCCAAAACTCACACTTAGAGAACTTCGCGAACCACTTCTGACGACGTAAAATCCCAAGAATCAATCTAAGATGCTCAGCATGCTCCTCATCGGTCTTAGAGTAAATGAGGATATCATCAATAAATACCACAACACAAGTTTCAAGATACTCACTAAAGGTACGGTTCATCTGATCCATGAAGATAGCAGGTGCATTAGTCAACCCAAAAGGCATAACCACGAACTCAAAATGCCCATATCTGGTACGAAAAGCAGTCTTCGCAATATCAGCCTCTCTCACTGGAATCTGATGATAACCCGATCGAAGATCAATCTTAGAAAACCTAGAAGCACCTCTCAACTGATCAAACAAATCGTCTATCCTAGGCAAGGGATATCTGTTCTTCATGGTCACTCGGTTCAGCTCTCTATTGTTAATGCAAAGTCTCATGGAACCATCTTTCTTCTTAACGAACAAAACGGGAGCACCCCACGGAGAAGCACTCGGTCTAATGAACCCTTTCTCGATCATCTCTTCCAATTGCTGCTTCAACTCTTTCAACTCTGGCGGAGCCATACGGTAAGGAGCTTTAGAAATCGGTCCGGTACCTGGAACAAGCTCAATAGTAAACTCCACATCTCTCTCTGGCGGTATCCCTGGCAAGTCATCTGGGAAAACATCTGGATACTCACGAACAATGGCTACATCCTCAAGCTTCGGTAGCGATGGTTTAGCAGCTGTAACAACACACAGGAAGGCTTGGCAACCCTTCCTAAGAAGATGAGATGCTTTCATCGAAGAGATAACACGAACTCCCCTTTGAGGGTGAGTTCCCCTATAGGAAACACGAACTCCTGAAGAACTCCTCAAGCAGATTTTCTGGTCGCGACACTCGAAGCGAGCATGGTATCGCGATAACCAATCCATACCGAGGATAATGTCAAACTCCTCGAGAGGAAATATCAGTAAGTCCGCTGGAAATGTGGCTTGACCAATAACAATCGGAACATCCCTATTGGAAGATGAGCAAGAAAATATGTCTCCGGAAGGCAAGGAAATAGAAGTCTCCTCAACCAATGAAGACTCAAGAGCTAAACGGTCTGCGAACTGAGTCGATATAAATGATAAAGAAGCTCCAGTATCGAACAAAATAAGGCACTCAGCGCCAAGAACAGAAAAGATACCGGCAACAATGTCTGGATGAGCCTCAGCCTCAGCCCTAGTCATCACAAAAATCTTCCCTTTCGGCTTTCCTCCCTTAGTTGCTGCAGCAGCAGTAGCAGCCTTGCCAAGTGCGGTGTTCCTCTCAGGACACTCATAAGACTTGTGCCCAAATCCATTGCAAGTGTAGCACTTGAAAACATTCTTGAAACAGTCAAAACCCGGATGAGAAGGTTTACCACAACGGTGGTAAACACTAGCAGCTGTGTCGGTGTGAACAATGGTCTTAGCAACCGGAGCAGAGAACCTCTCAAACCGCTTCTTCTGAGAAGAAGGCGAAGAAGTAGAAGGAACAAATGGTCTCTTCCCCTGGTACACTGATCTCTGGTGAGGAGTCACACTAGAAGTAGCAGCACGGGTCTCAGCATCTATGGCACGAATAGAACTCTCGGCCCAAATAGCATCATCATATACCTCCACAAAAGAAGTAGAGTCACGACGAACCATGCTCTCGATGCGTGGCCCTAGCTTGCCACGGTAAAAGTAGACTCTCTCGGCCTCATCTCTGACAAATCTCGATGCGAAGTGAGCAAGCTGGTTGAATCGGTCTGTAAACTCCTGAACTGACATCTTGCCTTGCTTCAAATCCATGAATTCTTTGAGTCGCTGTGATCTGAGCTCCTTAGGATAGAACCTCGTCTCGAGCTTATCCTTAAAAGCATCCCAATCGAACAAAGGATCAAGAGTGAAAGTAGGTCCTGTCAATGCCCACCACCTATCGGCCTCAAGGGTAAGAAAGTGAGTGGCTAGCCGCACTCTATCCTCTCTACCCACCGAATACATAGCAAAGCTCCTCTCCATCTCCCTGAACCACTCGGTAAGAGCTACCGGATCAACCTCGCCACCATATGTCTTCACGTGGCTACGGGACATCTGCGAAGCTATCCATGAGAAACTACCAGGATGATTAGCCTCATTGCCTGGCGGTGGAGGAGGTGGAACATTCCCTGCTTGCTGTCTCTGAGTCTCAAGCAAATGCTGAATCGCTTGCAGCACAATGTTATCAGCAGCCCTAGGTCTCACCATCCTTTAAAAGAGAAAACAAGTATTAGCTTAGCAATTAGCATTCACAAATAGACTACAAAATAAATCCTTAGATCTACCCATCTCTCATTCATTATTTGTTTATTTGGTCGAGTTAAGGTTGGGGTCACATGAGTGCGTCGGGAGCAATAATGCTCTGATACCAACTGTAAAACCCCTCGCGAAAGCGGAAATATAAACATACAAAAGTACTAAAAATGCAGCGGAATTAAAACTTTTTAAAGTAAACAACATGCGAGAAGTCTTAAACTGAAACGGAAACTGAAACTGAAATAGAACCAAAATAGATAAGTAACAGTTCTAAGTACTGAAATGAAATATATACACAGCCTGGGATGGAACATCCCTACAGGCACCAAAACGTAAAGTAACAAAAGTCTAACAGTCTAGCTAACGATAGGGTATAAGTCATATGATGAAGGATCATCACTCGCTAGCCCTCCTGTGATCCCATCTCCAACCTGCATGTACCTACATACATGAAAACATGTACGCCACAATCAGTGGGGAGTGACTAGAGTTCTCCTAGCCACCTTTTGTGACAACACGTAACACATAAAACAATACAAAATACTCCAACATATATCGACATGTGAAGCATAAACAACTCATCAACTTATCTCGGACTATCATGCAAACTCTAGTGCACGGCTCTCAACCAACTTCACAAACCGTTAGGAAGGAGAGCCGGTTTCCCTACTGGTTACCCAGTCGGGGGGGCTTTCAATCCAACTATTTATGAAACTGAACTAAAAGTCATCCAATGCCTTGGATGATCGAACCACAACCTAACAAACAATCATTTACTCATCATTATCCAACTCTATATCTGACACGTACCAACTCAAGGCAAGCAGATAAAATCAGCAAGTAAAAGGTTCAGCGGTCAACTTAAGACATAACCTAATACCAAGTCAATCAGCAAGTGTAAAGGTTCAGCGGTCAACTTAAGACATAACCTAAACACCAAAACATTCAGCAAGCAAGGACTCAGAGGCCAACTTAAGGCATGAACCTGCCAATCAGCAAGACACTAGACTCAGCGGCCAACTTAAGGCATAGACTAGCATCCAAAAGTAAAGGACTCAGAGGCCAGCTTAAGGCATGTCCCTTCACCACATCACAAGGTACTAAACTCAAAGGCCAGCTTAAGGGATGTTCTAGCACCAAACATCTGCAACCCGGGCAAGGTGTCAGTTCCTTAGCTACCCCGTTGTGCAGCTGCTCTACTCGTCAGACTCAGAGGCCAACTTAAGGCATGTTCCAACGCGATCACTATCACACATGTCTGAACTCAGAGGCCAGCTTAAGGCATGTCCTAGACACGACAAACATACACAGATAGGGCTCAGAGGCCAGCTTAAGGCATATCCCCATATATGACAAACAACTCACGTATTAAGTTCAGAGGCCAGCTTAAGGCATAACTTAATACGCATCAATACAATATCAACCAAAGTCTATGAACTAATCTATATTTCTACTTTTCGTAACTTCTAATCAACACTTAATTGACCCCGGGAACTAAGTTGAGGGAGAGCCGGTTTCCCTTTCGGTTACCCAACCGGGGGTCTCTATCCTTACTCCATTCCCGAACCCAATATAATGTTGCCCGTCCTCCGGGGACCTCATATACATATCACGGGTATACAAAACGAATTTCAATCAAAACCGATTAACCGTTTGAAAGCTACGAAAGCATTACGATTTAAAAACCCAAAATTAGCTTACAGGGGTCCCCAGCCGGTCGGCCGGCTGGTGACCTCCTCAGCCTTCCCTTTCTCTTTTGCACAAAACAACACAAGGACTCCTAGCCGGTCGGCAGGCAGGCAGCCGGTCGGCCGGCTGGGAACCCCATTCCCTAGCCTTCGCAAATAACAACCATACCCCAAATGCACTCCCAGCCGGCTGGCAGGCGGCCGGTCTGCCGGCTGGGCTCCCTTTCTACTTTGGTTTTTCGCAAACAAAACACGACACAAGGGACTACCAGCCGGTCGGCAGGCTGGCAGTCCAAGGCCAAATTCTCAAAATACGAAAACACACAAACGCACTCCCATCCGGTCGACCGACGGCCGGTCGGTCGACCGACGGCCGGTCGGTCGACCGGCTCAGAGAGCCTGTAACGCAAAATCGCATTTTCCAATCCCTTTCAAACTTCACAATTCGACCTATAAACTTCAATAATCACTACAAGTATGATTTGCCCAACATTGTAAACATCAAATATCACTATCCTAACAGCATACAAATCCCATAACAATCCTCAAATGTTTATATCGAGTATCCGTCGCAAAATGTGCAAATTTGAGAAAAACAACATATGATCTTAAGAACATCAAAAAGCTTGAATTCAACACAATAACACATTCCTAAACATGATTTTAAGTCCTTTAAGCATTATATTTCAACAAAATCAGAAACTAAACACAAGAACACAACAAACTTGCTAATATACACATAAAGGCCGAGTTATCTCATTATCGTCACCTTTCAAGCGATTCCGGCTAAAGATTCTCCTCAACCAAGTAGCTATCGACCTCTGGATCGTCTAAGCCCACTCCTACAAACAAAGAAAACGGATTTAAGGACTCAAACCGGAATTTAAGGGAAAACAGCCCCATTTTCAAAGTTAAGGATTTACAAAAAGAAAGTGATAGATGGCTTGGAAATCGAATGAGGATTCCGAAAATGTTATTGTTACCTCGATTTGATTACCGGATGATGAAGAAAAGCTCAAAAGAAATGTTTAACAATGGAGGTTTTAGGAGACAAATGTTTACAGTGGAAATATTTGAGGAAGGAGCAATTGTGTCGACTTAAAGGGGGTTTAAGGGGGTTTTATGGACTGTCCTTTCCGAGTCAATTAAACGGGTCGGACATTTGAACGGATATTTAAGATACGAGTTTAAGTTTACCAAGTTTGCATTCGTCTTAAGGACTTAAGGTTCTTAAGACGGATCTTACTAATTAAATTAAAACCTTTCACAATAAATTATTAAATTATTATTTTATTACTTAAAATAATTTAAAACGCTTAAATTAGATTTTACGAAAATACGGGATGTTACATGATATGTTTATACTTCTTTAATTTCCCCCTCACAAAATAAAAAAAGTTTAAAGATCCCACTGGGACAGAGGTAGTAGAACGTTTTCTAAGAATTTGAAAATTGTTCTGGTAAGATGCACGACATTTAGGTATTTTATTTTTGTATAGTAGGGCTTCCTTCTTTTTCTCATTTTAAAGTCGTGAATTTACAATACATTTCACATATGAATGATATGATATTATTATTACCTTCATACAACGATATTAACGCATGACATAATAATTACAGTCATGCATGATTCATATAGCTTATTAACACAATAGAAAGAAAATTCATTAGATCATTATTCAAATACATATACAAATAATTTCGCCATAAGTTCAATCGAAATAGAGTATCCACACATATTATATGTGTCGGATACAATATTTGTATACTTTTGAGAAATAGAAACACACACGGTATATAACAAGAAATCCGAAGAAAATTACGATAGCGATGTTGAGGACATGACTCTCAACATGTTAAAAATAAAAGAGCAATAACAATTGAAAGAGCTTTGCGTTTGCCATTATTCTTTTGCTCGATCTGTTGATCACAAAACCTCGCAAGTTCCGACTCCATTGACGATATTCATACATTCAAGTCCGCTGTCTGGGCAACATGCACAAGGAAGGCCATCAATAACACCACAAGCTTCGCCAGCATGTCCTTCGCATGGTTCATTATCATGGCAACCAGTCTGAGCACTGACGATCAAACAATGTTGAATCACTGTAAACATGCATGTAAAATTGTTAGAACTTCTTTATTGCATGTATATATATATATATATATATGGAATCTACTATGTACGTATTATTCGGTGTTCATTTTGAAATATTCGCCCATAGTTCCACATTCTCAAACACGTTTTCAATAAAACAATAAACGTATGAAAATTATGAAACCCTATCAATAACCTTTTATGACTTCTTTCTCTTTGTGCTTCTATTGTCATTATAAGTAACAAAAAAATGTAATTTTAATTAGAAAGCAAATATGTTTTCACCCAACAAAATGCTAGGTATATGTGTTTTAGTGACGAATAAATGTTTTTTTATGATAATGTTAAAAATAATACCTAAAGCAACAAGGAGAAACATTGTTATCATTAGCTTATTCTTGTTCTCCATTTTCCGGAATAAAAATCTCGATTTATGAATGTTACGTTTTTATGGAAGACTTATAATTTATTTCCTTGGTGAAATACTTGTACATTAACAGAGGCTTTTATACTTATGTTCAAATTATTTAAAGCTATTTTTTTAGAAGACATTATTTGATAGTGTCTTTATTATTAACACAATTATAGACATAATTGCATCATTAAAATGTAATTATGGACATAATGTCATTCAACTTTTTATACTTATATTCTGATCATTTTAAGAGTTTTTTATTAAGACATTATTTAATAATGTCATTGATTATGAACGCATAATTAAGGAACTAATGTGTTTAGTAATATGTAAGTTTTAACGTAATGTCATCCTCATCAACATGTTGGATTTGCCTTACCCTTGAAATTTAAAATTTATATTTGGGACCTATATTGTTCACGCTCGTTTGGAGAATATAAATATAATTTTGTATAGTTTTATTTTAACAATATTAAGTATTTCTATAAATTAACACATATGGTAGTATTTTAACAATATTAAGTATTTCTATATATTTATACATATGGTAGTGAAAATTAGGTGAACATCAAATATTTCGTATTAGCTAATTTTCTGTTATCTCTGCAAAAGGTACATTTTTTCTCTAACTTTTTTTTTTCAATTTTTCTAAAAAGTACTAAGTAACATACTCCATTGATGAACCCCGGATATTTATACCTCCAGATATATTACAAGATGTGGCTAATCATTTTCCTCGAAACTGCAGCCGAGTCTTCAAGAACTAAAGAAATGTCAATTGTCCGCGATAATATTACTTCTAGTTTGATGGCTAGTAGAAGAAATCGAAATTAGTCATTAAACTTGTTTGTGTGATGTATTTTGATGAATATTAGTCAACAATTTATCCATGTCTTTTTTGTAATTTAACAAAGAATTGAGATAATGTGCTAATTTTATTCTGCTAATTAGCAAACACCATTGACAAATTCTGCTAATTGAATATGCTAGTCAAATCTGCCAACAAATTCTGCTAATTTCAATCTGCCTCTACAATCTGTTTCTTCTAATATTATCTAGGTTTCTAACTATTATAAAATATTACTAATTAAGAATTGACTCCGAATCCACCCAAATATGTTTGGCATGTATAAGTTCCACACTGATTATAAAAGAGACTTTGTAGGTCATATGAGGTACCTATCTTATTAGTAATTAATTATAAGATGAAACCCTATTTGAATCATAATATGGACTCTCTTGGTGTTAGAGTCCGTCTTAATGACTTAAAACTTATAATAGTTACTGAATTCATCTAAATATGTTAATCTCATTTGAAATTTCCCACTTTACGCACCCTTATTAATGCGTCAACATCTTAATATTATTTTTCAAACAAATACACTAGCTAATTCAACTATTATTAAGGATAAGACCAATATTAAAAAAATGTACTCCCTCCGTCCCAGTGATATGTTTATACTTCTTTAATTTCCCCCTCACAAAATAAAAAAAGTGTAAAGATCCCACTGGCACAGAGGTAGTAGAACGTTTTCTAAGAATTTGAAAATTGTTCTGGTAAGATGCAGGACATTTAGGTATTTTATTTTTGTATAGTAGGGCTTCCTTCTTTTTCTCATTTTGAAGTCTTGGATTTACAATACATTTCACATATGAATGATATGATATTATTATTACCTTCATACAACGATATTAACGCATGACATAATAATTACAGTCATGCATGATTCATATAGCTTATTAACACAATAGAAAGAAAATTCATTAGATCATTATTCAAATACATATACAAATAATTTCGCCATAAGTTCAATCGAAATAGAGTATCCACACATATTATATGTGTTGGATACAATATTTGTAAACTTTTGAGAAATAGAAACACACACGGTATATATCAAGAAATCCGAAGAAAATTACGATAGCGATGTTGAGGACATGACTCTCAACATGTTAAAAATAAAAGAGCAATAACAATTGAAAGACCTTTCCGTTCGCCATTATTCTTTTGCTCGATCTGTTGATCACATAACCTCGCAAGTTCCGACTCCATTGACGATATTCATACATTCAAGTCCGCTGTCTGGGCAACATGCACAAGGAAGGCCATCAATAACACCACAAGCTTCGCCAGCATGTCCTTCGCATGATTCATTATCATGGCAACCAGTCTGAGCACTGACGATCAAAGAATGTTGCATCACTGTAAACATGCATGTAAAATTGTTAGAACTTCTTTATTGCATGTATATATATATGGAATCTACTATGTACGTATTATTCGGTGTTCATTTTGAAATATTCGCCCATAGTTCCACATTCTCAAACACGTTTTCAATAAAACAATAAACGTATGAAAATTATGAAACCCTATCAATAACCTTTTATGACTTCTTTCTCTTTTGGCTTCTATTGTCATTATAAGTAACAAAAAAATGTAATTTTAATTAGAAAGCAAATATGTTTTCACCCAACAAAATGCTAGGTGTATGTGATTTTGTGACGAATAAATGTTTTTTTATGATAAAGTTAAAAATAATACCTAAAGCAACAAGGAGAAACACTGCTATCATTAGCTTATTCTTGTTCTCCATTTTCCGGAATAAAAATCTCGATTTATGAATGTTACGTTTTTATGGAAGACTTAAAATTTATTTCCTTGGTGAAATACTTGTCCGTTAACATAGGCTTTTATACTTATGTTCAAATTATTTGAAGCTATTTTTTTAGAAGACATTATTTGATAGTGTCTTCATCATTAACACAATTAAAGACATAATGTCATCATTAAAATGTAATTATGGACATAATATCATTGAACTTTTTATACTTATATTCTGATCATTTTAAGAGTTTTTTATTAAGACATTATTTAATAATGTCATTGATTATGAACACATAATTAAGGAACTAATGTGTTTAGTAATATGTAAGTTTTAACGTAATGTCATCCTCATCAACATGTAAGATTTGCCTTACCCTTGAAATTTAAAATTTATGTTCGGGACCTATACTTTTCACGCTCGTTTGGAGAATATAAAAGATAATTTTGTATAGTTTTATTTTAACAATATTAAGTATTTCTATATATTTACACATATGGTAGTGAAAATTAGGTGAACATCAAATATTTCGTATTGGCTAATTTTCTCTTATCTCTGCAAAAAGTACATTTTTTCTCTAACTTGTTTTCTTCAATTTTTCTGAAAAGTACTAAGTAACATACTCCATTGATAAACCCCGGATTTTTATACCTCCAGATATATTACAAGATGTGGCTAATCATTTTCCTCGAAACTGCAGCCGAGTCTTCAAGAACTAAAGAAATGTCAATTGTCCGCGATAATATTACTTCTAGTTTGATGGCTAGTAGAAGAAATCGAAATTAGTCATTAAACTTGTTTGTGTGATGTATTTTGATGAATATTAGTCAACAATTTATCCATGTCCTTTTTGTCATTTAACAAAGAAATGAGATAATGTGCTAATTTAATTCTGCTAATTAGCAAACACCATTGACAAATTCCGCTATTTGAATATGCTAGTCCAATCTGTCAACAAATTCTGCTAATTTCAATCTGCTTCTACAATCTGTTTCTGCTAATATTATCTGGGTTTCTAACTATTGTAAAATAATACTAATTAAGAATTGACTCCGAATCCACCCAAATATGTTTGGCATGTATAAGTTCCACATTAATTATAAAAGAGACTTTGTAGGTCATATGAGGTACCTATCTTATTACCAATTAATTATAAGATGAAACCCTATTTGAATCATAATATGGACTCTCTTGGTGTCAGAGTCCGTCTTAATGACTTAAAACTTATAATAGATACTGAATTCATCTAAATATGTTAATCTCATTTGAAATTTCCCACTTTACGCACCCTTATTAATGCTTCAACATCTTAATATTATTTTTCAAACAAATACACTAGCTAATTCAACTATTATTAAGGATAAGACCAATATTAAAAAAATGTACTCCCTCCGTCCCAGTGATATGTTTATACTTCTTTAATTTCCCCCTCACAAAATAAAAAAAAAAGATCCCACTGGGACAGAGGTAGTAGAACGTTTTCTAAGAATTTGAAAATTGTTCTGGTAAGATGCACGACATTTAGGTATTTTATTTTTGTATAGTAGGGCTTCCTTCTTTTTCTCATTTTGAACTCTTGGATTTACAATACATTTCACATATGAATGATATGATATTATTATTACCTTCATACAACGATATTAACGCATAACAAAATAATTATAGTCATGCATCATTCATATAGCTTATTAACACAATAGAAAGAAAATTCATTAGATCATTATTCAAATACATATACAAATAATTTCGCCATAAGTTCAATCGAAATAGAGTATCCACACATATTATATGTGTTGGATACAATATTTGTACACTTTTGAGAAATAGAAACACACACGGTATATAACAAGAAATCCGAAGAAAATTACGATAGCGATGTTGAGGACATGACTCTCAACATGTTAAAAATAAAAGAGCAATAACAATTGAAAGAGCTTTGTGTTTGCCATTATTCTTTTGCTCGATCTGTTGATCACATAACCTCGCAAGTACCGACTCCATTGACGATATTCATACATTCAAGTCCGCTGTCTGGGCAACATGCACAAGGAAGACCATCAATAACACCACAAGCTTCGCCAGCATGTCCTTCGCATGGTTCATTATCATGGCAACCAGTCTGAGCACTGACGATCAAAGAATGTTGCATCACTGTAAACATGCATGTAAAATTGTTAGAACTTCTTTATTGCATGTATATATATATATATATATATGGAATCTACTATGTACGTATTATTCGGTGTTCATTTTGAAATATTCGCCAAAAGTTCCACATTCTCAAACACGTTTTCAATAAAACAACAAACGTATGAAAATTATGAAACCCTATCAATAACTTTTTATGACTTCTTTCTCTTTTGGCTTCTATTGTCATTATAAGTAACAAAAAAAATATAATTTTAATTAGAAAGCAAAAATGTTTTCACCCAAAAAAATGCAGATAGAAGTAGGTGTATGTGATTTTGTGACGAATAAATGTTTTTTTTATGATAAAGTTAAAAATAATACCTAAAGCAACAAGGAGAAACACTGCTATTATTAGCTTATTCTTGTTCTCCATTTTCCGGAATAAAAATCTCGATTTATGAATGTTACGTTTTTATGGAAGACTTAAAATTTATTTCCTTGGTGAAATACTTGTCTGTTAACATAGGCTTTTATACTTATGTTCAAATTATTTAAAGCTATTTTTTTAGAAGACATTATTTGATAGTGTCTTCATCATTAACACAATTAAAGACATAATGTCATCATTAAAATGTAATTATGGACATAATGTCATTGAACTTTTTATACTTATATTCTGATCATTTTAAGAGTTTTTTATTAAGACATTATTTAATAATGTCATTGATTATGAACACATAATTAAGGAACTAATGTGTTTAGTAATATGTAAGTTTTAACGTAATGTCATCCTCATCAACATGTAAGATTTGCCTTACCCTTGAAATTTAAAATTTATGTTCGAGACCTATACTTTTCACGCTCGTTTGGAGAATATAAAGATAATTTTGTATAGTTTTATTTTAACAATATTAAGTATTTCTATATATTTACACATATGGTAGTGAAAATTAGATGAACATCAAATATTTCGTATTGGCTAATTTTCTCTTATCTCTACAAAAGGTACATTTTTTCTCTAACTTATTTTTTTCATTTTTTCTAAAAAGTACTAAGTAACATACTCCATTGATGAACCCCGGATTTTTATTCCTCCAGATATATTACAAGATGTGGCTAATCATTTTCCTCGAAACTGCAGCCGAGTCTTCAAAAACAAAAGAAATGTCAATTGTCCGCGATAATATTACTTCTAGTTTGATGGCTAGTAGAAGAAATCGAAATTAGTCATTAAACTTGTTTGTGTGATGTATTTTGATGAATATTAGTCAACCATTTATCCATGTCCTTTTTGTCATTTAACAAAGAATTGAGATAATGTTCTAATTTAATTCTGCTAATTAGCAAACACCTTTGACGCAAATTGAATATGGTTGTCAAATCTGCCAACAAATTCTGCTAATTTCAATCTACTTCTACAATCTGTTTCTGCTAATATTATCTGGGTTTCTAACTATTATCTGGGTTTACACATATGGTAGTGAAAATTAGATGAACATCAAATATTTCGTATTGGCTAATTTTCTCTTATCTCTGCAAAAAGTACATTTTTTCTCTAACTTGTTTTTTTCAATTTTTCTAAAAAGTACTAAGTAACATACTCCATTGATGAACCCCGGATTTTTATACCTCCAGATATATTACAAGATGTGGCTAATCATTTTCCTCAAAACTGCAGCCGAGTCTTCAAGAACTAAAGAAATGTCAATTGTCCGCGATAATATTACTTCTAGTTTGATGGCTAGTAGAAGAAATCGAAATTAGTCATTAAACTTGTTTGTGTGATGTATTTTGATGAATATTAGTCAACAATTTATCCATGTCCTTTTTGTCATTTAACAAAGAAATGAGATAATGTGCTAATTTAATTCTGCTAATTAGCAAACACCATTGACAAATTCCGCTATTTGAATATGCTAGTCCAATCTGTCAACAAATTCTGCTAATTTCAATCTGCTTCTACAATCTGTTTCTGCTAATATTATCTGGGTTTCTAACTATTGTAAAATAATACTAATTAAGAATTGACTCCGAATCCACCCAAATATGTTTGGCATGTATAAGTTGCACACTGATTATAAAAGAGACTTTGTAGGTCATATGAGGTACCTATCTTATTACCAATTAATTATAAGATGAAACCGTATTTGAATCATAATATGGACTCTCTTGGTGTCAGAGTCCGTCTTAATGACTTAAAACTTATAATAGATACTGAATTCATCTAAATATGTTAATCTCATTTGAAATTTCCCACTTTACGCACCCTTATTAATGCGTCAACATCTTAATATTATTTTTCAAACAAATACACTAGCTAATTCAACTATTATTAAGGATAAGACCAATATTAAAAAAATGTACTCCCTCCGTCCCAGTGATATGTTTATACTTCTTTAATTTCCCCCTCACAAAATAAAAAAAGTGTAAAGATCCCACTGGGACAGAGGTAGTAGAACGTTTTCTAAGAATTTGAAAATTTTTCTGGTAAGATGCACGACATTTAGGTATTTTATTTTTGTATAGTAGGGCTTCCTTCTTTTTCTCATTTTGAACTCTTGGATTTACAATACATTTCACATATGAATGATATGATATTATTATTACCTTCATACAACGATATTAACGCATAACAAAATAATTATAGTCATGCATCATTCATATAGCTTATTAACACAATAGAAAGAAAATTCATTAGATCATTATTCAAATACATATACAAATAATTTCGCCATAAGTTCAATCGAAATAGAGTATCCACACATATTATATGTGTTGGATACAATATTTGTACACTTTTGAGAAATAGAAACACACACGGTATATAACAAGAAATCCGAAGAAAATTACGATAGCGATGTTGAGGACATGACTCTCAACATGTTAAAAATAAAAGAGCAATAACAATTGAAAGAGCTTTGTGTTTGCCATTATTCTTTTGCTCGATCTGTTGATCACATAACCTCGCAAGTACCGACTCCATTGACGATATTCATACATTCAAGTCCGCTGTCTGGGCAACATGCACAAGGAAGACCATCAATAACACCACAAGCTTCGCCAGCATGTCCTTCGCATGGTTCATTATCATGGCAACCAGTCTGAGCACTGACGATCAAAGAATGTTGCATCACTGTAAACATGCATGTAAAATTGTTAGAACTTCTTTATTGCATGTATATATATATATATATATGGAATCTACTATGTACGTATTATTCGGTGTTCATTTTGAAATATTCGCCAAAAGTTCCACATTCTCAAACACGTTTTCAATAAAACAACAAACGTATGAAAATTATGAAACCCTATCAATAACTTTTTATGACTTCTTTCTCTTTTGGCTTCTATTGTCATTATAAGTAACAAAAAAAATATAATTTTAATTAGAAAGCAAAAATGTTTTCACCCAAAAAAATGCAGATAGAAGTAGGTGTATGTGATTTTGTGACGAATAAATGTTTTTTTTATGATAAAGTTAAAAATAATACCTAAAGCAACAAGGAGAAACACTGCTATTATTAGCTTATTCTTGTTCTCCATTTTCCGGAATAAAAATCTCGATTTATGAATGTTACGTTTTTATGGAAGACTTAAAATTTATTTCCTTGGTGAAATACTTGTCCGTTAACATAGGCTTTTATACTTATGTTCAAATTATTTAAAGCTATTTTTTTAGAAGACATTATTTGATAGTGTCTTCATCATTAACACAATTAAAGACATAATGTCATCATTAAAATGTAATTATGGACACAATGTCATTGAACTTTTTATACTTATATTCTGATCATTTTAAGAGTTTTTTATTAAGACATTATTTAATAATGTCATTGATTATGAACACATAATTAAGGAACTAATGTGTTTAGTAATATGTAAGTTTGAACGTAATGTCATCCTCATCAACATGTAAGATTTGCCTTACCCTTGAAATTTAAAATTTATGTTCGAGACCTATACTTTTCACGCTCGTTTGGAGAATATAAAGATAATTTTGTATAGTTTTATTTTAACAATATTAAGTATTTCTATATATTTACACATATGGTAGTGAAAATTAGATGAACATCAAATATTTCGTATTGGCTAATTTTCTCTTATCTCTACAAAAGGTACATTTTTTCTCTAACTTATTTTTTTCATTTTTTCTAAAAAGTACTAAGTAACATACTCCATTGATGAACCCCGGATTTTTATTCCTCCAGATATATTACAAGATGTGGCTAATCATTTTCCTCGAAACTGCAGCCGAGTCTTCAAAAACAAAAGAAATGTCAATTGTCCGCGATAATATTACTTCTAGTTTGATGGCTAGTAGAAGAAATCGAAATTAGTCATTAAACTTGTTTGTGTGATGTATTTTGATGAATATTAGTCAACCATTTATCCATGTCCTTTTTGTCATTTAACAAAGAATTGAGATAATGTTCTAATTTAATTCTGCTAATTAGCAAACACCTTTGACGCAAATTGAATATGGTTGTCAAATCTGCCAACAAATTCTGCTAATTTCAATCTACTTCTACAATCTGTTTCTGCTAATATTATCTGGGTTTCTAACTATTATCTGGGTTTACACATATGGTAGTGAAAATTAGATGAACATCAAATATTTCGTATTGGCTAATTTTCTCTTATCTCTGCAAAAAGTACATTTTTTCTCTAACTTGTTTTTTTCAATTTTTCTAAAAAGTACTAAGTAACATACTCCATTGATGAACCCCGGATTTTTATACCTCCAGATATATTACAAGATGTGGCTAATCATTTTCCTCAAAACTGCAGCCGAGTCTTCAAGAACTAAAGAAATGTCAATTGTCCGCGATAATATTACTTCTAGTTTGATGGCTAGTAGAAGAAATCGAAATTAGTCATTAAACTTGTTTGTGTGATGTATTTTGATGAATATTAGTCAACAATTTATCCATGTCCTTTTTGTCATTTAACAAAGAAATGAGATAATGTGCTAATTTAATTCTGCTAATTAGCAAACACCATTGACAAATTCCGCTATTTGAATATGCTAGTCCAATCTGTCAACAAATTCTGCTAATTTCAATCTGCTTCTACAATCTGTTTCTGCTAATATTATCTGGGTTTCTAACTATTGTAAAATAATACTAATTAAGAATTGACTCCGAATCCACCCAAATATGTTTGGCATGTATAAGTTGCACACTGATTATAAAAGAGACTTTGTAGGTCATATGAGGTACCTATCTTATTACCAATTAATTATAAGATGAAACCGTATTTGAATCATAATATGGACTCTCTTGGTGTCAGAGTCCGTCTTAATGACTTAAAACTTATAATAGATACTGAATTCATCTAAATATGTTAATCTCATTTGAAATTTCCCACTTTACGCACCCTTATTAATGCGTCAACATCTTAATATTATTTTTCAAACAAATACACTAGCTAATTCAACTATTATTAAGGATAAGACCAATATTAAAAAAATGTACTCCCTCCGTCCCAGTGATATGTTTATACTTCTTTAATTTCCCCCTCACAAAATAAAAAAAGTGTAAAGATCCCACTGGGACAGAGGTAGTAGAACGTTTTCTAAGAATTTGAAAATTTTTCTGGTAAGATGCACGACATTTAGGTATTTTATTTTTGTATAGTAGGGCTTCCTTCTTTTTCTCATTTTGAACTCTTGGATTTACAATACATTTCACATATGAATGATATGATATTATTATTACCTTCATACAACGATATTAACGCATAACAAAATAATTATAGTCATGCATCATTCATATAGCTTATTAACACAATAGAAAGAAAATTCATTAGATCATTATTCAAATACATATACAAATAATTTCGCCATAAGTTCAATCGAAATAGAGTATCCACACATATTATATGTGTTGGATACAATATTTGTACACTTTTGAGAAATAGAAACACACACGGTATATAACAAGAAATCCGAAGAAAATTACGATAGCGATGTTGAGGACATGACTCTCAACATGTTAAAAATAAAAGAGCAATAACAATTGAAAGAGCTTTGTGTTTGCCATTATTCTTTTGCTCGATCTGTTGATCACATAACCTCGCAAGTACCGACTCCATTGACGATATTCATACATTCAAGTCCGCTGTCTGGGCAACATGCACAAGGAAGACCATCAATAACACCACAAGCTTCGCCAGCATGTCCTTCGCATGGTTCATTATCATGGCAACCAGTCTGAGCACTGACGATCAAAGAATGTTGCATCACTGTAAACATGCATGTAAAATTGTTAGAACTTCTTTATTGCATGTATATATATATATATATATATATGGAATCTACTATGTACGTATTATTCGGTGTTCATTTTGAAATATTCGCCAAAAGTTCCACATTCTCAAACACGTTTTCAATAAAACAACAAACGTATGAAAATTATGAAACCCTATCAATAACTTTTTATGACTTCTTTCTCTTTTGGCTTCTATTGTCATTATAAGTAACAAAAAAAATATAATTTTAATTAGAAAGCAAAAATGTTTTCACCCAAAAAAATGCAGATAGAAGTAGGTGTATGTGATTTTGTGACGAATAAATGTTTTTTTTATGATAAAGTTAAAAATAATACCTAAAGCAACAAGGAGAAACACTGCTATTATTAGCTTATTCTTGTTCTCCATTTTCCGGAATAAAAATCTCGATTTATGAATGTTACGTTTTTATGGAAGACTTAAAATTTATTTCCTTGGTGAAATACTTGTCCGTTAACATAGGCTTTTATACTTATGTTCAAATTATTTAAAGCTATTTTTTTAGAAGACATTATTTGATAGTGTCTTCATCATTAACACAATTAAAGACATAATGTCATCATTAAAATGTAATTATGGACACAATGTCATTGAACTTTTTATACTTATATTCTGATCATTTTAAGAGTTTTTTATTAAGACATTATTTAATAATGTCATTGATTATGAACACATAATTAAGGAACTAATGTGTTTAGTAATATGTAAGTTTTAACGTAATGTCATCCTCATCAACATGTAAGATTTGCCTTACCCTTGAAATTTAAAATTTATGTTCGAGACCTATACTTTTCACGCTCGTTTGGAGAATATAAAGATAATTTTGTATAGTTTTATTTTAACAATATTAAGTATTTCTATATATTTACACATATGGTAGTGAAAATTAGATGAACATCAAATATTTCGTATTGGCTAATTTTCTCTTATCTCTACAAAAGGTACATTTTTTCTCTAACTTATTTTTTTCATTTTTTCTAAAAAGTACTAAGTAACATACTCCATTGATGAACCCCGGATTTTTATTCCTCCAGATATATTACAAGATGTGGCTAATCATTTTCCTCGAAACTGCAGCCGAGTCTTCAAAAACAAAAGAAATGTCAATTGTCCGCGATAATATTACTTCTAGTTTGATGGCTAGTAGAAGAAATCGAAATTAGTCATTAAACTTGTTTGTGTGATGTATTTTGATGAATATTAGTCAACCATTTATCCATGTCCTTTTTGTCATTTAACAAAGAATTGAGATAATGTTCTAATTTAATTCTGCTAATTAGCAAACACCTTTGACGCAAATTGAATATGGTTGTCAAATCTGCCAACAAATTCTGCTAATTTCAATCTACTTCTACAATCTGTTTCTGCTAATATTATCTGGGTTTCTAACTATTATCTGGGTTTACACATATGGTAGTGAAAATTAGATGAACATCAAATATTTCGTATTGGCTAATTTTCTCTTATCTCTGCAAAAAGTACATTTTTTCTCTAACTTGTTTTTTTCAATTTTTCTAAAAAGTACTAAGTAACATACTCCATTGATGAACCCCGGATTTTTATACCTCCAGATATATTACAAGATGTGGCTAATCATTTTCCTCAAAACTGCAGCCGAGTCTTCAAGAACTAAAGAAATGTCAATTGTCCGCGATAATATTACTTCTAGTTTGATGGCTAGTAGAAGAAATCGAAATTAGTCATTAAACTTGTTTGTGTGATGTATTTTGATGAATATTAGTCAACAATTTATCCATGTCCTTTTTGTCATTTAACAAAGAAATGAGATAATGTGCTAATTTAATTCTGCTAATTAGCAAACACCATTGACAAATTCCGCTATTTGAATATGCTAGTCCAATCTGTCAACAAATTCTGCTAATTTCAATCTGCTTCTACAATCTGTTTCTGCTAATATTATCTGGGTTTCTAACTATTGTAAAATAATACTAATTAAGAATTGACTCCGAATCCACCCAAATATGTTTGGCATGTATAAGTTGCACACTGATTATAAAAGAGACTTTGTAGGTCATATGAGGTACCTATCTTATTACCAATTAATTATAAGATGAAACCGTATTTGAATCATAATATGGACTCTCTTGGTGTCAGAGTCCGTCTTAATGACTTAAAACTTATAATAGATACTGAATTCATCTAAATATGTTAATCTCATTTGAAATTTCCCACTTTACGCACCCTTATTAATGCGTCAACATCTTAATATTATTTTTCAAACAAATACACTAGCTAATTCAACTATTATTAAGGATAAGACCAATATTAAAAAAATGTACTCCCTCCGTCCCAGTGATATGTTTATACTTCTTTAATTTCCCCCTCACAAAATAAAAAAAGTGTAAAGATCCCACTGGGACAGAGGTAGTAGAACGTTTTCTAAGAATTTGAAAATTTTTCTGGTAAGATGCACGACATTTAGGTATTTTATTTTTGTATAGTAGGGCTTCCTTCTTTTTCTCATTTTGAACTCTTGGATTTACAATACATTTCACATATGAATGATATGATATTATTATTACCTTCATACAACGATATTAACGCATAACAAAATAATTATAGTCATGCATCATTCATATAGCTTATTAACACAATAGAAAGAAAATTCATTAGATCATTATTCAAATACATATACAAATAATTTCGCCATAAGTTCAATCGAAATAGAGTATCCACACATATTATATGTGTTGGATACAATATTTGTACACTTTTGAGAAATAGAAACACACACGGTATATAACAAGAAATCCGAAGAAAATTACGATAGCGATGTTGAGGACATGACTCTCAACATGTTAAAAATAAAAGAGCAATAACAATTGAAAGAGCTTTGTGTTTGCCATTATTCTTTTGCTCGATCTGTTGATCACATAACCTCGCAAGTACCGACTCCATTGACGATATTCATACATTCAAGTCCGCTGTCTGGGCAACATGCACAAGGAAGACCATCAATAACACCACAAGCTTCGCCAGCATGTCCTTCGCATGGTTCATTATCATGGCAACCAGTCTGAGCACTGACGATCAAAGAATGTTGCATCACTGTAAACATGCATGTAAAATTGTTAGAACTTCTTTATTGCATGTATATATATATATATATATATATATGGAATCTACTATGTACGTATTATTCGGTGTTCATTTTGAAATATTCGCCAAAAGTTCCACATTCTCAAACACGTTTTCAATAAAACAACAAACGTATGAAAATTATGAAACCCTATCAATAACTTTTTATGACTTCTTTCTCTTTTGGCTTCTATTGTCATTATAAGTAACAAAAAAAATATAATTTTAATTAGAAAGCAAAAATGTTTTCACCCAAAAAAATGCAGATAGAAGTAGGTGTATGTGATTTTGTGACGAATAAATGTTTTTTTTATGATAAAGTTAAAAATAATACCTAAAGCAACAAGGAGAAACACTGCTATTATTAGCTTATTCTTGTTCTCCATTTTCCGGAATAAAAATCTCGATTTATGAATGTTACGTTTTTATGGAAGACTTAAAATTTATTTCCTTGGTGAAATACTTGTCCGTTAACATAGGCTTTTATACTTATGTTCAAATTATTTAAAGCTATTTTTTTAGAAGACATTATTTGATAGTGTCTTCATCATTAACACAATTAAAGACATAATGTCATCATTAAAATGTAATTATGGACATAATGTCATTGAACTTTTTATACTTATATTCTGATCATTTTAAGAGTTTTTTATTAAGACATTATTTAATAATGTCATTGATTATGAACACATAATTAAGGAACTAATGTGTTTAGTAATATGTAAGTTTTAACGTAATGTCATCCTCATCAACATGTAAGATTTGCCTTACCCTTGAAATTTAAAATTTATGTTCGGGACCTATACTTTTCACGCTCGTTTGGAGAATATAAAGATAATTTTGTATAGTTTTATTTTAACAATATTAAGTATTTCTATATATTTACACATATGGTAGTGAAAATTAGATGAACATCAAATATTTCGTATTGGCTAATTTTCTCTTATCTCTACAAAAGGTACATTTTTTCTCTAACTTATTTTTTTCATTTTTTCTAAAAAGTACTAAGTAACATACTCCATTGATGAACCCCGGATTTTTATTCCTCCAGATATATTACAAGATGTGGCTAATCATTTTCCTCGAAACTGCAGCCGAGTCTTCAAAAACTAAAGAAATGTCAATTGTCCGCGATAATATTACTTCTAGTTTGATGGCTAGTAGAAGAAATCGAAATTAGTCATTAAACTTGTTTGTGTGATGTATTTTGATGAATATTAGTCAACAATTTATCCATGTCCTTTTTGTCATTTAACAAAGAAATGAGATAATGTGCTAATTTAATTCTGCTAATTAGCAAACACCTTTGACGCAAATTGAATATGGTTGTCAAATCTGCCAACAAATTCTGCTAATTTCAATCTACTTCTACAATCTGTTTCTGCTAATATTATCTGGGTTTCTAACTATTGTAAAATAATACTAAATAAGAATAGACTCCGAATCCACCCAAATATGTTTGGCATGTATAAGTTCCACACTGATTATAAAAGAGACTTTGTAGGTCATACGAGGTAACTATCTTATTACCAATTAATTATAAGATGAAAGCCTATTTGAATCATCACATGGACTCTCTTGGTGTCAGAGTCCGTCTTAATGACTTAAAACTTATAATAGACACTGAATTCATCTAAATATGTTAATCTCATTTGAAATTTCCCACTTTAAGCACTCTTATTAATGCGTCAACATCTTAATATTATTTTTCAAACAAATACACTAGCTAACTCAACTATTATTAAGGATAAGACCAATATTAAAAAGATGTACTCCCTCCGTCCCAGATATGTTTATACTTCTTTAATTTCCCCCTCACAAAACAAAAAAAGTGTAAAGATCCCACTGGGACAGAGGTAGTAGAACGTTTTCTAAGAATTTGAAAATTGTTCTGGTAAGATGCACGACATTTAGGTATTTTATTTTTGTACAGTAGGGCTTCCTTCTTTTTCTCATTTTCAAGTCTTGGATTTCCAATACATTTCCCATATGAATGATATATCTGATATTATTATTACCTTCATACAACGATATTAACGCATGACATAATAATTATAGTCATGCATGATTCATATAGCTTATTAACATAATAGAGAGAAAATTCATTAGATCATTATTCAAATACATATAAAAATAATTTCGCCATAAGTTCAATCGGAATAGAGTACCCACACAATATTTGTACACTTTTGAGAAATAGAAACACACACGGTATATAACAAGAAATCCGAAGAAAATTACGATAGCGATGTTGAGGATATGATTCTCAACATGTTAAAAATAAAAGAGCAATAACAATTGAAAGAGCTTTGCGTTTGCCATTATTCTTTTCCTCGATCTGTTGATCACATAACCTCGCAAGTACCGACTCCATTGACGATATTCATACATTCAAGTCCGCTGTCTGGGCAACATGCACAAGGAAGGCCATCAATAACACCACAAGCTTCGCCAGCATGTCCTTCGCATGGTTCATTATCATGGCAACCAGTCTGAGCACTGACGATCAAAGAATGTTGCATCACTGTAAACATGAATGTAAAATTGTTAGAACTTCTTTATTGCATGTATATATATATATATATATATATGGAATCTACTATGTACGTATTATTCGGTGTTCATTTTGAAATATTCGCCCATAGTTCCACATTCTCAAACACGTTTTCAATAAAACAATAAACGTATGAAAATTATCAATCCTATCAATAACTTTTTATGACTTCTTTCTCTTTTGGCTTCTATTGTCATTATAAGTAACAAAAAAAATGTAATTTTAATTAGAAAGTAAAAATGTTTTCACCCAAAAAAATGCAGATAGAAGTAGGTGTATGTGATTTTGTGACGAATACATGTTTTTTTATGATAAAGTTAAAAATAATACCTAAAGCAACAAGGAGAAACACTGTTATCATTAGCTTATTCTTGTTCTCCATTTTCCGGAATAAAAATCTCGATTTATGAATGTTACGTTTTTATGGAAGACTTATAATTTATTTCCTTGGTGAAATACTTGTCCGTTAACATAGGCTTTTATACTTATGTTCAAATTATTTAAAACTATTTTTTTAGAAGACATTATTTGATAGTGTCTTCATCATTAACACAATAAAAGACATAATGTCATCATTAAAATGTAATTATGGACATAATGTCATTGAACTTTTTATACTTATATTCTGATCATTTTAAGAGTTTTTTATTAAGACATTATTCAATAATGTCATTGATTATGAACACATAATTAAGGAACTAATGTGTTTAGTAATATGTAAGTTTTAACGTAATGTCATCCTCATCAAGATGTTAGGTTTGCTTACCTTACCCTTGAAATTTCAAATTTATATTTGGGACCTATACTTTTCACGCTCGTTTGGAGAATATAAAGATAATTTTGTATAGTTTTATTTTAACAATATTAAGTATTTCTATATATTTACACATATGGTAGTGAAAATTAGGCGAACATCACATATTTCGTATTAGCTAATTTTCTCTTATCTCTGCAAAAGGTACATTTTTTCTCTAACTTATTTTTTTCAATTTTTCTAAAAAGTACTAAGTAAAATACTCCATTGATGAACCCCGGATTTTTATACCTCCAGATATATTACAAGATGTGGCAAATCATTTTCCTCGAAACTGCAGCCGAGTCTTCAAGAACTAAAGAAATGTCAATTGTCCGCGATAATATTACTTCTAGTTTGATGGCTAGTAGAAGAAATCGAAATTAGTCATTAAACTTGTTTGTGTGATGTACGTACTTTGATGAATATTAGTCAACAATTTATCCATGTCCTTTTTGTCATTTAACAAAGAATTGAGATAATGTGCTATTTTAATTCTGCTAATTAGCAAACACCTTTGACAAATTCCGCTAATTGAATATGCTAGTCAAATCTGCCAACAAATTCTGCTAATTTCAATCTGCTTCAACAATCTGTTTCTGTTAACATTATCTGGGTTTCTAACTATTGTAAAATAATACTAATTAAGAATTGACTCCGAATCCACCCAAATATGTTTGGCATGTATAAGTTCCACACTGATTATAAAAGAGACTTTGTAGGTCATATGAGGTAACTATCTTATTACCAATTAATTTTAAGATGAAACCCTATTTGAATCATAATATGGACTCTCTTGGTTGCAGAGTCCGTCTTAATGACTTAAAACTTATAATAGATACTGAATTCATCTAAATATGTTAATCTCATTTGAAATTTCCCACATTACGCACCCTTATTAATGCGTCAACATCTTAATATTATTTTTCAAACAAATACACTAGCTAATTCAACTATTATTAAGGATAAGACCAATATTAAAAAAATGTACTCCCTCCCTCCCAGTGATATGTTTATACTTCTTTAATTTCCCCCTCACAAAATAAAAAAAGTGTAAAGATTCCACTGGGACAGAGGTAGTAGAACGTTTTCTAAGAATTTGAAAATTGTTCTGGTAAGATGCACCACATTTAGGTATTTTATTTTTGTATAGTAGGGCTTCCTTCTTTTTCTCATTTTGAAGTCTTGGATTTCCAATACATTTCACATATGAATGATATGATATTATTATTACCTTCATACAACGATATTAACGCATGACTTAATAATTATAGTCATGCATGATTCATATAGCTTATTAACACAATAGAAAGAAAATTCATTAGATCATTATTCAAATACATATACAAATAATTTGGCCATAAGTTCAATCGAAATAGAGTATCCCCACATATTATATGTGTTGGATACAATATTTGTACACTTTTGAGAAATAAAAACACACACGGTATATAACAAGAAATTCGAAGAAAATTACGATCGCAATGTTGAGGTCATGACTCTCAACAGCATGTTAAAAATAAAAGAGCAATAACAATTGAAAGAGCTTTGCGTTTGCCATTATTCTTTTGCTCGATCTGTTGATCACATAACCTCGCAAGTACCGACTCCATTGACGATATTCATACATTCAAGTCCGCTGTCTGGGCAACATGCACAAGGAAGGCCATCAATAACACCACAAGCTTCGCCAGCATGTCCTTCGCATGGTTCATTATCATGGCAACCAGTCTGAGCACTAACGATCAAAGAATGTTGCATCACTGTAAACATGCATGTAAAATTGTTAGAACTTCTTTATTGCATCTTTATATATATGGAATATACTATGTACGTATTATTCGGTGTTCATTTTGAAATATTCGCCCATAGTTCCACATTCTCAAACATGTTTTCAATAAAACAATAAACGTATGAAAATTATGAAACCCTATCAATAACTTTTTATGACTTCTTTCTCTTTTGGCTTCTATTGTCGTTATAACTAACAAAAAAAATGTAATTTTAATTAGAAAGCAAAAATGTTTTAACCCAAAAAAATGCAGATAGAAGTTGGTGTATGTGATTTTGTGACGAATAAATGTTTTTTTATGATAAAGTTAAAAATAATACATAAAGCAACAAGGAGAAACACTGTTATCATTAGCTTATTCTTGTTCTCCATTTTCCGGAATAAAAATCTCGATTTATGAATGTTACGTTTTTATGGAGGACTTATAATTTATTTCCTTGGTGAAATACTTGTCCATTAACATAGGCATTTATACTTATGTTCAAATTATTTAAAGCTATTTTTTTAGAAGACATTATTTGATAGTGTCTTCATCATTAACACAATTAAAGACATAATGTCATCATTAAAATGTAATTATGGACATAATGTCGTTGAACTTTTTTTACTTATATTCTGATCATTTTAAGAGTTTTTTTATTAAGACATTATTTAATAATGTCATTGATTTTGAACACATAATTAAGGAACTAATGTGTTTAGTAATATGTAAGTTTTAACGTAACGTCATCCTCATCAACATGTTAGATTTGCTTACCTTACCCTTGAAATTTAAAATTTATATTCGGGACCTATACTTTTCACGCTCGTTTGGAGAATATAAAGATAATTTTGTATAGTTTTATTTTAACAATATTAAGTATTTCTATATATTTACACATATGGTAGTGAAAATTAGGCGAACATCACATATTTCGTATTAGCTAATTTTCTCTTATCTCTGCAAAAGGTACATTTTTTCTCTAACTTATTTTTTTTCAATTTTTCTAAAAAGTACTAAGTAACATACTCCATTGATGAACCCCGGATTTTTATACCTCCAGATATATTACAGGATGTGGCTAATCATTTTCCTCGAAACTGCAGCCGAGTCTTCAAGAACTAAAGAAATGTCAATTGTCCGCGATAATATTACTTCTAGTTTGATGGCTAGTAGAAGAAATCGAAATTAGTCATTAAACTTGTTTGTGTGATGTACTTTGATGAATATTAGTCAACAATTTATGTAACATCCCGTATTTTCGTAAAATCTAATTTAAGCGTTTTAAATTATTTTAAGTAATAAAATAATATTTTAATAATTTATTGTGAAAGGTTTTAATTTAGTTAGTAAGATCCGTCTTAAGAACCTTAAGTCCTTAAGACGAATACTACTTGGTAAACTTAAACTCGTATCATAAATATCCGTTCAAGTGTCCGACCCATTTTATTTACTCGGAAAGGACAGTCCATAAAACCCCCACAAAACCCCTTCCATCGACATAATGCTTCTCCTTCATTTCATTTCACTGTAAAACACAAACCTCATAAACCTCCATTTTATTCCTCCTTCTTTTGAGAAATTCTTCATCATCCGGTACTCGAATCGAGGTAACAACGACATTTTCGGAATCCTCATTCGATTTCCAAGCCATCTATCACTTTCTTTTTGTAAATCCTTTCACTCGAAAATTGGGCTGTTTTCTCTTAATTCCGTTTCAAGTGCTTAAAATCCGTTTCTATGCTTGTAGGTGTTGGCTTAGAGGATCCAGAGATCGATAGCTACATTGTTGAGGAAGATCTTTAGCCGGATAAGCTTGAAAGGTGACGATAATGAGAAACTCGGCCTTTATGTGTATATTAGCACTTTTGTTGTGATTTTCCACATGGTTTCTGATTTTATTCAAAGGATTATGTTTAATGAACTTAGAAGCATGCCTAGGATTGTTCTTATGTGAGAAATCCATGCCTTATGATGTTGTTACATGTTCATATGCTATTTTCAGTTTTTCACAAAGTTAAGACGGATACTTGATATAATCGCTTGAGGATTGTTATGGGACTTATGTGCTGTTAGATTAGTTGTATTTGGTGTTTGATAATGTTGGGAAATCACCAATTGTAGTCTTGCTTGAGTTGTTGTGTCGAATTATGAAGTTTTCAATAGGTTGCGATTTTGCGATTTTTCGTATCAGGCTCTCTGAGCCGGTCAACCGACCGGCCGCCGGTCGACCGGCTGAGGGTGTTTCTTTGTGTTTTGTGATTTTGGGAAAATTTGGCCTTAGGACTGCCAGCCGGCCGACCGGCTGCCTGCCGACCGGCTGGTAGTCTCATGTGTAGTGTTGGTGTTGTTTTGCGAAGAACTTAGGAAAGAAAGGGAGCCCAGCCGGCAGACCGGCCGCCTGCCAGCCGGCTGGGAGTACGCGTGGGTTGGTGTACGAAATTGTGAAGGATGGGGAAATAGATTCCCAGCCGGCCGACCGGCTGCCTGCCGACCGGCTGGGAGTCCTTTGTGTTGTCGTTGTGTTTCTAAACGAAAGAAAAGAAGGCTGGGTTGCCAGCCGGTGGACCGGCTGCCGGCCGACCGGCTGGGAACCCCTGTAGCTTATTTTGATTTCGTAATTCATTCGTATCTTTCAAACGGTTAATCGGTTTTTGTTGAAACTTGTTTTGTAAAACTTTGACATGTATTTGAGGTCCCCGGTGTACGGGCAACATTATATTGGGTTCGGGAATGGAGTAAGGATAGAGACCCCCCAGTCGGGTAACCGAAAGGGAAACCGGCTCTCCCTCAACTTAGTTCCCGAGGTCAATTAAGTGTTGATTAGAAGTTAAGAAAAGTAGAACTATAGTTTAGTTCATAGACTTTGGTTGATATTGTATTGATGCGTATTACGTTATGCCTTAAGCTGGCCTCTGAACTTAATACGTGAGTTGTTTGTCATATATGGGGATATGCCTTAAGCTGGCCTCTGAGCCCTATATGTGTATGTTTGTCGTGTCTGGAACATGCCTTAAGCTGGCCTCTAAGTTCAGACATGTATGATAGTGATCGCGTCGGAACATGCCTTAAGTTGGCCTCTGAGTCTGACGAGTAGAGCAGCTGCACAACGGGGTAGCTAAGGAACTGACACCTTGCCCGGGGTGCAGATGTTTGGTGCTAGAACATGCCTTAAGCTGGCCTCTGAGTTTAGTACCTTGTGATGTGGTGAAGGGACATGCCTTAAGCTGGCCTCTGAGTCCTTTACTTTTGGATGCTAGTCTATGCCTTAAGTTGGCCGCTGAGTCTAGTGTCTTACTGATTGGCAGGTCCATGCCTTAAGTTGGCCTCTGAGTCCTCGCTTGCTGAATGTTTGGTGTTTAGGTTATGTCTTAAGTTGACCGCTGAACCTTTACACTTGCTGAACGTTTTGGTATTAGGTTATGTTTTAAGTTGACCGCTGAACCTTTTACTTGCTGAACTTATCTGCTTCCCTTGAGTTGGTACGTGTCAGATATAGATATTGATAAGGATGAGTAAATGTATATGTGTTTGAGTTATGGTTTGATCATCCAAGGCATTGGGTGACTCTTACTTCGGTTTCATAAATAGTTGGATTGAAAGACCCCCCGACTGGGTAACCAGTAGGGGAAACCGGCTCTCCTTCCTAACGGTTTATGAAGTTGGTTGAGAGCCGTGCACTAGAGTTGGCATGTTTTTATGAGATCAATCGATGAGATGTTTATGCTTCACATGTTGATATATGTTGGAGTATTCTGTATTGTTTTTATGTGTTACGTGTTGTCACAAAAGGTGGCTAGGAGAACTCTAGTCACTCCCCACTGATTGTGGCGTACATGTTTTCATGTATGTAGGTACATGCAGGTTGGAGATGGGTTCACGAGAGGGCTAACGAGTGATGATCCTGCTGTCATCATATGACTTACCTTATATCACATAGCTAGACTCTTAGACTTTTGTTACTTTCGTTTTGGTGCCTGTAGGGATGTTCCATCCCAGGCTGATATACATATTTGTTTTTGATACTTAGAACTGTTACTTATCTATTTTGGTTTTATTCCAGTTTCAGTTTCTGTTTCAGTATAAGACTTCTCGCATGTTGTTTAGTTTGCTAAAAAGTTTTATTTCCGCTGCATTTTTAGTACTTTTGTATATTTATATTTCCGCTTTCGCGAGGGGTTTTACAGTTGGTATCAGAGCATTATTGCTCCCGACGCACTCATGTGACCCCCAACCTTAACTTGACCAGATAAACAAATAATGAATGAGAGATGGGTAGATCTAAGGACTTATTTTGTAGTCTATTTCTGATTGCTAATTGCTAAGCTAATACTTGTTTTCTCTTTTGAAGGATGGTGAGACCTAGGGCTGCTGATAACATTGTGCTGCAAGCAATTCAGCATTTGCTTGAGACTCAGAGACAGCAAGCAGGGAATGTTCCACCTCCTCCACCGCCAGGCAACGAGGCTAATCGTCCTGGTAGTTTCTCATGGATAGCTTCGCAGAATTGTCCCGTAGCCACGTGAAGACATATGGTGGCGAGGTTGATCCGGTAGCTCTTACCGAGTGGTTCAGGGAGATGGAGAGGAGCTTTGCTATGTATTCGGTGGGTAGAGAGGATAGAGTGCGGCTAGCCACTCACTTTCTTACCCTTGAGGCCGATAGGTGGTGGGCGTTGACAGGACCTACTTTCACTCTTGATCCTTTGTTCGATTGGGATGCTTTTAAGGATAAGCTCGAGACGAGGTTCTATCCTAAAGAGCTCAGATCACAGCGACTCAAAGAATTCATGGATTTGAAGCAAGGCAAGATGTCATTTCAGGAGTTCACAGACCGTTTCAACCAGCTAGCTCACTTTGCATCGAGATTTGTCAGAGATGAGGCCGAGAGAGTCTACTTTTACCGTGGCAAGCTAGGGCCACGCATCGAGAGCATGGTTCGTCGTGACTCTACTTCTTTTGTGGAGGTGTATGATGATGCTATTTAGGCCGAGAGTTCTATTCGTGCCATAGATGCTGAGACCCGTGCTGCTACTTCTAGTGTGACTCCTCATCAGAGATTAGTGTACCAGGGGAAGAGACCATTTGTTCCTTCTACTTCTTCGCCTTCTTCTCAGAAGAAGCGTTTTGAGAGGTTCTCTGCTCCGGTTGCTAAGACCATTGTTCACACCGACACAGCTGCTAGTGTTTGCCACCGTTGTGGTAAACCAGCTCATCCGGGTTTTGACTGTTTCAAGAATGCTTTCAAGTGCTATACTTGCAATGGATTTGGGCACAAGTCTTATGAGTGTCCTGAGAGGAACACCGCACTTGGCAAGGCTGCCACTGCTGCTACCGCGACTAAGGGAGGAAAGCCGAAAGGGAAGATCTTTGTGATGACTAGGGCTGAGGCAGAGGCTCATCCAGATATTGTTGCTGGTATCTTTTCTGTTTTTGGCGCTGAGTGCCTTATTTTGTTCGATACTGGAGCTTCGTTATCATTTATATCGACTCAGTTCGCCGACCGTTTAGCTCTGGAGTCTTCATTGGTTGAGGAGACTTCTATTTCCTTACCTTCTGGAGACGTGTTTTCCTGCTCTTCGTCCCATAGGGATGTTCCTATTATTTTTGGTCAAGCCACATTTCCAGCGGACTTACTGAGATTTCCTCTCGAGGAGTTTGACATTATCCTCGGTATGGATTGGTTATCGCGATACCATGCTCGCTTCGAGTGTCGCGACCAGAAAATCTGCTTGAGGAGTTCTTCAGGAGTTCGTGTTTCCTATAGGGGAACTCGCCCTCAAAGGGGTGTTCGTGTTATCTCTTCGATGAAAGCATCTCATCTTCTTAGGAAGGGTTGCCAAGCCTTCCTGTGTGTTGTTACAGCTGCTAAACCATCGCTACCGAAGCTTGAGGATTTAGCCATTGTTCGTGAGTATCCAGATGTTTTCCCAGATGACCTGCCAGGGATACCGCCAGAGAGAGATGTGGAGTTTACTATTGAGCTTGTTCCAGGTACCGGACCGATTTCTAAAGCTCCTTACCGTATGGCTCCGCCAGAGTTGAAAGAGTTGAAGCAGCAATTGGAAGAGATGATCGAGAAAGGTTTCATTAGACCTAGTGCTTCTCCGTGGGGTGCTCCCGTTTTGTTCGTTAAGAAGAAAGATGGTTCCATGAGACTTTGCATTGACTATAGAGAGCTGAACCGAGTGACCGTGAAGAACAGATATCCTTTGCCTAGGATAGATGACTTGTTTGATCAGTTGAGAGGTGCTTCGAGGTTTTCTAAGATTGATCTTCGATCGGGTTATCATCAGATTCCAGTGAGAGAGGCTGATATTGCGAAGACTGCTTTTCGTACCAGATATGGGCATTTTGAGTTTGTGGTTATGCCTTTTGGGTTGACTAATGCACCTGCCATCTTCATGGATCAGATGAACCGTACCTTCAGTGAGTATCTTGACACTTGTGTTGTGGTGTTTATCGATGACATTCTCATTTATTCGAAGACCGATGAGGAACATGCTGAGCATCTTCGATTGATTCTTGGGATATTGCGTCGTCAGAAGTGGTTCGCGAAGTTCTCAAAGTGCGAGTTTTGGCTTTCTAAGGTTGCTTTCCTTGGACATGTGATATCCAGTGAGGGAGTTATGGTTGATCCCGCGAAGATTGAGGCCGTCGTTGATTGGGAGAGTCCCAAAGATGTTGGAGAGATCCGTAGTTTCCTTGGATTGGTTGGTTATTATCGTAGATTTGTTGAGGATTTCTCCAGTTTAGCTCGCCCGATGACTCAGTTGCTGAAGAAGGAAGCTAGGTTTGTTTGGTCCGACAAGTGTGAGAGTTCTTTCCAGGAGTTGAAGACCAGATTGACTTCCGCCCCCCGTGTTAGCTTTGCCAGAGATCGGAGTGGACTTTGTTGTGTATTGTGATGCTTCGATGTTAGGACTTGGATGCGTACTGATGCAGAGTGGTAAGGTGATTGCATATTCATCTAGACAGTTGAGAGTTCATGAGGTGAACTATCCGACACATGATTTGGAGTTAGCTGCAGTCGTTCATGCTTTGAAGATGTGGCGTCATTACCTGATTGGATCCCATTGCCGTATTTTCACAGATCACAAGAGTCTTAAGTACATTTTTACCCAGAAAGACCTTAACATGAGACAGAGACGTTGGCTAGAGTTGGTGAAAGATTACGACATCGAGTTGTTATATCATGAGGGAAAAGCCAATGTAGTTGCTGATGCGCTTAGCCGCAAGACTTCTCACTCGATGAGTGCTATGAGAGTATTGCCCGATGAGTTGTGTTACGAGTTCCGGAAGCTGAGGCTAGAGATGGTGAGTAGTGGTTTTGATTAATTAGCTGCTATGACTGCCGAGCCGTCTTTATATTGGGAGATTCGCCAGAGTTTACCTTCAGATGCCGATTTCAAGAAGTTCGAGGCTAAGATTTTGAGTGGTGTTGCACCTGACTTGGTGATTGATGCTGATGGTTTCCTTAGGTTCCGTGGTAGGATGTATGTCCCCGATGTGCCAGATTTGAGGAAGAGGGTTCTTGATGAGGCTCATTTGTCGCCGTATTTCGTTCATCCAGGAGGACAGAAGATGCACAAGGATTTGAGGCTTATGTTTTGGTGGCCTGGTTTGAAGAAGGAGATCTTGGATTATGTTAGTAGGTGCTTGACTTGTCAACAAGTCAAGATAGAGCATAGGAGACCTGGTGGTTTGCTACAGCCGCTCCCCGTTCCTCAGTGCAAGTGGGAGTGTATATCTATGGACTTCGTTACAGCATTGCCTAAGACTGTGGGAGGCAAGGTTGCGATTTGGGTTATTGTTGATCGTCTAACTAAGTGTGCCAGATTCGTGCCGATCAGAGAGACATGGGATATGGACCGTTTAGCCAGGGCTTATATTGCTGAGATAGTCCGCTATCATGGTGTCCCGAGGGAGATAGTTTCAGATCGTGATCCTCGTTTTTGTTCTAGGTTCTGGAAGGCTTTGCGGGAGGCTATGGGTAGCCGTTTGTTGATGAGTACCGCATTTCATGCCGCGACCGATGGGCAATCCGAGAGGACCATTCAGACACTAGAGGATTTGCTCCGTACGTGTGCCCTTGATTTTCAGAGTTCTTGGGAGCAGTGTTTGCCGTTGGTAGAGTTTTCTTACAACAACAGTTATCATGCTTCCATTGGTATGGCTCCGTACGAGGCTCTTTATGGTAGGAAGTGCCGTAGTCCGATTTGTTGGGACCAGGCTAGTGACGTTCGTGACCTTGGACCGGACCAGTTAGCTGTTACTATTGACTAGGTTCAGCTTATCAGAGGTAGGATGAAGGCCGCACAGGACCGGCAGAAATCCTATGCTGATGTTCGCCGTAGACCCTTAGAGTTTGAGGTGGGTGACCGAGTCTTCTTGAGAGTGTCTCCGATGAAGGGTGTTAAGAGGTTTGGAGTTAAGGGCAAGTTGAGCCCTAAGTATATTGGACCTTTTGAGATCGTGAAGAGGATTGGTGCTGCTGCATATCGATTGGACTTGCCTCCTAGTTTGGGCAAGGTTCATAGCGTTTTTCATGTTTCCCAGCTCCGTAAGTATGTTAGTGACCCGAGTCATGTTCTGCCCATAGAGATCGAGAACTTAGACCCGAGTCTTGCTTTCGAGGAGCGTCCCGTGAAGATCCTAGACCGTCAGGATAGGAAGCTTAGGAGCAAGGTGGTGCCGCTAGTGAAGATCCTTTGGCGTTGCGGTGATGTTGATGAGCAGACATTGGAGACTGAGGCATCGATGCGTATCGCGCATCCTTCTCTTTTCGATTGAGGTAGAGTTAGTAAGAATTTATCTCCGTTCGAGTTTCGAGGACGAAACTTTTTGAAGTTGGGGTGATTGTAACATCCCGTATTTTCGTAAAATCTAATTTAAGCGTTTTAAATTACTTTAAGTAATAAAATAATATTTTAATAATTTATTGTGAAAGGTTTTAATTTAATTAGTAAGATCCGTCTTAAGAACCTTAAGTCCTTAAGACGAATACTACTTGGTAAACTTAAACTCGTATCATAAATATCCGTTCAAGTGTCCGACCCATTTTATTTACTCGGAAAGGACAGTCCATAAAACCCCCACAAAACCCCTTCCATCGACATAATGCTTCTCCTTCATTTCATTTCACTGTAAAACACAAACCTCATAAACCTCCATTTTATTCCTCCTTCTTTTGAGAAATTCTTCATCATCCGGTACTCGAATCGAGGTAACAACGACATTTTCGGAATCCTCATTCGATTTCCAAGCCATCTATCACTTTCTTTTTGTAAATCCTTTCACTCGAAAATTGGGCTGTTTTCTCTTAATTCCGTTTCAAGTGCTTAAAATCCGTTTCTATGCTTGTAGGTGTTGGCTTAGAGGATCCAGAGATCGATAGCTACATTGTTGAGGAAGATCTTTAGCCGGATAAGCTTGAAAGGTGACGATAATGAGAAACTCGGCCTTTATGTGTATATTAGCACTTTTGTTGTGATTTTCCACATGGTTTCTGATTTTATTCAAAGGATTATGTTTAATGAACTTAGAAGCATGCCTAGGATTGTTCTTATGTGAGAAATCCATGCCTTATGATGTTGTTACATGTTCATATGCTATTTTCAGTTTTTCACAAAGTTAAGACGGATACTTGATATAATCGCTTGAGGATTGTTATGGGACTTTTGTGCTGTTAGATTAGTTGTATTTGGTGTTTGATAATGTTGGGAAATCACCAATTGTAGTCTTGCTTGAGTTGTTGTGTCGAATTATGAAGTTTTCAATAGGTTGCGATTTTGCGATTTTTCGTATCAGGCTCTCTGAGCCGGTCGACCGACCGGCCGCCGGTCGACCGGCTGAGGGTGTTTCTTTCTGTTTTGTGATTTTGGGAAAATTTGGCCTTAGGACTGCCAGCCGGCCGACCGGCTGCCTGCCGACCGGCTGGTAGTCTCATGTGTAGTGTTGGTGTTGTTTTGCGAAGAACTTAGGAAAGAAAGGGAGCCCAGCCGGCAGACCGGCCGCCTGCCAGCCGGCTGGGAGTACGCGTGGGTTGGTGTACGAAATTGTGAAGGATGGGGAAATAGATTCCCAGCCGGCCGACCGGCTGGGAGTCCTTTGTGTTGTCGTTGTGTTTCTAAACGAAAGAAAAGAAGGCTGGGTTGCCAGCCGGTGGACCGGCTGCCGGCCGACCGGCTGGGAACCCCTGTAGCATATTTTGATTTCGTAATTCATTCGTATCTTTCAAACGGTTAATCGGTTTTTGTTGAAACTTGTTTTGTAAAACTTTGACATGTATTTGAGGTCCCCGGTGTACGGGGAACATTATATTGGGTTCGGGAATGGAGTAAGGATAGAGACCCCCCGGTCGGGTAACCGAAAGGGAAACCGGCTCTCCCTCAACTTAGTTCCCGGGGTCAATTAAGTGTTGATTAGAAGTTAAGAAAAGTAGAACTATAGTTTAGTTCATAGACTTTGGTTGATATTGTATTGATGCGTATTACGTTATGCCTTAAGCTGGCCTCTGAACTTAATACGTGAGTTGTTTGTCATATATGGGGATATGCCTTAAGCTGGCCTTTGAGCCCTATATGTGTATGTTTGTCGTTTCTGGAACATGCCTTAAGCTGGCCTCTAAGTTCAGACATGTATGATAGTGATCGCGTCGGAACATGCCTTAAGTTGGCCTCTGAGTCTGACGAGTAGAGCAGCTGCACAACGGGGTAGCTAAGGAACTGACACCTTGCCCGGGGTGCAGATGTTTGGTGCTAGAACATGCCTTAAGCTGGCCTCTGAGTTTAGTACCTTGTGATGTGGTGAAGGGACATGCCTTAAGCTGGCCTCTGAGTCCTTTACTTTTGGATGCTAGTCTATGCCTTAAGTTGGCCGCTGAGTCTAGTGTCTTGCTGATTGGCAGGTCCATGCCTTAAGTTGGCCTCTGAGTCCTCGCTTGCTGAATGTTTGGTGTTTAGGTTATGTCTTAAGTTGACCGCTGAACCTTTACACTTGCTGAACGTTTTGGTATTAGGTTATGTTTTAAGTTGACCGCTGAACCTTTTACTTGCTGAACTTATCTGCTTGCCTTGAGTTGGTACGTGTCAGATATAGATATTGATAAGGATGAGTAAAAGTATATGTGTTTGAGTTATGGTTTGATCATCCAAGGCATTGGGTGACTCTTACTTCGGTTTCATAAATAGTTGGATTGAAAGACCCCCCGACTGGGTAACCAGTAGGGGAAACCGGCTCTCCTTCCTAACGGTTTATGAAGTTGGTTGAGAGCCGTGCACTAGAGTTGGCATGTTTTTATGAGATCAATCGATGAGATGTTTATGCTTCACATGTTGATATATGTTGGAGTATTCTGTATTGTTTTTATGTGTTACGTGTTGTCACAAAAGGTGGCTAGGAGAACTCTAGTCACTCCCCACTGATTGTGGCGTACATGTTTTCATGTATGTAGGTACATGCAGGTTGGAGATGGGTTCACGAGAGGGCTAGCGAGTGATGATCCTGCTGTCATCATATGACTTACCTTATATCGCATAGCTAGACTCTTAGACTTTTGTTACTTTCGTTTTGGAGCCTGTAGGGATGTTCCATCCCAGGCTGATGTACATATATGTTTTTGATACTTAGAACTGTTACTTATCTATTTTGGTTTTATTCCAGTTTCAGTTTCTGTTTCAGTATAAGACTTCTCGCATGTTGTTTAGTTTGCTAAAAAGTTTTATTTCCGCTGCATTTTTAGTACTTTTGTATGTTTATATTTCCGCTTTCGCGAGGGGTTTTACAATTTATCCATGCCCTTTTTTTCATTTAACAAAGAATTGAGATAATGTGCTAATTTAATTCTGCTAATTAGCAAACACCTTTGACAAATTCCGCTAATTGAATATGCTAGTCAAATCTGCCAAAAAATTCTGCTAATTTCAATCTGCTTCTACAATCTGTTTCTGCTAATATTATCTGGGTTTCTAACTATTGTAAAATAATACTAATTAAGAATGACTCCGAATCCACCCAAATATGTTTGGCATGTATAAGTTCCACACTGATTATAAAAGAGACTTTATAGGTCATATGTGGTACCTATCTTATTACCAATTAATTATAAGATGAAACCCTATTTGAATCATAATATGGACTCTCTTGGTGTCAGAGTCCTTCTTAATGACTTAAAACTTATAATAGATACTGAATTCATCTAAATATGTTAATCTCATTTGAAATTTCCCACTTTACGCACCCTTATTAATGCGTCAACATCTTAATATTATTTTTCAAACAAATACACTAGCTAATTCAACTATTATTAAGGATAAGACCAATATTAAAAAAATGTACTCCCTCCGTCCCAGTGATATGTTATACTTCTTTAATTCCCTCCTCACAAAATAAAAAAAAGTGTAAAGATCCCACTAGGACAGAGGTAGTAGAACGTTTTCTAAGAATTTGAAAATTGTTCAGGTAAGATGCACGACATTTAGGTATTTTATTTTTGTATAGTAGGGCTTCCTTCTTTTTCTCATTTTGAAGTCTTGGATTTACAATACATTTCACATATGAATGATATGATATTATTATTACCTTCATACAACGATATTAACGCATGACATAATAATTATGGTCATCCATGATTCATATAGCTTATTAACACAATAGAAAGAAAATTCATTAGATCATTATTCAAATACATATAGAAATAATTTCGTGATAAGTTCAATCGAAATAGAGTATCCACACATATTATATGTGTTGGATACAATATTTGTACACTTTTGAGAAATAGAAACACACACGGTATATAACAAGAAATCCGAAGAAAATTACGATAGCGATGTTGAGGACATGACTCTCAACATGTTAAAAATAAAAGAGCAATAACAATTGAAAGACCTTTGCTTTTGCCATTATTCTTTTGCTCGATCTGTTGATCACATAACCTCGCAAGTACCGACTCCATTGACGATATTCATACATTCAAGTCCGCTGTCTGGGCAACATGCACAAGGAAGGCCATCAATAACACCACAAGCTTCGCCAGCATGTCCTTCGCATGGTTCATTATCATGGCAACCGGTCTGAGCACTAACGATCAAAGAATGTTGCATCACTGTAAACATGCATGTAAAATTGTTAGAACTTCTTTATTGCTTATATATATATATATATATATATATATATATATATATATATATATATATATATATATATATATATATATATATATATATATATATATATATATATATATATATATATATATATATATATATATATATATATATATATATATATATATATATATATATATATATATATATATATATATATATATATATATATATATATATATATATATATATATATATATATATATATATATATATATATGTGGAATCAACTATGTACGTATTATTCGGTGTTCATTTTGAAATATTCGCCCATAGTTCCACATTCTCAAACACGTTTTCAATAAAACAATGAACGTATGAAAATTATGAAACCCCTATCAATAACTTTTTATGACTTCTTTCTCTTTTGGCTTCTATTATCATTATAAGTAACAAAAAAATGTAATTTTAATTAGAAAGCAAAAATGTTTTCACCCAAAAAAATGCAGATAGAAGTAGGTGTATGTGATTTTGTGACGAATAAATGTTTTTTTATGATAAAGTTAAAAATAATACCTAAAGCAACAAGGAGAAACACTGTTATCATTAGCTTATTCTTGTTCTCCATTTTCCGTAATTAAAATCTCGATTTATGAATGTTACGTTTTTATGGAAGACTTATAATTTATTTCCTTGGTGAAATACTTGTCCATTAACATAGGCTTTTATACTTATGTTCAAATTATTTAAAGCTATTTTTTTAGAAGACATTATTTGATAGTGTCTTCGTCATAAACACAATTAAAGACATAATGTCATCATTAAAATGTAATTATGGACATAATGTCATTGAACTTTTTATACTTATATTCTGATCATTTTAAGAATTTTTTATTAAGACATTATTTAATAATGTCATTGATTATGAACACATAATTAAGGAACTAATGTGTTTAGTAATATGTAAGTTTTAACGTAATGTCATCCTCATCAACATGTTAGATTTGCCTTACCCTTGAAATTTAAAATTTATATTCGGGACCTATACTGTTCACGCTCGTTTGGAGAATATAAAGATAATTTTGTATAGTTTTATTTTAACAATATTAAGTATTTCTATATATTTACACATATGGTAGTGAAAATTAGGTTAACATCAAATATTTCGTATTAGCTAATTTTCTCTTATCTCTGCAAAACGTACATTTTTTCTCTAACTTAGTTTTTTCAATTTTTCTAAAAAGTACTAAGTAACATACTCCATTGATGAACCCCGGATTTTTATACCTCTAGATATATTACAAGATGTGGCTAATCATTTTCCTTGAAACTGCATCCCAGTCTTCAAGAACTAAAGAAATGTCAATTGTCCGTGATAATATTACTTCTAGTTTGATGGCTAGTAGAAGAAATCGAAATTAGTCATTAAACTTGTTTGTGTGATGTATTTTGATGAATATTAGTCAACAATTTATCCATGTCCTTTTTGTCATTTAACAAAGAATTGAGATAATGTGCTAATTTAATTCTGCTAATTAGCAAACACCTTTGACAAATTCCGCTAATTGAATATGCTAGTCAAATCTGCCAAAAAATTCTGCTAACTTCAATCTGCTTCTACAATCTGTTTTTGCTAATATTATCTGGGTTTCTAACTATTGTATAATAATACTAATTAAGAATTGACTCCGAATCCACCCAAATATGTTTGGCATGTATAAGTTTCACACTGATTATAAAAGAGACTTTGTAGGTCATATGAGGTACCTATCTTATTACCAATTAATTATAAGATGAAACCCTATTTGAATCATAATATGGACTCTCTTAGTGTCAGAGTCCGTCTTAATGACTTATAACTTATAATAGATACTGAATTCATCTAAATATGTTAATCTCATTTGAAATCTCCCACTTTACGCACCCTTATTAATGCGTCAACATCTTAATACTATTTTTCAAACAAATACACTAGCTAATTCAACTATTATTAAGGATAAGACCAATATTAAAAAAATGTACTCCCTCCGTCCTAGTGATATGTTTATACTTCTTTAATTTCCCTCTCACACAATAAAAAAAGTGTAAAGATCCCACTGGGACAGAGGTAGTAGAACGTTTTATAAGAATTCGAAAATTGTTCTAGTAAGATGCACGACATTTAGGTATTTTATTTTTGTATAGTAGGGCTTCCTTCTTTTTCTCATTTTGAAGTCTTGGATTTACATTACATTTCACATATGAATGATATGATATTATTATTACCTTCATACAACGATATTAACGCATGACATAATAATTATAGCCATGCATGATTCATATAACTTATTAACACAATAGAATGCAATTCATTAGCTCATCATTCAAATACATATACAAATAATTTCGCCATAAGTTCAATCGAAATAGAGTATCCACACATATTATATGTGTTGGATACAATATTTGTACACTTTTGAGAAATAGAAACACACACCGTATATAACAAGAAATCCGAAGAAAATTACGATAGCGGTGTTGAGGACTTGACTCTCAACATGTTATAAATAAAAGAGCAATAACAATTGAAAGAGCTTTGCGTTTGCCATTATTCTTTTGCTCGATCTGTTGATCACATAACCTCGCAAGTACCGACTCCATTGACGATATTCATACATTCAAGTCCGCTGTCTGGGCAACATGCACAAGGAAGGCCATCAATAACACCACAAGCTTCGCCAGCATGTCCTTCGCATGGTTCATTATCATGGCAACCAGTCTGAGCATTGACGATCAAAGAATGTTGCATCACTGTAAACATGCATGTAAAATTCTTAGAACTTCTTTATTGCATGTATATATATATATATAATCTACTATGTACGTATTATTCGGTGTTCATTTTGAAATATTCGCCCATAGTTCCACATTCTCAAACACGTTTTCAATAAAACAATAAACGTATGAAAATTATGAAACCCTATCAATAACTTTTTATGACTTCTTTCTCTTTTGACTTCTGTTGTCATTATAAGTAACAAAAAAATGTAATTTTAATTAGAAAGCAAAAATGTTTTAACCCAAAAAAATGTAGATAGAAGTAGGTGTATGTGATTTTGTGACGAATAAATGTTTTTTTATGATAAAGTTAAAAATAATAGCTAAAGCAACAAGGAGAAACACTGTTATCATTAGCTTATTCTTGTTCTCCATTTTCCGGAATAAAAATCTCGATTTATGAATGTTACGTTTTTATGGAAAACTTATAATTTATTTCCTTGGTGAAATACTTGTCCATTAACATAGGCTTTTATACTCATGTTCAAATTATTTAAAGCTATTTTTTTAGAAGACATTATTTGATAGTGTCTTCATCATTAACACAATTAATGACATAATGTCATCATTAAAATGTAATTATGGACATAATGTCATTGAACTTTTTATACTTATATTCTGATCATTTTAAGAGTTTTTTATTAAGACATTATTTAATAATGTCATTGATTATGAACACATAATTAAGGAACTAATGTGTTTAATAATACGTAAGTTTTAACGTAATGTCATCCTCATCAACATGTTAGATTTGCCTTACCCTTGAAATTTAATATTTATATTCGGGACCTATATTGTTCACGCTCGTTTGGAGAATATAAAGATAATTTTGTATAGTTTTATTTAAACAATATTAAGTATTTCTATATATTTACACATATGGTAGTGAAAATTAGGTTAACATCAAATATTTCGTATTAGCTAATTTTCTCTTATCTCTGCAAAAGGTACATTTTTTCTTTAACTTATTTTTTTCAATTTTTCTAAAAAGTACTAAGTAACATACTCTATTGATTAACCCCGGATTTTTATACCTCCAGATATATTACAAGATCTGGCTAATGATTTTTCTCGAAACTACATCCCAGTCTTCAAGAACTAAAGAAATGTCAATTGTCCGCGATAATATTACTTCTAGTTTGATTGCTAGTAGAAGAAATCGAAATTAGTCATTAAACTTGTTTGTGTGATGTATTTTGATGAATATTAGTCAACAATTTATCCATGTCCTTTTTATCATTTAACAAAGAATTGAGATAATGTGCTAATTAAATTCTGCTAATTAGCAAACATCTTTGTCAAATTCCGCTAATTGAATATGCTAGTCAAATTTGCCAACAAATTCTGCTAATTTCAATCTGCTTCTACAATCTGTTTCTGCTAATATTATCTGGGTTTCTAACTATTGTATAATAATACTAATTAAGAATTGACTCCGAATCCACCCAAATATGTTTGGCATGTATAAGTTCCACACTGATTATAAAAGAGACTTTGTAGGTCATAGATACTGAATTCATCTAAATATGTTAATCTCATTTGAAATTTCCCAGTTTACGCATCCTTATTAATGCGTCAACATCTTAATATTATTTTTCAAACAAATACACTAGCTAATTCAACTTTATTAAGGATAAGACCAATATTAAAAAAATGTACTCCCTCCGTCCCAGTGATATTTTTATACTTCTTTAATTTCCCCCTCACAAAATAAAAAACGTGTAAAGATCCCACTGGGACAGAGGTAGTAGAACGTTTTCTAAGAATTTGAAAATTGTTCTGGTACGATGCACGACATTTAGGTATTTTATTTTTGTATAGTAGGGCTTCCTTCTTTTTCTCATTTTGAAGTCTTGGATTTACAATACATTTCACATATGAATGATATGTTATTATTATTACCTTCATACAACGATATTAACGCATGACATATTAATTATAGTCATGCATGATTCATATAGCTTATTAACACAATAGAAAGAAAATTCATTAGATCATTATTCAAATACATATACAAATAATTTCGCCATAAGTTCAATCGAAGTAGAGTATCCACACATATTATATGTGTTGGATACAATATTTGTACACTTTTGAGAAATAGAAACACACACGGTATATAACAAGAAATCCGAAGAAAATTACGATAGCGATGTTGAGGACATGACTCTCAACATGTTAAAAATAAAAGAGCAATAACAATTGAAAGAGCTTTGCGTTTGCCATTATTCTTTTGCTCGATCTGTTGATCACATAACCTCGCAAGTACCGACTCCATTGACGATATTCATACATTCAAGTCCGCTGTCTGGGCAACATGCACAAGGAAGGCCATCAATAACACCACAAGCTTCGCCAGCATGTCCTTCGCATGGTTCATTATCATGGCAACCAGTCTGAGCACTGAGATCAAAGAATGCTGCATCACTGTAAACATGCATGTAAAATTGTTAGAACTTCTTTAATGCATGTATATATACATATGGAATCTACTATATATTACAAGATGTGGCTAATCATTTTCCTCGAAACTGCAGCAGAGTCTTCAAGAACTAAAGAAATGTCAATTGTCCGCGATAATATTACTTCTAGTTTGATGGCTAGTAGAAGAAATCGAAATTAGTCATTAAACTTGTTTGTGTGATGTATTTTGATGAATATTAGTCAACAATTTATCCATGTTCTTTTTGTCATTTAACAAAGAATTGAGATATTGTGCTAATTTAATTCTGCTAATTAGCAAACACCTTTGACAAATTCCGCTAATTGAATATGCTAGTCAAATCTGCCAACAAATTCTGTTAATTTCAATCTGCTTCTTCAATCTGTTTATGCTAATATTATCTGGGTTTCTAACTATTGTAAAATAATACTAATTAAGAATTGACTCCGAATCCACCCAATTATGTTTGGCATGTATAAGTTCCACAGTGATTATAAAAGAGACTTTATAGGTCATATGAGATACCTATCTTATTACCAATTAATTATAAGATGAAACCCTATTTGATTCATAATATGTAGTCTCTTGGTGTGAGAGTTCGTCTTAATGACTTAAAACTTATAATAGATACTGAATTCATCTAAATATGTTAATCTCATTTGAAATTTCCCACTTTACGCACCCTTATAATGCGTCAACATCTTAATATTATTTTTCAAACAAATACACTAGCTAATTCAACTATTATTAAGGATAAGACCAATACTAAAAAAATGTACTCCCTCCGTCCCAGTGATATGTAAAACCCCTCGCGAAAGCGGAAATATAAACATACAAATGTACTAAAAATGCAGCGGAATTAAATCTTTTTAAAGTAAACAACATGCGAGAAGTCTTAAACTGAAACGGAAACTGAAACTTAAATAGAACCAAAATAGATAAGTAACAGTTCTAAGTACAGAAATGAAATATATACACAGGCTGGGATGGAACATCCCTACAGGCACCAAAACGTAAAGTAACAAAAGTCTAACAGTCTAGCTAACGATAGGGTATAAGTCATATGATGAAGGATCATCACTCGCTAGCCCTCATGTGATCCCATCTCCAACCTGCATGTACCTACATACATGAAAACATGTACGCCACAATCAGTGGGGAGTGACTAGAGTTCTCCTAGCCACCTTTTGTGACAACACGTAACACATAAAACAATACAAAATACTCCAACATATATCAACATGTGAAGCATAAACAACTCATCAACTGATCTCGGACTATCATGCAAACTCTAGTGCACGGCTCTCAACCAACTTCATAAACCGTTAGGAAGGAGAGCCGGTTTCCCTACTGGTTACCCAGTCGGGGGGTCTTTCAATCCAACTATTTATGAAACCGAACTAAAAGTCATCCAATGCCTTGGATGATCGAACCACAACCTAACAAACAATCATTTACTCATCATTATCCAACTCTATATCTGACACGTACCAACTCAAGGCAAGCAGATAAAATCAGCAAGTAAAAGGTTCAGCGGTCAACTTAAGACATAACCTAATACCAAGTCAATCAGCAAGTGTAAAGGTTCAGCGGTCAACTTAAGACATAACCTAAACACGAAAACATTCAGCAAGCAAGGACTCAAAGGCGAACTTAAGGCATGGACCTGCCAATCAGCAAGACACTAGACTCAGCGGCCAACTTAAGGCATAGACTAGCATCCAAAAGTAAAGGACTCAGAGGCCAGCTTAAGGCATGTCCCTTCACCACATCACAAGGTACTAAACTCAGAGGCCAGCTTAAGGCATGTTCTATAACCAAACATCTGCACCCCGGGCAAGGTGTTAGTTCCTTAGCTACCCCGTTGTGCAGCTGCTCTACTCGTTAGACTCAGAGGCCAACTTAAGGCATGTTCCAACGCGATCACTATCACACATGTCTGAACTCGGAGGCCAGCTTAAGGCATGTCCCAGACACGGCAAACATACACATATAGGGCTCAGAGGCCAGCTTAAGGCATATCCCCATATGTGACAAACAACTCACGTATTAAGTTCAGAGGCCAGCTTAAGGCATAACTTAATACGCATCAATACAATATCAACCAAAGTCTATGAACTAATCTATAGTTCTACTTTTCTTAACTTCTAATCAACACTTAATTGACCCCGGGAACTAAGTTGAGGGAGAGCCGGTTTCCCTTTCGGTTACCCGACCGGGGGGGTCTCTATCCTTACTCCATTCCCGAACCCAATATAATGTAGCCCGTCCTCCGGGAACCTCCTATACATATCACGGGTATACAAAACGAATTTCAATCAAAACCGATTAACCGTTTGAAAGCTACGAAAGCATTACGATTTAAAAACCCAAAATTAGCTTACAGGGGTCGTCAGCCGGTCGGCAGGCAGCCGGTCGGCCGGCTGGTGACCTCCTCAGCCTTCCCTTTCTCTTTTGCACAAAACAACACAAGGACTCCCAGCCGGTCGGCCGGCTGGGAACCCCATTCCCTAGCCTTCGCAAATAACAACCATACCCCAAATGCACTCCCAGCCGGCTGGCAGGCGGCCGGTCTGCCGGCTGGGCTCCCTTTCTACTTAGGTTTTTCACAAACAAAACACGACACAAGGGACTACCAGCCGGTCGGCAGGCAGCCGGTCGGCCGTGTGGAAGTCCAAGGCCAAATTCTCAAAATATGAAAAACACACAAACGCACTCCCAGCTGGTCGACCGGCGGCCGGTCGGTCGACCGGCTCCGAGAGCCTGTAACGCAAAATCGCATTTTCCAATTCCTTTCAAACTTCACAATTCGACCTATAAACTTCAATAATCACTACAAGTATGATTTGCCCAACATTGTAAACATCAAATATCACTATCCTAACAGCATACAAATCCCATAACAATCCTTAAATGTTTATATCGAGTATCCGTCGCAAAATGTACAAATTTGAGAAAAACAACATATGATCTTAAGAACATCAACAAGCTTGAATTCAACACAATAACACATTCCTAAACATGTTACTAAGTCCTTTAAGCATTATATTTCAACAAAATCAGAAACTAAACACAAGAACACAACAAACTTGCTAATATACACATAAAGGCCGAGTTATCTCATTATCGTCACCTTTCAAGCGATTCCGGCAAAAGATCCTCCTCAACCAAGTAGCTATCGACCTCTGGATCGTCTAAGCCCACTCCTACAAACAAAGAAAACGGATTTAAGGACTCAAAACGGAATTTAAGGGAAAACAGCCCCATTTTCAAAGTTAAGGATTTACAAAAAGAAAGTGATAGATGGATTGGAAATCGAATGAGGATTCCGAAAATATTATTGTTACCTCGATTTGATTACCGGATGATGAAGAAAAGCTCAAAAGAAATGTTTAACAATGGAGGTTTTAGGAGAGAAATGTTTACAGTGGAAATATTTGAGGAAGGAGCAATTGTGTCGACTTAAAGGGGGTTTAAGGGGGTTTTATGGATTGTCCTTTCCGAGTCAATTAAACGGGTCGGACATTTGAACGGATATTTAAGATACGAGTTTAAGTTTACCTAGTTTGCATTCGTCTTAAGGACTTAAGGTTCTTAAGACGGATCTTACTAATTAAATTAAAACCTTTCACAATAAATTATTAAATTATTATTTTATTACTTAAAATAATTTAAAACGCTTAAATTAGATTTTACGAAAATACGGGATGTTACAATCACCCCAACTTCAAAAAGTTTCGTCCTCGAACCTCGAACGGAGATAAATTCTAACTAACTCTACCTCAATCGAAAAGAGAAGGATGCGCGATACGCATCGATGCCTCGGTCTCCCACGTCTACTCCTCAACATCACCGCAACGCCAAAGGATCTTCACTAGCGGAAACACCTTGCTCCTAAGCTTCCTATCCTGACGGTCTAGGATCTTCACGGGACGCTCCTCGAAAGCAAGACTCGGCTCCAAGTTCTCGATCTCTCTAGGCAGAACATGACTCGGGTCACTAACATACTTACGGAGCTGAGAAACATGAAAGACGCTATGAACCTTGCCCAAACTAGGAGGCAAGTCCAAACGATAAGCAGCAGCACCAATCCTCTTCACGATCTCAAAAGGTCCAATATACTTAGGACTCAACTTGCCCTTAACTCCAAACCTCTTAACTCCCTTCATCGGTGAAACTCTCAAGAAGACTCTGTCACCCACCTCAAACTCTAAGGGTCTACGGCGAACATCAGCATAGGATTTCTGCCGATCCTGTGCGGCCTTCATCCTACCTCTGATAAGCTGGACCTGATCGATAGTAACAGGTAACTGGTCCGGTCCTAGGTCACGAACGTCACTAGCCTGGTCCCAACAAATCGGACTACGGCACTTCCTACCATAAAGAGCCTCGTACGGAGCCATACCAATAGATGAATGGTAACTGTTGTTGTAAGAAAACTCTACCAACGACAAACACTGCTCCCAAGAACTCTGAAAATCAAGGGCACAAGCGCGGAGCAAATCCTCTAGTGTCTGAATAGTCCTCTCGGACAGACCATCGGTCGCGGCATGAAATGCGGTGCTCATCAACAGACGGCTACCCATAGCCTCCTGCAAAGCCTTCCAGAACCTGGAACAAAACCTCGGATCTCGATCTGAAACTATCTCCCTCGGGACACCATGATAGCGGACTATCTCGGAAACATAAGCCCTGGCTAAACGGTCCATATCCCATGTCTCTCTGATAGGCACAAATCTGGCACACTTAGTTAGCCTATCCATAATAACCCAAATCGCATCCTTGCCTCCCACCGTCTTAGGCAATGCTGTAACGAAGTCCATAGATATACACTCCCACTTCCACTGAGGAACGGGAAGCGGCTGTAGCAAACCACCAGGTCTCCTATGCTCTATCTTGACTTGTTGACAAGTCAAGCACTTACTAACGTAATCCAAGATCTCTTTCTTCATACCAGGCCACCAAAACATAAGCCTCAAATCCTTGTGCATCTTCTCTCCTCCTGGATGAACGGAATACGGTGACAAGTGAGCCTCATCAAGAACCCTCTTCCTCAAATCTGGCACATCGGGAACATACATCCTACCAAGGAACCTAAGGAAACCATCAGCATCAATCACCAAGTCAGGTGCAACACCACTCGAAATCTTAGCCTCGAACTTCTTGAAATCGGCATCTGAAGGTAAACTCTGGCGAATCTCCCAATATAAAGACGACTCGGCAGTCATAGCAGCTAACCAATCAAAACCACTACCCACCATCTCTAATCTCAGCTTCCGGAACTCGAAACACAACTCATCGGGCAATACTCGCATGACACTCAACGAGTGAGAAGTCTTGCGGCTAAGCGCATCTGCAACCACATTGGCTTTTCCCTCATGATATAACAACTCGATGTCGTAATCTTTCACCAACTCTAGCCAACGTCTCTGTCTCATGTTAAGGTCTTTCTGGGTAAAAATGTACTTAAGACTCTTGTGATCTGTGAAAATACGGCAATGGGATCCAATCAGGTAATGACGCCACATCTTCAAAGCATGAACGACTGCAGCTAACTCCAAATCATGTGTCGGATATTTCACCTCATGAACTCTCAACTGTCTAGATGAATATGCAATCACCTTACCACTCTGCATCAGTACGCATCCAAGTCCTAACATCGAAGCATCACAATACACATCAAAGTCCACTCCGATCTCTGGCAAAGCTAACACGGGGGGCGGAAGTCAATCTGGTCTTCAACTCCTGGAAAGAACTCTCACACTTGTCGGTCCAAACAAACCTAGCTTCCTTCTTCAGCAACTGAGTCATCGGGCGAGCTAAACTGGAGAAATCCTCAACAAATCTACGATAATAACCAGCCAATCCAAGGAAACTACGGATCTCTCCAACATCTTTGGGACTCTCCTAATCAACGACGGCCTCAATCTTCGCGGGATCAACCATAACTCCCTCACTGGATATCACATGTCCAAGGAAAGCAACCTTAGAAAGCCAAAACTCGCACTTTGAGAACTTCGCGAACCACTTCTGACGACGCAATATCCCAAGAATCAATCGAAGATGCTCAGCATGTTCCTCATCGGTCTTCGAATAAATGAGAATGTCATCGATAAACACCACAACACAAGTGTCAAGATACTCACTGAAGGTACGGTTCATCTGATCCATGAAGATGGCAGGTGCATTAGTCAACCCAAAAGGCATAACCACAAACTCAAAATGCCCATATCTGGTACGAAAAGCAGTCTTCGCAATATCAGCCTCTCTCACTGGAATCTGATGATAACCCGATCGAAGATCAATCTTAGTGATACGTGGCTAATTTATGATGTTTTACATCTATTTTTACACGTATTTGGTCGCTCATTTACTATGTTTTAGCCTTTATTTCCCACAAATCGTGTACTTTCGTATTTTTATGCACTTTTGCAGATTTATGCGGAAAAGAGACGATTTAGCACCAAATCCGTATCCTCAAGTCTTTTGCTTAATTAAGGAATAAATGGAAAGTCAACTGGAGTCAAAGTCAAAGTATCCAAAGTCAAAATAAGAAGAAAATAGAAGAAATTCTTCGGGAAGCAGTCGACCGACCGACAGTATAGGTCGACCGACTGACCCTGTTCTTTAATAAAGCCCAAATCTCAAGGAAGGCCAAAAATAGAAGAAGCCCAGAAGGAAGCGGTCGACCGACCCGAATAGTAGGTCGACCGACCACAGCGGAAGCCAGACGATTCTTTTTCGGAAATAAAATAGAATTAGAGTCTTTAGGAAACTCTTACTTTTTCTACCTATATAAACTAATCTTGTGATTAGGGTTAGATATCAATATCAATATCAAGATCAATATCAATATCATATCTTGGAACTATCAAGTCCTATTTAGAGAGTTCTATTTTAGTTTTTAGTTCAATTATAATCTTTCAATAATTCTCAACACTTTTAGTTTGTTCTTCAATCTTTCAACATTCATCAATAAAGTTTGTTCCTTTTCTGCCTTAATCCTATTGTGGTAATTAGTCTTTTAATCTTGCTTTATTATCGTTCTTGTTTTTGTTACAGTTGTTAAGTTAGAATCCCAAGCTTTATTGAATCTTGCATGTTTAGATTATTTACTATGTTTACCATGTTTATTCCAAATTTTATAATCATCTTAAGTATTATGAGTAGCTAAATTTTATATGTTAGGATGTAGGGGATAAATATGCGTAGGTAGATAAAATTCGAAAGACCGACCTGTAGCAGGACCACGGTCGGCCGACTGGAATAGCTGGTCGGTCGACCGAGGCCGTGGTCGGCCGACTGGAGTAGCCGGTCGGTCGACCACTCGCGTATGTTTTCTTATTTCGTCTTTTCTTGTTAATTATAATATCCTGCAATGAGACCAATAGGAGACTTGTAGGATGTTAGTAATGACCAACCCAAGATTGAAAGATACGGGAAGGGCATTGGTTTACACCTTAAGACGGATAGGTTACTCAAGGCTGAAAGGTATGTGACCTGGAATTTAGGAATCACCCTTATTGTTGACACCCAATAATTGTGAGACCTAGGAACTAATAGCATAGGCCGAAAGGAGCTATTAGGTAGCATAGACCTAAAAAGATATGTTACACCCCCTTACGCGACTGCAATACATGTTGACCTTAGGATTTATTTTACCTTAGCTATTTATTACCCAAACATCCTAGCATCCCTTTTTATTATATTTTATTCTCATCTTTTAATTCTTGTTTTATTTTAATCTTTGCCTTAGATATAGTAATCAACAATCAAATCCCCAAATTTGTTACCTTTAAACATTAACATTAAGACAATAAACATTCCCCACCTCCTTGTGGTTCGACCCTGACTTTCACTATCTATTGTTAAAGTTAGGAATTATAAATTTTATCTTTAGTACCCTCAACGACGGGCATCAAATTTTGGCGCCGTTGCCGGGGAGGTGACGCCAGTGTTTATTGTTTTTTGTTTATGTTTTCCCTTTTTCTTTCGCTGTCATGACCATCGCCCCTTTCCCACAACTCGAGCATGAACCTTTGTATTTCTATTGTGATAGATTAATCTCTTTCCTTTCTCAATTTGGCTATCCTATTAGTATTGGGGAGGTTTGTCGTATCTTATATGATGGAGTTACTGGTAAGACCTTGATCGAGATTGAGAGAAATTGCGGATGAGAATTTTTAGACCTACCCTGTGAGAAGCAATGAGAGCTTCTCAAACACCTAATCCGAGCCGGTGTAGATACGGAGGGGTATGAGGGCATTGATATTAGTAACCCGGATATTCCTGTTGAGTGTGATCCTATCACACCCATTACTGAAGAGTCACTCATTCTTAAGGATGAGAATGATAGGTTATTTGATTCTCTTTGCCTCCCCGTTGATGATACTGACTTGGATTTAGATACAGATGATGAGTTAGAAATTTACCCCTTGACTGACCAACCTATTTCTGTAGGTGTTAGTGATGAACATGTTCCTGACATGTTTGAACCTTCGGTTGATGAACCTTGTTTTTTGCAGGATTCATTTTTTGACATTCCTGATGTTTTTAATAATATTAGTGAATGTTATGTACCAGGATCCTTTAAAAAGGATCCTTCGGAGGCTTTGATGTGTTTTGAGGTATGTGCAGGTGAATCTCTTGCTCAGGAAGCTGATTTGGATGCTCCAGAAATTGCGACTCTAGTAATAGAGTCTATAGGCGATAGGAAGAGAGATGTTCTCGATCGAGTAGTACCACTTACTCGATCAAATGATGTAGAGAACGAGGTCACTCAAGCAAGTGATCATTTGGCTGAAGAAAAGAGCCCTAAGAAGAAGAAGCCGAGGAAAGTGTCGGCCCACGACTTGGGAGTCAACAACTCCGGGAGATGGATGGCTAGAGCTGTGGATGATGACCCACCCATCTACACGGTGGAGAGAAACTCATCTACCCAAATCACCATAGCTGAAGGAGTAGCCTGTAGTCAGAGCCCTTGGTCAAAGAAACGCCGAATCCTTCGCGGATGACTTCTTCTTTTTGCTCGTTTCTGTTTTTCTTAAGACATTTTTTTTTGTTTTGCTAAGACTTTCGAGCTTGCTTTCTTTAAGTTTTTAGGACAACTTTTTCGTGTTTGCGTAGTTAAGACTTTTTGGACTTGTTCTGGGATCTCGCGCATTTGTTGGGCGCATATCTATTGCTTTTTCAGGTTCAACAAAGAAACGAAGACCGCTGTGACGCAGAGGGGTCGACCGACCAGATACACGGGTCGGTCGACCTAGTCCCTGTAATATTGGAACTCCTGCAGTCTGCAGGAAGGTCGGTCGACCTAAAATATGGGTCGGTCGACCTACCCGTCCGTCACACCCTGTTCGCTTCTTCCTCGGAATTCGTGCACCATCTTGGGTACTTGAATGGCACTGCTGGCCACCAAAACCTCCCAACTTACGCTGGTTTGGGGAGGTTTTTCACGCGCTTCAAAACCCAGTGAGTTCTTTCCAGTTTTCCTTAGTTTTTATTTTCCCTGCATCTTTCTTTTAATTTTCTGAAACCTTTACTTAGGCTAATGCACAATGGGGACATTGTGCGGGTTGGTTTGGGGAATGGTTTCGTGTCACATACATTGCATTCTGTTACACGTTTATTGCATTTCCGTATTGCATTGTTCTTTTCTTTATTTTCCTTGCTTATACAAGAAAAATACAAAAAAATGAAAAAATTCAAAAAAATTCCAAAAAATGCACGTTTATTTTAGCATATAGGTCGAGTCGGAACGAAAGTATTTCAAGGATGATTTAGCTATCTTACATGTTTATGCCTTTACCTTGCCTTGTCAACTTGTTTTAGTATGAGAGTCTTTCGCATATCTACGAGTTTTTGTCAACTTGCATATCTTGAGACTTGACTTATACCTTGGCAACCTAGTATACATTCTAAGGTTTAGAGCTTATTTCCTGGTTTCATTCTTAAACCAGTTGTCTAGGATGTGAGTAGTACTCCCCTTGGAACATGTTACATCAATATGCATAAACATGAACTTGAATTGCTATATACTTGTTTTACTTTCTCGTTTTGTGAGTCTTGATACGTGCATTTGGGATCCCTTTTCTCATATTTACCCATAAGCTTCACATAGCCAAAATTGCCTTTTTATTTCCCCTAAAACTACATCCCATACTTAGCCTACCCTTCCAAGCTAGTATTTGTGGTCATTGGATTATTTTTTTGAGGCTCTTGGTTTGTATGCTATCTTGAACAAAAAGAGAAAAGAAAGAAAGCAAGAAAGAAAAAAGAACAGAAAAATTCAGAAAAAGAAAGAAAGAAAAACGAAAAAAAATCAAAACGTACAGGAAAGAAGTCGACCGACCACCTTCTTGGGTCGGCCGACCACCTGACAGCATCAGAATGAAAAAAAAAAATCGTTCCAAAATCCCTTTCTTTTATATGTTATCACTCCCGTACCTCATTCAAAATATTTGGGAGTCCTTTCTTATATTCAATGTGAGAGTTGTGCCACAAAAAGAGCACTTTCTTAATTTCAAGAGTTGTGAAATATGTTGATGGAAACCGGTTCTACTAGCTTGGCTACTAACCCCACAAATCCAAAAACATCTTAACCACTTTTACCTTTTACCTCACATATCTTTCATTACCTCAATTGCATGTATCTAGGCCACTTAAATGGGATTGTTATACAAAGTTGTAGAATTCTTGTTCATGTTAGATTGCAGGCATGTTTCCATGGGTCGCAGTTAGGTGAGTGTCTCTACAAAATTACTTCTTTCTATCTTTTACATATACTCACCCTTTGCTTCATGAGTATCTCGAGCGTACCGCGAGAGTCCATGGTATAAGTCTCTATAGTCTTTATGTTTGCAAGTTTGACAACACCATAACTCGTTTGCATGGTTTATATACTTTCTCATTTTATACTTGGCATTGGTATAGGCTAACATATAAATTTCGCTCTGAGATTGAAATCGTTCCATTAGTTAGGATCGAGTCTATTTCTTGCTTGAGGGCAAGCAAGGGTTTGGTTTGGGGAATTTGATACGTGTCTAATTTATGATGTTTTACATCTATTTTTACACGTATTTGGTCGCTCATTTACTATGTTTTATCCTTTATTTCCCACAAATCGTGTACTTTCGTATTTTTATGCACTTTTGCAGATTTATGCGGAAAAGAGACGATTTAGCACCAAATCCGTATCCTCAAGTCTTTTGCTTAATTAAGGAATAAATGGAAAGTCAACTGGAGTCAAAGTCAAAGTATCCAAAGTCAAAATAAGAAGAAAATAGAAGAAATTCTTCGGGAAGCAGTCGACCGACCGACAGTATAGGTCGACCGACTGACCCTGTTCTTTAATAAAGCCCAAATCTCAAGGAAGGCCAAAAATAGAAGAAGCCCAGAAGGAAGCGGTCGACCGACCCGAATAGTAGGTCGACCGACCACAGCGGAAGCCAGACGATTCTTTTTCGGAAATAAAATAGAATTAGAGTCTTTAGGAAACTCTTACTTTTTCTACCTATATAAACTAATCTTGTGATTAGGGTTAGATATCAATATCAATATCAAGATCAATATCAATATCATATCTTGGAACTATCAAGTCCTATTTAGAGAGTTCTATTTTAGTTTTTAGTTCAATTATAATCTTTCAATAATTCTCAACACTTTTAGTTTGTTCTTCAATCTTTCAACATTCATCAATAAAGTTTGTTCCTTTTCTGCCTTAATCCTATTGTGGTAATTAGTCTTTTAATCTTGCTTTATTATCGTTCTTGTTTTTGTTACAGTTGTTAAGTTAGAATCCCAAGCTTTATTGAATCTTGCATGTTTAGATTATTTACTATGTTTACCATGTTTATTCCAAATTTTATAATCATCTTAAGTATTATGAGTAGCTAAATTTTATATGTTAGGATGTAGGGGATAAATATGCGTAGGTAGATAAAATTCGAAAGACCGACCTGTAGCAGGACCACGGTCGGCCGACTGGAATAGCTGGTCGGTCGACCGAGGCCGTGGTCGGCCGACTGGAGTAGCCGGTCGGTCGACCACTCGCGTATGTTTTCTTATTTCGTCTTTTCTTGTTAATTATAATATCCTGCAATGAGACCAATAGGAGACTTGTAGGATGTTAGTAATGACCAACCCAAGATTGAAAGATACGGGAAGGGCATTGGTTTACACCTTAAGACGGATAGGTTACTCAAGGCTGAAAGGTATGTGACCTGGAATTTAGGAATCACCCTTATTGTTGACACCCAATAATTGTGAGACCTAGGAACTAATAGCATAGGCCGAAAGAAGCTATTAGGTAGCATAGACCTAAAAAGATATGTTACACCCCCTTACGCGACTGCAATACATGTTGACCTTAGGATTTATTTTACCTTAGCTATTTATTACCCAAACATCCTAGCATCCCTTTTTATTATATTTTATTCTCATCTTTTAATTCTTGTTTTATTTTAATCTTTGCCTTAGATATAGTAATCAACAATCAAATCCCCAAATTTGTTACCTTTAAACATTAACATTAAGACAATAAACATTCCCCACCTCCTTGTGGTTCGACCCTGACTTTCACTATCTATTGTTAAAGTTAGGAATTATAAATTTTATCTTTGGTACCCTGAACGACGGGCATCACTTAGAAAACCTCGAAGCACCTCTCAACTGATCAAACAAGTCATCTATCCTAGGCAAAGGATATCTGTTCGTCACGGTCACTCGGTTCAGCTCTCTATAGTCAATGCAAAGTCTCATGGAACCATCTTTCTTCTTAACGAACAAAACGGGAGCACCCCACGGAGAAGCACTAGGTCTAATGAAACCTTTCTCGATCATCTCTTCCAATTGCTGCTTCAACTCTTTCAACTCTGGCGGAGCCATACGGTAAGGAGCTTTAGAAATCGGTCCGGTACCTGGAACAAGCTCAATAGTAAACTCCACATCTCTCTCTGGCGGTATCCCTGGTAGGTCATCTGGGAAAACATCTGGATACTCACGAACAATGGCTAAATCCTCAAGCTTCGGTAGCGATGGTTTAGCAGCTGTAACAACACACAGGAAGGCTTGGCAACCCTTCCTAAGAAGATGAGATGCTTTCATCGAAGAGATAACACGAACACCTCTTTGAGGGCGAGTTCCCCTATAGGAAACACGAACTCTTGAAGAACTCCTCAAGCAGATTTTCTGGTCGCGACACTCGAAGCGAGCATGGTATCGCGATAACCAATCCATACCGAGGATAATGTCAAACTCCTCGAGAGGAAATCTCAGTAAGTCCGCTGGAAATGTGGCTTGACCAATAACAATCGGAACATCCCTATGGGAAGATGAGCAAGAAAATATGTCTCCGGAAGGCAAGGAAATAGAAGTCTCCTCAACCAATGAAGACTCAAGAGCTAAACGGTCTGCGAACTGAGTCAATATAAATGATAAAGAAGCTCCAGTATCGAACAAAATAAGGCACTCGGCGCCAAGAACAGAAAAGATACCGGCAACAATGTCTGGATGAGCCTCAGCCTCAGCCCGAGTCATCACAAAAATCTTCCCTTTCGGCTTTCCTCCCTTAGTTGCTGCAGCAGCAGTAGCAGCCTTGCCAAGTGCGGTGTTCCTCTCAGGACACTCATAAGACTTGTGCCCAAATCCATTGCAAGTGTAGCACTTGAAAGCATTCTTGAAACGGTCAAAACCCGGATGAGAAGGTTTACCACAACAGTGGCAAACACTAGCAGCTGTGTCGGTGTGAACAATGGTCTTAGCAACCGGAGCAGAGAACCTCTCAAACCGCTTCTTCTGAGAAAAAGGCGAAGAAGTAGAAGGAACAAATGGTCTCTTCCCCTGGTACACTGATCTCTGGTGAGGAGTCACACTAGAAGTAGCAGCACGGGTCTCAGCATCTATGGCACGAATAGAACTCTCGGCCCAAATAGCATCATCATATACCTCCACAAAAGAAGTAGAGTCACGACGAACCATGCTCTCGATGCGTGGCCCTAGCTTGCCACGGTAAAAGTAGACTCTCTCGGCCTCATCTCTGACAAATCTCGATGCGAAGTGAGCAAGCTGGTTGAATCGGTCTGTAAACTCCTGAACTGACATCTTGCCTTGCTTCAAATCCATGAATTCTTTGAGTCGCTGTGATCTGAGCTCCTTAGGATAGAACCTCGTCTCGAGCTTATCCTTAAAAGCATCCCAATCGAACAAAGGATCAAGAGTGAAAGTAGGTCCTGTCAATGCCCACCACCTATCGGCCTCAAGGGTAAGAAAGTGAGTGGCTAGCCGCACTCTATCCTCTCTACCCACCGAATACATAGCAAAGCTCCTCTCCATCTCCCTGAACCACACGGTAAGAGCTACCGGATCAACCTCACCACCATATGTCTTCACGTGGCTACGGGACATCTGCGAAGCTATCCATGAGAAACTACCAGGACGATTAGCCTCGTTGCCTGGCGGTGGAGGACGTGGAACATTCCCTGCTTGCTGTCTCTGAGTCTCAAGCAAATGCTGAATCGCTTGCAACACAATGTTATCAGCAGCCCTAGGTCTCACCATCCTTCAAAAGAGAAAACAGGTATTAGCTTAGCAATTAGCATTCACAAATAGACTACAAAATAAATCCTTAGATCTACCCATCTCTCATTCATTATTTGTTTATTTGGTCGAGTTAAGGTTGGGGTCACATGAGTGCGTCGGGAGCAATAATGCTCTGATACCAACTGTAAAACCCCTCGCGAAAGCGGAAATATAAACATACAAAAGTACTAAAAATGCAGCGGAATTAAAACTTTTTAAAGTAACAACATGCGAGAAGTCTTAAACTGAAACGGAAACTGAAACTTAAATAGAACCAAAATAGATAAGTAACAGTTCTAAGTACTGAAATGAAATATATACACAGCCTGGGATGGAACATCCCTACAGGCACCAAAACGTAAAGTAACAAAAGTCTAACAGTCTAGCTAACGATAGGGTATAAGTCATATGATGAAGGATCATCACTCGCTAGCCCTCCTGTGATCCCATCTCCAACCTGCATGTACCTACATACATGAAAACATGTACGCCACAATCAGTGGGGAGTGACTAGAGTTCTCCTAGCCACCTTTTGTGACAACACGTAACACATAAAACAATACAAAATACTCCAACATATATCGACATGTGAAGCATAAACAACTCATCAACTGATCTCAGACTATCATGCAAACTCTAGTGCACGGCTCTCAACCAACTTCATAAACCGTTAGGAAGGAGAGCCGGTTTCCCTACTGGTTACCCAGTCGGGGGGTCTTTCAATCCAACTATTTATGAAACCGAACTAAAAGTCATTCAATGCCTTGGATGATCGAACCACAACCTAACAAAAAATCATTTACTCATCATTATCCAACTCTATATCTGACACGTACCAACTCAAGGCAAGCAGATAAAATCAGCAACTAAAAGGTTCAGCGGTCAACTTAAGACATAACCTAATACCAAGTCAATCAGCAAGTGTAAAGGTTCAGCGGTCAACTTAAGACATAACCTAAACACCAAAACATTCAGCAAGCAAGGACTCAGAGGCCAACTTAAGGCATGAACCTGCCAATCAGCAAGACACTAGACTCAGCGGCCAACTTAAGGCATAGACTAGCATCCAAAAGTAAAGGACTCAGAGGCCAGCTTAAGGCATGTCCCTTCACCACATCACAAGGTACTAAACTCAAAGGCCAGCTTAAGGCATGTTCTAGCACCAAACATCTGCACCCCGGGCAAGGTGTCAGTTCCTTAGCTACCCCGTTGTGCAGCTGCTCTACTCGTCAGACTCAGAGGCCAACTTAAGGCATGTTCCAACGCGATCACTATCACACATGTCTGAACTCAGAGGTCAGCTTAAGGCATGTCCCAGACACGACAAACATACACATATAGGGCTCAGAGGCCAGCTTACGGCATATCGCCATATATGACAAACAACTCACGTATTAAGTTCAGAGGCCAGCTTAAGGCATAACTTAATACGTATCAATACAATATCAACCAAAGTCTATGAACTAATCTATAGTTCTACTTTTCTTAACTTCTAATCAACACTTAATTGACCCCGTGAACTAAGTTGAGGGAGAGCCGGTTTCCCTTTCGGTTACCCAACCGGGGGGTCTCTATCCTTACTCCATTCCCGAACCCAATATAATGTTGCCCGTCCTCCGGGGACCTGATATACATATCACGGGTATACAAAACGAATTTCAATCAAAATCGATTAACCGTTTGAAAGCTACGAAAGCATTACGATTTAAAAACCCAAAATTAGCTTACAGGGGTCCCCAGCCGGTCGGCCGGCTGGTGACCTCCTCAGCCTTCCCTTTCTCTTTTGCACAAAACAACACAAGGACTCCCAGCCGGTCGGCAGGCAGCCGGTCGGCCGGCTGGGAACCCCATTCCCTAGCCTTCGCAAATAACAACCATACCCCAAATGCACTCCCAACCGGCTGGCAGGCGGCCGGTTTGCCGGCTGGACTCCCTTTCTACTTAGGTTTTTCGCAAACAAAACACGACACAAGGGACTACCAGCCGGTCGGCAGGCAGCCGGTCGGCCGGCTGGCAGTCCAAGGCCAAATTCTCAAAATACGAAAAACACACAAACGCACTCCCAGCCGGTCGACCGACGGCCGGTCGGTCGACCGGCTCAGAGAGCCTGTAACGCAAAATCGCATTTTCCAATCCCTTTCAAACTTCACAATTCGACCTATAAACTTCAATAATCACTACAAGTATGATTTGCCCAACATTGTAAACATCAAATATCACTATCCTAACAGCATACAAATCCCATAACAATCCTCAAATGTTTATATCGAGTATCCGTCGCAAAATGTGCAAATTTGAGAAAAACAACATATGATTTTAAGAACATCAACAAGCTTGAATTCAACACAATAACACATTCCTAAACATGATACTAAGTCCTTTAAGCATTATATTTCAACAAAATCAGAAACTAAACACAAGAACACAACAAACTTGCTAATATACACATAAAGGCCGAGTTATCTCATTATCGTCACCTTTCAAGTGATTCCGGCTAAAGATCCTCCTCAACCAAGTAGCTATCGACCTCTGGATCGTCTAAGCCCACTCCTACAAACAAAGAAAACGGATTTAAGGACTCAAAACGGAATTTAAGGGAAAACAGCCCCATTTTCAAAGTTAAGGATTTACAAAAAGAAAGTGATAGATGGCTTGGAAATCGAATGAGGATTCCGAAAATGTTATTGTTACCTCGATTTGATTACCGGATGATGAAGAAAAGCTCAAAAGAAATGTTTAACAATGGAGCTTTTAGGAGAGAAATGTTTACAGTGGAAATATTTGAGGAAGGAGCAATTGTGTCGACTTAAAGGGGGTTTAAGGGGGTTTTATGGACTGTCCTTTCCGAGTCAATTAAACGGGTTGGACATTTGAACGGATATTTAAGATACGAGTTTAAGTTTACCAAGTTTGCATTCGTCTTAAGGACTTAAGGTTCTTAAGACGGATCTTACTAATTAAATTAAAACCTTTCACAATAAATTATTAAATTATTATTTTATTACTTAAAATAATTTAAAACGCTTAAATTAGATTTTACGAAAATACGGGATGTTACATGATATGTTTATACTTCTTTAATTTCCCCCTCACAAAATAAAAAAAGTGTAAAGATCCCACTGGGACAGAGGTAGTAGAACATTTTCTAAGAATTTGAAAATTGTTCTGGTAAGATGCACGACATTTAGGTATTTTATTTTTGTATAGTAGGGCTTCCTTCTTTTTCTCATTTTGAAGTCGTGAATTTACAATACATTTAACATATGAATGATATGATATTATTATTACCTTCATACAACGATATTAACGCATGACATAATAATTACAGTCATGCATGATTCATATAGCTTATTAACACAATAGAAAGAAAATTCATTAGATCATTATTCAAATACATATACAAATAATTTCGCCATAAGTTCAATCGAAATAGAGTATCCACACATATTATATGTATTGGATACAATATTTGTAAACTTTTGAGAAATAGAAACACACACGGTATATAACAAGAAATCCGAAGAAAATTACGATAGCGATGTTGAGGACATGACTCTCAACATGTTAAAAATAAAAGAGCAATAACAATTGAAAGAGCTTTGCGTTTGCCATTATTCTTTTGCTCGATCTGTTGATCACAAAACCTCGCAAGTTCCGACTCCATTGACGATATTCATACATTCAAGTCCGCTGTCTGGGCAACATGCACAAGGAAGGCCATCAATAACACCACAAGCTTCGCCAGCATGTCCTTCGCATGGTTCATTATCATGGCAACCAGTCTGAGCACTGACGATCAAACAATGTTGCATCACTGTAAACATGCATGTAAAATTGTTAGAATTTCTTTATTGCATGTATATATATATATATATGGAATCTACTATGTACGTATTATTCGGTGTTCATTTTGAAATATTCGCCCATAGTTCCACATTCTCAAACACGTTTTCAATAAAACAATAAACGTATGAAAATTATGAAACCCTATCAATAACCTTTTATGACTTCTTTCTCTTTTGGCTTCTATTGTCATTATAAGTAACAAAAAAATGTAATTTTAATTAGAAAGCAAATATGTTTTCACCCAACAAAATGCTAGGTGTATGTGATTTTGTGACGAATAAATGTTTTTTTATGATAAAGTTAAAAATAATACCTAAAGCAACAAGGAGAAACATTGTTATCATTAGCTTATTCTTGTTCTCCATTTTCCGGAATAAAAATCTCGATTTATGAATGTTACGTTTTTATGGAAGACTTATAATTTATTTCCTTGGTGAAATACTTGTACATTAACAGAGGCTTTTATACTTATGTTCAAATTATTTAAAGCTATTTTTTTAGAAGACATTATTTGATAGTGTCTTCATCATTAACACAATTAAAGACATAATGTCATCATTAAAATGTAATTATGGACATAATGTCATTCAACTTTTTATACTTATATTCTGATCATTTTAAGAGTTTTTTTATTAAGACATTAGTTAATAATGTCATTGATTATGAACACATAATTAAGGAACTATTGTGTTTAGTAATATGTAAGTTTTAACGTAATGTCATCTTCATCAACATGTTGGATTTGCCTTACCCTTGAAATTTAAAATTTATATTCGGGACCTATATTGTTCACGCTCGTTTGGACAATATAAAGATAATTTTGTATAGTTTTATTTTAACAATATTAAGTATTTCTATATATTTACACATATGGTAGTATTTTAACAATATTAAGTATTTCTATATATTTACACATATGGTAGTGAAAATTAGGTGAACATCAAATATTTCGTATTAGCTAATTTTCTCTTATCTCTGCAAAAGGTACATTTTTTCTCTAACTTATTTTTTTTCATTTTTTCTAAAAAGTACTAAGTAACATACTCCATTGATGAACCCTGGATATTTATACCTCCAGATATATTACAAGATATGGCTAATCATTTTCCTCGAAACTGCAGCCGAGTCTTCAAGAACTAAAGAAATGTCAATTGTCCGCGATAATATTACTTCTAGTTTGATGGCTAGTAGAAGAAATCGAATTTAGTCATTAAACTTGTTTGTGTGATGTATTTTGATGAATATTAGTCAACAATTTATCCATGTCCTTTTTGTCATTTAACAAAGAATTGAGATAATGTGCTAATTTTATTCTGCTAATTAGCAAACACCTTTGACAAATTCCGCTAATTGAATATGCTAGTCAAATCTGCCAACAAATTATGCTAATTTCAATCTGCTTCTACAATCTGTTTCTGCTAACATTATCTGGGTTTCTAACTATTGTAAAATAATACTAATTAAGAATTGACTCCGAATCCACCCAAATATGTTTGGCATGTATAAGTTCCACACTGATTATAAAAGAGACTTTGTAGGTCATATGAGGTAACTATCTTATTACCAATTAATTTTAAGATGAAACCCTATTTGAATCATAATATGGACTCTCTTGGTGTCAGAGTCCGTCTTAATGACTTAAAACTTATAATAGATACTGAATTCATTTAAATATGTTAATCTCATTTGAAATTTCCCAGTTTACGCACCCTTATTAATGCGTCAACATCTTAATATTATTTTTCAAACAAATACACTAGCTATTTCAACTATTATTAAGGATAAGACCAATATTAAAAAAATGTACTCCCTCCGTCTCAGTGATATGTTTATACTTCTTTAATTTCCCCCTCACAAAATAAAAAAAAGTGTAAAGATCCCACTGGGACAGAGGTAGTAGAACGTTTTCTAAGAATTTGAAAATTGTTCTGGTAAGATGCACGACATTTAGGTATTTTATTTTTGTATAGTAGGGCTTCCTTCTTTTTCTCATTTTGAAGTCTTGGATTTACAATACATTTCACATATGAATGATATGATATTATTATTACCTTCATTCAACTATATTAACGCATGACATAATAATTACAGTCATGCATGATTCAAATAGCTTATTAACACAATAGAAAGAAAATTCATTAGATCATTATTCAAATACATATACAAATAATTTCGCCATAAGTTCAATCGAAATAGAGTATCCACACATATTATATGTGTTGGATACAATATTTGTAAACTTTTGAGAAATAGAAACACACACGGTATATAACAAGAAATCCGAAGAAAATTACGATAGCGATGTTGAGGACATGACTCTCAACATGTTAAAAATAAAAGAGCAATAACAATTGAAAGACCTTTCCGTTCGCCATTATTCTTTTGCTCGATCTGTTGATCACATAACCTCGCAAGTTCCGACTCCATTGACGATATTCATACATTCAAGTCCGCTGTCTGGGCAACATGCACAAGGAAGGCCATCAATAACACCACAAGCTTCGCCAGCATGTCCTTCGCATGATTCATTATCATGGCAACCAGTCTGAGCACTGACGATCAAAGAATGTTGCATCACTGTAAACATGCATGTAAAATTGTTAGAACTTCTTTATTGCATGTATATATATATATATGGAATCTACTATGTACGTATTATTCGGTGTTCATTTTGAAATATTCGCCCATAGTTCCACATTCTCAAACACGTTTTCAATAAAACAATAAACGTATGAAAATTATGAAACCCTATCAATAACCTTTTATGACTTCTTTCTCTTTTGGCTTCTATTGTCATTATAAGTAACAAAAAAATATAATTTTAATTAGAAAGCAAATATGTTTTCACCCAAAAAAATGCTAGGTGTATGTGATTTTGTGACGAATAAATGTATTTTTATGATAAAGTTAAAAATAATATCTAAAGCAACAAGGAGAAACACTGTTATCATTAGCTTATTCTTGTTCTCCATTTTCCGGAATAAAAATCTCGATTTATGAATGTTACGTTTTTATGGAAGACTTATAATTTATTTCTTTGGTGAAATACTTGTCCATAAATTACAGAGGCTTTTATACTTATGTTCAAATTATTTAAAGCTATTTTTTTAGAAGACATTATTTGATAGTGTCTTCATCATTAACACAATTAAAGACATAATGTCATCATTAAAATGTAATTATGGACATAATGTCATTCAACATTTCATACTTATATTCTGATCAGTTTAAGAGTTTTTTTATTAAGACATTAGTTAATAATATCATTGATTATGAACATATAATTAAGGAACTATTGTGTTTAGTAATATGTAAGTTTTAACGTAATGTCATCTTCATCAACATGTTGGATTTGCCTTACCCTTGAAATTTAAAATTTATATTCGGGACCTATATTGTTCACGCTCGTTTGGAGAATATAAAGATAATTTTGTATAGTTTTATTTTAACAATATTAAGTATTTCTATATATTTACACATATGGTAGTATTTTAACAATATTAAGTATTTCTATATATTTACACATATGGTAGTGAAAATTAGGTGAACATCAAATATTTCGTATTAGCTAATTTTCTCTTATCTCTGCAAAAGGTACATTTTTTCTCTAACTTATTTTTTTTCAATTTTTCTAAAAAGTACTAAGTAACATACTCCATTGATGAACCCTGGATATTTATACCTCCAGATATATTACAAGATATGGCTAATCATTTTCCTCGAAACTGCAGCCGAGTCTTCAAGAACTAAAGAAATGTCAATTGTCCGCGATAATATTACTTCTAGTTTGATGGCTAGTAGAAGAAATTGAAATTAGTCATTAAACTTGTTTGTGTGATGTATTTTGATGAATATTAGTCAACAATTTATCCATGTCCTTTTTGTCATTTAACAAAGAATTGAGATAATGTGCTAATTTTATTCTGCTAATTAGCAAACACCTTTGACAAATTCCGCTAATTGAATATGCTAGTCAAATCTGCCAACAAATTCTGCTAATTTCAATCTGCTTCTACAATCTGTTTCTGCTAACATTATCTGGGTTTCTAACTATTGTAAAATAATACTAATTAAGAATTGACTCCGAATCCACCCAAATATGTTTGGCATGTATAAGTTCCACACTGATTATAAAAGAGACTTTGTAGGTCATATGAGGTAACTATCTTATTACCAATTAATTTTAAGATGAAACCCTATTTGAATCATAATATGGACTCTCTTGGTGTCAGAGTCCGTCTTAATGACTTAAAACTTATAATAGATACTGAATTCATTTAAATATGTTAATCTCATTTGAAATTTCCCAGTTTACGCACCCTTATTAATGCGTCAACATCTTAATATTATTTTTCAAACAAATACACTAGCTATTTAAACTATTATTAAGGATAAGACCAATATTAAAAAAATGTACTCCCTCCGTCTCAGTGATATGTTTATACTTCTTTAATTTCCCCCTCACAAAATAAAAAAAAGTGTAAAGATCCCACTGGGACAGAGGTAGTAGAACGTTTTCTAAGAATTTGAAAATTGTTCTGGTAAGATGTACGACATTTAGGTATTTTATTTTTGTATAGTAGGGCTTCCTTCTTTTTCTCATTTTGAAGTCTTGGATTTACAATACATTTCACATATGAATGATATGATATTATTATTACCTTCATTCAACTATATTAACGCATGACATAATAATTACAGTCATGCATGATTCAAATAGCTTATTAACACAATAGAAAGAAAATTCATTAGATCATTATTCAAATACATATACAAATAATTTCGCCATAAGTTCAATCGAAATAGAGTATCCACACATATTATATGTGTTGGATACAATATTTGTAAACTTTTGAGAAATAGAAACACACACGGTATATAACAAGAAATCCGAAGAAAATTACGATAGCGATGTTGAGGACATGACTCTCAACATGTTAAAAATAAAAGAGCAATAACAATTGAAAGACCTTTCCGTTCGCCATTATTCTTTTGCTCGATCTGTTGATCACATAACCTCGCAAGTTCCGACTCCATTGACGATATTCATACATTCAAGTCCGCTGTCTGGGCAACATGCACAAGGAAGGCCATCAATAACACCACAAGCTTCGCCAGCATGTCCTTCGCATGATTCATTATCATGGCAACCAGTCTGAGCACTGACGATCAAAGAATGTTGCATCACTGTAAACATGCATGTAAAATTGTTAGAACTTCTTTATTGCATGTATATATATATATGGAATCTACTATGTACGTATTATTCGGTGTTCATTTTGAAATATTCGCCCATAGTTCCACATTCTCAAACACGTTTTTAATAAAACAATAAACGTATGAAAATTATGAAACCCTATCAATAACCTTTTATGACTTCTTTCTCTTTTGGCTTCTATTGTCATTATAAGTAACAAAAAAATATAATTTTAATTAGAAAGCAAATATGTTTTCACCCAAAAATATGCTAGGTGTATGTGATTTTGTGACGAATAAATGTATTTTTATGATAAAGTTAAAAATAATATCTAAAGCAACAAGGAGAAACACTGTTATCATTAGCTTATTCTTGTTCTCCATTTTCCGGAATAAAAATCTCGATTTATGAATGTTACGTTTTTATGGAAGACTTATAATTTATTTCTTTGGTGAAATACTTGTCCATAAATTACAGAGGCTTTTATACTTATGTTCAAATTATTTAAAGCTATTTTTTTAGAAGACATTATTTGATAGTGTCTTCATCATTAACACAATTAAAGACATAATGTCATCATTAAAATGTAATTATGGACATAATGTCATTCAACATTTCATACTTATATTCTGATCAGTTTAAGAGTTTTTTTATTAAGACATTAGTTAATAATATCATTGATTATGAACATATAATTAAGGAACTATTGTGTTTAGTAATATGTAAGTTTTAACGTAATGTCATCTTCATCAACATGTTGGATTTGCCTTACCCTTGAAATTTAAAATTTATATTCGGGACCTATATTGTTCACGCTCGTTTGGAGAATATAAAGATAATTTTGTATAGTTTTATTTTAACAATATTAAGTATTTCTATATATTTACACATATGGTAGTATTTTAACAATATTAAGTATTTCTATATATTTACACATATGGTAGTGAAAATTAGGTGAACATCAAATATTTCGTATTAGCTAATTTTCTCTTATCTCTGCAAAAGGTACATTTTTTCTCTAACTTATTTTTTTTCAATTTTTCTAAAAAGTACTAAGTAACATACTCCATTGATGAACCCTGGATATTTATACCTCCAGATATATTACAAGATATGGCTAATCATTTTCCTCGAAACTGCAGCCGAGTCTTCAAGAACTAAAGAAATGTCAATTGTCCGCGATAATATTACTTCTAGTTTGATGGCTAGTAGAAGAAATCGAAATTAGTCATTAAACTTGTTTGTGTGATGTATTTTGATGAATATTAGTCAACAATTTATCCATGTCCTTTTTGTCATTTAACAAAGAATTGAGATAATGTGCTAATTTTATTCTGCTAATTAGCAAACACCTTTGACAAATTCCGCTAATTGAATATGCTAGTCAAATCTGCCAACAAATTCTGCTAATTTCAATCTGCTTCTACAATCTGTTTCTGCTAACATTATCTGGGTTTCTAACTATTGTAAAATAATACTAATTAAGAATTGACTCCGAATCCACCCAAATATGTTTGGCATGTATAAGTTCCACACTGATTATAAAAGAGACTTTGTAGGTCATATGAGGTAACTATCTTATTACCAATTAATTTTAAGATGAAACCCTATCTGAATCATAATATGGACTCTCTTGGTGTCAGAGTCCGTCTTAATGACTTAAAACTTATAATAGATACTGAATTCATTTAAATATGTTAATCTCATTTGAAATTTCCCAGTTTACGCACCCTTATTAATGCGTCAACATCTTAATATTATTTTTCAAACAAATACACTAGCTATTTCAACTATTATTAAGGATAAGACCAATATTAAAAAAATGTACTCCCTCCGTCTCAGTGATATGTTTATACTTCTTTAATTTCCCCCTCACAAAATAAAAAAAAGTGTAAAGATCCCACTGGGACAGAGGTAGTAGAACGTTTTCTAAGAATTTGAAAATTGTTCTGGTAAGATGCACGACATTTAGGTATTTTATTGCTTCCTTCTTTTTCTCATTTTGAAGTCTTGGATTTACAATACATTTCACATATGAATGATATGATATTATTATTACCTTCATTCAACTATATTAACGCATGACATAATAATTACAGTCATGCATGATTCAAATAGCTTATTAACACAATAGAAAGAAAATTCATTAGATCATTATTCAAATACATATACAAATAATTTCGCCATAAGTTCAATCGAAATAGAGTATCCACACATATTATATGTGTTGGATACAATATTTGTAAACTTTTGAGAAATAGAAACACACAAAGTATATAACAAGAAATCCGAAGAAAATTACGATAGCGATGTTGAGGACATGACCCTCAACATGTTAAAAATAAAAGAGCAATAACAATTGAAAGACCTTTCCGTTCGCCATTATTCTTTTGCTCGATCTGTTGATCACATAACCTCGCAAGTTCCGACTCCATTGACGATATTCTTACATTCAAGTCCGCTGTCTGGGCAAAATGCACAAGGAAGGCCATCAATAACACCACAAGCTTCGCCAGCATGTCCTTCGCATGATTCATTATCATGGCAACCAGTCTGAGCACTGACGATCAAAGAATGTTGCATCACTGTAAACATGCATGTAAAATTGTTAGAACTTCTTTATTGCATGTATATATATATATGGAATCTACTATGTACGTATTATTCGGTGTTCATTTTGAAATATTCGCCCATAGTTCCACATTCTCAAACACGTTTTCAATAAAACAATAAACGTATGAAAATTATGAAACCCTATCAATAACCTTTTATGACTTCTTTCTCTTTTGGCTTCTATTGTCATTATAAGTAACAAAAAAATATAATTTTAATTAGAAAGCAAATATGTTTTCACCCAAAAAAATGCTAGGTGTATGTGATTTTGTGACGAATAAATGTATTTTTATGATAAAGTTAAAAATAATATCTAAAGCAACAAGGAGAAACACTGTTATCATTAGCTTATTCTTGTTCTCCATTTTCCGGAATAAAAATCTCGATTTATGAATGTTACGTTTTTATGGAAGACTTATAATTTATTTCCTTTGTGAAATACTTGTCCATAAATTACAGAGGCTTTTATACTTATGTTCAAATTATTTAAAGCTATTTTTTTAGAAGACATTATTTGATAGTGTCTTCATCATTAACACAATTAAAGACATAATGTCATCATTAAAATGTAATTATGGACATAATGTCATTCAACTTTTTATACTTATATTCTGATCATTTTAAGAGTTTTTTTATTAAGACATTAGTTAAAAATGTCATTGATTATGAACACATAATTAAGGAACTATTGTGTTTAGTAATATGTAAGTTTTAACGTAATGTCATCTTCATCAACATGTTGGATTTGCCTTACCCTTGAAATTTAAAATTTATATTCGGGACCTATATTGTTCACGCTCGTTTGGAGAATATAAAGATAATTTTGTATAGTTTTATTTTAACAATATTAAGTATTTCTATATATTTACACATATGGTAGTATTTTAACAATATTAAGTATTTCTATATATTTACACATATGGTAGTGAAAATTAGGTGAACATCAAATATTTCGTATTAGCTAATTTTCTCTTATCTCTGCAAAAGGTACATTTTTTCTCTAACTTATTTTTTTTCAATTTTTCTAAAAAGTACTAAGTAACATACTCCATTGATGAACCCTGGATATTTATACCTCCAGATATATTACAAGATGTGGCAAATCATTTTCCTCGAAACTGCAGCCGAGTCTTCAAGAACTAAAGAAATGTCAATTGTCCGCGATAATATTACTTCTAGTTTGATGGCTAGTAGAAGAAATCGAAATTAGTCATTAAACTTGTTTGTGTGATGTATTTTGATGAATATTAGTCAACAATTTATCCATGTCCTTTTTGTCATTTAACAAAGAATTGAGATAATGTGCTAATTTTATTCTGCTAATTAGCAAACACCTTTGACAAATTCCGCTAATTGAATATGCTTGTCAAATCTGCCAACAAATTCTGCTAATTTCAATCTGCTTCTACAATCTGTTTCTGCTAACATTATCTGGGTTTCTAACTATTGTAAAATAATACTAATTAAGAATTGACTCTGAATCCACCCAAATATGTTTGGCATGTATAAGTTCCACACTGATTATAAAAGAGACTTTGTAGGTCATATGAGGTAACTATCTTATTACCAATTAATTTTAAGATGAAACCCTATTTGAATCATAATATGGACTCTCTTGGTGTCAGAGTCCGTCTTAATGACTTAAAACTTATAATAGATACTGAATTCATTTAAATATGTTAATCTCATTTGAAATTTCCCAGTTTACGCACCCTTATTAATGCATCAACATCTTAATATTATTTTTCAAACAAATACACTAGCTATTTCAACTATTATTAAGGATAAGACCAATATTAAAAAAATGTACTCCCTCCGTCCCAGTGATATGTTTATACTTCTTTAATTTCCCCCTCACAAAATAAAAAAAGTGTAAAGATCCCACTGGGACAGAGGTAGTAGAACGTTTTCTAAGAATTTGAAAATTGTTCTGGTAAGATGCACGACATTTAGGTATTTTATTTTTGTATAGTAGGGCTTCCTTCTTTTTCTCATTTTGAAGTCTTGGATTTACAATACATTTCACATATGAATGATATGATATTATTATTACCTTCATACAACGATATTAAAGCATGACATAATAATTATAGTCATGCATGATTCATATAGCTTATTAACACAATAGAAAGAAAATTCATTAGATCATTATTCAAATACATATACAAATAATTTCGCCATAAGTTGAATCGAAATAGAGTATCCACACATATTATATGTGTTGGATACAATATTTGTAAACTTTTGAGAAATAGAAACACACACGGTATATAGCAAGAAATCCGAAGAAAATTACGATAGCAATGTTGAGGACATGACTCTCAACATGTTAAAAATAAAAGAGCAATAACAATTGAAAGAGCTTTGCGTTTGCCATTATTCTTTTGCTCGATCTGTTGATCACATAACTTATTTATTGCATGTAAATATATATATGGAATCTACTATGTACGTATTATTCGGTGTTCATTTTGAAATATTCGGCCATAGTTCCACATTCTCAAACACGTTTTCAATAAAACAATAAACGTATGAAAATTATGAAACCCTATCAATAACTTTTTATGACTTCTTTCTCTTTTGGCTTCTATTGTCATTATATGTAACAAAAAAAAATGTAATTTTAATTAGAAAGCAAAAATGTTTTCACCCAAAATTACTGTAACATCCCGTATTTTCGTAAAATCTAATTTAAGCGTTTTAAATTATTTTAAGTAATAAAATAAGATTTTAATAATTTATTGTGAAAGATTTTAATTTAATTAGTAAGATCTGTCTTAAGAACCTTAAGTCCTTAAGACGAATACAAACTTGGTAAACTTAAACTCATATCTTAAATATCCGTTCAAGTGTCCGACCCGTTTAATTGACTCGGAAAGGACAACCCATAAAACCCCCATAAACCCTTTAGTCGACACATTGTTCATCATCTTCAACATTTCCACTGTAAAAACAACTCTCTCAAAACCTCCATTTTAGTCATCTTCTTTTGATAATTTCTTCATCATCCGTTCATCAATTTAAGGTAATAATAGCATTTTCGGAATCCTCATTTAATTTCCAAGCCATCTATCACTTTAGTTTTTCATTTCCTTCACTCCGAAAAATCTGTCCGTTTTGTAAGAATCCGTTTTCTGTCCTAAATTTCGGTTTTTATGTTTGTAGGTGTGGGCTTAGACAATCCAGAGGTTGATAGCTACGTGGTAGAGGAGGATCTTTAGCCAGAATCGCTTGAGAGGTGACGATAATGAGAAACTCGGCCTTAATGTGTATATTAGCAAGTTTGATGTGTTCTTATGTTAGTTTCTGATTTTTGTTAAAGTATAATGTTTAAAGGAATTAGTAACATGATTAGGAATGTTTTATTGAGATGAATTCATGCTTGTTGATGTTCATATGCTCATATGTTGTTTTCTGAAAATTTACACATTTTGCGACGGATACTTGATATAATCATTAGAGGATTGTTATGGGACTTGTTTGCTGTTAGAATAGTAGTATTGGATGTTTTATAATGTTGGGTAAACATCAATTGTAGCAATGCTTGAGTTTTGGTGTCGATTTTTGAAGTTTGGAAATGGCTGGAAATCCCGATTTTCGTATCAGGCTCTCTGAGCCGGTCGACCGACCGGCCGCCGGTCGCCCGGCTGGGAGCATTTCTGTGTGTTTTTGCAATTTTTAGGAAAATTGGCCTTAGGACTGCCAGCCGGCCGACCAGCTGCCTGCCGACCTGCTGGTAGTCTCATAGTGGTATGTTTGTTGTTTTGCGTGAACATAGGTAGAAGGGGAGCCCAGTCGGCAGACCGGCCGCCTGCCAGCCGGCTGGGAGTACTTGTGGGGATGGTTTACGAGTTTTGTAAAGGCTAAGGGAAGGCATTCCCAGCCGGCCGACCGGCTGCCTGCCGACCGGCTGGGAGTCCTTTTTGTTGTTCTCGGTTTTAAAAATAAGGGAAGGCTGAGAAGGTCACCAGCCGGCCGACCGGCTGCCTGGCGACCGGCTGGGGACCCATGTAAGCTATTTTGAATTCGTAACTCATTCGTAACTTTCAAACGGTTAATCGGTTTTGGTTGAAACTCGTTTTGTATACCCGTGACATGTATTTGAGGTCCCCGGAGGATGGGCAACATTATATTGGGTTCGGGAATGGAGTAAGGATAGAGACCCCCCGGTCGGGTAACCGAAAGGGAAACCGGCTCTCCCTCAACTTAGTTCCCGGGGTCAATTAAGTGTTGACTAGAGGTTAAGAAAAGTAGAACTATAGATTAGTTCATAGACTTTGGTTGATATTGTATTGATGCGTATTAAGTTATGCCTTAAGCTGGCCTCTGAACTTAATATGTGAGTTGTTTGTCATATATGGGGATATGCCTTAAGCTGGCCTCTGAGCCCTATATGTGTATGTTTGTCGTGTCTGGGACATGCCTTAAGCTGGCCTCTGAGTCCAGACATGTTTGATTGTGATCGCGTTGGAACATGCCTTAAGTTGGCCTCTGAGTCTGACGAGTAGAGCAGCTGCACAACGGGGTAGCAAAGGAACTGACACCTTGCCCGGAGTGCAGATGTTTGGTGCTAAAACATGCCTTAAGATGGCCTCTGAGTTTAGTACCTTGTGATGTGGTGAAGGTGTTGGGGCTGGTGTCCTTGACAATTAAGTACAATGACTTATTAAATCTCTTTAAGGATCACAAGGGCATACTTCAGTATTATTACCAGTTGATCCACGTTTATCAATAACGGTTGGCTTGCTAGATAAGTTTGACGTTATTGTCATACGGATGGCGGTGATCAACTGGCCGTCCCTATACGTCACACCTATAGGACACGTTTGAGAGATGTGGCGGTATGAAAATACAGTCACATTTATGCCGAATACGACTAAACAGTTAGTCAGAGGTATTGACTATTAAATTAGTCAATAAGATGTTGAGATTATTATTTAATACGGATTAAATAATTTTAGCTAATACGGATTACATGATTAATTCGTAAATTAAATATAAACGGTTATATTTAATTAAATATTGTATTCGCGTATTAATATAAACAGTTATATTAATTTGGGTAATTATACAATATCGTATTTTATCAGACCATTATTAATACATCGACTGCGTTAATATCTGATAACAAGTGTACGATTTATAATTAAAATCCCGCAAATAACTTATAGCTAAATGGGTCGAATCACGAATCAGAATAAGGTAAGAGTGGAAAGCCCACTCTTACCCTACTCGTTTATTTCGGCCGAGTATACTACATAAGAAGAAGACTTCTCCTTATGTTAGGTTACTCTTGTTGCACTGATTAAATCAATCTCAAGGAAAAATTAGGGTTTGAGAGCATTCTTCTCCCATAACCCAGATCTCACATCTAAAACTCAAAAGGCTCTCCCGATATTGCAAGGCAATTGGAGAGTATTTTCTAGCACTCGCGGCATCGTCTCAATCTAAGTCTTGGGTGCAAGTTATAGGAGGGAATTTACTTTAATTCCTGTTCTTAGGCCATAAGCACAAGGATCAAAGGTTGAATTCTTTTTCATGTTTTTATTTATCTTATGACTATAATCACAACTGTAATTTTCAGTATAATCCTGCAAGTTTAGGGCGAATACATGCTTTATTCCCCACAAGTGGTATTAGAGCCAGGCTATGAAATTTTACATTTGTGTTTTTCATAAAGTTTTAAAAACTGAAAAAAAAAATCGTATTCTGCCGCTAAGTCGGTCGATCGACCCCCTGTTGCGGTCGGTCGACCGCCTCCTGCGTTTGTTTCTGTTTCGACAGTCCTTCTTTTGTGTGTAATCGATCTTGTTTTCGATTCCTGTTTACATATTGTTAATTAATCGATATTCTTGACAATATGTGAACCCTTATTGATGTTAATTTTTGATTTACTCGTTTTAATCAAAATTTAAAAGGTAAAAACTTGTTTTGATTTCAAAAGTTGCAGCGTTTTGCGTTTTCTGAAACTCGTTTTTACTATCTGGTGGTCGGTCGACCTGATTGATAGGTCGGTTGACCGCTTATGCTGTTGCAGAAAATTCCTGTTTCTTGTCTGGAGGTCGGTCGACCCCGTGTTGAGGTCGGTCGACCTCCCCCCTTGTAACAGACTCGTTTTTTTTTATTTTTCCGAAAATAACCTGTTTTATTTTCCCATGGCCTTTAGTAATATATATATACGGAAATAGTATATTATTAATTTTGTGAAACGGTTCACCCTCGTTTGATACATATTATTTTAAAACGGTTTAAGATAATAGGATTATAAATTTATTAAAATTGGGTGATTAAAACGGTATAATCACATAATTTTAATCCCGTAAAGGTGGTTTGGTAAAATTTGTTAATCATAACAACAATATTATGTCATGTATGAATTTTATTTAGTTGATGCATTTTATTTATCGTCTTGTTGAATGCCTAGTGAATGCTTTCAATAACGTATTTAATTTTTGCAAACGGTTGTAACTTAGTGTGGCCTTAGTTGATTGTGTTACCGTAATGATGGGACACAGTCTTGCTTGTAATTTTGAGATCTTGAATCTCTGTTTTGGGTTTTTGCCATGTAATTACTTTTGTATTTAAATTAGAATGTAAATAGGCTTATATTTGTAATTTAAATTAGTAATTTTGTGAAGACCAAAGACGGAGACCGGATGCTCACTCCCGCTGCAAGGACCAAGATGGAACATCAAGACAAGCTTCGAGGGTCCAACGGTGGATTCCAAGTTGTTTTATGTTTATTTTGGTAGGATAGGCCACACGCACTAGGACTTTTATTTACGTTTATCGCATTTATCTTATGCTTTCATCGATAATAGCTTGCATCATATTCCGCCTAAAACCAAACCACCTATAACATGCCTGAAAACTGACTCATGTAGAGGTTACGCGTTAGTTTTCTGTGACAATACAGATGTCACATGTCAATTGCAAAGCCATCACTTTATTAAATTCATTCACGCATATGCTAGATTTTAGTTCACTTAATATGAATAAATATAAGTCGATGGGGTCTTCCTCGTATAACCAAAAATTGAGACTAGTCTTTATAAATCAGACTCCCATGAATCCCTTCTTCGTCGGTAGGCATAATATGACCCCTTCTACGTCGTGTAAGTGGGAACAGATGATTTATTTTATCTCAACATCATGGTCACTCGATACTATCTAGCGACTAAGATGGACTAATAGATAGGATTTACGGAAATCTATCGACCAAGAGTTCCAACGGTGGAATTAGCCAAACTGTGGGCTTATCAATATACGGAAATTGAGTCTTGGGATCATTTATATATTTCTTGAGGGAGATCAATTATATAAATGCATGAGTCTACAAGTTTAAATACAATTTAATATAGACTTAAATCACAACAATGAGTTGCTTATATGGTTTTTGCTTTATCTTCTTTTCAGTGTAGAACACGTTCAAATTAAACTGATGTATAACTAATGGCTGGTGAAGACCCAATGCCAAGTGCCAAGCTAGCACGTGAATCCTGGCTAAAAGCCTTCATGGACTCCATGAATCAGTCTACTAGACTGAGGAATGACGGGTCAAACTTCTCTGACTGGGAGGCAGCAGTACGGAATGCTGCCATTGCTGACGGAAAGCTTAAGTATTTAACTGAGCCAATTCCGGCACACCCAGGAACTGGAGCTAGAGCTAACGAAGTTCGCGCTCATAGCGACTTCGTCATGGAAGCGGGTGCGATAAAGAACGTACTCATCTATGCAATGGAATCCAATTTGCAAAGACGCTTCATAGCCCATGGTGCAAACAAGATTTTCACCACGCTCACTAACGAATTCTCAAAGGCTCCGAGGATCGTTTCTTATGAGCATACCTGTCGCTTCTTTGAGGCGAAACTCCAGAAGGGCCAAGCTGTTAGCCCACATATTCTTCACATGATTGAGAATATCGAGAAACTGGAGGCCCTAAACTGCAAGATCAGTGAGAACATAATCGCTGATCGAATGCTTCATTCGCTTCATGATGGGTCCGCCCTCTTTAGGGCCAACTATTACATGAACGACATGAAGAAGACTCCTCATGAGCTCCACTCCCTTCTCGTACAGACCGAGAAGGATCTGAAATTAAGTGGGAGCGTGAAGCAAGATGTTCTCATGATTTCCAGTAAGGGTAAGGGTAAGGGTAAAGCTAAAGCTCAGGGCGACCTAACAGTAGGCAAGCCCAAGTTTAAGAAGTCAGGATTTACTAAGAGTGGGTCACGTGAGTCAAGCAACTCACGGGGCAAGACAAAGAGCAAGGATACTAGCATGGAATGTCACCATTGCCACAAGACTGGGCATTGGAGGCGCTCATGCCCCGTGTATCGTGAGGACATTAAGGCAGGCCGCGTTACTCCTGTTGGTATGTCTTCTTCTTCTTTTATTCACATGATTGAGATTAACCATGCAAGTTACGGAACTTGGGTACTAGATACTGGTTGTGGTTCTCATCTATCTAATCATGTGCAGGGCCTCCGAAACCAAGAACCCCTAATCAAGGGTGAGGTTGACCTACGTGTCGGGAATGGAGCACGTGTTGCTGCAATCTCGAGGGGAACATACGTGATCCAGCTTCCAAGTGGATTCGAGTTATATTTATATAACTGTTATTATGTTCCTTGTTTGTCCAAAAACATTATTTCAGTTTCTGCGCTTGACAAACTCGGTTTTTCATTTGTAATAGAGAATAATAGCTGTATTTTCTCCTTACACAATATGATTTATGGCAAGGCAGTTTCCATGAATGGAATTTATGTTTTAGATCAAACCACAGAGATATTACATGTGAGTAACAAGAGATTAAAGGTAGGTGACAAAGATCAAACTTACCTATGGCATTGTCGTATGGGACACATAAATGAGAAACGCGTGAAACAGCTCATACAGAATGGAGCTATCTCGCCGTTTGATTTCGAATCATATGGCACGTGTGAATCATGTCTCATCGGTAAAATGACTCGTATTTCCTTCAAAGGTGTTGGAATGCGCGCTGCCGACCTATTAGGACTCATACATACGGACGTATGTGGCCCTATGTCGATCAACGCACGAGAAGGCTATAGGTATTTCATCACTTTCACGGATGATTTGAGTAGATATGGCTATGTCTACTTAATGAAGCATAAAAGTGAATCCTTTGACAAGTTCAAAGAATACCAGAATCGGGTACAGAACCAGATGGGAAGAAAGATTAAAGCACTATGTTCTGATCGTGGTGGTGAGTATCTTTCACACGAGTTTGATCAACACCTTAAAGACTGTGGCATCGTGCTACAGTTGACTCCACCTGGAACACCACAATTAAATGGTGTGTCCGAACGGAGAAATCGAACTCTACTCGATATGGTTCGATCCATGATGAGTCACACCGTTGTGCCTGATTCATTGTGGGGCTATGCTCTTTTGTCAGCCGCTCTAATACTTAACCGAAGTCCGTCTAAAGCTGTTGACAAGACTCCATTCGAATTATGGAAGGGAACGATCCCTAACTTGTCCTTTATTCGGGTTTGGGGCTGCGAGGCTTATGTCAAGTGGAGACACGAGGATAAGCTCGGCCCGCGATCGGTCAAGACATACTTTATAGGCTATCCAAAGGGAACTTTTGGTCATTACTTCTACTCGCCAACCGAACAACGTGTTTTTGTTGCGGCTAGTGCGACGTTCTTAGAGAAAGAATTTCTCGCGAACAAGTCGAGTAATAGAACCTTCGATTTATCGGAGGTTCAAGAACCAACTACCGAGCAACCATTGGAGGAAACAGTTCCTTCAACCGAGGCTACGGTAGATATTCCTGAGGAACCTAGGAGGTCGGGAAGAGTCTCCATTCCTCCGGACAGATACATTGGTATGGTCGAGTAACATGATATGGATGACGTCTTACTCCTAGAGGGTAATGAACCCACAACCTATAAAGGTGCCATGACCAGTTCTGACTCAAAGCTATGGCTAGAAGCCATGCAATCCGAGATGGACTCCATGTATGAGAACAACGTGTGGGATCTTGTGGACCTACCTGCAAAGGTACGTCCACTTCAATGGAAATGGCTTTACAAATTAAAGCATGCCGTGGAAGGTAAACAAGATATCCATAAGGCAAGACTAGTTGCTAAAGGTTTCACCCAAGTGCCAGGCTTGCACTACGATGAGATCTTTGCACCCGTAGTCATGCTACGTTCCATTCGGATTATCTTAGCGATAGTCGCATTTCATGACTATGAAATATGGCAAATGGACGTTAAAACCGCCTTCTTAAACGGTTATTTGGAGGAAGAGTTGTACATGGTACAACCCGAGGGTTTTATTGATCCAGAACATCCTAAGAAAGTTTGCAAGCTTAAGCGTTCCATCTATGGACTTAAGCAAGCATCGCGGAGTTGGAATCATCGCTTCGACCAAGTGATAAAAGAGAATGGATTCGTTCGATCAGTCGAGGAACCATGTCTCTATATCAAGTCGAGTGGGAGCAAGATTGTATTCCTAGTACAGTATGTCGATGACATACTCTTGATTGGGAATGACATACCTCTCCTTTCTTCGGTTAAAGCATGGTTGAAAAACCATTTCCAGATGAAAGATCTGGGAGAGGCACAAAGAATTTTGGGCATCCGTATCTACAGGGATAGATCACGACGGATGTTGTCTCTCAGTCAGGAGTCTTACATAGATAAGATTCTAGAGAGATTCAGCATGACGAACTCCAAGAAAGGTTCCTTCCTATGACTACTGGGCTTCACTTGAGCAAGTCTCAAGAAGCTAAGACATTGGAAGAGAAAGAGCGCATGAGTCGGATTCCTTATGCTTCGGCAATAGGATCGATCATGTATGCCATGATATGCACACGTCCAGACGTTGCATATGCATTGAGTATGACCAGTCGATTCCAAGCTCATCCAGGTGAACAACACTGGATGGCCGTGAAAAACATTCTTAAGTACCTACGGAGGACTAAAGATTGGGGATTGACTTATGGAGGCGACTCAACGCTCTGCGCCACGGGTTACGCAGATGCTAGCTTCCAAACGGATCGAGATGACTCGAAATCTCAGTCTGGATTCGTTTTTACTCTTAATGGCGCTGCTGTCAGCTAGAAAAGTTCTAAACAGAGTGTTACAGCAGATTCTACGACTGAGTCCGAGTACTATGCCGCCTCAGAAGCAGCTAAAGAAGCAATATGGATGCGTCAATTCTTACAAGGACTATCAGTAGTACCTAGTTCGAATGACCCAATCACCGTTTATTGTGATAATAAAGGTGCCATCTTCCAAGCTAAGGAGCATAAGTCTAGCAACAAGGCTAGGCATGTACAACGGAAAGCTCATCTAATCAGAGATTACGTGGAGCAAAAGGAGATTTTCATTGATAAGATAGCTACGGATGACAACATAGCTAATCCTCTCACTAAAGCATTACCACGTGATAAGCATGAAGGGCACATTCATTCCATGGGAATTAGATGTGTTCCTAAGTTGTAGTACTCTTTTATGAATTCATGTAATAATTCATTTTCTCGTGTACTCTATTCAACCTCATTGTTATGATATATAATGTTTTGTTTTTCATGTGGAATTGTAAGCCAATTTTGAACACCACGAAGTGAACTGAATAACATTACATCGTTTTAGTCCTTGATTACCCACTTGAGCTGATAACTCAGGTAATCATTTTGTGACGTTGGTTGATGGTGGGTTCAACGAGCCATAAGTCACGCGGATGACTGACCAATCACAAAGGCGAGTTATACGGATATCTCGTAGGACACCCCGTGACAACGTTATGGAGTCCTAAATGTTTTATAACATTGGGTGCCAGGTCGTGGATAGGACCTCCATAGTGTTCCTTAGAGTCGAGTCTTTTGACTTTCAACTGTCTCTTGAGATTAAGGCAGATTTTGGGTAACTTTGGTTTCTTTCCCACGGTCATCGTAACAGGAGCCAAGAGGATTTTTCTGGGTTATTTCATGCTGCGCGATATCGGCAGGATTCGAGTTGAGGGAAATATCCAAACCCTTATCAGGATTTTATCATTTCTCAGGGCCACTTGAGGAGTAGTAACTGAAATGCATGGCCATGCTCGAATACAGATTCGTTTTATCAGTTAAGTTACTCTCTAGTCGGGGAAACCACTCTTGATACAGATCGCTTGTGAGATACGACCTTTGCGAATGCGGATTTGCAAATTGTCTTACATTGAGTGGGAGAAATTTTAAAAGGATATGAGAATCGGTTATTGCACCTACACTTGTACGGACAAGTGGGAGTTTGTTGGAGCTTGTGTCCTCCACATGTAGTGTGATAACGTCATTGCACATACCCTTGTACGGACAAGTGGGAGATTGTTGGGGCTGGTGTCCTTGACAATTAAGTACAATGACTTATTAAATCTCTTTAAGGATCACAAGGGCATACTTCAGTATTATTACCAGTTGATCCAAGTTTATCAATAGCGGTTGGCTTGCTAGATAAGTTTGACGTTATTGTCATACGGATGGCGGTTATCAACTGGTCCCTATACGTCACACCTATAGGACACGTTTGAGAGATGTGAAGGTATGAAAATACAGTCACATTTATGCCGAATACGACTAAACAGTTAGTCAGAGGTATTGACTATAAAATTAGTCAATAAGATGTTGAGATTATTATTTAATACGGATTAAATAATTTTAGCTAATACGGATTACATGATTGATTTGTAAATTAAATATAAACGGTTATATTTAATTAAATATTGTATTCGCGTATTAATATAAACAGTTATATTAATTTGGGTAATTATACAATATCGTATTTTATCAGACCATTATTAATACATCGACTGCGTTAATATCTGATAACAAGTGTACGATTTATATTTAAAATCCCGCAAATAACTAATAGCTAAATTGGTCGAATCACGAATCAGAATAAGGTAAGAGTGGAAAGCCCACTCTTACCCTACTCGTTTATTTCGGCCGAGTATACTATATATGGAGAAGACTTCTCCTTATGTTAGGTTACTCTTGTTGCACAGATTAAATCAATCTCAAGGAAAAATTAGGGTTTGAGAGCATTCTTCTCCCATAACCCAGATCACACATCTAAAATTCAAAAGGCTCTCCCGATATTGCAAGGCAATTGGAGAGTATTTTCTAGCACTCGCGGCATCGTCTCAATCTAAGTCTTGGGTGCAAGTTATAGGAGGGAATTTACTTTAATTCCTCTTCTTAGGCCATAAGCACAAGGACCAAAGGTTGAATTCTTTTTCATGTTTTTATTTATCTTATGACTATAATCACAATTGTAATTTTCATTATAATCCTGCAAGTTTAGGGCGAATACATGCTTTATTCCCCACAGAAGGGACATGCCTTAAGCTGGCCTCTGAGTCCTTTACTTTTGGATGCTAGTCTATGCCTTAAGTTGGCCGCTGAGTCTAGTGTCTTGCTGAATGGCAGGTCCATGCCTTAAGTTAGCCTCTGAGTCCTCGCTTGCTGAATTTTTTTGGTGTTTAGGTTATGTCTTAAGTTGACCGCTGAACCTTTACACTTGCTGATTGTTTAGTATTAGGTTATGTCTTAAGTTGACCGCTGAACCTTTTACTTGCTGAATTTATCTGCTTGCCTTGAGTGGGTATGTGTCAGATATTGATATTGATAATGATGAGTAAATGAATGTTTGTTTGAGTTATGGTTTGATCATCCAAGGCATTGGTTGACTCTTAGTTCGGTTTCATAAATAGTGGGATTGAAAGACCCCCCGACTGGGTAACCAGTAGGGAAACCGGCTCTCCTTCCTAACGGTTTATGAAGTTGGTTGAGAGCCGTGCACTAGAGTTTGCATGATAGTATGTGATCAGATGATGAGATGTTTATACTTCACATGATGATATATGTTGGAGTATTCTGTATTGCTTTATGTGTTACGTGTTGTCACAAAAGGTGGCTAGGAGAACTCTAGTCACTCCCCACTGATTGTGGCGTACATGTTTTCATGTATGTAGGTACATGCAGGTTGGAGCGGGGTTCACACGAGAGCTAGCGAGTGATGATCCTGTTTCCATCATATGACATATATACCCGTTATCGTTTAGCTAGACTCGTAGTTTCTTTTGATACAGTTGTTTTGGTGCCTGTAGGGATGTTCCATCCCAGGCTGTTGTACACATTTGGTTTTGATACTTAGAACTGTTACTTATCTATTTTGGTTTTATTTCAGTTTCAGTTTCCGTTTCAGTTTAAGACTTCTCGCATGTTGTTTACTTTAAAAAGTTTTAATTCCGCTGCATTTTTAGTACTTTTGTATGTTTATATTTCCGCTTTCGCGAGGGGTTTTACAGTTGGTATCAGAGCATTATTGCTCCCGACGCACTCAAGTGACCCCCAACCTTAACTTGACCAAATAAACAAATAATGAATGAGAGATGGGGTAGATCTAAGGATTTATTTTGTACTCTATTTGTGATTGTTAATTGTTAAGCTAATACTTGTTTTCTCTTTTGAAGGATGGTGAGACCCACGGCTGCTGATAACATTATGCTGCAAGCAATTCATCACTTGCTTGAGACTCAGAGACAGCAAGCAGGGAATGTTCCACCTCCTCCACCGCCAGGCAACGAGGCTAATCGTCCTGGTAGTTTCTCATGGATAGCTTCGCAGATGTCCCGTAGCCATGTAAAGACCTATGGTGGCGAGGTTGATCCGGTAGCTCTTACCGAGTGGTTCAGGAAGATGGAAAAGAGCTTTACTATGTATTCGGTGGGTAGAGAGGATAGAGTGCGGCTAGCCACTCACTTTCTTACCCTTGAGGCCGATAGGTGGTGGGCGTTGACCGGACCTACTTCCATTCTTGACCCTTTGTTCGATTGGGAGGCTTTTAAGAATAAGCTCGAGACGAGGTTCTATCCTAAAGAGCTCAGATCACAGCGACTCAAAGAATTTATGGATTTGAAGCAAGGCAAGATTTCAGTTCAGGAGTTTACAGACCGATTCAACCATCTTGCTCACTTCGCATCGAGATTTGTCAGAGATGAGGCCGAGAGAGTCTACTTTTACCGTGGCAAGCTAGGACCGCGCATTGAGAGCATGGTTCGTCGTGACTCGACTTCTTTTATGGAGGTATATGATGATGCTATTTGGGCTGAGAGTTCTATCCGTGCCATAGATGCTGAGACCCGTGCTGCTACTTCTAGTGTGACTCCTCACCAGAGATCAGTGTACCAGGGGAAGACACCATTTGTTCCTTCTACTTCTTCGCCTTCTTCTCAGAAGAAGCGGTTTGAGATGTTCTCTGCTCCGGTTGCTAAGACCATTGTTCACACTGACACAGCTGCTAGTGTTTGCCACCGTTGTGGTAAACCTTCTCATCCGGGTTTTGACTGTTTCAAGAATGCTTTCAAGTGCTACACTTGCAATGGATTTGGGCATAAGTCTTATGAGTGTCCTGAGAGGAACACCGCACTTGGCAAGGCTACCACTGCTGCTGCTGCGACTAAGGGAGGAAAGCCGAAAGGGAAGATTTTTGTGATGACTAGGGCTGAGGCTGAGGCTCATCCAGACATTGTTGCCCGTATCTTTTCTGTTCTTGGCGCTGAGTGCCTTATTTTGTTCGATACTAGAGCTTCTATATCATTTATATCGACTCAGTTCACAGGCCGTTTAGCTCTTGAGTCTTCATTGGTTGAGGAGACTTCTATTTCCTTGCCTTCTGGAGACGTATTCTCTTGCTTATCTTCCCATAGGGATGTTCCGATTATTATTGGTCAAGCCACATTTCCAGCGGACTTACTGAGATTTCCTCTCGAGGAGTTTGACATTATCCTCGGTATGGATTGGTTATCGCGATACCATGCTCGCTTTGAGTGTCGCGACCAGAAAATCTGCTTGAGGAGTTCTTCAGGAGTTCGTGTTTCCTATAGGGGAACTCGCCCTCAAAGGGGTGTTCGTGTTATCTCTTCGATAAAAGCTTCTCATCTTCTTAGGAAGGGTTGCCAAGCCTTCCTGTGTGTTGTTACAGCTGCTAAGCCATCGCTACCGAAGCTTGAGGATGTAGCCATTGTTCGTGAGTACCCCAGATGTTTTCCCAGATGACTTGCCAGGGATACCACCAGAGAGAGATGTGGAGTTTACCATTGAGCTTGTTCCGGGTACCGGACCGATTTCCAAAGCTCCTTACCGTATGGCTCCGCCAGAGTTGAAAGAATTGAAGCAACAGTTGGAAGAGATGATCGAGAAAGGATTCATTAGACCGAGTGCTTGTCCGTGGGGTGCTCCAGTTTTGTTCGTTAAGAAGAAAGATGGTTCCATGAGACTTTGCATTGACTATAGAGAGTTGAACCGAGTGACCGTGAAGAACAGATATCCTTTGCCTAGGATAGATGATTTGTTTGATCAGTTGAGAGGTGCTTCCAGGTTTTCTAAGATTGATCTTCGATCGGGTTATCATCAGATTCCAGTGAGAGAGGCTGATATTGCGAAGACTGCTTTTCGTACCATATATGGGCATTTTGAGTTCGTGGTTATGCCTTTTGGGTTGACTAATGCACGTGTTATCTTCATGGACCAGATGAACCGTACCTTTAGTGAGTTTCTTGACACTTGTGTTGTGGTGTTTATCGATGATATCCTCATTTACTCTAAGACCGATGAGGAGCATGCCGAGCATCTTAGATTGATTCTTGGGATTTTACGTCGACAGAAGTGGTTCGCGAAGTTCTCTAAGTGTGAGTTTTGGCTTTCTAAGGTTGCATTTCTTGGACATGTGATATCTAGTGAGGGCGTTATGGTTGATCCCGCGAAGATTGAGGTCGTTGTTGATTGGGAGAGTCCCAAAGATGTTGGAGAGATCCGTAGTTTCCTTGGATTGGCTGGTTATTATCGTAGATTTGTTGAGGATTTCTCTAGATTAGCTCGCCCGATGACTCAGTTACTGAAGAAAGAAGCTAAGTTTGTGTGGACCGACAAGTGCGAGAGTTCTTTCCAGGTGATGCCCGTCGTTGAGGGTACCAAAGATAAATTTATAATTCCTAAACCTAAACTATAGATAGTGAAAGTCAGGGTCGAACCACAGAGAGGTGGGGAATGTTTATTGTTTGAATGTTAATGTTTAAAGGTAACAAATTTGGGGTTGATTTGTTGATTACTATATCTAAGGCAAAGATTAAAATAAACAAATAATAAAAGATGAGAATAAAATATAATAAAAGGGATGCTAGGATGTTTGGGTAATAAATGGCTAAGGTAATATAAATCCTAAGGTCAACATGTATTGCAGTCGCGTAAGGGGGTGTAACATATCTTTTTAGGTCTATGCTACCTAATAGCTCCTTTCGGCCTATGCTATTAGTTCCTAGGTCTCACAATTATTGGGTGTCAACAATAAGGGTGATTCCTAAATCCTAGGTCACATACCTTTCAGTCTTGAGTAACCTAGCCGTCTTAAGGTGTAAACTAATGCCCTTCCCGTATCTCTCAATCTTGGGTAGGTCATTACTAACATCCTACAAGTCTCCTTTCAGTTTCATTGTAGGGTATTATAGTCAACAAAGAAAGACGAAACAGGATACAAACGCGAGTGGTCGACCGACCAGCTATTCCGGTCGGCCGACCACAGCCTCGGTCGACCGACCCACTATTTGAGTCGGCCGACCGCGGCTCTGCTACAAGTCGGTTTCGGAATTTATTCTACCTATGCATATTATCCCCTACATCCTAACATATGAAATTTAGCTACTCATGGTTGTTAAGACGATTATGAAAACGGGATTAAACATGGTAAACATAGTAAATAATCTAAACATGCAAGAATTAATAAAACTTGAGATTCTAACTTATACTGGATGTAATAAAAATAAGAACAATAATAAAGCTAAATTAAAAGAGTAATTGCCACAATCGGAATTAGGGCAGAAAGGAACAAACTTTATTGAATGCTTGGGAATCGTCGAAAGATTACAAAACTAAAATTCTTCTAAATAAACTAGATGCTAATTGATACCGGATTGTAACTTCTTCTAAATAAAACTTGATAAAACCCTAACTACAAGATTAGCTTATATAGGGCACAACTTAGAGTTTCCTAAAGACTCTACTTCTAATTTATTTCCGAAAAGAATTGTTCTGGGCTTCGCTTGAGGTCGGTCGACCACTTTGGTGGGTCGGTCGACCTCCTTTACGGACTTCGTTGAATTTTTGGGCTTTCTTCAGATTTGGACTTTTATGGAGATCAGGGCTGGTCGGTCGACCCGTTTAGCTGGTCGGTCGACCGCCTCCGTATGGAATTCTTCGGTTTTCTTCTTGTTTTGACTTTTGGTACTTAAATAAAGATTCCAGTTGACCTTTCTTTATTCCTTAATTATGCAAAAGACTTGAGGATAAGGATTTGGTGCCAAATCGTCCCTTTTCCGCATAAATCTGCAAAAGTGCATAAAAATACGAAAGTACACGATTGTTGAGAAATAAAGGCTAAAACATAGTAAATGAGCGACCAAATGCGTGTAAAAATAGATGAAAAACATCATAAAATAGACACGCATCAAATTCCCCAAACCAAACCCTTGCTTGCCCTCAAGCAAGAAGTAGACTCGATCCTAACTAATGGAACGATTTCAATCTCAGAGCGAAATTTACATGTTAGCCTAAACCAATACCAAGTACAAAATGAGGAAGTATATAAATCATGCAAACGAATTATGGTGTCGTCAAATTTGCAACACTAGACTATAGAGACTTTATACCATGGACTCTCGCGGTACGCTCGAGACACTCATGAAGCAAAGGGTGAGTATATGTAAAAGATAGAAAGAAGTAAATTTGTCATGACACTCACCTAACTACGACCCATGGAAACATGCCTGCAATCTAACATGAACAAGAATTCTACAACTTTGTCTAACAATCTTATTAAGTGACCCAGATACATGCAATTGAGGTAATGAAGGATATGTGAGGTAAAAGGTAAAAGTGGTTAAGATGTTTTTGGATTTGTGGGGTTAGTAGCCAAGCTAGTAGAACCGGTTTCCATCAACATATTTCACAACTCTTGAAATTAAGAAAGTGCTCTTTTTGTGGCACAACTCTCACATTGAATATAAGAAAGGACTCCCAAATATTTTGAATGAGGTGCGGGAGTGATAACAAATAAAAGAAAGGGATTTTGGAACGATTTTTTTTCATTCTGATGCTGTCAGGTGGTCGGCCGACCCAAGAAGGTGGTCGGTCGACTTCTTTCCTGTACGTTTTGATTTTTTTTTCGTTTTTCTTTCCTTTCTTTCTTTTTCTGAATTTTTCTGTTCTTTTTTTTTTTCTTTCTTGCTTTCTTTCTTTTCTCTTTTTGTTCAAGATAGCATACAAACCAAGATGCCTCAAAAAAATAATCTAATGACCACAAATACTAGCTTGGAAGGGTAGGCTAAGTATGGGATGTAGTTTTTGGGGAAATAAAAAGGCAATTTTGGCTATGTGAAGCTTATGGGTAAATATGAGAAAAGGGATCCTAAATGCACGTACCAAGATTCACAAAACGAGATAGTAAAACAAGTATATAGCAATTTAAGTTCATGTTTATGCATATTGATGTAACATGTTCCAAGGGGAGTACTACTCACATCCTAGACAACTGGTTTAAGAATGAAACCAGGAAATAAGCTCTAAACCTTAGAATGTATAGTAGGTTGCCAAGCTATAAGTCAAGTCTCAAGATATGCAAGTTGACAAAAACTCGTAGATATGCGAAAGACTCTCATACTAAAACAAGTTGACAAGGCAAGGTAAAGGCATAAACATGTAAGATAGCTAAATCATCCTTGAAATACTTTCGTTCCGACTCGACCTATATGCTAAAATAAACGTGCATTTTTTTTGGAATTTTTGAATTTTTCTATTTTTTTTTTTGAATTTTTGTATATATAAGGAAAATAAAGAAGAGAACAATGCAATACGGAAATGCAATAAACGTGTGACAAAATGCAATGCATGTGACACGAAACCATTCCCAAACCAACCCGCACAATGTCCCCATTGTGCATTAGCCTAAGTAAAGGTTTCACAAAATTAAAGAAAAGATGTAAAGAAAATAAAAACTAAGGAAAAACTGGAAAGAACTCACTGGATTAATAGGCACATGAGAAAAACCTCCCCAAACCAGCGTAAGCTGGGAGGTTTTGGTGGCTAGCAGTGCCACTAAAGTACCAAAGATGATTGCACGATTCCCGAGGAAGAAAACGAAAGACTGCGACAGATCGGTAGGTCGACCGACCAAGAGAACAGGTCGACCGACCTTCCTGCAAAGTACAGAAAATTTCAGCAATGCGGCGACTAGGTCGACCGACTGGTGTAACTGGTCGGTCGACCGTCTTTGTCCCAGCGGTCTTCGTTTCTTCGTTGAACCTGAAAAGGCAAGAAAAATATATGTGCCCACAAATGCGTGAGATTCCAGAAACAAGTCTTAAAGTCTTAACTACGCAAGTATAAAGTTCCAAAACTACGAGCACACTAAAAAAGAATTAAAAAGTCTCACACAACAAAAATAAATTGTCTTAAAACTGAAACTTAAAAAAAAACTATCCGCTAAAGATGCGGAAAATATCCGACCACGGCTTTTGACGACATGCCGTAGTCTCCACGGTGTTTGCTTGAGTAGCAAAACACATCTTCTTTCCGCCGTCGCAAAGCATATGCGACGGTCTCTCCTCTTGAGCTGGCCTCCTCTTCTTCTTCTCCTCTCGATCCACGACGTCTGGGTCCTCATCTTCTTTATAGCTTAGACATCCCATTCCTCCTCTTTGGACTATGACTTTCTCTACTTTGGGTTTCCCCAAACCAATTCCTGCACTAGCCACAATAGAGGTATCCTCCATATTGCTCCCAATCTGGGGCGGAGGTGTAAAAACAGATATAGGAACGGGTAATAAAGTAGGAGAAGTAGTGATGACCTCATACTTCTTTTCAGAAGTGATAGCATTACATGTAATGGGGGTCATAGCATCCTTTTTCCTATAAGATAGGCCATATATAATAGAATGCTTTCCTACTTTAAAGGTCAGAGTCCCAGTGCCTACATCTATAATGGCACCTGCGGTGTGAAGGAAAGGTCTTCCTAGAATTATAGGTATATGGGCATCCTCTGGGATGTCCAAAACTACGAAGTCAACTGGGAAGAAAAACCTGTCAATACGCACAGGGATGTTTTCCAACACTCTTATAGGTTCCATAGATGTACGATCTGCCATCTGGACTGTCATACTGGTCACTGCAAATTCGGTCATTCCTAGTTTTAAGGCAACGCTGAGGGGCATGACACTTATGCTAGCACCTAAGTCGCATAGAGCCTTCTTAACTGGGAAGGTTCCTATATTGCAGGGGACAGAAAAACTACCAGGGTCTTCTAATTTGTGAGGGGCAATGACATGTGATAAAAAACTAGATGACTCTTCAGTGAGGGCCACCGACTCAACCTTTTCTAGAGACCTTTTTCTTGACAAAAGTTGTCTCATAAATTTAAGATAAGAAGGAACTTGTTGAACTAATTCTAGAAAAGGGACTTGAACATTTAATGAACGAATCACATCCTTAAATTTGTCAAAAGATACCTGATCCTTTGAAGGTATAAGTCTTTCTGGGAAAGGAGCGGCTGAAGACTCAGTATTTGCAGCTCTCTTCAGAAACCTAGGGGTATTATCACCCCTAAAAAGAAAATCTCTTAAGTTATCTGGCAATTCTGGACAAAAAGGAGTCTCTGGCTCTGCCTCGGCGGTCGGTCGACCATCAGCTTCGGTCGGTCGACCGCTCTCCTGTTCAGCGGAAATTTCCGGATTCTGTTCTGTGGTCGGTCGACCTGAATCTTCGGTCGGTCGACCACTCTTTCTGCTATTCTTTTGTTTTTCTTTCTCAACCCCCACTTTGGCTCCACTTCTTAAGGATACGACGTTTAGAGTCTCTTTTTTCTGGTCCGGTTTGGTCGGAAGTTGACCCGGAGCCCTAGTATCATTCTTGCTCGCGATTTGAGCAATCTGAGACTCTAACATCTTCATCCCCGCCTCTCTAGCCTGTGACTCCTTCTGAACCAACCCAATAAGATTTTGGATAAGAGTTTCCGTGTTGGGTGGTGGATTAGAAGGTGGTTGAGGGTTGAAGGGTGGTTTTTGAAAACCTTGCTTATGTGGGGGGATATATGTGGAATTTTGCTGAGGTTGCATATGTTGTGGGTTAAGAACATTCTGGCTAGTCCACCTTAGGTTGGGATGGACATTATTATTATTCGGGTCATAGAAATTGTTCCCACGATAATGTTGAAAAGCGGCACATGTTTCATTGGATGAAGTACATAATTTTGACACGTGCCCTTCTCCACCGCACCTCTCACAAGCAAAGGGTCCGTCTTGAACGGCGTTCACCTGATAAATACCGCCCTTACTTCCACTCCCTAGATCAAATTTTCCTCCAGCCTCAAATTTTTCCAACTTGGCTGTCAAGGCCTCAATTGCTGATAGGTTGTATTCGGATTTCCTTTGATTACCTCTGGAAGTGCCATGCTCAGCACGGTGTACAGCAACATCTTCTATCAATTTGAGACCCTTAGTCTCTCCTGAATTATCTTGGAATCTCCCATTAGCTGCAGCATCTAGATAGGCCATGTTGTCATCGTAGAGGCCATTGTAGAACTGGTTGCAAAGAAACCATTGTTCGAATCCGTGATGTGGTATGGATCGAACAAGTCTCTTGAACCTGCCCCATGCCTCACTAAAATCTTCATTGGGGCCTTGCTTGAAATTTGTAATCTGTGCTCTTAAAGCATTAGTCTTTGATGCAGAATAGTATTTCCTGTAGAATGCTAAAGCTAGGGTGTTCCAATCTGTGACTCCCGCAGCAGTGCGGTCTAGATCTCTGTACCACTCTCTCGCAGAGTCCCTAAGGGAGAAGATAAACATGGTTTGCTTAATCTGGTCCTGCGTCACTCCTTCTGGGGGTGCAATAGAGCATATGTAATCTATGAAGATTTCGATATGCTTTGCAGCATCCTCATTGGCCGAGCCTCCGAATTGGTTTCTTTCAACCATAGTAATGTAGGCAGGCTTGGCCTCGAATGGCTTCCCAGTACCTGCAGGTAAAGTGAACCCTTTGTATAGGTCCTTTGCCTGAGGCATGGAGTGACTGGCAATAGTAGCTTCTTCTGCCATATTCTCTTCTTCTTTAGGAAAAACTGGAAAGTAGGTAAAAGGTGGTGTTTTTGGCGAAGGTAGATTGTTGGGTGAATTTGGTTGAGAAGGTAGTGTTTTTGGTGAAGATGGTAAAGATGGTTGTTCGAAAAGGTCTTCTTGAAATAAGGAAGATGGTGAGCCTCCTTCCTGATTTGCTAGAAGTTGCTTTCTCCTTTCTCTAAGAGTTCTCTCAAGCTCGTGGTCCAGTGGTAGGAGTTCTCCTTGAACTGACCTGCGCATAAGATGGAAACTACAAGAAAACGGTGAGAAGGTTTAAGGAACGAAAAAGTTCCTTAAACAAAGAGAAACAAAAACAACAACAATAAACACTGGCGTCACCTCCCCGACAACGGCGCCAAAATTTGATGCCCGTCGTTGAGGGTACCAAAGATAAATTTATAATTCCTAAACTTAAACTATAGATAGTGAAAGTCAGGGTCGAACCACAGAGAGGTGGGGAATGTTTATTGTTTGAATGTTAATGTTTAAAGGTAACAAATTTGGGGTTGATTTGTTGATTACTATATCTAAGGCAAAGATTAAAATAAACAAATAATAAAAGATGAGAATAAAATATAATAAAAGGGATGCTAGGATGTTTGGGTAATAAATGGCTAAGGTAATATAAATCCTAAGGTCAACATGTATTGCAGTCGCGTAAGGGGGTGTAACATATCTTTTTAGGTCTATGCTACCTAATAGCTCCTTTCGGCCTATGCTATTAGTTCCTAGGTCTCACAATTATTGGGTGTCAACAATAAGGGTGATTCCTAAATCCTAGGTCACATACCTTTCAGTCTTGAGTAACCTAGCCGTCTTAAGGTGTAAACTAATGCCCTTCCCGTATCTCTCAATCTTGGGTAGGTCATTACTAACATCCTACAAGTCTCCTTTCAGTTTCATTGTAGGGTATTATAGTCAACAAAGAAAGACGAAATAGGATACAAACGCGAGTGGTCGACCGACCAGCTATTCCGGTCGGCCGACCACAGCCTCGGTCGACCGACCCACTATTTGAGTCGGCCGACCGCGTCTCTGCTACAAGTCGGTTTCGGAATTATTCTACCTATGCATATTGTCCCCTACATCCTAACATATGAAATTTAGCTACTCATGGTTGTTAAGACGATTATGAAAACAGGATTAAACATGGTAAACATAGTAAATAATCTAAACATGCAAGAATTAATAAAACTTGAGATTCTAACTTATACTGGATGTAATAAAAATAAGAACAATAATAAAGCTAAATTAAAAGAGTAATTGCCACAATCGGAATTAGGGCAGAAAGGAACAAACTTTATTGAATGCTTGGGAATCGTCGAAAGATTACAAAACTAAAATTCTTCTAAATAAACTAGATGCTAATTGATACCGGATTGTAACTTCTTCTAAATAAAACTTGATAAAACCCTAACTACAAGATTAGCTTATATAGGGCACAACTTAGAGTTTCCTAAAGACTCTACTTCTAATTTATTTCCGAAAAGAATTGTTCTGGGCTTCGCTTGAGGTCGGTCGACCACTTTGGTGGGTCGGTCGACCTCCTTTACGGACTTCGTTGAATTTTTGGGCTTTCTTCAGATTTGGACTTTTATGGAGATCAGGGCTGGTCGGTCGACCCGTTTAGCTGGTCGGTCGACCGCCTCCGTATGGAATTCTTCGGTTTTCTTCTTGTTTTGACTTTTGGTACTTAAATAAAGATTCCAGTTGACCTTTCTTTATTCCTTAATTATGCAAAAGACTTGAGGATAAGGATTTGGTGCCAAATCGTCCCTTTTTCCGCATAAATCTGCAAAAGTGCATAAAAATACGAAAGTACACGATTGTTGGGAAATAAAGGCTAAAACATAGTAAATGAGCGACCAAATGCGTGTAAAAATAGATGAAAAACATCATAAAATAGACACGCATCACCAGGAGTTGAAGACTAGGTTGACCTCCGCTCCTATACTTGCTTTGCCAGAGATCGGGGTTGACTTTGATGTGTATTGTGATGCTTCGATGTTAGGACTTGGGTGTGTACTGATGCAAGGTGGTAAGGTGATAGCCTACTCATCTAGACAGTTGAGAGTTCATCAGGTAAACTATCCGACACATGATCTGGAGTTGGCTGCGGTCGTTCATGCTTTGAAGATGTGGCGACATTACCTGATTGGATCCCATTGCCGCATTTTCAGAGATCACAAGAGTCTTAAGTACATTTTCACCCAGAAAGACCTTAACATGAGACAGAGACGTTGGCTAGAGTTAGTTAAAGATTACGACCTTGAGTTATTGTATCACGAAGGAAAAGCCAATGTAGTTGCTGATGCGCTTAGCGGCAAGACTTCTCACTCGATTAGTGCCATACGAGTATTGCCCGATGAGTTGTGTTCCGAGTTCCGGAAGCTGAGATTAGAGATGGTGGGTAGTGGTTTTGATTGGTTAGCTGCTATGACTGCCGAGCTGTCTTTATATTGGGAGATTCGCTAGAGTTTACCTTCAGATGCCGATTTCAAGAAGTTCGAGGCTAAGATTTCGAGTGGTGTTGCACCTGACTTAGTGATTGATGCTGATGGTTTCCTTAGGTTCCGTGGTAGGATGTATGTGCCGGATGTGCCAGATTTGAGGAAGAGGGTTCTTGATGAGGCTCACTTGACACCGTATTCAGTTCATCCAGGAGGAGAAAAGATGCACAAGGATTTGAGGCTTATGTTTTGGTGGCCTGGTATGAAGAAGGAGATCTTGGATTATGTTAGTAGGTGCTTGACTTGTCAACAAGTCAAGATAGAGCATAGGAGGCCAGGTGGTTTACTGTAGCCGCTTCCCATTCCTCAGTGGAAGTGGGAGCGCATATCTATGGACTTTGTGACGGCTTTGCCTAAGACTGTGGGAGGCAAAGATGTGATTTGGGTTATTGTTGATCGGCTAACTAAGTGTGCCAGATTCGTGCCGATCAGAGAGACGTGGGACATGGATCGATTAGCCAGGGCTTATATTGCTGAGATAGTCCGCTATCATGGTGTGCCGAGAGAGATCGTTTCAGATCGTGATCCTCGTTTTTGCTCCAGATTCTGGAAGGCTTTGCAGGAGGCTATGGGTAGGCGTTTGTTGATAAGTACTGCTTTTCATGCCGCAACCGATGGGCAATCCGAGAGGACCATATAGACACTAGAGGATTTGCTCCGCGCTTGTGCCCTCGATTTTCAGAGTTCTTGGGAGCAGTGTTTGTCGTTGGTGGAGTTTTCTTACAACAACAGTTACCATTCTTCCATTGGTATGGCTCCGTACGAGGCTCTTTACGGGAGGAAGTGCCGTAGCCCGATCTGTTGGGATCAGGCGAGTGACGTGCACGACCTTGGACCTGACCAGCTAGCTGAGACCATTGACCGTGTGCAGCTCATTAGGAATAGGATGAAGGCCGCTCAGGACCGGCAGAAGTCCTATGCTGATGTCCGTCGTAGACCCTTAGAGTTTGAGGATGGTGACAGTGTCTTCTTGAGGGTGTCTCCGATGAAGGGCGTCAAGAGGTTTGGCGTTAAGGGCAAGCTGAGCCCTAAGTACATTGGACCATTTGTGATCGTGAAGAAGATTGGCGTCGTAGCTTACCGTTTGGACTTGCCTCCTAGTTTGGGCAAGGTCCATAACGTCTTTCACGTTTCCCAGCTCCGCAGATATGTTAGTGATCCGAGTCATGTACTGCACAGAGAAATCGAGAACCTAGAGCCGAGTCTTGCCTTCGAGGAGCGTCCAGTGAAGATCCTTGACCGACAGGAGAGGAAGCTTAGGAGCAAGGTGGTGCCCTTGGTGAAGATTCTATGGCGTTGCGGTGATGTCGAGGAGCAGACGTGGGAGACTGAGGCATCGATGCGTGCTGCGCATCCCTTCTTATTCAATTGAGGTATAGTATATAGATTTATATCCGTTCGAGTTTCGAGGACGAAACTTTTTGAAGTTGGGGTGATTGTAACATCCCGTATTTTCGTAAAATCTAATTTAAGAGTTTTAAATTATTTTAAGTAATAAAATAAGATTTTAATAATTTATTGTGAAAGATTTTAATTTAATTAGTAAGATCCGTCTTAAGAACCTTAAGTCCTTAAGACAAATACAAACTTGGTAAACTTAAACTCATATCTTAAATATCCGTTCAAGTGTCCGACCCGTTTAATTGACTCGGAAAGGACAACCCATAAAACCCCCATAAACCCTTTAGTCGACACATTGTTCATCATCTTCAACATTTCCACTGTAAAAACAACTCTCTCAAAACCTCCATTTTATTCATCTTCTTTTGATAATTTCTTCATCATCTGTTCATCAATTTAAGGTAACAATAGCATTTTCGGAATCCTCATTTAATTTCCAAGCCATCTATCACTTTAGTTTTTCATTTCCTTCACTCCGAAAAATCTGTCCGTTTTGTAAGAATCCGTTTTATGTCCTAAATTTCGGTTTTTATGTTTGTAGGTGTGGGCTTAGACAATCCAGAGGTTGATAGCTACTTGGTAGAGGAGGATCTTTAGCCGGAATCGCTTGAGAGGTGACGATAATGAGAAACTCGGCCTTAATGTGTATATTAGCAAGTTTGATGTGTTCTTATGTTAGTTTCTGATTTTTGTTAAAGTATAATGTTTAAAGGACTTAGTAACATGATTAGGAATGTTTTATTGAGATGAATTCATGCTTGTTGATGTTCATATGCTCATATGTTGTTTTCTGAAAATTTACACATTTTGCGACGGATACTTGATATAATCATTAGAGGATTGTTATGGGACTTGTTTGCTGTTAGAATAGTAGTATTGGATGTTTTATAATGTTGGGTAAACATCAATTGTAGCAATGCTTGAGTTTTGGTGTCGATTTTTGAAGTTTGGAAATGGCTGGAAATCCCGATTTTCGTATCAGGCTCTCTGAGCCGGTCGACCGACCGGCCGCCGGTCGCCCGGCTGGGAGCATTTCTGTGTGTTTTTGCGATTTTTAGGAAAATTGGCCTTAGGACTGCCAGCCGGCCGACCAGCTGCCTGCCGACCGGCTGGTAGTCTCATAGTGGTATGTTTGTTGTTTTGCGTGAACATAGGTAGAAGGGGAGCCCAGCCGGCAGACCGGCCGCCTGCCAGCCCGTTGGGAGTACTTGTGGGGATGGTTTACGAGTTTTCTAAAGGCTAAGGGAAGGCATTCCCAGTCGGCCGACCGGTTGCCTGCCGACCGGCTGGGAGTCCTTTTTGTTGTTCTCGGTTTTAAAAAGAAAGGGAAGGCTGAGAAGGTCACCAGCCGGCCGACCGGCTGCCTGCCGACCGGCTGGGGACCCATGTAAGCTATTTTGAATTCGTAACTCATTCGTAACTTTCAAACGGTTAATCGGTTTTGGTTGAAACTCGTTTTGTATACCCGTGACATGTATTTGAGGTCCCCGGAGGATGGGCAACATTATATTGGGTTCGAGAATGGAGTAAGGATAGAGACCCCCCGGTCGGGTAACCGAAAGGGAAACCGGCTCTCCCTCAACTTAGTTCCCGGGGTCAATTAAGTGTTGACTAGAGGTTAAGAAAAGTAGAACTATAGATTAGTTCATAGACTTTGGTTGATATTGTATTGATGCGTATTAAGTTATGCCTTAAGCTGGCCTCTGAACTTAATACGTGAGTTGTTTGTCATATATGGGGATATGCCTTAAGCTGGCCTCTAAGCCCTATATGTGTATGTTTGTCGTGTCTGGGACATGCCTTAAGCTAGCCTCTGAGTCCAGACATGTTTGATTGTGATCGCGTTGGAACATGCCTTAAGTTGGCCTCTGAGTCTGACGAGTAGAGCAGCTGCACAACGGGGTAGCTAAGGAACTGACACCTTGCCCGGAGTGCAGATGTTTGGTGCTAGAACATGCCTTAAGCTGGCCTCTGAGTTTAGTACCTTGTGATGTGGTGAAGGGACATGCCTTAAGCTGGCCTCTGAGTCCTTTACTTTTGGATGCTAGTCTATGCCTTAAGTTGGCCGCTGAGTCTAGTGTCTTGCTGAATGGCAGGTCCATGCCTTAAGTTGGCCTCTGAGTCCTCGCTTGCTGAATGTTTTTGGTGTTTAGGTTATGTCTTAAGTTGACCGCTGAACCTTTACACTTGCTGATTGTTTAGTATTAGGTTATGTCTTAAGTTGACCGCTGAACCTTTTACTTGCTGAATTTATCTGCTTGCCTTGAGTGGGTATGTGTCAGATATTGATATTGATAATGATGAGTAAATGAATGTTTGTTTGAGTTATGGTTTGATCATCCAAGGCATTGGTTGACTCTTAGTTCGGTTTCATAAATAGTGGGATTGAAAGACCCCCCGACTGGGTAACCAGTAGGGAAACCGGCTCTCCTTCCTAACGGTTTATGAAGTTGGTTGAGAGCCGTGCACTAGAGTTTGCATGATAGTATGTGATCAGATGATGAGATGTTTATACTTCACATGATGATATATGTTGGAGTATTCTGTATTGCTTTATGTGTTACGTGTTGTCACAAAAGGTGGCTAGGAGAACTCTAGTCACTCCCCACTGATTGTGGCGTACATGTTTTCATGTATGTAGGTACATGCAGGTTGGAGCGGGGTTCACACGAGAGCTAGCGAGTGATGATCCTGTTTCCATCATATGACATACCCGTTATCGTTTAGCTAGACTCGTAGTTTCTTTTGATACAGTTGTTTTGGTGCCTGTAGGGATGTTCCATCCCAGGCTGTTGTACACATTTGGTTTTGATACTTAGAACTGTTACTTATCTATTTTGGTTTTATTTCAGTTTCAGTTTCCGTTTCAGTTTAAGACTTCTCGCATGTTGTTTACTTTAAAAAGTTTTAATTCCGCTGCATTTTTAGTACTTTTGTATGTTTATATTTCCGCTTTCGCGAGGGGTTTTACAATTACGATAGCGATGTTGAGGACATGACTCTCAACATGTTAAAAATAAAAGAGCAATAACAATTGAAGCGTTTGCCATTATTCTTTTGCTCGATCTGTTGATCACATAACCTCGCAAGTACCGAGTCCATTGACGATATTCATACATTCAAGTCCGCTGTCTGGGCAACATGCACAAAGAAGGCCATCAATAACACCACAAGCTTCGCCAGCATGTCCTTCGCATGGTTCATTATCATGGCAACCAGTCTGAGCACTGACGATCAAAGAATGTTGCATCACTGTAAACATGCATGTAAAATTGTTAGAACTTCTTTATTGCATGTATATATATATATATATATATATATATATATATATATATATATATATATATATATATATATATATATATATATATATATGGAATCTACTATGTACGTATTATTCGGTGTTCATTTTGAAATATTCGCCCATAGTTCCACATTCTCAAACACGTTTTCAATAAAACAATAAACGTATGAAAATTATGAAACCCTATCAATAACTTTTTATGATTTCTTTCTCTTTTGGCTTCTATTGTCATTATAAGTAACAAAAAATGTAATTTCAATTAGAAAGCAAAAATGTTTTTACCCAAAAAATGCTAGGTGTATGTGATTTTGTGACGAATAAATGTTTTTTTATGATAAAGTTAAAAATAATACCTAAAGCAACAAGGAGAAACACTGTTATCATTAGCTTATTCTTGTTCTCCATTTTCCGGAATAAAAATCTCGATTTATGAATGTCACGTTTTTATGGAAGACTTATAATTTATTTCCTTGGTGAAATACTTGTCCATTAACATAGGCTTTTATACTTACTAGTTTTACGCCCGTGCAAAAAATGCACGGGTTTAATTTTATTAAACCGAAAAAATAAAAAATGAAAAGGTCAATATATTTAATAAAAAATATAATTTTAGTATTGCAGATATCGATGTAAAAAAATAAAAAGAATTTATACGCTTAACTTAGACGTAAGTAAAAACAACGCACCTGCTGACATTATAAAATTATACAAATTTTTATATAGGACGACATTATCGGATTAAGTTTAGAACGGATCAAATAACATATGTAGAATGAATCAAACAAAAAAAAAGCATTATGCATGGCGAAAATAAAATAGTTGTCCTATAAGTCTCTAACCCATGGGGAGTGATACTCACCTGTATTAAATTTAAGACGGATAATAGCCGGTAAAAATATATATAGATTTTAAAATTATACTTAAGGTTTAAATTCTAAGTTCATAGCCATCGTAATGAACCCAAATTATTATTAGTCTGATTCTCTAACTACTCAAAAAACTCCGACCATATAATATACGAAATAAATCTTATCTATTTTATGTACATTTAAGACGGAGTTACATAATTTCGTTGATTTCCAATTCTCAACAATTTTAATTTGTTAATTTCCAGTATTTGAATGTATTATTTTTTTGCCAATTTATATATTATTATATTTGATATTCACTTTTTGTTTGTGTTTTATACTCATTGTCACTCACTTTAATCCTTTTATTGGTGCATGTTAAATGGAGTATTACCAATCTTATCTATATAAATAGCAAAACATTTAACCCATCCTCATGAAGCCACCTCATCACATTTAGTTTTTTTTTTTTTTTTTTTAAAAAAGGTAAATGTGGGTCCCGCAGCAAAGAAAATGAATTTGATTTCTAAAAAACCGCTATGTTTATGTTAGTACGTAAATAATTACGTTTTATGTTTCGTACGTAAGAAAATATTAATGTTGTCAGAAATCGCACTATTTTGATTAAAATAATATTAATAATAAATTACACCAATTTATAAGAATAAGAAATTTAAATACTAAAATGTAACTACAAATGAACTAAAAAATTATAGAACAAAATATTTTAATTCCAAGAAATTAATTTTGGAAAACTTTTGAACAGTTCATAATAACAAACGTTTTAGCTCTATATAAAAAAAAAGAGGCGTAGGAATATATACATGTTGACGCTTACGAGAAGTATAATTTTTTTTTTGCGATTTTAAAGTTACCGTCATCTGATTTTTTTCGTCAAATGACTAAAATTCATCAGCAAAGTTACAAAAATAAATACTAAAATTCCGCCCAATTATATCGTTTATGTTTTGTTAAAAATATTTATGTAATATTTTTTTAAAAGATACCCGTGCAATTTGCACGGGTTTAAAACTAGTTTCTTTAATCTTTGAATATACTATATCTGTAAAGTGTAGGCGTCTCAATCATATTATTATATTTAATCTATACCTTTAATTTATGTAAAATTAGTTAACTTCTAATCAATGATCATTAAAGATTTTATTTTTACTGTTGAAATTGAATAGTTAGGATTTCGGAAGATTTCATATTCGATGTGTAATTATAGATTGTAACTTATTTAATTAACGGAAGTAGTGAGAAAATTAAATTGAACTAATTAATTATGTAAATGAACATGGCGGACCCCCATTGATTAAATTTTTTTCTATTCTTAATTTCCATCGACCAATGAGAGCTCTTTAAATTCTATCCCTTTTATAGTAAAGGGATGTTCAAATTATTTAAAGCTATTTTTTTAGAAAACATTATTTGATAGTGTCTTCATCATTAACACAATTAAAGACATAATGTCATCATTAATATGTAATTATGGACATAATGTCATTGAACTTTTTATACTTATATTCTGATCATTTTAAGCTAGAGGTTTTTTATTAAGACATTATTTAATAATGCCATTGATTATGAACACATAATTAAGGAACTAATGTGTTTAGTAATATGAAAGTTTTAACGTAATGTCATCCTCATCAACATGTTAGATTTGCCTTACCCTTGAAATTTAAAATTTATATTCGGGACCTATATTGTTCACGCTCGTTTGGAGAATATAAAGATAATTTTGTATAGTTTTATTTTAACAATATTAAGTATTTCTATATATTTACACATATGGTAGTGAAAAATAGGTGAACATCAAATATTTCGTATTAGCTAATTTTCTCTTATCTCTAAAAAAGGTACATTTTTTCTCTAACTTATTTTTTTCAATTTTTCAAAAAAGTACTAAGTAACATACTCCATTGATGAACCCCGGATTTTTATACCTCCACATATATTACAAGATGTGGCTAATCATTTTCCTCGAAACTGCAGTCGAGTCTTCAAGAACTAAAGAAATGTCAATTGTCCGCGATAATGTTACTTCTAGTTTGATGGCTAGTAGAAGAAATCGAAATTAGTCATTAAACTTGTTTGTTTGATGTATTTTGATGAATATTAGTCAACAATTTATCCATGTCCTTTTTGTCATTTAACAAAGAATTGAGATAATGTGCTAATTTAATTCTGCTAATTAGCAAACACCTTTGACAAATTCCGCTAATTGAATATGCTAGTCAAATCTGCCAACAAATTCTGCTCATTTCAATCTGTTTCTACAATCTGTTTCTGCTAATATTATCAGGGTTTCTAACTATTGTAAAATAATACTAATTAAGAATTGACTCCGAATCCACCCAAATATGTTTGGCATGTGTAAGTTCCACACTGATTATAAAAGAGACTTTGTAGGTCATATGAGGTACTTATCTTATTACCAATTAATTATAAGATGAAACCCTATTTGAATCATAATATGGACTCTCTTGGTGTCAGAGTCCGTCTTAATGATTTAAAACTTATAATAGATACTGAATTCATCTAAATATGTTAATCTCATTTGAAATTTCCCACTTTACGCACCCTTATTAATGCGTCAACATCTTAATATTATTTTTCAAAAAAATACACTAGCTAATTCAACTATTATTAGGGATAAGACCAATATTAAAAAAATGTACTCCCTCCGTCCCAGTGATATGTTTATACTTCTTTAATTTTTCCCTCACAAAATAAAAAAAGTGTAAAGATCCCACTGGAACAGAGGTAGTAGAACGTTTTCTAAGAATTTGAAAATTGTTCTGGTAAGATGCACAACATTTAGGTATTTTATTTTTGTATAGTAGGGCTTCCTTCTTTTTCTCATTTTGAAGTCTTGGATTTACAATACATTTCACATATGAATGATATGATATTATTATTACCTTCATACTACCATATTAACGCATGGCATAATAATTATAGTCATGCATGATTCATATAACTTATTAACACAATAGAAGGAAAATTCCTTAGATCATTATTCAAATACATATACAAATAATTTCGCCATAAGTTCAATCGAAATAGAGTATCCATACATATTGTATGTGTTGGATGCAATATTTGTACACTTTTGAGAAATAGAAACACACACGGTATATAACAAGAAATCCGAAGAAAATTATGATAGGGATGTTGAGGATATGACTCTCAACATGTTAAAAATAAAAGAGCAATAACAATTGAAAGAGCTTTGCGTTTGCCATTAGTCTTTTGCTCGATCAAAGAATGTTGCATCACTGTAAACATGCATGTAAAATTGTTAGAACTTAATTATTGCATGTATATATATATATATATATATATATATATATATATATATATATATATATATATATATATATATATATATATATATATATATATATATATATATATATACACACACTTGAGATCCGGTGAGAACCACCTTACAATGAGAACTTTGTGAGAACTCCACCTTACGGACTTTTTAAAAAAAAAATTAATGACATAATTGGATTCGGCATCACATTTTATAGCTAGAGAACATATTTCTTGGTCTAGAAAATAAATACTAGTGACGGAAATTAAGGTGAGATACGTTTTATTTATTTGCATGCACCTACTATCTATTTTTTCGTATCTATCATTTTTCCGCCACTAGTATTTATTTTCTAGACCAAGAAATACGTTCTCTGGCCATAAAATTCCATGCCGAATCCAATTATGTCATTAATTTTTAAAAAAAACTCCGTAAGAAAGAGTTCTCACCGGTTCTCATTGTAAGGTGGTTCTCACCGGATCCCAACCCTATATATATACATATATATATATATATATATATATATATATATATATATATATATATATATATATATATATATATATATATATATATGTATATATATATATACATATATATAGGGTTGGGATCCGGTGAGAACCATCTTACAATGAGAACCTTGTGAGAACTCTACCTTACGGACTTTTTAAAAAAAAAATTAATAACATAATTGGATTCGGCATGACATTTTATAGCTAGAGAACATATTTTTTTGTCTAGAAAATAAATACTAGTGACGGAAATAAAGGTGAGATACGTTTTATTTATTTGCATGCACCTGCTATCTATTTTTTCGTATCTATCATTTTTTCCGGCACTAGTATTTATTTTCTAGACCAAGAAATATGTTCTTTGGCCATAAAATTCCATGCCGAATCCAATTATGTCATTAATTTTTTAAAAAAAACTCCGTAAGGAAGAGTTCTCACCGGTTTTCATTGTAAGGTGGTTCTCACCGGATCCCAACCCTATATATATATATATGTATATATATATATATATATATATATATATGGAACCTACTATGTATGTATTATTCGGTGTTCATTTTGAAATATTCGCCCATAGTTCCACATTCTCAAACACGTTTTCAATAAAACAATAAACGTGTAACACCCCGGCGGACCGGAAATGTTAGCCACGGTAGCTCGCCAGGCTATTTACTGGTCCCACAAACCGACACGAGTCCTTTCCAGCGCATTTTGTCCTCACGAATGCGCATCCGAGGAACCTCCCTAGGAGGTCTTCCATCATAAGACTACTCCCAGCCAAGCACGCTTAACTTTGGAGTTTTTTCGCATGGATAACCAGAAAAGAAAGTGCATTTTGTTGATATGAGTATTAATTTCAATCCCTTTAAGCACTAGTTATATAATACAATCAATAGACCTCTTCAAGGGGTTACCCCACCCGAATATCCTATTCGGTTCAATGGAGTATTGCACACCCCCACTTGAAGAACGCAACGTCCTCGTTGCGCCTGGCAGCATCGGACCGCAGCCGAGCCAAACTAGGAATCCTCCCCCGCTTGGTTGGTGCCCAGGGTACTCCAGACCACAAGCGCTCACCAGACGGTCGCAGGGTTGCTCTGATACCATTTGTAACACCCCGTCCCAAACCTAGGACCGGAAATGTTAGCCACGGTAGCTCGCCAGTATATTTAATGGTCTCACAGACCAACACGAGTCCTTTCCAGCCATTTTGGACTCACTCATGCGCATTCGGGGAACCTTCCCAGGAGGTCACCCATCCTAAGACTACTCCCAGCCAAGCACGCTTAACTTTGGAGTTCTTTCGCATGGATAACCAGAAAAGAAAGTGCACTTTGTTGATATGAGTAGTACTTTCAATCCCTTTAAGTACTAGTCATATAAGTCTATCAATGGACCTCTTCAAGGGGTTACCCCACCCGAATATCATATTCGGTTCAATGGAGTATTACAAGTTAAGTTCAATCCTATAATTTAAGTTCAGTTCAGATCCTATAAGTTGAGTTCAGATCATATAGGTTCAGTTCAGTTCAGTTCATATAAGTTCAGTTCAGTTCCTATAAGTTCAGTTCAGATCCTATAAGTTCAGCTCAGTTCAGTTCAGATCCTATAAGTTCAGTTCAGTTCAATTTCAGTCCAAAAGAACAGGGCCTCAGTCCCTGTTCTTTCGGATTGAACTTAACTTAACTGAACTTATATGATCTGAATTGAACTGAACTGACCTTATAGGATCTGAACTGAACTTATAGAAACTGAACTGAACTGAACATATAGGAACTGACTGAACTGATTTGAACTTATAGGAACTGAACTGAACTTATAGGATCTAAACCGAACTAATAGGATCTGAACTGAACTTAACTTAACTTATAAGATACAACTGAACTGAATTTATTAGATCCGAACTTAATTAACTTAATTTTATTTAAGTTAACTATTATTATTATTATTATCCAAGAGAAGACATTGATAAAAAAAACAGTCTAAAACACAAGATAATATAAAATATTTTCCATTTTATATACAATGGTTTGTTCATAGTTTATACATTATACTACGATTTTATTACGGTAAAAAATAATCCATATATTACAATTTTTTTAACCATTTATTTCCATATTATCATAATCTTCATCTACTTCATCTTCATTATCAATATCAGTGTCGACAAATAATTCATAGTCTCGCCAAATATTTTTGACTCTGTTACTTCATACCTTATACACGACCGTCTTCCGGTTTTATCAAACATGCCTCTGGATCTAATGTTCCTTAAATGTTCACATCATATTGTATAATTCCAAGAGCGTGCATTCTTATAAAATTATGGAGGGTGAAAGTAGAAACAATGATCGATATTTGTTAATTATATGATATTTGAGGCATGATTTTTAACACCTTCTACCTTTTCTTTAATTGATCAAACGTCATTTCAACTTTCATTCTCGGTGATGAATGTCGATAGTTGAGGTATTCTACCATTCCTTCAGGCGGTCTATACTTGTAATCGGGCATATAGCATTAAGGTGAGTGTGTGTAAGATCGTTTAATATTAATGAGATAGTAAAAACGGGTACAGTAATTAATAATTTTTTCTTGTTGTTTATTTAAAAATAAGCGTATATTGAATAATATAAGCGAAATGTTTTTTTTATCGGTTGTTAAAATAATACTTCGTATATAGCTTTTTGAATGAGTTTGTATGACCTGAATTGAACTTAACTTAACTTAACTGAACTGAACTTATAGGCACTGAACTGAACTGATGAACTTATAGGAACTGAACTGAACTGAACTTATAGGATCTGAACTGAACTGAATTTATAGGAACTGAACTGAACTTATAGGAACTGAACTGAACTGAACTGAACTGAACTTATAGGATCTAAAGTGAACTTAAATTAAGTGACTTGAAGTCCAAAAGAACATGGCCTTATTGTAAACACAAATTCTCATTTGTGACGGACATATCCTCGTTGGCTTACAACGGGTTAAGTAATACTCATATGGAAGTGATAAGAGAAAAGTAAGGTAATAGTAAATTATTTTGTCCTATCTACCAACATAAACATATCAATAATATTTAACCCGTTGCAAATTTATAACACATATATCTCCACCCTATATTAAAAAAACAAAATATTATAACATGAGTCGGGGAATAATATTGAACAAACGGAATTATATATTCAGAATAATGGAAATTGTGTTAGCATCTTCCTAAAGTATACATATATATAGCTAAATATAAACACCCTAAACAAGGAAGGAAATAAGAGCCTTTGTATATACATGGTAACGAGATATTTACGGTTCTAATTGTGGCAAGGAGCCGTTGGTGAAGTAGCTGTTGTAACGGCTGTGTGAGGTCCGTGATACCCCTCCTCAAGTTGGAGCAAGGAGGTTAACGACGCCCAACTTGGACAAAAGATCGTCAAAACGAGTTGTTCCAAGTGCTTTTGTAAAGATATCAACGAGTTGGCATTTAGTGTGAATATAGCTTGGCTTGATAAACTTCTTGAGTATCTCATCGCGAATAAAATGACAGTCAATTTCGATGTGTTTTGTGCGCTCATGAAAGACAGGATTCTGAGCAATATGAAGTGCGGATTTATTGTCACAATGAAGCTCAATGGGCAATGTGCTTGGTAAGCCGAGGAACGAAAGGAGCCCGTGTATCCACTTGAGTTCACATACAGTGTAGGCCATTGCTCTATATTCGGATTCAGCTGAGGACCGAGAAACTGTTGATTGCTTCTTTGTTTTCCAAGATATTGGAGCACTGTCGAGAAAAACCAAATAAACGGATAAAGAACGTCGGGTAATGGGACAGCTGTCATAATTGGCGTCACAATATGCATGTAGGTTGAGATTATTATCGCTTCGAAGTAGTATGCCTTGCCCGGGGCTGTTCTTTATATACTTGACAACCTGGAGCGCGGCTTGCCAATGGTCCGTGCGCGGGGCATTCATATATTGGGTTAAAATGTGGACCGAATAGGTGAGCTCGGGTCGGGTTATGGTTAGGTAGACTAATCGGCCCACTAGTCTCAGGTATGGCTGGGGATCCGTGAGGATTTGCGAGGACGAGGTGGCGAGAGCATGGTTTGGTTCCATCGGCAGAGAGGCGGGTTTTGAGGCAAGCAAACCCGTTTCCTTGAGAATGTCGAGAGCATATTTCCGTTGAGACACAAAGATGCCGGATTTATTTCGGGCAACTTCGATTCCCAAAAATCATTTTAGAGGACCCAAGTCTTTCATATAAAAACATTTGCTGAGATAGGTCTTGAAATGCGAAATTGAGGTGGAATTATTACCACATATTACTAGATCATCAACATAAACTAAAACATGAAGAATAGTAAATGTCTTGACCAAAGTAAATATAGAGTCAGCGTAGGGGCATTGTGTGAACCCATAAGATAACAAGGCTAAGGCAAGTTTAGCATACCAACAACGGGGGACTTGACGAAGCCCATAAAGAGATTTTCGAAGACGACATACTTGGCCTTTCGTATGTGATGCAAATCCGGGTGGAGGTTTCATGTAGACTTCCATTTGGTGGACATCCATTTGGTGGAGGTCCCAATTTTTCGCGGTGGCTAAGGTGAGAAACATACGAATGGTGACCATTTTTGTCGTTGGAGCAAAGGTCTCATTATAGTCGATCCCTTCTATTTGTCGGTTACCCATGATGATTAACCGGGTTTTATGTCGTTCAATCGTACCGTCGGCGTTATATTTAACTTTATAAACCCATTTTGAGCCAATGACCTTTTTACCCGGAGGGATGGTTCGAGAGTCCAAGTTTTGTTTCTTCGAGAGCATCGATTTCGAGTTGCATTGCCTTGCGCCATTTCGGTACCTGCATTGTATCGAAAAAAGAACGAGGCTCGTGGTTTGCGGCCACGACCGATAGGTAACAACGATATCGGGGAGATAATTTAGCATAATTAACGAAATGTGCAATAGGGTACCTTGTTTTCGATGACGTTATGGAGGAGGTAACCAAATGTTTGGACGGGTTGATAGGGGGTCGATCAAAATCTTTGAAGCGAGAGCTTGGAATTTTAGTGCGGTGACTTTTTCCCATGGCATGATTAGGCGGGTTGGTGTTGGTCGAAGTGGACGAGGTTGGAGGTTCGTTTGGTGGAGTGAAGGCAGAAGCATTGAGGTCAGTAGATGCGGAAGCGGTGAGGTCAGTAGGTGTGGTGTTTGTACCGTTTGTCGAGGACGAGATGGTGGTGTCGGTTGTAGCTGGCGAGTAGTCGTTGTAGGTTGTGGATTGAGGTGGAGGTGTCGAAGTTGGGTTGGCAGGTATTGGGCTTGTTAAAGTATGGGTGACATTTACGAGGACCAAAAATTCATCATCAGTGGCATTTGTGGTCTCCGTTTCGTGGGGTGTAATAGTCCCATATGGGAATGTATTTTCCATAAAAATCACGTCACGGGAATTAAAGTGCTTCCCGGTTTCAATATCGTATACTTTCCACCCCTTTTTGCCGAATGGGTACCCCAAAAAAATGCATTTTCTACTTCGAGGAGCAAACTTATCTTTTGAGCGGTTGATAGTTTTAGCATAACAAAGACAACCAAAAGTACGAATATGGGTCATAGGAGGTGGCCTGGTTTTTGAAATAGGACCTCATAAGGGGTTTTCCCATGGTGGATAGTGGAGGGTGTGCGATTTATAAGATGGATCGCGGCAAGGACACTCTTTCCCCAAAACATGATAGGTAAATGGGCTTGAAAAAGAAGGGCCCGAGCAACATTTAAAATGTGTCGATGTTTTCGTTCGACCCGTCCGTTTTGTTGAGGTGTGCGTGTCAACATTCGAAGTTTGGAAAAGAATGCCGTTTTGGAGAAAATATGGTTGTAAACTTGTGAATTCGGTTCAGTTGTCGCTGCGAAAAAGTTTAACTTTTGTTTGAAATTGTCGTTCGACCATGGCAGAAAAATTAAGTAATTTCGTTGTAGTATCATTTTTATGACGTAAAAGATAAATTCAAGTAGACCGTGAAAAATCATCGACTATAGTTAAAAAAATAATGAGACCCGCATGAGGCATTTTCAGAGTAAGGGCCTCATAGATCACAATGGATAAGGTCAAAAATATTGTTTGTTGTGTTGGAACTTAAAATAAAAGGGGTTCGAGCATGTTTTGCCCGAATGCAAACATTGCAAGAGTGAAAATTATTCAGAGAGTTTCTATGACATAAAAAAGGAAGAAAATTCATAGTACTCTAGGAGGGGTGACCCAAGCGCCGGTGCCAAAGCCCATCATTGTCAGTGGAAACCGTTGTATTTATTCGGATATCTTTGGATCGAACCCCGTGTAGAAAATATAATTCGTCACATTGTTTACCAACTCCAATCACCGCCGTCGAGGAACGGTCCTGAATAAGACAAATTTGACGAGAAAATTGAATTGTGAGTGACAAGTCATTGAGTAAACTAGAAACTGAAATTAAATTGCACTGAAGAGCGTCGGAATATAACACATCGCGCAATATTAATCGAGGGGACAGAATTATGTCGCCACATTTATTGGCTAAGGCCGAAGCACCATTAGGCAGGCATACGACAAGAGGGACGATATTTCAGATGTTGCTAAATAAAGACAGAGTACTAGACATGTGGTGCGAGGCACCCGTATCAATAATCCAATTGGGTTTGGGATTCGTACCTTGTAGCTGTTCAGTTGTATTTTCGGATTTGCGATTGCCAATCATGGCACTCAAGTCATCAAGTTCCTTGTCACTTAGTTTGTTGAGGTCGAGTTTATCGAAAGAGGAGAACATACTAATGGATGATGGTCCCGCGGCAGTATGAACAGTGACCGAAGGAGCAGAGACCAGCGGCATGGTTTGAGCCATATTAGCTCTCGGGTTGGCCTGGTTCCCTTGTTGATGGCGAACCTTTTCCCAACGAGCCCGACCTTGAGTATCCGGAAAAATTTGGCGTTCCTCAAATCAGAGGCATTGGATTCAACATAGACACGGTCACGAGGACGTTCACCCACCATTCCGGGAAGTTCCCCGTTATACGATAACAAGTTTGCCAATAATGGTCAAGAGGATTACCCGCATCGCATTTAGTCTTGCTTGCGACGGGTCACCATTTGTGACGGATATTTTGTGAGATAAAATGGATACAAAATGAGTAGTTGAGAAAGGGGACTACAGGAATAGTGTTGGAGAGGGGGAAAAAAAAGGTATTTTGTGAGAGAAAACGGTATCCGTCACAAGTTTACGACGGATAATGCCGTTACAAATAAGAATTTGGGGTGATACAAAACTAAAGACATTCAAATCAACTTGTTTGTCAAGTAGTGTCCACTAGATGATAGTAAATCCGACAAAACCAAGACGCTGTTGCCTACGGGTCAAACCCACAGTAGTGTACAAGTCAGTAGTCGCTGAAGTAAAACAAGCGACTTTCTCTAAAACGAATGACATAAGCAATGATGCAACCAAAACGATACTTCCAATCACTTCTACTTCGTATATACTGCTCTGGTAGAATGTTTAAACTTCTTTTATTTTGTGAGTGGAAAAGAAATAAAGTATAAACATATCAGTGGAACGGAGGGAGTATAAATTAACAGTAATTCTCTCTTATGACGGGTATATCCGTCACGAACTTGCAACGGGTCAAATACACACACTTGAGTAGATAAGACAAGAATGAATATGCTTAGAGAATGACAAATGGTCTGTTTTTATCTCCGAAATGTGTTTTATTGGACCCGTCACAAACTTGCGACAAATATTGTCGTCACAAATGAGAATTTGTGATAAATTAAAATACACCTCATATATTTCACAAATGTATATTTCACAAATGTATAGAATTAATTAAAATGAAAAATGTAATAATTAATACACAAATTCTTATTTGCAACGGCACTATCCGTCGCAAGCTTGCGACGGATACCGTTTTCACTCACAAAATACCCACTTTTTCTCTTTCTCCAACATTATTCATGTGGTCTCCTTTCTCACTAACCCATTTGTATCCATTTTATCTCATAAAATATCCGTCACAAATGGTGACCCGTCGCAAGCATGACTTACTATAATTATTAATGAGCCAGTAAACAAATTTATATTTCAAAACACAAATTCTCATTTGTGGCGGCGATATCCGTCAAAAGCTTGTGACGATACCGTTTCCTCCCACAAAATACCCATTTTTTCTCTCTCTCCGACACTATTCATGTGATCCCCTTTCTGTACTAACTCATTTTTTATCCATTTTATCTTACAAAATATCCGTCACAAATGATGACCCGTCACAAGCAAGACTTACTAATTTCGAAAATGTATGAATTAATTAATCAACAAGTCTCACAATAACGGGTATATCCGCTGTAAAATTTTACTTAGTCAAGTAATATTACATGGTTAGATAAAACAAAAAAAATTATCCACTAATCTAACCATATGGATAATGACAGCTAATTTTGACTTCCTAATTTTACAACGAATGTGCCAATTAATGGGTCACAAATAAGAATTCGCGGTTAATAATTGCACATTCTCTATAAAAAATCTCATGATTTCAATTGAGTAGCATAACAATCTCAATCTAAGTCCCTGCTCTAAAAACCCGTATCATCATTTCTGAATTGATTGAATAATTGTAAAATGGGTGCTGAACCACACCAACTTCACGTAGTTATGTTCCCTTTCCTGGCGTATGGCCATATGATCCCGGCCCTCGACATTGCGAGGCTATTCGCGGCTCGCAATGTCAAGGCGACCATAATCACCACCCCTGTTAACGCCTCAACGTTTACCAAGGCGATTGAGACTGGTTGTACAGTCGAAAATTCAAATATCGACTTGGAGATTTTTAAGTTCCCTGCCAAAGAGGCTGGATTACCGGAAGGTTGCGAGAATGCTGAAATCGCAATAAAGCAAGAAGGACTGAATCAACGGTTCTTCCTGGCTGTCGAGCTACTCCAAGAGCAGCTAGAGCAGTACTTGGATAAGGTTCGACCTGATTGCCTCGTGGCGGATATGTTCTTTCCGTGGGCCACTGAGTCTTCAGCCAAGTTCAATGTCCCTAGGCTTGTTTTCCATGGATTTAGCTACTTTTCCATATGCGCACAGGAACTTGTTCGACTATATGAGCCTTTTCAGAACGTCTCATGCGACCAGACGTTCGCTCTTCCTCTCATTCCCCATGAGATCAAATTGACTCCCTCTCAATTGTCCCCAGAGTTAATGGGAGACAAGGATCATCCAATGCGGAAGAAAATGGAAATGATCAAGAAATCGGAACTGGAGAGTTATGGTGTGATTGTTAACAGCTTTTACGAGCTGGAACCCGATTATGCTGAGTTTTACAGGAAGGAATTAGGAAGAAAGGCGTGGCATGTGGGACCAGTTTCTCTATGTAATAGGAGCATTCAAGAGAAATCTCAAAGAGGAAAACAAGGTTCGATCAATGAGACCGAGTGCTTAACTTGGCTCGACTCAAAAGAGCCTGCTTCGGTTGTTTACATTTGCTTTGGAAGTTTAGTACAGATTATTACCCCACAACTACATGAGATCTCTGTGGCTCTAGAAAATTCCGGAAAGAACTTTATCTGGGTGGTGCGAAATGGGGACGATAACGGGAAGAATGAAGAAGAATGGTTGCCATCGGGATTCGAGCAGAGAACAGAAGGGAGAGGTCTGATAATAAGAGGATGGGCACCGCAAGTACTAATATTGGAGCACAAGGCGATAGGAGCGTTTGTGACTCATTGTGGATGGAACTCAATACTAGAAGGGATCTCTGCTGGCGTGCCAATGATGACATGGCCGATTTTTGCTGAACAGTTCTACAATGAAAAACTGGTAACTCATATTCTGAAGATTGGAGTATCCGTTGGAGTGAAGAAGTGGAGTAGAATGCCTTCAGCCGAAGACATTATACACCGGGAAGTTATAGAGATGGCGTTGAGGGAGATAACAGAAGGAGATGTGGCTGAGGAGATGAGACAACGAGCGAAACCGTTGAAGGAAAAGGCGTGGAAGGCGGTGGCGGAAGGTGGCTCATCTTACTCTGATTTGAGCGCATTGATTAATGAGTTGAGTAGCCACCACACTCATAACCGAGTTCCCAGGGCCGTCTCAAGTCAAGTGGAGGCCTAGTGCAAAAAAATTATGCGGCCTCAAATTTACATAACGTAGAAAAATTTATACAATATTAATAAATTAATAATATCATGAGAGAAAAATAAGGACAAGATAGATAAGAAATCGACAACATTAACAAAAACAGAAAATTTAACCAATTTAACTGCATATCATGTAGTTATGCTTTGGAGTTTTAATCAAGTATACAAACGACGAATCCCGCAAACTTCGAATACAAATTTTACGAACAATCAAATTCGAAATTAATGTTTGTACGACGTACATACATTAATATTATATATTTATATTACACTAACGAATCCTACCCAATATTGCAACAAGAAGTAATTACTACCAGAAGCATCCAAGGACTGGGTTTTAAAGTTTTTTCAATAATAATGAATACAATATTAAAAATATAAAATTTATGAAAATCAAGAAGAAATATTACCTATTTTGATCTCTTTGAATTTCAAGTATAAATTTTGGATTTTTATTTTTGATAAACTTGAAACTGATTGTATTAAAAGTTTTTATTCCTTTTGCTCTAATTGTAAACTTGAGGAATTGATTTTGTATATATTGGGAATTATATTTAAAATTTATAAACAAAACGTTGAATAATTTATGGTAAATTTAAAGACTATATTTAATTATTTTTGGAAAGGAAATCAATTATTTAGGGAAGGATAATGTTGATAAATGAGAATTGAATTAGTCGTTAATGTACTATGTTATCTCTAATAACTTCATTAGTATAACTTTTTTATGGGTAATGCTATGTTTGGGCCCCCAAAATTTGGAGGCCCGGTGCTAACGCACATAGAGCGCTATCCAATAGACGGGCCTGCGAGTTCCGTCGTAGTTACTACAGTAAGCTCAAGCTGTATTTATTTTGCGCAAAATCTCTAAAAACGGACACTATTCGTCACAAGTTGAAGACAGATAGTGTCTCTCACAAAATGCAAGTGGAATGATGCTCGATTTTCTTCCACTTGTCTTCCCACTGCTTACATTGTAGTGGAATGACCCATGAAAATGCTCGATTTTCTTCCACTTATCTTCCCACTGCTTACATTATTGTAATATCTGTCTTCAGCTTGTGATGGATAGAATCCGTTTTTAACAAGACTCTTTGTTTATTTTAACATAAGTATTATATTATCTTCAATCTAGATTATTTGTGTGGTTTTTTTACAGCGATGAACGCGTGAATGGTACTAAAGAAAAATACATCAATTACAGTATAAATGTAGAAAAATTAGAGACCCTTAATTACTAGGTAACCTGTTGTACTGGGTCCTCCATGTTTTGGAGAAGTACACAACGGTGGATTTTAAATTGTCATTTGTTGACAATTCTGTAAAAGGTCATAGATGCATTTAATGTTGGAGGAAAAAAGAAGTAGCTAATAGTGTCTGCACATGAAATTTACAGGAGGCATTGCGGATAAAGCAAACAAGTCCAACGCGGATAAAGAAGGGCCTGAGAGGAGTCAATGTAAGGTGGATTCTTTCCAGAGCCGCGGACTTGTACTGTGGGACAAGCTAGGGTACAATTGAAAAGAAAATCTTCCGTTTCCGTCGAATTAGCTCATTTCCTTTGCAGGTACGCCACAAAAGTTGCAATGGTTACACAAGATAAAAGAAAGGAGCCGAACCTTTTCCACTTCGAGAGCCTATATCATCCTCCTCACAAAAAATGTCGTCTTAGTATTTCTTTGTCTTTTTCAATTAAATTTAGTACGGTTTCTTGGTTTTCTAGTACTCTTAAGGACTCCGGTACCCCAGGGTTTGTATTGTAATGAACTTTCTTTAATTAACTTCAGTTTACCGTTGTCGAAAAAAACTACGGTAGTATTCTCAAGCTCGGCCTATACAAGCAGAATTGGAGCAATGTAATATGCATCCCTAATCTTCATAAGTGAGTAATAAGAGTAGTAATAAGAGCAATCTTAAGTCTCTTGTGTATATTACTCTTATTGTAATCTCTGAGTGTGATCAATAAAATCCTAGTGCAACCGCAGTGAGGACGTAGCCAATTTGGTGAACCTCGTTATATTTGTGTCCTTGTTAATCTTGTCTTTATTATTGTGTGTGGTTATATATTACCCTACGAAAATCCCCTACAAACTGGTATCAGAGCCCGGTTGTTTTGGGTACCACTTGGGAGACGGACGAGCCAGCCGAGTCATGTATAATGGTTAGAAGAGTATAAGACTCAAGAGTTGTATTTTATTCCTTTATTATATACGTTTGTATAGCATTTAAATCGTTATTGTAATAAAAGTGTTCTTGATTATATTTCGGAGTTCACTAATTTGGGAAATCGAGATAATAACGCTTAAATTATTTTGGTCGGATAATCACAGTGTTGCAGTATTTGAAACTGGCCATTACCATCCATCTGATCTAACAACTACTAGATTGTTTAACATAGATTCAGTACTACTACAAGACGTACTACTAGAAGTTGCAACGTACTTATCAACCACAACATGACTAAGAAGAGGCTTCTTACTTTTCTTGGCAATCAACCACAACATGACTAAGAAGAGGCTTCTTACTTTTCTTGGCAGTGCCAAACAAGTCGAATAGAAAGGCAACCCGTTTTCTATTAGGTTTGAATATTAAAGAGTTCTTTTGAATTTCAAGTCACTTAATTTAAGTTTACTTTAGATTCTATAAATTCAGTTCAGCTCAATTCAGATCATATATGTTCAGTTTCTATAAATTCAGTTCAGTCCAGATCCTATAAGTTCAGTTCCTATAAATTCAGTTCAAATCCTATAAATTCAGTTAAATTCAGTTCAGATCCAATAAGTTCAGTTCAGTTCATATAAACTTAATTAAAAAAAAAAAAACTATATATGGAGTATTACTTTTAACAACCAATAAACATTTGGAATTTAATTATTTGATACACGTTATTAAAAAAATTCATTAATAATTGGACCAGTGTTTAATTTATTGCCTCATTAATAACAAAGTTCTTATCTTATTGCTTCTACATTCACACTCCATAATTTTATAAGGATGCACGCTATTGAAATACATATTATATAACATGATGTGAACATTCAAGGAACAGTATATTCATGCATGTTTGATAAAAAGCGGAAGAAGGTCATCATGTATAAGGTACGAAACAACATAGTCAAAAAATATTTAGCGAGGCAATGGATTCTTTGTCGATAGTGATATTGATAGTGAAAATGAAGTTGATGAGGATTATGATAAATAGAAATAAATGGATAGAAAAAAGTGTAAAAGTGAATTATTTTTTATCGTAATATAACCGTAGTATAATGTATGAACTATGAACAAACCATTGTATATAAGTGAAAAATATTTTATGTTACCTTGTGTTTGAGACTATTTTTTCTGAATGTTATCTCTTATATAATAATAATAATAATAATAGTTATTATTATTATTATTATTATTATTAGTTAAATTAAATTAAATTAAGTTAATTAAGTTCGGATCTTATAAGTTCAGTTCAGTTCAGATCCTATAGGTTCAGTTCAGTTCAGTTCAGATCTTATAAGTTCAGTTCAGTTCAGTTCAATTCTGATCCTATAAGTTCAGTTCAGTTCAGTTCCTATAAGTTCAATTCAGTTCAGTTCTTACAAGTTCAGTTCAGTTCAGATCCTATAAATTTAGTTCAAATTCTATAAATTTAGTTCAGTTCAGATCATATAAATTCAGTTCAGTTTGGTTAAGTTAAATTTAAATTAAAAAAAAAGGGGCGTAATTTGTTAACCACATCAAAGAGCTCCAGTGATATAGGCCCGCTCCAGTGATTTCCGTAATGAGTAATGAGTAATGACCGATAAGCCAATCTCATCTCATCATCTTAGATTCTTCACAAATTCTTATTTGCAACGGCACTATCCATCGCAAGCTTGTGACGGATACCGTTTTCTCTCACAAATACCCACTTTTTCTCTCTCTCCAACACTATTTATGTGGTCCCCTTTCTCCACTACTCATTTTGTATCCATTTAATCTCACAAAATATCCGTCACAAATATTAACCCGTTGCAAGCAAGACTTACTATTAGGTGCGACTGTTTAGTTGTGTTGTTTTTTAGTCGGGCCGGTCCTAAAGGTTTCGAGGTTCTGGGCAAAATTGTAAAATAGGGTCCTAATTTTTTTAAAAAAATTTGTTCAAGTAATTCATGTGTAATTATCTAATACTCCGTACAATAGAATTAAACGGACGCAGAAAAACTTTTGAATTAGATGAAATTTATTATTGAAAAATCTTAAAAATTTTAGGAAAAAATTAATTTTGGATGGAGAATTGGGGGGAGGGTACCTTATAATTCAACCCTTTTATCGTTAAAAAATTGCAAAAGATTGAAATTTTTTCGAAGTTTAGATATTAGTTTTATTAGACGTGTCTTTTGAATCTATAATTTAGACAAATTATTGCACAAAATCTCAAAAGCATGTAAAAAAATTTATAATTCAATTGTCCCACTAAATACGTAAATAGTTAAATGAATAAACTATCAATGTAGTGAATTTTAAAAAATATTAAAATGAGTCTTGTAATAAATTCAAAATTGAAAATAAAAAATAAAACACTAATTCTTATTTCAGACAGCAAGATATGTCTGAAATAATAAAACGGATACCATTTCCTCTCACAAAATACTCATTTAGGGAGTGGGTGGGAAAGCACATGGGATGTCCCACCACCGATGTGATTTTCACTTGTGAGAACGAGGAATTAATCACAAGACCTTTTAACATTTAATAAGATACAAAACCACTAAATCTACCTTAGTTTGATTTTTATATGTAATACATTCTATTTAACAAATATCAGATTTTCAATCTCACGCTAATGGGCACATTCTAAACTTGGACCCTTGTCATTTGTAAACCCATATATCTCCTACGGCCGGCCCTTGACACGCCCAAAACGTCGCAATTGAAGACGCGCAAATTATCAATTTATATACCACAAAACATGTTAATTATACCACAAGTAAAGAAATCGAACCCAACAGAAGGAGGGTTTTGCTAATGGTTTCTAGAGATGTAAAAAGAACAATTAAGACTAGCTAATGACAAGAATGTAAAAAAGGGGGGTTTTGGGGTTGATTGAGACTGCAAAAAAAAAAAAAGCAACAAAATTCAAATAAGATCGAGTGTCAAGCAAGTAACAAGCAATTAGTAAACAAATGACTTGTAAGATGAAAATTTATCAAATTGAGAAAGAACTTAACTCAATCCTATTAGTGGTCCTCTAATGCTTGATCATTAACTCAATTACTTCCCCCAATTACTATCATTACCCTATTGTGAGAATTACTTCTCCAAATCTTCTTAAATATAAGCAATTGACAAGGAAATCGCACTTAATCATCTACTCAACTCGAATTACAACAATAGATGGATAGCACAATGAAATAAAAGTCACACCAACATTTTAGTCAAAAATAAGTAAAACACCAATAAACTTTTTCTCTCTCTTAAAATATTCTCCCTCCACTCTCTAAAAAACAACAAAAACCTAATCCTTTGCTCAGCCGCCGCCACCTACCTGCATTCACCCAAACCCGTGTTCCTTCTTCCCTCGCCGGAGATGGGTCCCTATTTCGACCTGTCTCCGGCGATTCCCCTCGTTTTGTGGTGACTACGACCTGCCTCTGGCCTGTTATCTCCCTTCCTTTTTTTCTAGGCTTGTCTCTTGCGCACGGTGGTGAAAGGTGGTTGGTGGTTTGGTTCTGAGGTCGTTTCGTTCTACTGTTCTCCTGTCCTGTCATTGAAAGTGGTGCATGCAACCCAGGAATGTTCCCCTCTCTCTCGCCCCTTCCCCCATCCCTGGTAAGACCTTTTCTCTGCTTGGTTGGCTGATCTGTTTTTGATGAGTATAGCTCATCTTTCGTTTGCTTTTTGTTTGGTCCCTGGGACGATCTGGTGGTTCCTGCCGATTGATCCTTTGTTTTGTTCAGTTTGCGTCAGTCTTTGTCATTTTCGAAGGCGGTCTGTTGCATGCACACCAATGGTCTTGGGGGGGTCCGGTTGGAATTTGGAGTCTCGGTGGTTTACGGGGTTGTTTCGGTGGGACCGTGGGCACGGGCTCTGTAGGGTGGGGGTGACAGGACTGGCGTGGGTGTGGTCTTCGTTGGTGTTGGAGTGGAAGGAAGGTGGGAGTCGGTTGTGTGGTGGTGGTTTGGGTAGGGTTAGAAGCGGTGGTTGTTGTTGTTTATGGTAATGGTTTATCATTTTATATCAGTTTTTAGTATTTGCCAAATAAAAATGACTCTAGTGTATCTACTTTGGGTGTGTGTTGTGTCCATCTTTGTGCAACCTCCTAGGATAGTCATGGGTCTCTTCAAATGGTTTGTCTGTGTGTTTGGTCTTTCTTTGCTCGTCGTTTTGGATTACGGCTTACTTGCCTGTTCTGAGTGGCTTCCAAGTTGTAGGAGTTTTGGCTCCGCTTGGCATAGATCTTCATGGTCTTTGTCATACTTTTTCTTTCTACGTCCTTGTGGCGTAAGTGCACTTTGCGCCCTCTTCTTGGATCTTGTGGTCCATGGGGTTTATTAGTTTCCGTGGATCTCGATGAGTGAAGATCGTACAGTTCATTGTTCAAGCTTTGTTTGTCCCCTCAAGAAAGTTGAGGTCAAAGGTGGTGGCTCCGGGGCTATTTCAGCTTTTAGTCATCAACACATGTTTACAATCCGTTGTAGTTACCTTTATGTCCTTACTTATCGTTTAATAGTTAAAAGTGCATTTGATCATATAAATCAAATGTCAATTGTATAAACCTTGTTTTACTGCTGCCAAAAAAAACTCGAATTACAACCCTGGTAAAAATCACATACATTGGTTCATAAAACAAGAAGATAAAAGCACAAAAGATTCAATAGGAGCAATTTGACACAATGTAATCACAATTAATACCTAATCACAAGTTAACTCCTTTCTTATGGACAAAACTAGGAGGAAATCACACTCACTAATCTAACCACAAGATGTTGCTTAAATAAATTCACAAGGAAACACACTTAATGATTCCAACAACAATGAGATTGAGAAATTAATAAGAATAAGCAACAAGGAAATCACACATAATCACTTAATTCAAACAATATTCTCAAAATCAAAACAATAAATACAAAGAAATTAACAATAATAATAATAATAATTAGGTAAAGATTAAGAGTCTTACAATCAAAAGATTACACCTTTTCGGAAAGGATTAAAAGACAAAGACTAAGGTCCTGTTCTTTCTGGCTTAATTTCAGCTCCTTTCAATTTTGCTTGACTATATTCCATTAGATTTTATTTACGTTCAATCAATTATGTTCAATTAATCTCTTTACAAAATTAACTTTTAATTTAACTAAATTCACTTCACTTCAATTACACTCAATTTAGTTTAATTAAAGCTTTATTCCAATTAATTCAATTCAGCTCGTTTCAGCCAAAAAGAACAGGGCCTAACTCTCCATAATATATCCAAAACCCAATTAAAATGATAATTCCCAAATTACAAGCTCAATTTCTCTCTAAAACAAAGGATGATAGAAATAAGATAACATGAGATGGTAAGAGATGTAAATGAGATGAGATGAAAACCTAACGTAATCACCTCTTTATAGCCTAAACCTAATTGGGGGTGATGAGCCTCGAAACACAAGGCTAAATTGATTTGGCAAAAATAGGGCAGCAGTGAACCCGCACGGTGCGGGTATTGGAAATGAGAAAACCGCACCGTGCGGGTAGGCTCCTGGACAACAACTTTCTAAAATTCATATCTCCCTCGATACTTGGCCAAATAAGGCGTGTGACCTACCGTTGGAAAGATAAGAACATAAGCTTTCACCTCTACTTGTCCTTGCATCGATTGAAGCTCTAGAACTCAAGATATACCCATTTGAAGTTGATCCTTATGCAACCGCAACTTCAATTCTTCAATTGCTTCATACTTCCAATTTCTCATGTCTTAGGTAGTCTTCTTTCATTCTTGTAGATGTTTTGCACCATGGTAACTTCAAGACATGCCCTTACCTCCGATAATTGCACAAAACTCCATTACTAACCCCGACACTTGAAATTGGCTATAATGACGTAAATCATGTAAAACCGCATCCTAATGTCGCTTTATTGTACTTAAAATATGCTAAATAGATAGTAGAAATATGAGTTTATCAGCCCTCTTTTTGAGTTATAGGGGCAACAGGTCACACAAGGTTGGATTCGAATAAGCAAGATCAGGCTTACTCGTTTGTGACAGTTGAATTGACACCTTTGTCACGTATATGTCACCATGTTTTAACCTTTAGAACATATTTGTAAACCTTTTATATAACTTTGTTTACCTCTTAGGTTCCGTTTGATAGCGCACTTCAGTTAGCTGATTTGTTTGAAATAGCTTTTTTGCCAAAAGAATAAGGAAGCTTATTTTTTTGGGAGTGTTTGACAAGTAGCTTATTTGGTACCTAAAATGAAATGTTACCTAAAGTAGCATTTTAAATTTTAGGTACCTGATTCTAAATTATATTAGCTTTTTACCCTTCAATCTATAAAATAATAAATAATTATTATATTCTTTTATGTTATTTCACTAAAAAAACTATTTTTTCAGTTAGTTGGTTAAACAATCCTTTATATAATCAGTTAGCTTATTAACTCCTAATTTTTCAGCTACCTTATCAATTACGTTTTCAGGTGTCAGCTACCTTTTCAATTTTCAAGTACCTTTTTAAATTTCAGATATCTTTTCAACTCGTTTTACCAAACATAGCCTTAATAAAAAAAACTAGTGTGTAACCCGTGCATAAATGCACGGGTGTAATATGAATCTATGTATAAAAAAATTATGTAGGTGACAGTTTTAACTCAAAAATATAAATATTTTGTATAAATATGGAAATGTTTAAATAAGTGAATATATATGTATAAAATCAATAAATAGTTTAAAAATAGATATCCATTCTTACACTTTAAATATTGATTGAAGACAAGACAAACGTAAAGATAATAAAAGTCCTTAGGGAAATCAAAGGAGGAAGACGACACGGGTAATCTCATCGTTAATGTGAAAAAGTACAATATTACGTTATACCTGAATGACTCCCATAAACCATGATGTAAGAGGTCGGAGATACTCAATTTTACAGTTGCATTAACAAAACATAGAGATTGTTTCCGAATGATAATCCCGAAATAAAAACAGAGAGATGATTCAAATCATTATTCCTTCATCGTAAGAAAAATCTCGTTTAAAATAGTCATTTTTCTATATTCCGTACAAAATCAAACAATTAATGAGACTGACTCCATCAAGTACAACAATATCAAACATATTAGTGCAATTCTAAATATAAATACCAACGGAATGTTGTAAAGATTGTATGATACAGGCCCACACCGAGTACTAAAATCAAAGAATTAAAGAGTTCATTTTATTCACGCCATATCCAATCTCCTTGTATTTGTGCCTTCAAATTGAAATTGAACTTTGACACCCTTCGTTGTTTCCCTGGAATGCAAACACTAAATGTTAATATAGTGTAACATTCATACTTTCTAATTGTGAGATAATTTGCATTTTCAGCAGTGCTTATGCAGTAGCATATTCTGAAAAGTTCTAGGGTTTATTAGATTTCAAATAATCTGTTAAGTCTCATTTAATGTGTCCTAGAAAATCTAAGTTGCACCAAGGCAAGATTTGGTTAGTGTCTTATCCATAGAGCATCTTAGGCGCACTCGAGGCGCGCCTTTACAAACTAAGATGGAGTATACAAAATTCGAGCCCTACAATATGTATTAGCTAATTTGGCAAAGGTGAAACAAATTAAAATATACGGAGTAATAAAATTTAGTACATATTATTCCGTCTAATTCCTTTGAATTGACCTATTTGTTCAAATCCACATCAGGAATTTTGAAAAATGGAATAATTTAGAGGCGGAGGGTGTATGCCTTAAAATAGTAGTCTCACAATGATTAATAAATCAAATTAAAAATGAGCATTTCCTAATTTGGTAGTCGTATAATTGATAGTAACATAACCATAATTTTACAACCAATACTTATAGTTATATTGCGCAGACAATCGCACACTGGACACTCGGACAAAGGTATGACACTTGGATACTGAATTTTATACCAAAAACATGATATTTTTTCATATAATAGTCAAATCCGACACCTGGACACGTATTCGTGTAGGATACACAAATCACTTACTTCATATTCATCTATAAGAACGGTCTAACCCTAGTTACCTACCTAAAATTTTCATTATCGTCCTCTTCAAGACTTCAATAGCCAACTTTATTTATTATGTTAAGGCTTTATTCTATTAAAGTTGTTAGCGGCTACTACTAAGCAAACTAAAAATTGTGAAAACTCTCAACTCCTTCCTCTAAAGCTTAGTAGTTTAGAGCTAACTTATTAGAAGATATTGGTAGAGTTGTAGGGTCTATTAAATGAGCTATTTATGCAAGGTGAAACTAACTGTAATAATGACCTTATAAGAAGGTCTGAATATGAATAATTGAACACTACAAATTCAACAACTAAAAAACTAAATGTCAAAGAAGATAAAAAAAAATGTTAAGACATCAAAAAGAGATGGTATTGCACTAATCGAACTTGTGCATAGAATCTTTAAACTCCTCTGTAACCATTAATCTCGGATCACTCCGACTATAATTTTTGGATTAAAAATCAAACAACGACCCCTAATTTTCGATATTCAGTCATTTCATAATCAACTAAGTTAAGCATCTTTAGATTTCACCTTAAATCATAAGCAAACACAACCGAAATAAGAAACAATACCAAATAATGCTGTCATCTTGATTTTCTTTGGAGATAGACCTGCCACCATTAATCAACTTTATTTCTTAATTAGTTAATTTGGAGAATTGCATAGTCTAATAATTGATTGAGTCTTTTTGATGTCTTAGTTCAGTGGTGAAGACGGAGCTATCCTGGACAATAGGTCCTAGGTTCGATTCCCCCTCCCCTCTATTGTAATGCGACCAAGTGCATGCTTCGTTGAGCCAACAAAAAAATAATTGAGCCTTTTTTCACGCTAAACACCCAAATCATTTTCGCAAATTAAGTCGTTTACCATTAATCGAATCTGACATCGTCAAACTAAGTAAGTTAAGTTAATCCCCCAAATTAGATCACATCTACAAAAACAACGTATAGCCTAAAACGACTCTGACGAAGAAAAATGACAGAAAAAAAGAAATTACCGGGTAATTAAAAGACTATAGTAGAAATAATATGAAAACTATCACAAATTATTCGATATTTCGTAGAGATGGCTAAATATAACAAAAATTCATTATTTTCAAAAATCCTCTTTTAATAAATGATGTTCAAAAGTAATTAAATTGTTTGTAAATAATACAAAATTGTGACGGACCACATATAATTTGTGTTTAAAATATTTATAATGTTTTGCCAATAGCCAACGACATTACAAATATAGGAAAATGTCTTTATAAACTACATTTGTTAATATATTACATTTATTAGTTTGTATTTCTCCAATATAAAATTTTCAAACCCTTATTACGGGTAAACTAAAAAATACGGAGTAGTAATATAAAGTCGGTCATGTTTCAATAGTAACATAAAGTCGACAACACCTGATAATGTTGACTCTTATATGACAATTGAGAGTTGAGACGGAGTCATCTTTGTTCGGAGAGGAAATATTTCGTCTCAATTTACCTCTTGCGACGGATGTTTAAGGCCAATGTTACTTTTGCAACAAAAACAAATGATGTTTTCGACGGACATTTCTATCATGTTGACCTTTGTTTTGTGTACTATGGTGTTGAAGCAATTTATAATATCTCACATATGGTCAAAAAACATTAAAAATATTGAATATTTTTTTCCACTACATTAATAGTTATATTACATTCATCAAATTGTTTTCTTTCACCTTAAATTTCCGGACCCTTCTTACCCGTGACCCAAAAAATAGATTCATAAAATCGATCATGTCTAAAAATATGCCGTGATTAATAATTGTTAAGAAAACTATTATATGATAATTACTAAAAAATATGGTTGGATATTAAATGTTTTGCAAAAATCTGATATTTATGAGGGAATTAAAAGTATAAGTTGATAAAAAGTACAGAGTACTATTTTTACAGTTTAGCAAAAATTGAAGAAATTAAGATGGCGAAAAGATCGAGACAAATGAAAAATAGTGTGGACTGAGTAACTTTTACAAATTAGAGAGAGTGATACCGAAGATGTATTAGTCTAGTGGTTAAGACGAGTAGTTTTTGTTTTACGTATTTATTGTGTACATAATCTGTATTTTATACGGTCGATCGATATGAGCGCGACACGTCACCTAATAGCGGTTACCGGCTGTTGCTTTAATATATTAACCCGGTTAGATTTTGTAGACGACATTTTAGTAAACGTAGACGGCGTTTTTTATAAAAAAGACGGAAACTACCCTTGGTCTCTCTCCTCCTCTCTCTCTCACGTTGAACACACCAAATCCCCAACCCAAATAATTCTCAACATCCAAAAAATCTCATACACCACCACCCACCCACCGCCACCCCCGACCCTAGACGACCGGCGCACAGACACCACCGGCGCTAATAATCGAAAACTAAAAAAAAAAAAAAAACAAATTGTCCATGGGCGAGACATTGACATTCAATGTCCGGCCATGGAGTAAACATTGGGATTCAATGTTTGTCCATGGACAGACATTGAATGTCAATGTGCGTTCCATGGCCGCACATTGAATGTCAATGTGCGGCCATGGAACGCACATTGACATAAAATGTCTATTCCATGGACAAACATTGAATAATATGTTTGCAAGCATTGAAATTGCACTAATAATCGAAAACTAAAAAAAAAAAAATTGTCCATGGACGAGACATTGACATTCAATGTCTGTTTCATGGACAAACATTGAATAATATGTTTACAAGCATTGAAATTGCACTAATAATCGAAAACTAAAAAAAAAATTGTCGTCTACAAAACCTAATCGGGTTGAAAAAATCGATTTCTATCATTAATCTTAAACGAAACTATAAATTAAACATAACATAATTAATAAAATGTTAAGAATTTGATAACTAACCGAAGAATTGGTTGAATGAGATTCCGTCATGAATTTTAGGTGATTTTCGTGTTTTTAATTTTTTTGTGTTTTATGAAAAACGCCGTCTACATTTCCTAAAATGTCGTCTACAAAAACCAACACCCTATATTAAATGATGAAAAGCCCATGCGAAAACGAAAATTCGAACCTCGAAATACACCGCCAAAAAAATCTTCTAGAAACAAAATTAAAGACATTCAGATCAACTTTGTCTAGTGGTGTTCACTAAAACAGTCAACCTCCTGAAAGTGTTCAATTCATTGACGCAAGTCACCTAATACCTATGTTGAATTAATTGGGCAAGTACTTCATTGAACTTGGTTATAAATGGAGTGGAATGGGAGTAAAGTAAATTTAGTTTAATTAAAAGTTAATTTTGTTAAGAAATTAAGTGGATATAATTGATTGAACGTAAATAAAATTTAACGTAATATAACCAAGCAAATTGAAAGGAGCTGAATGGAGTGGAATGGGAGTGGAATGGGAGTAAAGTAAATTTAGTTTAATTAAAAGTTAATTTTGTTAAGAAATTAAGTGGATATAATTGATTGAACGTAAATAAAATTTAACGTAATATAACCAAGCAAATTGAAAGGAGCTGAAATTAAGCCAAAAATAATATGGTCTAAATGTTAAATTAAATGCGTGTGATGTACTTGTTGCTCACATCATTTCTTAATTACGAAATTAGGGGTCGTTATTTATCTATATAAATAGAATATGCTTTTTGATCCTCCGTTTACACTTCGTATCACGACAAAAAAAACTTATACACTATTATTAAAGGTGGATAGCCGATTTACTACAAAAAAAATACATAATATTTTTCTTAGACCATCCCCAAGCAGAACGTCGCTAACTAGATCGTCAACGTTTTAATTCTTAATCTCACTTTAATTATCTTGACACACCTTCAACTCACTTTCACTTTCCAAAGGCCCCAAGTAGAAGGCCACGAGCTATGGGAATCAACCCAATCATTTTCCACTAATTTTCGATTTTCCAACATTTTCATTCATTAACTACATTCTCTACCCCACAAAATAATACTCCCTCCAATTTCTTGTATTGTTTCCTTTTGATTTTAACACAAGAAATAAGGAAATCAATTTGGACCACACAATACACATGACCCCACATGAAATTGATTTTGTACCACACAAAGTTGTCCAAAGGAGGAAAGAGGGAACATCATGTAATTAGACCAAAACGGAAAGAGGAACATCACATAAAATCGGAGGTAGTATAATAAACCAATAACATTTTGACACGTCAAAGGTCACCAACTCATTTTGGGGTCACAAATTGGTGCCGAAAACTTGAAGATCACCAAATTTAATACAATATCACCAAAATTAGTGTCTTAATTACATAATTAGGCTGACCCAACAAAGTCGCGACCTCTCTAACGATCTTGCTTGGGATGATCTTACGGCTTACGCATGAACTTTCTCTAAATAGAATCATATCATATAATCCATAAAAAGAATGACATGTGCAATGATGCAACTAAAAATGACAAATAATAATCACACTTTATCTATAAAAATATCAGTTAGTTCCACCGAGTATGATAACATTTTCAATCTAAGTCCCTTCTCTAAAAACTCGTATCATTTTTTAATTAATTGATTAATTGCAAAATGGGTGCAGAACCGCACCAACTTCACGTAGTCCTGTTCCCGTTCCAGGCGCATGGTCACATGATCCCCACCCTCGACATTGCGAGGCTTTTCGTGGCTCGCAATGTCAAGGCCACCATCATCACCACCCCTGTCAACGCCTCCACATTCACCAACGCCATTCAGACTGATCCTAATCTCGGAAACTCGTATATCGACTTGGAGATTTTTAAGTTCCCTGCCAAAGAAGCTGGATTACCGGAAGGTTGCGAGAATGCTGAGATTGCAATGAGGCAACCTGGACTGGCACATCAATTCTTCATGGCTACCGAGCTGCTCCAAGACCAGCTAGAGCGATATTTGGATAGGGTTCGACCCGATTGCCTCGTGGCGGATATGTTTTTTCCGTGGGCCACTGAGTCTTCAGCCAAGTTCAATGTCCCTAGGATAGTTTTCCATGGATTTAGCTACTTTGCGATATGCGCGCAGGAACTTGTTCGAGTATATGAGCCTTTTCAGAACGTCTCGTCATCCGACGACACGTTCATTCTTCCTCTCATTCCCCATGAGATCAAGTTGACTCGTTCTCAATTACCCCCCGAGTTAATTGGAGACAAGGATCACCCGATGCGGAAGAGAATTGAAATGATCAAGAAATCGGAAGTGGAGAGTTATGGTGTGATTGTCAACAGCTTTTACGAGCTAGAACCCGATTATGCTGAGTTTTACAGGAAGGAATTAGGGAGAAAGGCATGGCATGTGGGGCCGGTTTCTTTGTGCAATAGGAACGTCGGGGTGAAGGCTCAGAGAGGAAAAGAGGCTTCAATCGACGAGCACGACTGCTTGAATTGGCTCAATTCCAAGAGGCCTGCTTCGGTGGTATACATTTGCTTTGGAAGCATGTCACCCTCGTTTGCTGCACAATTGCACGAGATAGCAATCGCTCTAGAAAATTCAGAAAAGAACTTCATCTGGGTGGTGCGAAATGGGGATAATAGTGGGAAGAATGAAGAAGAATGGTTGCCATCAGGATTCGAGCAGAGGACAGTAGGGAGAGGTCTGATAATAAGAGGATGGGCACCGCAAGTACTAATATTGGAGCACGTGGCGATTGGAGCATTTGTGACTCATTGTGGATGGAACTCGATACTAGAAGGGATCACTGCTGGCGTGCCAATGGTGACATGGCCGATTTTTGCAGAACAGTTCTACAATGAAAAAATGGTGACTCATATTCTGAAGATTGGAGTATCCGTTGGAGTGAAGAAGTGGAGTAGAATGCCTTCAGTCGAAGACCTTATAAGCCGGGAAGTCATAGAGACAGCTTTGAGGGAGATTACGGAAGGAGATGCAGCCGAGGAGATGAGACGACGATCAAAGCAGTTGAAGGATAAGGCGTGGAAGGCGGTGGCGGAAGGTGGCTCATCTTACTCTGATTTGAGTGCGTTGATAAATGAGTTGAGGAGCTACCACACTCAAAAGTGAGTCTAATCCTAGTTACTACAGCAATCAACTGCTTGCTGCCTTCACTGAATAGTTTACAATTGCTTTATTTTGTTTGAAAGCAATAAAGTAAATGTAAACTATTAATCGGAACCGCATGACTAATCACTATGTACGTTTTGAGTTAGATGTATTTTATACACAAGCCGTATCTTCAAGCATACAAATTTTCAAAGAACAAATAGTCTTGCTTGTGACAAATACAAAGCTAGTGGACATGCAAGTGAGAAAAAATGGAGCATCTTATGCATATTGTCACTTGCATTATGTGTGAGGGGCACTATCCGTCTTCAGCTTATGGCAGATAGTGTCCATTTTCAACAAGAATTTGTGCTTAAAGAGATGCAAGTTCTGCATTATTCGGGTATTTTGTTAAACACAATACGAGTAATAAACAAATTAGGGCTTGGCTTAAAACAAACAATGTCGTACTATTATGAATAGTAAACACGGATATAAAATATCAAACAAATTAAAAGGTATTAGCACTTTTTCTTCAGCTTATGGCGGAAGGAGTATTTGTCATGAGTCATGTGTTCATTTTCCTTATGACTCACAAACACTACCAAAATCATTAAAAAGTCTGTGGTGTTATGAAATATTGTAGTATATTATATTGATATCTATATCTTGAAATATTATAGAATATATTATCTTATAAAAACTCTATTACCTCATTATATGTGTATATTGTTTTGGTAAAAAACTGACTAATTACGAATGTGATGCGTGCATTGAAGTAACAACCATTTAATCGTACGTTATTAAGTAAATAATCGAAAATGCGAGAGAATTTGTAAGAGAGAATGACAGAAGAGGTTTTTGGTGAAGCATAAAAAACCAATATTGGGAATAACCACGGGGAGAGACAAAATTCATGGAAAACAATCGTGGGGAAAGACGGAATCCCACCAACTTTTGCACTATAATCGAGGGGGACTACAATTTGTATGCTTAAGAGAATTTGCGCAAGTAAAAATGTATGACGTAAGAGTATGATCCTTTGCTCTATGTTAGTTGTTGCTTATTCAATCAATTAATATGTTAGGGTTGCAGTGCCTTAATCAGTTGGTAACACTCGTAACAGGAATTTATATGTTGATATAGGAGGAGAGTTCATAGAGGAATGCTTGTAATTGATTGATTGTGCTACTGCCATGAGGTAGGGTTTCCCTACTCAGTTCTCTGTTATATGCGACGGTGTATGTTTGTATGGTACGTTGAGACAAGTATCATGTTCGTGTTTATGATTACCATTGAGATATGAGGAATTTATGTTTGGGACCATTGTCGGGAAGCGATTCTCAATTATATGATCGTCCTTCGTGGTTCCCGTCACGAAGGGGATGTGCACATTAAGAATCTGAGTACCACTTGTTGCGAGCAAGCGGGGTTGAGTGGTGTGACTACGATAAATAGGAGAGGGAGGAAAGCATATAGAGAATGTCGATTTATTGATGGTTGTTCGTTTGTGCCTCTTACTATTACAATTGCGGTGTATACATAATACTACCAAAGATCAGATAATATCGCTAGCGAATATAACTTATTCTAGAAAATAGTAATATTATTCTATACGATATATTACGATACCGTATTTCTAATTATGATATGTCGATATCTCAACATATTCCGATCTCGTAACAATCCCCCCCCCCCCCCCACCCCCCACCCCACCCCACCCCACCCCTGCAAGTTGGAGAGTGGATAGAGGACACACCCAACTTGGAGAGTAAATCGTCAAATGATGCGCGACTGAGTGCTTTCGTTAGTATATCCGCAAGTTGCGCTTTAGTAAGTATGTAGTTGGGAACGATGACACCTTTTTGTATTTCGTCCCGAATAAAATGACAGTCTACCTCGATATGTTTTGTGCGTTCGTGAAAAACTGGATTCCGAGCAATATGGAGAGCGGACATATTATCACAACGAAGAGGAATGGGATGGTTGTGTGAGATGCCGAGAGTGGCCATGAGAGCTTTCAACCATTTTAACTCCCAAACTGTGAAGGCCATTGCCCGATACTCTGATTCGGCTGATGAAAGGGATACAGTAGCCTGTTTCTTGGTCTTCCAAGAAATTGGTGAAGTTCCCAAGTAAATGATGTAGGCCGAGAGGGAGCGTCGGCTTTTAGGGCACGCGGCATCGTCCGCGTCACAATAACCATTAAGTGTTAATTCAGTATCGGAACTAAGTAGCAAACCTTGTCCCGGAGAATTCTTTAAATAGCGAACAACTGTAAGTGCGGCATTCCAATGATCAATATTAGGGGCATGCATGAATTGAGCGAGAGTATGAACCGAGTAGGTGAGTTCGGGGCGTGTAATGGTAAGATACACGAGGCCCCCGACGATCCGACGGAATGGTTGTGGATCTTGAAGTGGCGCGGCTGTGGAGGTGCCAAGTTTATGGTTTTGTTCCATTGGAGTCGAGGCGGGTTTACATGCGAGTAGACCGGTCTCCGTTAAGATGTCGATAGCATACTTGCGTTGAGAGATAAAAATACCCGAATTTGTGCGCGCAATCTCAAGGCCCAGAAAATATTTTAGGAACCCGAGATCCTTCATGTGAAAACACGTGCTGAGATAACTTCTAAAACTGTTAATAAAGGGAATATTATTCCCGCAAATGACTAAATCATCCACATATACCAAGACGTGTATGTCGATGCCTTTTTTGACAATAGAGAAGAGGGAGTGATCAAGGGCGCATTGTTGAAAACCATAATTACGAAGGGCGGAAGCTAGTTTAGCATACCAACATCATGGCGATTGACGGAGGCCATAGAATGATTTGCGGAGGCGACAAACCTTGCCCTCGGTAGAAGGAAGAAAACCCGGAGAAGGGCGCATATACACTTCTTCATCAAGGTCACCGTGTAGGAAGGCGTCGTGAACATCCATTTGATGGATGACCCAACCCTTGGCGGAGGCGATAGCGAGGAGCGTCCGAACAGTGACCATTTTAATTGTTGGAGCGAAGGTTTTAAAGTCGATCCCTTCAACTTGTCGATTACCCATTACTACCAACCGAGCCTTGTAACGTTCTATGGACCCGTCTGCATGATACTTTATCTTGTAGACCCATTTAGAGCCAATGGCTTTCTTGCCCGGCGGTAGAGATTCGAGCGACCAAGTGTGATTGTTCTCGAGTGCGTCAAGTTCTTTACGCATAGCGTCCCTCCATTCGGGGTATGAGAACTGCATCTTTATAAAAAACAGGCTCGTGAGTTTTAGTCACGGCCGCTAAGAAAATTTTATGGTTAGTAGAAAACTTATCAGAAGTAATATAATAAGAGATAGGATAACGGATACCTGTAGACGATGATTGAGAGACAAGTGAATTTACTGAGGGGCGAGGCTTGTCGAGAACAAAATCTTTGAGATTCGAGTTGGGTAATTTGGTTCTATGACCGCGGCCCATAGTGTTTGATTCGGGCGGTATGGGTGGGCCCGGGTCAAGAGAGGGCGTGGGCGTAGAGACTAATTCAAGTGTGGGATTGGGTTGGTCCGTGGAAGTGGGCTGTTGGGAGGTGTCTGATGGGCCAGGGACCACAGAAGGGGATTGGCCAGCCAAATGTTGCTGGAAGTTTGGTGATGGGCTGGGTACCACATGGGGGATAGATGTGGGCTGGACAGGTATAATAATGGGAGAAGGGCTGTCCAATGTGGGAGGCGTGGAATCGTGCGTGTGATCATGTATGTGTAAATGTTGGAAGGGAAACTCGGTTTCAATAAAAACAACGTCCCTAGATTCGAAAAATTGACCGGTGTTTAAGTCGTAAACCCGCCACCCTTTCTTCCCAAAGGGATATCCAATGAAGACACATTTACGACTACGGGAGGCAAATTTATCGTGACTGCGGTTCAAGGCTTTAGCGTAGGCTAGGCATCCAAAAATTCGTAAGTGTTCGTAAGAAGGAGGTTTAGCAAAAAGAGTTTCATACGGTGTCTTACCGTGTAAAAGAGAAGATGGAGTACGGTTAATTAAATGTACCGCGCTTAAGACACATTCGCCCCAAAAATAGATTGGCAACCGGGCTTGAAAAAGAAGGGCACGAGCAACATTTAAAATGTGACGATGTTTCCTTTCAACCCGACCGTTTTGTTGTGGCATATCAACATTAGAGGTTTGAAATAAAATGCCATTTTCTTTGAAATATGGGATTAACGGTCGAAATTCGGTGCCATTATCGGATCGAAAAATTTTAATTTTCTTTGTAAATTGTCGTTCGATCATAGCGAAAAAATTGAGCAACGTTTGTTTTGTATCACTTTTAGAGCGTAAAAGATATACCCACGTGGAACGAGAAAAATCATCAACTATAGTGACAAAAAATTTTGAACCACAAGAAGCATTTTCGGAGTAAGGACCCCATAGGTCATAGTGTATAAGATCAAAAGCATTTGTAGCATGGCTAGAACTCAACGTAAAATGTTCGCGAGTTTGTTTCGCGTGAAGACAAATATCACAATGTTTGCTATTAAAATTAGCGCAAGATGTTTTATTCAAAAAAGGCAAAACACGAAAAATACTGGTAGATGGATGCCCCAACCTTTGGTGCCAAAGTTCGCTAGAATAGCCTTTAGTGGTCATATGCGCGTAGACACGGTTGGTGGTGACACCCTTTAAAATGTAGAGCCCCTCATTCTGTTCACCAGCTCCAATCACCGTCTTCGAGGTACGGTCCTGAATGAGACACATATTGTGAGAGAATTGAATCGTAAGACTTGTGTCTAATAATAAACTTGAAACAGAAATTAAGTGACATTGTAATTGTGGAGCGTATAAAACATCGCGTAAAATGAGACGAGAGGATAGATAAATGTCGCCACTTTTAATAGCTGTGGTAAGGTCTCCATTGGGAAGGCCAACCGAAACAGGTATAATAGATTTCAAGTTCGACAAATGCGAGAGACATCCCGACATATGGTTGGATCTTGGATGCTCCCGTATCTATATAATCCAAGAAAGAGATGAAAGTTTACCATTGAGACGGTCACTGCTAGTGTCAGTTTTACGGGACTGCAAGAGACGTCCCAATTCCTCCAGTGCTTGAGGCGTAAGGGCGTTCAGGTCGATATTATCAAATTGAGACAAAGGGGGTTGCTGAGTCGCGGCAGGGGCATTGCTAGAGGAAGAGGCAGACTTACCAGTGGCCATGTTGGCCTTGGCGTGCGTAGGAGTGGCCAAGACACCTCGGTCAGAGGGATGTGGCGTAGGTGGTGCCGATTGGGAAAGAGCTTCCAGGACTGCCGGCTCAAGGTGCACACGGGGACGAGGAAGGTCGCCCCAAGTGTCGGGATAATTCCCGGTAACCTTATAACAAAACCTAATGCTATGGCCAGATTTATTGCAAATAACGCAGAAATATTTCGAGGGTCATTAGAATTACGACAGCCTCTGCCACTGTTGCTACGAGGAGCATGGGAGAGACGTGCCGCAAAGGCCATAACATCGGGATTTGTATCAGATTTGGTAGATAAATTCCGAACACCCTCATCTTGTAATAAGTGATTATAAATTAAATCGATAGAGGGTAAAGGAGAAATACCGAGAATATGAGAGCGTGTATTAGCAAAGCGAGAATCAAGCCCCATTAGGAAGTCACATACCCGGGTTTTCTCGCATTCGGCATTCATGAGAACGACCCATTCACACCGGCAGGGAGAACATTTGCATTTAGGCAGCGGATTCTGGTCGATAAAAGCATCCCAGAGAGCGGTCAGACGTCCATAATAGTCTACGAGAGACTCAGTCGCCCCTTGTCGGTAAGCGTGAAGGTCAGTTTTTAATTGATAGATTCTGGCTTCATTGGCTTGACAAAAGCAATTTTTTATGTCTAGCCAAACCTGGGTGGCTTCGGATCGAAGAGCGATTTGTTTACGTAGCATAGGATGAAGAGTATTGAAAATCCACATTGTAACCAAGGCGTTGGTGGACTGCCAATTCTCATATTTATCAGAGGTGGCCGAGGGAGATTTAATGGTGCCATCGACGTACCCGGTTTTACCCTTGGCACGGAGAGCGAGAAGGAAGGACCGCGACCATTCGTCATAGTTGGTACCGTCGAACACGATAGGAGTAATGTTGTGTCCGGTGTGTTCGACGTGTACAAGATTATAAGAGGATTTGGAGGGAGATTTAGAAGCGTCACCATCGGTATTGACCATGGCGGCTGAGACAGAAAAAAAACGAAGACGAAGAGAAGCAGAAGAAAGATTAGAAAAGACCTAACTGGCTGATACCATATTAGAATGTATAAGAGATATTAGGAAAGATTTAAAATATTATTCAAATGTGTAAGTTGTATATTACAAAGACTCTAAGACCTATTTATATACAAAAGCATATACATAAGGAAATATATAAACTAGGAAATATGTACACAAAATATCCCTGTTATTGCTCTGCCTATAACGGCTCTTTGGAGCTTGTGTTTTGCAACGGCTCCTTGCCTTCTTTGCTTTCATGTGTAGGAGATAATAAGATCAATCTTTTTGAACCTGTAAATCGTCAGACGGGAATGTCGTAATTTTTCGGACCGTCAAAATTCAAACGAAACGAAAACTCGATTTTTTTCAACTCGATGAAATTTCGTGATCAGGAACGTCGTAATTTTTCGAACCAGATAAATTCGTCGAATGAAAAAAAATATTCACAATTTTAATCGTCGATACCATGATAGGTGAACCATCTCAACAAAAACCTTAAGCTGATGGTTGAGGCCCAACTATTATTAATATTCCTATTACGCTCACTCACTCAAATGCCCTTGAAGAGTGGTTAGTTTGCACAGGCTCCCCAATACCGTGTATTGGGTTTCCACTTCGTGAGTTTTTGAGGGGTTTTGAGGTTGTCAGGATTCGAACTCGTGAACTGCGGTCACATTGGCTCTGATACCATATTAGAAATAGGAGAGAGAGAAAAGCATATAAAGAATGTTGATTTATTGATAGTTGTTCGTTCGTGCCTCTAACTATTACAATTGCGGTGTATATATAATACTACCGAAGATCAGATAATATCGCAAGCGAGTATAAATTATTCTAGAAAATAATAATATTATTCTATACGATATATTACGATACCGTATTTCTTAATTATGATATGTCGATATGTCGACATATCTCGATATCTCGTAACAATCTCCACTAAAGATGGTTACGAGGATGTTTGAGATATTGTCGGATCATTGTAATTGTTTATGCCTTTGATTATACAGTTGTGATGTTGAGCTTTGGTTACAGGAACTAACGCTAGTGTATTTTTGTTATTGTGATGATTCATTGGTAATGGTGAACAAATTCCCATCAAGCATCTCGTAGTTAATGATTGTATGAGGTGGGGATGGAGGCGAGTCATCACCACCTAAATGATTAGCTTAGTTTAGTTTAGTTAGCTTCAGCTTTATACATTTCAGTTTATTTCGGTTATTTGAGAAACATTGTATTGACGCTTATAACTTTTAATAAATGTTATACCTTTCTTTGATATTCTACCTCGGGTAACTGAGATGGTAGTATCTTCATAGGTCGAATGTCCTTGGTAAAGGCCTCGGATTATGGAGGTGTTATAATACATGCAAAGCTATATTAGGGTAACAGAACACAAAACATTTAACTTGGATTGGATTGAATAAGCAAGTTCAAGTCTGCTCGTTTGGATGCCGCTTGAATCGACACTAGGGATGGCAATGGGTGGGCTATGGATGGGATGCAGCCATATCCATATCCATATCCATTTAATTTTTGGTCATCCATATCCCACCCTTATCCGTTTAATACTTTTTCATCCATCCATATCCATATCCACCAGGTGCAGCGGGTGGAGTGGGCACCCGTGGGATATTTTCACGCTCATAAATTTAAAGACGATATATCAAAAATATACACCTAGGACGATAAAAAAAGCTTACATTATCAAACAATTCCAGATTACATAGTTTTTTGAGAAAATTGAACATAAATATTAATGATTTGCAATTTGCAATCCTGTTCATCAAACTTACAATTTTACATCTTACAAATACGAAACTAATCGGCACAACTTTTACACGACCATAAGCAAAAAGTGTAACAAAACATTAGCGGGTAGTTTCTAACCTTATTTTTAAAAAAAATTACAAATTGAAAGTGTTTTTTTATTTAAAATATTTATTAATATTTTTTAGAAAAAAATAATTGTACTAATTAATTTAAGATATCCACCGGGTGATTAAGCGGGTGATAGTCAATGATCCATACCCACCCTAAATTCACCCATATCCATATCCCACCCTAAATTGTGAAAAAAATCATCATTCATATCTCACCTATTTAATTGCGGGTGGATGGATATCCTCAGAATCCGGGTAAGACTGTTATCCCTAATAGACACCTTTGCCACCTATATGTCACCATGGTTTAGACTTTAGTGCAGATATCAAAGAAACCAATCAATATATATATAATTAAAGGAGGCTTTTTTCAAGCGACGTGGTAGTCCCCACGTTTTACAAAACACTAATATCTATAAATAATTACTTATGTATAATTTTTCTACTGGAATTAGGAGATAATAAATTATTTACTATTTCTCCAATTAGAATTAGAAAATAGTTGTTTAAATAATAATTTATTTATAATTTTCCTATTAGAATTAGAAAATAAGAAAATAATAAAATATTTACAATTTTTCTATTAGATTTAGAAAATGGTTGATTATTTATAAATTTTCCTATTAAATTTAGAATATTATTATTCTTTAAGATTTGTATACTTACTATGTACAATTATTAACTTCATTCAACGTTTTTATTAAATAGGAAAATGGGAATGGTTAGAAAATAATTACTTAATTACAAATAAGAACTGACAAATAATATAAATATTGGGTTAAAACCTTTAAAAAATCTTGTGCATTAACTCAATTCTGTTTCTTTGTTAAAAATAAAATTACACAATCAAATGCTATACTCATCTAATTGAATGCTCTCTTGGGTCAGACCATCAATTTTAATGTTGAATGACTTTATAATGTCTTTTGTGCTATTAAAATTTAAAAATATGAAAATAATAAATTATTTACGATTTTTCTATTAGAACTATAATATAGTTGATCATAAAAAAAAAAATTATTTAACACCTTCCTGTTATAATTAGAAAACAAAAAATTATTTATAATATTTCTATTAGAATTAGGAAATAATTAATTATTTACAATTTTTTCTACCTCTTATTAAATTTAGAAAATTATATTCTTTAATATTTGTATGCTTTCTATTTAAATTTTTTAACTTTTTCCAATTTTTCTAATAAACATGAAGATGAGAAAAGGGAAGAAAAGAACTGACTCGGTTAGTTTTCCTTAAAATTGAACTCCGTCTTAACATTATAATGGGTCAAGAGACGTCACAAATCTAATACTTTTCTTTACGCGTCATACTTTTATCTTGTCCATATTACTCGACCTTTCTTAAATTTAAAATGGATATCTCCTCTTCATTAAGAAATTTGTCAAACTAACATGGGGAAATATTTGGGTATATAACTCTATACAAATTCCTGCCTAAAAGAAACGTCTACAATCAAGACACATTCGACAAAGTTAATTAAGAGAAACATCATTATTATTTTTGGTACAAGAACAACACTACTATTCAGTTGGATATTATATACTTTCCTACTCAACAATGCGAACAAAATGAGATTTTTTAATTAAATAAAAAAAAAAGACTGATGTTAAATATATTACTGAGTACATAAGATAAATCCAAAAAAATATTACGATTTCAGAATCATATATATAAACAACGTAGACCACACTAATGACGTAGGTGGGTTAAGTCGAATAATTGTGTGGATGAGAAGAAATTTAAGTAGGTATTGCATGCAAGGTATTCATAAACAATATAATAATGAAAAATGAAAGATATCTTCGTGATGAATATAGTACAATGTAAAAAGATAGTTTTTTTAGTCATAGTTGTTTGATAATAGTTTATAGTCTGTATTGTTTTTCGTTTTTCTGTATATTTTCAACTTATTCTTTACAGATGAAACATTGTTTATAGGGCGAGGGTTGATTTAACACTGGATGTGTCGATTTTTTGAGGGGGGAGATAGGTCCTGAGGAAGGATGTAAGTGTCTTGAGAGGTAAGATTACTCGGACATTTAAGAGTGTAATTTGAATAGTACAAACAAATGCCAATAGTCTGCAATTTTTCAGCGATACATTAGATGAATGGTCAAGTTGGTTAGTTAGATTGTCAAATTACAATATAAGGAGTAAAAATATAAATAATAAAAAATACAATGATGATATATGTGGATCAGGTGGAATAATTGTGTCGAAGAAATGAAATGTAGATGAGTATTAGACGTTATTTGATAAACAACAAAGTAATGAAAAATTAAAAGCATTTCCAAAACGAAGACGTCGTAAGAAGATCAAGGTTATTTGTTAGTTATAGTTATAAGTTTATAGTTTATAGTTTGTATTCTATTTTCCCCCATACATATTTTCAACTTTTTTTTTACAGATGGGCATTGTCTTATATGGTGCGAGTTGATTTTACATTGGATGTGTCGTTTTATTGAGAGATGGGAATACATAGGTCTTGAGGGTAGAAGTGTCTTGGGGGTAGAGTTACTCTCGAACTTTTAATATTGTGTTTGAGTAATGCAATCAAATGTCAATAAACTAGAATTATTCAGGCATATAGTTAGTTGATTTAAGTTGGTTAATTAGGTCAGAAGATATGATGAATGCCTAAATGGTGTGGAGAAAAGGTAATAAGGTAATGATTAGAAAATTTGAGAAAATAATTATAAGAATTTCATTCAAGATTATATAATGTGGAAAAGATAGAGGCACATATACTCTAAAAATAGGGTAGAAATCTCTTAAATATCATGTATATATATACTCAATTAGAGATTGTCTTATATGATGGAGGTTGATTTTACAATTGATGCGTCTATTTTTTTTAGAGGTGGAGTTATATAGGTCTTGAGGTAAGAGGTAAGTATTTTTAGGATAGGGTTACTTTCCGACATTTAAGAGTGTGATTTGAGCAGTATAATTAAATATAAGTATGTTGAGGTTGTTCAGTGACGCATACGGTTGATTCTGATGGTCAAGTGGTTAGTTGGGTGAGAAGAGTACGATGAATGTGTGATTGGTGAGGAAATGAGAGGTATGTAGTAAGAAAATTGAGGAAGTAGATGAATTTTATTTCGAGGTTTTATTATGTGTAAATGACATAGACATTATATGCAATGAAAATAATTTAAAATCTCTAAAACATCGTGTTTGTAAACTCCATTTTGTTTTTCTTTATAAAAACACACAAATACCTAATCAAATGCTAATAAATGTCATGTCAATAATTTATTATTAACTTTTAACTAGACTATTTATTTTTTCTTGGGGATCGATTAAAAAAAACATCAAGATTTATATTTTATATCCAACTCCAGTGTAACATCTCGGGTGTTGCATCCTCCCTTCATTCCTTCCCACTTCTCTCCTACCTCATTTGCTAACTAAACAAAAATTGCATGTCTTTGTTTTTCCCGTCAAACATTTCTCATTCAAACAAGGTCGGTTTTAAAGGTAAAAGTTAAGTTTCTGATTGGTGAATGCATTTTTCAAAGGGAGAACTAACTTTGAGGGATAAGTCAGGGTGTAGTGTTTCGTGAAAGAGAGTTAACTTGAATATTTTAGGTGTGTATTGGAAACTAGGAGAAGGGTGTAAAATCCCACCTAGCGACAGCGGAAAATAAACACACAAGATACTAAAAATGCAGCGGAATTTAAACTTTTTATGTAAACATGACTAAGCATGCGAGGTGAAAGTATTACTAATATTGTAAGTACGGAAATGAAAGAACATAGTTAGGTATTTAAATCATAAGTACAAAACTGCAGCCCGGGATAACATATCCCTACAGGCACAAAACTGTATAACAAAAGCTAAGGTCTAGCTAACGAAGTAAGGTAAGTCATGCATCGATGAAGGATCATCGCTCGCTAGCCTCTGTGAATTCCCCATGTACGATCATCACCAACCTACACACATACAACATGTGTGCCACAGTTAGTGGGAAGTGCCTAGAGATGCTCCTAGCCACCTATTGTCACACATATAAGCATATAACCACATATAAACAGTTATCATACTCCAACATAAATAAAATCATGTGAAGTAATCATTCATAAATCCTCTTCTTAACATAACCATGTAATTAGATCAAATACCGCAACTCAGCCATATCTAAAACGTATATCAACAGTATATAACACCATACCCCGACTCAGGCAAGTATATACAAATCATTCAACAATGTCTAGCACTATAACCCGACTTAGGCAAGTATATACAAATCATTCAACAATGTCTAGCACTATACCCCGACTTAGGCAAGCAAAACACAAACAGCAGTATTTAAGTCTAACCCCGACTCAGGTAAACTTAGATACAACAATCATCAATATCAATCCATGAACCCCGACTCAGGCATGAAAGGATACAATCAGCTAGTATTGGTTCAGAGGTCCTCACTCAGAGATGACCAATGCTCTTCAAATGAATTAGAGGTCCCGACTCAGACATGATCAACCGGTTATACAAACTCACAAAGAAATAGAGGTCCCGACTCAGATATATCTCAATGCATCAACCATACACGTAACGGCTCAGAGGTCCCGACTCAGACATGTCCGTCACGCGACATCCACACACGTATCCAACTAGAGGTCCCGACTCAGACATAGTTCGATACGCAACATATAAAGATACGTATTGTACTCTAGAGGTTCCGACTCAGAAATATTTCCAATACGCACCACATCCAAACTATGACCTAATCTTTTTACTAGATTACGGTCTAACATATGATAGCTTACAAGCGTACAAATCACACGGAAGAAGAATCAATCAAATCGGAGGAACCGATCAAAAGTTAAACACAGTCTAAGGAGGAGAGGGTCCTCAACCGGTGGACCGGCTGCCGCCCACCCGGCTGGGGATCCCACCTCATACATCTCTACAAATTTTCTTCAAAGGGAAGGGGCCCTTAGCCGGCCGACCGGCCGACTGGCTAGGAGTCCCACTCCCACGCCTTTCTTTCAAAAACCAAGCATTCATAAGGGCCTCTCAGCCGGTGGACCGGCGGCCGGCTACCCGGCTAGGAGTCCCATCACTTATTTTCTGCACAAAAAGCAAACATGCCAAGACGGCTCTCAGCCGGTCGACCGGCTGCCGGCCGTCGACCGGCTGGGAACCCCCTGTCCCCGTGATAAAGTTTTCTCGACAATTACCAATCATCCTCATACTTCTATGATACTTCTAATATTTGATTCTAATCAGCACATCATTAATCCCAGCATGAAACCATATCAAATAGGCATATGAACATATCATAAATCATCCCATATGTGATTACATATCAGTTTCCCCAATTCTACCCATCTCATGTATATAACCATTAAACATTACCCATATCAAATTCATCATATGAATCACATAAGAAACAGTTTATGAACAACAACAAGGTTCCTATGAACCATAAGCATCACTAACTTCCATAAAAACACAACAAAATCACATTGAATGCTAATATATAACATAGGCGAGTTTCTCATTATTTTCACCTGATTTCCTTGCCTAGACTTCCGTTTCCTCTTCCACAACGTATGAGTCAATGTCCGGGTTCTCCAAATCAACTCCTAAAAGCATAAAACATGGGTTAAAAAGAGTAATTTCGAGTTTAGGGCAAAACAGCCCGGAAAACAAGTGTACCGAATTGGAAATTGAAAGTGATAGAAGTGACGGCGACGACGAGAGGAACTCGTAGGAAGAAACCTTACCTCGATCCGATTAGAAATGAGTTATAGATGATGAAATATGTGAACTTGAGAAGTATGAAGATGGTGGAAATGCTTTTACTGATTCTTTTGTTTTCTTGGAAGGCGAGATGGAAGAAGGAGGAAATAAAAGGGGAAGCTTCCTTAAGTTTACTTATAACAACTCATGAGAATGCACTTTAATGAAACGAGAATCTTCAAGAGCGGAAATGCCAAGCGAAATAGACAACTTAAGACTAAATAAATCTTAAGACGAAACTTAGTGATATTTCTAAATATTAATTTACGAATTAAAATAAAATATTATATTAGATTCCGAAAATACTTTAGATTATTGAAAGTATATTTTACGAAAATAAGGGATCTTACAAAGGGTGCCGATGATGAAATTGGATTGTTGTTTGAGGTGGGAATAAAGATGACTCTATCGCATTTGGTGGTTAATTTCATGATAGGTCAGTAAGCGTGACTTTAGATTGTGAACCGTTTCATGTGTTGTTCGAAAGGTAAGAGTAATGGTTTAAAGGACTTTTTCGTGTGGTATTGAAGATGATTGCGGCGAGTTAGGTGGTTAGATGTATGTGTGATTTAATGTGATTGACCCATAATAGATGTTTGATGATGGTAGCATTAATGACGTAAATGAACATAAACGAGGTAATTTTGTTAACAAATTATCACATTTATAGAACGAACTAATACTATTTGTTTATCAAGAAAAAAAATATTATGATTTATTTTTTATTTTCATGGTGACAAGTTCTTTAAATATCACAAATAATTTAGTATCCGTACATCGCATGGGCAAAAATACTATAGTAGTTATTTACAATTGTGAACGGTGAAACCCCAAAATACCCAAAAAGAACACTTCTAGAAACATAATCGAAGACATTCAAAAACGAACACTTCTAGAAACAAAATCGAAGACATTCAAATCAACTTGTCCAGTGGTACTCAATCCTCAGTAGAAGAGTAAACCAGACAAAACCAAAGACGCTACTACTAAATCTCCTACCAGTGTTCTAGTCACTGACGCAAGTCACCTAATACCTTTTGCCTTAGAATACAGAATACATCATGTATAACCACAAGTTCGCAAGGCACCTAGTTACATCATGTATAACCACAAGTTCGCAAGGCACCTGAGACTGACATGCTCGAAAACTAAAAAGTATAAACTTAAGTTATAAACACTTCACACTTCACAGAATTAATATTGAGAAGACTTGAATTCGGATTTCCTCGAAATTTCACCCAAATTTTAACTAATACGATATGGCGGATTAGATTTCCTCGAAATTTCACCCAAATTTTAACTGGTACGATGTGGCGGATCTGGGGGAGGGAAAGAGCGGGCACGTGCCCTCACGCGACCCAAAATATTCAGCTATATATATACTCCCTCTGATTTTCTGTGTTGTTCCTTTTTCCGTTTTGGTCTAATAACATTGATTTTGCCTCTTTCCTCTTTTGGAGAATATTGTGTGGTCCAAAATCAATTTCATGTAGGGTCATATGTATTGTGTGGTTTAAATTAATTCTCATATTTCTTGTGTCAAAATGAAAAGCGAACCACACAAGAAATCGGAGGGGTATAAGTTAATATCCTTTTGTTTGCAATATAATGATATTGGTTTAGTGATAAAGAAAGAGGACACCAATGTGTAGACCCAGGTTCAACCCACACAAGCTAAATTATTATTATGTAAATAAACGTGAAATAATATCGTAATTATAATTTAAATTCCTGCCAGTGACATGTGCAATGATGCAAGCAAAAATCCCTATATAAATATCAGTTATTTCTGAATTGATTGCATAACTGAAAAAATGGGTGCTGAACCACACCAACTTCACATAGTTCTGTTCCCCTTCCTGGCGCATGGACACATGATCCCAGCCCTCGACATTGCGAGGCTTTTCGCATCGCGCAATGTCAAGGCGACCATAATCACCACCCCTGTCAACACCTCCACGTTTACCAACGTGATTGAGACTGGTCGTAAAGATGGAAAATCATATATCGACTTGGAGATTTTTAGGTTTCCCGCTAAAGAAGCTGGATTACCGGAAGGCTGCGAGAATGCTGAAATTGCAATGAAGCAGCCAGGACAGAATCAACAATTCTTCCTGGCTACCCAGCTTCTCCAAGAGCAGTTGGAGCAGTACTTGGATAGGGTTCGACCCGATTGCCTCATAGCGGATATGTTCTTTCCATGGACCACTGAGTCTTCTGCCAAGTTCAATGTCCCTAGGCTTGTCTTCCATGGAACGAGCTATTTTTCGCTATGCGCACAGGACCTCGTTCGGGTATACGAGCCTTATGAGAACGTTTCATCTGACGACAAGACGTTCAGTCTTCCCCTAATTCCTCATGAGATCAAATTGACTCGCTCTCAAATGCCGCCCGGCTTAATGGGAGACAAGGACAACCCAGTGCGGAAGAGAATGGAAATGATCAAGAAATCAGAACTGGAGAGTTATGGTGTGATTGTCAACAGCTTTTACGAGCTAGAACCCGATTATGCTGAGTTTTACAGGACTGAATTAAGGAGAAAGGCGTGGCATGTGGGGCCGGTTTCTTTGTGCAATAGGAGCGTCGAGGAGAAGGCTCAGAGAGGGAAACATGCTTCAATCGACGAGCACGACTGCTTGAATTGGCTCAACTCAAAGAGTCCTGCTTCTGTAGTATACATTTGCTTTGGGAGCTCAGCTCCCTCGTTTGCTCCACAATTGCACGAGATAGCGACGGCTCTAGAAAATTCAGAAAAGAACTTCATCTGGGTGGTGCGAAATGGGGATGAGGACAGGAAGAATGATGACGAATGGTTGCCATCAGGATTCGAGCAGAGGACAGAAGGGAGAGGTTTGATAATAAGAGGATGGGCCCCGCAAGTACTAATATTGGAACACGAGGCAGTGGGAGTATTTGTGACTCATTGTGGGTGGAACTCGACATTAGAAGGGATCTCTTCCGGCATGCCAATGGTGACATGGCCGATGTTTGCTGAGCAGTTTTACAATGAAAAACTAGTGACTGAGATTCTGAAGACTGGAGTATCCGTAGGAGTGAAGAAATGGGGTGGGATGCCATCAGTAGAAGATCTTATAAGCCGGGAAGTTATAGAGACGGCATTGAGAGAGATAACCGAAGGAGATGCAGCCGAGGAGATGAGACAACGAGCGAAGCAGTTGAAGGATAAGGCTTGGAAGGCGGTGGCCGAAGGTGGCTCATCTTACTCTGACTTGAGTGCATTGATTAATGAGTTGAGGAGCTACCACACCCATAAGCGAGTCTAATCCTAATTAATTAGCATAGTATGCACTATGTATTATTATCTTCAATCTTCGTAATTTACTCTTTTTCAGTGATATGTTTACACTTACTTTTTTTGTTGGTGGAAAATAAAGCAAGTCTCACATAGTCACATTAACGATAGTGAGTGACCGGTTTTATAATTTTTTGAATTTGAAGTTATTAAGACTTAAAAGGATGAAGAGGGAAGAGGCCTTATAATTTCAGTCGGGTTAACTTGTATAACACCTTAACCCCAACTTGTGTTGTATCCGTGAACTTTGGATAAGGTTGCTTATGTTTTAAAGTTGCGGAGGAATCTAATCTCAATTGGTTAGTTGGACTGTTGAGGTTATGGGTATAAAACCCATGGCTAACTTAACGAAGGTGACTAAGGATAAGGAAGTTACGTCGTGGTTTATATTGTCTACAAGGACGCATATATAGCCAAGAGTAAGACCTCTCATTATATAGTTCCTTAGTTTAGGAGGATTGTTATCCTTTAGTTATTTTGTTTCATTGTATTAGTATCCCTCTCATTGTACATAACTCTTGCAATCACCTCATTGTTAATTAAGCAATCTTGTAATCTCTCATATTCCCTTCATCTCCTTCTGGCTACCCCTCTGTCCAACCTTACTCTGCGACCGCACTTCAGCCGACTCCAACGTCTCCTTTCTCCGACTACCCTTGTCCAGCCACCCTAATAACCATCTATCAATTTCAATGACGATTATTACACAAAGCCAGTGTTTGACTATGACTTACTTGTGCTTTTGAATCCACTAGTTTTCATGTTATACTTTTGCCACTTTGTGCTGTACTATTTCCAATATTTCATAGTACGTTATTTGATTATCTAATACGCAGGACAATTGTCAATAGAATGAAAACGAACCACCCTCACTCACGGCGTCACACACCACGACCTAACCACCGTCCACCACCCTAACCACCCTCACATATCTATACCAATGAGATGTTATTTCACCCGTTTTAAAAAAAAAAAATTGATATATCCGGCTTCAAAACCAGTTGACGGATAAAAGTAGCGATCAGGACCTAAATGTCCTAGCTCTGTTAACGGTCCCTAATCTTTCATTTGGTGGTTGTCTACTTGTCTTATCTCTCACAGTCACTCACCAGTCCCACTCTTCGACTCGCAAGGGGTTCAAATGGTTTAGACTTGAGTCGACTGAAAAAACGCATACATCATTGGCAAGAGACTCTAAAAGATAAAAGTAATGCAGGAATGTTAGTTTCAGATGGGAAGTATAACCCCCGGAATTTAGGTTCCAAATGTATAGTTAACCTAAACTCCACACTTTTGCACTTTCTTTCTATAAATGATGCACACCAAACTAATTCCTAAAGTGAGGAAGACAACTACAGATGGCTATTCTTATGTTATTAATTACTTCTATTCTACCATCTATATATCTCATGCTATTCAATTGTGTAGCACAGTATTCTCGATCTAAATCCCGTCTAAAAAAGATCATAATTTCTCGATTGATCAAATAATAAAAGTAATGGGTGCCGAATTTAATCACCTTCACATAGTTCTGTTCCCGTTCATGGCACATGGTCACATGATCCCGGTCCTTGACATTGCCAGGCTTTTTGCTGCACGTAATGTTAAGGCGACTATTATTACCACTCACGTCAATGCCCCGACGTTTGCTAAGGCAATTGAAATGGACCCTAAAGATGGGAACTCGTTCATTAACTTAGAGATATTCAAGTTCCCAACCAAAGAAGCCGGGCTGCCTGAAGGTTGCGAGAATTCCGCGATTGCAATGATTTATCCTGGTCTGATGCCAAAGTTCTTCATGGCTACCCAGCTGTTCCAAGATCAGCTGGAGCAGTACTTGGATAAAGTCCGACCCAATTGCCTTGTAGCGGATGTGTTCTTTCCTTGGGCCACTGAATCTGCTGCCAAGTTCAATGTCCCTAGGCTTGTCTTTCATGGAACTGGCGTCTTTTCGCTATGCGCGGAAATACTTGTTCTGGTACATGAGCCTTATGAGAATTTGTCGTCTGACGATGAGACGTTCACACTTCCTCTCATTCCACATAAGATCAAGATGGCTTGCTCCCAAATGCCTCCTGAGTTAACGGGTGACAAGGACAACCCAATGCGGAAGAGAATGGAACTGATCAAGAAATTAGAAGTGGAGAGTTATGGGGTGATTGTTAACAGCTTTTACGAGCTGGAACCGGATTATGCAGAGTTTTATACGAAGGAATTAGGGAGAAAGGCGTGGCATGTGGGGCCGGTGTCTCTGTGCAATAGAAGCTTTGAGGAGAAAGCTCAAAGAGGGAAAGAGGCTTCGATTGACGAGCATGAGTGCTTGAATTGGCTCAACTCAAAGAAGCATGGCTCGGTAATTTACATTTGCTTTGGGAGCGCAGGACCCTCGTTAACTCCACAGTTGCATGAGATAGCAATGGCTCTAGAAACCTGTGAAAAGAACTTCATCTGGGTGGTGCGAAATGGGGACAATAATGCGAAAAATGATGAAGAATGGTTACCACCGGGATTCGAGCAGAGGACAGTAGGGAGAGGTTTGATAATAAGAGGATGGGCCCCACAAGTACTAATATTGGAGCATGAGGCTTTAGGAGCATTTGTGACTCATTGTGGATGGAACTCGATACTAGAAGGGATCTCTGCTGCTGTGCCGATGGTGACATGGCCGAGTTTTGCAGAGCAATTTTATAATGAAAAACTGGTGACCGATATTCTGAGAACTGGAGTATCCGTTGGAGTGAAGAAATGGAATAGAATGCCTTCAGTGGAAGACCTCATAAGCCGGGAAGTTATAGAGACGGCATTGAGGGAGATAATGGAAGGAGATGCAGCTGAGGAGATGAGACAGAGAGCAAAACATTTGAAGGAAATGGCTTGGAAGGCGGTGGCGGAAGGTGGCTCATCTTACTCCGACTTGAGTTCATTGATTGATGAGTTGAGGAGCTACCAGACTCATAACTCATAAGCGAGTCTACTTTTAATGAGTTGACCAATGTTATCAGATCGAGATTTTATTTTGAATCGACGAAGTGGGTATTAATGTATTATTACTCCGTCTTAATTATTTGTTTGTTTATGATTAAAATACCCGCATAAAAGATAAAATGGGCAAATAAACGATTGAAACAAAGAGCCTAATATTTATCCACAAATATTGATAACTAATAATTCTAGTATTATTATATGAACATGTATTTACAATGATAGTTTATATAAATATAAATCTTTTATAATATAACTTGATCATAGGATTGTAGATGAATAAAGTTTATATTAAGATTTTACAACCTATATAGAGTTGTAAGATCAGGATCAGTTGTGTTTTTTTATCATAAAAGAGTATAATCGTAATATTGAATCGAGGTTCTTATATCAATATAGCTGACCTTATTTTGGTTTCAATTCACTTTCGACCGGTTCATTTTGGTTACTCACTTTGTGCTATTTTGAGTAGGGTACGAATTGGATCAGGTCAATGACAAGTGTGCCCAGTTCTCACTAGCTAGGTGGTTGCCAAGACCCCAAATGAATAACTTACCTACCTTGTAACCAACTCCCGTGCAAAATTTTTACACAGTAAAACAAGTATGATATACAGACTTTACTCTTTCACATCCACTTAAGTTTCTATATCATATCTTTTTTCTTTTTAAATGTAATTAAATTAAACTTTATTTATAACCGTTACCCTAAAATCGGATCTAATTACTCTAAACTTGACAATGGATATCCAATGAGTGAAGTAATTTAGTTGTACATCAATATATATTTTGTTGAAACTATTAGGGTTTACAATCAGTTAGTAAAATTAATATGTTCAATCATTTATCAATTACTATCAATAAGGCACGATGGTTCTTAAGGATTCCTATCAATTATCAAAAACGTTGTGGCATATTAATACACGAAGCATTAACATAATAGGCTTCAAATTTCGAATGCTGTAGATTTGTCTCACCATCAAAAACTTTGTAGCCCAAATAACCAGGGTAAAATCGTAAAAAAAAAAACGTTTATAGAAAGGTAAAATTCGTATGTGAAAAAGCACATCCCTACTATAAATGGCGTATGAAAATGATTGAATTCATCCTCAAAAACACCTCAGCTCTCAATTATTCATCTCATCAAAAACACAAATGGGTGCTCAAAGTCACTAACTTCACGTAGTTATGTTCCCATATCAGGGTAACGGACACATGATCCCGATTCTCGACATTGCACTTTGCAGCTCGCAATATCATGACGACCATCATCACCACCCCACTCGATGCGCCAACCTGCACAAAGGCCAGTGAAACAGGACAAACAAAAGTTGGATATCCCCTGATCAACTTGGAGATATTCAAGTTCCCTGCCCAAGAAGACGGATCACGGGAAGGTTGCAAGAATGCAGCTAGCATTGAGGCAGCCTAGACTGTTTCCTCAGCTCTTCAACGCTAGCCAGATGCTCCAAAAGCAACTAGAGGAATACTTGGATAGGGTCCGCCCTGATTACCTCGTGGCCGATATGTTCTATTCAAGGGTCACCGACTCTTGCGCCAAGTTCAACGTCCCTAGGCTTGTGTTCCACGGATATGGATACTTCACTCTATGCACTCAAGAGATTATCCGAATGTATGAACCTTACCGAAATGCCTCGTCTGATGACAAGATATTCGCTCTTCCTCTCATTCCTGATGAGGTCAAGTTGCTGCACTCCCAGATCCCTCAAGAATCAATGGCAAAAAACTCCTTTTGGAAGAGATTAATTGATCAGATCAAGAATTCAGCGGTGGAGAGTTACGGGGTGATCATTAACAGTTTTATGAGGTGGAACCGCAGTATGCTGAGTTTTTCATGAAGGACTTGGGGGAAAGGGCGTGGCAAGTACGGCATATTTCTCTATACAATAGGAGTGTTAAGGAGAAGGCTATAAGAGGGAAAGAAGCTTCGATCAACGAGCACGAGTGCTTGACTTGGCTCAACTCAAAGAAACCTACTTCAGTTATTTACATTTGTTTTGGGAGCACAGCATCCTCAATCACTCCAAAATTGTACGAGATAGCAATGTCGCTAGAAAGTTCAGCAAAGAACTTCATTTGGGTGATGTGAAATAGTGACGATAACAGGGAGAATGGTGAAGAATGGTTGCCAACTGGATTCGAACAGAAGGCAGAAGGAAGAGTTTTGATAATAAGAGGATGGGTCCCAAAATCCCTGATATTGGAGCACCATGGCTATAGGGGCATTTGTGACTCATTATGGATGGAACTCAACATTAGAAGGGATCTCAGCTGGCATACCGATGGACACATGGCCGATTTTTGCTGAGCAGTTCTATAATGAGAAACTGGTGACTGATATTTGAAGACCGGAGTCTCGGTTGGGGTAAAGAAATGGAGTAAAGCACCTGCCATTAAAGACCTTCTAAGCCAAAGGCGATAGAGATGGCATTGAGAGACATGGTGGAAGGGGAAAAGGCTGAGGAGATGAGACTGAGAGCAAAAGGGTTGAAGGAAAAGGTGTGGAAGGCGGTGGCTGAAGGTGATTCATCATACTCTGACTTGAGTGCATTGATTAATGAGTTGAGGGGTTGTCACTCTCAAAAGCTAGTTTAGTCCTAGTGACTAGTAATCACTATGTTTTGGCTTTTGCTTTTTCAACACACTTCGTACTATGCTCGTAATTCAAGGAAATGCAAGTTAGTCATGGAACCCTATAAGCACGCCTCTGGGTTTGGTACGACCCTAGAAGTTGACATCGATTGACTACCAAAGTCAAACGAGGACAACAAATTTGGAATGAAGGGAGTACAAAATATCGAATTCGACTGGTTTTAAGAAACTTATTACGGAGTATCAAACAGTCTTGAACAATCACGTTCAAACTACTCCATAATTAAGACCATCGTTCCTCAAAATTCCAATAACCCGAATTCTCAAGCATGTATGAAACAAACAAATAAAATATATATTGAGGAATTCTAATGCATCATTAATAGTGGCAATAGTAATAGTGAGTGAAGAAATTTACAAGGCTGAAGTCACAGGTAGTACTCCTGAGCCTTGAAGTACTATCTTAAGACAACTTTTAACTTCTGCTCTACCTCTTCTCGAACTTTTGACTGCATATATCGGAAATGTGGAAATTAGAGATAGAAGAGCATGCCAAACATGCAAGGCACCTACCATATAGTATATAATTATAAGTAAAAGATGATATATAATTTATGAGAAGGATACCTGTAAGTTGTTTATTTCCTCATCTGTGAGAGAACGTTCCATGGATCGATAAGCGATCCGATAGCAGTGACTTGTCATCCCTTTCTTATTGGTAAAATTGTCAATTAATCGCACCTGTACAAAGAGGGATTAATCTTATGATATCTCATTTCACATAGGAGAAAAGCAACAACGTGGCCAAAGAGTCTCAGCCACTTCCCCACTCGTGAACCACAGTAAAACAGTGAATCCATTTTTCCAAGTAAACCAAATCACTGAGCCCCTACAAAACTTAGCCTCCAGTGCAAGTATCGGAGGTTATTGAAGATTTGTGGAGTTTGAATGGATTGATACTTGATACTCATACTCATATCAAGAAAGTGTGATTTCTCTTTTGGGGGCCAATGTGCTAAGATCCCCTCACTTAAGCGTGTTTGCTGCAAAATGATCCAACGAGGATGAGCTGGTGACCAGTTTTTTCCGGTCGTTCACAATTGACGCCAAATGTGCCAGAAGGACATCAGTTGGTTTGCAGGTTTCAGTACAACTGCCATGAATACTGACTTCCACACCGTAAGAAGTTGAGGTGTTACATACACGACTACTTTGAGAGGGAAAAAATCACGGCTTTCAAAACCCGCAGCATAATTGGTATTCAAGTTACAGCATCACCCTCACAACTCACAACTCACAAGTCACTACTCATAAGGAGCACAATTCTTCATGTTGAGATAGTGGAGATCATTGGTACTATGACAGTAAGACCAGTAACGACTTTAAAGATAAAACAAAATGATGGAAACCTTGAGTTCAAAATAGCACCCTTGCGGACAAGGGATAAGATAGTCCAATTGGCAACTGAGAAATATAATACGGAGTATAAGAAATATATGCAGAAACAAAGCTGAATGAATACCTCTTCTGCAAGGTCTCCTGCAATGCCACGAACCACTTCACATAAGTTGTTCTCGGTAAATGAATCATTAATCCAAAAGCTCATATCTTTAAAGCAAGGAGGAAACTGCAATAAAAATATATGAAGTCTTTAGAAGCAGAAAGTGAAAATTTTATACAGCAATGCTAACACGTAAAGGTAAGCCAGCGATTTAGGGTCTGACACTCTGACCACTCACCTGAGATTTAAGATTAAATCATTGGATTTAATATACAGCGTGAAGTTTCAAAATGGCAATTTCAGAGAATTATCAGAGAACTTGACTGGCTAACCATAACCTTATGGTGAGAAGGCTTCATTGGTGGATTTCTCCTTCCGCATCCCCCTCTCCTATTCCTTAACCTACCCTAGACAGAAGACTCTTTGGAGGGATTAAGATTGAGGGACATTATTGAATGCTACAAAAGTTCACTAATCTAATCCTAAACTAGAATAGTTAAGTGCAGATTCAATCTACAGGAATTAACACCTTGCATTTAATGGAAATACATTTTAAAACCTCAGATAACTTGGCAAATCCAAATGGATATCGTTCCTTGTCTCCTTAGAGCATCTTGGCCTCATTTTAAAATTTATATCCTTCACGAACCAGCTAAAAAAGTAGGGCTTTCTGACGGTTCTAAAGGGGAGCATCAGAGCATGTATTTTGCCACCTCCGCCAAACAAAAAGTGAGAAATGAAAAAATATTTACTTGGTCGGTTGTTTCACCCAATAATATTGACACAGCGTTTCAAACAAATTAGTTATGTGCTAAATAAAAATATTAGATCTCAAAATCTATTACTCCGTATATAAGTAGAAACAATTCAACATTCACTTACCTTTGAGAAGGGCTTGAACTTGACACCAAACTGGCCTTTGGAGAACTGCAAAGTAGGAACCGGTCAGACCCATCACAAGACAGTGAAACTGCGAAAGTAGGCAAATGACATTTCCTTGTAGAGCAGTGAGTCTTGTATGAGACAGTCCCACACAAATAGTTTATATATTCCCCTCTTAATTAGAAATAAGCCTGTCTTAGATAAATTTTGGGGATTATTTTTAGAGTATATAACTGGCGACATAAAGAAAGTACAGTAGGGAGTACAATATGATCTGTCAGAAAAGGACCTGAGAAGTAAACCGTTCATCAGTTGACCAGAAAAGGCGGATATCAGGAATGTCAAATAAGACCATCGCTAGCCTCTCCAATCCCAGTCCAAAAGCCCAAGCATAATTTTCTGGTTTACCACTTCTCTCTAATATCTCTCGCTCCATCACTCCACAACCCAACACTTCCAGCCACTCCTCCTGCAATGTAAGATCCCCAGGAAATTTCTTGAAAGAGAAACCAAGAAAAGCTTTCAAGAGAAAAAGGAAGCAGGTCTGTGTGAGTGTAAAATGTTTTGGAGCTAAGTATCCATTTAGAATGTAACACAGAAGCAGCTAGCAATTAAAAAGTATGCTTGAACTACGATAATATCTGTGTTGCAAAGGTAAATTATACCTGAAAATATATTTCTAGTTCAAATGACGGATTTGTGAACGGAAAGTAAGTATCAACCCAACGCATTTCTACAGCACCTGTTAACAGATTGGACTACAATAAGTGATGTAGATAACAAAATCTCAGTCCGATTTTCACTATAGAAAACAGGGTCAAGAATAATTATAAGCCAAAGACTTTACAACTGCCTCGTGAATTTTACATTACCAATCACTAACTCCACAAGTTAGAGATAACTCCAACAAGGGTGCCCTTTCTTGAAATTCCACCTTGTCAAAACCATTCTCCTACAAAGGAAACTGTGCAATATTCCAAAACCATGCATTCAAATCTTATACTCCCTTCACTTAATTCGCTACATTTTGCTTTTTAAGTTGTTTGAGCTAATTATGACATTTCCACTTTGACTAAATTTGTCAATAAAAGGACAAAAACTCTCAAATGTCGGTGGTTTCATTTTTCATCCACTTTCTTGCTTTTGATTACACTCATTACATTGTCTAAAACTTACCATAAATATAACTAGATAACAATTGATTATAGACCCCAATATGGAACTGTATAACAATTTTGATCAACAATTACCAAATAAGTGACGTGCCAAACCCTCTAGACATGTCTTCAAATCCTCAGCGGCATAAGTTGTAGCATCCTTGCCAGATGATTCCCAATCCCCTGGGGAAAAAACACGAACTCCTTCCATCTACAGCAATATTAAACTAAAAAAAATAAGCCAACAGCACAATGAAAGATTTAACTCTATATTTCAGAAGACAGGGGAACCTGATGAAAGACGGGGTAGTGGGTGGAGTCTATAGAATCTCTTCGATATACATCTCCAGTTACGAGGAAATTAGTGTGTCCGCCTCTCAACAGTTCAGCTTGATGAGCACTTGTATGACACCTTAATACAGTTTGTGAGTCAACGTAATATGTATCATTATAGCTCCTGCTTACATGATCAGCAGGAACCAAGACATCATCAAAATTCTGCACAGAGGTACATATAATGTTAGTATGGATGGACTACCCGCGTATCTGAATGAAAAAGGACAGTAGCAAATAAATGCATCAAAGCAATATAAGCTCAATTTTGGATGGATTTACTAGTTGCCATTAAATCATTGATATTTAGACGATTGTCTGAGCTAATAAAAAGATTTACGTTCTTCATTCAACTCATACAAGCAAGCTCTTTTTAGATGATGATACATAGTCCACAAGATTATAGTTGGGAAAATGCGGGAGTGTTGAAATAAGTGTCAAAAAGTTATTTTCCGAGCAGTTGAACTTGTAAGGAAACCAACACCATCTGATAAAGAGATCTATGCAAGAAGCAAACTTGAAATCTGAATTACATCAATATGTCAAAACAGACATGTTAGCACATCGCCTTGAAGTTTGGAGATCCGAATTAAGGACGTACAGCTTTCACAGATACTAGTGGACAGAGATCGTCAAACTTTTCAAATTTGTTGGAATAATTCTTATCAAAGTAGTCATGGATCGCATTCTTTATAATGCCAAGCGGGTGTTGGTCCCGCTTGTGCAGTTGCATTCCAAGCTTTGCGAAAATAGCATCTGGGACATTATTCGTGGGATCATCCCGCACTACGTCTGAAACCAAGAAGCAATATGCAGTTTAAAATGTAGGGTACAGGAGCTTATAAACCATACCAAAATATATAGTATAGTAACTCAGACACAAGGGGAAAAGAGAGAGCCATACCACCTTATAATATTTTAGAAATGAACACAATTAGCCTAAAATATGATCAACACCTTGCGTTGCATAGATTAAAAAATTTTAAATGTAGATATCAAAATGACATCGAATTCCGTCATCTACAGAATCATTCTACTGAACTTATAACATGACAGTGCAAAACATAGATAATTCAAATTACATCAATTTCCTAATACAATTCACAGCACCAAATCCAAGCAAAACAGGCAATTGAAGTCTAAATACATAACCTGAAGAACCAGTGATATTGTATTGTAGATTGTGCCTATTATTGTAGATTGTGCCCATGTTGCCATATCAGTAGTCACTACCTAATTGAAAATGCATAAACTATTTCACTCAAAATTTAGCAAATATTCTAAAATATTGAAACCTTTAAAAACAGTGAAATATAAAATTAATACAACAAAAACAAAATCAATCCAAATTACACCAATTGTCCCCTATGCTAGTTGCAAGTGTCCGACACTGACATGGTGTTGGATTGTCAGAACGGTTATTTCCGCAGTTTTTCACGGCACGCAACCAAAGTGAAGTGTCGGACTAACTTAGATTGTCCCATACAGCAAAAATCACCAAATGCAGTATTTACCAAAATGAAGTCAAAATCACGAATATTCAGCAGTAATAGCAACTACCCAAAAATATCAAGAACACTAAAAATGTAATCTTGAATATAAGGAAAATGAATTGATTGCAAAAAAAATCACAAATAGACTCGTAATCACAACATCTACCCATTAAAATTCACAACACATATAGCATGAATTGAACCATATCTGCTAAAAAGAAGCAATTTAGGGAAGTGGGCGACAAACCTTCTCTAGCAATTTTGACCCCACCAACCTCCACCATTGAAGCAACAACATGTCGTCTCCATTTTTTAGGGCGAACATTGTTAGAGGAAAGGGCTGAAGAAGATGTGGAAAAAGCGCGAGATAAATTGAAGAATCCAACATGATTTCTGCAGATTATATGTGAATGTTTAGAGAAGATTGTGGATTGAGCAAAGGAGATTGTAGCCATTGCCCTGTTTGTGGAGTGACGATTTATGAACAGCAGCACATACTTCTGTCTGGCGGATTATAACTTGGATAAGCAATTATGTATTTCATGAAATTATTATCTTTGTTAATACGGATGGGTTAACATTTGTAACGGATATTTTGTGAGATAAAATGGATATAAGATGAGTTAGTGGAGACATGGGCCACATGAATAGTGTCAGAGAGAGAAAAGTGGGTATTTTGTGAGAGAAAACGGTATCCGTCGCAAGCTTATGACGGATAACGCCGTCACGAATGAGAATTTGTGATACGGATATACTATGGTTATGGGCTGAGCAAAATCGGATATTCAGTCCATTTTTAAAAACTCGATCGGATATTCAGTTTTAAAATTTTGAATTTTGGGATCTAGCTCCGATCCGAATAATTCGGATATCTGGAAATTCGGATCTGATCCAATTTACATCTTAATTCATAGTTTTTTTTGCAAATCTCTATTTGGTGGTGGATATATAATTCCCTTATGTGTATTTCTTTGTATTTAGCTCCTCTAACACCATTTAAAATGTTTTTCCAATTGTTTTTACTTAACAAATTTTCCACTTCCTCAAAAATTATCTTCGTAAAAATTTATCAAACTTGTTAACGCTTCGTTAGTTATACATGAATATATTATCCAAGAAATAAATGAATATATATATTAATCTAATCACTTCCAACACTAAGAGTGTTGATTCAAGGTTCGGTGCATCTTTTTCCACGATATTTGTTTCGGTAAGTTTGTATCTTTGTTTTATGCATCGGTTTAGTAGTGTAGACAACCCCTAGTTTGGAGATTTGAGGTTTTTGTTGATTGATTGATTGTTTTACATTAGGTGACGAATTTGTAGGGGAGCATTTCTAGATTGTCGCACGTTGCATTGTCTTGTTGCTTTACAAATAAGGTAGGGTTTCCCTAATCAATTGATTGTGTGGATATTTGAATATTTTTATTTGGATATGATTAATTGTATTAATGTGTGATTGTAATTGGATTCCATTGCAGGTGATGGTGATTTCTGGTTGTGAATGTAATTGAACTATGTTGGGAGATAATCTCATTCTCATGTTCGCCTCTTATGACTTACATCACAAGGGGATGTGCACATTAATGATCTAGGGTTTGCTCGTTGCGGCAAGCCAAAATTAGGTGGTAATAAGGTTGTGGTCCCCACTGGCAATGAGGGTCACGTATTGCAATGGGTAACCTGACAGGGCTACACATTGCGATGTGTAGTCAGTTACTATGAGTGATGGAGTAGGCGGAGTGGATATTGGTGTCTTCTGATTAATTTTGTATGTTTAAACTTTGATGATTGTACAGTTGATTAATTCTGTGTTGTTGTTAAACTGTGGTAATCCACTCAAAGATGGCGAACAGTTGATAAGCAAGTTGTGGTTGTGTAATAGCTTGCGAGATTGGATGGAGCCAAGTCATATTTGATTTTTGTCTAATTTTCGTTGCATATACTTTATGACTTTTACATTTCAGTTGTATTTCGTTTTGTTTAAGACTTGTAATCTTTACATTTTAAGTTTACATTTACAACATGTTCTTTTATTGATGATTTGATGTATATGCAGGGGCGGAGCCAGGATTCGAAAGTATATAGGGCTGAATTAAATTAACATATATATAAACAAAAAAATTTTGGTACAAAATTTTGTGGAACCGGTATCTGAGCTATATTATATTACTGGTCAAAATGATAATGTATTCAATTCCGTCTACAAGTAAAATATTTATTTATTCGAAAAGAAGTAGTTTCCGATTGACAATAATCTCTTATTACGTTCAACCATCCATTAATATATGCTAAAAAAAATTAATATAATAGAAATACTTTTACAAAAAAAATAATTAACACATTTCCCAAATTAAAAGATATTTTAATTACTAAATATTTTGAAATTGCCAAAAAATAATCATCTCTTTCATAAAAAAAAACTATATGTTTTTTGTAAGATCGCTTATTGTAACTGAATTCCTTTATATAATTATATAATTTCCCGACTTTTGTATTTCTGTAAAATCAAAGTCAAATATATATTCATCTCGAAAAAAGAAAGACGTCATATATAAAAATATGAAAGGAATATTGATTTAAATTTTTATCAACGTGAAATTTATATACTAGTCTAAAATTTAAACAATCTTGATTTTTATGACTAGTCTTAATAAATCTTAAAAGTAAAAAAATGAAAATTATTATTGAATGTAGGACTCGAACACATGACCTTTAGATGTACAAAACTATTATTACAGTCCCCACAACCATATGTGCTACTGTAATAATATGCTTGGATTAACACCAAATTTTATTTATTTCTAAATTCTTATAGGGCTAAAGCCCATACAACCCAAAGGCTAGCTCCGCCCCTGTGTATATGTTAAGGTTGTCCTTAGTAAGGCACTTTGGTATATGTGGGTGTTACAAATTGGCATCAGATCAGCAACAATTTTGAAACTTAAAATCATTGAATCAATGAACCTAGGTGTGTCTAATTAAAATAAATTCGGGTAGGAATTGTTTGGGGATGTGCATATTAATGATCTAGGGTTTACTTGTTGCAGCGAGCCAGAATTAGGTGGTAATAAGGTTGTGGTCCCTACTGGCGGTGAGGGTTACTTATTGCAATAGGTAACATGGCAGGGCTACACATTGTGGTATGTATTCAGTTACTATGAGTGGGGGAGTGGATGTTGGGTCCCTGTGATTATTTTTGTATGTTTAAACTTTGATGATTGTACAGTTGATTGACTATGTGTTGTTGTTGTAAACCTGCGGTGATCCATTGGGGGATGGTGAGCAGTTGATGAGCAAGTTGTGGTTGTGTAATAGCTTGCGAGATTGGATAGAGCGAAGTCATCTTTGATGTTTGTCTGATTTTCGTTGCTTATAGTTTATGATTTTTACATTTCAGTTGAAATTTTGTTTGGTTTAAGACTTGTAATCTTTACATTTTAAGTTTACCTTTATAACATGTTCTTTTATCGACGATTTGATGTACATGCTAAGGTGGTCCTTGGTAAGGCACTTAATTAGGTATATGTGGGTGTTACAAATTGGTATCAGAGCAACGATTTTGAAACTTAAAACGAATCAATGAACCTAGATGTGTCTAATTAAAATAAATTCAGGTAGGAATTGTTTGGGGATATCACAAAGGTTTAGGAGACGTCCCGAAACCGCAACGTTGCCTATAGAAGTTTGATCCGGTCATTACGGGGTGTGTCGTGGGGTTCAGTGTATGATTGTGATGTGATGTGTATAAGATGTGATAGAAGTATGTTTTACGAAAGTAGGAACATGTGATAGGATTATTTGGTTTTTGTGTTATTTGTTTTATACGTTTGGGAAGTTGTTTTTGCATGAATCGAGCAAGTAGGACAGGCTACTCGACCGAGTAAGAGTAACCCGACTGAGTATCCGACCGAGTGAGGGTTTTGTATGTTTGGGCACAAGTTCATGTTTTGTGACCACTCGATCGAGTAGAGAGGGAACTCAACCGAGTCCAAGGGTACTCGACCGAGTGAGCTTTTTCTAGATTTTTGGGAAAATTCTTAGAATCGGGATACTCGTCCGAGTAGATATTACACTCGACCGAGTAGGTGTTGAACTCGACTGAGTGATTCCTTTCGGCGGATGTGATTTGTTTTGAGTTGTAGGCTATCTACTTACGTTTGTCTTTCTTATATTAACCCAAAATGCCGCCAAAGGTATCTCATGCGTACGCTAAAGCATATTGGTTGATGAGGTTGGTTGGTTGATCGAGCACCATGAGACACTTCTAGAGGCTCTAAAGAGTAGTGGGAAAGTAAAAGAGGTGGTCGTTAATGCGACTAAGATGGGCACCACTATCTCTCGCTTTAACCCCACCACTTGTGAGGGCACATATGTGCCACACTTGCTCGATAACTGACACCAAGATATGAAGAGTGCTCTGGGAGTGGTAAACTTTATGTTAGAGTTACAGGTAGAACAAGTTGCGTTCTATCTGAGGGATGAGTTTGGGGAATGGTGGAACTGAGTTAAGGAGGAGGCTCGTGAGTTTTACAAGAAGAGGGGTGAACCTATTATTCCTTTGACATAGTTCAAGAAAGCTATGAGGAAACATTTTGTTCCTGAGCACGTTATAAATAAGATGAGGGCGGAGTTCAGTACTTTCTGGATCCTAAAAAAATTGACAGTGGACGAGTACTACAATAAGTTCAATGAGTAATTGCGGTATGCAGACGACTTGGATCGGAGTTGAGTCTGTTGAGTTTAGCTCTCTGATTTGAGCAAGGGCTATCATTGAAGATCTTGGAGACGCTACCTGATGGGACTCTTAAAGATCTTGCTGATGTGTACGAGCGAGCTGGAACGGTTAGTTGACATGGCTAAGGATACCCAGGAGAAGTTAAGTGAGAATATGAAGTCTGATAACGATAGTAACGGGCAGTCGGGTGGTAACTAAAATAAAGCTAGATAGGTCTTTACTCTAGGGCTATGGTTTTAGTGGAGAGTCCTCGTTTAGTGGTCGTGGAGGTTGTGCTAGCAGCAAGAACTCTGGATTGCAGTGTTTTAACTATGGTGTTACCGAGCATAAGAAATTTGAGTGCACTAGCTATGGAGGACTGGAGTTTAGAAGCATCAGCAATGGGGGTTTTATTAGGCCCCGAGCTAGAGCATGGCAAGCAACAAGCCAGATGGTTTGTGGTCTACTCTTGGGGGACAAGGTAACAACCATAACAGTTACTTTAACAGTAACAATAGTGGGGCGTATCAGCGACTTGGTGGTAATGTGAACCTGAACTCATCAACAAATTACACTGCATCTGCAAGCACGGTGCATGGAGTAGGTCCAAAGAACAGCAGCAAGATATTCATGACGGACAAGGCAGATGAGGATGATGCACAAGTCGTTGCTGGTACTTTTCCCGTTAATAATATACCGAATTTTGTCTTATTTGATACGGGGGTTACTAGCTCTTTTGTGTCAAAGAGTCATGTCGTATCTTTGGTTTTGAGCGAGTATGAATCTGTAAAAGATAGTGTTTTTATACTTCTAGGGAGTCAATGTCTTGTGGGAAGTTGTATAGGGAGGTGTCCTTAGTTATTGGACAAGTTAACCTTCTAGTTAATTTGTTGAAATTTCCTTGGGATGGGTTTGAGATTATTGTCGGGCTGAACTGGTTAGATAAGTACAAGGCTAGTATAGCTAGATTGTCATTACAAAATATAATGTGACTTTGACGGTCCAAAAGGGAACTAGAGTGTCTTATAAAGGGTTTGTGGTCAAACCAAAATTTAAGACTATCGTAGTTATAAACTTATAACCTAAAAATCGTACTTGAGGAAAGGATGTTCCATAATTTTATGTAATGTTTGGGATACCCAATCAAAAGTACAAGTAGCCTTGGAAATACCTTTTGTGGAGAAATTTGCAGATGTCTTTCCAAAGAAGATTTCAGTGTGGAGTTGAAATTGGGGACGAGACCTATATCTAAGGCTTCATATCGTATGGCACCAAAAGAGCTGGAATAATTAAAAAAACGGCTAGATGAACTTTTGAAGAAGGGATACATTAGACCTTGTGTATCGTTGTTTGACGGTCTTGTTGGTGAAGAAGAATGATAGCTCTATGAGGTTGTGCATAAACTATATGGTGCTTAATCATGTGATAGTCATGAATCGATATCCTTTGTCGAGTATTGATGATCTGTTTGACCAGCTGAGGGGGTTAGGGTGCTCTCTAAGATCAATTTATGGTCGGGATATCATCAATTGAGAAATCGAGATAAATATGTGCCTAATACAACTTTCAGGTTATGGCATGGACATAACGAGTATGTTGTAATGCCTTTTGGGTAGACAAATGCACCCGTAGTATTTATGGGCTTGATGAATTAAGTCTTTAGTTCTTTTTTGGACCAATTTGTGGCAGTATTCATCGACGACATTTTGGTCTATTTTAAGACTAACGAAGAACATGTTAAGCATTTAGGACTGGTGTTACAAACTTTACGTGACAATTAGTTGTATGCTAAGTTGTCCAAGTGTGAGCTTTGGTTTGAGAAAGTGGCATTTTTGGCCATGTGATCTCTAAAGAGGGTGTGTCGATGGATCCTAGCAAGATTACAGCAGTGTCAAACTGGGAAGAACCGAAGAATGTGGATGAGATTCAGAGTTTCTTGGGTTTAACAGGTTATTACAAGTGGTTTGTGAAATGCTTCTCTTATATTGCTAGGCCAATGACAGCTTTGACGAGGAAGGAAAATCGTTTCCGTTGGTATAAGAGTTGTGAGAAGGCGTTCCAGACTTTAAATGAGCATTTAACCACAACTTATATCTTAGCTCTACCCGAGGGAAGAAAAAACTTCGAGGTGTATACGGATGCTTTGAAACATGGGTTGAGTTGTGTACTGATGCATAATGAGAAAGTGATAACTTATGCCCCCAAGACAACTGAAATCTTATGAGGAGACTCGTGACTTGGAGTTCGATGCAGTGGTTTTGGAGACACTATCGCTACGGGGCAACCTCTAATGTTTGTCAGTTTATAAGAGTCTAAAATATATCTTCACCCAAAAGGAGCTAAATATGCGATAGAGAAGGTGGATTTGGCTGATTGTGGACTACAACATAGATATCTTATATGACGAGGCCAGGGGCAAGCTAATGTGGTTGGAAATGCATTGAGTAGGAAGCTAGAGTGTGGAGAAAATGGGATTTCACGTGATTTGCAAGGGTGATGACATCGGCAATTTCACAGTTGAACCTGAGTTTTATGATGAATTAAGACGGAAACAGTTATTGGATGCTAAGATTAAGGATTGGAGTGCGAGAATAGGTGACAGTAACATGATGACACGATTCTCAATTCGTTCTGATAGGAGTGTTCGTTACGATGATAGGTGGTGTATTCCCAATGATGATGATATGAAGAAGGTAATCATGAAGGAGGCTCGCTATACTTCTTATTTCATTCATCTGGGTGGTGACAAGTTGTATAAAGATCTCAAGAATATTTTTTGGTGGCTCGGGATGAAGAAAGAGGTAGCTGAATTCGTTGCTAGGTGTTTCACATGTCAGGGGGTCAAGGGTGAGCAAAGAAGACCTCAAGGTAAGATTCAATTTCTTGAAGTACCTGATTTAAAATTGAAGTCTATATCCATATACTTTATTGTGGGTTTATCGAAGACTATGCAACGCAACAACATGATTTGGGTGATATTGGACCGACTAACCAATCCTGTCCATTTTATTCCAATGAATGATACTTGGAGCAAACTCTAATTGGCTAATATGGACCAAAAGGATGTGATACGGTTATTACATGAGGTACCAAATGTATTGTGTCAGATAGAGATGCGAGATTCATTTCTCGGTTCTAGCAAGAGTTGCAGAAATTAATGGGTATAACTTTGAAGATGAGTACTAAATTTCATCCTGCGACAGATGGCAAAATTGAGAGGACAATCATAACCTTGGAAGATATGTTCATGGCTTGTGTGATGGAGTTTGGGGGAAGCTCGGAAGATAGGCTGGATTTGATCGAGTTTTCATTTAATAATATCTATCACACCAGCATCGGGATAACACCATTTGAGGCTTTGTATGGTCGGAAGTGTAATAGTCTTATCCATTGGGACGACAGTGATAAGGCAGTGGTCCTAAGGCCATAGATAATATAATAGATGGTTGAGCAGGTTAAGATGATCCGACAAAAGATAAAACAGGCACATGATCGACAAAAAAGCTATACAGATTTACACTGTAAACCATTCGAGTTTGAGATAGATGACAAAGCTCTTCTAAAATTGTCACCTATGAAGGGTGTCATGCGTTTTGGCAAGAAATGAAATCTAAGCCCGTATTATATTGGTCCTTATGAGGCCCTTGATCGAATAGAGAGGGAACTCGTCCGAGTTCAACACCAACTCGATCGAGTTAGGATTACTCGGTCGAGTACAATATCTACTTGGTCGAGTATCCCGATTCTAGGAACTTTCCAAGAATCACAAAAATCTCACTCGGTCGAGTACCCCTTGGACTCGGTCGAGTTAGCCCCACTCGGTTGAGTTCCCTCTATACTCAATCGAGTGGTCACAAAACAAGAACTTTTGTCCAAAATTCCACTACATCGACAAGCATGGTGCATGGTGTGGGTCAAAAGAACAATGACAAGCTTTTTACGATGGACAAGAAGGTAGCAGATGATAATGTGCAAGTCGTTACGACTTACGAGTATCTTTATTTTCAATAATGTATTGACTTTTGTGCTATTTGATTTAGGGGCCACTAACTCTTTTGTATCAAAGAGTCATGTTGCGTCTTTAGGTTTGGAATATTATGAGTCTGTAAAAGATAATGTTTTTATACCTTCCCATGATTTTATGTCATGTTTGGAATGCCCAATCAAAAGTACTTGTAGCTAGAGGCGGCAATTATTGACACGACCCGAAAATACGACACGAACCCGACACGAAATTAGCGGGTTCGGGTCAAGCTGTTTCAACCCGTTTACGTAATTGGGTTGACACGAACACGACTCGAACATATGAGTCGGGTTCGGGTTGGGGTCTTGCGACACGAACCCGACACGAATAACCCATTAATTTAAATAGGTTATGATATATCCATCTAAATGGGTTATAATCGGGTTATGTTATTTTGAATTTGAAGTAAAATATGAAGAATGTCTATTCTTGCTGTAACTTTTAATTTTGAATGCATTATATTTATATGGGTTGGATGGGTTAAACGGGTTTAATGGGTCGATATTGATCTGTTAAAACTTAAATGGGTTACACAAGTCGGGTTGGGTTATTGAAAAAATAAATGGGTTGGGTTAGGGTTGATGCATGTGACCCGTTTATCAAATTGGGTCGGGTTAGGGTTGAGGGGGTCATGACCCATTTAATGGTGACACGAACACGAACCCGACACGACCCGACCTGTTTGCCAGGTCTACTTGTAGCTTTGGAAATACTTATTGTGGAAGAATTAGAAATGTCTTTTCGGAGGAGATTCCAAGGTTACCGCCAAGACGTGATATCGACTTCAGTGTGAAGTTGAAATAGGGGACGAGACCTATATCAAAGACTATGTGCCGTATGGCAACAAAAAGCTCGAAAAGTTAAAGAAGCAACTAAATTTTAACACCCCAAGAGTATGAGAAGAAAGTTTACCTCCCAAAGGCTTACCTCCCATATTATTGGGGTGTGTTCGACAGTGGTGGGTCGGGTTGTTACAAATGGTATTCAGAGCGACCCTGCGACCGTGTGGTGAGCCTGTGGTCAGTAGTACCCGAGTCACCCACCTAGCGGGGGAGGATTCTGGGCTTAGCTGCGGTCAAGGTTGAGACACAACGAGGACGTTGTGTTCTTAAGTGGGGGAGTTTGTAACACTCATCGAATTATGAGGTTGAGATGAAATTTATATGTGTGGAAAGGTATCCCACATTTGTAAAATATGAGGCTAGTGATATGTTTATAATGTATTGAACCCACCACTTAGTAACAAGGCCTTGTGCTTTTGGGCTTAAGCGAGGACAAATAATGGGCCCAAAGGCTTACCTCCCATCTTATTGGGGTGTGTTACGACCGTGGTGGGTCGGGTTGTTATAAATGGTATCAAAGCGACCCTGCGACCGTGTGGTGAGCTTGTGGTCGGGAGTACCCGGGTCACACACCTAGCGGGGGAGGATTCTGGCCCTAGTTGTGGTCAAGTTTGAGGCACAGCGAGGACGTTGTGTTCTTTAAGTGGGAGAGTTTGTAACACCCCAAGATTATGAGAAAAAAGTTGTCCCACATCGGTAGAATGTGAGGCTTGTGATAGATTTATAATAGCTTCCACCCACCACTTAGTAACAAGGTCTTGTGCTTTTGGGCTTAAATAAGGACAAATAATGGGCGCAAAAGTGTGCACCCATCTTATTGGGTTTGTGTTACGACAGTGGTGGGTCGGGTTGTTACATTCTACCGATGTGGGACAACTTTCTTCTCATACTCTTGGGGAGTTACAAACTCCCCCACTTAAAGAACACAACGTCCTCGTTGTGCCTGAAACTTGACCACAACTAGGGCCAGAATCCTTCCCCGCTAGGTGTGTGACCCGGGTACTCCCGACCACAAGCTCACCACACGGTCGCAAGGTCGCTCTCATACCATTTGTAACAACCCGACCTACCACTGCCGTAACACAAACCCAATAAGATGGGTGCACACTTTTGGGTCCATTATTTGTCCTCACTTAAGCCGAAAAACACAAGGCCTTGTTACTAAGTGGTGGGTGGAAGCTATTATAAACCTATCACAAGCCTCACATTCTACCGATGTGGGACAACTCTCTACACATATCAATTTCATCTCAACCTCATAATTCGATGGGTGTTACATAGAATGTGAGGCTTGTGATAGATTTATAATAGCTTCCACCCCCCACTTAGTAACAAGGCCTTGTACTTTTGGGCTTAAGTGATGATAAATAATGGGCCCAAAAGTGTGCACACATCTTATTGGGTTTGTGTTACGACAGTGGTGGTCGGGTTGTTACAAATGGTATCAGAGCGACCCTGCGACCGTGTGGTGAGCTTGTGGTCGGGAGTACCCGGGTCGCACACCTATCGGGGGAGGATTCTAGCCCTAGTTGTGGTCAAGTTTGAGGCACAACGAGGACGTTGTGTTCTTTAAGTGAGGGAGTTTGTAACACCCCAAGAGTATGAGAGGAAAGTTGTCCCACATCGGTGGAATGTGAGGCTTGTGATATGTTTATAATAACTTACACCCACCATAGTAACAAGGCCTTGTGCTTTTGGGCTTAAGTGAGGACAAATAACGGGCCCAAAAGTGCACACCTATCTTATTGGGTTTGTGTTACGACGGTGGCGGGTCGGGTTGTTACATAAATAAACCGTTGGAGAAAGGATACAGTAGACATAATGTATCGCCTTGGGGTGCGTAGGTCTTGTTTATGAAGAGCGAGATATCTGCTGAGAATTTGCTCACCAATGGATCATCACAGTAACAATAATACACCACCCAATGTCGCTTGCTCGCAACAAGCGATACCCAGATCTTTAATGTGCACATCCCCTCCGTGGTGGGAACCACAAAAGGGCGATTGTAGAATTGAGAGTCATTTGCCAATGGTCCCAAAAATAACTTCCTCATATAACAAGACAATCAAGAACAACAATATGATACTTGTCTTACAAAACATAAAAACAACACCGTCGCATATAGCAGATAAATGAGTAAGGAAACCCTACCTCAAGGCAAATCTGACAAGACAAACACACCAATTGCTCCTCTACGAATCCTCCTCCTAAAACATCGCATGGTCTTATTACTAAAAATCTATGGAACTACAAACCCTAACTTTAACAAACTGAAATTACTGCAAAAGAACTTATTTGCAATATAGGTGAAAGAACAATCTAGGATGATCGACGCACGAACTATGCCTGTGGTATTCCATTTAGAGGGATTAGGGTTTGGGATTTTTGAGAGAAACTGATTATTGACGTGTTTAAGAGAAAGAATTATGATTTGTAAATCTTGTTTCCTCTAATTAACCTATCGCAAAACCGTCGTACTTGACCGAGTATCGAGTGTACTCAACCGAGTACTCGACTGAGTACAAACGAACAAACTCGATTATTGGTGTACTCGACCGAGTATAAATTACTCGACCAAGTACACTCACTCGTCTATGGGAGGAGTATTACAAATATCATTTCCCAAGGATTGGTGATCTATTTGACCAACTCATTGGGGATGAGGTGTTCTCTAATATTGATCTAAGGTTGAGATACCAACAATTGAGGATTCAGGATGAAGATGTGCCAAAGATATTTTTCAAGTCGCGGTATGGGCATTATGAGTATATGGTGATGTCGTTTGGGTTGACAAATGCAGCTCAGTAATTATGGACTTGATGAATCATGTCTTTAGTTCTTTATTAGCCCAATTTGTGGTGGTCTTCATCGACGACGTCTTGGTATATTCTATGTAACACCCGGGTTTAAGACCCACCTCATACCGTTGACCGCTTGACTTATTCGGTGTAATTGGAAAGGTTGTGCCAACTCGGGCAAGTTTGACCAGCTCGGTCGAGCTAGGCCAACTCGGTCGAGTTAGGCCAACTCGGTCGAGTTAATCCAACTCGGCCGAGTTAGTCCAGCTTGGTCGAGTGCAATCATTCCAGCGGGTTTTATTTCCGCATCGGGATTTATTAGAAACCCATCTCCTTTTTATTTTGGCAATCTTACCTTGTAACCACATAAAATTCTCCTCTTTCTTTCTCCCCCTCATCCCAAATTCTCATGGAGGCTAGTTGACCAATGCATACGAGCTACCAGATCCGATACCTAACATTTGTCACCCTAAGAGGTGTCGGGTAAGTTACCGCTTTCCTTTAGTCCAACCTTTCAGTCATCTCCTATAGTAATGATAATGGGTAGAATCTGTTATAGGAACTGACGGTGCCGTTCTAGAGTCCCGTGAGGAGTTATTCAATGCGTACGGCAGGTAGGTGATCCTACTTAGTTAAGTGCTTGTTTTGTGTTGTACTCCGTATCTCTTGTGATTGTATCGATGTATGATTTATGTGTACAGTTGGTATCGGTATTGGTGATGACGTAATGATTGTGACGATGTTGAGATTTGGGAACATATGTGTGAGACGTTGCGAAAAACGATTCTCACTCTTACGATCGCTCTTCGTGGGACCCACCACGGAGACGATGTTCACATTAAGGATCTGGGTACCCCTTGCCGCGAGCAAGTGGGGGATTACACACTGAGATGCTTTAGTAGTGGTGCGAGATGGTGTGACGGTACAGTCGGATGTTGATTGATGCGTGTGATATACATTGTTGTCGTTATTAGCATTGTCTGTATATTGTTGTTGTCTTGTTTTGTCTTTACTTAAGTCTATTCTTGTGCTTGTACTGACCTGATGTCTTTTGTGTGTTTCATCTTACATATCTATGCCTGCGGTGATCCATTGATGTATATTGGTGAGCAGTGAGAGAGTTTCAGGTGTGGATGATTGGATGGTGTACTTGGGTGCTTGCTTGCTTGTTGTGTCTCGGACGAGTTGGCGAGAAGAGTTATCATAGTGACCATCAGTTTATCTATACAGAGAGTAGTGTTTGTATGGTTGATGTGGTTTTGTTATAAACATTGTAATAACTCTTTAATCGTCCTTTAATGGTCTATTTGATATATACTTTCCTCGGGAAACCGAGTTGGTGCTGACTAAGCAAGGTCTAGTGAAAGCTCCATGGAAATCGAGGGTGTTACATTCTAATACTAAGAAAGTGAATGTCAAGCATTTACGACTGGTGTTACAAACTTTACGTAACAATCAACTGTATGCTAAGTTTTCCAAGTGTGAGTTTTGGTTTTAGAAGTGGCTTTTCTGGGCCATGTGATCTCTAAAGAGGGCTTGTCGGTGGATCCCAGCAAGAATACAACGGTGTCAGACTTGGAAGCACCGAAGAATATGGCTGAGATTCAGAGTTTCTAGGGTTTGGCAGGTTATTATTACAGGCGGTTTGTGAAAGACTTATCTTTTATCGCTAGGCCAATGACAACTTTGGTGAGGAAATAAATGTTTTTGTTGGTTTGAGAGTTGTGAGAAGGCGTTCTAAACCTTAAAGAAGCGTCTAACCACAATGTATGTCTTAGCTTTACCAGAGGGAAGTGAAAACTTCGAAGTGTACTAATGCTTCAAAGCATGAGTTGGGTCGTGTTCCGATGCAGAATGGGAGAGTGATAGCTTATGCTTTGAGATAACTGAAATATTATGAGGAGAACTATCCTACTCATGACTCGGAGTTGGATGTAGTAGTATTTGCTCTGAATATTTGGAGACACTATCTTTACAGGGTAACCTTTAAAGTTTTTCAGATCATAAGACTCTAAAATACATCTTCACCCAAAGGGGGCTGAATATGAGATATAGGAGGTGGATGGAGCTAATTAGGAAAGTAAAGGATGCTATGAGAAAGTGTTATCCTCATCTTTTTTTATTAGGTATGGTTAGTTACAGGGATTTAACCTTTTTGTTTTGAGGGGGTAGGAGATGATAGCATTGGTTTTGGGACAGTTTTATCAAGTTGAATTGGTTGTTAGTATTTTACATAGTAGAGGTTGTTGAGTCTTATGTTTTTTTTGCATGGTTTTGTCTTTTTAGGATGTTGGTGTGAACTTTGGAGGCGAGATTCGTTTTTAAGGAGGGAAGACTGTAATAATATTGGTTTCTGCCTCTTAGCTTCTTGGTCGAGTAGGGCCAACTCGACCAAGTTGGTCGTCAGTTATGTCTAGTTTGGGTTCTGCCAAGTGAGAAGTCGACCGCGTAGGTTGTTACTTGGCCGAGTTGGTTAGTGACTCGACCGAGTTGGTTGGTGACTTGAACGAGTTGGTTGGTGACTTGGCCGAGTTGGCAGTCTGATGGGTGATTTATGCGGATTTGATTAAATTAAAGGAAAGTCTTAAAATGTTTTAATTACGCCGCCTAATCAATTTTCATTTTACTTTTTGACACAAAATCCCTTTCTCTCATGTTAATCTAATCTCTTCCAAGTCTAATTCGTTATTTCTAGAGTCGTCGCATTGTTTCCACTGTAATCGTTCGGGAAGTTTGTGTCTCTATTTTATGCATCATTTTTGTAGAATAGTCAAACCATAATTGGGGATTTGAGGTTGTTGTTGATTGTTGAAGTATTACTTTACTAGTTTACATAGGTGACGGATTTGTAAATGATCGTTTTTTGACCGCCGCGTGCTGCTTTACTTGTGATTTGCGAGCAAGGTAGGTTTTCCTACTTACTTGATTGTGCGGTTATTTAAGTACTGTATTTAGATATGATTATGTGCATTATTGTATAATTGTGATTGGATTAGATTGGAGGTGATGGTAATGGTGTGGTTGTGATTGTAGCGAGACTATGTCGGGAGATAATCACATTCCAATGTTCGACTCTTGTGACTCCCGTCACTAGAGGGATGTGCACATTAATGATTCCGCTGCTTAGACTTTATGGCTTTTACATTTCAGTTGTATTTCGTATGTTTAAGACCCGTAATCTTTACATTTTAAGTTTACCTTTATAACATACATGTTCTTTTATCGATGATTTGATGTTCAATACCTCGAGCAACCGGGATGGTAGCACCTTTATATGCTAAGGTGGTCTTTGATAAGACACTTTGATATATGAGGGTACTACAATTACTCTTTGTCACAGGGGAAAAATTTTAAATAACGTTCTGCAATTCTTTAATGTGACCTGCAATTAATTTGATATGTCTAATAATTTATCTTGCTTTTTGGAAAAAACTTCATTTTACGTTTCAAACTTAGTTTGTTCATTTGAGAACAGACTTTATTTTGGAATGAGACAAACTTTTTCTAAAGATTTTTATTTACAAACCCTACACAAAACCTCTTATTACAATTGCTCTAAAAAAATTAGAGCACATATCTATGTGGCACCGAAATGGCTACACAATAGATAAAGATAATACATGGCTCATTTTGACCGACTTAGTAACATTAATAAAGAAAATATAAAATAAATCTGATTAATTGAAATAACTAAAAGAGAAATAAATCAGACAATATTGGAAATAAATAAAGAATAGAGATTTATAAAAAGAGGAAGAAATAAACGAGGTTAATTAAATATGGAATTTACTCATAGCAATAAAATAATTGAAAAGAAATTTGGTACAAAATGGAAATAAAAATCTGTGCATTATTATGTATACAAAACAATTTTTTTAAAAACAATAATGTAATAAAAATGGTGAATGGATGAGATTGGAACAAATTAGCTACCAAATGTGATTTTTTTTCCTTTATTGTTTTTTACGGAGAATTATCATTTGTCCCCGTAAAACCGTCGCTTGCACTGATAATCTTTAATTTTGGCCCTATTTGATAAACAACATATTTGGTGAAATTCATAAATTATGACCTACATATTAGATTGAACAATCAATCTACAAATTCCATTTATTTGCTTATTTACATATTTTGATAGCATATTGATCGAAATCTACAATTTTGAATATGCTGCCAATAACAACATACTGTAATACTGTACGAATTATACACTAAAGTATTATAATTGTCAAACAATGTGCTAATTACCATCAAACGACTTTTCTTAATTCGGCTATTTTACTTTCGTAGTCAAAACCGTCATTATAACCGGTCGACCATAATGTTATCTCGTATGATATACCTATTTATGTCGTTTGCTAATGCAAGTAGGGCTTTGGTAATTGGTACCTAGGTTTTAGTAACGAACAACCTAACACCGTTCAAATAGTAAGAAAATCTACGAGTTATACGAGTGATACTTCCCTTAATGAATGTCGTTTAGTATGGTGTTTTTATATCTTTTATAGTCCAGTAAAAGCTACTTTGCTAATTGTTTTTTATTCTAATCATGTCACGAAATTTATTTTATTATATTATAAAAAAGAGTATATAAAGATAATATAAATAGTAAATTCTGAAAAATAAAATTATATTTATTATATAAATGAACAAATTTTGCCACATCATCAGTTCAAACACATATAATAACGAAAGTAATTTAAGTGAAAAGTTGTAATCGAGCATTAAATTATTATCAAGAATTTTCAACATCAAGATAGTATAATAATTCTTCTATTTGTAAAACATGATGGCTAAATTTCAAATTAAATTATTAATATATTAGGGTAACACACGTGAAAATTCACGGGGTTGTTAATTTCATTTTTGTAAATTATGTGATCAATTACCCTCGTTAGATAATCTAATAACATATTTTATGTATATATAAAAGGCCTAAATAATAAGAAGATAAAAAGTATATATATTGAATTATGTTTAGAGAATTTCTTGAAAATAAGTTATAAGGAAAACTTATAAAAACGGTACATATAATATTATGCGCTATTAAGAAAGTAGGTTTTATAAAAATGTTGTCAATTAAGTATGAGGTAGTTATAGAACTTTGAGTTCTTTTAACGGAAGTAAAAAGTATGTTAATATGACAAAACAATACGTGATTTATTTTAAAAAATCATTAAGCATTAGACGTTTGGCATAACTTAAGAAAGGGTAATCTATACAACAAAAATGTATTAATTTTCGGTAAAGTACGTTTTAGAACAAAATTTGGAAAAAAAATTGTTTCAAATAACCTATAATCTGAAATTTAATTTAATTATTTAACTTAAATAAGCAGAATATGATATTTCGATGTTTGAGACAAAAGAATATAGGAAAAAGGGGACAATGACCATTAAGATTCTCGAGCAACCTTGAGAACCAAAAGATAATTGATATCTACTTGTTATATGTAATCATCATTAAAGGGTAATTGGTATTGGAAACTATCAACGGAGTATTCACACCTTACTTTTTCGAATTTAATACTCTATGTAATTAGTTGGCTTATATGCAATTAATTGACTTACTCTTATCGGTCAAATTAGAACTAACATTGCCAAAATAAATAAGAGAGCTTTATTATATGAATGTTGAAAAATTATAGCGCCACATCAGCTTTTTTTTATTTGTCTTTTATATATATAATGATTTGATGGTGATCTCATGAGTAGTTAAAACTTAAAACTCGGATATTTGTCAATGATTCTGGGTAAGATTATTGATAGTCTTAAAACAATTCTTTGGTAAGTTTAAGACAAGCAAGACTCGGTCAAGAATATCAATAAGCTACCAAAGCTTTAACAAAATCTTAGGATGAGATTATTAATAATATTGAGACAAGAGTTTGGTAAGTCTTAAGAGAAGACTCGCTCAAGATTATCAACATTCTACCGAGGTTTTAATAAAGTTTTAAATTGAGTCTTTAAATTACAAGACTTAATTTAACACTTTGAGTGAGTCTTGACCTCATTTTCAATGAAAATTATTTAATCAGTGGATCTCATATGTCATTTTTTTTTAAAAAGGAAAGGTGATGTAAAAAAGTAGAATTTAAGGTGAGTCTGACGAATAATGTATACAGTTTGAGATGGGTTTGAACAATACAAAACTAATAAAAGTTATTAGAGTTTTAAGACTTTAGAGAGTTTTATGGATCATCTTACCCTTACCCTGAGGTTCGAGCTTTTCCAAAAACAATATTGTGGAGTATTTATGGTTTGAGTCCATGTGTTTCTTAAATTATGAGTCTATCACTCTCAAGTGGCTTACCCGGTATACGTGATTTGCATGTTATTACATATACCCGGATGTTATCCAGACTATTTAGTCGAGTACACCAGCTATCAGATCGAGCACCACCTAAGCAGAATTAGGTCTAACAACACATCATACTCGGTCCACTATACTCGATCGAGTATAATCTCTTAACCGGTCGAGTCGGTCGAGTACACTGTCTAAACTCCGAGGTATTACAATGGGTGGTTCTCAATGGCTAAGGGTCAAATCTCTCCTAAATCACTCGTATTGAGTGTTTATGGTATAAGATTATCTCTTCAATTTTTAATTTTTTTGGGTAGAAATGTTCTTTAATTCCTAAACTACTAGAATCAACTTAAAAAAAAATCCAACAACAAACAAAGAAATGGCAATGACTTGATTGTTTGTCCAAGTACACAAATTTTCATTGAAGATCCGTCACAAACTGAAAACGAGTCAAGTAATACCCACGCTTTTTTTTAAAATCCCACAATGAGGGATTAAATCATATTACTTAAATAAGAATCAACAAGATCTCTAATATAGCTCGGGAGTTCGTCTATACTCCACAAGTGTCTAGCATCCTGTGACAGACTCAACGTAGCTAGTTCATGAGCGACCTTATTAACCTTTCTACTCCTAAACGACCACACCACTATATCAAACAAAGAGGAAACAAAAAAATGTCATCTAAAAGCAAATGAAAATCACTATGACCTTTAGCTCCGGTTGATAAAGCATCAATAAGAACTTTGCAATCGCTTTCGACCTCGATCCTTGTATACCCTTGTACACGCGCTTCCGTCAAGGCAAAAAAGACAGCCTCCGCTTCCGCCATTCGCACCTCCGACATACTCCGTCGGTGTTCACTCAAAGCCCACTCCACCTCTCCATCACTATTACGACAAACCGCTCCCAACCCCGTGCCCCTTCCTTCTATCACCCCCCGCATCCACATTCAACTTCATAACTCCCGTACCCGGTTTTGTCCAACTCTGCCTTATTCCTCTGTTTTCAGCACCCTCTCCCTTTTTCGATTTCGACCTCTCGGAGCTTCCTCACAGCCTCTTCCACCTTTCGTTGTACCCTCCTCACATCAAGTCTTTCTTTCTCGAAATTCCATTTATTTCGCGCCTCCCATAGCGCCCAGCAACCCGTCATGAACATATTAAACTCCCTCTCCTCCATGCCCCTCCACACATCTTCGACCCACTCCCGCACCTTCTCATACTCCTCGACCTTTCTCACCTCCAGCCCCATGTTTGCCCACAAACTCCCTGCCACTCCGCATCCCCGAACAAAATGGAGACACGTCTCCATCTCCTGATAGCACATCGGGCAACTCACATCTACGAACCTAATCCGATTTGTTAAATTCCCTCTTGTAGCAAGAGCATCATGGGATAGAGCCCACATAACGACCTTGACGCGGGGGAGAACCTGTGTCTTCCAAATACGATTCCATATAGCTTTGTCCTTCGCATAATCCGATGTAATTGCTTCCTCCTCTTCGTTTTTGCGTGAGTGCTCGGTATGCATATTTGACACTATAGTCACCACTCTTTTCATGCGCCCACGTCCATGAGTCTTCAGGCCTTGTATCACTGATCCGTATATTTAGAATCCGGTCACATTCGAAAGGGAGAAAAAGCTCTCGAATTTTTCCTTCATCCCACTCTTTACCATTCGAATGTATTTAACTCCGCCACCACCATGTTCTCGTTCGCAGCTCCTCGGTGAGATAAAACCTTTCGTGTTTGAGTGTTCGGAATCCATGGATCGTGCCACACCTTAATACTCAACCCGTTTCCCACTCTCCACCTCATCCCGAGTTTAATCACATCACGGGCCTCCATTATGGCTCTCCACGTATAGCTCGGATTACTCCCGATCGTCGCATTCATAAAATTACCATCAGGAAAATATTTGCCACTAAGGACCCTAACCATGATACACTCCTTATTCGTAATGCATCTCCACGCTTGCTTACCCAGAAGAGCCATATTAAATTTCTGAAAATCCCGGAATCCAAGTCCGCCCATACTCCTTGGTTTGCACAATTTCGACCAAGCTACCCATGGTATTTTGCCTCTCCCATTTGTAGTTCCCCACCAAAGCGAGACACTATCGAACGTAATTCATTGCAGAAGTTGGCCGGTAGTTTAAAGACGCTCATAGCATAAGTCGGGATTGATTGGGCTACCGCCTTTATCAATACTTCCCGACCCGCCTTCGAAAACAACTGGCCTCTCCATCCCTGCAATTTCTTAGTTAGCTTATCTCTAATCACTGCAGCAATAACACGTTTTGAGTGTCCGATTACCGTAGGCAAACCAAGGTACTTGTCTTGCACTTCCACTGATTGCACTTCCAGAGAGCTTTCTATGAGATTTCTGTCCACTTCCCGAGTGTTGGGCTGAAAGAAATGGTGGCTTTATCAAAATTAATTGCTTGTCCTGACGCTCCAGTGATCTCGACGAAGCTCTTGAAGACAATTTGCTTCCTGCAGTTTAGCTTTGATAAAGAATATACTATCGTCCGCGAAAAACAAATGAGATACCATAGGCGCTTTTGGGGCGATTCGAATCCCATGAATAGACTTATTTTCCGTAGCTCTTCTCCCTAAGCTAGATAGGACCTCGGCACAAAGGATAAACAGATAGGGCGAAAGGGGATCGCCCTGTCGCAACCCGCGTGATGGCTGAAATTCTGTTGTGGGCTGCCCATTTATCAGAACCGAAAAGGTCACCGTCGATACACAATGCATTACTCGGTCTACCCAATTGGAGTCGAAACCCATCCGCAGAACCACGCTCCCCAAAAAACACCATTCTACTCGGTCATATGCTTTCGACATATCAAGTTTGAGGACCATGAACCCATTTGTGTGCTTCGAATTTTTCATAAAATGGAACATTTTGAAGGCTACTAGGATGTTATCCGTGATCAACCGGCCCGGAGTGAATGCACTTTGGTTTTCCGAAACAATATCTCCTAGAAAAATTTTAAGACGGTTCGCGAGCACCTTCGAAACAAGTTTATAGACCACATTACATAAACTAATAGGCCGAAAATCTACCATCTTATCGGGAGCCTTCTTCTTTGGGATAAGGACTATGTGAGTCTTATTTATACCTTCCGGAAAAGGAGCCCCCCGTAGCACATTCAAAACCGAGTTAACCACCATGCTACCTACTATATGCAGTAGGTTTGATAAAAGAGCCCATTCATCCCATACGGTCCCAGCGCCTTCAACGGATGCATCTCGTTTAAGGCACGCATAACCTCCTCCTCGATATATTCACATCGAAGCAACATGTTCATCCTATCCGTCACCCTCCCTTCTACTCCAGCAAGCAAACTTTCGACCTCCCTTGGCTGTCCCGAACTAAACAACTCCTCAAAATAGTCTTTCGCTACTTCTGAAATATCTTCTTGTGTCTCCCTAGTTCGACCTTCCTTATCAATAAGTTATATAATTTTATTTCTTTGCTTGTGTTGTCCGGCTTTTCGGTGGAAAGTTTCGTATTCCGATCGCCTTCTTTTAGCCACAAAGCTCGCGAGAGTTTTCTCCAAAAAGTTTCCTCTTGCTGTAGTAACTTACCAATATCTTTGATAACACGCCTTCATTCTTGGACCTCATTCCGCAACCGACCTCCTTCATTGAGCTTAGCTAAAATTCTTCGTTTTTTCGTAAGCTCTCGTAGTAATTTTCAAATACTAATACCCTTCCACTTTTGTAGTTGTTCCACACAGCAAGACACAGCCCCTACCAATTCGACATTCCCTTCCCAAGCCTCCTTAATGGTCTCCTCACGTCCCTTTTCCCCCACCCAGATTTGCTCAAATCGAAAGAGCTTTCGACCTTCCCGTGTCTCCGTCTCTTTCCTGTTTAGCCTAAGAAGAATTGGCGCATGATCCGACCACTCGCGGTTTAGGTGGAAAAGCTTTGCTCTAGGGAACCGATTAGACCAGGCTTCATTACATAACGCCCTATCGAGGCGACATTTTCTATTATCCGCGTTCTCCTGACCACTCTGAAATTATTCATTTTCCACTGAGCACGATCTCCCCCTAACATCTCATTGGCAAATAATATTTCGTTAAAGTCTCCTATACACACCCATTCGTTAGTCGATTGCCCTCTAAGCTCTCTGAGTAACTTCCACGAGAGATGTCGATCACCGATATTCGACCACCCATAGAACCCCGTAACTCTCCACTTTCCACTATCTTATTGAACATCGAAGTCCATATGATGGCTGGACCCCGACCTAAATACGCATTGTATATGTTTCTTCCACAAAAAAGCTAACCCACCAGACCGGCCTGCACTAACAATTTCCACCCCATCGTAGTCTCCCAAACTCTTCTTAATTCTCCTAAACTCTTCACCACTAAGCTTGGTTTCGGAGAGGAAAACCAAAGCGGGGGCCTCACGCCGTAAAAAATTACGGAGTCCGCCTACTGCATCGGGGTTGCCCATCCCCTTGCAGTTAAGGCTCAGAAGATTCATTGGACCCAGCGGAGTTGAGATTCTTCAACCACCGCCTCAGAGGAACATACATCCATAAGTTTTTTAAGGTAAGCAAACCCTGATCCCCCTCCTCTGCCTCTTGTACCCTGTTCCTCTTTTTGCTCACAACACCAACATCTATCCTCCTAATCTCTCCCATATGTTTTTGTTGCCTTCCTTTCCCCATTCTGGCCATTCGTTTCCATTTCAACCCTCATACCCTCTTCGGTGAATCACAGCCATCCCCCTCCCTTCGAGAAACCATCGTCCTCCCTACTGTTTGGGTACTACCCTCATTAGTTCCTGTTCTATCCATTGGGTTGTCCCCTTCTTCCATCTCGCCTCGAATAGGATTAGTATCATTTGAAGTATCCACGCTCTCCTCAGTTCCAGCCTGTGTTTCCACCTTCCTCAACCCAGTATGCTCCACATTCCCCCCACGATTACTATTTTGCTTCGTTTTGGAGAGAATCAAAATTTGTTGCAATTTTGTAATCATTTTCGCAATCTCAGCCTCTTCCTTTCGGTTAAACTCCTGATCAAACGCCCTAACTAGAGACTGCGCGCATTTGTTTCCCCCTTCCGCAACTGTTTTGACGACTCTTCCAGGAGATGCTTTTAGACTCTCGTTAAACAGTAATTCACCTTCTTCGTATGGACCCTTATCACAATCCTTCTCGCCATGCCCTATTACCCCACACCCATAGCAAAACATAGGGAGTCTCTCATGCTTTGTCTCAAACGCGATGAACTCCCCCGATATCATACGAGCTTTAACCGAATTACACAGAGGCCTTCTCACGTCATGCAACACTCTAATCCGAACCGCCCTTTCGAGTTCAGGTAGAGGAGCCTTGTCCAACCTGATAAAATGCCCTAATTGCCAACCGAGTTTGCTCATATTTGAAATATTCAATCGCCCTCTTAATGATAGGTCATAAACCCTAGCTCAAATCGGAACATGAAAAAAAGGTGTATCAGATAACTTCCCGTCACATATAGGATCAGTAAAGCACCATATAAATTGGTCAAAATGCCACGGTTGTCCAACGACAACCTTAGCTTTGTCGGACTCCGACTCAAACTTGAATAGAAAATTTTTATTCTTAGCGTCAATAAGATTACCTACGACCGTACCTTTTGTGTTCCATAGGTTGATCATATTGTCGACGGTCGCCCTCGCGTTGATAGATTTTGACGACCAGATTCTCCCCACGAGGATGAATTCAGTTAAGTCCCTCTCCCGCGAGTCATCACCAACGTCCCACACAAATTCGTTATCTTGCCCTAATGCTACCTCTTTGCCTTTCGATCGTCTATGTTCGTCTATAGAATTCATGCTTAAACTCTAACCCACGACTAAAAAACCCGGTGAAAAGGAAAAGAAAAGGAGAACAACAAAAGACCGAGATCACAAACCAGCGAAAGAAGCAGAAAAAACCTTCCACGGGGAAAGGACAACCCTAAACCTAAAGGTTTAGACGACGACTCTCATAGAAACCTAGAGAGAATTTAAGAATTACTAATCAATTTTATGCATCATTTTTGTAGAATAGTCAAACCCTAATTGGGGATTTGGAGTTGTTGTTGATTGTTGAAGTATTACTTTACTAGTTTACTTAGGGGACGGATATGTAAATGATCGTTTTTAGTAGGGCTGAGCATAGGTCCAGAACCGGACCGGACCGGACCGAACCGGACCGAACCCGAAACCGAGTTCTACTAAATCGGGGACCGAAGACCGGACCTATAAGGAACCGGTCCTGGACCGGACCGGACCGGTAAAAACCGGACCAACCCGAGACCGGACCATTTGGACCGATATCCCATTTGATCAAATTTTCTTATTTAACTAACAATAAAAGTCTTGAATAAAAACGTATACTCTAATTTGTACTACTTTCCACATCACGCAGAAGAACGCATAAGTAATAACTAGCCAAAATAACACATTAAACAACTTTAGAATTCAGAAGTCAAGAGTTCAATAATCACAATTTTGACTCAATTCGGTCCTATCGGTCTGGACCGAAAAATTTCGGTTTTGGACCGGACCGGACCGAAACCCGAACAACATAAATTGTTGGACCTAGGACTGGACCGAAATTCAACCGGTCCGGGTTCGGTCGGGAGATGGTAATGGTGTGGTTGTGATTGTCATAAGACTATGTCGGGAGATAGTCTCATTCTCATGTTCGACTCTTGTGACTCTCGTCACAATAAGGATGTGCACTTTAATGATTCCGCTGCTTAGACTTTATGGCTTTTACATTTCAGTTGTATTTCGTATGGTTTAAGACCTGTACTCTTTACATTTTAAGTTAACCTTTATAACATGTTCTTTTATCGATGATTTGATGTTCAATACCTCGAGCAACCGGGATGGTAGCACCTTTATATGCTAAGGTTGTCCTTGATAAGACACTTTGATATATGAGGGTACTACAATTACTCTTTATCACAGGGGAAAAATTTTAAATAACGTTCTACAATTCTTTAATGTGACCTGCAATTAATTTGATATGTCTAATAATCTATCTTGCTTTTTGGAAAAAACTTCATTTTACTTTTCAAACTTAGTTTGTTCATTTGAGAACAGACTTTATTTTGCAATGAGACAAACTTTTTCTAAAGATTTTTATTTACAAACCCTACACAAAACCTCTTATTACAATTGCTCTAAAAAAATTAGAGCACTTATCTATGTGGCACCGAAATGGCTACACAATAGATAAAGATAATATATGGCTCATTTTGACCGACTTAGTAACATTAATAAAGAAAATATAAAATAAATCTGATTAATTGAAATAACTAAAAGAGAAATAAATCAGACAATATTGGAAATAAATAAAGAATAGAGATTTATAAAAAGAGGAAGAAATAAACGAGGTTAATTAAATATGGAATTTACTCATAGCAATAAATAATTGAAAAGAAATTTGGTACAAAATGGAAATAAAAATCTGTGCATTATTATGTATACAAAACAATTTTTTTTTAAAAAATAATGTAATAAAAATGGTGAATGGATGAGATTGGAACAAATTAGCTACCAGATGTGATTTTTTTTCCTTTATTGTTTTTTACGGAGAATTATCATTTGTCCCCGTAAAACCGTCGCTTGCACTGACAATCTTTAATTTTGGCCCTATTTGATAAACAACATATTTGGTGAAATTCATAAATTATGACCTACATATTAGATTGAACAATCAATCTACTAATTCCATTTATTTGCTTATTTACATACTTTGATAGCATATTGATCGAAATTTACAATTTTGAATATGCTGCCAATAACAACATACTGTAATACTTCCTCCATTCCAATCAATTCTATACATTTCACTTTTTCGGCACTATTTATAAGTCGAGTGAATTTTCGACACAACTTCTAATATATAACCTAAAAGATAGTCATGTGAGATCTTGTTTAGATTGTCTTTCTAAGTACATTGTGAATATCAAAGTTTTATAATTTTTATCGATATGTAACTAAAGATATTAACAAAAGAAAACGAGTATTGGCAAACGTGATTACAGCAAATGTATATAATTGATTTGAAGGGAGGAAGTAGGATTTATACACTAAAGTAGTATAATTGTCAAACAATGTGCTAATTACCATCAAACGACTTTTCTTAATTCGGCTATTTTACTTTCGAAGTCAAACCCGTCATTATAACCGGTCGACCATAATGTTATCTCGTATGATATACATATTTATGTCGTTTGCTAATGCAAGTAGGGCTTTGGTAGTTGGTACCTAGGTTTTAGTAACGAACAACCTAACACCGTTCAAATAGTAAGAAAATCTACGAATTATACGAGTGATACTTCCCTTTATGAATGTCGTTTAGTATGGTGTTTTTATATCTTTTATATTTCAGTAAAAGCTACTTTGCTAATTGTTCTTTATTCTAATCATTTCACGAAATTTATTTTATTATACGGAGTATTATAAAAAAGAGGATATAAAGATAATGTAAATAGTAAATTCTGAAAAAAATAATTATATTTATTATTTAAATTAACAAATTTTGCAACATCATCAGTTCAAACACGTATAATAACGAAAGCAATTTAAGTGAAAAGTTGTAATCGAGCATTAAATTATTATCAAGAATTTTCAACATCAAGATAATATAATAATTCTTCTATTTGTAATACTTGATGTCTAAATTTCAAATTAAATTATTAATATATTTGATGGTGATCTCATGAGTAGTTAAAACTTAAAACTCGGATAGTTGTCAATGATTCGGGGTAAGATTATTGATAGTCTTAAAACAATTCTTTGGTAAGTTTAAGACAAGTAAGACTCGGTCAAGAATATCAATAATCTACCAAAGCTTTAACAAAATCTTAGGGTAAGAATATTGATAGTATTGAGACAAGAGTTTGGTAAGTCTTAAGAAAAGACTCGCTCAAGATTATCAATATTCTACCAAGGTTTTAATAAAGTTTTAAATTGAGTCTTTAAGTTACAAGACTTAATTTAACACTTTGAGTGAGTCTTGACCTCACTTTCAATGAAAATTATCTAATGAGTGATCTCATATGTCATTTTTTTAAAAAGGAAAGGTGATGTAAAAAGTAAAATTTAAGGTGAGTCTGACGAATAATGTATACAGTTTGAGGTGGGTTTGAACAATACAAAAATAATAAAAGTTATTAGAGTTTTAAGACTTTAGAGAGTTTTTTGGATAATCTTACCCTTACCCTGAGGTTCGAGCTTCTCCAAAAACAATATTGTGGAGTATTTATGGTTTGAGTCCATGTGTTTCTTAAATTATGAGTCTATCACTCTCAACTGGCTTACCCGGTATACGTGATTTGCATGTTATTACATATACCTGGATGTTATCCAGACTATTTAGTCGAGTACACCAGCTATCAGATCGAGCGCCACCTAAGCAGAATTAGGTCTAACAACACATCATACTCGGTCCACTATACTCGATCGAGTATAATCTCTTAACCGGTCGAGTCGCTCGAGTACACTGTCTAAACTCCGAGGTATTACAATGGGTGGTTCTCAATGGCTAAGGGTCAAACCTCTCCTAAATTAATCTTATTGAGTGTTTATGGTATAAGATTATCTCTTCAATTTTTAATTTTTTTGGGTAGAAATATTCTTTAATTCCTAAACTACTAGAATCAACTTAAAATAAATAAATAAATAAAATCCAACAACAAAGAAAGAAACGGCAATGACTTGATTGTTTGTCTATGTACACAAATTTTCATTGAAGATCCGTTACATACCGAAAACAAGTTAAGTAATATCCACGTTTTGAGATAAGACAAAAATATAATGCACTAGGCAATTTGCTTTTGTCTCATCTAATAACTTAGGTACGAGTATTATTTAACCCGTCCTCAGCTTATGACGGATATATCCGTCTTCAAGTAATACTTATTGGTCCAAGTAACATACTCAAATCAACGGCTAAAAATCAATCTCAAAACTTAATCTACGGTGCATATAACTCCACCCATTAAAAACCCTTATTTTATTACACTACTTAACCCACAAAACAAGAACACAGCTTCCATATTCTTCTCTTCATCATTTCTCTCTCTATCCTCTTACTTTCTCTCTCCTCTCCGTCTCCGCCGTCGTAAACGGCGGCGACCACCTTTCTCCGGCGAGAGTACAACCCACTTTTTTATCATTTTCCCATATTACCCTTCCCTCTCCTCTCTTTACTCTTCCCAGAAAATAAATTTTTAAAAAACACAAAAAAAGAAACAAATTTCAGAAAAAAATCCAAAATTTCCATAAAAAAAAATAACGCCTTTTTATTATTTTTTTATATTACTATATATAATAATTAGAGGAGAGGGAAGTGGGTCATAAAAAAAACCCAAAAAAAAGAAAAAGGAAAAACCCAATAAATTAAAACCCTTCTAATTTTTGTAGGCAGAAAAAATCAAGGTTTTTGTAATGGCGCAAATTCCAACGAATGGTGTGGCAGTTGACGGCGCTGAAGCAGCAGCGGCGGCGGCGGTTGCTGCAGCGACGTCGTTGTATGTGGGAGATTTGGAGTTGAGCGTGACGGATTCGCAAATGTATGATACGTTTTCGCAAATTGGTGAAGTGGTTTCTGTTAGGGTTTGTCGAGATTTGACTTCTCGTCGTTCGCTTGGTTATGGTTACGTCAATTTTGCTAATCCTCAACATGGTATATTACTTTTCTTTTTTAATTCTCATTTTTAAGTCAATTTATCTGCTTTTTCGTGTTGTTTTAAATAATAATTCCGTTTGCACAAATTCTAGAATAAAACGTTCTCACGATAAAAAGTTTGTGTATTTATCACTAATAAATGAGTTGTCTATTTATATAACAGGACCGTTTGACAGTGTGTGATTCTGTCTCACACGAGAATTACTGGTCAGATTGATGTTGTAGTTCAATGTTTTTATCGGTTTGATGTTTTTAATTTACTAGGTTATTTGATTTTAGGGCTCCATTGATTATTTGATTTTATGATTTTTGGGTTGAAATATGGTTTATGATTATTTATTTTTGTAGATTGTTATCTTAAGAGGATTTATTTTGTTTTTCGTCTTCACTGCTCTTGTCTGGAATCTATGTAATTGTATTTGTTTTAGAGAATTTAGACGGTTAATTATGTTGGTGGTTTAATTTACTCCCTCCTTCCCAATCATTTGTTTATACTTTGATTCAAATACCGCTCGCAAAGAATAAAAATGGTAAACTTATGTCTTATGGGTGAATGAAATGATGTCTTTAAAGCATTTTTCACTGCCCATTTGAAGGGTTAGTTTTGTAGGTGTATGTGTTTGTTTCTCTGGAAATCTGTCGTTCGTTTACGTTGTTCCTTTTGCTATATCTCAAGTTCAATGCATGATGTAGGGGATGCTGTTTGGTGCGTTGTCACTTTCCTTTAGTGAATTTTATGGATGTTTGTTCTGACTTGCTGCTCTGTTAGTTTGATTATCAGTCGATCATAGGTCATAAATTCTTATGTGATTGGTAATCTAGAGAAGTGTTGATTTTCCATGTGCGAGTTCTAGGCAATGTGCATTGTTGGGTTAGGTTTTGGGCCAGGGTTTTATGTTTAATGAGGGTAATTGAATGGAAAGAGTGAAGTTATGCATTTAACGACTTCTCATCTGGTTTTCACTATCTGAGTTTTTCATCTATGGAAGTAGAAAACAGACTCCTTTAGTGATGATGTGATGTTTTTTACTATGTGATAGTTTTTGGAGTTATTTTGAGAGGACTTTTAGTGGTTTGGGCGAGGGGATTATGGTTTATGAAAGGGAATTGAATGGAGACGTGAAGACATGAATTTAATGGCTTTTCATCTGTTTTTCACTATCTGAATGTTTTTATCCTTGGAAATAAAAATCTGAGGTATTTTGAGAGGACTTTTAGGGGTTTGGGCGAGGGGCTTATGGTTTATGAAAGGCAATTGAATGGAAAAGTGAAGACATGAATTTAATGATTTTTTATCTGTATTTCACTATTTGAATGTTTTCATCCCTGGAAGTAAAAAATCGGAGTTGCTAAGTGATGATTTGAAGATTTTCTTTATTATTGCGTGGTGACGTGATAGTTTTTGGAGTTACTTTGTGAGGACGCTAAGTGGTTGATCTATTGCATGGGAAAAAAAACATGTGCTATGAGCAATATCTTTGTAGTTTTTTCCCCCTAAATCTTTGATTAAGGCATAAATTGGCTGCTAACTCTAAATCATTAAATACAAAAGCAGTGATAAGTTTTCTGTTTCTATCATCTTGTCTGAAATGTGGGTAGGTTTTAAGGATAGAGTCGAGGGGTACGCTTAGATAGCGTATAGAAGGAGGTAACTAGGGAAGAAACTTTTGGCCTTCATTTGGAAATTCTTGCATTTGTTATAAAAGTAATCAGGAATTTATTGTACTCGTATGTTTTTTGGAATATTTATGGCAGTATTTATTTATTTATTGCATTACTGGTCAATGACGCTCATTACCGTGTTGCACATGTGGCAAACTTATGTCCGTCCTTCATATATGATTTTTGTTTACCTCTGTTTAGGGAAAATCTTGGCCTTTTGACACTATCCTCATATTACAAAGTGTCATCTTTTAGCATTTCATAATGAGTTTTAAGATACGGAATATTTCTGATGGATGTGAATCAATCTTAGCTTCCTGAAGATGCGACTATATAAGGTGTTTTTTAATTGAATGTTCAACTAGTATTGTTAAGCCGCCAATACTTGAGGACCAATGTGCTATTGTGGTGCTTTTGGTCTCCCAGGCTTTCATTTTTGCCAACTCTGAATACAAATTGAATGTTCCTGGGATTATAACTCGTACTTTGATATGCCACAATGGGTTAGGTATTTAGACTTAGACTACCGTTAATGTGTGCTGTATGCCTATATGTTTTAGTAGTTGTGTGAGCGGTATTATTTTTCTAAGAAAGGTTTTGCTTTTGTTTCGTATGATGGTCAAATGAAATCATAATCATCAGACTTTAAAAATGATTTCATGCACGATATTGTTTTTTTTCCCTTTTCTTTTTAAATATTCCCGATTGCCTGGATGCAGATTCTTGCCCAATGTGCATTCATTGTGGGATATTTTGTATTATTAGAATATATTTTGCTGACATTCTAATATCTACTGATTGTTTACAGCTGAGAGAGCCATAGAACTGCTGAATTTTACCCCTGTCAATGGCAAACCTATCAGGATTATGTACTCTCATAGGGACCCCAGTGTTCGGAAGAGTGGAGCTGGAAACATTTTCATTAAGGTATCAGTTCCTTCATCTTCTCCAGCATTTCATGTTTTTGGTCTTCTTCATTCTGCATTGTTTTGCATATTTTAGTTCAATTGTATATTTATCTTTTCTTTTAGTTTATCTGTTTACCTTTACTTTGACAGAACTTGGACAAGGCCATCGACAACAAAGCCTTGCAAGATACATTCTCTTCTTTTGGGACTATCCTTTCATGTAAGGTTGCTACAGATCCTTTTGGGCAATCAAAAGGATACGGCTTTGTTCAGTATGAGAGCGATGAGTCTGCCCAAAAAGCCATAGAAAAGCTAAATGGGATGCTATTGAATGATAAACAAGTGTATGTGGGCCCTTTTAAGCGTAAACAAGAAAGAGAAAATACCGTCAACAAAACTAGGTTCACCAATGTGTTTGTGAAGAATCTTTCCGAGACAGTGACTGATGATGATTTAGCAAAAACGTTCGGTGAATTTGGTAAAACCACAAGTGCTGTTGTGATGCGTGATTTGGATGGAACATCAAAGTGCTTTGGCTTTGTGAATTTCGAAAATGCAGATAATGCTGCTAACGCCGTTGATGCTCTAAATGGAAAGAAGTTTGATGATAAGGAGTGGTATGTTGGTAAAGCACAAAAGAAATCTGAAAGGGAAGCTGAGTTGAAGCAACGATTTGAGCAGAATATGAAGGAGGCGGTAGACAAATATCAAGGCACTAACCTCTATATTAAGAACTTGGATGATACCATCGACGAGGAGAAGCTTAAAGAATTATTTTCTCAATTTGGGACGGTCAATTCTTGCAAGGTTAGATATTTAAATCCTTGTAGTAACTAATTTTGAAATAATTAAGTAGGACAATTGAATTGCTGTTTGCATAGTTTGTCTCGTGATTGCTTATTCCTTGTCTGATGCATAATTTTTGCAGGTGATGCGTGACCCTAGTGGTGTAAGCAAAGGTTCAGGCTTTGTTGCTTTTTCGACTCCTGATGAGGCATCTCGAGCTGTAAGTTGATATATGCCCGGCCTCTTTTTCATAAAAATATTGTGATGCATTGTTAATTAATTTTCTCATCATGTTTGTTATACGGCCTGGCCTCTTTTTCATAATAGCTTACAGAAATGAGTGGCAAGATAATTGTTAGCAAACCTCTTTATGTTGCACTGGCACAACGTAAGGAAGATCGGAGGGCAAGGCTACAGGTATTGACTCTATTTTTTATTGTTTGAAATCAGCATTTTAACAACAGTAATCATTTTGGATAAGGCCTGTAAAACATACATAAATGAATGCTCATACTCTATGTAGTCATTTACATGAGCAATGTTGCTACGCCTCGTTCAAAAACGTGGGGTTGATGTTATTGAAGATGGTGCAACTTATGATGTGCATTATCATTTTTGTTGTTTGGTGTTAGGATAAAAATAAGTTGTGCCATATATGCTCTTTATATTTTGCAAATTTTATGTATACGGAGTATATTTTTCTCATTTATTTGCAAGCAGTTGTTGACTTATTCTAAAACTTCAAAAAAATACGAAAATGATTTCTTTATAATTTGTAAGTTTCTGAATTCTTGAACTTCATGAATTCTTGCTCTGTTACTTGCCTTTTATTTTAATTTTTATGATTACACAGCAAATACTTCTTTCAGCATTCTGTGGTTAATGTAGACATTGTACATAAACTCGGAATAGCTGAATTTTTGTGCTATGTAGAATGGGAGGATGTCTTCATTTTCAAGTCCATAACTGTTGTTTTTACCCAGGCCCAATTTTCTCAAATGCGCCCTGTTGCTATTCCTCCAACTGTTGGTCCTAGAATGCCGATGTACCCTCCTGGAGGTGCAGGGCTTGGACAGTATTACGGCCAAGTGCCGCCTGGTAGCATACTAGCACAGGTAATGATTATTTTTAGTATATTTTTCACCATGTTTTCTAATTTGAAAGATTCCTACTTTGAATTTGTCGTGTTATGGTATGATTTCCACCCACCATTCAGTACTGTTATTTCATTGTGGTTATTATGTTCATGGGGCAGTGTTTTTGGTAACATATCAACTCAGATATACTCCGTATGAGATATATGTTGTTGGTAGATCTGACTAAATAAACCCAAACCCAAAATCCGATTGAAATATCTGAATTGATATCCGACGGTAGATCAGATATGAGTAACCTCAAGTGTTTCCCAAACACATTTCAATCCGAATCAAATTGAAATTGAACTGAATTCTACATATCCGAAAGATAGATGTACCCATTTTCAATTTGAATTGATTCAAAGTGGAATCTAATTCTACATGCGCGAAAGATATCTGAACCTGAACCGATTCTATTTGAGTTGATAAACCTACATGAATTTTAAATAAACTTATTTTCTTATAAAAACACTCCCAACTTCATGAGTTTTTTCATTAATTTTTTTATTTAGTGATTATACTTTGAATTATATTTTGATGAAAAAAATAATCAACATTAAGCTAAATAAAAGACACGCAAGGCGATAATAACAGGATCAGATACTAACCTCATCCATTATTGACCTGTCTTGATTTGCTTCATACCCAAAATAGCACAAATTGATTAAGATGGCTAGCTGAAATGAACCCAAATGAAATCGAAATTAAGGTTAACCTGAATGATAATGATCTGTTTTAAAATGATTGAAAACTGAATTGAATAATCCCATTGACTTATTTTGCTTTTTGGTCTAAGAAAGTGTTGTGTTTTTCATTCATTGGAAAAATTTAGCCCTGTCCGGTAACGCTCGAATGTTTTGTGGAAAGTTATCATGGAGATATTTGATCTTGTTATCCAAAAAAATCTACTATTAATGCTCATTTTATTTTTTCTAATATATATCTTTTTCTAGGAAGTGCGTAGTCCCTCTTTTTTTTTATATATGGCTTTAGTTTTTCTAGTTCATTCGGACCTTCATATAATTATAGTAGTATACATTTCATAATATTTTCTCATATATTTGAGAGATTGAAGAGAGAAGTGAGTGTCTCGAAATGTGAGAATGACTTCCATGAAAAAATGAGTATCATGCTTTACACCTCTCTTTTGGTTAAATATCCATTGGATTTGTTTTCTGATCAGTCAAATTGAGGAATACCCTTCCATTATTGTCCATGGGTCCATCTATTTCATCTAATGTTAACAACTGCGTTTGGTGTTAAAAAGCGCGGCCTGATACTCTTATCATTGTTAGTTTGTGACACTGTGTCCCCTCCCCCCCCCTAGCCCATCTTTTTCCGTAATTTAGAGGTATTTGCTTCTTCTTTGTCATGCTTGACTTATTACTATGAATATTTGACCTTGTTCATTTTTGTTTGACTGCTGTTCTCAAATGATTCTAACGAATAATTTCTCCACAATTATGTTGGTCGGTGTTTTGTTCCTGTTGATAGTTTGTGAACTAATATGGAATTGCTGGATACTCTTTCCTTCAAAATTGCCGCGTTCCATATTTCCAAATTCCAATGGAGCCAAAGATTCATTATTCTTTGTTGTGGATTATGAGGAAACTAATAACAATGGCTCACAAAAGTAGCTGCGTTTCTTTATGTAGTAGCGGTCGTTTAATGTGGCTCTCGATGCAATTTTCATCTTTGGTCATTTGGAAACAACCTCTTTGTGTCACTAACACATGGGTAATGCTGCGTACATCCGACCCCTCACTCTGCAATTTGCGGGAGGCATTCCTTGTAAAGATAGTTGGGCTTCTTTTTAAACTCAAGGGAAAAGTTTTGTACATCTCAACCTTTTAAAACCCGTACCTTTGTCAAATTTCTTTTGTTTATAATTATAAAATAGTAGGTTAAACAAATCTGCTGCAGTCTCCTCACCTGAGCTCTTGACTATTCCTCTTCTGTGCTTTCTTATGTAAGATTTTGTGAATTGCTATTGAACAATTGCCGTTCAACGCACCCAATGTGCGTCTGGTAACAATGTAGTGGTTAAGAGTTCTCATTATCGGAAAATAAAGGTCAATGCTTTGGTCCATAATCCTAATAGGTGTAATATAGAGAAACAATGAGCATTCTGGTTTGTTGTTGCTTAAGTGACTTGTGTTTAAATTGTATTATTTCTCTCAAATAAGATTCTTGATGTGATGTTCTAAATAACAAAATCATGTTACCTTATAATCTGTATCTTGTTAAATTTATTACTCCGTCCATTTTAGAAGTGCATTATTCAAATTGTTATTCTCCCCAGTTAGATCAATGGGGCTTATTAATTCAATAAAGATGGAGTAACTTTGAGAAGGGGAATTGAATGAAAGTGTCTCATTGGATATTCTTGTGATAACACTTGCCATCTAAAAGAGGGCTAAAATACTGCTCTCTAAATTAGTATTTCCGTATGTTGTGTTGCTACTTCTTTCCGAATGATATCCTCTTTACTTACCAATTTATTATCAACATGGTCAGCCTCCATTTGGATATCAGCACCAGCTGATGCCAGGTATGAGGGGTGGTGCTCCTATCCCAAATTTTTATATGCCAATGGTTCAGCAAGGGCCACGCCCTGGCGGTAGGCGTAGCGGCGCTCCAGGTCAGCAAAATCAGCAGCCCAGGCCTATGATGCAGCAACAGGTAGTTATTTGATGATGATATACATACTGAGTAATTCTTGATATAATATCTGCCATTTATATAATAAGAGCTTGTCAAAATAAAATTGGATAATAAAGTAATGCAAGTATTTTCCTCTTAAGAAATTCTCCTATGAGACGGTTTTATGGTAACATTCTCATATTTGTAGGTAGTTATTTCTTGTCTTCATCAGTTCATGGGTACATGGATGGGGATGTTAGTTGATTGAGTTTGGTCGCGTCTTTTATTACTATGTTGATATTGTATTATTACTAAATTGATATTGTGTATAGGAGGCTAATTGTTTTATCTTGGGGATGTCTCACAGGAAAATAGTTGTTTTTGATAATGTTGCATATTTTTCCAATGACGGTTTTAATTACGTTTTTTTTAGATGCAGCCGAGAGGACCTTACCGCTACCCTCCAGCACATGGTCCACGAGATGCTCCTTTCCCTGGCGTCACTGGAGGTGTGCTCCCTGGTGGCATCCCGTTATCTCCTACAATCCCTGTTGCCACCTTGGCCACCCTGCTTGCTAATGCTACTCCTGAGCAACAGAGGCTGGTTAGTGCTTTTTCACAAGCCCTTCCTCTAACATGTAATATTAAATGTTTATTTTTTCCACCAAATGACATAGATAAGACCGTCTAGTTTTCACGAAAAATTATATGAGACGTGAGGATTTATGGACTGTCTATGGTAAGATGGTCACAAAGTATTCCCGTCATAGTTAGCTGTATTTTTGGCATAGGTATTTTAGATTAACTGTGTTAATGTTGGGAAATGTTCAGCTATTGGGAGAGAACCTATTTCCCCAGGTGGAACAACTGGAACCAGAAATGGCAGCTAAAGTGACAGGAATGCTGCTAGAGATGGATCAGCCGGAGGTACTGCATTTACTCGAGTCTCCAGATGCCTTGAAGGCCAAGGTAGCCGAGGCTATGGAAGTCTTGAGGAGTGTTGCTCAGCCAGCTGGTGATGCTGCTGATCAACTTGCTGGTATGTCACTTGGTGACAACTGACAACCTTACCCTGAGGGTTTTGCACCTACGGGTGAATCTTGAACTTGTTGGATTTGGATTTCTAGACAATTTGCTTGTGTTGTTTTTTACTATTGGCCCGAGACATGGATTTGGTTATGAAGTTTGATTTGAGACTTTGATGGATATCATTTTCGTTTACATTTCGTGCCTTTTCAGTTATTTACCCAGTCTTTTCTGCTTGGAACTAGTTTATGATATCGGAGATTTCTCGTCAGCTAGAAAGTTCTAGGCAGGGAAAGTAAATTGCTGCAAAATCTGAATTGGAGCAGTAAATGAAGTTGGATGTAGTTTGCCCAAGTGAAATTCCAATTACCCAATGGTAATTAGAATGGCAACTGCAATTACCTAATGGTATGGAATATTTGGCCATAGGCCTCTCTTGACCTGAAATATGACTTGACTGCATCAAGTGGGTAAACTTAGGGCTTATTTTGTTGACGTAACAGAAGTAAAGTAAAGTTTTCTGAAACTTTAAGTTTACATGAATTTTCAATTCATGTGAATTTCCAAAATAGTGTCTGGTTTGCATGTGGAAAGTCAATTCATGTGGAAAGTTTCAGTGACCAAGGAAGGAGTAGATTTATGTGGGAAATTCTACTTTTATGATCTTGACAACTAAACAAACCCTTATACCACACTTAATAGATGTGTAACGAGTAGACTTCTGTCTATAAGATCATCTCCAAGCAAGGTTGTTAAGGAGGTCGTGGCCTTGTTGGGTTATCCTAATTACGTAATTAAGATACTGATTTTAGTGACCTTGTATTAATTTTGGTGACCTTGAAATTTTCGGGTGACCTCGAAATGAGTTGGTTACCTTTGGGGACCTATGACGTTGCCACTGAAATCACACAGGCATTGTAAAATCCCATGATTTTAAAAAAAGGTAGGTTGTTTGGTTGGCAAAATTTTTGGAAAACACGGGATTGAAACTTCCCACGAATTTCCAATGCCTACATAGGAAATTGCTTACCTACCCCCTTTGGTCATTGGAAGTTTGAAGTGTTGTTTGGTTGCCTAATTCATGGGAAGTCCTATGTCATTGGAACCTTTGGTCATTGGAAGTTTGGAGTGTTGTTTGGTTGCCTAATTCACGGGAAGTACTATGTCATTGGAAGTTTGGAGTGTTGTTTGGTTGCCTAATTCGCTTCCTATGTAACCTCCAATTCCTACATAATGTAGGAAGTCAAGGTAAGTGAGAATTACCACATGAATTGAACTTCTTGTATTCAACCAAACAACATTTAAATAATTCACGTGATTTTCAAGTTCAGATGAATTTGATCTCCCCGGAAATTTTATATTCCCATGGCGAACCAAACGACTCCTTACATGGGTAACCAAACAGTTTTCTCAAATTCACCCGAATTGGATGTGGGGACTTATTTCCCATGAATTCTAAGTTCCTAGGAAAATTAACTTCCCTAATCAACCAAACGACTCCTAAGTAAAAAAGATTGGGTTATATCCTTAGGCCGTGACCTTCTGCTTGGGAGAGTGAAATTAAGTTGAAAGTGAGTCAAGTAATTAAATTAAAATTAAGAGTTAAAACGTTGACAACCCATTTAATATGACCTTCTGCTTGGGGATGGTCTAAGTGGTAACCTTCTATGAATACAAAGCAAGTCAAATAACCCCAAAATGGGGCATTTGGTTCATATGGAGTACCAGGGAAAGGGAATGGAAACAGATAAAGGATCATCCATATTTGGCAGTATATGATAAGTTGTTTGGTTATATAAGTTGGCACAAAATTTGTCACAGGCTGAAGATGGACTTTAAATTTTTATAATATGTAAGTGACACTATCTATGTTGTGTTCTATTTTCGGTTGCCTTATTGTGAGAGATGTAGAATGAAAGGAAATAATAATAATAATTGAAAATGTTTCAATTTCTCGGTAAAGCGAGCTATATCATAAGTTGTAATATTGTACATTATTCTTAAATTTTTTTGAAAATAGATAATTAAAAAACAAATGAAAATCATAAATTTATATTCAGAAACCGCAACTGGGTTTAAGCCAATAATCATAAAAATTATCTTAATTCATACTTCCTCCATTTTTATATAATGTACCCATTTTATTAAAATATTACACTCATATATTCAACAAATGAGAACATTATATAAAAACGGAGGATAGTAATATTTATTTGAAATTCAATAAAGCCCTGTTCTTTTGGACTGAAACTGAACTGAACTGAACTGAACTGAACTTATAGGATCTGAACTGAACTGAACTTATAGGAACTGAACTGAACTTATAGGAACTGAATTGAGCTTATGGGATCTGAACTGAACTGAACTTATAGAATCTGAACTAAACTGAACTGAACTTATAAGATATGAACTGAACTGAATTTATAAGATCCGAACTTAATTAACTTAATTTAATTTAAGTAACCTATTATTATTATTATTATTATTATTATTATTATTATTATTTATTTATTTTTTTATTTTTTATTTTTTTGTAAGGATGCGCGCAGCTATCATATAAATAAGAACAAAATAAGAGTTTACATAAAATTGGTGGGCAGCCGAGATACAATCTGAGCTCCCACCCCCTTAGCTATAGCAAAGCTAAGCCTAGTAAAAATGTACGCAGCCATCCGCGCCCCTGTATCCTGAGATACCGAGTATTGCTGAATTCGCTTCAGCAAGGCAACAACATCCGAACCCAGCTCCCCAAGCGAAGAGAAAGAGAAAGGAAGGAAACCATAACCTGCACCCTCACAGCGATCCCTGTACTTAACACACTTGCGCTGAGCAGCATCAGCAACAACCCGACCAAGAACAAAATCGGCCATCCCAGTCTGAGTGAGAGGGGAGGACTCAGTCAAATCAATACACACATCACGCCCCCTGTCCCACGAATAAAGAAGAAAATCCGCAGGGCGAAGAGAGCCGCCATGTCCATCGACCAAACCAATGTCAACCTCCATACCCGCCGAAATCCCAGACCTATAACAGATGTCTAATAGAGTATCCCTGACAAGGTTATGACGATGCTTAACCCCAACAGTACCAGCACAAGAGACAACGTGATCCCCAAAAACATCCTCAGCAAAAACCCGAGAGCAAGCAGAGCATGGCCTAGGTACCAAGAAAAGTGGAACACCTAGCCTATACCCAAGCACACAACGGTAGGTCCTCCTGTTCATAGTCTGACCCAACCCAGAGATAGGAACCGCTCTCAACTAATCAGAAGAGTGAGGCCCATGCTGAGATTTCCACAAAGCAACCTGACGCGTGGTCAAGGAGAAAACCGACTCCGAAGAAGCAGCAACCTCGAGAAATAAATATCTGCCAATTTTTTCATAAGTTTGGGGACAGCAATTTCACTAGGGTTACCAAGAAAATCAGAACCAGTAGTCTCCGAGAACACCTGCAAGGCATCAGTGAAAAAAGGGTCGGGGTCAATGATACCAGAAGGCCGTAGGAGCCTAGCCTGCAATTCAGCAGACTGCAAACGGGAAGCCAAGAACGCATAATGTAACACATCACCCGCTGCATATACACCAAGTCCGCCCAAATGAAAGGGGAATGTAGCAAGGCGCCACTGCCACTCCCCAAACCCAGGCCCAGACGCGGTAACAATACGCTCCAAGCTAGAACGAAGCGCAACATCAAAACGGAGATGAGCCGACCCAAAAGCAACCGGGGAACAAGTACGAAGAGAGAAATAAAGCTTGGAAATACCAGTACATGCCCGAAGCAAAAGCAACTCACACTGCGGGTCCTCGATCCTCGCGACTAAGTCCATAAGCTCAACAGTCCTAGTCACTCGCTTCTCCACAAGCGCACCGCTAAAAATAGGGCAAGTACTAACAGGCCCACCCAAAACCGAGACACCCCGTAAGGGCCGAGCGATAGAAGTGGGGAAAACACCGGGAAGCCGACTCCGGGGATCCTCAACAGGCCAAAAGAGCTCAGTCTTAGCAACATTAAGATGTAGACCAAAACCGGAACCATCAGCCAAAATTATATCCAACACCCTCCCCACTTCCAACGTATCTCCAACAATAGTACCATCATCCAAGTACCATGCCTGCATAGTAAGATCAAAGGAATCCCGAATTTTGTACACCAAGGGATGCAAAACCAACGCGAAAAGCAACGGCCCCAAAGGATCATCCTGCTGAACTCCCTGACAAGACCGCAAGCAATGTTCCCCATAATACAACCGGGCAGGGCGTGAATAACAGAACTCCACCCAACGAGAAAGACCCGGGCACCGACGGCGAACCTCCTGAAGCATAACGGAGCGGTCAACAAGGTTGAAAGCATTCCGGAAATCAACCAGCAACATATAAAGCCCTACCTCGCCACCACGAGCCTCCACAAGCCGGTTCAAGGCATGCAAGATAGCCTCTCCTCCACCGGACACCCCAACCCCAAACTGAAGATCCGCAAAATAAGAAACCAAAGTAGGACCAACCAAAGAAGCACCAACCTTAGAGACCAGCCGTCTCCAAACAGTGCCAACAGCAATAGGACGAAGACCACCCCGGATTTAACCAGGGGGGTGAGCGGAGCACTAGCAAGGTACTCACCAAGAGCCGGCGAGCACCGGCCATCTAAAAAAAGATTAACCACCCTAGTAATAGAGGCGAGCAAATCATCAGAGATAGCCACCGCAGCCCCACTCAAACAATCCATGAAGTGCTGAGCGCGAAAACCATCCTTCCCACAAGAAGTGCCACGCGGGAAACTACGAATTATATCCAACACCACAGCGGAAGAAGCAACAAGTGGAGGATGATCCTCAGGTAAAGGTGGTAAAGATGGCGAGGGGACGACCGGATGCTTCTCCTGCAAATCCTGAAAGGTGGCAACAGAGTAGGGAGCGACACCAGAAGAAGAGAGCACCCGAACGGCAGCAGTATAATGGACATCGCTAATATTCCGCCGACATTGGCGAAGGTTAAGCTCACTCAAATCAAGTTCCTCATCCACGTGAAACGGAGGAGAATCCTCGGCCAAACACTCTCGTAACAGCTGCAACCCCCCTCCCGGTGCCCCCCAAGTAGGGGTGTTCACCGGTCCGGACCGGACTGGACCGAACGGTCCGGGTCGGTCGGGTTTGCCGGTCCGGGTCTCTTTTTGAACAGCCCTACCCCCAAGCAAGGATGGCCCCAACAATACTCTCCTCATGTCGCTGCCGCCTGACAGCCGACCGACACTCGACATTACTCCGGGGAGTGAAGGTCTTGAGCAGACAAAGAGGCAGAACAAACAACCGAATCCAACAGGAGAGGTTACCAGGAGAGTCGACCACCTCATCCAACACCCCCTTCAAAACCCGAGCAAACCCAAGCCGTCACTTAGGAGGGATGGACTTCACCGAACGGAGGCCCAAAGAAAACAAACGATCAAGCGAAGCTATAGACCACTGATCAAGCTCAACCCCAACATCAGACACGGGAACAGATGGAGACGGAGCTAGGGGTCTGGGGATACCCTGAATAACGAAACGGACAACACCATCACCACAGTCCGGAGGGTCTACAATGGCACCTAGAGCGAAAGGCATGGGTCCTAAGACAGACACCGCAAAGGCAAACCCCCATCCGCTTCAAAGTAGTCTCGACATTAGCATAAACCGTCAAACTATCAGATAAAGTTTGACGTGTAAGACTGTCAGCCCCCTCACGACAATGCCAACCCCAAAAATGATACCGCCAGGAGGATTTTACGAGACCCCTACCGTTATCATTCGGGCATCCATGCAAATGCTTAAAAGGACACTGAAACCAAACCAAGGGAGACATGAAAACCCTACCACAACCCTACCAAATGGCCTGCACACAGCCAAGGCAGCAACACCACACCACCACCACGACTACAAACACGGCAGCGAAGCGACGGAGCAACACCAACAACCCACGGTATCGGTAAGGAAACAAGACAAATAAAAACAACGAAAAAGAAGAAAGAAAACGACCGGGTAAAAAAAAAACCAGCAGCTCCAAGCATCCTAACCACCAGCGCACGACCCCCTGGCCACCTACTACCCCGGAGCACCGGAGATGGCGACAACACCCGACGCCTGCGCCGACGAGAAGAAACTCCGAGCAGAAAAGAGTAAAAAAAAGAAAAAAAAAGATCCTACCAGCGCCGGCGAGATTAGAACGGAGAAGGAACGTCGACAAAGAACGGTGACAACAGCACCACCAGAAACCGACGACCAGAACTCCGAACAGCAGCACCGGCGTGAAGAAAAACCCACCCCGCAACCTCTCTCAAACTCTCAAAGGCACACCACTACCCACAATAGGCACGCCAGCGACGGGAGGTTGTCGACATGATGATAATTGGGACACCGACGACGTGAGGTCGACGGTGGTGGAAGCAGTGCAGGCGCAGGAGCAGCGACGACCGCGCACGACCCGGCAGCAAACCCACGAACCAACCCTAAAACACCACCGTTGAACTCGCCGGGGACAGGCGGTTCCGATGCGATGACCGCCGGCGACGTCCGGGCACTGTAGAGGTGGGAACTGGTGGCGGCAGGCAAACACGAGCCCTAATCGCAAAATCGCTGTTCACTCTCCTCTCTCTCAAAACGTTATTATTATTATTATTATTATTATTATTATTATTATTATTCAAGAGAAGACATTAATAAAAAAATAGTTTAAAACACAAGGTAATATAAAATATTTTCTACTTTATATACAATGGTTTGTTCATAATTCATACATTATACTACGATTACATTACGGTAAAAAATAATCCACATATCACAATTTTTTCTAACTATTTATTTCCATATTATCACAATCCTCATCTACTTCATCTTCATTATCAATATCACCGTCGACAAAGAATCTATAGCCTCGCCAAATATTTTTGACTAAGTTGTTTCGTACCTTATACACGGTCGTCTTCCGCTTTTATCTAACATGTCCGAATCTAATGTTCCTTAAATGTTCAGATCATGTTGTATAATTCCAAGAGCGTGCATTCTTATAAAATTATGGAGGGAGAATGTAGAAACAATAATCGATATTTGATACTTATATGATATTTGGGGAATGATTTTTAACATCTTCCACCTTTTCTTTAATTGACCAAACGTCATTTGAACTTTCATTCTCGATGATGAATGTTGATAGTTGAAGTATTCTACCATTCCTTTAGGCGGTCTATGCTTGTATTCGGGCATATGACATTAGGGTGAGTATATAAAGATTGTTTGATATTAATGAGATAGTAAAAACGGATACAATTATTAATATTTTTTTGTTTTTTTTAAAAAAAATAATGTGTATCGAATAATTTAAGCGAAATGTTTTTTTATCGGTTGTTAAAATAATACTTCGTATATAGCTTTTTTAATTGAGTTTATATGAGCTGAGCTGAGCTGAATTGAACTGAACTTATAGGAATTGAACTGAACTGAACTGAACTTATAGGAACTGAACTGGACTTATAGGAATTGAACTGAACTGAACTTATACGATCTGAAATGAACTTATAGGAACTGAACTGAACTTATAGAAATTGAACTGAACTGAACTGAACTGAATTTATAGGATCTAAAATAAACTTAAATTAAGTGACTTAAAGTCCAAAAGAACATGGCCTAATACCTCCTCTACGCCCCATTCCCTCTTAAAATTCTACAAATTAGTTACCCTCTTTCGATTTTGGGTAAACAAGAGTGAAGTTTTCATTTATTGCCTTCTCTATGACTATCTTATCTATATAAAACCAAAAACATTTCAAGCATTCTCCTTAAGCCACATCATCACATTCATGTTTTTAATTTTATTTATTTAAATAATGTGGGACCCACAGAACAAAAAAAAAAAAAGTATTTAATTGCTAAAAAATCTCTATGTTTAAGTTTTAGACGTAAATGTTTACGTTTATATTTTCTACACGTAAATATTAGTGAATAATAAGAAATCATGAATAACTTAGAAGGTAAATAATTCAGCCCAAGTTTTCCTAATAAATCACAGTAAATTAAGTCAACTATTAAAAATTCAGTCCAAATTTTTACTACAATTATAAATTGCAATTACAATAACAATTAAAATAAAGTACGAAAGAAATACATCTACTATAATACTAATAAGATAAAATAAAATTTTAAAGAAAAATATAATAATACACATTAGCTCTAAAAACGCAAAAAAAAATGTTATAAATTTTATCGAACTATATATTGCATAATTCCGAAAAAATGACATGTGATCGATTTAAAAAGTAAAAAGAAAATATTTTAATTAAGATATAATGAAAACATCTCAATAAAAACATTCTCTTAACATAGTTACAAAATGAAGTAAAGTAAGGTAGCAGATAACATAATAGACCAGTAAGTTGCGAGCATCATTAATTTGCAGCTATGATATAAAATGAAACAAGAATTTGAAAAAAAATATGCACATTTAACTAACTAAAGGTACGAATTTTAACAAAGGAAAATAATTTATTTAAAACAAAAATTATAGACATGCATGATTTTTAATTAAAAAGATGATAAGATGTATAAATAAAATTAAATTAATGAGAGGAGCGATTTTGGTGCGGGTAATAAATTTCCGTTAACATATAAAAGTTTTGGTTCTTTGACAAAAAAATATTTTAGCTAATAATTCGTAAATTGTGATATACAAAAATGATTCATCGCTAATCACAAACAACTTTATCTAAGGTGGGCATCTGTCTTTCAATATCAGTTCTTAATCAAGAACAATTTGATGTGGGGATTTTATAAGCAAGTGAGGCTTGAAAAGTTTGATTTTCGATGATATATTTTTGTCTAATACAACATCTAAAATAGTTTAAAGAGTATTTCAATATGTAAATTTTTAAGATTACTTATCTTATCTACATTAATATAAGAACATTTCGTGCAATTTCGTGCATTCACATCATCGCACATCCATTTTATTTTATTTTCTATTTTTAAATAAATGTAGGATCCACCACAAAAGATATGGAATTAATTTATGAAAATCAACTTTATTAATAGAATTTTATCGAATAATCAATACAGAACTCCAATAATGAACCATCATCCTCGATTTCATTTATGTTGCATAAATAATACAATATGAAAATGCAGAATTTTCCCAATAGTCCATATAGTCTATCAATACTAAAAAAAAGGTGAACAAAAAACATTATTAGACAACGAACATAAAAATGATAAAAATTGGTAAAACAAATAACATCGTTATATTATTTTACAAGCTTTTAACTCTAACATTTGACCATCATAATAACACATTTTTGAGATATTACTAAACTTGAATAAATTTTTTGAATAAGAAATATAGTTTTTAACAAAAAATGTTAATAAATAGTACTGTTTTAATTTTTAATTTTAAAAATAAGATCTACAAAAACTTAACAAAGTAAATGAACTATAAAACTCTGTTAAGTAGATTTTAGATCATTTCGTTAAAATAATATTCTAAATAAATTCGTTATAGATATTGAGCATATCCACTAAAATGAGTAGATCTAAAAAAAAATTGTTATCAAGTTTTAACACTGAATTCGTGCATTTTTTCACGGATTGCAATTTATGCACGTGTTTTAAACTATAATCGTTATAAAAAAGTAGATTATAAGATATACATGTATTTTGGTTTACCATTTTTAAATATTAATTATTATATCGATGTTTTAGAACTATATCCGTGCAATTTTGCACGGGTTAAAACTAGTTTCTTATATAGTTGAAAATCTAATGTGGATGATAAGTGGAAAAGAGAATAACTGAAAAGATATAAGATGAAGATTGATAAGAATATTTGACTATGGATTTTTCTTTTTTGGACAAGAGAGAATAAATCTCAAAAATTGGAAAAAAACATTCTTTAGGTCCACAAAATTACCAAATTATCTTTATACTATTTAATATTTATGCAAAATATCATATTAAATAAGCAAAAGAAACTCTGATAATACTCTCCTAAAGAATAGCACAAATTGTCATTGAAGACAGACACGATCCATCACAAGTTGAAGATGAAGAGTGACCCTCTCACAATATATACTTAATTCAAGGGAAAATTAAATGGTGCACCTCATTTGCCCTCCCACTTATAATATTGTAAAAGAAGTACTATTTATTTTTAACTTGTGACAGATAGTATCCTCTTCGGTGAGACAAGCTGAAAGCTAAAAAATTAGTTCCAAACTTTGGAGAAGTGTAATGGAAAGATGCTCTGAGATTCCTTAATTGACAGGTTATTAAATCATAGATTGATGATAAACAATTTATATTATAATTGAATGTTTGTATTTAGCATTTGAGAGAATAGAATTAGAGAGAAGAGAGTAGTATTGTACTATATCAAAGTAAGAAGTGACTACAACAATTACGACAAAGAGCATATATAGTGAAGTACAAACCAACTTAGCCATGGTTAGTTAGTTAGAATCTTAACTAACTTTACTTGACTAATTCAGTTATAATTTACTGTTTATATTATAATATTTTTTCCTTAAACTGGATATTTTGCAAAGTTTAGGTCAGGCTTATGAGAAAGAAGCAAATATTGACCAACATCCAATGTCTAAGTCATTATATTTGCTAACTGCAAACCAATCTTGATATGCATGGTGACAAGAAACCAGACCGATGTTTGTCTTTAACAAAATACCAGTTTATGGACCAATATTTTGTTTGTTCACGGAACACTGCTCAGTGATATGAATAACAACCTTATTGTCACAATACAACTAAATAAGATTAGAAATTGGAATATGAAACTCTTGAAGTAGAGCAGTTAACCAGACTAACTTAGAAGTAGTATAAGAAAGACTCATGTACTCAGACTCAGTTGTACTCTCATTCATAGTTGCCGGCTTTTTAGTCTTCCATGAAACTAAAGACTGTCCCAACATGATACAATGCCCACTTAATGATCTACAGGAATAAGCACATTGTCTCCAATCTACATCAATGAATGTTGTCAACTACAGTCTGCTGATCACAATTTGACTTATAAAACAACACAGTATTCACTGTACATTTGAGATACTTTACCACATATAATGCAACTTGCAAATAAGGTACATTAGGTTGACACAAAAATTAACTAAGATGTTGAATGTTGTAAGAAATATCAGGTTTGGATATTTTCAACTATAATAATCTACCTATATGGCTATAAGCCTATTGTATTGCCCATAATCATCCAAAACGTTTCCTCATGATAATTTGAGCCCTTTTTACATTGAAAATTTTATAGAAGTGCAATCTTCTATCTGCAAATCTTTTAAAATATCAACCATGTATTTTTTTATTTACATTATCTCAGAGTTATTTCTAGATATTTATAACCCTAAAAAATCATCTCATATTGGCCAAATCCTTTATGAAAAAACAGTATCTAGTTGATGCTTAACATGAGCAATTTATGCCAGTGAAGTTCCTATCAACAACACATTATGAACATAGACCAAAATGGTAGGGAATGTCCAATTCCTTCATCATCCTTTGTAAATAATGAATAGTCTTGCTTAGATTGGTTAACCTAAGTTTCAACAAGAAATTAGTCAACTCTTTATTCCATTGTCTAGAAGCTTGTTTCAAATCATAAATGAACATTTTTAACTTGTAAACCATGCTTAGTTGTATATCATAATCCTTTGGTGGCTTTATAAAAGCATCTTCATCCAGGAACTCATGTAAGAAGCCATTATTTATATCTAATTGAAACAAGGTCCAATTCTTAGTAGCTGCAATGGCTAACAAAGTTCTTACTATGTTGTGAATTTAGCAACATGAGAAAAAGTATGCTTATAATTTTTTTCCTTCACCTGATTGAATCCATTTGCACTAACACGGCCTTAAACCTTTCAACTGAGCCATCAAACTTATATTTAATTTTATAACACCATTTAAAACCAATGACTTTATGACCCTATAGCAAAACAACTCCGAAAACAAAAGATCATAATATGAGGATCACTAGTCGAGACAAAAGAGAAGGAGAAGAAACTACCTCTTACTGTGTAGATAGGAAGTATAATAGAAGAAGTAGTAGGATTGACCAACTTAGTGGTAGTAATAATAAGATCACCATAGGCTTTATCCTTCCTAAAAGGAAGTAAACCCTCTTGAAAAACATCCTTGCTAACAAATACTTTATGGTGCACTAAATCATAAAATCTATATCCTTTTTTTATTATGAGGATAACCAAAAAAATACATTATACCTAGCTTTAGTGTCAAACTTGCCAGAAAACGTAGGGGCATAGTTGCATAACAACTACAACTAAAAACTTTGAATTTGTTATAGTTAGGTTTATGATTGAATAACAACTCAAAATGTGTCTTATATTGAATAAAAAAAGATGACATTATTAAGTTGATCAAATAAGTAGCAGACAACAAACAATCACCACAAAATTTGATAGGTAGATTGACATGAACCTAAGAGCTCTAGCTATCTCTAATAGATGTCTATTCTTTCTTTCTACTCTCCCATTTTACTGGGGAGTACCAACTACACTTGATTGCTGAACTTTACCCTTTGATCTAAACAATCCACTGCAATAATATTAAAAAAACTCAGTCCCATTATTTGATCTTATTAACTTAACATGCCCTTGAAATCGAGTATAAATATAGGTTAAGAATTTCCTTACTAAGATAGGAACTTGATTTTTATTTTGAAATAAAATGGTCCAAGTGTTCCTAGAATTATCAACTAAAATGGTAAAAAAGACTTAGCATCAGATAATGCAGGAATTTTATAGACCCCAAACATCCATGTGAATCAAATCAAACCAATTAGATGCTCTACTACTACTAATAGGAAAAGACAATCTATGATACTTAGCTAAAATACATGTTTCACAAGAAAAATCTCCCTTTTTTACTGATTCATGAGAAAGTATAAACGTGAACGTGTCTATTGACATATTCTAATCTGGCATGAAACAAAGCTATGGATTTACAAGAAACAACAGAAACAGAACAATGTAAACTATTAGAAGCTGAAATTCTATTTATTACAGTAGACTGAATTTTAGAAGAAACTATCTTTTAAACCATTTCAACTAGCTGTGATTTATCAACATTTTGCACCGGTTTATTAAATCTGTATAGATCACCAATCCTATTCCCTCTAGCAACAATAGTCTTATTTTAAAGGTCCTGAAAATAACAATCACGAGTAAAAAACACAACAGACAAGTGATTATGGTCAAGCAACTTGCCACCAGTCTAATATTTAGTTTTCTAAGACTCAATTCTAAGATTTCAGTTTACCACCAACCTTGTGACAAAAAAGAGTAGATCTTTTGAAAAATTGTATCCGTTAAATTAGTGGGAAAACATAACATGAAAAATAAAAATTAAATAACTCTCTTCTCCCATCCTATGAGAGGTATCTAACTAACGTTATTAAAAAAGTATTTCTTCAAAAGTTTTTGGGAAAAAACATTTACACGAGTACATGAAAGTCCACAAAACCAAAATATTTAATACTTTCCTGTACCAAATCAAAGCTAACAGTTACTATAAATGAACGTACCACATCAAAGATAACATTCTTTGTTAAGTTATCCTTAAAGTCATTTGATATTTACACAAAATGTCAGGTACATACCCCACCTACCAACTTACAATTAATGCCATACTTTTTCCTTTTTACCCTTACTTTTTTCACCTTTTCTTAATATTCTATTTTTTCTCACGTTACCTTTGATATGATACCGAGAGAATACTGAATTTGATGAAATTGGTGAGCCTTGAAAATCACAATGCACTCAGCTGAATGATTAATACTCATTTGCTTCCAAGAGTGCACCATATAGCAAACACAAAACGCTTCGCTTGTGTGACAGTCACGAATAATAATTATATGAAGAATACTTCAATTTAAAGTATTCTGACTACAGAAATTTACAGCTTAAGAAATCCTAACCAAGTTTATATATTCAAAATATAAAGGGTCTTCAACTCTTCGCCAATACAATCCAGATGCCTCGAATGAATCAACACATAAACTCACCAAGAATCAAAGATGAACCCGCAAAATAAACCAAGTTCTGGGAAGCATGTATAGAATAGACGCACCTAAATCAGACTGATTCCAAGACAATCGAACCTAACCAAATTCAATTGTACCCAAAATATGACATCGTTAACGAAACTGCAACGTATGAAAATCTTTCGTATTGATGAAATTTAACATATCAAAATTAAACCCGCTCAAACAGTTTAGTTACGAAAGTTCTAACTTCCCATTCTCCAGTGCTCCATAAAAGCACAAAAGAGGATAGCAGGAATTGGTTATTCTTTTCTTCAAGAAAGGGGAACTAGCCGACGGGATTTGAGACTTATAATTCTCCAGCACGGCTAAAAAAGGTGGCGAACTCTAGAAAGCTCTAATTCGATTATGCGAGTGATATAAAAACAATAAAAAAGATTACATCTCTCTCTGAGTTGTACTATTACACCAGGTTATATGCACAAACTAACTCTTCATTTTACAGGCATACAAGATAAGCTGCAGACCAACGTATTGACTACGAATAAGCCACAACCGTATTAAAAGCTAAGCATCTATAAGGTTTCCTCGTCTAAGCCTCAATCCCACGTCAACTTCCCGGCCAAGTCCAACATCCCGCTGAACATTTAAACTTGGTGTTTCTTCCACAGCTCTCTGGACTGTGTGATCTCCAAAATTATGGAGTCGGCGTCCTATGAGGTAACGGTCATCCCGAATGGAGTTGTGCAAGTTGGTGAACCAAACATGGAACCTCTTTCCACAGAAAAACACTACACTCAAGCATAGACAACCCAACCAAGCAAACCGGTACACGGCTGAGTTCACTATCAAGGGGTACCCAAATACAGGAAATACTCCTCGGGCTAATACGTAAGGCACACAAAGGGCTGTTAGAAGCTTCACTATTATCGGTAGTACTATCTCCCGTAGGACCCACACACCTTGCAGCCTTGAGAAACCGTTTTCTCTCACCCTCGCAAATTTTGTCCGCCAAGTCTCATCCACTAGGGGCATCATGTGATCCAACATGACCTGCACAACGCGTCGAAGTTAGTAACTCTGATAAAACTGCATTACATTAGGGCATACTTAATTATGACGGGTGAACGTGTAAACAGGTTTCGTACTCAGGTTATGAGTATCAACCCCGCAATGACTTCCAGTTAACCAAGCTTTGCAGATGGAAATTGTGGGCCAAACACTTCATAAGACTTGGATTAAATGTATTATTGTGTAATTTGTGACACATGACCAACACATACTGTGTGAGACCGTCCCTCTTTTTAAGATTCGTGTGAAAAGCGAGATAGCTAGCACAATTTAAATGTAGCAGAAGATGATAGAGCACTCACTAGTCTTGTCCATATCTTGAGAAAGATGAGCCCCAAAGCCCAATCCTGGTAAAGGAGGAAAACTGGACTTTCATCAACGGGCACCCGCATAGGCACAATAACTAGTAGCTCGAAAAGCAGCCCAATTAGGACGGGGATGACAAAAATCTGCAGATGGAGTACAATGTAAGGGTAAAAAATATAACATCTGCGAAAAATCTAGTTATAAAAATCGCAGATGTCATCATAAATTCCTTTAAAAAGATGCCAAAATTCAATACACATGACCAGCAGATTGCTTGCAAACACCTAACATGGTATTTTCCATGAGAAACATTAACTTGTTAAAAGCAAAGACACAGAAAGTTCAGGTTCTTTCACAAAGTTTTGTTTGGTGTAAACTGTCAAGGGATAAAAGGGAAGTTTAAAATGCTGATGAAATTCAAATCCATGTCATAGACACTACACCTCAGTGCCCTCAGGACTTTCATCAGCTTTTGACATCAAAACTTAAATTGACATCAAAACAGCTAAATAGACTAACAAATTACTTCTTGCAGAAGGCATCCTCCCCTAAACAGTATGCTGGACAGCTAAAACTCACAATAAGATCAGGCACGTCCTTGATTGGAGAAAATATACATGATTGCATGATAATCTTACTTATTCCTTTTTTTATAGGGTGGTCGGGGTAGTAAAAAAAATTATGCAACCCATCTCCACTTTAAATATCCCCCAATCTCTGCAAGAAGTCAAAAGAAAACTCACCCATATTGATAAAAGTGCAGAACTCTTGAGAACTATTGAAAACCACTTCCAGATTTGGCCAAATAGAACAGCTGCCCTCCTTGATTTGATCTGTTCAATGGTATACCTCACTCCAGCAATCGCCGTCCAAATAAGGTAACTCCCAATGGTGAAGGCATAAAGGTCTATAAGATATCAACATGGGTCTTGATGAGTTGCGTAACAATAACTTATAATATCAGACCAGAAATCAATTAATAAGCATACATACCATTGCACTTTATGCCATGTGTTATTGGAAGAAGCGGGATGGCATTGAAGATTAGCCTTCCAAGAGACACTGGTATAATCACTAAAGCAGAATTAAACACAAGCAAGGTCATCCATGCTACCACCAGGAGCATCACAATGCGGAAGACAAAGCTATACCTCCTGTTACCAATTCAAACGAAAGTTGCAAATTTACAATGAGAGAAAAACAAGCCACTATAAATTACAGCAGAAGTTTAGGGCAATCAACAAACCCAAAGCTGAGAAAATAGATCGTGTAAGGGTAAAAACAATGTCATCGCCATTAGCCCCAGTGTTCAAATTGCTTCTGTCTCAGGCGAGGTAAGGTAAGGCCAGATGTAACTCATGTAAGTAACCTTACCATAAAAATGCATCAATACTGTGTACTTAATGGTAAAAGTAGAGAGAGTAGTGATCCATTTTACTTTAGTCCATCATGTTCAAATAAGGAAGCACTACCACTTCATCAACAAGTAGTCGAAGGGAAATAAGCCATATTGGCTATTGAAAGTAAAACTTACTCTGATTCAGATTGTTCGTCTCCATCATACTCTTCTGTCACGTCAGAATCAGAACCATGTGAATCATCGTTTTGAGCATCGGCGATAACCACCAATTGACCCTGATCCTGCTGTGCAACTCCGCCCAATGGTTGACCACGTAATCTGTCCTGCCTACCAGCATCCACGTTGCCATTATCTTGAGCAACTGCATCTTCTGGCTGGGGAAGTAGGTATTCTGTTAAACCAAGTCCCCAACCAACAGCAGTGAACCAATACCGGAGAAGAGACTTGATTGTTGTTCTCAGTTTAAAATGTTCAATAGCAAAGGGAATGCATATCTGAAATAGTAGTATATCTGCAGGTATCTCAGTAAATGGATCTGATACCCTGTTCAACAAATTAGGTATCAAGAAATTAGACGTCAGGAGTTAACAAAAAAGCAAAGAAATTGTTAAAAATCATGGTGACAGGCCTCATCAATCACAATAACATCAACTGTTAACTTACGAGATATCAAGGGGAAATATCGAGGGTGCCATCCTCATTGCAAGTTTGACAGGCAGAAACACCAGCATCACAATCAAACTACCATAGACTGCAACAGAAAGCAAAACTCTACGAGCATGTTTATGCACTGGATCATCAATCAAGTCTCGGAAAGGATTGTAGTTTGGATCAGCTGGATCTCGAAGGAAGTAAAGAACACCAGTACGCAGTACCTAACAGTCAGCAGCAAAGAGATGAGAGATTGAGAGATTGCAAGACTACAAAAATAAACACATCTGGAGGAAAAGTACGCATACCCCTCGAAGAAGGCTAACAAAGATGCTGATTTGGAGCATGTAAAAGATCCCAACAACCCAATGAACCAAAGAGCTAGCCAATGGAGAAACCGAAAAGAATTCAACTCTTTGGGCCATCGATTTCCCAAACATCCTTATCGTGCAGAAATCCAGCCACCAGCCGCACATCAGCGGAAACACCCCAAGTTCAATAACCAAAAGAAAGGCAACCTTAATCATGGTCATCAAATGTCTCATGCACGCAAAGAACTGCCGTGAAAGAGATGGGATTGCTTCAAATATTGAAGCAACCCACTGGAACCTCCCCATAGTCAGGGGTTCACCTCTTGTATACTTGATGAAAGCAATAATGCCAAAGTAAATAAAGATGAGAGAGAAAATGAACATATATCCAACAGCAAGAGTGGTAACATCAGAAAATCTGGATGTTCCAGCTGTCACTCCTTCCAAAATATCCGAGGATAATGGGGAGCTTATGTTGTTGGAAGAAAGATTTGGTGCACTTGCATTCATGCCCATCACCTCCCCAACATGATTGACAAGACTACTTTCCGGATACTTGGATGTCAGATTAGTAACAGCCGTCAATGCATTCTTCAAGGTGATGTTAGCTAGATAGAGAGCAGACTCTTTAAGAGGCATGACTGTAGACATTACTGGATTTGTCGCAGAGGTGACTATCCATGCCGCATAGTGTAGTATCAGCCGGCCTAGGGAAAAAGGAATAAAAATAACTACTCCAAGAAAGATCATGTTGCTCGCCAAAACCTGCAATCGAATCACCAAACCAAAATAAATTGAACTTAGTCAATAAGATAGTAATACCAGAGACAAAGTTAGACACACTAGAACAGAGAGATTCCACAATCACGAAGAGCACATAACACACACCACCAACACGTCTTCGCCTTTCCATACAGTTTAAGAATACTGCGCCTCAGCCTAAACCAAAGAATTTTAATGGAAAGAGAAAAGCGCACATATGGTCAGAAGGTACACCAATCCACTAGTACCAGGAGTCATGACCTCATATTCTATGTTACTCAGACTCGTTTAGAAGTACCCGACACGGGTACGTGTCCAAGTGTCGGACGCGGCTATTTTATTGAAAAATATGCACATTTTGGTCTAAAATGAGGTGTCCATGTGTCATACCCATGTCCGAGTGTGGAGTGTCGGACACGGGTACGCGAGGAAATTAGAAGAGTCGGAGTAACGTAGCTCATATTATCCCACTCTCACTGAACAACAAATAATTAACATGCAAAATTAAACAAATTTTTCAGATGGGAAAAACTAGCCAAGTTATAATTCACAATCTTCCACGTTCCTCGGGGGTCACTTATTGTAAAACCACAATTTGCATACAAGATGGACACCAACAAAGAATTCAAGCAGGTACCACGAAAGAGCTACTTCAGTAGTGACTTTGATAGATTACCCTTTATGCTCTGTCAGGTCCTAAGCTTACTAGGTCAGTAACCTTCACTTAAGATGCAAGTGCTTCAAAAATGTACTTCTGAAAGGTTGAGGATTATTGCGAATTTTGTGATATTGATACTTAAGTTACTCAACTTTGAAAAGATGTATAATTCTTACACTGACAATACGATGGCGTAAATGATCTTGTATCATGCACACTGCACAGTTTTTTTTTCATAAAACGCCGTGCAATCCTACATCTAATCCTGCGTGGGAAATGGGGAAGGGATTCCGATGAATTTACAGCGATTGAAGAATCATAGAACAAGCTAAATGAAGGTATAAACTTACAGTAAAAGCATTCTCAACCAAATGGAAAACGGGGCCCTGCATGCCAACCAACTCGTCAAAAGGAACATCTTCTGCACCATCAGCATCATCCAGTCCATCAAACATCTGTTCAACATGAGCCTCAAGACGAGCAGCCTGCCTCTCCCACTGAGCTGCAACATTTTCTGCGTTCCTTCTGATCAATTGACCAGCGCCAGCAATTCCTTGACCTCCCGCGACTTCATCAACATTGCCATCCACAGCCAAATTTCTATTAGGTGGTACCACAGGTCTTCTGACCGGCCGAGCCCCATTACGGTCCCCTTCATCCTCTCTCTCAACATCCTGCGCTCCCAACTCTCTCATGTGTCTAAAGTAATCTCTCAAAGATGTAGCCCCCAAAAAAATAAACACAATGCTCGCCGATAGGAGAAAACCGTGAAGACAGTCGGTGAGAATCATGGTTAAAGACATATGACTGATAAATAAACGATTGGCTTCAGAAAATTTGCGAACAAAAGCCAACCGCCAAATCCAGAAAGTGATGAACGGGATGATCAATAGCCAAACAGATAATACGAAACCAAGGCGCAAAAAGAATTTCAAGACATGACAAGTTTTCTTGCCGATCCCAAGCACAAATTCCCTGAAAGGAAGCCTAGAGGGAGCATCCTCGGCATACACAGGAGAGAACGCAAATGGATGCTTGCAAACCTGCAAACAACGCCAAACAATGCCATTAAAACAATAATCATCTATATTTCATACAATTAAGTCACTGTATTAGCACCTCAACACAAAAATCTTTGGGTACATAAGACTTAAGAGCAATACCTTCCACATTTTTTATTAGTTCTTGTCTGGCTAAAGAGACGGCACTATGCCAGTACAATATAAAGGGAGGGGGATTCGAACCTAGCAGTATTGATCACAAGACTTCCGTCTTAACAACTAAGCTAAGACATGTTCAGTTTAGCATTCTATGTTCGGCTTCAGCTTTTAAGTTCACGAATTACGAACCCTACCATAAACTAATTGACTAGTCAGCTGACCCAGCTTCATCATAGCTACGTGATCTTGTACTACAGAAGCTACCGACTTCATCATTAAAATCACGCTAAAAAGATGCCATTAATTCACCATCAGTAAATAATACTCCCTCCATCCAAATTATTTGTTTAGCCTTGATTAAAGTACTCACCCAAAGAATAAAAATGATAAACAAATAATTGGGACGGAGGAAGTAACAATCGCATGAACAAAAATGTGATTAAAGCTATTACTCCCTCCATCCCAATCATTTATTTACCTTTAATTGAAATACGTTTGCAATAAATTTACCTCGCATTGACGAGCGTTACTATGATTAAGCCACTGAAGAAGACAATCTTGATGAACATACTTAATACTTCCGCTACACGCACACGGATACCTCAACGGATTATCCGCGTCACCTGTATTCCTACATATCCGACATACATCCTCTTCATCGTCATCATCCTCATAAGCCGCAGCTGACGTCGTTGTCGTTGACTCCTTCGTCTCCGCCGCCGGAGACGCGACGTGGGCTGCGGCCTCGGATTCCGGCTCGATCGGCACCTCCGGCGAATCCGACGACGAGGCAGCGTCGGGATTAAGATCGTGATTTACGGAAGTCGCCGGAGGTGTATCCATCATGAATATAGGGTTCCGGCGAAGGAGGAAAGTGAAGGTGGATTGATTTGATGATTTGATTTGGGGAAAAAGTGGGAGGAGAGAGAATATTTTAGTTTCCGGAAATGCCCTTGGGAAAATGGATAGTTTTAATGAGAGGTGGTGATATTTTATTTTGGGAATATAAATTAGGGGACACCGACTTATGAATTTACGATCCAACCATATTGATACAGGTAGTAGTACGGTGGAGTATATCTTCTGTGACCTTATATTTATATCAACGTCTTGCAAATAACGAATATCCTCGGTCACAAATTGAAGACAGAAATCTTACTCTCACAATAAAGCAAGTGAACATATAAGTAGAAGAAAATTGAGCATCTTAGAGCAAGTGCAATGGTTTTGCTAAGGGACTAGCTATCAATTAACAAAAATATTAAGCTAGTGTGAAAACCATTGTTTCACTTCAAGTGGAATAGCTCAATCCAAGCTAGTAGTTCCATGGAGCTACTTGCTTGAGAAGGCCCACAATTTCACTTAACCAATACTAATACAATATTTTTATTATACTTTAAAATTGTGGGGTCATTTAAGCTACAAATACTATTGCTTGACCATTGGGTGTAGTTATAGCTTAAATAGGGAGTAGCTTGAAAAAGTGAGGTGGCAATTTCTAGCTACAATATTTTTGTCAACCATTGCACTTGCCCTTAAAAGCAACTTCAATAGTGTAATTTAAGGACTTGCTTGCAATTAATCTAAATTATCTAGCTACTAGCTTACCATGGGGATGAGAAAATAGACTATGCTTGAAAGTAGTACCTGTTTCCCAAGCATATAGCTATACTTGAAAATGTGAAATAGGTAGTAGAATAAAAATAGGAGATTGATGTAAACGGAGTATTATTTCGATTGGTCCACGAAGTCACTCAATTTAACCAACTTATTCAATTTTTTGGAATACAATTATTCACTTCCTATTTTTCTCCGCTTTTCCAAGACAGCGACTACATTTGCTATGCTCAAACTATTTTTTTTTAATTTGAAAGTTGATTTTGAAACCTACTTTCAAAATTAACCTTCTTTAATATATATATTTTTTTCTTCGTATCGTCTTTTAAAAAAAATAATTGCAAACAATTATATTATTTAAAACACTTTATATGACAAATTATGTATTTCTAGTTATTGCAAAATTATATACATTTGATGATATTAATTTGACTTGTGGGATCTATACGAGCTACAAGGTATTGTAGCTCACCGTTAGACGACTTTGTAGCCAGAAAGCAAGGTTGCTTGAAATGATGAGGTGGAAATTCAAGCTACATAAGATTGTGGTTGTCCATTGGAGTTGCTCTTATGAATAGTACAACTAGTATTATGAGGGAGGGGCACTATCCATCTTCAGCTTGTGACGGATAGTATCCGTATTCAATGAAAATTTGTGTATTTATATTCATTAGGTCTGCGACGATCAAGTACTCGTATTACTTATGTGGGCGGAGTAACAATTATTTTGTCTTATCTATTTACATAGATAGTATTTGATTCGTCGTGAATTTATGACGGGTACCGTTACAAAGGAAACTTGTTGATAATTTTATGTAAATTGTAAATTTATAACTTGATTTGTTTAACTTTGCGGATTAAATATACTTGTGTAACATGTATAGAAATCAAAATACATTCGAAAAAGCTAGAAGATTTATAAAGTGGTATTTAACTCATTTTAAATTTAAAAATCAAAATCTTTGAGATAAGCATATGGAATTTGGCTAGATGTGTATGGTTTGATTTGCCATCTACTCCGTAATTCTTTTGCCCAGATGGTGATAGTTTTGAAGCAATGAGATGGTGATAGTTTTGAAGCAATGAGATAGAACGCGTGGAGTATTTTCCAGAGTAACTATAAAACCGTACTCTTATCCAAAACATTAGATTTTCATACGACAGAAATAAGTTGTTGAACGACACGTTTTTGACGTATAAATCATCATTGCTGGAAATTTAACAGGAATAATTTGAGAGTAACCAATTCCCACTCCTTTGCATATACTTACCTCTTTATATGAATGGAATCGTGTGAAGATCGGGCTATCGGCTCGAGGTTTTGACGGGTCTAACCTCAAGTCCAAGTGTCTTATACGCTGAACACTAGGTGAGATTTTGAAACCTTTTACCATTGAATCTAATGATGTTTATTGATTATATAATGAGATTACCGTTACTTATTTACTACTCGTATTCAGCAATATTTGGGGTAGCAAAACTCCGCTTTTTAACCAATTTTTAAAATTTGGGGTAGCGGCCACTTAGTAGTTTCGCCCATACTTATACCTCGTTACATTTTCATATGTTTCCTCGCAAAGTAAATACACGGAAGAACTGTAACTCTGTAAGTCGGATTATCATTCTTGTAAACACGGGCGTAACGTGTAATAACAGTTGCAAACAGTTGAGCAACTGGATAGAACAGGTAGAGCATGGTCACGGTCATGGATACATGAATTCATATACTGTATGTATATAATATACCTCATCATCGATTTGTTTGTACAAATTTAGACTTGTTTTTCTACCATTATCAAAACTTAATGCTTACAAAAATTGGAGATTAGAGAAACTCGCTGGTTTCTCAACAAACAAAATGGAGCAGCGTAACCTTCTCTATTGGCAATTAGTCTCTATACGAAATAAATTCAGCAATTTCACTTAGTCCACCTTCTTTGTAACACTCGGCAACTCGTTCCCAGCACTCGTCCCAAGATCCGTCAATTGAAGCCAAGTCCAACAAAAAAGCGGCTTCATCCAATGCCACCTAAACACACAGGAACTCACCTTAACTTCACATTCATGAATTCTTCTTTACATAAATAGAATACATATTTAATCCTCAGGCATATGATATTCTCTATCACTTGCATACCTGAAGCGGGTCCTTTCCTTTCTTCAAATCATCCTGCCTACCCTCTTCCGTCACTTTCTCCTTGATGTACTCGATTTGTTCATCTTCCCATTGTGCAATATCAGCAACTTCCTAATCAATGATCAATCAAGGTTACTTACTACAGTAGCATTTTATCCTGTCTGGGAACTCCCTTCAAGAAAAAGAGACGTAAGCACCGGTCATCTTCTTCCTTTGCGAGAATGCTGCAAAAGAGGATGGATTCTCGACAATGCAAAAGTGAATTCGCAAATATTCTCATGGACTAGTTGTTAGGGCACTCGTAAGTGCTGGACCTATCAATACTAACCCGACCTTAGTAACTCAACCCTGGACCCAAATACACCCAAAGATAACCTGAATATGACGCAGAACCCAAATTGATCAGATCCGAACCTGGCCCATACTTGATGGACCTGATCTAGAATTAATTGACCTAGACCTGACTTTGACTCAGAATGAATAATCTGAGATTATGCTTAAGTTTAAGTATAGCTACATGACAAAAAACAACACAGATTAATAGACAACCGGAAATGACCCGGCTCAGACCCAAGTGACGAAGAGCATAATATATTCCAAACTGAACTGAACCGACCCGTACCCAACCTGAATGATGTGTTTTCCAGGTCTAACTCCAACTCCAGACGACCAGACCCATGACCTATCCCTATGAACAGAGAACATAGAAGTGCGGAAAATGCCAATCAGAGCCACCTTAATAGTGTGGGAAGCCTGCGAGGGGGAGAAAAAATAAGTGAAATTATAGCAGGAAAGAAATTTTGCATACCTGGTAAGGACAACCCAATGTCCACCACGGTGATTTCAGAGCCACTCTAGCAGCATCTTTAGCTTCAGAAACCTGGTCAACCCTGAAAACTGTTGCTTTTAGACTCTTTATAAAGTTTCCAGTATAGCTAAATTATCAAAAAAGCTTACAAGTATTCAAATACAGATTTTACAAACAGCGAGTTAGATATCTGCATACCTCAGCAGGATCTTTGCATTGAAGACATAAGGCCGTGCAAAACCAGGAAAAAGATCTTTTTTCATATAGAATTCTCCCGTTACAAGTGCAGAAACCTTCAGTCCACCATGAAAGGATTATGATAACCAATCAAATAAGTTAAGATAAAATGAATAAAATGGAATAAGCAATGCCTCACGTGATCACCATCGTCAAAATGCCGCATCACTTTTCTCTCTAGAATATCCGGAAACAACCCCACCTGAGCAACGAGTTGAATTTTTCAATATATTCAAGCAAAATCAATCGAAGTATGACCAACTTGCTCCATACCTTTTTAAGAAGATAGGTATCAAGATTAGGAGTCTGAGAATCAGTATAGTCGCCTTTTTTATAAAGTTTATCACCGGCCTCCAATGAAGCATCAAAGAGCACGTTTTTACCATCATCCTGGCTACTTACATCCTCCTCGACAAGAATTCGGTGAATATATTGGTCCACCTGGATATAAAACAGAACCCTAAGGCCAATTTTCTTATCGAAAGGATGCATCAGAATGCAGACAACTCTGCAGGATTGATGAAGAGACAAGAGAGAAGGAAACCACTTGGAGACATGAAGGGGACAGCTAGACAATAAGGTATGACAACCTTAGATATATGCACTAGTTGCAGATGTCTGGCTGGTGAAGTCATTGAGGTATGGCTCCCAAGACCTAGGTTCAAAACCCGACAGTATCACAATGGCCCTTGTGGCTCCCTTTACACCAATAAAAATACATGCACTATTTATTGCCTTATAGCACATGAATGTATGCTCTCAGGTTAACTTATTACATTCTTCGCCAAAAGCCACACCCCATGTTTATGCACTTCCACAACTGGCATCTCCATCCTATAGAATCAGTCAATCACATATGAAAGGATACAAATTAGCTGTAGTCTTATGAGAGGTTTCCATATAAGCAGGCGTTTGAAAGTCCTACCCAGGTGGAGCTGTTGGCCATCGCAACAATGCAGTTACAGTTCCTGTTGAAAACAATATTTAATGTTGAGCACTAGCAAAAGAAAAGGGGAAAAAAGATCGCTACATTTTTACGACGTCCTTAGTTCTATCATGTATTGATTATTAATCATGTTCTCCTTACTTTTTAAGTGCCATTGATGGTTTTACAGGAATATTTATGTTAGCCGACCACAAGTGAACCAGTCAAGTAATATGTGAAGGGTACAAATTAACTGAGAAAGGAACCTGATGGCTTTTTTGATAGAGGAATAGCAAGAGGAATCAAGCCCTGCCTAGCTCCAGGGGAAACTATAGTTTCACCTGTTTGAAGCAAAACAAAGTTACAACCTAGTTTCACCTGTTAGAAGCAAAACATGGTAAGAGCCCTATCGACCCTCATATTCCTCGATCCCCTAAAAGCTTGAACAGTTATGATAAACTATCAAACTAAAAAATCAATAATATGTACACTAAAAGTTTTCTCAAGAAAATTATGAAAAAGTCAGTGCAATTCAAGGTCTTCCTTTGAGAGGACTCCTCCATCTTCATAAATGGTAGCAATGGGAAGAATGGACACCTTATAACTGGCCATGAACATCTATATGGTGGAAACGTCTCGCTTAAGGCATTCAGGAAAAAAATGGAGAAACTAGAGTTTTATAATGCTTTCTATTTTTACAACTCCTATAAAACAGACAAAGCGACCCCTACGAGGTGATATGATTAAATCACATAAGAAAAACCTTTCGCTTGCAGCACATTCAATAATTGATGGAGATGCTCAGGCGGTTGTGTCAAAGCAATGTCCTTTATGAATGTTATGTGGCCTGCAAATAACGCAACATTTTTGTAAAACAGAAAATCTAGATAACATGATGAAAAAAGTCACATAAAAAATACCAAATCTCTATCAAGACTAAGATCTCCACATTAAATATATGGTGTATAGAAATTTGTAGCATGAGTAGAGAACATTGGTTCTTCCCATTATACCACATCCACATTTTAAGGAAAACACAATACAACCACTACTTTGGCATTGAGAAAAGCTTGAAACGTAGGAACGCACATATGCTGCAGGATAATATCCACAAAATCATATAGCATAAGAGTGACTGCAAGGACGAAGGATAAAGCTACTTGATAAGCTAATATAAACCTTTGAATAGTTGTGGTTGTTACATGAAAAATTAAAGTTCAAAGTTGAAATAAACTACGGCTTCACTTTTGACATATGGGCAAGCATGTCTTTAAGCACTATTCTATGTGTCAACTTTATACTTGCCAAAAGCCAACTCCAATGAGTTGCAGTTAATTACTCTCTTGCATCACAATGAGTTAAACCATCAACATAAAGTCGTGCGCTTGATTCCCGTTACACCAAAACAAAACAAACAAAAATACCACTGAATAAGGAAAACCAGTTGCCTACAGTAAGTCGTTAAGAATACACAAGAAACTTCTCCAGTCTCCATATAAACCATGACCATTGTACCATTCTCCATTACATTTTCAACTACTTTTGTTCCACCATATTCCAATCTCGAAAAATAACGACTCTTAAGCCTCATTGCCCGTGCAAAACCAATTCTATCAGCTCAACATCCACAGTAGCATGAGTAGCAACTGTAAGAGTCAACACCGATTAAAGGTTGATACACTTCAGCTTTCCTTACAGAATCAATCTCAATGGATAAAAATAATTTTCAGCAAATCATTGCACAAGAACCCTAATTTCCACCTAATAGTCACATTAGCAACATTTGACCACCCTAACTATGGCATAATAAGTAACAAATAAGACATTTGATCACCTCTTAATTGAAGTTATTAATTATTTTCATTATGGGTAATCAAGAAACAATATGGTGTTATTTGGTTGATCAAGGAAATACAATAACCTAGGATAATCATGTAAATTTATCAAATGCTGTTTTGATGCCAATGTAGGAATTTAATTCCATACTACCCGTCCGTCCTTGTCATTTGTTTACCTATTCTATTTTTGAGTGTCTCGTTCATTTGTTTACGTTTCCCTATCAACAATGTTTCTACGGGTAATTTGACCTTCCACAACCATTATTATCACTTGTCATACAGTAACTACCACCACAAATGGTTCCATCATCTCTCTTGCTCTTTGTGCAAAACAAAGGTAAACAAATGACCGGCATAAACTTGTTGTAACTTGTAAGTAACCAACCACATTTGAACATTTCATCAGCCCAATAGTTGATAACAAATGAGGCGCAAGGCTAGTAAAATATAGACATGATAACTCCCTGTTAACCACTAGACTAAAGACGTATTCGGTATAGGATTTCATTGATAAATATATGGCTAATTACCCAATTGAATTAACTCAAAATATTCAGCTATGTTTTTACACAAAATGAATAAATTTGCATAAAAATGAAGAATTTTGAGAGTAAAAGAGAGAGAAAGAAAATACCAGAAGAAGAAAAGCAAAGAACAGAAGGTGGACGGCGACGCAACCGTGGAATGGTGGCGTAAGGACCACCGTGAACTATGCCCACCACCCCTGCTTTCATCATTTCTAGCCTCTTCTCTTTCTCTACAGTTTCTTATTTTTGAGGTTGTCGATAAGGAAGAATGAAAAACAAGCCAACCAACTAGGACTTCGCTAGTTCACTTGTCTTTTACGGTTCACAAATTGTTGTTTTAAGATGGACTATTTCCGTCTTTTCAAATTTCCTAATTATTTTAGGATTTTTTTAATAATTCTTGTTAAGTAAAATTCACTAAATGCGAACAAGGTAATACTTTAAAAAAAAAAAATGTTATCAATATTATCGGTTCGAATTAAAACTTATTATTAAATGACCACAAACTTACAATTTGCACATGAAAAAATAATAATAACCCTATTTTACACTCCCCTCACTCGTACCATCCTGTTACCCCTACATCCCTTTTTAACCAAATTTATTTAGTTTACTCATCGCTTATCATACACCCTAAAATAAGGGGTAAGATTATTGGTAAGTCTTGAGATAAGACTCACATGAGTCCTGAGATAAAATTCACACAAGATCCTAATAATCTACTCAAATTTTGACAAAGTCTTAAATAGAATCTTTGAGATCCAAGACTCAACTTAATACTCTACAAAAGTTTTGACCCCACTATTTTATAAATGACAACCGATAAATGGTTACCATGTGTTAAAGTATTATTATTATTTTCCTTTTTATTTGAAATCCGATAAGAAGGATGCATGGAAAAGTTGAGTCTGAGGTGGGCTGAGAGAAAATGTATAAAGTCTTATGTGAATCTGAAATGGGTCTGAACAATAGAATAATAACCCAATCGCGAAAGGTCGTCGACGTTTTCCGAAAAATCGTCGACGTAATTCATTAAAAAGACAACACTTACCCTTCCACAACCACAAAACCTCTAAAATTTAAAAAAAAACTCACCCAAAGCCCTCACCCATCCACAACCACGCACCACTGTCGCACGACCACGACCCGCACCACCCGCTCCACCAATACCGCACCCCCACCCCACGGCCACCGTACCACCACCGTAGCACCACCGTGAAAAGTTAGTAATTTTTTTGTTTTTTTTGTTTTAATTAAACTTGTTAGTCTTAATTATAGTTGTATTATGTTATTGTTATTATTGTTTATGTTAATTAGATTAGATTTGTTAGTTTTAATGTTATTTGTTAATATTTTTGTTGTTTTTGTTATTTTTTCAAATATGATTCATAATTTGTTTTTGTTGTTGTTGTTGTTGTTATTGTTGTAGGATTAGAATGATTAGAAATCGAAAATCCCCTTTAGGTAGTGGTTGGGACATTATGGTTGGACGTGGGGGGGGGGGGGGGGGGGGGGGACGACGTTGATGGGGGGTAGGGACGTGGGAGGGGAACGTTGGTGGGGTAGGGACGTGGGATGGGGGGCTTGGGGGGTAGGGAAGTGGGAGAGGGGCCTTGATGGGGGGTAGGGACGTGGGAGGGGAACGTTGGTGGGGGGTAGGGACGTGGGATTGGGGTGGCTAGGGTGGGTTGGGACGTGTGAATAGGGTTTAGGGTTTAGGGTTTAGGGTTTAGGGTTTAGGGTTGGGACGTGGGAATGGGGTGTCCTCGGGTTTTTTTTTTACGTTTTAACCGTATATTTTCAATTTTAATAGTTAAAATTTATTATTTTATTTTTTATTTTTTTAGTTTTTTATGACAATTAAATTAATTATATTAATTTAACGTTATTGTAATCTCGTAAATGCAGATGTCTTACAATGAAGATGATATCATGCCTGCACTTGGCCGTACTGCAGGCCGAAGAGTGACGGGGTCTAAGCGTCGTGTCCCGTTAGCATTACAACCAGCAGTAGTGCCACGGCCTGGTAGGGGAGGTAGGGGTAGGGGAAAAGGTCCCCTAATAAGGTCTCCCGACCCTACTCCCGAGCACGAGCTTCAGCTACCGAGAGCATTTTTCAGGGACCGAGTTAGCAGTTCTGAGGACGAGGAGGAGGAGCAGTTTAGGGTCGATGATGATGATGATGATGACGAGGTTGAGGAGGAGGAGGAGGAGGAGGAGGACGACTCCCAGTTTTTGGACGAGGGGGCAGCTGATCGACCAGTTAAGGTGATCGTACGTGATGGTAGCGGTCGGTATAGGCCATTTGTGGACCGTGCCTCTAGTAGCTCGGGGGGAGGAAGAAGACTACGGATCTTTCCTGGCGTCTTACCGGTCCGGTTGAGGGGGCCGTCTATATCAACTGTTCTACGTAGCTTCGGTGGCCACGTAGCTTGCAGTAGTTGGACGGCTGAGGGGAGCGCGAGACAGTGGATCACTTGTTACGAGAGGCCGGGCGCTACGGAGAAGATGAGCAAGTTGAGGGTCTGTTCTTCGGTTATGGATAGAGTTAGCGAGAGCGGGCTTGATCATCTCAGGACCTCTTTGACCACCGGGTTGGATGAGAACCTTATTAGTGCTTTTGTTGAGAGGTGGCAGCCGGACACCAACACTTTCCACATGCCATTTGGTGAGATTACGATACTGTTGCACGACGTTCAGAGGATCCTCGGCATACGGGTGGATGGCGCAAGGGTTATGGACGAGGGGCATACGAGGGGGGGAGATTGGTCTGAAGGGGAAGTTCGCGGCCTTGTCGGCATGGACATGGCGGTCGTGACTGCACCCCTTTACAAGGGTGGGCGGATTTTGGTGAGGAAGCTGATGGAGGTTGCGGAGAAGTGGAGCCAGCAGGACTCCTTACTGTTAGGAATTTAGACCTCATTATACTCTCTAATGATATTAAAATTACAAGCTAATTTCATAAGGTGGTCTAAATAATACATACATGCAAAAATTAATAAGAAGAAATTTTCTTACATTGGTAAGATGACATTTTTGGCACTACAAATGTCTCCTACCTTTGTAGTTCTTGACCTAAAATTGTAACACCCCCATTTATTTAAGAGCCTTTGGCAAGACATTCTCAAATAAATAGGACGGTTACCATCTCGGAATGTCCGAGGTAGTGAATAACAAATTAAACAAACCAAAGTACTTTATATAAAACTGATAAAATTTAAACTTTTGGTTATTACAGCTACTACATAACGGAAAAGAAAATACAACTGATGACTTCTCTAGATATGATCTAATTCTAAGTAGGTCCACGCCATGTCTCACTCCTTGCCCAAGCTCCTAGTCCATCTGTCTCTGACCTGTAGAATCTACTCCCCATACCGGATCATCGTAGGTGTACACGAATACACTGTCAACCTCGCGGTTGAGTAGGGTAACACAATAAATAATGCAACGAAGATGATATGCAAATGTCATGATATGCTCGAGCTCAATCTCATTCTCAATCTCAAACCCGAAACACCCAGCCATACCGAACCTCCCGGCAGACTATAATCGGCCGTCGCCGAACACCAGCTCAAAAGCTGATAAGACACCAGGCCTGGTCTGCAGAACCACCCTGGGCTTTATATCAGAACACCATATGATTCACAATATCTCAGTAACCAATGTATATGCCATGCTCATGAATGCAATGCAAAATAATTAACCATTAACTACCATGCTCATATAACTCATATTTGCATCCATAACATACTATGCACATCTATACAAATCTTAACACAGAACAAGCACCAGTGTAACCTACCTGGATAGAAAAAAATCGCCCAATAGCAAGCTAGCAGGTAACAGAACTATGCCACCTCAAAATCGTCACCTAGCAAATATAATATTTGTAATCACTAACTAATACAATTCCGCAAATTAATATAATATATCAGTTATTCAAATTAATTATCTAAATAATATATTACGCATAACTAGACCGTATTGAACATTACTACTTCAATTAACTTAAACAACTCATTCTAATTACTTCATAGCCAATTCCATTTGAATAACGAATATAGAAAATATACCCGAACAATTGATAGCCGTCACATTCTTGCATAATAAAATTACTTACCAACCTAATAATGATAATCATACCAACAATAATACTATTATCAACAATATCAAATAATAACTTATAAACATAATGTCATACTAATAATAATAACATAATAATAATAATATCATGTTTACAAACATCAACAATAACACCAATAATAATAACAATAACAATAATAATAATAATAATAATAATAATAATAATAAAGTACAACACGTTCAACACTACTAAAATAATATTACTAATAATGTTAACAACACAAACACAACCCACGAACAAACACGTACAACCGAGACCAACAACCTCTTACTTCACTTGCGCACCCGACTTTAAGGCACCACCGCGACCCGCCTGTTCACCCACGACCACCAACACCGGTCTCAAACCCTCGACTGTACTACCACCCACAACATCCACTAGTTGGCCACCACCCACGACTACCGTAACAACCACCAACCCTATGCAAACCAGACCACACACGACCCCAAATTCACCTTGTTTCCAACAGCCCTTCAACTCCCTCTCTTCTTACGTCTTTATCTCTCTCCACCAGACCCACCACCACCTCTGGCCACCACCGTTGTCACCATTGACCTACGGTGGTTCCAGGGGTGGTTACCAATCTACCTCGTTCCTCTTTTAATTGTTACACGACCCCACAAAAGATGCTTCCTCACACGCACCATTCGCGTCCTATTTTGCTACCCGTCTGTGTCTCAGTCCTAAGTCAGCCTCACCACAACCACCACCACGGTCCATACCACATACGAACACTACTGTTGTCACCACTGACCTACGGTTGTTACAGGGTTGGTCACTTCTCGCCCTCGACTCCCTCTCACTGCTACAGAAAACACCAGCAAAACCCGTTCTCACCCCGCACTCATACTCTGTTTTGACGCACTCATACTCTGTTTTGACGTGTCTAAAAGTCTACCCTATGGTGGTGTTCCGGTCCACCATGCACCACCCCACAACAACCTATACATCCTATAAACACCTTACTTCCCCTACCCTACACCTTGTACCAAAACGACAACAATATAGCAGTTCGAAACAAAACTATTAAACAACGAAATAAATTAGCTATTGTGGACATAAAACGAAACTTACTGGTGTAGGTCATGGTGGGCGACGATCATGGTGGTGATGATGGTGGTGATGCAGTCCTCTTGTGTTACCCTAAATCTCACGGTGGCTGCCAGATGATTAGGGTTTTTGGTATGTCGAAGTTGGGTCTTTGGTATGTCGATGAAAGGAGTTAGGGTTTTGGTAGGTGTCATGGAATGTATACAACGTAAGAAAGGCTTTTGAGTTAGGGTAAAATAAAATGGGCGAGCCCATCTATCTCATTACTCGGTCCATCAAGCATCTCGACGCTAAATCTCGCTCTCAACCCGTAACTTAAAACAAACGAGTACGTATGAATTACTTATACTAATTAAATTATGTAAAATATTATTAGCGAATACTAATTAAATTATGTAGACTAATATTAGTAAAATATTAATTGAATTAATTATAAGTGTATAAAATCATTAGTACTTATATGAGAATATATAAAAATTAGGATTTAAATACAATTCCGACTTAAATAATAATAAAAATAGAAATTAAGTACCAACGAGAAATAAATATAAAATAGGAAATATATTTAGTTATAAATTATAAATATATTATTAAAATTAAGAAATACGAATGAAATGTCCTTTTACGAAATAATCCTCGAATATAAAATAATTTGAAATACGAAATAATCGTAGAAATACGATTTATAAAATAATAATAGTTTACGTAAAATACTTTATAAACCTTCCGTTTAAATTATTTTGTATAAAACATGGTTTGACTGCCGTTGACCGAGGCTCAAATACGGGGTATTACAAAAATAGTGTAGGATGATCCTCCATAACCCAATTCACCAAAATAGGTGACCTCCTTTAGTTGCACCCAAGACTAGCCCAAAAACACTAAGTATATTAACTAGATATAGTTTAGTGTAAACCTTGTTTTTTTATATTACAAATATTATTACTTTGATAATATAAGAAATATATTAATTTTTGTCAACTTATTTTGATGAAGATTGATCAAATTTTAATCAATTTTAGAGGTTGAAGATGAAGATCTTAAGTCTTCTCTTTTTCCTCTTAAATGGCTTAACAACAAGTATGTATTTTAAGGATTTTGATTCTCTAGATTTTTCCACAACAAGTGGAATAGTAGCCTATTTATAGGCCATCAAATGTAAACAAATGAGCTTATAATACTCATAAACATGAGTGGAAGACAAAGACCTATTATGGTCACATTATCTCCATATTCTCGGTTTACATATAGTATTCCGAGTCGTATTTCATCTTTCGACATTTGTCCTTCAAATGCTTATAAGTCGTATATTTTATTATCTTATATAATAAAAATATTTATCTGATTATTTAACACTTAAATAATACAAAGTATTAAATAAAATGCACTTAACATTTAAGTGTCATTTTATCATTTTCAACATAAAATGAGTCTTATAAAACCCGTTTGGCTAATTTTACAACTTCTTGTAACATTAATTCGCTAATTACCTCCACCTCATAAATAATACAAACTACGTATATATTTAGTAAATTAACTATTAATTACTAAATATCGTATTACATTTATTATTCAATTATTATATAACCGAATAATAAAATCCTATGGCCTGAGTACTTTACTCTTCATCAAACATTAAATTCACTTGACTAATAAAAGTCAACCTAAACAAGGAATTAATTAACTTGTATCTTATACAAATAATTAATTTTTCCATTTGGGCATCATCCTATAGGTGTGACCTAAAGGGATCAGCTGGTCACCGCCGTCATACGACAGTAATGTCAAACTCTAGTCACCCAATCATTACCGATTAACGTTGACCAGCTGACAATCATATAAAATATAAATCCCTCATATTCCTTGTACGAGATTTATTATGTAGAAGCATTATTGTGGAGGACACTACTCCAACAATCTCCCACTTGTCCGACACAAGTGTGCGCTACCAATTCTCTTGTCCAATATTATCTCCCACTCAATGCAAGAGGTCTTTCAGGTCGTTCTTGCACGTGATCATATCATAAAGTGGTTTCCCCGATCTGGAGAATGACTGTCTGACCGGATAATCTACTATAGATCACATCCGAGCGTGGCCACGCATTTCCAGTAACCTCTCCTCGAGTGGCCTTGAGATATATATAATGACATGAATGGACAATCCTATTGACCTATTTTCTTCGTTCGATACAGATCACAATGACCCAGTAAATGTCCATCAGCCTCCTTTTACGGCGCGACCTTGGACAAAAACCAAAGCCACCGGAAAACAGTACCAACTTAGACAAATAGTCGCAAGTCTAAAGAATTGACTCGAAGGAATAATTGAAATCCTCGCCACGACCAGGCAACATAAAGGACTCTATAAATGGTCATTGTCCGACAAAATGTCTCTACATTCTGCCTATGTAATCGACCAACCATCTCTATGGTCATATGACAGTCGAACTCGTCATCTATCGCCTTACAATCTAGTCACTCCGAGACGTCACCTCATTAAGTAACTAGGGACACTATACAGTGTTAATCCAGTTCACTTAATAGGGTTCGACATTGTCACTACAACCTATTTGGATAAAAACAAAGTATAACTAATATCCAGTTAGCCCTGAATATATAAGAGTTGGAAAACTCAAACGATAAATGATATTATCATATATGTAAAAATTGATACACTATCAAATTATTACACATCATATAATCTGCAGCAATTCAATTGCCCTATTTCGATCACATTGAAACGACATGACGATCATGTTTAGCCTTCAACAAAAGCTTGGTTTAAAATCAATGACACCTCATTTTATCAAACCAACAATTGCTATTTCTCATTGTTTCACAAAACTGAAATCACATGTAACTTAATTAAGTACATGTCTAGACTTAACTCTAGACTATGACACCATTACCTCAAAGATAGCTCCCACTGTTTTCACAGTATATCAGATAGGATATGCGACTGCATGAGCTACTACTAGTCCTTGCATTATTGTCAAATCCAAGCTACTTCGTATCGCAACATCGAATGTTATGAAGTACTTAATTTCCGTTGTAAAATCCGCAATGTATGACTGCCTGAAACTCTTCCAGCAGATCAACTCCTCATAGCCAATACGGGATTTCAAACAATTCCTATATGTTTTAAAGGATGGTGTTTAATGTATCTTTTACATAAACAACAACAAACATTCATGTAACTCCTTACATGAATTATAAATATAAAAATATCAAAACACTTAGTTTTATTTACTTAGTTCTTCTCAAGTACTAAATAATAACTAATTTGGCTATTAAATGACCTTCACTTAACTTTGATTAATAAAAACTCAAAATACTCAAAGTATATGAATTTTTAAGACAATAATACATTATAGCGTATAAAATTAATCTGACAGCGGAAGCAATTAGAATCAATTCTAATGAGTTCAACTTGTGTTGAACTAGTCAAGAATCTCATCTACATAAGACTCCTAATAAAGCGCTTATATCCCTCCTTGATTTATCTAATAAATATGGATATTTTAAGATGTATTAATATTCTCCTAAGTCTTTAATTTCATCATTCCAAATGATTTATATACAGACTATATAAAGACTCATAAGACCACCATACTCCCACTAAACTTCATGTGTAAACATAATTCCTCAACATCTTGAGAAATGTTTTATAATACGATCTATTAATCATTCCAACTCCATGATGCTCTCTTAAGATTTCTTCAAAAGTTTGTTACAATCTTAAGATTGTAAGGATCTACAAAAAACCCTCTAAATGTGTCAAACACACTTCTTCTTCTTCTAGAACGAATCAAATTCCGGAAGATGGTTTTGATATCCTACTATTAAATTGACAATTATGAAATGCAACAATTGCCAGTATAATCCGAGTTTATAGAAGCATTGAAACTGGTGCAAAACCCTTTTTCACCAATTAAGCCTAGAAAACATCTTTTTATTCAAGTCAATTACATTGAAGAGGTCAAACTTCTTCATGTAAATATACCAGGTTATTTACCTGATGATTACACTTGAATTCTAATTCGGATTAAGATGACTTCTATAGCCATTGCATAGAGTTGAAACTAGAAACAAGCTTTTAAACACCCTCTTTGTAAGTAAGAGGTATCATAATTTTTTAAATAACGATTTATCACCTCTCATCACTTTCAAAAAGTAACACTTATATACTCATCTCTAAAGAGTGATGGGTTTTATCCCGACCTCGTATATTCCGAACAAATATACACTCTATTTGACAATAAGAAAACAACTTTCTTGTGTCATTTGTGGCTCTTCAATATTTTCTCCCACTCTGTCATTTAGAAATAGTCCTCTTTTCTATAAAGACAACATCATGAGCCACAAACACTTTATTCTCATTAACTTGTAGGATAATTGACCACATGTTTTTATTCGGACAACTTACAAATTAGGTATTATACCTTTCCATATCTAATACGGAGTGAATATGGTTGTTTAAAAAGGTACTTTGACTTAGTGGGAAAAAGAAATTAGTAGACAAAAAAGAAAGACCCCAATTATAAAATCAAGTGGCTCAATAAAACTTGACTAAGATAAAAAACCCATATCGTATAAGTTCTATATTATCTCTTTCCAACCACACCTTATCGAATAATGTGTGTTACGAAAAGATTTTAACTTGTGATACTGTATCACATTACTTTTGGTAACAAACAAAAATCATCACTTAGTTATACTTTCCACGATCGGATCGTGAAACTTTGATCTTATAGTCTTACTGGTAATCATATTTACAATAAAAACTCTTTGATCTCATGAAGAGTTTCTCTTTATATCTCGTTTAGTAGATACGCCACTATCTTTCTAAACTGATGGTAAAAGAAAAGAAGTAAATGTAATCTACTCTGATTGATTTTGTTATTCGATCATACACATCCACATATGATTAGGATGAATAACGACTCTTATGCTAAATTTCCTTTTCACCAAAAAAGGTACGAGTTATCTTGCTTGGAATACAAGATTCACATATATCATAAGATTCACAATCAAATGATTCACGAACACTTAGTTTACACTATTCCATGAATGCAATTTCAATTCAGAACTAAGATTAGATCGGGGTCACAAAAAAAAAAAAAAAAATTATGAACCTTTTATATGCTATATGATATATATAAATTTATCTAGTTTAGGTGAAAAATAACCAATATTTTGATTGGCATAGCCATAGATCAAATCATGGCAAATTTGGGTACAACATTTGTTTATATCATATAAGTAAAACCCTATGTGTCTTGCATAAAACTTTTATTAAAGCACAATTCTAAACCAAAAAACTAGATTAAGTACATATTTATAACACTTATAAGCCTCATAATGGAATGACAACTACTCTAGTTCCATTTCCTACGAGATAGTTAACATTAGTTAAAAGCTAATCGTCACACGACTATCATCTCATGAACCAATAACAATTATTATAACCACTATCGATATCAAATATTGATGAAGTGGTAGAAGTATAACTAATGTCAATTATATAGATATCTAGAAAAGAACGAACCTTTTAGGTGTCACACACCTAACTTTCTTATTAAAAAATTAGGGGTATTTTTCTATTAATGTAATATTTCATTAAAATATCAACAAATTTGGTTAGGATTGGCCTTGCACTATGGTTTGGTGTTGCTATTCACAATAGCTTATCCTTATTAACCTTTGCCTTAAACCAAATACTTACACCAAATTCTCTTTTGAACCTCGTCCTAATCTTAACTATTAAGATATATACATCCCTCTTAGAGCTCCCACTCACTTCTAAGAAACTTAATAAAGTGAATGTGGTCATTGGTTAATCATGATTTCGATTGCAAATCATATTATCAATCAGTTCCCAACGAATTTAATAAGTACTTAAACAATTTAAGTATGTATAACCATTTATCTCACGAGCAATAAGATTGTAATAATATTGTTGTAAATAAAACGATATTGTAAAATCGAAACACTTTTGATTTGACAGATTTTCTCAAAAAACTATCTATTAGCCCCAGAACTAATCATGGGCACGGTGAGGCCGATTCATCCCACATTAATCCCGTTGAGTCCAACCAATTTTCACGTGTAATAGCTTTTATTACCCTACTTACCCAACGTAAAAAGAGAGTACCCCGGTGAGCCGAGCCTACCTCTAATGAAGAAGGGATTCATAGGTGCTAATATTTGGTAAGGCTTTATCTCAATTTTAAAAGTGAGAGATCTTATCAATTTAATTGTCTATCACTTTTAAGTGAACAAAATTGGTGAATGGTAGACAATTGAATCGATAACAACGGAAAAATAAATAAAAAACATGTAATGACAATTTGGCATGAAGATAAGCAACAAATAAAATCCTTATATGACCACCTAGGTAATCTAATTAACTATTCTATTACACTTCGGAAACCAACTCCTTGGTCCCTAGGGTCTTCAATGAAATGGCCTCCTTCTTTTGGATTTCGGAACTCCTTTCCAAAAATAACGCCGTCTTTTAGGAAACTCCGTCTTTTACAAAATCAATAATACTACTAGAAATAAAATTACATGGCAATATCCTATTATACAAATTGTAACTAAAATAAAACTATTAATTAATTACAAATTAGCGATACGAAATCGCAATAAATTACAAATTAAACCGGTATTCCCATACATTACGGATAATACCAATTTCTACCTATGGCCATATAAGGTAAAATTACATTAATTTAAATACATTCATCCATATGAATAATAAAATGCATTGTAATAAATATGACATGCCAAATCGTCCAACTTACCAACAACGATCATGCGAGCTTGTTAAGCGGGATTTTTAACCATTAAAAATTCCTAGTCAATTCTTAAAACAATTTTAAGATGGATCTCTCATTATAATCTGGTCCAACCTCAAAATGATTAGTCACACTAATTAATTTGACATTATATGGGTTTAAAATACATTTTATGATAAAAATAACATAATAATTCATGATTATTATGAAAACAATACATTAAATTAATAAAAATTATGGAAAATAAAATTTTAAAATTTTATACATTATGGTATTGTACCAAAATGTCATGCATGTGGAAAAAAAATGGTTATGAAATTGATTCAAACATATATCACAATATTTGTCGGTAAAATGCAATTTAATTTTACGATTTAATTCCAAATTAAATCATAAAAATTAAAATAAATTTAAAAGAAAATTTTGGACATATTATAATATTTCCAGGAGCTTAAAAAACAAAATTTTCGTGCCCCAAAAAAAATATTTATTTATTTTAAAATAACCATTATTTACCAATCTTTATCGAATAAAAATCAATAAACTATTTAAATTAATCACATTAACTTAAAAATTTCTATTTAACACAAATAGAACATGCATGTGGTTATTTCCAAATAAACATACATAAAATTAACATGCAACTTAATTAAATTCTTAATCAATTTTAATGCATGTTCTTCCAATTTTATGCCATATTAAGTAAAAATAAGTCATAAATTTTTACATAAATTAAATTTTCGACCTTTTAACTATATGACCAGATTATATACATGCAAGAACATATTTTTTGATAAAACTAATTTTAACATCAAAATATCAACTTTACTAATTTATCCCATAAACTCATAAAATCGTCTTAAGACAACATGCATGTATGTAACAATGCTCTGATACCACTTGTTAGGAATTTAGACCTCATTATACTCTCTAATGATATTAAAATTACAAGCTAATTTCATAAGGTGGTCTAAATAATACATACATACAAAAATTAATAAGAAGAAATTTTCTTACATTGGTAAGATGACATTTTTGGCACTACAAATGTCTCCTACCTTTATAGTTCTTGAGCTAAAATAGTGTAGGATGATCCTCCATAATCCAATTCACCAAAATAGGTGACCTCCTTTATTTGCACCCAAGACTAGCCCAAAAACACTAAGTATATTAACTAGATATAGTTTAGTGTAAACCTTGTTTTTTTATATTACAAATATTATTACTTTGATAATATAAGAAATATATTAATTTTCGTCAACTTATTTTGATGAAGATTGATCAAATTTTAATCAATTTTAGAGGTTGAAGATGAAGATCTTAAGTCTTCTCTTTTTCCTCTTAAATGGCTTAACAACAAGTATGTATTTTGAGGATTTTGATTCTCTAGATTTTTCCACTTAGAACAAGTGGAATAGTAGCCTATTTATAGGCCATCAAATGTAAACAAATGAGCTTATAATACTCATAAATAACATGAGTGGAAGACAAAGACCTATTATGGTCACATTATCTCCATATTCTCGGTTTACATATAGTATTCCGAGTCTTATTTCATCTTTCGACATTTGTCCTTCAAATGCTTATAAGTCGTATATTTTATTATCTTATATAATAAAAATATTTATCTGATTATTTAACACTTAAATAATACAAAGTATTAAATAAAATGCACTTAACATTTAAGTGTCATTTTATCATTTTCAACATAAAATGAGTCTTATAAAACCCGTTTGGCTAATTTTACAACTTCTTGTAACATTAATTCGCTAATTACCTCCACCTCATAAATAATACAAACTACGTATATATTTAGTAAATTAACTATTAATTACTAAATATCGTATTACATTTATTATTCAATTATTATATAACCGAATAATAAAATCCTATGGCCTGAGTACTTTACTCTTCATCAAACATTAAATTCACTTGACTAATAAAAGTCAACCTAAACAAAGAATTAATTAACTTGTATCTTATACAAATAATTAATTTTTCCATTTGGGCATCATCCTATAGGTGTGACTTAAAGGGATCAGCTGGTCACCGCCGTCATACGACAGTAATGTCAAACTCTAGTCAGCCAATCATTACCGATTAACGTTGACCAGCTGACAATCATATAAAATATAAATCCCTCATATTCCTCGTACGAGATTTATTATGTAGAAGCATTATTGTGCAGGACACTACACCAACACTTACCGGCGTACATGACGTTGTTGGTTGGACAAACTTTGTTCACCGACAAGTCCAGCGATCGGGTTGTTGCTCGTATGTTGCCGCTGTTCCATGAGTTAGATGATATAAGCGGTTATGCTTGGGGGGCCGCGACATTGGCGTACCTGTACCGACAGTTGGGGATGGCTTCGCGTAGGGAGGCAGTTGGGGTTAGCGGTTGTCTGCCGTTGCTCCAGGCTTGGATATACGAGTACTTTCCGGCGTTCAGGCCTCACTCGGGATATTATGTTGAGGGACGACCACTTGTCGAGGCTTGGTCACGAGTTCCTAGGTTTAAGGGAGATGAGGGGTTGTTGGAGCAGCACAGGCAGAGGTTGGACGGGCTGAGGGCGGAGCAAGTGACGTGACTCCCTTACGGTGTTAGCCCACACAGGGCTTGTCGTAGTACGCTCTTCTCGAGGGTGATTAGGTTTATGGATATAGTGGAGCCGTACCAACCTGATAGGTGGCTCCGTCAGTTTGGCTATGTTCAGGATCACCCGAACCCTATGCGGGTCCCAGTTATCGAGAGTCGTCCGGCGAAGCCGGCTCAGGGTTACAGGCTGTCGTACGGTGATGCTGCTGATTTGGATTGGGGTTTGAGAGAGGCTGAGGTTCCGTTGAGACAGCGTCATGACCGGGCTTTGATGCCGTTTCAGTGTGATCCACGGTACATGAGTTGGTACAAGAAGATTTCTCACCCATACTTCTACCCCCTGCACGCCGTGTTCAGATGCGCTCACCCCCTTTCACCGAGGAGCCGGAGGTTGGCCGAGCTCTTAACCGTCATTTCTCGCAGATTTATACTCAGCCCCCAGACCAGAAATGGCCGTACGTGCGACGCTTGGTCAATGATATGAGCGGTTCTACATTACGAAGGATGACATTGAAGATGCTCCAGTTGATGATGATGATGATGAGGACGATGATGATGACACCGTAGATTATTATATTCGTTATGTATGGATTTTATTTGTTTTCTTATGTACGGACTTTTTTAGTTTTCTTATGTATGGACCTTTTTTTATTCGTTTATTAGTATTGTTATGCATATTTTAATATTTTTCAGGAACTCGTAGCTTTTTAACCGTCATTTTTATTAATAGTAACTCAATCAAAACCTAGCTTACATCGGACATGAATAAAAACACATAAAACATAATTTGTAATTAAAACTTAATGAGAACATGGCGTACATTGGACATTAACGAAAACACATCAAACATCAAACATAAGTTTACAGTGCTTAATTATCTTCGGATGACGAAGATGAAGAATCAAAATCTCCTTCGTAATCTTCAGCTTCAATTACTTCAGGTTGACTAGCCACGTAATGATCATAAAACATTAAAACGCGCAGACGGACATTACCTAGATTGAACACTCTACCGGCAAACAAATCAGATAGTATTGCGTAGTCTATCAAGTTTAGTATACGCTCAATGTAGACAAGGAAATCGCTTCTTAACTTGCGGAACTCCCACATCTTCTCAGTTACAATTTCATCAGTAACATCATTGTCTGGAACAACCGGACTGCAGAGGGGGTTACCGTGTAGGATGCCAAAAAGGTTGGCAATTGGAGGATGTTCTACCAGGTCCCACACAGTGTCACTCGGAATGACTAGCTCAAGGCGAGAAACTAGCACTAGGAACTGCGTAGTTATAAGATCGATCCTTAGCTAATAAGCTCTGTTTTTTTGAACATTTGTGAGAACCATATTAAAAGTATTGATTTTAGTAGTGAATTAGATTGTGGTTGTTGCGATTACAATGAACATGAAAACCAGTATTTATAAGAAGCCATAGTATAACGGTAACTTTTTGAAAGTGTAACGGTAACATTTTGAATTTTGAAATCACAACGGTTACATTTCAATATTACAACTTAAACAATTCAAATAAATCTCGAAGTACAATTTCAAACCGGGGGAGGCTGTCTTCGGCGCCTAGTTCGAGGTGTTGTTCCCATTAATGTATGTCATCTTTCGATGTTCGACGTGTACAAATCGGCATAATGTGCTACTGCAGGTTCTCTTGTCCACTCCCAACAAAGATCAATCGGTGGCATGGGTGCTTCGCTCAGTGGGCCACTGTAATGCAATCTCATCCAATGATAATGATAGTTTACGATCCACAAGACACCGCACGACCTCGACTCGTGACCCGTGGCCCTCAGGGGTAAGAATGTATGACAATTTCATTGCCTGACTCCTTGGCCCGCCCACTGCCCGATACAACAGATAGTCCAGTTAAACAACGACGCAAAGACGGTCAAATATTCGGAAGACATCCAATGAAATTCACCGCAACCACCGCTGTCGGTAAACTCGATAGCCCTTAATGTATGATCTCATCTGCTCAAAAGCGGAGGCGTACTAGGACACTCATCAAACACTAACTTGTACACATCGTTTCCCTGAATCTCTCTAAGACACCACACTCTCATGACCAAGTGGTCCTCCTGCCGACCACGGGCGGCATGCGATATCACTCTATAACCACATTGACCATCAGCAACCACATCAGCCCAACCATCAAAATGCGCCCATAACCCTTGGGGGACGGCATATTTTTTGGCTCAAGTACACAAAGGTCCCGTTGTGTAACCGACCTCCAATGGTGCACCAATAGGTCCATCTCCAAAATCAGACACCGTACTGACCGAAGGTGTCGTCGAAGGGCTAGAAAATATCTTGGCACATCTTCGGGCAGCATGCTCAAAAGCGGACTTGTTCCGAGTAGTGGAACCCCTCGGTCTCCCATTGGGGTTTTCTCGAACCTCAGGTGGACGAATATCCTCATCTGCCGGGTGGAGACCATCTCGAAGTTTCTCAATGATTACCCGTCGCTTCGCCGGATCGCTACCTCTAACTTGCTCTATAAGAGCCTCAAACTCATCATCATCGGTCTTCGGCCTATGTTCGGGACTGTCGTACACCAAAGTCCTCCAAAACAAGTGCACGTCCTCAACGTGGACCCTCCTACCGTTTCTTTGCATTAGAATCATAATGCAAGCACAAGGCAACCCGTGAGTAACCTGCATCGCACATCCACAATGCTCTTGAAGCCCGTTCCCCAGCTCCATCACTCTCTTAATCTCAGCTTCCATTAACCTAATGGCTTTGATAGACACATGTCCTCGCAATAAGGAGAAAAACGGTCCAGCACTTACAGGCTTGCTCCGCGCTGTCTCTAACTCATGTCGAATCTTGGAGTGTTGAGCTTCAAGCATGGAGTGAATACGAGTCCACATAGTGTCAAGGTTCAAGTTTTGACTCTTCAACCAAGCTTTCAAGAGGGAATGACACGACTCTACCTGGGAAGTGGCCGTGTTACCGAGGTGGAAGTATTGGTTCGTATAGAAAACAACGAACTTCTTCTTGTACGTGGCCCATGTTCTCATCACATAATTAGCCAACTCTACCCAAGTTTCAGCAAAGGCTTCCCATGCTCTCCCAAACTCAGCTTGCGTGGATGCATTGATCACGCGATACCAACCGGTTTTTTTACTAAGCATTATCATGTCTTTGTACATCATCATCTTTCTGCAATTTTGTACTCTGTTCTCCAAGGCTTTGTTCACACATCCGCACTTAGTCGACCCTCTCTTACTAGAATTCTCCGGTTTCTCAGGATCAATCTTCTTTCTGGTTCGGCCGTACCTTGAACAACGGAAATACGACCCGGGCAACTCTGGTTGTTTGCGATTTTTCGCCCCATTTGTTGCCTTTACTAAGGCAAAACCATTATCGATAGCTATTCTTTGAGCCCAGTCAAACGCCTCATCCCGACTATCAAAAGAAGTTTCCGTCTCAAATAGGCGGTTGTTATTAACCTCATTTTTACCAAACTCCTCAAACGAATCCTGTTAATACGCAAAATTGGTAAGGATTATATTAAAAAATATTAAAAACCACTTAATTTATGTTAAAAACTAAGTAAAATGACGGAAATACAAGGACTTCAAAATTGACCGTCCAAGCATGGTATGGACGGGAAAAGTACACGTCCAAACCATGCATGGACGTGTACTATTCACGTCTCAGCATGGTGAGGACGTGCACTATTCACGTCCAAACCATACATGGACGGCCAGGATTCACGTCCAGGCATGGTTTGGACGTGAATAGTGCACGTCCTCACCATGCTGAGACGTAAATAGTGCACGTCGATGCATGGTTTGGACGTGTACTATTCACGTCCATACCATGCTTGGACGGCTAGTTTTGCCGTCCTTTCGACGCGAGAACGGCCAGTTTTCAAGTCTAATGCAAAATTTCGATTGAGTTTAATTTGCCTATTCTATGGCTTCTACGATTAATTCAACCTAATTTCAACTAAAGGGCTTAAACATGTAATTCAACAAAAATTAATTGAAAAAAAAAATTAAGATTTTAGTTACTTACCGATGAATCGTTGTCGTCGTTTGACATTGAATCGTTGTCTTTGTTTGATGTTGTTGTTCGATGTTGAAACCGTTTTTTGGATTTTATGTTGTTTTTGTTTCAGAGAATAGAAGGTAGAGAAAGAGAGAGAAAAGGGCAAGTGTTGTCTTTTTTTATAGAAAACGTCGACGATTTTTCGCAAAACGCCGACGACCTTTCGCAAACCCTAATAATAATAAAAATTAGAGGAAAGCGAATATGCAGAGTCTTACGACTTTGGTGAGTCTTACAAATAATATTACCCTAAGTCTTTTAAACTTTTCAATTTACTTACCAATTAAATTGGGATTCTGAAAAACATCTCAAATTATTGGCACTTCTTCCCAAAATTGAATCACGGATTAGGGTTTACATCTAGTCTAAATTTCTAATAAGTTCCAATCTCAGTTACGTTTCTACTTCTTCCCCAGATTCCCTCTTTTTTTTGGAGGTATTAAAAAACGAACCCATGAAAAAGAAGAACGAAGAACCCTAATTTAAAATCATACAAAGGTTAAATAAAAAAGTGGAAGTAAAAAAGAGATAGAATAATTACCTAAACCTGAAAATAAAAGATGAAATAAGTAATGATGAGAATGAAAATAATAGAGTAGATAGAGAGACTTGAGAATAAAAATTTAATTTGGTGAACACAAGGGAGGGAAGGGGTATGGGCAATAAAGGAAGTAAAATTACAACTTAAGATGACAATTTGAAATGGATAAAATAAAGCTATGCAATAAAAAAAAATGATTCCTCTCTAAAAATCTCTCTCTATAACTTCTCTCAAAAACTCTCTAAAAATCCTAGCCTCCACTAATTTGGGGGGCTTCCATCGATTATCAATCGATCGATGGTAAGCTCCAAAATTATATTAAATTGCAATTAATAGTTTGTTTATCTATACTTTATTCAATAAAAGTCTCCCTTTTGGTGAGAATCGTTTTTCCGTCCCTTATTTCAGGGTTTTCGTCCCTTATTTCGGGGTTTGTCCATTTATTCGTGGTTTAGTTTTCATCCATAATATCGTCAAGAGTAGTTCGTTGATGGTTTCGTAGCGTGTTCTTTCAAAGGGTACAAGTAATTTGTCAACGATCTTTGGAACTAGTCAGATTTATGTTTTATATCATAAATCAAACGAAGGATCCCCTCAAAAGCTACATGAAGATAGAGATAATAGGACAAGCCGAATTGTCAGATGCTGTTTTGAGATCCCAAGTTTATAGGAAAATTGATTTTCTTTGGTTTCCATTATATTTGTTTTCAATTATACCTATTCTTTGTAAGTGTCGTATGACGTTCTATTAATGAATTGTTCTTTGTTTTCAAAAAAAAAGAAATGGATAAATGAAATCTCCTCTTTTTGCTTCACATCATGATAATGGTAATTAGTATTAATGCGAATCAACAATATTGGTAGCATTTTTTAAGGAAATATTACTTTGATAGTAGTTGATAAAATCTAAATTATACGTAGTGACAGTAATAAAAAAAATATTATCACAACGGCCCACCTAGTTTCAAAAAAGTCTTATTTGGTTTTAAGGTAATCTCGAAATTTCGTTTTTTCTGAAAACGCAAAATAGCACATCTAAAGTGAGATCAACTGACTATAGTTATCTTATACTTATGAAACACTGTTTCATACAATAACGATGTATATGGTACAAAAATTCACTCATCCCTTCTGTATTATGTGCTTAGTTAGTAATATGAGGATTGAATCCCTGAGCCACCTACTTAGGGATTTAGCGAAACTTTTAGGATTTGGGCAGGTTCCTTGCTAGGTATTAAATCTGATAATTGCTCTATGATAAGCATTAGCGACTGGATCATCATGTGGATCAGTTATCTTGGCAAGTTAGAAGGCGGAGAGGATAGCGTAATGCACTTCATAGCTATTTTATGGGCGGATGTGGAGTAATTGTAATTAGATACTATTTAAAGGGGTCTCACCCCCAATCAAGATCCTGTATAGGAATATCCTTAACAATATATCGGATAATCAATGGGATCTAAAGTCTCAAGGGGAAGAAAAGGAGAAAATAGCCTACTTCTATACTTAAGGGAGGAATTTGAGTCTCTCTTTCCAAGGCATATCCGGGATGAATATCCTTTCTTTATGATTGGGAGTCTGGCTTCTTGTCGGATGATGCATGTTGGTTGAGTAACTTAGAGGCCGTTATTGGATACACAGGCATAGTTGTAAAATAAAAGCCAAATCAGACATTCAAGCTGAAGCGTTGGTTATTGGTTTTGTCTTGAGCTGGGCATGGAGTAATTGGCTTCTGCACTTACATGTCTCATCGGATTGTCTAAAACTGCTTAATAAGATTGCGGATTATGAAAGAGTTAATCACTCTGTCAGGGGTATTCCGGAGGACTGTAATGTTGTTTTAGTTTCTTTCACTGCTTATATTTTAGTTTTTCCCTCCAAAACTTAACTCTATAGCGCATAACTTTGCTATGTAAGCTTTGCGGATCTAGAACCTTTCTTTACTATTGTCAAAAAAACACTTATACAAGAGATCTGAGAGCCCACTTGCTGCTCCTCTACTCGGTCCACAAGCACAGCCCGTAAACCCACGTTTGCTAGAAAGAAACACTACAAGAAAAAGCAAAACAAGCGACGACATATTGGCGACTGCACATTGTAGTCGCCAAATTGGCGACTGAAAGGAAAGATTCGCCAATTTGGCGACTGTAAGTTTTCCCAAACTTTTTTACCACCGACACAAAAAAGCGACTGAAGATAAGTATTGGCGACTGTATTCAGTCGCCAAAATTAGCGCCAAAAATTGGCGACTTATCAGACAGTCGCCAATTAGGAATAGTGTAGTCGCCAAATTGGCGACTGAAGGGGTGCAGTCGCTAATTTTGTTTGTCAGTCGCCAAATTTCTGAACAAATAAATCAGAAACAACGCTTCTCTCCTTCATTACGCGACTTAAAAAAAACAAAACAATACAACGAAAACCTCAGCTCTTTTCTCCTTCCGTCACCACCCACCACAACTTGCACCTCCACCACCACCACCTCCGGCCACCACAGCAGCCACCACCACCACCGGCCACCACAGCAGCATCTTGCACCTCCACTTCTTCTCCTTTATTCAATTGAAGGTTTGTATTTTTGTTAGTTTAATTTCGATTTTTAGTTTGATTTTTGTTTTGTTTTGTATTAGTGATGTAGTAGCCAATTAAGATCGTCTTAGCTTATTAGGTTGTAGTTAATTAAGTTATAGAGCCAATTAGGATGATAATTAGTGAAATTAGGGGTTAGGGTTCATATGAAATTGGGGGTAAGGTTCATATGATTAATGTTGGTTGCCTTATTAATGTTTTTATATTTGTAATTTTACTTAATTATGTTAAATTAGGGGTTAGGGTTTATAAAAATTGAAAATTAGGGATTTTTGATAAGTTAATATGTAAAATTTGAGAATTTTTGATAAGTTGTAGTTAATTAAGTTGTATTATGTTGATTAAGACGATGATGTTATAAGTTTGTTTTATTAATGTTGTTATGCTTGTAATTGTTATGATTTATAAAAAATGGGGATTTTTTATATATAAGTTGTTATTATCCTATGATTGAGCGAGGTTGTTCAAATTTTTTTTGTTTATGAATTGTTGTTTAGATTAAAATGAAGAGATTGGAACGTTCATGGATGTATGATGGAAGGGTTGGTATTAAGAAGAAATGTCCTAATGCTAGGTTTATAGAGGGTGTAGCTGAGTTTATTGAATTTGCTAAGCAACAAGATGAATATAACTCGGTAGAAAATCAACTTAGGTGTCCTTGTAACAAATGTAAAAACATGAAATACACAATTGTCCTTGAGGTACAAGAACATCTCTATACAAACGGGTTTTGTCCAAATTATTATAATTGGATTTCTCATGGGGAAGTATATTCTCCAATTCACGAACAACTTCACATCCAACAACTTGATGATAACCCATATCGAGATATGATTGTTGATGCCTTGGAGTATAATGTTCTCAATAATGACGACCGTGGAGCTATGAATGAAGAACAACCTCCAAATCACCAAGCAAATGCTTTTTTTGACATGTTAAAAGCTGCGGAACAACCTTTATACGAAGGGAGCAGAATGTCATTATTACAAGCCGCCTCTAGGATAGTAACCTTGAAGTGTGAGCATAATATGTCATTTAATGCCGTTGATGGTATTGCTTCTCTGCTTGAGGATGCTATCCCCGAAGATAATGTCATAACTCGAAGTTTCTACAATACAAAAAAAGTAGTTAAAAGTCTTCAGTTACCGCATCAAAAGATTGATGCATGCTGTCCCGAATGATGTATGCTCTTTTGGAAAGATGATGCGTTACTTGACAAGTGCAAAAAATGTGGAAGGGATAGATTTCGGACAAGTGATGGAGATGTTGTTTTGAAAGCGAAAAAAGGCAACAAGAGTAATAAAAGGGGTCAAAAGTGTAAGAAACCAATAGCATAAAACCAATTAGTTTACCTTCCTCTTTCCCCAAGACTTCAAAAAAATTATTCTACCAAATAAATTTCCGAACACATGACATGGCACAAAGAAAATCCGCGTACTCCGGGTAAGATGTGTCATCCAAGTGACGGGGAAGAATGGAAACGTTTTGATCAGATCTATCCTGAATTTGCCGAGGAACCCCGGAATGTGCGACTTGGCTTGTGTACGGATGGATTTAGTCCTTTTACCCAATTTGGTAAGAATTACTCTTGTTGGCCCGTAATGGTCACACCATACAACCCCGGTATATAAGCTTGAGATGATCTTTCCCCCTTCATTTTTCAACTCTATGGAGCATTTACCTGTCCATTTACGCTACGAAGCCAAAGTTGGAGAACCCGTTCAATATAGATGGATGTATCCATTTGAAAGGTAATAAAAGAAAGAGTCGTTACTATTTTATTTTAGAATATTAAATTACAAATTATATTATCATTAAACACTGATCTAATAAATGTGTAGGTTTCTTAATCATGTGAAGAAAAACATTGGTAACAAAGCTAAGGTAGAAGGTTCTATATGTAATGCCTATTTAACAGAAGAGATTGCAAATTTTTGTTCTCTCTACTTTGAAAAACATATAGAAACCAAAGCAAGAAACTTGAATGTTGATAAAGCAGATGAAGTTGATTCAAGTTTACCCGAGTTTTTTCAAACTCAAGATGATGAAGGTTGTTCATCAAAAGGTGGAACGAGATATTTGGACGACAAAGAATACAATCGTGCTCACTTATACGTTCTATCAAATTGTGAGATCTTAGAGTCATATGAAGCAAAATTCGTGACTGATTTCAGTAAGGAACATCCTAGTGTGAGTAAGGATGACGTTTGGGACAAACATGAGGATAAGTTCCCAAAATGGTTTCAGAACCATGTCATTGAGTTCAATATCCAAGATGATTTGATAAGGAGTTTGGCCTTCGGTCCTTCACGCTTGGTTAAGACGTGGAACCAATATTCAGTTAACGGATTTAATTTCCACACATTCGACCACGGTAAGGGTAAGGCTAGATGCAATTATGGTGTTACTATTTCTTCTATTGATGACCATGAGTATTATGGTATTGTAGGGGACATCTTTGAGATGTCTTATAATGGTCGTGATCGTGCTTATAAAACTACCTTATTCAAGATTGAATGGAAGGATAATTCCTCGGCTGGAATGAGAGTACATGAATGTTACAAGCTTGTGGAAGTGAATAGTACCCGAACATACTCTATGTATGATCCATTTACACTAGCACATCGGGCTCAACAAATATATTTCGCTTCCTATCCAAGCACGACAAATGATAGAAATAGTAAGGCATGGTGGGAAGTCATTAAGACAAAGGCACGATCAAAAGTTGATACCACCTTTTTTCAAGAAGAAATAGTATCAAATGGGACAATTTTGTCTCCAACAGACGGAATCATTGACCAAAATGAGAATGAACAGTTTGAAGACTTGGAAGAGGAGGAGGATGTTGAGACTAATAATTATGATGAGTTGGTAGAAGGATGAGAGGAATTAGATGAAGTGAGAGTTGTTGATGAGGATGAGGATGCGGATGAGGATGAGGATGAGGATGAGGATGAGGATGAGGATGATGATAATGAGGATGATGTTGATCAAGAGGATGATGAAGATGATGATTAATTAGGTATAGTACTGTAGTTCAAATTTGTCATGTTATTATTGTTCATATTTGTATTAAACATTTATTTTATGTTTGATTTGTACGTATTAATAATTTCATTTATGTGATTTGTAGATGGCAGGAGGTAGAGGAAGACAGAGAGGCGGGCACAGTCATCAGCAGAGTCAGCCCTCCGTGCAGCAGGAGGAGGAGTTGGTTCTGAGCGATTCTGAGGAGGACACACGTGTACACATTCAGTAGACACAAGATCGCATGAAGATACTTGATCCAGCGGGATTTTGGTAAGTGTTATTAAATTGTAATTATTCATTTTATTAGTAATAAATGCCTAGTTATTATAAGTTACAATTTATATATGTTTCAGGTTTAATCATCAGACCGCTGTTCGAGGAGTAACCAATAGCACAAAGACATCTTTGTTAGGTCCTGTGTCACTTAATTGGACAGAAGCCAGTGAAGCGCAAAAAGAATCCTGGTTTAATAACTTTCGGGTAATCAAAATCTTTTTTATTAATTACTTATTTTACTAACTGTTATAGTTTTTCAACTAATACTTAATGTTATTTTTTTTGCATCTACATTTTTACTGGCCGCCTGAATTAGAGTTTACTGTCAATAAGAGGTACCGCGATGTTGGTGCCTCTAGATACAAAGACAATATCTATAAGATTGGTAAAAGGAGAAAGGCCTCACATCTTAAAATGTGTATCTATACAATTACCTTTATTTGTCACTTGTATTGATTAAAGGATGAAAATTTTACTAATAACGACATAATTTATCATTATTGTAGATGAGGCGCTTGCGGGTCTTATGAATCGGCGTGATACCCCAGAGTTTCGAGCCAGATCGGCGCAGAAGGCCATGAACAAAAGGGGGGGGGGGGGGGAAGAAGGATGGAATGGCTGAGCCTACCCATCATGCTGGTTCACGGTCATTTTTGAAAGTACTTTTTGGTGTAAGTTTTCATATTAACACTTATTTATTTAGCTCGTTTATTTGAATATTGGTAATAATAATGTCACAAACCAAACATTGAATTTTGTTCGTGTATGTAGATGAAGAAGAAGAATAAAAGGAAGAAGTCAGCTGATCAGTCAGCTGATCAGCCAGATGATCAGTTGACTGATGATCCTCTTGCGACGGCCCCGAAACTATTCCTTGGCACACATTCCAGGGTGAACGCTAACAATGAGAGAATTTGGATTAAGCCAAAAGACAAAGCCTTCTATGTAAGATTTTTCACTTATGATAGTTTTGAATTGTTAACTAATGATAGTTTTATTAAATAATGATGTAATTTTTTGCTAACTAATGTAGGAAGCATACGAGGCTGAAAAAGAGGCACATCCCGAAATACCAGATAATGAGATTTGGTTTAATTTGGTCAAGGGATACAAGAAGGGAAATGTCTACGGCACCGAAAAGGCTCATGGTGTCTTCTTCAAACAACCGACAAAAAGATCTTCATATGAGCCTCGACAAACATATATATGAGTCTGCTATTGTGAGTCAACTACAGACTCAACTTGCTGAAGAAAGAAGAGTGAATTCAGAACGAGACGAACAGTTTCGGTTGATGAAGGAGCGCGTGGAGGCCATGGAAAACTTTTTCTCACAGTGTAACCCCGGTCCACAATCACGTTATGACCCCAACGATCCTCATGGTAAGGGTGGTGGTAGTGGAGCCGGCATGAGATTTGTAGCTTAGGTAGTTTGGATAACTTGTAATTAGTTTAGCTTGAAGTTGGATAATGTTTAGTTAGTTTAGCTTGAAGTTGGATAATGTTTAGTTAGTTTAGCTTTAAGTTGGTTAATGTTTCGTTAGTTTAGCTTGTAGTTGGATAATGTTCTCATTTTTTAATAAATGAGAATTTGGTGTTTTAAATGGTGCGGTTCGCGCAAATGGGTTGCAATTTTCTGTTTGCAGGGTGTCATTGCGTATTGGCATGAATAAATAGAAGATTTGGCACGATCAAAATGCAATTGGCATGAAATACCCAGCCATTTTGGCGACTGACATGGTGCATTTGGCGACTGTAGTCAGTCGCCAAAACTGGGGAAAGTTTCTGCAAACTGGGCCAAATTGGCGACTGACATTGTCAATTTGGCGACTACCCATATCTCAGTCGCTATTTTGGCTACTGCTCATTGAGTCGCCAAAAAACGAAATTGGCGACTGAATGTACAATCGCCAAATTTGGCGACTGTTAATAGTCGCCCATTTTTTTTGGCGACTAGGGCTTGCGACTGAACTTTGGCGACTGATATCAGTCGCCAAATCCAATTTGGCGACTGAATACAGTCGCCAAATTCAGTCGCCTGTTTTCTGTATTCTTGTAGTGAAAGAGGCGGATCACCATCGCTCTCTTACTTTTATGGGTGCTAAAGGCAGACGATATGTAGAAAAAATAATATGAATTCTCAATTGTGGTTTCTTATGGAAAAACGTTCATCATATTCTTTTTATCACGCTATAATCCTTTATATGTATATATTATCACCCTTTATATATATATGTTGAAGATATTACGGTATATTACAATATACCGTAATCGAAATAATATTATATTAGTGCATAATGTATATTATGCTACTTCCATTAGAAGATATGATATTATTATCTTCAGATCTTTGGAGTAGTATAAATACGATATCGATGTAATTGTTTCAGACTAACGAACTATCAATAACAATGTAATTTCCGCTATTTCTATTTCTATTATGGTATCAGAGCCTCACGCTCTTGAGGCCTAATATATGAAATTCCGCTGCCTGCCGGTGGGCTTTATAATATGCATTGCTCACCGGCGGGATTTCTTTTCCGATAATTTAGAAATTAATTTCTGAACCAAAAAAAAAAAAAATTGAAATATTTTTGCTTCAGTTCTCACTTCTCCAATCCATCGATCCGGTATGACGGATAATCTGCCGTTTTCTTTAAAGTCAAGTTCGAACGGATAATCTGCCGTTTTCTTTAAAGTCAAGTTCGAAAAATTGTGGGGTTCTTGACCACGAAATTTCAACAATTCGAAAAAAAATTGATCGTTTGATATTTTGACGGACCCGAGAAGCGACATCGTGTCCGTCCGACGAGGTTTTCTAGACAAGTTCGATAAGTAGCGACGTTCCTATTTAAGTTTGAAGATCGAAGACTAAAGAAACCGTTTTTTCTTCATATTTTTTCTTTTTTTGTTATTTGCAAACTCATGGAAATTTTTTCAAATTACCATGAGTTTGAGGGGGGATGTTGAAGATATTACGGTATATTACAATATACCGTAATCGAAATAATATTATATTAGTGCATAATGTATATTATGCTACTTCCATTAGAAGATATGATATTATTATCTTCAGATCTTTGGAGTAGTATAAATACGATATCGATGTAATTGTTTCAGACTAACGAACTATCAATAACAATGTAATTTCCGCTATTTCTATATATTCTATATTATATTTAGTAATTGCCCTAAAAGTCTTAGGACACAATTCCTTCACAATGCGCAACGAAAAACCGAAAATAGATAAATGTGACAATAATTTTGTTACGAATATTTAAGAAGACTGAGGAAATACAATTCGGATGGAGGGGGTAAATTAATAAATTATCTAAGGTGAGTAAATTTAGGTTCGGACCGGAAAAAAGGACTAGATCTGGCTATTTGGTCTGGATCAAACCCGGACCGAATTATTTTGATCTGGTCCTCGATCCTTAATTTTTCAAGTTTTGGTCTTCGGTCCAGTCCGGTTAATTGAGGTCTGGACCGCATGGACTAAAGTTCGTGTTTTTTAAGAGTAATCAATAAAATATTTTTAATTAAATTAACATTTTATCTTCAAAAGACATTATAAATTAGTCTTTCCAATGATTTTCATAAAAAGTGTCGTCTATTTATTTAAATGTTTTTTTATTTAGCTGAACTAAAATGTAATTATCGTAAAAGAAATAGTGAAAAAAAATAGTTTAGGTCCATTTCGGTCCAAGACCGGACCAAACCAAATATTTTGGGTTTGGTCCGGTCCAAGTCCGAAAATTTTAGGTCCGGTGTTCGGTCCACCTAATTTTTAATTTCGGTCTTCAGTCCGGTCCGGTTCGATCCGGTGTTGGACCGATTCTCACCCTTAAAATTATCCACAAATTTACTGATTATAATTGTTGATTTCTTGCACGAATCCCCTAATCTCAACTCATAATTTAGTAGATTAATTTGAAAAAGTATTCCGACATTCCAAGAACATTCATATATTCTCATTCAACGTATTTTTAAAATGGTTTTATGGTCATGATAGTACTCATTCTCCATCAAAATAGAACTATTCAATAAGAGACCTGTAAACAATTAAGAACTAGACTTAGTCGAAGGTTGAAGGTGCATACAATTTCAAAGATATGCAGATCACATTATACACCTGAAACTGTTTTACGCTCAATATACAATAATTCATGTAATTTTCCAGTAGGTGGCTAATTCTTAATTTATATGAGAATAGCCAACTATGAAATCAAAGGCTAATTCAACAGAATTCTATATATAAGGTGACACCATGATTAACAAAAACCGGAGCCAAAGTGCCAAACACAAGTACATACTCATATAAACACCCACATTATAATTCCTATAACCCGAAATTTTCGCATATAAAAAGCATACTAAATAATATTTTTATCCAAATTTCGACCTTTATGAAGATATCAAGAAATGTGTTTATATTGTCACTCCTAGCCCTCTTTACTTTATCGTCTGCCAGTGTTGTCGATTTCTGCGTAGCAAATCTTAAATACCCGGTGGGGCCAGCCGGATATCCATGTAAGAACCCGGCTAACTTAACTGTGGATGACTTTGTGTACTCTGGCTTAGGTGTTGCCGGAGACACGTCAAGCAACATATTTAAGGTGGCTGTGGCGGGTGCGTTTGATATAACTATTAGAATATACTCACGTATATTCCCATATTGTATCTTTAGTAAATATTATTAGGTGCAAATATTTAGGATGCTGTTTCCTTATTTTTAGATAGCTTAGTTGTGTATTGAGAACATCCCTCTGTGTATAAATTGCTAAGTCAATAACAGAATCATTCAAGGGAAATATAACTTTCTATATCACATCGAACCACCCGCCGACGCTGTGATTACCAAAGACGCTCAGTGGACTCGTCTCGACGCGATCGTCAAACAGTGGATTTACAGTACCATCTCGCTTGATCTTCTTCACACTATCCTTGAACCAGGTGCCACCGCTCAAGCAACGTGGAACCGTCTCAAGGACATTTTTGTCGATAATCAGCACTCTCGCGCTGTGTTATTGGAGCAACAGTTCTCTAGTATCCACATGGATAACTACAATGACGTATCGTCTTATTGTCAGGCTCTTAAGATGATCGCTGACCAACTCGCTAATGTTGGTGCACCGGTCTCTGACACACGTCTTGTCCTTCAAATGGTTACAAAGGTTTCCGATGGCTATGATGGTATTGCGTCTATCATCCAACAACGCGATCCCCTGCCATCCTTTTACAAGGCTCGATCAATGTTAGCACTTGAAGAGAAGCGTCGCGCTAATGTTTCGGGTTCCACTGCCACTGCTCTCCACGCCTCTCAAACCGCCTCCCCTGATTCTGAATCACGTTCCACCTCAAACAACAGGGATGGGTCGTCGAATTCGAATACGGGTAAAGGCGGTCGTAATAATCGCAAAAATAATAAAAATGGCAAGCAGGGACGTGGTGGTTCCTCCAACAATCAGCAAACAGGTGGTAACACTGGTAGCCGCGGAAATCAGCAACAACAAGGGACTTGGACGTGGGTCCCTCTGTCACCTTGGCAGGCCCCGCAGCAACAGGGGTGGACTGTTCCACCTTGTTCATACCCGACGACTGGCTGGACTCCTACGCCTCAGTCTCGCTCCCCTGGAATTCTTGGACCGCGCCCCAATCAGGCCTTCATAGCACAACCAGGGACCATGGGAGCACCTACGGGAACGTTTGTACCAACGGACCTTGCTGCGGTTATGCAATCGTTAACGCTTCAACAGCCCGACGATGCTTATTATATGGACACAGGTGCGTCGTCGCACATGACATCCAATAATGGTACCCTTTCTTCTTATTCTAAATCTAGTAGTAATCGTCATATTGTTGTCGGTAATGGCCATTTGATTCCCATAGTCGGTCGTGGTGCAATGTCCCTTCCCCCTCCTCACCAATCCCTCACTTTAAACAATGTACTACATGTTCCTAATATTATTAAAAATTTAGTATCCGTTCGAAAATTTACAACTGATAATTTTGTGTCCGTTGAATTTGACCCCTTCGGTTTTACTGTGAAGGATCTCAAGACGGGGACGCCGATAATGAGAAGTAATAGCACGGGGGATCTATACCCGCTTCACCCTCCGCCACCTTCTCCATCGACATCCCACGCCCAAGCCCTTACCGCCATCACCTCCTCGACTTGGCATGAACGCTTAGGACATCCCGGCCCCGACATTTTCAATTCTTTATGTACCCATAACAATATTACTTGTCGTCCCATCAATAAATTTGTGGTTTGCAATTCCTGTCAATTGGGAAAACACTTTAAACTTCCGTTTCATGATTCTTTATCTAGTACTGTTTTACCTTTTGATATCTTGCATACCGATTTATGGACCTCTCCTGTTTTGAGTACACTTAATCACCGCTACTATATTTTACTTCTCGACGATTACACTAACTTTTTGTGGACCTTTCCTCTCACAAATAAATCCCAAGTCACTCAAATATTTACCACATTTTATGCTATGATTAAAACCCAATTTAATCTACCCATAAAAACCTTACAATGTGACAATGGTCGAGAGTTCGATAATTCCACACTTCACAAATTTTTTGCGTCCAATGGTATTTTATTTCGCTTTTCTTGTCCCCACACCTCCCCTCAAAACGGTAAGGCCGAACGGAAAATCCGAACTATAAATAATACCATACGCACTCTCCTCATTCATGCTCACATGCCCCCGAATTTGTGGCACCATGCCCTCGCCATGGCCACCTACATTCATAATATCCTACCTAGCAAAGCCAACCATTATGACTCCCCTACCTCTAGCCTATACAAACGAGTCCCGTCCTATGTCAATCTTCGGACTTTCGGTTGCCTCTGTTATCCGCACATACCCCCAACTACCATACACAAACTGGACCCCCGTGCTACTCCTTGTGTTTTTATCGGCTATCCGTCTAATCATCGTGGATACAAGTGTTTGGACTTAGCAACTCGAAAAATAATTGTGGCCCGTCATGTAACTTTTGATGAAACAGTGTTCCCTTTTGCTACCTCAAAACCGAACCCCACCTCATCTTATCAGTTCCTTGACACCAATCCTACACCTTACACCACATACCAACTACACCAAACACACCACCACGATCCGGACAGAACTCGCCCTGACGAGCCTGGTCAGCCGTCGACAACCCTCAACCATGACACTCCCCTTCCCGACACCACTATTCCGTCGACCCCTCCTGGCCATCTCTCCCCAACTCACGAGTCCCCGGTTCAGACAACACATAGTAGCCCAGCCTCTCCCCTACACGGCACCCCTGCTCAGCCGTCACCTATACCTCATCCCTCCCCTCCACCTCAACCTTCCCCACAAATGACAACCCGAGCTAAACATGGTATCTACAAACCAAAACCGATTTTTGACCTATGCACCACAACCAACCTCTCCCCGATACCCAAAAATCCCATCGATGCACTTAATGACCGTCATTGGAATCAGGCCATGACAGACGAATATGACGCTCTACTTAAGAATGAGACATGGGTTCTTGTGCCTCGGCCACCTAATGTCAATATAACAAGGTGTCTTTGGTTGTTTAAACATAAGTTCAAAGCTAACGGTGATTTGGAGCGATACAAAGCTCGACTTGTTGTTAATGGCAGGTCCCAACAGGTGGGTGTTGATTGCGATGAGACTTTTAGTCCGGTAGTAAAACCAACCACAATTCGTACAGTGCTCAGCCTCGCGGTCTCCAAACAGTGGCCAATTCATCAACTTGACGTCAAAAATGCCTTCCTCCATGGGCGTTTAGATGAGACGGTTTATATGCATCAGCCACCCGGGTTTAGAGACCGTCGCAAACCGGATCATGTGTGCCTCCTAAAGAAATCTCTATATGGACTAAAACAAGCCCCTCGAGCTTGGTACCACCGGTTTGCCTCTCATGTTGCCACTCTCGGTTTTACTCATAGTATATCGGACAACTCTCTCTTTATTTATCGACATGGTGATAATATGGCATATATTTTACTTTATGTGGATGATATCATACTGACTGCCTCCACGTCTCAACTCCGTGACGAAATTCTTACGCTTCTCGGCAAAGAATTCGCCATGACCGATCTTGGGCCGCTTAATTACTTCCTTGGTATTTCAGCGGTTCGTCACAAGTCCGGGTTATTTCTGCATCAACAAAAATATGCCAACAATATTATTGCCCGCGCCAATATGTCGTCCTGCAAGCCTGCTCGTACCCCCGTTGACACTAATCCGAAACTGGGAGCCAATTCGGGAAAGCCTGTTTCCGACCCGTCCCTATTTCGAAGTTTGGCAGGAGCACTTCAATACCTTACATTCACCCGTCCCGACATCTCGTATGCGGTCCAACAAATCTGTTTATATATGCATGATCCACGCGAGGCGCATTTCGGGGCCCTTAAACGTATCATTCGGTACTTACAAGGTACATCTCACTATGGTCTTCATTTGTATGCTTCTCCGACTAATACTCTAAGTGCTTATAGTGATGCCGATTGGGGTGGCTGCCCGGATACTCGCCGCTCCACCTCCGGTTATTGTGTCTACCTTGGTAATAACTTGATATCTTGGTCCTCTAAACGGCAAGCTACAATCTCAAAATCAAGCGCAGAGGCCGAATATAGAGGGGTCGCTAACGTGGTCGCCGAGTCTTGTTGGATTCGGAATTTACTTCTCGAACTTCACTGTCCTATAAAAAAGGCCACGGTAATTTATTGTGACAACATCTCCGCAATCTATCTGTCCGGGAATCCCGTCAATCATCAACGAACCAAACACATTGAGATTGACATACACTTCGTACGCGAAAAAGTTGCTGTTGGTCAAGTACAAGTCCGTCACGTTCCAACTCGCTATCAGTACGCCGACATATTTACGAAGGGGTTACCTAAGGTCCTATTCGATGATTTCCGGTTCAATCTCAGCATCCGTCCTCCTCCCGCTTCGATTGAGGGAGCCTATTAGAATATACTCACGTATATTCCCATATTGTATCTTTAGTAAATATTATTAGGTGCAAATATTTAGGATGCTGTTTCCTTATTTTTAGATAGCTTAGTTGTGTATTGAGAACATCCCTCTGTGTATAAATTGCTAAGTCAATAACAGAATCATTCAAGGGAAATATAACTTTCTATAATAACATTCCCTGCTTTAAATGGTTTAGGCCTTTCGATGGCCCGACTTGACATTGGTGTGGGTGGAGTTGTCCCGATCCACACACACAGGGTTTCGGAGCTGATTTTGGTAATTGATGGTCCAATTATAGCCGGGTTTATTGATGGATATGGGATTGCGTACTATAAAGAGTTAAACAAGGGTGACATTATGATATTTCCACAAAGTATGTTGCATTTTCAGGTAAATGTGGGTGACAAACCTGCTCTTGCATTTGTGAGTTTAAACAGTGCAAACCCTGGCTTCCAAACTACAAGCCCATCTCTGTTTGCAAATGATTTGCCAAGTGAATTTGTTGAGAAGCTCACTCTATTGGATGCTGTAGAAGTCAAGAGGATGAAAGAATTATTTGGTGGGACTAATTGATTCAATTACTCTTGGTATATATATATATATATATATATATATTAAAGTTATTGTGTAAAAATAAAGGCATTTACTCATGGTTTGATATGATTTTCCATTATTTAATACTATGAATTTATTTGCTAGTTCCATTATTTATAGTTTATTTGTTTCATCATTGTTTGTTTTAGGTCGAAGACTAATACAGATCTAAGGGTCTTTTGGTTGCCACTGAAATAACACACATTGCAAAATCCCATGATTTTTAAAAAAAATGGGTTGTTTGGTTGGCATAAATTTTGGAAAATACAGGAATTGGAACTTTCCATAAATTTTCAATGCCTACATAATGTAGGGACTTGCTTACCTATCCCTTCTTAGTCATTGGAAGTTCCTGTGGAATTTAATTTCTACATGGGCAACCAAATACTTTTCTCAAATTCACCCAGGGAACTTATTTCCCATCTAAATTCCTAGAAAAATTAACTTTCCTAATCAACCAAACGACTCCCTAATATCAAAGCTCATACAAAAATATAGAAAAAGATTAAAACTTTTTATTATAAAGGAAACACATATGTAACTAAAAACATAATTTCTCCAAATATTTGGAACACAGGCTATCATAGGTCTCTGTTAGGCGAGTGATGTACAAAACAGTAAAATACAGAGTAATAGTAATAGTCTGTAATAGTCTAGCGTTAGCCCATTCGGTTTTGCATTCGATTTTGTATTGGGTTGTGTGACCTATTTACCCTAGCTTGTATGTAGACTATATTTTGACGTAAGACAATAATAAAAAGAAAGAGATTGATATCATAGTATGTTTAACATGGTATCAGGAAACAAAACACAATTAAAATATTAAATTTTAAAACTCTAGATGTCGCTACGACGAACGGCGGGCAACAACAGGCAAAAATCGATCCTACCTCCCCCTACTAACTCGGTCCCCAAGACAAACCAGGGAATTCTATTACTCTTATCCGTCTTACCCCCGATAATTTCAATGAATGGTCTCATGATATCTGTATTGCACTAAAGTCGCGTCGAAAATATGCGTTTGTCAATGGCACGATCATCAATGAACCGCAACTCCCATGTACGGCTGACGATTGGGAGACAATCCACTCGATGTTAGTTTCGTGGTTGTCTCACACAATCACCCTGGAGGTTAAGTCTCTCCTTCCGAAATTTGAGAATGCAAAGCACCTGTGGGACGTGATACATGAGCGTATCGGCGTCGTCGATGGATCCCGCATACAACAACTCATTGGAGGACTCCGGGATTGTCGTCAAACCGAAAGTATGTCCGTTTTAGTTTATTACGGTAAATTGTGTCAATTATGGGCTGACCTTGATAAATATCAACTCATAATCGATTGCAAGTGTTGTGCGAGTTGCATGAGTGCCAAACAACATCTCCAACACTGTGAATCAGAACGATTGCACACGTTCTTGTTGGGCTTGCTTCCGTTGCCATACTCATCCCTCCGGACTGTTATTTTAGCCCAAACGCCTCCCTCGATTGTTGCTAGGGCTTATCATATGGTTTGTCAGGAAGAGAGGGTTTTTGGTGTAGGTGTTTCTTCCGAACCCAAGCCGGAGATTTCGAGTTTTCATGTAAGCATTGTTAGTCGTACCGTCTTTCGCAAAAGCCGTCGTCCTACATGACGCGTACGACAGAAATTGCATTGCAATCATTGTAATCGGAATGGTCATGATCGAAACATGTGCTTCGACTTACTTGGTGAGATATCAGACTAGTGTCATGATTTAAAGAGCACGAAAAGAGGGTCTAGCTGCGGGGGTGGTCGTGGCAACGGCGGGAACCGTGCCACGGAGGAGGGGAGTGACACCTACCTTGATGGGAATCCATCAGCATCGAGTAATGCGGTACACACACAACCCACAGGTACTTCTACCGATTCGTCGCAAGTCGCTTCCGCTTCTCTGGTAAATGTATATGGAACTCCTACCCATGATCATTCCGGTAAGTAGTTAATTGATACGGGCTGTTCCCATCATGTCACTGGTAATTTTTCGCTTCTGACTAACGTTGTATCGGTTCCGAGGCGTATTGTTGGTCTCCTCGATGGTTCGAAAATCCATGCTTCATATGCGGGCAATGTGTTTATTACTCCTAAAATATCATTGAATCACGTATTATTTGTGCCACAGTTGAAATGTAATCTGATTTCGGTGTCTCAGTTAAGTGATGCGTTAAATTGTGAATTTGTTACCAATGCTAATTCTTGTATTATTCAGGGCGGGGCTACGAAGGAGGAGATTGGCAATGGTGAGAGATTGGATGGGCTGTTACCAATGCTAATTCCTAATGCATTTTATTTTTGTCTTATTTAGCATATTTAACCCGTTATAAACTTAAAATGGGTACTTTTGTTTTAAACGAGAATTTGTGTCATGAAAATTAGTTGAAATAGTTGTCCATTATTTTAATTGTTTGTTTATGTAGAGTATATTATAAATGAATTACGTGTACAATCTTTCTAGGAAAAAACGTCTTTTTTTTTATCAAAGAGATATAGCGCGCGCATCTCTATTCATCCATATAATATGTCTTATTATATTTTAATAAAATTCACGAATGATACAATGTTACTTCTATTTATTATATATCTATATATATTTGAAAATATCAATATAATAGTTCGAGTGTTCGACTACATAATTCTAAACGTTTATGGGTCACAAATTTTCATTTTTGTTCGGTTTTCCTAATTAACAGATTATAATACTCTTTTTCATTCATTATTATTTTTATACATTGCTTTAAACCCAATTTTTAAGACCTTACATGCATGTAAATTTACGGGTCAATAGTTATGCTAAATATACATATAGTCTCAAAAATGAAACGTAAACTTCGGTTGGATATATCAAAGAAAAAAATGTAACAAATCTGAAAAATGACAGAGAATATGTTATAATTACTAGATTTTGTACATGAAAAAGAGTTAAAATTGTAATTTAAAATTTCCACGGTTCAGAATTTTCATTTTGTCTGTGTATGAGTTATGAAAAATAGTTTTAAACATTGGCACGGCCGCACGGGTTTGCGACTCTACTAAGGCCTGTCCAATTTTAAAAATCATTTTTCATCCAAATATTTTTGTCTCGCATATAAGTCGAGTTGTATGAAACCACCTAAGTAAAAAAACAAAGTAAAAACTCAAATTTGTTTAACACAATGTATCACACTATAACAACTACTTAAAAAACTGACAATAATGCATCATTTACGTTAATTGAAAATATAATTTTGGATTTAAATCTAAAAATTAAATATGACTTTAATTTTTTTTATTTAATTAAGGTAAAAAATTATGAACTTAATTTCTAAAGATAATTAATCTTAGAAAAAGATAATTAACTAATATAAAGATAGTCTGAAATTTAATTTATCTTTATATAATAACACAACATTCAAAAACAACATATATACTTCAAATATCGCACTGAACGACCATTTAGTATAATAACACATTTGAAATTTATGTGATTCATGATATTACACGAGCAAACTTTCGGACTGTATATTTTAACAAGTTTAGCAGAACAAAAAACATAGGGTTTGTTTGGTTCATCGAGGAATTGATTTCCTGTAGTAAGTTGTACATCCAGTGAACTTACTTCCCACATCAAGTTTCCATGATTTTCCAAAAATATGTTTGGTTGACATAAGGGAATTCGCACTTCCTATGATTTGGATTACCATATCTTATTTTGTTGTACCAATCTAATTCCCATGATTTTGTTTATAAGTATCATTATGCCCTTTATTAAAAACAAAACTATTCTAGATAACTTTACTTATAAAGTAGCTGTAATTGTCCTACCGTCCATATGTAGTCATAACTCAACCAAATTACATCATCAACATACAAGAAATTGAACATAATTTATAAAAAAAATCTTTCCGTGTAACATCACTAGTTCACCACCATTGTTCAAAAAAAGAAAACACCCAAAATGAAAGTTTGAAACTTTAATAGATGAGGGAATATGATAGATTTTGGCAAGATGTACGCTGCTTCCTTAAGGTGGAAAGTCATTTTGATTATGATAAAACGTGGGAAGTACAACGCACCGAGAGGGGGTCGGTCATTAACTTCCCACATCATATGAGAAGTAGAACCTATGGGGGAGTTTGAGTTCCTCCATTTTTTCACTTATGGGGTAACCAAACAACTCCCCAAATATCTAATTCATGGGATGTTGGACTTTTCATGAATTAAAAGGGTAACCAAACGACCCCATAGTATATAAAGAAACTTTTGAGAAGTTATAGTGCAATTTACTTATGATTCAGTTCATTATTGTTTTTTTCTTCATTTCAAATTTGACTACCTTTGTTGTATTTTGACATAGACTATATAAATTGTAGTTCTATTATTATCATATTTTAGATATACTCAATAGGTATAAATTTTGTTATTGTAAATGAAATTATCATACAAATTGAGAACCTAAAATATGACTTCAATTAAAACAACTTACCATGATTAACATACTTTACATCAATAACTTAATTAAATAGCGAATTCATGCAATTCACACACATTTAATACTAGTTATTTTTATAACATAAACCTCCCGTGGATGACAAGTTGACAACCCCTTTCCCTTTTCCACTACTCTACTTTAGTACTTGACCCGCCAGTCCCACCGTCCAATCGAGCTGATCATGTCGTCCCTCCTAATTATTATTATTATTATTATTACTATACCGGTGAAAAAAATTACATGGGTCGTAATAATGTACAGTATCATTAGATATAAGAGATAAAGGATTAAATGATAAATATTAGGAAATATGGCAAATTACTACCTAATAAGTTCAAAAAATTGTATATTACTACCTAATATAATTAATTTTGCAACTTACTACCTAAAATCACACAATATTAATCACTTTGCTACTTTTTTTTACGGAAATCGAACTTAAGTTAATTTTAAATGTTCGGAATACGTTTAATGACGATTTTACCCTCCCTTAATATTCCCTCTCCCTCGCTCCCTCCCAACTCTTTCTATATCACACTTAATTAATTAAATTCATTAATTAATTTCATCAGATTGATCATCGCACCATTGATTTACGCCATGTATGCTTCCTTTCTTTGCTTTTCTTTCCGTTTTACTGGTTTTTATTAATATTAATTAATTAAGTTTAATTTGTTGAAGTTTATATATCAGATTGTTTCATTTTTCTGGGTTTAGTCCCTTGAATTTCTGTTTGTGTATAATTCTCCCAACTTATGGAGATGAAAATGGAGGGAAATTAGAAAGTGAATGAATTTACTGGGGAAATTGGAAGGAGATTGATGGAGGAGTTAAAATCTGAAAATAAGTTTTATTGGATGAGAGAATTGTGTTTTAATGGAAGAAAGAGATGCGGGAAGGATAATATAGGTATTAATTTAGGTTTGAATTAAAAAGGGACGAAATAAACTGATTTTCGTTATTTTTTTAGCAATTTCCGTCATGTCGGTAGTAATCGTGTAAGTTTTTACACTTATTAGGTTGTTATTTGAATAATTAAACATATTAGGTGGTAATATGCAAAAGTTTATACTTATTAGGTAGTAATATGTTAAATAGCCTAAATATTATGACAATATAAATAGTCTACAATTGGAAATTTGACGTACATATAATTTAATGTACTAATAACTATCATTCAATGCAAATTATGCTGCAATTATGCGAAAATTTCTTTGGAACAATGTTAAATGTCGTATTCGATGTATACTTGTAAGTGTCACAAATCAATTTTTTAATCACTCGTACAGTCGTACTTATATATTTCTTCAGGTATTATTTTAAGTATAATTGTGGTAAAATTATAAGTGTTTAACTTATTTTAACAAATGTTACTTTCATTTTTTTTCGATTGTCCAACGTTATTGGAAGTCGCTTATCGGACCTATAAATCTATGAAAATACATTTTACAAGCCATTATAGATAGAGGGTAAGCATTATTCGGATGTCAGAGAATCAGACACATTAGGGCTTAGAGTTTATTAAAGTAGGATTAGGTTTAATTAAGAGGTAAGGTATTATAAATACCTCCCCATATATGATGTAAACCGATCTATCAATAATACAATTATTTCTTATGCAATTCAATCATAATTCTTACAAACATAAGTATTATATGAAAATTAGGTTGTAACCCGTGAAATTCACGGGTCTGTTTTTGAAATTTTAGATGAATATAGTTAATAATATCAAAGATAAACATATTAATTATTTACAAAGGTATGTTTTTAGAGCTGTAGATGAATATATATTGTTAATAATATCAAAAATAAACAAATTAATTACTTATGGATAAATTATTTCTGAATTGTTCATCACATATATCGGTATACATGAGTTATCATATATTTTGTACATTAAGATGATCGACTTCTAAGAAAATTAGTACACGTCAAATTACCCATTGCACCTTTTTAAAAATATGTAAAATAAATAGTCATAACATAAATTTGTATATTACATACCGTACAATAAAGGTAAAACGCAAATAATTTATTCAGACGCAAGTAGTAAACGGATAATTGTGTTAAAAACGTAAATTTGAATATACTTACTAAAGATCTTTATAGTAAACGACAATTATTGCGTGCGATTGTCTTATACTAAGACAATCCAATTTTATTAAACGACTACTCCTTTAATATATTAAATAAATAGTTTTCTTATTTAAATGAATCACCTTAGCATAAAGAATGGTCTTTATAACGATAATGTACTCTAGTAAATTATCGCGCACACATTAGTGTATAAACCGAGCAAAATTAATTTAGTCCGACATATATTTTCTAAGAATAAACAACCCGTTTCAATTGTTTGATTCGTAGTACTCATGTCATTTTTGAGTCAATTATTTTACGAAATATAAAATGGAAGACCTAATTTCCACCGAGTATATCTAGAATTGGTAACATATATTTATGTTTAGTTTACATATATAAATAACGCAAAGATTATTTCAAAGATTTTAGCAGGTCACTTATCAAATTTGAATGAATCTCTCTAATTTTAGTATAACCTTATCAAATTTCTAGTTCAAAGGAATATTCCGTCTTCCATATAGTATCTTCTGCCATTGGGTATTTTTGTTTTTCAAGTGATGTAATAGACTGACACTCAACTTTAACTTGAAATATGAGATGCCATAATCGGCTTCTGCATTAGATAAATATTCCTTTTCAAAGATTTTAGCATGTCACTTATCAAATTTGAATGAATCTCTCTAATTTTAGTATAACCTTATCAAATTTCTAGTTCAAAAGGAATATTCCGTCTTCCATATAGTATCTTCTGCCATTTAGTATTTTTGTTTTTCAAGTGATGTAATAGACTGACACCTCAACTTTAACTTGAAGAAAGTGCAAAAACCGAAATCTATGGGAGGTCTCGGAATTATTTCTGCTCGACAATCAAATGCGGCTTTTCTCACAAAATTAGGGTGGCGAGTCTTATCCGAGTCAAGAAGTCTATGCATGGTCCCGCGTTTTGAGAGCAAAATACTGTCATAGTCGTTGTGATATCGATATTTTTCAAGCTAAAACTAGTATGTCAAACGTATGGGCAGGGATAACATCGCAAGCAAGAACGATCGTTCGGGGTACGGCTGCCGCGGTTGGAAATGGGCGCCGAACTCTGTTTTGGGATCACGCCTGGGTCGACGGGTTATGCCTATCCGATCATACTATATCGTCTATCCCGGAGAATATTTTGGGACATACGGTAAGCGAGATGTGGGACGAAGCTCATGGCTGGAAATGGGACCTGTTTGCCGAATTTCTCCCACAAAATATGCTTCAGAAAATAGCATCCATCTCTCTTACTAATGACCCTGATTTAGAAGATTCGTTGTATTGGGTTGGTACGTCTTCAGGGAAGTTCAGTCTCCGTTCAGCCTTAGGCTTCCTCAAAGAGGACGAAAATACTCCTGAAACCGTGTCCCAAGTGAGGAATATTATTTGGAAATTACCGATGCAACAACGAGTTCGAATGTTTCTATGGTTAGCAGCTCACGACCGCCTTATGGTAAATGTGAACAGGGTGAAACGGAATATGGGTACTAATCCGATATGCCCACGTTGCGAAGAGAGCGAGGAAAATACGGACCACTTATTACGGTTATGTCCTGTTTCTCGAAATCTGTGGAGGGAAATAGGAGTAGCTGTAACCAATAGCTTCTTCTTTAATGCCCCGTTTACAGAATGGATTTCGAAGTGTGCAAGTAACGAGGTTCAAACAACGGAAATAAATTGGCCGATTCATTTTTCGCTGACTTGTTGGTGGATATGGAAATGGAGAAATAATATTGTCTTTGGCCGAGAGTCAGAGAACCCCACAAACCCCCGTACCTTCCTCTTTGCCCAATTCGCAGCGACAAAAAATGCGTTCGATATTCATGATATTTTCATCCCGAGACCAAGGAATAGCTTCACAGAGGTTTTCATCCGATGGACCCCTCCCCCTCATGATTGGGTTTTACTTAACACGGATGGCGCGTCGAAAGGGAATCCGAGTCCGGCTGGAGGTGGTGGTATTTTTCGCGACGCGTCAGGTAACTTCATCTCGGCTTTCCTGTTTTCCTGTGGCCATTGTACGTCCATGAAGGCTGAACTTCGTGCCATCGCGGTTGGTCTAACAAGAGCCAAGGATATGAATATTAAGAAGCTCATTGTTCATGTGGACAATAAAATATGTGTTAACATCCTCAATGAAGACCAATTAATCAGTAATAATTTGAAGTTCATAGTCAAAAGATGCAGAGATTTACTCAAGGAGACGAGTTGGTCTATTAAGGTCGAGCACATTTACCGAGAAGCAAACCGTGCAACTGATTTTCTAGCCAATCAAGGAGTGAACTCTACCATCGAGCCCGTGTTTTTAGATACTCCTAGTAGCGGTCTTAGGCCTATCCTTAGGGATGATATTTTCGGGGTAGCCATTCCCCGTGTAATCGCAAACAATAGCTAATCTTTTTTTCGGGGCTTTCGCCCCTCTTTCGTACCAAAAAAAAACTTTAACTTGAAATCTGAGATGCCATAATTGACTTCTGCATTAGATAAATATATGGCTATTTTGTCTCAAATTCTAATTGTCCATGTTTAAAAAAATCATTTTATAAAATAAGGTTAAATAAATGGCAAGCTAGTGGTCGACTAGTTTTAGAAAATGATATTTTTTTTCCCATAAATAAATGGGAGGCAGTTTAGTCAACCAGTTTTAGAAAATGATGTACCTTTTATATAAATTTTTATTGAAAACGGATAATATCCGTCACATACTAAAAATTGATATAACGCTCTGACATTATGTAAGTGACATTATTCATGAGGTGATCACTCCCCCCTTGTCCTTCTACTTGCTTTCCCTTGTCCTTCTACTTGCTTTTTTAGTAAGACTTGCTTGCGACAGGTCTTGACGGATATTTTGTGTATAAAATGAGTTAGTGGGAAAAGGGGACCACATGAATAGTGTTGGAGAGAGAGAAAAAGTGGGTATTTTGTAAGAGAAAACGGTATCCGTCACAAGCTTGCGACGAATAGTGCTATTGCAAATAAGAATTTGTGTTGCTTTATTTGAGAGAGAAGACTATGCGTTTCAGTTTACGACGGATATTATACGTTGCAAACAAGACTCTTCGTACATTTTATTGTAAAAGAATTATTATTGGTATTTCCTTATTTTCTGTCTCGCCATTAAACACCATTACACCATAAATATTATTTAATAAATTTAATACACACATTTTACTGTTGACACAGCAAGCCTCCCCAACCCAGTGTTGATCATTTCCTGATTTCTTACCATTCATTCCCAATTTATAGGTAGGATGAAATTATCTCATATAAGCTTTCTTGTTTGGTAATATTTAATTTGGTATAAAGACCATCACTATGTTCCCTACCAAGTTTAAAGCCTTGGTAACAAAAAAAAAAAAACACAAACAAAATTAATGGTGAATCAAACGATGATACATTCTTTGTTGGTTGTCGCTTTACTAAGTACAACAATCTGTGCTACCAAATCCTCAAATGGCCTCATCCTTGAAATGATTCACAGAGACTCTCCAAACTCGCCTTTGTATCGCGCAAACTTAACAAATTCCGAGAGAATGAAAATGTATATTAAAATGTCTACTGCGAGACTAAAGTCCTTTAGAAGGTCACATATGAAATCATTGAACCCGAATGAAGGTATAATAAGACCTAAACTAATTACGCAAGAACTTTCATATTTAGTACAAGTAGGAATCGGCACCTTCGTGAATGAGTTCCCTACAAGCAGAACATATTACCTACAATTGGATACCGGAAGCGAACTTACATGGACACAATGCGAAGGGTGTATTAATTGTCTTGATCAACGCGCGCCTATGTTCCCCGCTTCTCAATCAGCATCTTATCTAGCGATTCCCTGCAAAGATTGCACACCTGGCAGTATATGTCGTGATGGTAAGTGTACAATCGATGTGGATTACGTTGAAGGCTCTAAATTATTGGCTACCGTGGCTATGGAGGATTTCACTTTTGCGTCTCAAGGTGAAACTAGTCATATAATCGATAATTTTATATTTGGTTGCGGCTTTGATATGCAAAACTTTGATGAAGGTACTCCAACTTTTCTGTTTCAATTTTTTTAATATTATTTGTAGCATTACAATTATAATTTTTATTTGGTTTAGTCTACTTATTTTTAACATATGCTTAAAATTCTTATACTATTCTCAATCTTAAATTTTTAATAGGAAGAGTTAATTCCTTGTGGATGTCAATAGGTAATTAAAATGATAAATATGAATGTGGGCGATATGACTATGCAAAAATAATGAACTCGAAAGTTCACCAATGTGAGATAAAAGGAGCTTTTGAAACAACATTTCCACCAATCAATTCAAGTTACCAAGTGTGAAACAATATAGGTCCAAATTAACGGGACAATAAACTCATTTTAGTTACTGAATTATTGGATTTGAATTCAATAATGAGTAAAAAATTCACACATGCTAGATGTTTTCAATGTTAACAAAAAAATGTTCTTTTACAGATAAAGACCCCAACAATAAAGTTAGCGGGATTATGGGTATGAGCGATGGCTATTATGGATTTATGGAGCAAACAAAATTGATATTTGATGGAAAGTTTTCATACTGTTTACAACCAATATTTACAGAAGGAACAAGTTTACCAATGTATCTTCGATTTGGGAACGATGTTGTACCGCAACCAATACAAATGCAGGCTACGCCAATTTATAAGAATAAAGGCCAATGGGGATATTACTTGCGTCTGTTCGGCATCTCCGTTGATAATCGAATGCTTCCAATTAATCCTAAAATATTCGAAATCAAAACAGATGGGACTGGTGGATGTGTTATCGATTCAGGTATCGTAAATTTTTTGTACTTGTTAATTTGTTATACGATAAAAAAAGGGCTGTCATAAATCCACGCAGAAAACACACGGATACAAAGTGCCTATAAGGTAGCAAACGGTTTTGTCTTATTCACCCATATAAAAGGTTTTTGGCCTGTCGCAAATTTGTGACAGATATACCCGTCACAAGGGAGACTTGTTGTAAAATTTAAGCACCAAAATAAAACTGGGGAATAAATTTCTTTATTACTAGTCTTAAACTCGTGTAGATTACACGAGTTTTGCTATTTCAAATGTGGTTTTGAACTTATTATCAAAGAATGTAAAAAATGATGATTCGGTTATGATTACGGTATTACTTAATATATTTAATTTGTATTACGATCTCATTTGCAATCATCATGACGTCCTAAAAATATGGTTATATAAACAATACAATTTATAATCAAAAATATATCACATATAAACATAATAAATAAGAAAAGTGGAAAAAAAAATTATATTATACAATCTTAAGTAAATGGTATATAGGCTTTTTATATCAAAAATACTATGAATAGGAGAAAACTAAAATAATTCTGGACAAAAAACACAATGCAGACTTAAAATAGGCTTGCAGCATATTGATGGATTTATGGATAAATACTGTCAAGTAATTGTTTTAGGGACGTGCTAAATCCCGCACACTATTTTACTAAATCTCGCACATTTATTCCTTTTGCTCCAAGTATACCCCTGTCATTTCTCACCCTACCAAGAGAAAAAAATGAAAACCCCAAAATAATAAACATCATATCACCCTCCCCCCCGCCCCCACCTTCCTGCACCGGCGGCCACCACCCTCCTCCGTCCCCTACATATACGGCCGCCCCTTCGAACGCCAAGCACCGCCTACTCTGACCGAACATACGAACACCGCACTAACTCCAGCGATGGCGGTTGAGGATGATAATGAGTATTTACAGCAATCAAATTTGGAAAATGCTCTTTGATCGATCTTTATCATCAATTAAATCAATCATGAGTTTAATGTATACGCATCATGTTGATTTGTCAAAAAATTGTCATTTCAATTGAATCAACCTATTGACTATCAAATTAATCGATCCATTCAAAACCTACTTGTTGCAAAAACCCTTCTTTTAAAAAAAAAAAATAATTAATCAATTTAAAGACGGTTTTAATAAAATTGTTGATAAAAGTAAGAAACTACATGTGAGATGTGCAAATTAAAATCATAAGTGTCAAATTGTTGATGAAATTGTCAAATTGTTAATGAATTGGTTAGGTTGAGAGAGAAGGGAGATATTCTTTTAAGTTTTTTTATGACTAAGGATAATTGTGGAATATTAGGGAGAAATGTGTTGGATGTAGTAAAAAGATGTGCGGGATTTAGCAATTGCGTTGTTTTATTAGGCAAGACTTTGAATTCTAAGATAAAATTTTGTACTTTCAATTAACATAGTTGCTTCTGGCGCAAAGGCCTTCATGACCCATAAGCTCGTCGTAATCCGCTTCGAAAGGGAATATTGTATGTTTATTATATAAAAAATATATTTATCATATAAAATTAAGGAAAGATTGGCTCCATGAGTAGAACCAACACATAACTCCTTTGCATGAATTGGTCTAGGTAGTCATCTAAAAATCTACGTATATAATCGGTAACAATAAGATCTAGCAATTTAACTCACAATCTTACATGGCCTCTATCTCACTCCCCGTTCTCAAATTGTATACCACCCTAATCGCTTAAATGTCCACCGCCATACAAATCTCATATTATATAAGTACAATCCTAAATTTAGCAGTTACGAATCTAGGATTTATGTAATGGGGGTGTTTTATAAATTTTAGGGATATTCTATAGTGTACTCCTCAATTTTTCGATTTTCTACATGGTACCTACGCTTTTTAAAACATACATGGTATCCCTAATTGTTGTCATTATCACTAAGTGTACCCTTAAACTTTATTTTCCGCCTATTAAACTCAGTTTGAGGCATTAAATGATTACTTGGTGGGCGCGTAAACAAGCTTTTCATTTATCACCCCATGACCTAAACACTCTATTAGAATCAATATACATCTTCGAACGTGATAATTTGACAAGAGATAAATAATTTTTCTATTAAAATTTTTTAGCCAATATATATCTATAAATATTATGACCGAGATGGATATTGAGGCTAATGGAGTCTTTATGTCATGTGCTAATAAGGACAAGCTTGTTTGCACCTTAAAGTCATCAATTAAAAGTAAAAATTATAGTTAGAGGGACTTAAACCCGGGTTGCTTGAAGGTGGGTGATTGATTCAACACTAAACAACTAAGGTTATATTTGTAATATAGGCACACAAATAAATATATACTCTGTATATGTTGTTTTTCAGGATTAATGGGGGTGAGGGGTTACCCCCATCACCCCTATAAATCCGCCCCTGAAATTTAGGCTATCGTCTCAATCTCACATTTTTGTCTCTCAATCATTCATATAAAACTTGTTCTTTTAATTATCATTGGTCTCTCATTAAATCATTGAGATTCATGCATGAAGGGTAGAAAAAGAATTAATTGAGTTGCATACAATAATCAAACATTTCCAATTGATAGTATTTATTATATTGAATATGTGAATGTTCCATTTGCACCTTTTGTTTTTCTCAGTGTATTATTCTCTGGTTAGTTTTTGGCTTTTTATAATTCTAATAATAGCTTATAATCTTTAATAAAAGGAATTAATGCAATTTTAACACTTTGTTATATTATTTTAATTTTCTTTTTCAGAATTTTTATGTGAGAGTTTTACCTGTCACTCTTGAATAACGACTTATTTATTAAAGAAGTCATCCACGAACTTTTTAAGAATTTTTTGATATAGTTTTTTGTTTGCCATTTTTCTATTTTTTGTGTTTAAGTCAAAGCTCTTATATTAGTAGTTCTTAGCTTAATATTTTTGGTGTGCTATTATTAATAAGGTTATTATTAAAAATATTGAAATAGTATTCTCAAGGCCGGCCTTAAGGGGTGTTTGGGTTGGCATTTGGCAAGGGCCCAAATCTAGAAGGGGCTCATTAATGTGAAATTAGAAATATATTATTTGTCAAATAAGATTTATTACATAGAAAGATCAATATAAGACAAGTAATCTAATGGTTTTGTATCTTAACCAATGACAAAAGGTCTTCTGTTCTATTCCATTTCCTCACGACTTCATTCCATTATTTTTAATTTTTGTTTTTTTTTGGGAAATTATTACATTGATAGACCTATTTCCACCGTTTTTATATTTTTTGGTTCCGCCATTTTTAATTTCTTTTTTTTGAAAACTATTACATTGATAAGGCTTTTTTTTCTTACCAATTTTATAATTTTTTTTGGTTACTTATAACGTTGATAGGTTCATTCATTTAATTTTTTTACTATACTGTACCTTAGTGCGTCAAATACTATAAAATATTTTCCGTCATTTTGGGCGAATTGTGTTCATTGTTTATCGTAGCATAATTTGCCCAAATTGTATATTCAATAGACTCGTCTAATAAAGCTAATATCTAAACTTTGAAAGAATTCCGATCATTCGAAATTTGTTAACGATAAAAGGTTGAATTATAAGGTACCCTCTTTCCAATTATCAAAATCCAAAATTATTTTTTCTTCTAAATATTGAAAGATTTTTCGGGAATCAACCTTATCTAGTTCAAAAGGCTTTTTTACGTTTGTTATTTTGTTTATTTAATTGCATTGGATAATTACGCTGAATTACTTGAATTTTTTTTTTTTTTTTTTTAAAAATAAGGCCTCATTTTACGATTTTGCATAGGGTCTCAAAATGTTTAGGACCGGCCTTGAATATTCTTATATTAATAGTTAAGTATACATCATATACGAATGTCATTTTTATCAAACAATTTTAATCGGCATATCTATATGCATAAATCAATAAATTCATCAATGAACATGGAGAGGCCACTATAATTTTTGTTTGAAAAATTGACTTTTAACCACAGCCTGACACCTCAGCACTGTGGTTGTGCCTTTAATATATATGATGATGATGATGATGATGATTCTTTTATTAATAGTTTAGTATACATATACATCATATACGAATGTCATTTTTATCAAACAATTTAATCGACATATCTATATGCATAAAATCAATAAATTCATCAATGAACATGGAGGGGCCACTGTAATTTTTGTTTGAAAAGATGTCTTTTAGCCACATGCTGACACCTTAACACTGTGGTTGTTCCTTTAGCAGGCGTTTGGTTAGAGAAAAGGAAAGAGAAATGAAATAAGAAAGGGTAAGAGAGGGAAAGAAAATAGATTATCTAAAACTTAATTGGTTGTTTGGTTACATCAAGAAAGGGAATTAATGGTTCACTCACACTCACTCCTACCACTAACACACATCACCACAAACAACCACTTATCTACCGGCGATGATGATGGTGGTGAAGGTGTCGTGGCGGTGGCGGCGGGGGTCATGGTGGCGGCGGCGGTGGTGGTCACGACGATGATGGTGGTGGGGGTGTCATGATAGTACTGGCAGTGGTGGCGATGGTGGTGGTAGAGATGTCATGGCGGGTGGCGGCCGATGGTGGTGGTAGAGATGTCATGGCGGTGACGGTGGTGATGGTGGCGATGTTCACGACGGTAATGATGGTTGGGTGTCATGGCAGTGATGGTGGTGGGGGTGTCATGGCAGTGGTGGCGATGATGGTGGTAGAGATATCATGGCGGTGGCGGCGGCGGTGGTGGTGGCGATGGTCACGACGGTGATGGTGGTGGGGTGTCATGACAGTGATGGTGGTGAGTGTGTCATGGCGGTGGGGGGGGGGGGGGGTTATGGCGGTGGTAGTGGTGGGTGTGGCTGTGGCGTTATGGTGGCGGTTTGGTGGTGGCTATTGTGGTGGTAGTTGCAAGTGTAGTGGTACGTGATGAAAGTGGTTGAAGGGTAACAACTCTAACAAGGGTAATAAAATCTCATACTCTATGGGGGGTGGGGGTAAGAAATTAGATGGATTGATGGGTAAGGAAGGGAGTTTCAAACAAACACTAATAGAGGGAATGGGTAACTTTGTTTCCCCTTCCCTTTCTTATAGACCCCTAACCAAACGCCTACTTAATATATAGGATTGAGAGAATGAAATTTCTCAATAGTTTCCCCCCAAAAATAATCTAGCTAATTAAGGAACAAGACCTTATTATTATAAATTATTATCTTTTAATTAATATAATCATTAAAAATTATTATCTTTTATTAACTAAATTAAATCTTTTAATTAAAATAAACTAAACTAAATCATAATCTTTTAGTTAAAATAAAATAAAACCGGTATAAACCTAAAAATCCGCGAATGAAAACCCGATAAATTGATATTCATAGATTCGTATAAAAAAAAAAGCTTACCACATACTTAATTAGCATAAAACAATTGTGTCGATTTGAAGACTAACCGTATTTGAAACTGTATTCCCATTTCAAATTATGCCGATAAGTATCCGATACGATTTTTGTATAAATTGTATTGTGTATATATAATCGTTTATCGGATATACGAAAATATATATAATTGAAACCATATATCATATCACATATGTATAACATTATATTGTCGTATTGTTACTATAGGTATATATATCGTATATTCGTATTATGTACGTATATCAAAACCGATACGTATGTGATTTTATTTTTATAAATACGAATTTCGGTATAAATAATATAACTTTTTAAAAATTGTAAATTATACGTATCGATAGAATTAGTGACCAAATATAATGCTCCGTATTGAGAAACAAGGGGATAATATGCAAGTGAGAAATAAATTCCATGACCCGGGTGCGTTTTTGTCGTGTGAATATGACAGCCCAAAATATTTTGCATTTATATAAGGCATTTTTAAAGTAAAACAGACCGAAACAATATTTATGAATACTCGGTATATAGGAGTATATGACGCCGCTCTTGACACTTAATCAGGCAGCACAACATCGTGGATCATCGCGGAGGCCTTTGACATCGTAAAAGGTGCCGTAATATTATTTATAAAAGATCATAATGATAATTGGCGAAAGATGAGGACAGCACCACCCGAATTGGCGTACGAACTTTGTTTCCAACGTTACAAGTTGCCGAAGACTATAAACCTTCCTAAAATCACTTTCCACTTGAACAATGCCAATTTTGAAATTGATGGTGAAGAATCGTTCTCTCAGGAAAAGTTGAGCACAGGTGAGGACGTGGTTTGCTTGCAATACTTTAGAAATAATGTAGACGACCACGACGATGGCGTCACGTATTTGGGAGCACTTCAACAAGTGAATAAACGAATTGTATACGATTTACAGAATTCATTGCTTCATTTTGGCCCAGCTGATTGCTCCAAAGAGAACTAGTATAACCAATACACACATTTCGAATTTACTTTGTTCTCTAATAATCATAAATGTAATAGTAATTTAACAGAAATAAATTGGTTTTACTCTGTACATAAAAACCATTGCGTTGTATATTTTTTTTAAAATTACTCTCATAAACCACCATTTTTTTTAAAAATTGTGAACCGCCAGCGTTACCCCAACTTATTACTCCCCTTTCATTTACTAGTTTTTCCATTTTCACTTAGCTTCTAATTTCTCACTCGACTAGAGATGACAATGGATCCTGGATTCTACCCAGATCCACCAGATCCCATACCCAAGGATAGAATATGAATCTCATTATTTTAGATCTTTAGGATCCGGGTCAGATACATATCCTAATACAAGTATGAGGGTCGGATCTGGATCCCACCACTAAGATCCAGCTCCTACCCTTGGCCCCTCTTTTAATTCCAATAAGGGTAATTTTTGAATAGATTCGACCATTCAAAGGTAAATTATGAAAACAAGGAATGAAATATTAGTGTTTAGTTTGTTTGAACAATTTGTTTTATTATGAATTATTGGAATTATAGTTATTTTGTGGTTTGTAAACCTTATTTGTAAGTTGCTATAAGGCTTTTTAACTCTTTGTACACTTTTTATTTCTTTTGGACTACCATTTTTAAACCAGTGAAGCTAATAGAGGGTAATTCGACTAAAACATCGTCTCTAATTGACAAGTAAAAATGAAATAGTGTATAATAATGACTTGGTGTGGTTTCATTTGAATGTATCGTTGGAAATTGACGGAGCTGAATTTTACCCAGATCCTTAGGATACAGATATGGATCTACAAATTTTGGACCCTAAGGATAAGGGTAGGATCTGGATATACCATTTCAAAATGAATCTTGATCTGGATCCTAAAGGATGTGTTTTGAGAGATGTGATTACATGAATAATATAATCATATTGATGCCTTATACGACTAAAAGGTTAGTCAATGTAATGATGATACGATTATTTAATAATGATTAAATAATATTAGCTGAGACAGATAAACATATATAATGATTACATGATTAATGATTAAATAATACGATTAAATAATGTAATTATATATAAACTGTTATATTTAATTAGCAAATTATACAGATAAACATTATATACAAAGGGGATAACAAACCGATACTAATGAGTACTCGGTGTACACGAACGGTTGGAGGGTGTTACACGGTTAGAGGAGAGGTGTTATAGGAGGAGTCAAAGACTATTTTGACAATCCCATCTAATCTCTAATTATGTGGTTGTTAGTAGTATAGAAAGAGAGAAATTCTTTCTTATAAGAAGACTCTCATTCTAGCCGACTGCTCTAACAATTTGCACGACTCTCTACATGGCTAGAACTCTCATGCCTCTCATCTCTCTTGTTCACACGGTTGTTCATCATCATACATCAAAATTACTTAGTAATTTTTCCCGATTCTAGCACAAGAAAGGCATATCTTGAAGCATCTTGGGTGCAACGATTAGGAGAATATCGATCTCGATATTTGTTCTTAGGCTAAATTGCTAGGACCAAAGGTTGGTTCTAATCTCTTTAACTTATGTATGATGTTCTTCGTTTATGACCATAATTTAATATATTATAATTTCGTTATAATCCTAAAATTTAATTGGGAAGTATACCGATATTTCCCACAAATTGATACAGAGTATGATAGGGTCAAGTTCAAGCTGCTGTTTGTGTAACATCCCGTATTTTCGGAATCCATATTTTTAATAATTTAAATTGATTTCGGAAATTTATATTTTTATTTTAATTAATTTCATAAATTTATTTTAAGAAAATAGTTCAAGTTCCATTTTAAGGAGACTTAGGCCCTGTTCTTTCTGACTTAATTTCAGCTCCTTTCAATTTTACTTAATTGTATTCCGTTAAGTTTTATTTACGTTTAATCAATTTTGTTCAGTTAATCTTTTAACAAAATTAACTTTTAATTCAACTAAATTCACTCCACCCCAATTTCACTCAATTTAGTTCAATTAAGCTCTACCCCAATTAATTCAGTTCAGTTCGTTTTAGCCAAAAAGAACAGAGCCTTAATCCTTAGAATGAAAAACATCACTTGACATCTCATTCTCATTAAAACCCGACTCAAATCTTGTTCCACTTAAAAACCCACTTCATTTCGTTTGTACTTAAAAAGAAAAGAAAAAGGGAAGCTTCCTCATAACTTCCTTCACAACTCATCACCTTCTTTCCCAAGTATTCGTCCCAAATTGTATAAACCCAACTTTCACTAAAATCCTCACCGCGACTTCGTTTCAAGGACAATCGAGGTAATTCTTGCGGCATCACATTCCTTAAGCTGGCCTCTGAGTCTGATAAGAAGAGCGGTTCCATATAAGGGTAGCTATGGTGTTGATGCTGTGCCCGATGTATAATCGTTTGGATGCTAGAACATGCGTTGAGATGTCGCCTCTGAGTCATCTAGTGTCTTACTGTGCAGTAAAGGAGTATGCCTTAAGCTGACCTCCGAGTCCTTTACTTATTGAGTGATTTGGTATTAGGACATGTGTTAAAATTTCACCTCTGAGCGTTCTACTTGTTGATTATTTGGTTTAGGACATGTGTTGAGATTTCACCCCCGAGCCTTTACTTGTCGAATGTGTAGTATTAGGACATGTGTTGAGCTTTCAACTATGAGCCTTTTACTCGATGTATGTTATGATACGGTTATGTCTTGAGATTTGACCTCTAAACCAGTCATAGAGTATGAGTATATTTGCATGCTTGTAAGTGTGATTATTATGAGTAATGCATGAGTTGAGTTTTAGACATTAAGTATCGTTGTGATAGTTATTCATGAGTAGCATGCTTCTCATGATATTGTTTATGTTGGAGTGCGTATGCATGTTTACATGATTACTTGTTATGTGTTTAATGATCATAAACGGCTGGGCGAACCTCTAGTTGCTCCCTATTGACTGTGGCGTACATGTTTTCATGTATGTAGGTTGGTGCTGATCTGTAGAGGGGGATTTCACTCGAGAGCTAGCGAGCGATGTACTTTCATCGACATAACTTACCTATTCGTGTAGCTAGACTCACTTTTTTACTATTACAGTTTTGGTGTCTGTGGGATATCCTATCCCGTGCTGTTGCATTGTATATATATCCTATACTTATCTAGGTTGTTTTTATTCCGCATGTTAGTTCGTAATTCACCTCGCATGTTGTTTCTAATCACGTCAAAAGTTTTAATTCCGCGCATTTTTCATACATTTTGTATTGTTTTACTTTCCGCTGCCCGACGGGTTTTACAATTTGTTAAGTTAGTTATTCTGTTTCCAATAAAGATTAGGAATTTTTGATATTTCCTAATAATAATAATAATAGGATTGTAAACTCTTAATCATAAAGGAGTTGGTTAATTAGAGTCCTAGTTAAATTAGGAAAGTTGTTTCCTAATTAGTTTAGGTTGTGGAATGGAAATTCGAGTGCCATTAGAATTCCACTTAGGGAGGGATTTACAACCCAATAAATAGGGGTTGGTTCTTTTGTTATTTGATTAGATTATCTTTGAGTTATAATATAAAGTTTCTGTTTGAGCTTATTTTGAGTGTTCTTGCGAGAGCTTTGAGTTCAATTCAATCCTTGCGAGATGAGAGTTCCATTCATGTTCACAAGCAAGTTCCTTGCGAGTAGGGAAGTCACTGGGGCGGGGCGGGGCTGAAGATAAGCCACCGAAAAGACCAGGGGAGTTTCAGATTGTAGAGATGCCTAATATTGTAAAAACGAACAGTCCAAACGACTGTCAGAAAGAAGACTTCTTATTTAGGATGCTGAACCAAAAGAAGAAGACGAGCTTATCCTAGTTGAGCCAATAAGTGATGATGAATTTGATAGAGAAGATCCGTCAATATTTGATCCTAAGTTACCAATTATTTTTGATAAAGAATTTGCAGAAGTTGACGATGAAGTTGGTCTGTTTATAGAAGAAAATATTGAGTCTTTCGATGTTGCTAACGAGGAAGATGAGCGAGAGGGTGAAAAGGATTTAGTTGACGGCCTAATTGTGAGCAATCAAGAAGTGTTTCTAGATCCTTCCAAGGCTGACCCAAACAACACTACTCATCTGATATAGGGTAAGGTATTGTTACGTGTTAATGGTTGTGTAATTTTTCAAGTTGTTGATGCTCATGGGGAACTAACTAGCTCGGGCATATGCTATTTCGTTTTCCTATACTTGTGCAAGCTAAGGAGGGAGGTGGGGTGGAAGTCACAAGGGAAAATCGAATAAGGATGGAAGGCACAAGCATAGGTGGCTCGAAGATCGTAAATGCCACATCAAGTTTTCGTGGTTTGTTTTTGATCCAGGTGGAAGCACATATCTTCAAAATTTGAGGACAACTTTTTTCCAAGAAAGGGAGAATGATACAGGAGTATGATAGGGTCAATTTCAAGCGGCTGCCTGTTAATTTAGTTATTCTGTTTCCAATAAAGATTAGGAAAGTTAGATATTTCCTAATAATAGTAGGATTGTAAACTCCTAATCATAACTGAGTTAGTTAATTAGAGTCCTAGTTAAATTAGGAAAGTTTTTTCCTAATTAGTTTAGGTTGTGGAATGGCAATTCGAGTGTCATTAGAATTCCACTTAGGGAGGGATTGAAAACCCTAAAAATAAGGGTTGGTTCTCTAGTTATTTGATTAGATTATTTTTGAGTTATAATATAAAGTTTCTGTTTGAGCTTATTTCGAGTGATCTTACGAGAGCTTCGAGTTCAATTCAATCCTTGCGAGGTGAGAGTTCTATTCGTATTCACAATCAGGTTCCTTGCGAGAGAGGAGAACGAGTTCACGTTATATCCTGGTTACCTTACATACAATTCACGACAACATCACCATACAACTTACATTCCGTTGCATTACTATATTCATACATACAATCATACACGAACATACATCCCAAAACGTGACAATCAGCCAGAAACAACCCCACGAGTATTCCAGTCATATTCGCTTTGAGTTAATTATATATCAAACATTTAAAGTTTCATTGTAATCAAAGTATTATTTAATTAGATTATATAACCATTTAAAGTATTTTTAATAATATTAGTGACTTATCTTTGACGTAACAAACAAAAGAGGTTTCAACCTAATTTAGAGGGTCAATGTTTGACTTTACAAATTATAATTTTTTTTATAGCAACTTAACTAGGACTTTTTCTCTGCACATAAAACCTATAAATACATTAAAAATTTATTATTATTCGTAAAATATATCGCTTCATTGTATATTTCTCGGTTTTTATTCAGCATGTTGATTACCATGTTAAGCATAAACTCATACTTGGTTATTAAGAGAACAATTCATACTCCAACAAGTACTTGAACATTTAAACGTTATGTCTCTCATGTCTTACGTACGTCGTTTAGAATCTCCTAATTATAAATGTAATTTATAATCCAAATTCAAAATCTTAAATATTATGACATACAAAATTTAACCAATTTTTTTAATAAATCACATATAACAACATTAAAATTGTATACCCGTGCACCTTACACGGGTTTAAAACTAGTAAATATCAAAAGTTTTCCCCAAATTGAGAGTAATGTGATGTTGAGTTCCAATTTCACACTGAAAGGTAACTTGAGGGTGAGAAGGTAAAACGGGGCAAAAGGGTCTCTTCATCCAAAATATAGGTTAGGTATTGACTGTTATGACTTAATTAGGAGATTTGGTAGTGTTTTTTATCCCAAGCAAATATAGTGGTAGTATTTTTAAAACCATAATTATGTAGGTAATAGTTCTTAAACCTTGTATTACAAAGGCAATAGTTATAAAAAAAAACTCTTGTTTTTTAATAGAATAATAGAGAAGGAATAATGATCGGACAAGCAGGTATCGATCATTCGATTGTATCATGAGAAGAAAAGTTAATAGTGGGGTTTATTGTGTAATTAAATGAAGTTGTAATTAATACAAGAAGACGTCGTATAATATGAATTATTTTTATTAATTAATCTTAAAGAACATGAACAAAAAGTGACCCGGATCGGCAAACACGATCGACCCGGACAGTTCGGTCCGGTCCGGGTCGAACATATACCGGCTCGGTCTCTAAGTCCCCAAAAAATATGATGACGGGTCTCCGATCTGTTCCGGTCCACATAAAAAATTCAATTAACCTTGTAAAGTAGTGCCGATCCGGTCCAAACATGGAAAAAATCGGACATAAAGGGTTCTCGTCCGATCAGGGTCCCCTGCCAACCAATCCGGTCTGCGGTTTTAAGGTTGATGACTATTCGATTTACAAGTTTGTCCGATCCGGTTTGATATGGTCCGATTTGGACGGGTGAACACCCCTAAATGGATGGTGGTTTATATTTATAGTGGTAGATAGATAGATTAGAAAGTTGCAGGTAACTTTCTTTGTTACTAGTCTTATACCCGTGCAAAATGCACGGGTTTGTTATTTTCAAAAAGATTCTTTAAGAATAAATATATAAGATAAGTTTTATAATAATTGATTAATGAGTTATCATCTTTTAAAGTTATTTATTTTAAAAAATAAAGTTCTACAATAAAACAATAAAATCTCTCTATATTTTAATGAATTTTAAATTAGCAATCTAAATATTGAGTTATAAAATCGTATTTAATTTTTAGATATTATAAATTTTATTTGTAATTAACGTAAATAATGCATCAATGTCAACTGACCATGTAGTTATTGACTTATTGTAGTATGATATCTCTTTTTGTTAGTTAAAATTGAGTTACTACTTTATCTTAATATTCAAGCGATTCGGGGAAAACTCGTTACCTATCAAACAAAATTATTTGGATGAAAATAAAACAAAACTAATAAAACTGAATCGGCCAGAACAGTTGCAGATGGCAAAATATTAAACTTGTTTTTCATTTAGTCAAACTTGTGCAAGATTAAAATAAAAAATTTGATCTGTGCACGTTTTAAATGAAAATTTAGACACCGTTTTTCATGTAGTACCCAATTGTTAATTAGTGAAACAGAATCAAGTGAAGATTACGACCCAATGCATTTTTAAAATGAAAATTTAGTCTCATGCACTTTTGAAATAAATTTTGACACGTGCATTTTTAAAATGAAAATCTAGACCCATGTACTTTTGAAATGAAATTGACCAGTGCATGGGTCTAAATTGTGCATTTTTTAAACGAAAATTTAGACTCATGTACTTTTGAAAAGAAATTTTGACCGGTGCATTTTTAAAACGAAAATTTAGTTTCATGCACTTTTGAAATGAACTTTTTACCTGTGCATTTTAAAACGAAAAGTTAGATCCATGCACTTTTGAAATGAAATTTTGACCCGTGCATTTTTAAAACGAAAATTTATTCCCTTGTACTTTTGAAATGAAATTTTGACCCCTGCATTTCTAAAGTGAAAATTTTGACCCATGCGCTTTAGAAATTATATAATAGTCAACCCGTGATATTGTACTATAAATATATAGCAATTAAAAGCAAACAATAATGTAACAGTGTGTTGATTTTAAGTGTTAGATCTGAGTATGTACAATATGAATGTGATATAATTATTTTAAATAAATACGATATATACTAATAAAAATCTTATACAATAATGTTCCCTCAGACTAAATTTAAGCAAAATCACAATGTTTTTATTAGGTTTGTATCTCAACTATTCTATATAAAAATCTATATATATAATATAGTCCGTCATAGGCAAACTTGACAAAGAATTAATAGTATTTATTATTTTCGACTCTAGTCATGGTGCTTTTAATAATATGTATTATTTTCAACTATAGTCATCAAGACTAAATATTAATTTGCATGCATTTTTTTACATATTTTATTGTTGATCGATTAATTTAAAATTATTTTAAGTAAATCGTTTTCTATTTTTTCGAGTTCCAATTTTTTCTAATCCGTGAATATTTGTTAATTAATGTCGCCTTTTATATTATTTTGATATGTCATATGGAGAAATACATGATTTTTTTTTTCATGGAAAAATTTTCATATCTTTTTCATCTAGTTGATTTTTATTATTTTAACGAAGTATTTTTTATAATTTCAATTTTTGTTTTATATATATTGTAATTAATAGCAGTCGCATATTCGGCTTTCAACTTGCTTGTGGATTCTCTAGAGTATAAAAAATGGATCTCTCAATTAAAGCACAAAAAAGAAGGTGGGGACAACGTGGGGCACACTTGAAAAAAATAAAAAATATTGTACATTCAACCACAGTGCAACACATAAGCACTGTGGTTGTTGCTTTTATATATAGGATTTCTTAATTCTACTATTATTATTTTTATAAGATAAACTCCCCTTGGATGACAACCCCTTTCGCTATTCCACTGCTCTACTTGACCTGCCAGTCCCGCCCTCCCGCCGTCCCTTCTAATTATTATTATTTTATTTTTTGGTGACGAGGGAATCCGCAATCCCTATCTTCGATGCGCACTGGGTAACCCTCGGATATATGTGATAGCCTGCAAACCACGTATACCAGGTAAGCCACCCGAGAGTGACAGGCTCGAAGTCTATTTAGGTACGGACTCGGGTCAAGAATGATCCACAAAATTTTGCTCTTCGAGGCTTCAACCTGGGTGTAAAACCCTCGCGGCAGCGGAAAGTAAAACATACAAAAGCATGCAAATTTTGCGCGGAATTAAAACTTTTAACATGCTTAACTAACATACGAGGTGAATTACAATAATAAAAAATGCGGAAGAAATAAAACATAGATAAGTAATTAAGTTATATACAAATGTCCACAGCCCGTGATAGCATATCTCACAGGCAACCAAAACTGAAATGTAAAACTAGAGTCTAGCTAACGAAAATAGGGTAAGTCAATCGATGAAGGACATCGCTCGCTAGCTCTTAGTGAATCCCCCAGCAAGATTATCAGCATCAACCTACATACATGAAACATGTACGCCACAGTCAGTGGGGAGTGACTAGAGATTCTCCCAGCCACCTATTGTCCTAAACACGTAACACGTAATCACATATAATCAACCAATCATACTACTCCAACATAAATATAATTATGAGAAGTAATCTTTCGTCTATCATTACCTTAACATACTCAATTCATGTAAATAGATCGAACCCCAACTCAGGCATATCTAAAAACATATATCAACAATATATAATGTTGTACCCCAACTCAGGCAAGTTAAATACAAATCATTCAACAATGTCTAGCACTATACCCCGACTCAGGCAAGCTAAACATAATTTGTAGTATCTAAGTCCGACCCCGACTCAGATATGAAAAGATACAATCAGCTACCATTGGTTCAGAGGTCCCGACTCAGACATAACCAATACAAGTAAAGGGTCCAGAGGTGAGTTTAATAAATATCCCAATACACGACTCAGTAATGGGTCCAGGGGTGAACATACCACTTCTCCCACTACAATCAAATGTTGGGTCCAGATGTGAGCTTAACACATATCCCAACTAGGGCTGAGCAAAAAAAATCCCATACGAATTTTTATCCGAATCTGATCCGAATTCCGGAAAAAAAATTCCGAATATATGGATACCGATTAAAATGGATCTCCGATCCGGTTTTTTCCGAATAAACTGGACCGGATGTGGATCAAGATTTTCATAAAACTGGATATCCGAATCCGATCCGAATTTTAAAAATTTATACAAAAATGTTTTGAAACTTCATGTTTAGTTTATGCGGTTTTTGGACATATTTTTAAATTTGTAATAAAGACTTGTAATTTAATAATTCATGCGATCGGGGCTTATAATTTAATAATTCATGCGATCGAGGCTTGTAATTTAATAATCTATGCGATCAAGATTAAAGACTTGTAATTTATGTCATCGAAAACCCCTCTTAAAGTGCGTTGCAAAATGTGAAATGGACTGAAATTGCCTTTAGTTTTAGTTTGTAACAATACATTGGCCAATAGCCCAATAGCTTTTGTGGAACTTTCACCACTTTTAAATCTGGATCAAATCCGGTTTCCGAAATCTGGATATCCGAATTTGTGGATTCCAGATTATTGGATATCCGAAATATTCGGATCGGATGTGGATCACGAAAAATGAGAATTTCAAATTCGGATATCCGATCCGAATGCCAAAACCGGACCGGATATCCGATTTTGCTCAGCCCTAATCCCAACATACATACACAAGCAATGGGTCCAGAGGTGAGCTTAACACATATCCCATTACCACACACAAGTATCGGGTCCAGAGGTGAGCTTAACACATATCCCAATACCGCAGTCATCGTACACAGAGGGTCCAGAGGTGAACTTAACACATATCCTAATCATACGACAACCAATCACGTATCACGTCTAGAGGTGAGCTTAACACATATCCTGACACGCCACATCCATACACATACTGTATCAGAGGTGAGCTAACACATATCCCGATATGCGACACACAAAACACATAATGGGTCCAGAGGTGAACTCAACACATATCACATCATGCGACAAATGCACACGAGTCAGGTCCAGAGGCGAGCTTAACACATATCCTGACACGCAACACGTACTAGGTCCAGAGGTGAGCTTAACACATCCTAATACGCATTCACATAATTCGTATTAAATACCAACTTAACTTACTTGCTTCCTTATGACCCTTATACAACACAAGTATAAGAGAATGACCCATTTCAATCAAGTTAATTAGCCCTCCATGACATACATTTAATAAAGCTAAACAATGATTAAGGTCACTTGAGTTTTACATTAAAACCCTGAAACTAACACTTGACCCATTATCACTCAACATGAGCAACCATCTAATGATTACTTTTGTTCCCAGCGAATGGGACTAAAGTGCAACATGATCACTTGGATAAAACTCACTACTCTTATAGTAGTCACAGGTAAAGGGAGTCGCACACAAATCAACCCCCACATCCAATCGCATTTTACCATTATTACGAGCATTCTATAGTGACTATCACTAAGCATTCTAAGTAGCTTACCCATTAAACAACCAATACGAACATGATAAGAAACACCTATTTCATAACTAAATTTCTGAATTAAAACTAAGGCTATGAGCATGGACAACCAGCAGCTTCTGCAATAAGCCATGTGGCTGCAAGTACAGAACAATTAAAAGAAGAACACGAGGAAGTGCTCAGTTTACAACTAAATTTCTGGACCAACACAAAGGTCTGCAAGCATGAAAACAAAGGCTAAATGGCACCAAGTTATCGTGTATGACAGTAGTATGCGAGGTGTCACTCTTACACCACAACCAGTAGCATTGAGAGACTAAGGTAATGCTGAGCAGAGACAGCCATTGAGCATTGGTTTACACATGCAGGTGATAGAGAACAGCAGTATGGTAGTGCAGTAAGTGCAGTAAGTACAACGGCAGTAGCAGTGAGCAGTGGGCAAGAGTAGTGAAGTAGCAACAGTTGGTGCAGTAGAGTGGTGTAGCACGTAGTGAATGACAGCAGCAATATCAACTATAGTGATGTTCAGTGATAACAATAGCCCACAATAGTGTATAAAACCGTAAAAACAACAATGATTAACCAACGAAAATAGTAAGAAGAACCATAACAATCACAGTGACAGAAGCATATATGTGCAGTAACATGTAGTATTAGCAGCACAGACCAGCAGTGGCAATAGCATAGAAACAATAACATAATGGCAAAAGCAACATAAGTGTAGTAGCAGCAGTGAGTGTATAGAAATATACATTCGGATATTCCGAATGTATATACATTCAGATATTCCGTCTTAGGGAATATACATTTAGATATTTAATTGGGATACATTCATTCATTGATGTAACAATGTACTTAGCCTTCTTGTTTTCTGAATAGTTAGCATAGGGAAAGGCCTTTTTCTTTTATCTCTTCCCTTTTGTTTAGTATATAAGGATGTTGAATGTGTTTGTATTGTGCATCAGAAATATTTACAAAATCTCTCAAGCATTTCCCATATTTCTTTTCTCTGTTTATCATGGTATCAGAGAGGGTTTTAATTCTATCATAATCCCGTAAATCCGTCTCTTCCATTTCGCCTCACTTCACAATGACGAAAATTGGCAATTCTGAAAAAGCCATATTCGAAACCAAAACAATTCCAACCTCATTACCATTATTCTTACAACCTTACGAAAGTATGAGTCTCAAATTAACCTCAATCATTTTCAATGGTGAGAACTACGATCTTTGGGCTGACGCGGTTAAAAATGGTCTCGAGGCAAAGAATAAATTAGGAATTGTTGATGGCTCGGTACCGCAACCAGGGGAAATCGTGGAAGATTGCGAAGTCGTGGTTTGGCGTCAATGCAACGCCATGATAAAAGCTTGGTTACGAAGCGTAATTGACGAGAAATTACACCCAAGTATTGCCTTTTCTCTGGAACAATTGCCGAAATCTGGGCAGAACTCAAAGAACGGTATGCAGCCGGTAATGCAGCACGCATTCATCAATTGAAGAGCGATCTGGTTGCGTGCAGACAAGGTAATCGTTCTGTAGTTGATTATTACACAAATTTAAAATTGTTGTGGGATGAACTCGCTACATATTCACGCGTCCCTGCTTGCACTTGTGGGGCTGCTGAGATCTTCCTCAAAGAAAAAGAAGAAGAAAAAATTCATCAATTCATTATGGGATTAAACAATAATTTGTATGATAACATTCGTTCTAATTTATTGATGGATGAAGGTCTCACCTCCCTGAATCGTGTAGATGGGGTCATATTGAGAGAGGAGCGTCATAAGGTTGTTATCTGATTCCGCGAAGAACCAGCCGCTGAAGTTGCGATGAGTGCAAGGTACAATAATAGCCGAGGCTCCATCCCGTAGTCTGATTCGAAGGAACAAGACCCACCACGCTGCACACACTGCAATAAGTGGTACCACACAGAAGCAAACTGTTGGGAGAAGTTGGGTATCCACGACAGGGGTCGTGGTAGGGGGTGACGAGGAGGCCGCGGTGGCCGTGGAGGACGTGGCTCAGGAAATAACGGTCAGAGCGTAAATGCCACCACAACTACTGATGAAGGTACCTCCTCTAAACTGGTTTTTACAGCAGATGAAATTGAACAGTTGCGCGGTCTTCTTGGTACTAAGAGTGACATTGGTGAGAAATTACAAGGTAATCATCTCGTTAATTTCAGTGATTGGATGCTCGATATTAGGTGTTCTCATCATTTGACAGGTTGTCGTAAACGGTTCCATGAGTCGTGGAAAGGAGTCGCTTCGATTGTGAGTTTACCCGATGGTTCAATTGAAGCCCATGAACACGACAATGTTGTGCTCACGAAAGAATTAATTTTGCAAGACGTGTTATATGTACCGAATTTAAAGTGTCATCTTATTTCCATTCCGCAACCTATTCGTGAAAATAATTACTTCGTGGTTTTTAATTCTAAATATTGCATAATACAGGACCAATCTACGAAGACTGAGATTGGATGGGGTGAGTTGCGTGATGGAGTATACTATATGACGCGGGTTGACGACGTTCTTGCTCGTGTGGGTACTGATGATGCGCGGGTATGGCGTCGACGACTTGGTCAACCTTCAAGTCACATTTTTAATGCTTTTGACAATTTACTTCCCAAACAATTGTCCCTTAAGTCAGATTTTATTTGTGATTCTTATTGTCGATCAAAACAAACTTGTTTAAGTTTTAAACTTAATAATAAAAGACATGACACCCAGTTTCATTTAATTCATTGCGATATCTGGGGACAATATAGTGTGAGTAGTTCTTCCGGAGCCCATTATTTCTTGACTATTGTGGACGATCATAGCCGTAGTGTTTGGGTGCACCTTATGAAGGATAAAGGGGAAGTCTATGACTTGATCAGATATTTTTGTAAAATGGTACACAGACAGTTAGGAAAACAAATAAAAACCATCCAGAGCGATAATGGCACCGAATTTCTCTCGGGATTGTTAAAACAATTTTATAAAGAAAATGGCATGTTGATTCAAACTAGTGTTGTTGACACCCCACAACAAAATGGCCGAGTCAAAAGAAAACATCGACATATCCTAGAAAAAGCCAGAGCTCTTCGTTTTCAAGCCAATTTACCTATTGAATTTTGGGGGGAATGTGTCTTGACAGCTGTTTATCTCATCAATAGAACCCCCAAAAAACTTCTAGATGGAAAAACACCATTCGAGTTATTACATCGTCACGTACCCACTCTTGACAATTTACGAGTCCTAGGGTGCCTAGCCTATGCTCACAACAAGCAACGACCAAAGGATAAATTTAAGGAACAAGGAACTCGCTGTGTTTTTCTTGGTTACCCGAAAACCCAAAAAGGATGGTGTGTCTATGACCTCAAAACAAAAAGACATTTTGTTTCTCGAGATGTGTAGTTTTATGAGAATGTGTTTCCTTTCGAAAATGAGAACCGAAATTCCCCTTCGGGTAGCACCGATACAAATAATGAACAACCCTATTTGCTTGATCCTTTAATTGATTCTCGCAGAGAATCGTGCTTTCCATCCCAAAACAGCCCCCTTGTGACCACAAATCTCACAGACCCGAACCCCCTAATAATAGTATTACCGAGAGTGACAACAACAACAATACCGAAACCACCACTAGTAACAGCGTCGATATGGATACTAGTGTTGAGGGGGAGACTGAAAAAATGGGCGAACCTGTTGGGGCTGGTGTCCTTGACAGTTAGTACAATGACTTACTAAATCTCTTAAAGGATCACAAGGGCATACTTCAGTATTATTATCAGTTGATCCACGTTTATCAATAACGGTTGGCTTGCTAGATAAGTTTGACGTTATTGTCATACGGATGACGGTGATCTACTGGTCCCTATACGTCACACCTATAGGACACGTTTGAGAGATGTGAAGGTATGAAAATACAGTCACATTTATGCCGGATACGACTAAAAAGTTAGTTAGAGGTATTGACTATTAAATTAGTCAATAAGATGTTGAGATTATTATTTAATACGGATTAAATAATTTTAGCTAACACGGATTACATGATTAATTCGTAAATTAAATATAAACGGTTATATTTAATTAAATATTGTATTCGCGTATTAATATAAACAGTTATATTAATTTGGGTAATTATACAATATCGTAATTTTATCAGACCATTATTAATACATCGACTGCATTAATATCTGATAACATGTATGCGATTTATAATTAAAATCCCGCGAATAATATTTAGCTAATCGGGTCGAATCACGCAAAGGAATAAGGTAAGAGTGGGAAAAGCCCACTCTCACCTCAACCCGTTCGGCCGACCCACCAATACTACATAAGGAGAGTCCTTCTCCTTGTGTCAGGGGATTGATTCTACTGGTAATTCACAATTCTGATAATTAGGGTTTTGAGAACACGATTTTCCCAAAACTCAGATCTCACATCAAAACCTCACAAAACTCTCCCCATATTGCAAGGCAATTGGAGAGCCTTTCTAGCACACGCGGCATCGTCTTAAACAAAGTTGATGCCCGTCGTTGAGGGTACCAAAGATAAATTTATAATTCCTAACTTTAACAATAGATAGTGAAAGTCAGAGTCGAACCACAAGGAGGTGGGGAATGTTTATTGTTTGATGTTAATGTCTAAAGTAACAATTTTTTGGGGGATTGATTGATTGTGTACTAAGTCTAAGGCAAAGATAAAAATAAAACAAGAAAATAAAGATGAGATAAAAACTATATTAAAAGAGATGCTAGGATGTTTGGGTAATAAATATCTAAGGTAAAATAAATCCTAAGGTCAACATGTATTGCAGTCGCGTAAGGGGTGTAACATAACTTTTTAGGTCTATGCTACCTAATAGCTCCTTTCGGCCTATGCTATTAGTTCCTAGGTCTCACAATTATTGGGTGTCAACAATAAGGGTGATTCCTAAATCCTAGGTCACATACCTTTCAGTCTTAAGTAACCTAGCCGTCTTAAGGTGTAAACCAATGCCCTTCCCGTATCTCTCAATCTTGGGTAGGTCATTACTAACGTCCTACAAGTCTCCTTTCAGTCTCATTGTAGGATATTATAGTCAACAAGGAAAGACGAAACAAGATACATACGCGGGTGGTCGACCGACCAGCTACTCCAGTCGGCCGACCACAGCCTCGGTCGACCGACCCACTATTTGAATCGGCCGACCGTGGCTCTGCTACAGGTCGGTCTCGGAATTTCTACTACCTACACGTATTCATCCCCTACATCCTAACATATGAAATTTAGCTACTCATGGTTATTAAGACGATTATAAAAGCGGGGATAAACATGGTAAACATAGTAAATAATCTAAACATGCGAGATTTAATAAAGCTTGAGAATTCTATCTTAATTGAATGTAAAAGTAATAAGAACAATAATAAAGCTAGATTAAAAGAGTAATTACCAAAGTCGGAATTAGGGCAGAAAGGAACAAACTTTATTGAATGCTTGGGAATTGTCGAAAGATTACAAAACTAAAGACGGAATATAAAACTGAATGATTGAATCTATCAAAACTGAATGAATATGAATTCTTGAATAAAACTGGATACTAAAACCCTAGACAAGAGATTAGTTTATATAGGGCAAGAGATTAGAGTTTCCTAAAAGACTCCTACTTCTAGTTTATTTCCGAAACTTTGTTCCTGGGCTTCGCTGAGGTCGGTCGACCACTCTGGTGGGTCGGTCGACCTCTTTTACGAACTTAAATAGATTCTTGGGCTTTTCTTCAGGATTAGGACTTTATGAAAATCAGGCCTGGTCGACCGACCCGTTTAGTTGGTCGGTCGACCGCTTCCGCAGGGAATTCTTCGGTTTTCTTCTCGCTTTGACTTCTGGTACTTAAATAAAGACTTCAGTTGACTTTCCATTGTTCCTTAATTAAGCAAAAGACTTGAGGACATGAATTTGGTGCTAAATCGTCCATTTTCCGCATAAATCTGCAAAAGTGCATAAAAATACGAAAGTACACGATTGTTGGGAAAAAAAGGCTAAAACATAGTAAATGAGCGACCAAATGCGTGTAAAAATAGATGAAAAACATCATAAAATAGACACGCATCAAATTCCCCAAACCTAACCCTTGCTTGCCCTCAAGCAAGAAATAGACTCGATCTTAACTAATGGAACGATTTCAATCTCAGAGCGAAATTTACATGTAAGCCTATACCAATGCCAAGTACAAAATGAGAAAGTATTTAAATCATGCAAACGAGTTATAGGGTCGTCAAACTTGCAAACATAAAGACTATAGAGACTTATACCATGGACTCTCGCGGTGTGCTCGAGACACTTATGAAGCAAAAGGTGAATATATGTAAAAGATAGAAAGAAGTGAATTTGTAATGACACTCACCTAACTGCGACCCATGAAAACATGCCTTCAATCTAACATGAACAAGAATCCTACAACTATGTATAACAAACCCATTAAGTGACTCGGATACATGCAATTGAGGTAAGAAAGATATGTGAGGTAAACGGTAAAAGTGGTTAAGATGTTTTTGGATTTGTGGGGTTAAAAGCCAAGCTAATAAAGCCGTTTCCCAACAACATAATTCACAACTTTTGATATTAAGGAAATGCTCTTTTGTAGCACAACTCTCATATTGAATATAAGAAAGGACTCCCAAATATTTTGAATGAAGCACGGGAGTGATAACATATAAAAGAAAGGGATTTGCAACGAATTTTCGAGTCTGATGCTGACGGTTGGTCGGCCGACCTAAGGATGAGGTCGGTCGACTGACTTTTGTACGTTTTTGACTTTTTTTTTTTTCGTTTTTCTTTTCTTTCTTTCTTTTTTTTGAATTTTTCTGTTCTTTTTCTTTTCTTTCTTGCTTTCTTTCTTTTCGCTCAAGATAGAATACAAACCAAGATGCCTCAAAATAAACCAAGGACTACAAATACTAGCTTGGAGGGGTAGGCTAAGTATGGGATGTAGTTTTGGGGGGATAAAAAGGCAATTTTGGCTATGTGAAGCTTATGGGTAAATATGAGAAAAGGGATCCCAAATGCACGTATCAAGACTCACAAAACGAGAAAGTAAAACAAGTAAATAGCAATTCAAGTTCATGTTTATGCATATTGATGTAACATGTTCCAAGGGGAGTACTACTCACATCCTACACAACTGGTTTGAGAATGAAACCAGGAATAAGGCTCTAAAAACTCAGAATGTATAGTAGGTTGCCAAGATATAAGTCAAGTCTCAAGATATTCAAGTTGACAAAAACTCGTAGACATGCAAAAGACTCTTATACTTAAAACAAGTTGACAAGGCAAGGTAAAGGCATAAACATGTAAGAAAGCTAAATCATCCTTGAAATATTTTCGTTCCGACTCGACCTATATGCTGAAATAAACGTACATTTTTTGGAATTTTTTTGAATTTTTTCATTTTTTTGTATTTTTGTATATATAAGGAAAATAAAGAAAAGAACAATGCAAGACAGAAATGCAATAAACGCGTGACAAAATGCAATGCATGTGACACGAAACCATTCCCCAAACCAACCCGCACAATGTCCCCATTGTGCATTAGCCTAAGTAAAGGTTTCAGAAAATTAAAGAAAAGATGCGAATAAATAAAAACTAAGGAAAAACTGGAAAGAACTCACTGGGTAAATAGACGTATGAGAAAAACCTCCCCAAACCAGCGTAAGCTGGGAGGTTTCGGTGGCTACTAATGCCACTCAAGTACCAAAGACAGTTGCACGGTTCCCGAGGGAGAAACGAATTGTCTGCGACGGACAGGTAGGTCGACCGACCAAGAGAACAGGTCGACCGACCTTCCTGCAGAATACATGAATTTTGGCAATACAGCGACTAGGTCGGCCGACTGGTGTATCTGGTCGGTCGACCCTCTGTGTCCCAGCGGTCTCCGTTTCTTCATAGAACCTGAAAAAAACAAGAAAAATATATGCGCTCGCAAATGCGCGATATTCCAGAAACAAGTCTAAAGTCTTAACTACGCAAGCAGAAAGTAAAAAGTTCTAAAACTATGAGCAAACCAAATTAAAAAGTCTCACACAACAAAAATAAATTGTCTTTAAAACTGGAACTAGAAACAACTATCCGCTAAAGATGCGGAAAATATCCGACCACGGCTTTTGACGATACGCCGTAGTTTCCACGGTGTTTGCTTGTGTAGCAAAACACATCTTCTTCCCGTCGTCGCAAAGCATATGCGACGGTCTCTCCTCTTGAGCCTGCCTCCTTTTTTTCTTTTCTTCCCGATTCACGACGTCCGGGTCTTCATCTTCTTTATAGCTTAAGCATCCCATTCCCCCTCTCTGGACCATGACCTCCTTTACTTTGGGTTTCCCCAAACCAATTCCTGTACTAGCTACAATAGAAGTGTCCTCCATATTGCTCCCAATCTGGGGCGGAGGTGTAAAAACAGATACAGGAACAGGTAATAAAGTAGAAGAAGTAGTGATGACCTCATACTTCTTCTCAGAAGTGATAGCATTACATGTGATGGGGGTCATAACATCCTTTTTCCTATAAGATAGGCCATATATAATAGAATGCTTTCCTATTTTGAAGGTCAAAGTCCCAGTGCCTACATCTATAATGGCACCTGCAGTGTGAAGGAAAGGTCTTCCTAGAATTATAGGTATATGGGCATCCTCTGGGATGTCCAAAACTACGAAGTCAACTGGGAAGAAAAACCTGTCAATACGCACAGGGATGTTTTCCAACACCCCTATAGGTTCCATAGATGTTCGATATGCCATCTGGACTGTCATACTGGTCACTGCAAATTCGGTCATTCCTAATTTTAAGGCAACGCTTAGGGGCATGACACTTATACTAGCACCTAAGTTGCATAAAGCCTTCTTAACTGGGAAGGTTCCTATATTACAGGGGACAGAAAAACTACCAGGGTCCTCTAATTTATGAGGGGCAATGACATGTGTTAAAAAGCTAGATGACTCTTCAGTGACCGCCACCGACTCAACCTTTTCTAGAGATCTCTTTCTTGACAAAAGTTGTCTCATAAATTTAAGATAAGAAGGAACTTGTTGAACTAATTCTAGAAAAGGGACTTGAACATTTAATGAACGAATCACATCCTTAAATTTGTCAAAAGATACCTGATCCTTTGAAGGTATAAGTCTTTCTGGGAAAGGAGCGGCTGAAGACTCAGTATTTGCAGCCCTTTTCAGAAACCTAGGGGTCTTGTCACCCCTGAAAAGAAAATCCCTTAAGTTATCTGGCAATTCTGGACGAAAAGGGGCTTCTGGTTCTGCCTCTACAGTCGGTCGACCATCTTCTTCGGTCGGTCGACAGCTCTCCTGTTCAGCGAAAATTTCCGGATTCTGCTCTGTGGTCGGTCGACCTGGATCTTCGGTCGGTCGACCGCTCTCGCTGCTACTCGGCTGTTTTTCTTTCTCGCTCCCCACTTTAGCTCCACTTCGTAGGGATATGACGTTTAGAGTCTCTTTTTTCTGGTCCGTTTTGGTCGGAAGTTGACCCGGAGCCCTAGTATCATTCTTGCCCGCGATTTGAGCAATCTGAGACTCTAACATCTTCATCCCTGCCTCTCTAGCCTGAGACTCCTTCTGAACCAACCCAATAAGATTTTGGATAAGAGTGTTTGTGTTGGGTGGTGGATTAGAAGGTGGTTGAGGGTTGAAGGGTGGCTTTTGAAAACCTTGCTTATGTGGGGGGATATATGTGGAATTTTGCTGAGGTTGCATATGTTGTGGGTTAAGAACATTCTGGCTTGTCCACCTTAAGTTGGGATGGATATTATTATTATTCGGATCATAGAAATTGTTCCCACGATAATGTTGAAAAGCGGCACATGTTTCATTGGATGAAGTACATAATTTTGACACGTGCCCTTCTCCACCGCACCTCTCACAAGCAAAGGGTCCGTCTTGAACGGCGTTCACCTGATAAATACCGCCCTTGCTTCCACTTCCTAGATCGAATTTTCCTCCAGCCTCTAATTTTTCCAATTTGGCCGTCAAGGCCTCAATTGCTGATAGGTTGTATTCAGATTTCCTTTGATTTCCTCTGGAAGTGCCATGCTCAGCACGGTGTACAGCAACATCCTCTATCAATTTGAGACCCTTAGTCTCTCCTGAATTATCTTGGAATCTCCCATTAGCTGCAGCATCTAGATAGGCCCGATTGTCATCATAGAGGCCATTGTAGAACTGGTTGCAAAGAAACCATTGTTCGAATCCGTGATGTGGTATGGATCGAACAAGTCTCTTGAACCTGTCCCACGCCTCACTAAAATCTTCATTGGGGCCTTGTTTGAAATTTGTAATCTGCGCCCTTAGAGCATTGGTCTTTGATGCAGAATAGTATTTCCTGTAGAATGCTAAGGCTAAGGTATTCCAATCTGTGACTCCCGCAGCAGTGCGGTCTAAATCTCTGTACCACTCTCTCGCAGCGTCCCTAAGAGAGAAGATAAACATGGTCTATTTAATCTGGTCCTGCGTCACTCCTTCTGGGGGTGAAATAGAGCATATGTAATCTGTGAAGATTTCAATATGCTTTGCGGCATCCTCATTGGCCGACCCTCCAAATTGGTTTCTTTCAACCATAGTAATATAGGCAGGCTTGGCCTCGAATGGCTTCCCAGTACCTGCAGGTAAAGTGAACCCTTTGTATAGGTCCTTTGCCTGAGGCATGGAGTGACTGACAATAGTAGCTTCTTCTGCCATATTCTCTTCTTCTTTAGGAAAGACTGGAAAGTAGGTAAAAGGTGGTGTTCTTGGTGAAAGTGGATTGTTGGGTGAATTTGGTTGTGAAGGTGGTGTTTTTGGTGAAGATGGTAATGATGGTTGTTCGAATAAGTCTTCTTGAAATAAGGAAGATGGTGAACCTCCTTCCTGATTTGCTAGAAGTTGCTTTCTCCTTTCTCTGAGAGTCCTCTCAAGCTCGTGGTCAAGTGGTAGGAGTTCTCCTTAAACTGACCTGCGCATAAGATGGAAACTACAAGAAAATGGTGAGAAGGTTTAAGGAACAAAAAGTTCCTTAAACAAAGAGAAACAAAAACAAAAACAATAAACATTGGCGTCACTTTCCCGGCAACGGCGCCAAAATTTGATGCCCGTCGTTGAGGGTACCAAAGATAAATTTATAATTCCTAACTTTAACAATAGATAGTGAAAGTCAGGGTCGAACCACAAGGAGGTGGGGAATGTTTATTGTTTGATGTTAATGTCTAAAGTAACAATTTTTTGGGGGATTGATTGATTGTGTACTAAGTCTAAGGCAAAGATAAAAATAAAACAAGAAAATAAAGATGAGATAAAAACTATATTAAAAGAGATGCTAGGATGTTTGGGTAATAAATATCTAAGATAAAATAAATCCTAAGGTTAACATGTATTGCAGTCGCGTAAGGGGTGTAACATAACTTTTTAGGTCTATGCTACCTAATAGCTCCTTTCGGCCTATGCTATTAGTTACTAGGTCTCACAATTATTGGGTGTCAACAATAAGGGTGATTCCTAAATCCTAGGTCACATACCTTTCAGTCTTAAGTAACCTAGCCGTCTTAAGGTGTAAAGACTGTAAACCAATGCCCTTCCCGTATCTCTCAATCTTGGGTAGGTCATTACTAACGTCCTACAAGTCTCCTTTCAGTCTCATTGTAGGATATTATAGTCAACAAGGAAAGACGAAACAAGATACATACGCGGGTGGTCGACCGACCAGCTACTCCATTCGGCCGACCACAGCCTCGGTCGACCGACCCACTATTTGAGTCGGCCGACCGTGGCTCTGCTACAGGTCGGTCTCGGAATTTCTACTACCTACACGTATTCATCCCCTACATCCTAACATATGAAATTTAGCTACTCATGGTTATTAAGACGATTATAAAAGCGGGGATAAACATGGTAAACATAGTAAATAATCTAAACATGCGAGATTTAATAAAGCTTGAGAATTCTATCTTAATTGAATGTAAAAGTAATAAGAACAATAATAAAGCTAGATTAAAAGAGTAATTACCAAAGTCGGAATTAGGGCAGAAAGGAACAAACTTTATTGAATGCTTGGGAATTGTCGAAAGATTACAAAACTAAAGACGGAATATAAAACTGAATGATTGAATCTATCAAAACTGAATGAATATGAATTCTTGAATAAAACTGGATACTAAAACCCTAGACAAGAGATTAGTTTATGTAGGGCAAGAGATTAGAGTTCCCTAAAAGACTCCTACTTCTAATTTATTTCCGAAACTTTGTTCCTGGGCTTCGCTGAGGTCGGTCGACCACTCTGGTGGGTCGGTCGACCTCTTTTACGAACTTAAATAGATTCTTGGGCTTTTCTTCAGGATTAGGACTTTATGAAAATCAGGCCTGGTCGGCCGACCCGTTTAGTTGGTCGGTCGACCGCTTCCGCAGGGAATTCTTCGGTTTTCTTCTCGCTTTGACTTCTGGTACTTAAATAAAGACTTCAGTTGACTTTCCATTGTTCCTTAATTAAGCAAAAGACTTGAGGACATGAATTTTGTGCTAAATCGTCCCTTTTCCGCATAAATCTGCAAAAGTGCATAAAAATACGAAAGTACACGATTGTTGGGAAAAAAAGGCTAAAACATAGTAAATGAGCGACCAAATGCGTGTAAAAATAGATGAAAAACATCATAGAATAGACACGCATCAAAAGTCTTGGGTGCAAGTTATAGGAGGGAATTTACTTTAATTCCTGTTCTTAGGCCTATTCAAGCAAGGACTCAAGGTTGTATTCCTTTTCATGTTTTTATTAACTTATGACCATAATCTCAATTGTAAAATTCGTTATAATCCTTCACGTTTTAGGGCGAATACATGCTTTATTCCCCACAAGTGGTATCAGAGCCAAGGCCACGAAATTTTACTTTTGTATTTTTCATAAGTTTTGTTTAAAAATTTTGAAAATCGTTTTCTGCCGGCGTGTGGGTCGGTCGACCCATTTATGTGGTCGGTCGACCAATTCCCGCGTAGGGTTTCTGTTTTTCGGCAGTTTCTCTTTTGCGCAATCGATCTTGTTTTCGATTCCTGTTCACATATTGTTAATTAATCGATATTCTTGACTATATGTGAACCCTTGTTGATGTTTATTTTGATTTACTCGCTTTAATCAAAGATAAAAAGTAAAAACTTGTTTTAATTTCAAAAGTGCAGCGTTTTGCGTTTCCAGAAACTCGTTTTTACTGTTTAGTGGTCGGTCGACCTGGTTTATGGGTCGGTCGACCTATTGTGCTGTTGCAGAAAATTTTGTTTTCGTCAGGAGGTCGGTCGACCCCGTGTTGAGGTCGGTCGACCTCGCCCTTGTAACAGACGTCATTTTCTTTATTTATTTATTTTTTCGAAAATAACCTGTTTTATTTTCCCATGGCCTTTAGTAATATACTATATACGGAAATAGTATATTATTAATTTTGTGAAACGGTTCACCCTCGTTTGATACATATTATTTTAAAACGGTTTATGATAATGGATTATAAATTTATTAAAATTGGGTGATTAAAACGGTATAATCACATAATTTTAATCCCGTAAGGTGGTTTGGTAAAATTTGTTAATCATAATAACAGTATTATGTCATGTATAAATTTTAATTTTAGTTGACGCATTTTATTTATCGTCTTGTTGAATGCCTTGTGAATGCTTTCAATACTGTATTTAATTTTTCAAACAGTTGTAACTTAGTGTGGTCTTAGAAGATTGTGTTACCGTAATGATGGAACACAGTCTTGCTTGTAATTTTGAGATCTTGAATCTCCATTTTGGGTTTTTGTCATGTAATTACTTTTGTATTTAAATTAGAATGTAAATAGGATTATATTTGTAATTTAAATTAATAATTTTGTGAAGACCAAAGACGGAGACCGGATGCTCACTCCCGCTGCAAGGACCAAGATGGAACATCAAGACAAGCTTCTAGGGTCCAACGGTGGATTCCAAGTTGTATTTATGTTCTTTTTGGTAGGATAGGCCACACTAGGACTTTTATTTACGTTGATCGCATTTATTTTATGATTTCATCGATAATAGCTTGCATCATATTCCGCCTAAAACCAAACCACCTATAACATGCCTGAAAACTAACTCATGTAGAGGTTACGCGTTAGTTTTCTGTGACTATACAGATGTCACATGTCAATTGCAAAGCCATCACTTTATTTCATTCATTCACGCGTATGCTAGATATTAGTTCACTTAAAATGGTTAAATATAAGTTGATGGGGTCTTCCTCGTATAACCAAAAATTGAGAATAGTCTTTATAAATCAGACTCCCATGAATCCCTTTTTCGTCGGTAGGCATAATATGACCCCTTCTACGTCGGGTAAGTGGGAACAGATGATTTATTTTATCTCAACATCATGGTCACTCGATACTATTTAGTGACTGAGATGGACTAATAGATAGGATTTACGGAAATCTATCGACCAAGAGTTCCAACGGTGGAATTAGCCAAGCTGTGGGCTTATCAATATACGGAAATTGAGTCTTGGGATCGTTTATATAATTCTTGAGGGAGATCAATTATATAAATGCATGAGTCTACGAGTTTAAATTCAATTTAAAATAGACTTAAATCACAACGATGACTTGCTTATATGGTTTTGTTTTTATCTTCTTTTCAGTGTAGAACACGATCAATTAAACTGCTGTATAACTAATGGCTGGTGAAGACCCAATGCCAAGTGCCAAGCTAGCACGTGAATCCTGGCTAAAAGCCTTCATGGACTCCATGAATCAGTCTACTAGACTGAGGAATGATGGGTCGAACTTCTCTGACTGGGAGGCAGCACTACGGAATGCTGCCATTGCTGACGGAAAGCTTAAGTACTTAACTGAGCCAATTCCGGCACACCCAGGAACTGGAGCTAGAGCTAACGATGTTCGCGCTCATAGCGACTTCGTCATGGAAGCAGGTGCGATAAAGAACGTACTCATCTATGCAATGGAATCCAATTTGCAAAGACGCTTCATAACCCATGGTGCAAACAAGATTTACACCACGCTCACTAACGAATTCTCGAAAGCTCCGAGAATCATTTCTTATGAGCATACCTGTCGCTTCTTTGAGGCGAAACTCCAGAAGGGCCAAGCAGTTAGCCCACATATTCTTCACATGATTGAGAATATCGAAAAACTGGAGCCCCTAAACTGCAAGATCAGTGAGAACATAATCATTGATCGAATGCTTCATTCGCTTCATGATGGGTTCACCCTCTTCATCATGGCCAACTATTACATGAACGACATGAAGAAGAATCCTCATGAGCTCCACTCCCTTCTCGTACAGACCGAGAAGGATCTGAAATTAAGTGGGAGCGTGAAGCAAGATGTTCTCATGATCTCCAGCAAGGGTAAGGGCAAGGGTAAGGGTAAGGGAAAAGCTAAAGCTCAGGGCGACCTAACAGTAGGCAAGCCCAAGTTTAAGAAGTCATGATTTACTAAGAGTGGGCCAGGTGAGTCGAGCAACTCACAGGGCAAGACAAAGAGCAAGGATACTAGCATGGAATGTCACCATTGCTACAAGACTGGGCATTGGAGGCGCTCATGCCCCGTGTATCGTGAGGATATTAAGACAGGTCGTGTTACTCCTGTTGGTATGTCTTCTTCTTCTTTTATTCACATGATTGAAATTAACCATGCAAGTTACGGAACTTGGTTACTAGATACTGGTTGTGGTTCTCATCTATGTAATCATGTGCAGGGCCTCCGAAACCAAAGACCCCTCATCAAGGGTGAGGTTGACCCGCGTGTCGGGAATGGAGCACGTGTTGCTGCAGTCTCGAGGGGAACATACGTGATCCAGCTTCCAAGTGGATTCGAGTTATCTTTATATAACTGTTATTATGTTCCTTGTTTATCCAAAAACATTATTTCAGTTTCTGCACTTGACAAACTTGGTTTTTCATTTGTAATAGAAAATAACAGTTGTGTTTTCTCATTACACAATATGATTTATGGCAAGGCAGTTTCCATGAATGGAATTTATGTTTTAGATCAAACCACCGAAATATTACATGTGAATAATAAGAGATTAAAGGTAGGTGACAAAGATCAAACTTATCTATGGCATTTTCGTATGGGACACATAAATGAGAAACGCGTAAAACAGGTCATACAGAATGGAGCTATCTCGGCCTTTGATTTCGAATCATATGGCACGTGTGAATCATGTCTCATCGGTAAGATGACTCGTATTTCCTTCAAAGGTGTTGGAATGCGCGCTGCCGACCTATTAGGACTCATACATACGGACGTATGTGGCCCTATGTCGTTCAACGCACGAGAAGGCTATAAGTATTTCATCACTTTCACGGATGATTTGAGTAGATATGGCTATGTCTACTTAATGAAGCATAAAAGTGAATCCTTTGACAAGTTCAAAGAACACCAGAATCGGGTACAGAATCAGCTGGGAAGAAAGATTAAAGCACTACGTTCTGATCGTGTGGTGAGTATCTTTCACACGAGTTTGATCAACACCTTAAAGACTGTGGCATCGTGCTATAGTTGACTCCACCTGGAACACCACAATTAAATGGTGTTTCCGAACGGAGAAATCGAACTCTACTCGATATGGTTCGATCCATGATGAGTCACACCGTTGTGCTTGATTCATTGTGGGGCTATGCTATTTTGTCAGCCGCTCTAATACTTAACCGAAGTCCGTCTAAAGCTGTTGACAAGACTCCATATGAATTATGGAAGGGAACGGTCCCTAATGTTGGAACATTTTAAGTTGATGATGACAAGTCCTTGTTTATATTAACTGTTTGTTCTTAAGTAGCATGAATTGAGTATTCAAGGCTAAGCAAATGGATTGAAGAACAAAGGCAACAAAGAGATCATCCATTATGTTTCAAACATGATCAAGAAGAACAACACAAGTCAAGAACATCCCCTTGTAACCTAAGTCACAAATGTAAGAGTAAGTGGAACATTCTCGTTAAAATCAAGTATTAGCTTTGTCATGCAACAGTCCATCAGAGTGTTGCGTCTGTACCGCATGGAGTTTTTTATTACGAGAAAAATGTTTTCGATGAACTTTCAAAATGGTCGTCTTAGTTTTCTGAAAATAATTGTCAAAATCTATTTTCTTGTAAAATCGTCTTCTCTTTTGGTACGCACGAATTGAAGAATAAAACCCGTCTTATTCGTAGTGTACCGTATTTCGTAAAATAATAAGAACTTGTGAATTGTTTACATTTGAAATGTAAATGGTACTTGAGCATCTTATTAGAAGATATTTTACTAGACAAATCTGAAATGCTTTATCAAGAGCCAATGAAAACTAAACAACAGCTTTTGCTTGTCAAGTGGGCTAGCTATTATCCAATGGATAAAAGTACAATGGAAGTACACATTGGGTAATACCCACATTTTGAGTACTATAAAAGAAACCCCTTAGCCTCATTCAATGCTAAGGCTTTTACAATATTTATTGAAGTATTTCTGCAAAACTCTCATGCTTTCAAAGATCCTTCTTTAAGTTTTGCAAAATCATTTTAAGTTTTAAAAGTCTTCAAACGTTTTTTCAAACACGGTCTGAAAATCTCCATGCATCAGTAAGCTACACTGTGACATAATGAGTTTGTTCCATGATTCTCGTGTTTAGATCTTAAATGTAAATCTCCACGTTCTTAAGTGAACATCTGAGATTCTGATCCTGTAAACCAGAGATAGAACATCTTAAAATTCTTGAAGCGGAGTAGCTTTAAGTTTGAGTCAAGTCTTGAAGCAGAGTAGCTTTGAGCAAATTCAACCGGAGTAGGTTGGCGAGTTATTTTACTTGTATTCGTTTAGTTGTTGGAGTAAATTTCTAAACAATCAATAAAATAACGGTTGGACGTAGGTCTCGGAGTAGAGACTGAACCAATTTTTTAACTTTGGTTGTTTGTTTATTTACTTACATACTCTTCGTTTTCTTCTCGCTTACTTGAACGATTCCAAGTTTCTGTGTAACACTCAATCATACTGTTGCATAGAACACTTTGCTCATCTTGTGAACTTACTCGTCATTAAGTCTCTCAAGTGTAGTTGTCGTTAAAATTTTAAAAAGGTCACACCTAATTCACCCCCTCCCCCTCTTAGGTGTTAATTCGTTCTTAACTCTTCAATTGGTATCAGCGCCTCGTGCTCTTGATATTGGCTAAGCCCCAAAAGAGTTGATCCTATAGTTATGGACGAAAATAAACACACTAAGTATCCCATCTTCAAGGGAGATAACTATGTCTGGTGGAAACATCGAATGGAGCACTACGTTAAGGGTACTGATTATGAGTGTTGGTTAATAATAAAAAATGGCCCCCTCGCTATATCAATCACTAATGCCGATGACACTAGTACACCAAAAAGCGAGGACAAGTACGTTGAGTCAGATTACAAAAAAGTCGAAAAGAACTCTAAAGCCATGTCCATCCTTCAATATGGCATCGGTGAACAAGAGATTAATCGAATATCTGGTTGCACGTCGGCCAAGGAAATTTGGGACACCCTATGCCTTGTATATGAGGGAACGTCACAAGTAAAGAAGTATCGAATAGATCTTCTCATGCAACAGTACGAGATGTTTAACATGACTAAGGATGAATCCTTAAATAGTCTCTCCTCTCGTTTTTCTAGCATTGTCAATGAACTTAAAAATCTAGGGAGGGTTTTTGAACCCGAGGATCTAGTTCGCAAAATTCTTCGTAGTCTAACCGAAAAATGGCAACCAAAGGTTACCGCTATTGAGGAAGCAAAGGATCTATCTATTCTACCCCTTAATGAACTAATGGGCTCACTCATGGCTCACGAACTAACCCTCGTGAAGCGTTCTGAGGAAAGTTCCAAACGGAAAGGGCTCGCTCTCAATGCTCTCTCAAGTGATGAGGAGGATGGAGATGATGAGTTTGTTTTGTTCACCAAAAACATTGCAAGTATGATAAATGGTAGGGGTTCTCAAAGGTTTAAGACTAATGCTAGTAAACGACAGTTTCCTAAGAGAAAATCGACTTCCACTATTGGATGTTTTAAATGTGGTGATAAGGGTCACCAAATCAAAGAATGTCCAAAGTGGGATCTGTTTAAATCAAAGGAGAAACGTGACATTCCAAAACAAGATTATAAAGCAAAAGTCATGACGGCTGTTTGGGGTTTATCTGATTCCGAAGAGGATGAAATCCTTGAGGACGAATTAGATGCCAAGTTATGTGTCTCGTCAAACTCTTCAAAAAGTGTCTCAAAAGCTTCTAAAGAAAAGGTCGTATGTCTTATGGCCCACTCAAATGATTCCAACTCTGATTCCGACAATGAGGTAAACTCACTTAAGAAAAAAGCTCGGTCATTCTCAAAAGATAAAGTTTGCATTTTATTAGATCAATTCATAGATAAGTGTCGTGTTCAAAATGATAAACTTGAAGCAATGCAAGAAGAAATCGAGAACATTGCTGAAGAAAACATTTGTCTAAAAGAAAGTCTAAATGAAAATGAAATAACCAGCTCCTCAACCATTGTCGAAAATGAAATCAAGAGTTTGCAAAAACAGAACCATACCCTCACCAAAAAACTGGAACAATTTCAAGTCACAGACTCTTGCACTGTTGCATCAGATTTTGACAAAGAATTGAACAGTCTTAAAAATTGTGTCTCCACAATCACCAAGGAACGTGACTCTTTGCTGTTTGAACTCACTTTCTATAAGCATGATAACAAACAACTACAACAAGTTGGATCAATGTTGAGTAATGAAGTGAGTCACATGAAACATGCTCTCGACAAATCACAAGAGCTAAACCATGAACATCTAAGTGAAATCAAAACTTTGAATAAAAAGTTAGATGAGGCCAAAACCTTCTATCTCAAATGGGAAGGTAGTCAGAGAGTCCTAGAATTTCTTCTAAAGCAATCACAAGAATACGAATGTCGAGAGAAAATGACTGGACTCGGTTTTTCACGCAACAGTAACACACACTGTTGCATAAGAAACCAAGACCCAAGTCAAACTGACTTCAGAAGAAGAAAATACGCTGGTCTTACTGAATACATAATCTGTAACTATTGTGGTAACACAGGTCATGAGTTCAATGGATGTGAAAAGAGAAAACTTGACCTAGAAACAAGTACTTCAAGAGCTAAACAATCATGGGTAAAAAAGGAAGTGTCTAAAAAGGATAATGTTAAGAAGGAACCCAAGCTAGTCTGGGTTCCTAAACTAACGAATTGATTATGTGCAGGTTATAGTGGGAGGCAGCAGCAATTGGTATTTGGACAGTGGATGCTCACGTCATATGACGTGAGATAAAAACCAATTTCTCTCACTAAAGGCCTATGATGGCGGTATGGTGACTTTTGGTGACAACAAACGAGGTGAAATAGTTGGTATTGGAAAAGTTGGTAAGTCAAAGTCACTATGCGTCGACAAAGTGTTGCTTATCAAAGGTTTGAAGCATAATCTTCTTAGTATTTCTCAATTATGTGATCGTGGTAATATTGTTGAATTCCGTGCAAATGAATGTAAAATAATAGATGAAAAGACTAGGAATCTCATTCTTAGTGGTAATCGTGTTAAGGATGTTTACATGACCAATCTTCACTCTTTGTCGGGACAAACCTTGTCTTGCATGAGTGTTCAAAAGAATAACCCTTGGCTTTGGCATAAACGACTTGGTCATGTAAATGCCAAAACACTAAATACCATAAGAAAACTTGACCTAGTAGATGGCATTCCGAACATAAAATTTGAATTCAAATCTCTTTGTGATGACTGTGTAAAAGGGAAACAAGTAAAGAACTCCTTTAAATCCAAAAATGTCATTAGTACTTCTCTACCATTAGAACTCATCCACATAGATTTATGTGGACCAATGCGTATACCTAGCAAAGGTGGTAGTAGGTACATTTGTGTAATTGTTGATGACTTCTCACGGTACGTTTGGCTTTTGTTCCTAATTTCTAAGGATCAAACCTTTGATGAATTCCTTATTTGGGTCAAGAAGGCTCAAAATAAATTTGGATACAAACTCATTTCATTAAGATCCGATCATGGATCCGAATTTGAGAATTCATCTTTCAATGACTATTGTAATGAGTACGGTGTTAGCCATAACTTTTCTGCCGCTAGAACCCCACAACAAAATGGGGTAGTGGAAAGAATGAATCGAACTTTGGAAAACATGGCTAGGACTTTACTCATTAGCTCTAAGGTTCCTAGAAATTTTTGGGCAGAAGCGGTCAATACTTCTTGTTATATTTATAACCGTGTTATGATTCGAAAAATGTCAAACAAGACTCCTTATGAATTGCTTCGAGGTAGAAAACCTAACATTTCACACTTAAAATGTTTTGGTAGTAAGTGTTTTGTCCACAATAATGGAAAAGACAACCTTGGAAAATTTGATGCTCGAAGTGATGAAGGAGTATTTGTCGGATATTCGGATCATAGGAAGGCTTATAAAATATATAACAAACGTGCTATGAAAATGGAGGAAAGCGTACATGTAATATTTGATGAATCAAGTTTGTTTATTTCTGGTGATCAGGATGAAGAAGCTGAATATGATGATGACTTTGAGATTGGCATGATCCGTCGTGATATGGATCAAGTGCTAGAAGAGGACGAGCAACAGTCTGATCAACTGTTGCATGAGGAAAACGGCCAAAATCCAGGGGGAACTAACACTCCCTCACCAACAGAAGAAGCCAGCACCTCAGGGGAAATTTGGAAAGGGAACAGCAACTGACCACACAAACAGAGGAAGAACCAAGTCCTCTTTCAACAAATTCCCAAAATTCAACAGTAGCTTCTACTGTTGCATCAGAAACAAATAACTCCCCCGAACCACTTGTTCTCAAAAATTGGAAACATCAAAGCTCACATCCTCTATCAAACCTAACCAGTGATCTAAATTCAGGAGTAAAAACCAGATCCTCCCTCCAAAATTACTGTGCATTCCATTCTTTCATCTCAAAAATTGAACCAACCAATGTCACAGTGGCCTTGACTGATGAATACTGGACCACAGCAATGCAAGAAGAATTAGGGCAATTTGAACGTAACAAGGTATGACATTTGGTTCCTAGGCCTGCCCAACGTACTGTCATTGGTACGAGGTGGGTCTTTCGCAATAAGCTTGATGATGTTGGAGAAATCATACGTAACAAGGCTAGACTAGTGGTGCAAGGGTATAATCAACAAGAAGGGATTGATTATGATGAAACCTTTGCACCGGTAGCTAGACTTGAGGCCATACGTATGCTCATAGCTTTTGCATCCTTTCAAGGTATCAAACTCTTTCAAATGGACGTGAAAACCGCGTTTCTAAATGGATACCTTGAAGAGGAAGTTTTTGTTGAACAACCTCCCGGATTTATAAATAATGAATTTCCTAACCATGTTTTCAAACTTGACAAAGCACTTTACGGTTTAAAGCAAGCTCCTCGAGCTTGGTACGACAGATTGTCCAAGTTTTTACTTGAAAACGGCTTCTCACGAGGCTCGGTTGATAAAACGTTGTTTATTAAGTCACAAGGAACTGAACTGTTGCTTGCACAAGTTTATGTCGATGATATTATTTTTGGTGCACGCAACAAATAACGTTCTTTATAAGTATTTTTCTGATTTGATGACATCCGAATTCGAAATGAGTATGATGGGAGAACTAGGATTTTTCCTTGCTCTTCAAATCAAACAAAATGAACATGGAACAATGATTCATCAACAAAAGTACTTAAAAGAGATTTTAAACAAGTTCGGGTTGTCCGACTCCAAACCAATGCCTACCCCCATGATGTCCAAAGTCAAAATTGACAAAGATGAAGAAGGTAAGAGTGTAAGTGAGAAGATTTATCGAGGTATGATTGGCTCACTTCTCTACTTAACCGCAAGTCGTCCGGATATACAATATAGTGTTTGTGTATGTGCTCGTTTCCAAGCAAATCCTAAAGAATCACATTTCAAAGCCGTAAAACGGATTTTTAGGTATTTGGTTGGAACACAAGAAGTACATCTTTGGTATCCAACTCATTTTGAACTTGATCTTGTAGGTTTTTCGGATGCGGACTATGCCGGTGATCTCGTGGAAAGAAAGAGCACGTCGGGAATTGCAACGTTCCTTGGACCGTGCATAATTTCATGGGCTTCAAAGAAACAAAACACCGTTGCATTGTCCACGGCCGAAAGTGAGTATGTAAGTGCCGCTCTTTGTTGTGCGCAAATTCTATGGGTAAGACAACAATTACATGACTACGGTCTAATTTTCGAAACTACCCCTATTTTTTGCAATAACACTAGTGCAATTAACATTTCAAAAAATCCAATACAACACTCACGTACCATACACATAGACATCCGACATCATTTTCTACGTGATCAAGTGGGAAAAGGCCATATATGCTTAAGTTTTTGTAGAACTGAAGATCAACTTGCGGATATTTTCACAAAACCGTTGGAAAGAGAATAATTCGAAAGACTTCGGTCGGAAATTGGTTTGCGTGACAAAATGTAACGAAATTGAAAAATCACGTACTTCTCCTACATGATTGACTAGAGGAGATAACTTAATGCATGCTAAAATAAGGACTCATTACTATGTTTAATATTATGTGTAGTACAAGTTTATGTGAAATAAAAATTACAATAAAAGGAATAGTGTACTTTAAACATGTTGAGCCACTCAAACATAAATGACTTGTCAAATCAAACCAACCATCCTTCTCAAAAGTACAACCTCCTACACTTTAAACTTAACTACCTACTCTTATCCCTTCATTTCCCATGCAAATTGTACTCTCATTGTACAAATCCAAAAGCAAAAAAAAAAACTGCCAACCTCTCTCCTTCCTCACCCGTCCAAAACCGTACACCCTCCATCTCCCTTCTTCAATAAAATGCCTCCCAAAAACCTTTCCAGAGAACTACAAAACCTTAAAAACTCCTTCAACCCAAAATTCGTTGCAAAAAGAAAAAATATGTCCACTCGACCCGAATCAAATGTTACCACTGCCTCCGAATCCACCAAAACCGTTCAATCCCATAAGAAGGTGGCTGTCCGAGGTGGTAAAACTGGTCGAAAAATGCGTGGCAAGGGACGAAGGGAACCCATTTCTCTTCAACTTGATCCTTCGGTAGACTTTGATACCGATGAGGAAGAAGAAGGTGATAAAAATAAAGATGCAAATGTCAGAGAAAGTGAAGAAGAAGCAAGGTCCGATATCCCTGATTTGAATATCGAGGAAAATGAGGCAACTGAAAGTGATGAGATTGATCAAATCATGGCTGATCTCAGTAAGAAAAAGGAAGAGGAGATGAAAAAATTAAAAGAAAAGGAGAAAAATAAGAAGGAAACAACGAAGAAAAAATCGAAGGTGGTTGTGGAGGAAGTGGAAAATGAGGTTGTTGAAACACTCAATGAAATGAGTGCTAGCAAAGAAAAGGAAAACTCGGAAATGAATGAAGAAAGTGTGGGAACAAAGGAGAGAAACACGGAGGCTGTGGAAGAGGATGAAACAGTGAACACCACTGTTGAAAAAGAAGGAACTCAGAATGAAGATGAGGTGTTTGAGGAAACGCTTGACCCACTGTTTTCCGAACCCTCCTCCAAAACCCGTTCCAAAGGAAAGATGCCTGCAATATTTGAAGAAGAAGAGGCTGATGAGATCCCCCATGAAAGTCCACCCACCAAATCAACCAAAACCGTGAAGCGAAAAGGGTCCGGGTCAAAAACTCGCACGGCTAAGAGGGCCAAAACTTCAAAGCTCTTGTCCTCTCTTGATGAAGAAGATGAGGAAATTATGGAGGACAAGACACTCACCAACACTTGTCGTGCTCTCGCCGTGTCCTCAGACCCAGAAGCCTTCAAAAATGATGTGGCCAGTCATATCAACTCTCTTGACTTGCCGGAGGACACATTGAAGACATTTCACGGTATCCTCAACTGTTGCTTTCACAGTGGAAGACGCTACCGCAAGTCTTGGTATGATTCATCACCCGCTTTTAAATATTTTAAGGAGGCTATGTATGCACAGGGTTGGGTGAACCTTCTCGACAAGTATAGTCACATGTACTTGTCCGAAGTCATTCAATTCTATGTAACAGTCAGAGTCGATGTTGCTTCGGGTACCCTTTCGGCTGTCATAAACCATAAGCCCTTTGTTCTTACTGTTGAGAGACTTGCTGGGTTGCTTGATATTTCTGATATTGGGTTGACAACTTTTCCAAAACGTGACTGGGGGGAAGTAGAGGAGGTCACAAGTGCCCAAGTACTCAAGGTACTTCGCCCTAGTGCCACCGAGGGCCCAACCAACATATATGCCATTGAACTTCCCGCCCCAATCCGCTTTGTCTTTAACCTAATCTTCCGCAACCTTGTACATAGCAACAATAGCCGAGGGAGATGGTCTCTTCTCGACATGCTCCTCATTCACCATATTGTTAAACACAAACCCATCAACCTTCCGCGCCTTATATTTTCCCGAATCCATGAAGCGGCCACCGGTTTCCAAAATGGTGTTTTTGACACTACCTTCGTAGTGCCATATGGTATGTGGCTGTCTTTGGTATTTTCTGCTGAGAGGGTGGTGAAAAAGGGTAGCCCAGCCGTGGAGAAATTAAGTGATGAGATGTCATCTGGGTTGTTGTCACGGATGAGCATGGCCGTGTTTAATGGAGTTTTGGTAAAGAAAACTCAAGCAACAGTGGGACAGAATGTTGATCAGCGTGAGGTTCTTGCTCGGTTGAATCAGTTGGCTGAAACTATGGGGCAGCTGGTCAAGGATGTGAGCTATTTGAAAGGAGCAATGGCTGAGCTCAAAACCATGAATGAAGACCTTCTTGAGCGCTTTGCCTCCTAAACAATCAACCATCCCCACTAATCATTAACCCCCCTTCCCGTGGCTTTTCAAAAACTTGTTCTAAGTACACTGTTTATTTTGTCGTTGTTTTTGTTTTAAGAACTCTACGTACTATGCTTGTATGAACTATGTTATGAACTCTTTTGCAGGTGCTTAAGTCCCCCCTTGATGATGTCAAGAGGGGGAAGTATGTGGTTTAACATGTGTTGTTTGTCTCGTAACTCTTAGGCTAACGTTCACCTTGAATATGTCTTAGCTTGATGCTTGGAACGAACTACTTAGACTAAGGCATATTAGTTTTTTTAACCTCTTGATCATATGTGAACAATTATGTTAGATATCTAGACCGACCTTGGGTTTAGGGGGAAAAAATCACATGTTTTAGGCTTGTCATCATCAAAGGGGGAATTTGTTGGAACATTTTTAGTTGATGATGACAAGTCCTTGTTTATATTAATTGTTTGTTCTTAAGTAGCATGAATTGAGTATTCAAGGCTAAGCAAATGGATTGAAGAACAAAGGCAACAAAGAGATCATCCATTATGTTTCAAACATGATCAAGAAGAACAACACAAGTCAAGAACATCCCCTTGTAACCTAAGTCACAAATGTAAGAGTAAGTGGAACATTCTCGTTAAAATCAAGTGTTAGCTTTGTCATGCAACAGTCCATCAGAGTGTTGCGTCTGTACCGCATGGAGTTTTTTATTACGAGAAAAATGTTTTCGATGAACTTTCAAAATGGTCGTCTTAGTTTTCTGAAAATAATTGTCAAAATCTATTTTCTTGTAAAATCATCTTCTCTTTTGGTACGCACGAATTGAAGAATAAAACCCGTCTTATTTGTAGTGTACCGTATTTCGTAAAATAATAAGAACTTGTGAATTGTTTACATTTGAAATGTAAATGGTACTTGAGCATCTTATTAGAAGATATTTTACTAGACAAATCTGAAATGCTTTATCAAGAGCCAATGAAAACTAAACAACAACTTTTGCTTGTCAAGTGGGCTAGCTATTATCCAATGGATAAAAGTACAATGGAAGTACACATTGGGTAATACCCACATTTTGAGTACTATAAAAGAAACCCCTTAGCCTCATTCAATGCTAAGGCTTTTACAATATTTATTGAAGTATTTCTGCAAAACTCTCATGCTTTCAAAGATCCTTCTTTAAGTTTTGCAAAATCATTTTAAGTTTTAAAAGTCTTCAAACGTTTTTTCAAACACGGTCTGAAAATCTCCATGCATCAGTAAGCTACACTGTGACATAATGAGTTTGTTCTATGATTCTCGTGTTTATATCTTAAATGTAAATCTCCAGGTTCTTAAGTGAACATCTGAGATTCTGATCCTGTAAACCAGAGATAGAACATCTTAAAACTCTTGAAGCAGAGTAGCTTTAAGTTTGAGTCAAGTCTTGAAGCGGAGTAGCTTTGAGCAAATTCAACCGGAGTAGGTTGGCGAGTTATTTTACTTGTATTCGTTTAGTTGTTGGAGTAAATTTCTAAGCAATCAATAAAATAACGGTAGGACGTAGGTCTCGGAGTAGAGACTGAACCAATTTTTTAACTTTGGTTGTTTGTTTATTTACTTACATACTCTTCGTTTTCTTCTCGCTTACTTGAACGATTCCAAGTTTCTGTGTAACAGTCAATCATACTGTTGCATAGAACACTTTGCTCATCTTGTGAACTTACTCGTCATTAAGTCTCTCAAGTGTAGTTGTCGTTAAAATTTTAAAAAGGTCACACCTAATTCACCCCCTCCCCCTCTTAGGTGTTAATTCGTTCTTAACTCTTCACCTAACTTGTCCTTTATTCGGGTTTGGGGCTGCGAGGCTTATGTCAAGTAGAGACACGAGGATAAGCTCGGCCCGCGATCGGTCAAGACATACTTTATAGGCTATCCAAAGGGAACGTTTGGTCATTACTTCTACTCGCCAACCGAACAACGTGTTTTTGTTGCGGCCAGTGCGACGTTCTTAGAGAAAGAATTTCTCGAGAACAAGTCGAGTAATAGAACCTTCGATTTATCAGAGATTCAAGAACCAACTACCGAGCAACCATTGGAGGAAACAATTCCTTCAACCGAGGCTGCGGTAGATATTCCTGAGGAACCTAGGAGGTCGGGAAGAGTCTCCATTCCTCCGGACAGATACATTGGTATGGTCGAGGAACATGATATGGATGACGTCTTACTTCTAGAGGGTAATGAACCCACAACCTATAAAGGTGCCATGACCAGTTCTGACTCAATGCTATGGCTAGAAGCCATGCAATCCGAGATGGACTCCATGTATGAGAACAACGTGTGGGATCTTGTGGACCTACCTGCAAAGGTGCGTCCCCTTCAATGCAAATGGCTTTACAAAATAAAGCATGCCGTGGAAGGTAAACAAGATATCCATAAGGCAAGACTAGTTGCTAAAGGTTTCACCCAAGTGTCAGGCTTGCACTACGATGAGATCTTTGCACCCGTAGTCATGCTACGTTCCATTCGGATTATCTTAGCGATCGCCGCATTTCATGACTATGAAATATGGCAGATGGACGTTAAAACCGCCTTCTTAAACGGTTATTTGGAGGAAGAGTTGTACATGGTGCAACCCGAGGGTTTTATTAATCCAGAAAATCCTAAGAAGGTTTGCAAGCTTAAGCGTTCCATCTATGGACTTAAGCAAGCATCGCGGAGTTGGAATCATCGCTTAGACCAAGTGATAAAAGAGAATGGGTTCATTCGATCAGTCGAGGAACCATGTCTCTATATCAAGTCGAGTGGGAGCAAGATTATCTTCCTAGTACTGTATGTCGATGACATACTCTTGATTGGGAATGATATACCTCTCCTTTCTTCGGTTAAAGCATGGTTGAAAAACCATTTCCAGATGAAAGATCTGGGAGAGGCACAAAGAATTTTGGGCATCCGTATCTACAGGGATAGATCACGACGGATGTTGTCTCTCATGTTAGATTTTATTAGTTACTCATAAACTAATCTTTAGTCATACTAACATAACCTTTTAATTAACCCTTTGATTAACATATTATAAGTGATCTTAAGCATGCTAAAATGCGGAAATAAGAGAGTTCTCGAACCCTTACATACGGTCCGAGTGAATGGCAAGGATGATCCTCCTAGTACCCAAATAAGAATACCTCCTTTGGATGCACCAAGACAATCCCTTAATCAACCGAGATCTTGAACAAGCTAGCACAAAACCGGTTTCTCCTTAAACTTATTCTAATCTCTCTAATTAGAATATGAATACTAATATTATAACTTTTATTATTAGTAATATTATTATCTCACAATAATAATTTTAGAGGATTTTGTTAGATTTTCTATACTTAGAAAATTTTACCAACATAAGAACTAACTCATCTTATGAGCTTACCCACAAGATATAAAGGGGGTGTCTTGGTTCTTGGGTGGCCGGGTATGGGAAGAAGCAAGAGGGGACAATTCCTCCTTTCTATGTTGCTAGGGTGGCTCTAGGTTAGTGTTCTCTAGGATGTTGTCTAAACATCATGATTATAGTGTATTTAACACACTAATAATCCACACTACCATTTCCACTTAGCCGCCCAAATTATACTTAAAATGGACTTCATTTTACAAATGTGTCAATTGTAGAATTTGTATAAATGTGACATCTTATATGTCACTAGGTAATACAATAATAATAATATAAATATTTATCATATAAATATTGTATATTAAATAAATCATATTTATTAATTGACATGTAACTCGAAATTACAAATATAAAATGACAATTTATCGTCAATACGATTTACAACCTTTATAATAATTTCAACCCGATTCATTCTAATAACGATATAATAAAGTATCGTTCAATGTTTAACAATTGACACATTTCAATTTTTAAACATAAATCTTACATTAAGATTTAACCTCTAATTTCTCGATATACGAGTTTAAGGAATATGATCAAATCGTATCACTATACATTTGATCATTTTATCAATTAAGGGAATTGTCCTAAAGGTGTGACCTAAAGGGATCAACTGACCACCACCGTCATACGACAGTAATGTCAAACTCTAGCTAGCCAATCATTACCGATTAATGTTGATCAGTTGACTAATATAAAATCGTATCATCCCTTGCGCATTCTCGTCATGAGATTTAATTACGTGATCGCACTATTGTTGAGGACACATTTCCCAACATCTCAGTCATGAGTCTTACATAGATAAGATTCTAGAGAGATTCAGCATGACGAACTCCAAGAAGGGGTTCCTTCCTATGACTACTGGGCTTCACTTGAGCAAGACTCAAGAAGCTAAGACATTGGAAGAGAAGGAGCGCATGAGTCGGATTCCTTATGCTTCGGCAATAGGATCGATCATGTATGCCATGATATGCACACGTCCAGACGTTGCATATGCATTGAGTATGACAAGTCGATTCCAAGCTCATCCAGGTGAACCACACTGGATGGCCGTGAAAAACATTCTTAAGTACCTACGGAGGACTAAAGATTGGGGATTGACTTACGGAGGCGACTCGACGCTCTGCGCCACGGGTTACGCAGATGCTAGCTTCCAAACGGATCGAGATGACTCGAAATCTCAGTCTGGATTCGTTTTTACTCTTAATAGCGCTGCTGTCAGCTGGAAAAGTTCTAAACAAAGTGTTATAGCAGATTCTACAACTGAGTTCGCGTAAAAGGAGATATTCATTGATAAGATTGCTATGGATGACAACATAGCCGATCCTCTCACATAAAGCATTACCACGTGATAAGCATGAAGGACACATTCATTCAATGGGAATTAGATGTGTTCCTAAATTGTAGTACTCTTTTATGAATTCATGTAATAATTCATTTTCTCGTGTACTTTATTCAACCTCATTGTTATGATATATAATGTTTTGTTTTTCATGTGGAATTGTACGCCAATTTTGAACACCACAAAGTGAACTGAATAACATTACATCGTTTTAGTCCTTGATTACCCACTTGAGCTGATAACTCAGGTAATCATTTTGTGACGTTGGTTGATGGTGGGTTCAACGAGCCATAAGTCAAACGGATGACTGACCAATCACAAAGGCGAGATTATACGGATATCTCGTAGGACACCCCGTGACAACGTTATGGAGACCTGAATGTTTTATAACATTGGGTGTCAGGTCGTGGATAGGATCTCCATAGTGTTCCTTAGAGTCGATTCTTTAAACTTTCAACTGTCTCTTAAGATTAAGGCAGATTTCGGGTAACTTTGGTTTCTTTCCCACGGTCATTGTAACAGGGGCCAAGAGGATTTTTTCTGGGTTATTTCATGCTGCGCGATATCGGCAGGATTCGAGTTGAGGGAAATATCCAAACCCTTATCAGGATTTTATCATTTCTCAGGGCCACTCGAGGAGTAGTAACTGAAATGCATGGCCATGCTCGAATACAGATTCGTTTTATCAGTTAAGTTACTCTCTAGTCGGGGAAACCACTCTTGATACAGATCGCTTGTGAGATACGACCTTTGCGAATGCGGATTTGCAAATTGTCTTACATTGAGTGGGAGAAATTTTAAAAGGATATGAGAATCGGTTATCGCACCTACACTTGTACGGACAAGTGGGAGTTTGTTGGAGACTTGTGTCCTCCACATGTAGTGTGATAACGTCATTGCATATACCCTTGTACGGACAAGTGGGAGATTGTTGGGGCTGGTGTCCTTGACAGTTAGTACAATGACTTACTAAATCTCTTAAAGGATCACAAGGGCATACTTCAGTATTATTATCAGTTGATCCACGTTTATCAATAACGGTTGGCTTGCTAGATAAGTTTGACGTTATTGTCATACGGATGGCGGTGATCTACTGGTCCCTATACGTCACACCTATAGGACACGTTTGAGAGATGTGAAGGTATGAAAATACAGTCACATTTATGCCGGATACGACTAAACAGTTAGTCAGAGGTATTGACTATTAAATTAGTCAATAAGATGTTGAGATTATTATTTAATACGGATTAAATAATTTTAGCTAACACGGATTACATGATTAATTCGTAAATTAAATATAAACGGTTATATTTAATTAAATATTGTATTCGCGTATTAATATAAACAGTTATATTAATTTGGGTAATTTTACAATATCGTAATTTTATCAGACCATTATTAATACATCGACTGCATTAATATCTGATAATATGTATGCGATTTATAATTAAAATCCCGCGAATAATATTTAGCTAATCGGGTCGAATCACGCAAAAGAATAAGGTAAGAGTGGGAAAAGCCCACTCTCACCTCAACCCGTTCGGCCGACCCACCAATACTACATAAGGAGAGTCCTTCTCCTTGTGTCAGGGGATTGATTCTACTGGTAATTCACAATGCTGATAATTAGGGTTTTGAGAACACGATTTTCCCAAAACTCAGATCTCACATCAAAACCTCACAAAACTCTCCCCATATTGCAAGGCAATTGGAGAGCCTTTCTAGCACACGCGACATCGTCTTAAACAAAGTCTTGGGTGCAAGTTATAGGAGGGAATTTACTTTAATTCCTGTTCTTAGGCCTATTCAAGCAAGGACTCAAGGTTGTATTCCTTTTCATGTTTTTATTAACTTATGACCATAATCTCAATTGTAAAATTCGTTATAATCCTTCACGTTTTAGGGCGAATACATGCTTTATTCCCCACAGAACCAAGGTTAGGAAAAGAGGCTCGTGACAAATTTGAGCCGGCGTGGAAGAAGGACTACGTTTGCCAATCAACTCGTGTCAGCACAACTCATCCGTCCACGTCTCCGTCCTCTATGAAAGGTACTCGTTATCCATTAATTAATTATGCCACCAGTAGTTGTTTTTCATTGTCTCACAGAATTTCATTGGAGCGATTGATATTATTTGGGAACCTCGGAATTATTATGAAGCTGTAAAGAAACCAGAATAGCGAGAAGCAATGAAAAACTAAATTGATGCGCTTGAAAAAAATGGGACATGGAGAATTGTTGATCTTCCTGATGGGAAGAAACCAATTGGGTGTAAATGGGTTTACAAAATCAAACTTAAGGCGGATGGAACGATTGAGAGGCATAAGGCACGTTTAGTGGCACAAGGGTTTACTCAAATAGAAGGCGTTGATTACCACGAGACTTTTGCACCGGTTGCTAAAATGACCAGCATTCGCCTTCTTCTTGTTGTTGTCGTGGCAAAGAATTGGAGCATTGCTCAACTCGACATCAACAACGCCTTCCTTCATGGTGACTTGGATGAAGAATTTTACATGAGATTACCGCAAGGATTCCAACCATCCATGAATTAAGGGTAAGGCATGTCGTCTTTTGAAATCCTTATATGGCTTAAAGCAAGTTTCAAGAAATTGGTTTGCTAAGTTAACAGATGCATTACGCGGATATGGGTTCACTCAATCACTCGCTGACTACTCGTTGTTCACTATGAACAAATCCGGAATTTTTCTTGGGTTGTTGGTTTATGTTGACGACATGACAATTGTAAGTAACAATTCCACTGCCAGTAAAAAGTTGAAGGATTTTCTCGATGCCAAATTTGGCATTAAAGATCTTGGTCGATTAAAATTCTTCTTGGGCATAGAGGTGGCACACGGGAAGTCGGGACTCTTTCTTTGTCAACGCAAGTATGCCAATGAAATTATCAAAGAAGCAAAATTAGAGGCTGCTAAGCCGGTTCCAACACCAATTGTTCAAAACCACGATCTTGCTTTTTCTTCTAGTGCTCTATTGAAGGATCCCGTTATGTATCAAAGGTTGGTAGGACGGCTACTTTATCTCACCATTACGAGACCAGATTTATTGTATGCTGTTCAAACCTTATCGCAATTCGTTCAAGCACCGCGAAAGGATCATTTGGAGGCAGCTCTTCGGGTTGTAAAGTACATCAAAGGCAGTCCCGGGAACGACATTGTTATGCACAATGACACGGCTATACAACTTAATGGTTATTCGGATTCGGACTATGCTCGTTGCCCATTAACAAGGAGGTCTCTCACTGGTTATTTCGTGGCATTGGGCCAGACTCCCATTTCCTGGAAAGTACGTAAACAGCCCACGGTCGCAAAATCCACCGCGGAGGCAGAATATCGGGCTATGGCGGCCGTCACAAGTCAGTTAGTTTGGTTAAAATATTTTCTATCCTCACTTGGTATTGATCACTCTCATTCCATGCAAGTTTTGTGTGATAATAAATCAGCTTTACAGATTGCTAAAAACCCCGTCTTTCATGATCGGACGAAGCATATTGAGGTCGACTGTCATTTTATTAGACAACATTTGATGAGCAAGAATATCGATGCAAGCCATGTTTTAAGTAAGGAGCAAATCGCGGATCTCTTTACTAAGGCTCTTGGAAGTGAGACATTCGGGTATTTGCGTTGTAAGTTGGGCATTCGTGCTCCTAATGCTCCAACTTAAGGGGGAGTATAGAAATATACATTCGGATATTCCGAATGTATATATACATTCAAATATTCCGTCTTAGGGAATATACATTCAAATATTTAATTGGGATACATTCATTCATTGATGTACCAATGTACTTAGCCTTCTTGTTTTATGAATAGTTAGCATAAGGAAAGGCCTTCTTCTTTCATCTCTTCCCTTTTGTTTAGTATATAAGAATGTTGAATGTGTTTGTATTGTGCATCAGAAATATATACAAAATCTCTCAAGCATTTCCCATATTTCTTTTCTGTGTTTAACAGAGTGGTTGTGAGCGTGCAATAGTATGTAATAGGTCTTGAACACGGTGTACAGTAGTGGTGAAATAGCATAGTAATGCAGTGTGTAGGGGGTCAGTAGCATTAAGTATGGGCAGAAGGAGTAGCGTAGCAGTATGCGTAGTAGCAGTGAGCAACAAGTGCAATAGTAAGAGCATATAATAGGCATTAAATGAGTAGTGTGCAGTGATAAATAATGGCATGAGCATTAGCACAACAATATGGAATGGTACAACAGTAGCAGTGAGTAGTAACAATAGAAGTCACACAACAACATTAACTACAGTAGGACTATGCAGTAGTGACATTAGATGTGCAGAATAGAAGTGGTAGTATGTGCAACACGCAGGGACAGGAGTAACATAGTAATGTAGTAGACAATAATGGAGTATATGGCAGAGTAACACGCAGAACCAAATGCACATTAATGGAAATTCAAAAACAATAGAACAGTACATCACGCAGGAATGGACTTGGATTTCAGCAATAACAGTCCTCACAACTTAATTTTACTAATCCTTTCACCCTATGCACTAACCCACAACATATACACCTCTTTTCATCATTAAAAACCCCATAAACATCCACAAAAACATATGTCAAGTTACTTTAAGACAAAGGTCAAGTTTTCTCATTATCGTCACCTTATTATGCATTAAACTTTCGTTTCCTCTTCAATAATGTAAGAGTCGATGTCCGGGTCCTCCAAATCAACACCTAAAACAAAGAAACCCGAGTTAAATTGCTAAACACGAAATCTTAAGAAAACAGCTCGAAATTACCCGAAACCGTTTCTGATATTTAAAGAGACAGATGTGACGGGAATGACGTAAGGAGCGTGTAGGAGAAACCTCACCTCAAGTGGAGTTGAAACGAGCTCACAAAGTTAATTTTTGTGAACTTGAAATTTCAAAAATGGTGAAGTCAGATTTCTTATTTTTAAGGAAGAAAGAAGAGTTTATGAGGAAATTAGGAGAACCTTCCTTCATGTTTCCTTTATAACAACTTAAGTTGAGACGGGTTTGAAATGAGATGTTCGGGATTCTTTGTAACGGAATGCCAAGTACGGATTTCATTCTACGAATTTATTTCCTTTAAAATAGAACTTAACTATTTTGCTCATAAATAAATTTATGAAAATAAATAAATTAAAATATAATTTCCGAAATCAAATTAAATTATTAAAATATAATTTCCGAAATTTCGGGATGTTACATTGGGTCTCCTGAAAATTTCACCCAAGTTCTAATTATTATTATTATTATTATTATTATTATTATTATTATTATTATTATTATTATTATTATTATTATTAGGTTATTTAGCATATTACTACCTAATAAGTCTAAACTTTTGCATATTACTACCTAATATGTTAAATTATTCAAATAACAACCTCATAAGTGTAAAAACTTACACGATTACTACCAACATGACGAAAATTAGTTTATTTCGTCCCTTTTTAATTTCAAACCTAAATTAATACTTATATTATCCTTACCATCTCCTTTCTCCATTAAACACAATTGTCTCATTCAATAAAACTCATTTCCCAGATTTTAACTCCTCCATCAATCTTCTTTCATTTCCCTGTAAATTCCTTTACTTTCTATTTTCCCTCCATTTTCATCTCCTTAATTCCGCCAAAAATGAATGGCCCCCTTAATAAGTTGGGAGAATTATACACAAACAAAGATTCAAGAGACTAAACCCATAAAAATGAAACAATCTGATGAGCAAAATTCAGGTTGAAAATCAGGAAAATTGGGTTATTGAAATGTCTTATAATTGGGTGTGTGAAGAGAATTGCAGTGTAGCCTTATAAATTAACCAAAGAAAAGAATAATAAATCTGGGTTAACGCCCTCCATTGTATACGCTGCTTCTCAAAGATAGGGACAAGCATCTGCTGCTTCTTTCGTTATACCTTTTTCTATTCTAGTTCATTCTTTATCTGAGTTTCCTCATCTATGCGTAACTCCCATGGGTCCTCTCGCTAAGCTCACATTTCATCCCTCTTCTTGCTTTTTATACAAGCCTTTCATTACGCGTTTGCATTCGCAGGTCATCCGAAGAGACAAGAACTTACTAGCTTGTCATAGGGTGTGAAAAGAAAGAAAACATAGTATAAGAAAATGGGAAAATTAAGAACTTGCGGCTGTCAAAAGGATGTGGTACATAGGCATTAAGGAGAAAATGAAATTAATTAAAGAATTTAATTAATTAAGTGTGAAAGAGAAAGTTGGGAGGGAGGGGTAGGAAAAATTTCAGAGGTAGGGAGGGGATATTAAGGGAGGGGTAAAATCGTCATTAAACGTACTCCGAATATTTAAACTAATTTAAGTTCGATTTCCGTTAAAAAGGTAGCAAAGTGATTAATGTTGTGTGATTTTAGGTATTAAGTTGGAAAATTAATTATATTAGGTAGTAATATACAATTTTTTAAACTTATTAGGTAGTAATTTGTCATATTTCCTTATTATTGTTTTTAAACCCGTGAAAAAATGCACGGGTCGTAATAACATACGGTATCATTAGATATATGAGATATAAAAGATTAAATATTAAATTTCATGACAACATAAATAATGTACAATTGAAGATTTGACGTACATATAATTTAATTTACTAACTACTATTTGATGCAAATTATGCTACAAATTCGCAAAAATTCATTTGAAACTATCTTAAATGTCGTATTAAATGTACAGTTGTTAGTATCGCAAATCAATTTTCTAAATTACTCGTACTTATATAGTACTTCAGGGTATTATTTTAAAGCATAATTGTGTTAAAGTTATAAGTGTTTATCTTCTTTTAACAAATGTACTTTCCTTTTTCTTCGATTCTCCAACGTTATTGGAAGTCGCTTATCGAACCTATAAACCTATAAAAGTACATTTTATATCCCATTATAGATAGAAGGTAAACATATGCAATATATAGAAATTTTTTTTTTTTCAAATTCTAATTGTCCGTGTTTAAAAAAATCCTTTTATAAAATAAGGTCAAATAAATGTGAGGCAGGTTAGCGGTCTACCACTTTTACAAAATGATGTTTTTCCCATAAATTAAACAATCAATCAAAACTCGTTAAATGCTATATCTTTTATACAAATTTTCATTGAAAATGAACATCATTCGTCACAAATTTAAGATGGATATTACCCTCTCACATATGCAAGTGATCCATTTCCCCACTTATCCATCCACTTGTTTTATTATTATAGAAATCTATTCGTACTCAGCTTGTGACAAATATTATCCATTACCAGTACGACCCTTTGTACCTTTTATAGTAAGTGAATTATTATTCTTATTTTCTTATTTTTTTCTCACGATTTATCGCCATAAATATTATTTAATAAATTTAATACACACCTTTTACTGTTGACACACCAATTCAAGCCTCCCCAACCCAGCGTTGATCATTTCCTGATTTCATACCATTCACTCCCCATTTATATGTAGCATGAAATTTATCTCGATATAAGCTTCCTTGTTTGGTATGATTTAATTTGGTATAAAGGCCATTACCATGTTCCCGACTTAGATTAAAGCCTTGGTTACAAAAAAAAAAACACAAACAAAATTAATGGTGAATCAAACGATAATGCATTTTTTGTTGGTTGTCGTTTTACTAAGTACAACAATCTGTGCTAGCAAATCCTCAAATGGCCTCATCCTTGAAATGATTCATAGAGACTCTCCAAAGTCGCCTCTATATCGCGCAAACTTAACCAATACCGAGAGAATGAAAATGTACATTAAAATGTCTACTGCGAGAGTAAAGTCCTTGAGAAGGTCACATGTGAAATCATTAAGCCCAAATGAAGGTGTAATAAGACCTAAATTAGTCACGCAAGAACTTTCATATTTAGTACAAGTAGGAATCGGTACCTTCGTGAATGAGTTCCCTACAAGCAGAACATATTACCTACAATTGGATACTGGAAGCGACCTTACATGGACACAATGCGAAGGGTGTATTCATTGTGTTGATCAAGATGCGCCTATGTTCCCCGCTTCTCAATCAGCATCTTACCTAGAGATTCCCTGCAAAGATTGCACACCTGGCAGTATATGCCACGATGGTAAATGTATAATCGATGTGCGGTACGCTGAAGGCTCCAAAGTATCGGCTATCGTGGCTATGGAAGATTTCAATTTTGCGTCCCAAGGTGAAACTAATCACATAATCTCTAATCTTATTTTTGGTTGCGGCTCTGATATGCAAAACTTTCGTGAAGGTACTCACTCAACTTTTTGGTTTCGATTTTTTTAATATCTTTCGTAGCAGTAAAATTTATCCTAAAACAAATTCATTTTAGTTACTGAATTATTGGGTTTGAATTCAATAATGAGTAAAAAACTCACACATGTTAGATGTTATTTTCAATGCTAACAAAAAATATTGTTTTACAGGTAGAGTCCCCGACAATAAGATTACCGGGGTTATGGGTATGAGTAAAGGGTATTATGGGTTCATGGAGCAAACAAAATTGATATTTGATGGAAAGTTTTCATACTGTTTACAACCAATATTAATAGAAGAAACAAGTTTACCGATGTATCTTCGATTTGGGAACGATGTTATACCGCAACCAACACAAATGCAGACTACACCAATTTATAAGAATAACTATCACGAGGGATATTACTTGCATCTGCTGGGCATATCCGTTGATAATCAAATACTTCCAATTAATCCTGAAATATTCGCAATCAAAAGAGATGGAACTGGTGGATGTATTATCGATTCAGGTATCGTCAATTCTTTATACTTGTTAATTTGTTATACATTAGAAAAGGGTTGTCATAAATCCACGGAGAAAACACATGGAAACACGGGACCACACGAATAGTAAGTCTATTAATCTATAGTAAGTCTTGCTTGTAACGGGTCACTATTTGTGATAGATATTTTGTGAGATAAAATGGATACAAAATGAGTTAGTGAACAAAGGGACCACACGAATAGTGTCAGAGAGAGAAAAAGTGGGTATCTTATTTATAAAAGCAACAACCACAAAGTATGTGGCGGCGTGTGGTTGAGAGTTGAAATTTTAAAAAAGAATTATTTATTTTGTGTTGTGGGTCACCATGTTCTTTAGTTCAATTTAATTTGGCAAATAAATACACCTCATAATCCTTAAAAAAATCATCTACATAACGTTATGTAGATTAATTAAGTCAATTTTCAATTTTATATGATTACATATCCAAGTGATAATCAAAATATAGAGCAATGGAGAAATATATGATGTTATGATTCTATAATATGATGGGAATTAAAATAAACTTCATATTTTAAGGACTAAATTGGATGCAACATTAATTTATGATTTGATGAAAAATATTAAAATACATATATTCTTAACAAAAATACATATACGACAAAAATACTACTCAAACAACCCTTAATATTTAGGGCTCCCTATTATATCGGATAAAAAAAGAAAATCTTACTTTAAAAAGATAAAATAGATAAAATAATAATTAGACTTTTCTTAAGAATAAAAATCATGTTTGTATATAGTAATAATAAGTATACTCTTAATGCTTATACGAATAAACATATTATCATCATTTTATTTTACTAATAATATTTTTAAAAAATACTCGTACTAAAATATCGGGGTAAAAGGTGACTCAAAACAACGAGAAAAACAAAACCGAAAAATATAACAAATACGTAAAAAAACACCCGAGGAAATTTTCTTGATAAAGATTCAAAGACGAGATAAATAAAGAACGTTCAAAAACCATAGGTAAAATTGCTATATGAAAAATATAACCCAAAGAAATGATAAATAAGCTGCAACTATAAAAACAACTGAAAATGTTCAATTAAATCTTAAAATATAAAATTATAGAAATATTATCATTATTGAACGGGTTATTCATCTTAAGTTTAAGCAAGTCAAATATTTAAAATAAGTAAAAATAGAATGCATGGGAAAAAATAATATATTTGTTAACGTATATAAGTAGGATGATAATTAACCCATTTTAAAGTTAAGACGGATATTCCTTACGGATGTAAGTGACATAAGTTGCATATATAGGTCACTTTTGTTGAGTGAATTGAACCGATTTACGTTTATAAGAAAACTTTGCCCAGTTAAACGAGTCGGATTGACCAGGTCAGAATACGGGTCATATCGTAGAAGTAGTTGGAATACATGACATATTAAAGCTATCTAAATGGTTGTTTTAGAGATAAAGTACTAAAATAAATTCTTTTTTTATATTCATATTTCACATAAATTTATCATTTACGTAGTGGTAAATTTGGACCCAAAATAACCCGAATCATGTTTTGTCGGTGGAGGAACTTCTATTACAATGTGGGGGAGATCATAAGTTACACATCGTATATTTATAAGAGTTTGTCCATTGATCATGGGGTGTAATATAGTGCTTCATAATTAATCATTTGAAAAACAAAAGAGCCTTATATTCATATTTAATCAATCTGTTTTTCCTCATCAGGTCAAACGAGTTAAGTTATGTGCACCATGTAATTTAACACTTAACATTACTATTATATTATACATAAGTGTAATATCAGTGTAATTTGGTTAAAACTTTATTATTAAAATAACTATGTTTTTATATAGTTGATGTATAATCTATTTACTCTTCTTTTAAAGCCACTTTTTTAATAACAATGTTAAAATTACACTTTTTAATAACAATATTAAAATTACTAGTCCGTGCAATTTGAACTTATTTTTTCTCAACTTAATTTAATTTAGCTTATTTTTTCTGAATTTTTCTGGAATTAACTTATATTTCCTGAACTTAACTTATTTTTGTTGAATTTTTCTGAACTTATTTTTGCTGACCTTTTCTGAATTTATTTTTGCTAAACTTAACTTAACTTTTGTTGAACTTAACTTATTTTTGCTGAATTTTTCTGAACTTATTTTTGTCGAACTTAATTTAGCTTATATAAGTAAGTGTCATTGAAGACGGACATATTCATCACAAGCTAAGGACGGGTCAAGTAATATTCAGGTTGATAGATAAGATAAAAACAAATTAACTAGGGATTAACATTATGCATGCATACTAGTTTTAAAACCATAGGTCTTTTTTAAGAGACATATTAATTAGAAAATACTTAGAGATATATCAGAGATTATACAGTAATTTTCCTGTACGACGGTCTCATCCCGTGTATTTTTGCAAAATGTGACCATTTTGTGGTAAGAAAGTGACCACTTTTTGATAAATAGTGACCACTTTTGAAAAAAATTTTAAACAAAAAAATGTGGTCACGATTTAATCAAAAGTGGTCGCTACTTATCAAAATGTGGTCACTTTTCTTCTGGTCGCATGTGCAACCGTCGTAAAGTAGAATTTGTGGGGAATATATTATCAGAATATATATATAAAGAAACTATTATTATTATTATTATTACTATTATTTATTATTATTATTTATATTATTTAAGTTGATATTTATTTAGTTCGAAAAAGTTAGACTCATATAAGTTAAGTTCGGAAAAGTTAAGTTCATAAATGTTACGCAGATATAAGTTAACTTCAGCAAATATAAGTTAAGTTAAGTTCAACAAAAATAAGTTCAAGAAAGTTCAGCAAAAATAAGTTAAGTTCAGAAAAAATAAGTTAAGTTAAGTTCAGCAAACATAAGTTCAGAAAAGTTCAGCAAAAATAAGTTAAGTTGAGCAAATATAAGTTAAGTTTAAGAAGAATTCAGAAAAAATAAGTTAAGTTAAGTTAAGCAAAAATAAGTCCAAAAGAACAGGGTCTAAGTAACATATTATCCACTGATATTATATTCTCTAGTATATTTTCTGAATATTCTTTGATAATATTCTTAAGATGGGGTGACGGACTTAATTAAGAAGAAACGGGTTAAATTACAGTCCAATTATATAGACAAGACAATTATATTGGTAATCGGAAATCAAAATGAATTATGTTTTTATCTTATTTATAATACTTTACACGTCTTAAGGTTGACGGATAGAGTAGATGAACAAGACTGTATATTCGATAAAGAAAATCCATAAATCCGGTTTTCAAAAATTCATTTGAGTCCCATGTCCGATACAGAGTTTTTGTATATACGGTTTATGTACCGTATTTACAGTTATTCCCAATATCTATTATCTTCTGTCATATTTTTTTATGGTGATTTTATGTTTTTTTTATAACTTTAAAAAGAGTTTAAATAGTACAAGGGAAGATACTCGAGATAGTTTACAAATGTATAAGAGTTATGGGAATTTGTTTTGGTTTTTCGATATTATTTTAATATTTTCTATCAAAAAATAACCGCATTTGAAACCATATTCCCGTTTCAAATTATCCCGATAAGTGATACGATTTTTGTATAAATTGCATTTTATAAATATAAACTAGCTTAGAATCCGTGCAAAATTACACGGATATGCATAAAAAACATATAAATAATCATTTGAAATTTATAGCTATACTTTATTCAATGTTATAGCATGAATGTAAAATATTTTGCACATTCAAATTAAAGTATAATATTGAATTGAGATTTAACATTTATAATTCTCCTAACATTCAGATAAAATTCAGATATAATTGGTATACTAATCGGTCAAAATTTTGTATGCACGTGTGTAAACGAAATACACTCGTCCCATATCTTTTATAAATCATTTATATCATTAATTCTTAAATCACGATGTGTAGGTGGGTATCCCGTCCCATTACCCATCACGGATTCACGGGTGAAATATGTGTACCCGCACCCCTGGCCTCTACAAATGCTCTACCTATAGTCGCCCCATCCGGGTTGTACTCGTACAACTAACATCATATTTTTAAGTAATAATCACCATATATATTTTCCAAATAATTATAATTATAATGTACACATGTAAAATAAGTATTGTATTGCATAAGAAGTATACATAATACATATGATATTTACGAATCATTGTTTACTTATGTTTTTAACACTACACAAGAATCTCCGTGTAATTTTTAATGACATAGTACGATATGGCCGGATCGTATGAAGTTAAATTAAAAAAACATCGTAGAAATAGGCCTATGAAAGAATATTTTTTATAATTTTAAAATATGAAAATAATAAAAACTGTATATAATCTGCTAATTTTTTTTTTCCTAATCTGTTAATTTAATTTGATAATAAACCTTGTTAAACAATTGTTAATCTTATCCTTTATTATAAATTCTCTTGTTTCGCCTAATAAACTTTAAATGGTTAAAGGTTAAAACTCCTTACTACCCATATTTTTGGTGAGAGTATATAGATTTTTTTCTACACTTTTTACACTAAATTAATATAAACTTTTTACCCAACACTCTTGATAGAAAATGGTTATGATGTTGAAAAACACACATAAATAATTGGCTAATTATAGGCAAACTATATATACTCCTATTAAAAAAATTTCCCACAAACTATAAGTATAGTACTCTTGCATAATTATATACACATAAATAATATGAAATATTATAATTTATTGTATCAAATTGTACACCCGTTTTACCATATTCGTAATGTAGTATAATTAGTGTAACACCCGTGAAAAATCACGGGGTTGTGTATTTTTTTAGAAGAAGACGACAAGTTATAGTTATTATGTAATCAAAATTGTTCATAAGTACACCTTGAAGTTTTCGTTTTATTAGGATCGTTTAATATTTTGTAAGTGTCTTAAAGTTGTTAAACTTATTGAAAAAATAATGGTGAGTTAATGTCGGTGTTAATATTTCAAATTCTGTAATATGGCGGGCATTAAAATACGTTCTTATAACCAACACAGTCCTGGCATAATGAAAGTCTCTCATTCATAATGAAGGTTGTCTTCAACATTTTATTTTTTAGTGTAACACCCGTGAAAAATCACGGGGATGTGTACTTTTATTTTAAAAGAATAGGACAAATTATATTTATTATATATATAACCAGAAATTTTATTTATTGAACATGTATACTTAAAATAAAAACGAAAAAAATTTAATATATATATACATAAGGACATTTGAAAAAATTGTTGATAATATATAATAAGATAACATATGATAATGTTAATAGGAGTAATAATTTTGAGATGATATAAAAATGGAACTATTAAAACATAGTTAAAAAAGAAAACTATAAAATTCACATTTGAGAACTTTAAGATATATGTAAATTTCCTTTAAAAAAAATATATGTAAATTAATTAAAGAAACAAAATTAAGGTAATTATATTTGATATATTGCAGAAAATGGAAACAATATAAAAATTGGTTAGTGGAAGGTGACATGGCTACTATTGTTCACGTTATTGGCTGAAAAAAAAACTAAAATTCTGAGGTTGAATGAGAGAGGTCCATTAGACTAATTTTAAAACCACATTGCGCCACATCAGCGGTTTTACAAGATTCTTTAATATATATAATGATGATGATGATAATGATAATGAATAATGATGATTCTGAATGATTTGTTTGTCTTTTATTTTCTAATTATTGAAGAGCATGGCTAGGGTATACTCCATCTATAAAGTTTAGTATTGTTATATTTATAATTTATTAAGTAGTTAGTTTTTTTATGATTACAATATGATAATAATGGCCAATAAAATATATGATACAACTTTTTTTAATAGTGTTATATCTTTTCAATACGTTTTTACGAATAATAATAAAGATAATATACTTTATAAAGGATTTTAGCCCGTATATTGGACGGTTATAAAAACATTGTTGTTCATAAAAGATTGACTCAAAATTACTTATCTTTTATTAATTGGTTCTTTAAATAAATCTTATTTGCCCTTTTTTCGAGTGTATTTCTTTGATTGATTATTTAAAGATTAGTTGTCGTTTTTCCTGAGGGAATTTGTTTGATTGTTTATTAATAATTATATAAATATTCTTTTTCATAGTTAATACTAGTGTAACACCCGTGAAAATCACGGGGTTGTGTATACTTATTTATAAAGACGACGGAGGTATATTCATTTCAATAAAATTTAATTATATTTATTCGAACGAATTAAATTTTAACGGGATGTTTGCATATAAGATATATTCGGTCAAAAGGTGAATTTCCTGGTGCACTAATTTTCGAATAGCTGTTAGTGATAATGATAATATTTGGATTACTTATGATACCATTAATCAATAAGGTATATAAGAAAAAACAATAGACGACTAAAAAAAGATTAAATAACTGATAATGAGTAGTTTGGAAAGTTAGTCTTTTGATGAATTGCTACGGAACATTATTCGACTGACAAATACGATGAACAAAATAACTAATCAGGTGGAAATATAAATTAAATGGGTGTATTAAAATTCGATAATGTAGGACGAAAATTACAATTTCTCGAAAACCTGTTTGTAAACAACATTCGTTGTTGTATTAGTCATCCCTCCTTCTTCATCAAGAAGTAGCACTTTTAGACCCTTCTTACTCGTAACCCTAGATATAGCAACGTATAATTGGCCATGGGTAAAGACTGGTCTTGGAAGATAACGTCCAACACGGGATAGAGATTGACCCTGACTTTTGTTGATAGTCATAGCGAAACAAACTGCTAAAGGAAACTGTCTTCTTTCAAACTTATTGGGAACCTGGTTTGATCTGAAGGAGTCAAGGTGATGCGGGGAATGTAGACATTGTTTCCGATATGACTGCCAGAAATAACTATTGCACTAATAACGCGATTTCCTAGTTGCACGAAAACACTCTCAAATCCAATATCCGTCGTTGGCTTACAGTATGATGACTTAGTACAGAATTTATCGGTCGATCACCTAAAAGTGTAGTAACATCGGCAGCATTAAGTACATTTCTAGCAGCCACACCTTGCAGTGGATGGACTAATAGTAGCATATACGTCACTAATTACTGGTCCGTTTCTAATTACTGGTCCGCGTCTTAAGGCACACAAAGTCAGTTCGTCTAGCTAGGGGCAGCCATCCAACAGTACGACTAATAGTGATTCTAGACTTCAAGTTAAAGGTCTTCATTCACATACTTTTGTGTTGGAAGGTTGATTACATTGACGGGTGCCCTAAAGAGCACCCAATACAGATAATATTAGGCCCTATTTTTTCCACAATTTAGGTCATTAAGCCCAATATATACTTGCCAGTCGAACTAAAAGGGAAGGGAAACCAAGCAATTTGGCACACTCAAATGAATCAAACTCTCACTTCACAAGATAAACACTCAACCCATAACCGTTTAATTATATTTTAATAATTAGCTTATGAAATTTACGATTCAGCCGTGTAATTAGATTATGGAATAGCGTATTATATAATATGTATTAATATTTTAATATTAATATTTAATATGGAATTTTTTACCCGACCCTAATTTTTATGATTTCCCGAATTTCCTATCGTGTGACTATAAATTTCGACTAAATATTATATGATTTGGTTTATTTTTATATGATTTGGTTTATTTTTATATGATTTGGTTTCTTATTTATGGAATTATGGAAAGATTTAGATAATTTAGTTATGGAATCTTTCTTAATTATGGATTCTCGAGATTACTGCATATATCTGTGATTGTACCTAAATTAGAATTCCACAGCTAACAAAATAGTTACGAATGGTTCAGAAAGTTGTTGTGTTTTGGCAAGATTTAAGTTGACCGAGAATATGTATAAGATGAAAATATTCTCAATTAAATATTTACGTCTATTATTTTTTATGATTTAACTTGACCGAGATTCTGGCCTTACTCACTTAATTTCGACGACTTCCTAAATGAGTCTACATGATTATTAATTAATTTGGTATATTAATTGGTATTAGATGATTTGGTATTAGATGATTTCTACATCATTCAGCCGTGTAATTGGTCTTCTAAATAATAGAATATTTAGATAATTATATTTAGATAATCATATAATCGGGTATTTCGACTACTTCCTAAATCATAGAATATTTAGATAATTATAAAATAGAATATTCCATAACACGTTTTTTATGGATTTATGAATGATTTGGTTTCTTATTTATGGAATTATATGGAAAGATTTAGATAATTTAGTTATGGAATCTTTCTTAATTATGGATTCTCGAGATTACTGCATATATTTGTGATTGTACCTAAATTAGAATTTCATAGCTAACAAAATACTTACGAATGGTTCAGAAAGTTGTTGTGTTTTGGCAAGATTTAAGTTGACCAAGAATATGTATAAGATGAAAATATTCTCAATTAAATATTTACGTCTATTATTTTTTATGATTTAACTTGACCGAGATTCTGGCCTTATTCACTTAATTTCGACGACTTCCCAAATGGGTCTACATGATTATTAATTAATTTGGTATATTAATTGGTATTAGATGATTTGGGAAACATTCAACCGTGTAATTGGTGTTCTAAATAATAGAATATTTAGATGATTATATTTAGATAATCATATAATCAGGTATTTCGACTACTTCCTAAATCATAGAATATTTAGACAATTATAAAATAGAATATTTCATAACACGTTTTTTTATGGATTTATGGAATATTTTGTTTCTTAATTATATAATTGCAAAATCGTTACAATCTTTTACTATCAATCATCAATATTCAATATTAGTCAATAGTAGCAACTAAAATCTCCTAATATCCGTGTAGAATAGAATATATAGAATAAAATATGTAGAATAGAATATTAGTTGATTTTGGTTTGACGTTTTTTATGGCATAGAATAAGGAGATTAATATTTTAATATTTAATTATTAAATAATTATTAAAATTATTATGATGTGGCATAAATGGGTAATGGTGATTGGTCTACGAAACTGAAATTTCTGAGGGTGAATGTGAGAGCCAGAAACACTAAACGCTGAAATCTTACTGCGCCACGTCAGCTGAAAAACATTCTTCTTTTATAGTAATAATGATAGATTGGAAGGAAAATGAAATTCATGAGATTAGTTGTCGTGTATTTTATTAATAATTAACTAAATATTCTTTTCGAAAGTTAATATAGATGAGACGGAAAAAAAATTCATCATATTAATTGCCGATTTTTTAGTGTATTTTACGGACTAATTAAAGAATATCTAAATAATAATGATTTGCAAAATTTTGTAGCATCTATATTTAGTCATTGATATCATATGTTAACACATTTAGTCAATAAAATATTTCTATAAATAAGGAGGATAGTTAGGCGAGAAAAACAATTTGTGAGAGTGAATGTGGGGTTGCCACGTGTCTAGTGGTTCTTCTTTTATACCTATATATAGATATATAGATTTGTATCGGATATATCGAAATATGTATAAGTGAAACCATATACCATATCACATACGTATAAAATTGCCGTATTGTAGCTATAGGTATATCGTATTGTGTATGTTATACCAAAACCGATACTGTATATGATTTCATTTATACGAATACGAATTTAGGTATATATAAATAATATAATTATCCCTCCTATTCCAAATTTTCTTTGTCATTTCTGTTATTCGGGTTTTCTTGCCTATTTCCTTTTATTGAGATGATATGTGTGACCCAAATTAAATAATATATAAGGTAGTGTGTTTTGTGTGATCCAAATTGACTTTCATGTTTCTTATGCAACAAAGGGAGAGGGAGAAAATATAGAAATGGAGGGAGTTAATTTTTATAAAGACGTATATATACATACCGATAAAATTAGTAACCAAATATAATGCTCCGTATGGGTACATGAAAAACAAGGGCATAATACGCATGTGAGCAATAAATTGGGTGACCCGGTGCATTTCCGTCGCGTATATTTGACAACCCAAAATATTTTGCATTTATTCGGGGTATTTTTAAAGTAAAATAGGCCAAAACAATATTTATAAATACTCGTATATAGGAGTATATATATGACACTGTTGACACTTAATCAGGCACCGCAATATCGTGGATCATCGCGGAAGCCTTTGATGCCGTAATGCGTGCCGTAATATCGTTTGTAAAAGATCATAACAGCGATAATTGGCGAAAGATGAGGAAAGCACCTCCCGGAATGGACTACGAACTTTGTTTCCAACGTTACAGGTTGCCGAAGACTATAAACCTTCCTAAAATCACTTTCCATTTTGAAAACGATGCCAATTTTGAAATTGATGCTGAAGATTCGTTCATTCATGAAAAGTTGAGCACGGGTAAGGACGTGATTTGCATGCAATACTTTAGAGAATTCAATCAAGACGACCCCGGCGATGATATCACTTATTTGGGAGCTGTTCAACAAGCAAATAAACGAATTGTATATGATTTAGAGAATTCATTGCTTCATTTTGGCTCAGCCGATTGCTTCAATCAGAACTAGTATAACCAATACACACATTTTCGAATTCGGTTTCTTCCCTAATAATCATATATACAGATCTAAAGCAAAAATAATAAAAAATTTAAAATTTTAGAACAATGTAGTAGCAATTTAACGGAAATATATTGGTTTACTTTCTACCTAACGACCGTTGCATTGTATATTTTTCCCTTAAAAATTACTCCCATAAACCACCATTTTCATTAAAATACAAATCAATCCAATTATCCGAAAAAAAAAAATTGTGAACCGACAATTTTTCCCAAACTTATTACCTCCCTTTTATTTACTAGTTTCTTTTTCCTTTCCCTTTTCATTTTCACTTAGCTTCTCACTTCTCACTTCTCCCTCAACTAAAATATGTAAAATTCTCCCAAAATTATCTTCTTTATTAAAGCAACAACCACATACGTGTCAGCCTGGTTAATTGCATATTCTTTATTTTTTTATTTTTTTTCAAGTCAAGGGTCTCACCCATAATTAGCAAATTATTTTTATAAATTTAAAAGCGGTCATGTCAATTGTCCTGTACAATATCGAGCAATAAATAAAAGGATTAATTGATAGAAATACTCCGAACTATGAGTGAACTGCTCAAAATACTCTAAACTTTATTTTAACTACCAATATAACCAACTAATGCCCTCGTTTGCTTTGAATAGAATTTGTCGTTTTGTTAACTTATTGTAGCGTGTTTTAATGATGTGATTATGTGAATAAATTAACAAACAAGTAGAAAGAGAAAGACAAGTTAAAGAAGGGTTATAAATTTCTTCACTTATTTAGTAGTTAGCAGGTCATATATTATAATAAAAGCGAATGAAAGCATTAGTTGGTTATATTGGTAGTTAAAATAAAGTTTGGAGTATTTTGAGCAGGACACTCATAGTTCAGAGTATTCTTACCTATATAATCACATAATTTGATATAACACAATCATATAAATTAAGAATATTTTGGAGTCAGAGAACCAAGACTATCTGACTATGTATTTCAAATTCGGAATTACAAAAAAAAAATTACTCTGTACCAAAGGAATAGATAACTAATATATCTTCATATTAAAAAACTTAATCAAAAGCGAATGATAAAAATGCAAAAAACAACGAATTTACAAATCTACTTCCAAATTTATAATTACGATTGAGAAAAACAATTGCAATATTACTTAAATAGAATTCAAGAAATAGGGCTAAGAAATCACGTATAGTGAATATATAAATTCGAGTAATTTTTTTAAACAAATTATGAATTAAGATATCTTTATATTAAGTGACAAAAAATACAAAAATAAATGAAAAGAGGAACATACAAAATGCAAAAGTATTCCCTAAAGAAATTTTAAAAAGTAAATGAACAAAATGCAAAAGTAAATGAGCAAAACTCGAGGTGTGTTTAAAAATGTTAAAAAATACTTGAGAGTTGAACGATTTTTTAAAATAAAGCTGAAAAATAAAATATTTAACATTTTGAGTTGGATTTGAAAGTATTTGTCAAAATGATGTCCACGCAGGCTCGGTTTTTCAGCCTGAAAAACGGAAGAAACACGCTATTACTAATGGCGTGTCTATACTCTATAGTGAGTATGAAAATGCAAAATGTAAAATAGAACAAGAAAGACACACATTAGGTGTGGCGGCAATACATAGTAGACAAGCATTTTGTACGGGTATAAAATAAAGAGTAAATTAATAATAACCCCCTTTTAAAATTCAGTTTTCTAAAATTACTCCCTTATATAATTTTTTTCTAAAATTACTCCCTTAAAATGTATTTTTATCAATAATTGCTTCAAAACTCTAATTCAAGTGACTTATTCGACAAATTTATAGATTGATTTCGTTTGTAACATAGCCTATTTATACTTTGAAAGGTATAACAATGGAGAATAAGTTCAAAAACATACGGAATAGGTAACCTAAATTGGAATTTTGAAGCAATTTTTGATAAAAGTGTATTTTAGGGGAGTAATTTTAGAAAAAAATTATATAAGAGAGTAATTTTAAAAACCATTGTTTAGAAGAGAGTTATTTTTAATTTACTCTAAAATAAATAAACATTGTTATCATTGATGATAACAATGTTTATTTTTACGCCGTTATTTTTTTTGGATGCGAAGGTTGAGAGTGTTTATGAAAAGACGATCATATAATTATTGGTGAGTTGTGAAGAAGAGTTTTTAGTGTTGAGGTTTTGGGTCAAGCATAATTCCAAGTGTTTATATAGCTACAATGCACTATATAATGATTAAAACCGGCTAAATAATATTTGATATATATGAATAAGACAAATATTTTGTTACACCTAAATTCCTAATGCATTTTGTTTTTGTCTTATTTAGCATATTTACCCCGTTTTAAACTTAAAATGGATACATATGTTATAAACGAGAATTTGTGTTATAAAAATTAGTTGAAATAGTTGTCCATTATTTTATTTGTTTGTTTATTTAGAGTATATAAATGAATTACAAGTACAATCTTTGTAGAAAATAAACGTCTTTTTGTTATCAAAGAGATATAACATCTTTATTCATCCCTATAATATGTCTTATTATATTTTAATAAAATTTATGAATGATATGATGTTAATGTTCACTTTTTATTTACTATATATCTATATATATATATATATATATATATATATATATATATATATATATATATATATATATATATATATATATATATATATATATATATATATATATATATATATATATATATATATATATATATATATATAATAATATCAATATAACAGTTCAAGTGTTCGACTACATAACTCTAAACGTGTATGGGTGACAAATTTTCATTTTTGTTCTATTTTCCTAATTAACCGATTATAATTCTCTTTTCCATTCATTATTATATTTTTACATTGCTTTAAAACCAATTTTTAAGACCTTAAATGCATGTAAATTTAAGGGTTTTTATGTTGTGCTAAATATAAATATAATCCCAAAAATAAAACGTAAACTTCGGTTGGATATATCAAAGAAAAAAATGTAAAGAATCTGAAGAATGAAAGAGAATATATGTTATAATTACTACATGAAATAAATGTTAGAATTGTAATTTAAAATTTACACGGTTCAAAATTTTCATTTTGAACTGCAAAAAAAACTATACTTCATTTTGTCTGTGTGTGACTTATGAAAAATAGTTTTAAACATTGGCATGGGTTTGAGACTCTACTAAGACCTATCCAATTTTAGAAATCATTTTTCATCCGAATATTTTTGTCTCACATATAAGTCGAGTTTGCATGAAACCACGCAAGTAAAAAAAGAAAGTAAAAACTCAAATTTGTTTAAGTAAAACAACGTATCACACTATAACAACTACTTAAAAAACTGACCATAATGCATCATTTACGTTAATTGAAAATATAATAATTTTGGATTTAAATCCAAAAAGTTAAATATGACTTTAACTTTTTTTTCAAGTAATTAAGGTAAAAAATCATGAACTTAATTTCTAAAGACAATTAACTTTAGAAAAAGATAATTAACTAATATAAATATAGTATAAAAGATAATTTATTTTTATATAATAACACATTCAAAAACAATATATATACTTCAAATATCGCACTGAACGACCATTTAGTATAATAACACATTTGAATTTTATGTGATTCGTGATATTAGACGAGCAAACTTTGGGATTGTATATTTATGTCCATTTGTGAACAACTATATTTTCTTTTCATACATTCAATTACAACATTATGCAATCAAATGCGGAAAATTGAAGTATGAAGATGAAATCATTTCTAAATTCTAAATTCTAAGACAAGAAAATATAAATTAGGTCCGGGAGGGCACAAATTATTTCAACCATAATTTCAACTTATTTAAACGATTAAAGTTTGCGATTAAATTCTACTTGAATTTGATTAAATTCTAATTATAAATTATACGGCCACACGTTTTGGAAAAAACATCTCTTAGAAGATTACTTTTTTCGCTAACAAATGGTCCAAATAATATTACACGGGATAGTAAAAATCTGTTTTATGCATAAAAATAGGATTGAATTTTTTTTGTTACATTTTATTTTACTCCAATTAAAAATCTGGAAATTATTGTTTTGCTAACAAATGGTTCAAATAATATTCCGTAGGATAATAAAAATCTGTTTTATGCACAAAATTCGGACTAAAAATCTTTTTTGTTAAATTATATTTTACTTCAAATAAAAATCTGGAAATTACTGTTCAAATCTATTTGGATAAAAATTTTACGTTCGAAAATATTCAATTTTGAAGGATAAAAATGTTAAATATATAAAAATTTGGATGAACATAATGTTTATGTAAACAGGTATATATCTAATATTAAATTGTAATTCTTATCATAATTTTGATAACAAGGTTAAGCAGTCACTCAATGTCTCTTGAATTATAATTTACAAATAAAAGGTTATAATTTTTTATTTTGAAAAAGTTCTTTTAGGTTGAATTAATAACATAGCAAAAAAAATTTAAAACAATAATAATAACAATAATCGTGACAAAATACTAATAAACATAACAATATTCGTGGCAAAATATTAATAGTCCGTTACATAATGTATAAAGAAATTTTCGAGAAGTTATTGTACAGTTTACTTATGATTTAGTTCATTATTGTTTTTTTTTTCCATTTCAAATTTAACTACATTTGTTGTGTTTTGACATATGACTATATACATTGTACTTCTATTATTGTCATATTTTAGATATACTTGATAGGTAGAAATTTAGTAATTGTAAATGAAATTATCTTATGGATTGAGAACATGAAATATGATTTCAAATAAAAAGCAATTACCGTTATTAACACACTTTAGAACAATAACTTAACTAACAAACCCGTGCAATTTGCACTGGCTTAAGACTAGTTCATTCTTATGTTAATAAACCAAAATTAACATCAAGAAGCTCATATTGATCACCATTGCAACATTGCTACTCCCAGTGATCAATCTAGGATTTATGCAATGGGATGTTCAATAAAACTTATAGTCTTAAAGAGTAATACTAAAATATCGTTATTTGAATTACTAAAACTACAATTTACGCTAAGGGTGGGGCGTGTGGGGGCACTAAAATACGGTGAATAATGAAGATGGATATTGATTAGGTTAATTATATGAAGATAGAAATTGATTAACTTAATAAGAAGATCCTTTTTATTAAAGCAACAATCCCAAAATTGAGTTGTCACTTTGTCGTTAAAAATTCATTTTTTTATATTTTCTAAATGACTGTTCTATAGACAAATTTGAGTTCCCACTCCCCTCCCACGTTCTATAGATAAATTTTATTTACAGAAAGAAAAAATTAATTGTGTACAACAAGTCAACCATCAACCTTACATTAATATGCCAACAATCAACCTTACACTAATATGCGATAATGTAAATTGCCAATTCATTTAACTTTAAAAAATAATTATTACTACGAAAAATTAAGAAATTCAATAACTGAGAAATCAATCTAAAAATTTAACATGAACTCGGTTGGAAATACAGGGTCTTTTAAATCAAGTGTATTTTTCCAATTGTCTCACATTGATGAGGAATAAGAGTTTTTTTGTGTTTATATAACACTTGTCTCACCATCCTATCACTATATAGTGGGTTAAAGGAGTCTTTTGTGGAAAGGCTTGTGAGGTGTTTAATTCATCTTACACACCCGTGCCCGAGCCCGGGATTTTGGGATTTGAGGATCGCCCGCGGTGGTCTATGCCTATCTTTTTGGGTCGAGTTTGTGACACCCGGGTTTCAAGATCCATTTCTAGACCTGAAACCGTGGACCATCTGACTTGAGATCGACTTGGAAGTATGAGGTTATACCTTCCATAGGTAGGAGGTCGAGATGTTTAGTGTAGGCTCGACCGAATGAGACCAACTCGGTCGAGTTAGTCTAACTCGGTCAAATAAGACCAACTCGGTCTAGTAAGACCAACTCGGTCGAGTAAGTCCAACTCGGCCGAGTCATTCATACTCAGCCGAGTGCGTTGGTTCCAGCAGACTTGTTTCCGAGTCGGGATTTAATAAAACCCTAATTCACTTTATCATTTCGTCAGACTTCGTAAACCTAAACCAAAAGAAAGAACCTTCCCACCTCTTCTCCCTCTCCCTTCAAACTCCAATGGATGTTACGAGACCTTCGTCTACGAGTCTACCGGAGACCTAACACTTGTCACCATGATAGTTATCGCGGTAAGTATCTCTACCTTCTTAGTCTGACCTTTCCTCTAATCCGGGTAAGGGTGTTGATAAGTAATATATATATGATAGGAAACCGTGATATCGTTCTAGAGGCGCGTGAGAGATTCATAGATGCATATATATACCAGGTAGGTGATCTTATTCATTCAAGTACTTGCGTTGTATTGAATTGCATATCTATTATGTTTGTACTGTCGTGTGATTTTTTATATTGCTGATATTGGTGTTGGTGTTATCGCATTGGTTACGATGAGTTTGAGATTGGAACATATGTGTGGGACCATTGCGGAAAACGACTCTCACTCCAAAGATCGCTCTACGTGCGACCGGCCAGGAGAGGATGTGCACATTGATGATCTGGGTACCCCTTGCCGCGAGTAGGTGGAGGATGATACACTGAGAGGATTCAGTGGTTTTGTGTGACGGTACAGTGAGTATGGTTGATTCATAAGACATAAGGCTTCGGCCATAGTATTGATTGGTGGTAGTTTTGTTCTATATTCTTTAATTTCACTGGGATTCTTGTAGTACTTGAACTGATGTGTGTTTTGTGTATTGTCTTCTATCCGTGTCTACGGTGATCCATTGTTGTATGTAAATGGTGAGCAGTGGGATAGGTTTCAGGTGTGGATGTTTGATTTCAGTGTTGCTGAATGCTTGTGTGCTATCTCAGGACGAACTAACAAAGAGGTTTATCATGTTGTCGATAGTCATGTATATAGTGTCTCACCTTTGTATTTTCTTTTATGAAAATCTTGTATACACTTGTAATAAGCATTAGGTTTTTCTTGGATGGTCTATTTGATATATACTCCTCGGCAAACCGAGATGGTAGCACCCCTGCTGACTGAGGAAGGTCTAAATAAGGCTCCTTGTAAATCGAGAGTGTTACAAGTCGTAACAGAGCGATAATGTTGATACCTAAAACCAACGAATCTAATGAATGTAGGGAGTCTAACAAAATGAACTTGCTATATGTGTGCCAGGAGCCCCTGGTTTGGTTTTGGATGAGAAGACGCCCTCATTTCAGAATTCCGGCTCTAACACGCTTAAGACAACCACCACGCGAAAGGTTGGATGACAAGGGAAAACTGTGGCGTGTTAAGTGTATGTGAATGTGTGACTGTGTGACTGTGAATGAGTTGATCAATGTTGTATTTAGAAGTATGCTAAAGTGTTAAGGGAAAGATTGTTGTGGTGCTGGAAGTGATACTTGTGTGTGTGTTTGTGTAAAGTCCAATTATTGTTTTGATGATTCATGTGTTGGGGAATAGTTTAAATATGATAATGAGGTGCATGATATACATGCTTGGTTTTAATGGTATGTATGATGGTCGACATAAAAGTGTTGGGTCTAGCGGTAAGTTTGTGTAAGCTGTGGTGATTAGAGACCGAATGGGTGGACAAGTTTGGTTAAGTACTTTGTGATACGCGTAAGCATATGTTAGCAGTATAGATGGTAATTTTAGTAAAGGAAGTAAAAGATGTTGGTGGCCTAATGTAAGTTGGCACAATTTTATTATAGTAATACGACTATGTCGTGGTTTCAGGAATAATCGGGAAGAGGTGACTCTTCCGGTCACCTCCGACTAAGTTACGTTGGTTACTGGTTACTGATACCGTTTCGTTTTGATACATTCACAAGATCATGTACATGACATACTCGATCGAATAGCTTGACCAGGCTCGGAAGCAGGTAACTCCACCGAGTCCAAGCTACTCGATCGAGTAGCAATAGCTCGATTGAGCTGAAATAACTCGGTCGAATAGATGCAACTCGACCGAGTGAAGGTAACTCAGCCGAGTAGGCGCAACTTGACAGAGTAGATGCAACTCGGCCGAGTAGGACCAACTCGACCAAGTTGGTTCTTAAAAATTGGGTTCTGCGTCCTTTTAAAACACGATAAAAGAAACTTTCTCCTTCACTTTCTTCACTTCCTCGGCCGCCATAGTCCTTCTCGCTCTCAAATTCTTTCAAAATTTTCCTAAACAAGTGGGTCTTAGTTGCTACATAGAGTCTTTTCCGTCTTCTCTTGTTCATACCGAGATTCCAAACTAATTCCCAAGGTAAGTTTTTACAAGCTTTATTTCAGTTTTAGGGTTAACTTTTGGAATTGAAAATTCTTTCCCCAAATTGGTTTAAGACTAAAATTTGTATGGTATTAGATGGTAAGAGTAAAAAGTGCTATTGTTTTGGCGCCTTATGGTGTCGACTTAAGCGTAATACCTAGAGAAGGCAATGGGTAGGGTCTGGGTAGGTTCCGGCAAGACCCGACCCGACCCGAAGTAAAAAACCTTAGACCCATACCCGACCTAGACCTTAAAGGGTCTGAATTTCATGGACCCATACTCGACCCTAATGGGTCTGGGTTCGGGTACGGTCTACCCTAAGGTCCAAATTTCTTAACGAGTCCTTCAATAAAATTTACCAAAGTTTGAATTAAATTACAAAGTTTTGATTAAAGTATTACAAAATCTTGGTTATTTGGATCATTACCCGTACCCGGCCCTAAATTATATCATTTACCGTACCCAAACTCATCATTTTCATCAATTTCCTCGTGATTCTTAATGTTTATTTGGATATGCGTATAGTATATTAATGATAACTGATCAGGGTCATCTGTTTGTGTGTATTATTTGGGTTATTGATGTTCGTATGTGTGTTTTTTGTTTTTCTTTTTCTTTTTTTAATAAATATAAGGGTCTAAGGGTCGCGTTCCAAGACCAAGACCCGGACCCGAACCCGGAGTTTTTATATAAGATCCATACCCGACCCATACCCGAGTGGGTCTCAATGCAAATATTCAGACCCATACCCGATCCATTAATTAGGGTCTGACCCTAAGGATCTGAATTGGGTACCCGACCCACTGCCATCCCTAGTAATACCCCACAAATTTCAAATCGGATACTTCAAACTACCTTTGAATTGTTTTGCGTTATCTTTCAAACTGAAAAGGATTTCCATCGTGAGATGTAAGTATAACATGATTTGAGTATAAAGGGGGATTAGGCAATCATATCAGCAAATTCAGTCTTTAAAAGTGTTCTAAAGAAGGTTTAAATCTGAAACTTTGTTACAAAAGCCTAAAGGAACCCGAGGATTGTTTGAATTCCTTTGTTCCAGATGCCAAGAGTTGGTGGTTGGGCAACAAAGAGACCTAGATGCCATGACGAGGCTAGTGGATCGGGCATTGCCGCAAGGGTGTCCATAGTGCCTATGGTAGAGGAGTATCCTCAGGTCGAGTTCGCTGACTTCAATCAACGCAACCGTTTTGTGGCATTGATGGGTCGAACTTTGATAGCTACCCGGTGTGTGAACCGCACTATCTTAGAGAGCTGGAAATTGACGAGGATATTCATTATCTATTTGAGGTGTTAGGACTTATGGGTCATTTTCGTCTTCGCAATAAGCCTTATGCCTTCTTGACCTTTGAATTCCTCATTTCTTTTTGTATGATATGGTTGGGTGTGTAGTGAGTTTCAGGTTGTTAAACTAGTCCATCACTTTGACTTCAAACCAGTTTGCTGAACACTTAGGGTTGGAGCTTTACGGGGAGGAGTACTTGAAGAACGTGGTAATGGGTATCGATTCAGAGGCACCTGGGGTCTTTCCCTTCTTTATCGATTTTGAGCGCCATATATATATATATATATATATATATATATATATATATATATATATATATATATATATATATATATATATATATATATATATATATATATATATATATATATATATATATATACGAATTGGGATCCTATGAGAACCACCAATATAATGAGAACCGTGAGAACTCTACCTTATGGACTTTTTTAAAAAAAATTAATGACATATTTGGATTCGGCATGGAATTTTAAGGCTAGAGAACATATTTCTTGGTCTAGAAAATATATACTAGTGACGGAAATCAAGGTTAGATACGTTTTATTAATTTTCATGCACCTACTACCGATTTTTACGCATCTATCATTTTTCATGCACCTAGAAATCGTTTTAATGCACGTACGGCCTCTTATTTCATGCACCTAATAATCATTTTCATGCATGTAAAAAATTTCATGCACGTAGTGGTTGTTTTCGTGCATTTATAGCCGTTTTAGTATGCCTAATTGTATTTTCGTACACTAATTATATATTTTGTTAATTAAATCAAAAGTTTTTGTTTATTGATACTAAAGTGTGTATTTGATTAAGTTAAACTAATGGTAAATGATCCAACGAAACATTCGTAGCGAGATATGGTGGAGATTTAGTGAGGGTTCTCATGGTTCTCATTATAAGGGTGGTTCTCACCGGATCCCAACCCTATATATATATATATATATATATATATATATATATATATATATATATATATATATATATATATATATATATATATATCTTTGGGGTTGCGATCCGGTGAGAACCACCTTACAATGAAAACCGGTGAGAACTCTTCCTTACAGAGTTTTTTTTAAAAAATTAATGACATAATTGGATTCGACATGGAATTTTATGGCCAGAGAACATATTTCTTGGTCTAGAAAATAAATACTAGTGGCGGAAAAATGATAGATACGAAAAAATAGATAGTAGGTGCATGCAAATAAATAAAACGTATCTCACCTTGATTTCCGTCACTAGTATTTATTTTCTAGACCAAAAAATATGTTCTCTAGCTATAAAATGTCATGTCGAATCCAATTATGTTATTAATTTTTTTTAAAAAAGTCCGTAAGGTAGAGTTCTCACAAGGTTCTCACTGTAAGGTGGTTCTCACCGGATCCAAAGTCTATATATATATATATATATCAATTCTAAACATCCATTTAACACTTAGTTAACTTCGAAAACTATTTCGAAACGAGAGCCGGTCTCCCTTCCGGTTGCCTGGCCGAGGGTCTTTCTCCTCGAATCAATTTCCGAACCCGACATAGGTGACGTCCCTTGGACTACAAACACGCATACAAACCATACAGAAAAGGAATCAATAAAATCCGACTTGAATCATCAAAGTTATAAGTAGAAACAACGGACTAGGGCTCTCAACCGGTCGGCCGGCTGAGAGTCCCGAACTCTCATGCCAAAACACAACAACCAAGCCAACTGAGAAGGGCTCCCAGCCGGCCGACCGGCTGCCGGTCCACCGGTTGGGGACCCTATCTCCTACAATCCGCTCAAAACCCAAACACGCCAAGACGGGCTCTAAGCCGGTCGGCCGGCTGGCGGCCGTCGACCGGCTGGGAACCCCCTTGTTCTTGCGACAATATTTTCTCGACAATCACCAATCATTCTCATGCTTCTAATACTTGATTCTAATCAACACATCATTTATCCCGGCATGAAAACATATCAAATAGGTATATGAACATATCACAAATCATCCCACATGTGATTACATAACAATTTCCCAAATTCTACCCATCTTCCATGTATATACAATAAACATTCCCAAATAGGTTTTCCTCATGAAGTCCACATATAATCAGGTTATGAACATTAACAAAGTCCCTATAAACTATATTGAACACTAATTTCATACTACACACATAGAAATCACAAAGAGTGCTAATATAGACATAAGGCCGAGTTTCTCATTATTGTCACCTTTATTTAGCGAAATCTTCAAGCTCTTCTTCAACAATCACCAAGTCTTCTTCCGGGTTATCACAAGCACCACCTAAAACCATAAAAACATGGATTAAAAGCGTAATTTCGAGATTAGGGCAAAACAGCCCGGAAATCAAGTTTAGCGAATTGAGGAATGAAAGTGATAGAAGTGACGGCGTCGATGAGAGGAACGCGTAGGAAGAAACCTTACCTCGATCCGAATAGAAATGAGTTCGGGATGATGAATTATGTGAATTTGAGAATAAGAAAAATGGAGGATTTGGTTCACTGGTTCTTTTCTTTTGTTCATTAGGGAAGAAATGTTGAAGGAGAGTTGTGAAGGAAAATTAAAGAGGAAGCTTCTTTTAAGTGACTCACGAGACGGGTTTAATTAAAATTGCTCGGAAATGTTTGTTACGGAAATGCCAAGGAAATAATTAAGACATCTTAAGATTAGATAAATCTCAAGACGGAACTTAAGCTATATTTTTTAAATATCCGTTTACGAATTAAATCAAATGTTATTAAATTCCGAAAAATACTTTAATTAATTTAAAATTAGGTTTACGAAAATAAGGGATGTTACATTGATCATGTTCTGTTTAGCGACCAACCCAAACCTATTGTTCATACAGATATTGTTAAGTCCAATGAAGAGATAATTAAAAAGTTTGAAAAGGACAATAAGACTGCTAGGTGTCATTTACTTAATAACATGACAAATACATTGTTCAATCTATTTGTTGTCAATAAATCAGCTAAAGTCATTTGAGAGTCTTTAGAGGCTAAATATAGGGTTGCTGACATGGGGAAGAAAAAATATGTTGTGGGTAAATCGCTGAAATTTCAGATGGTGGATGAGAAATCTATAATTTATGAAAACTTTCGTGCTGATGTGGTTAATGATGGAATGAAACTAACGATATTTTTGTGGCTAATGTGTTGCTAGAAAAATTTCCTCCCTCCTGGTTTGACTATAGAAATCGCCTCTAACACAAAAAGAAAGACTTATCCCTAAGGAATTTGTAGGACACATGAAGACCGAGGAGGCAAATTGCCTTAAAGACAAACCTGTTGTTAATCAATCTATGAATGCTGTTGTTACTTCTGTGAAGGCTAGTCTGGTGGTCCATCTATTGTTGCTGAAAGTGCAAGGGTAAAGGTAAGGCCAATGTTGGCTAGTGTAGAATCTGCAATAACACTCTGCTTGGAGCTTTTCCAACTGACAACAGCGCCATTAAGAGTAAACACGAATCCAGACTGAGATTTTGAGTAATCTCGATCCGTTTGGAAGCTAGCTTCTGCGTACCCGTATGCGCATAGCTCAGTATCACCTCCATAAGTCAATACCCAATCTTTAGTCCTCCGTAGGTACTTAAAAATATTTTTAATAGCCATCCAATGTGATTCACCTAGATTGCCTTGGTACTAACTCGTCATACTCAAAGCATATGCCACGTCAGGACGTGTGAAATGTAACATCCCGTATTTTCGTAAAAGTATATTTTAATAATTTAAAGTAGTTTTCGGAATTTAATAATATTTTAATTATAATTCGTATGTTTTATTTTAAGAAATGTCGTTAAGTTCCGTCTTAAGTTTATTTAATCTAAAGACATCGTGTTTTCCTTGGTTTTCCGTTTACAAATAATTCCCGAACCGCTTAAGTGAAACTCGTCTCAAGCTTAACTTAAAACCAATTGTGAAAGGAAGCTTCCTCCTCATTTTCTTAACATTCATAAACCCTTGCTCAAGAAATAAAATATCAGACTTTCATTGTTCTTCACAAATAAAAATCCCCAATTCACTAATCTCTTCATAAAATCTTCATTTCTTATCCGATTGAGACGATTCTTGCCCCTACGGATTCCTCTTCTCGTACTCCATCTTTCTAGGTAAGTTTTGTACCAAAATATTTCCGTCTTATAATCTGACCGTGCCCTTTAATGCACGTTTTTCGAGTATAATACCGTTATTGGTGTTTCTAGTTGTGGGCTTGGTCGATTGGAGTAGCTTGGAGGCGATTCTCGGTGATTTGTGAAGCTTAAAGGTGACGATAATGAGAAACTCGGCCTTGGTCTAATATTAGCACTTTACATGATTTTTAGTATGTTTTGTTACTAGAAACATGTTTAGGATATGTGGATTGTGGTTGTGATGCTGTAAATTAGTTAGAATCATGTTAGGGCTTGATGATTATATGTTCCTCACATGATTTATTGATTATTGAAGATAGGTAAATTGTTGGGTGGAAAATATGGATGTTTATGTTAATGAATATGAATTTGTATGTTAGTCCACGAAATTGATTAAAGGATGAAGTAAGAATACTTGTATATGCTGTTATTAGTGATTTTATAAGTGTATGCAAAGTGTAGAAGCAATCCCTTTAAGTTTGATTGAAGTTTAAGAAAGGCGAAAATGCGCGATTTGGGACAGGGGGTTCCAAGCCGGTCAGGGGCCGGCGGCCGGTCGACCGGCTGAGAGCCCCATTTGGTATTTGGTTGTTGTTTTGCGTAAATTGGCAAAAATTGGGAAAAGGGTCCCCAGCCAGTGGACCGGCAGCCGGCCGGCTGGCTGGGAGACCTTCTTGTTGTGTCATTATTGTTTTCGTAAGATTTGGGAAAAAGGGTTCCCAGCCGGTGGACCGGCAGCCGGCCGACCGGCTGGGAGGACCTCATAGTTGTTTTTGTTGGTTTTAAGCATGATAGGTTGGGACTCTCAGCCGGCCAACCGGCAGCCTGTGGCTGACCGGCTGAGAGCCCCTGATTGAATTGTTTTGTTCATAACTTGTGTTTCGCATGTCGGATTTGATTGATTCTTTTTCCGTATGTTTCGTATGCATGTTTGAAGTCCCAAGAAATTGGGCGACACTTATGTCGGGTTCGGTAATGGATTTGAGGATGAAAGACCCCCCGACCGGGCAACCGGCTCTCGCCTCAAATTAGTTCCCGAAGTCGGCTAAGTGTTGTATGGAAGTTTAGAGATGAGATATATACGAAATGATTGTCATTCGAGTTTGAGTTGTTGTACATCTTTGAGATGACATATTGGGAATTGTGTAACCTGCAGTGCGCTGCTATAGTACTCGAGTTCTCACCTGATTGCATTGTGTAGCTGGTTGGCCGTAGTGATTTGGTCTCACGGTCAGGTCTTAGATTGTCTGCCCGCCTTCGGGCATATCTCGTTCCTAGCTAGTTCGGGTCTTGGGGGTGCCTTGTGCACTTGTCGAATCGGGGATCGTAATTCGTTTGCGCTCCGAGAGTCTAGCCAGGTTTAGACTAGGACAGTCGATTGTCGTCGTCCTACCAGGGGGTTGTATGGTCTGAGGTTCAGAATGTCGTTGTATATAAATGAGCCGATTGTCGGCCTGCTCATAGTGGTCTAGCCGAGTCGATTATCGACCAGTCTAGTCGAGTCGATTGTCGACCTATAGTTGTTGGAGTAGAGTCAATTGGTTGACCTAGCTCGTTTGTAGAGTCACTTGGTTGACCTATAGTTGTTGGAATAGAGTCACTTGGTTGATCTATAGTTGTTGGAATAGAGTCACTTGGTTGACCTATAGTTGTTGGAGTCGAGTCACTTGGTGACCTATATCTTGTTGATGTAATTGGATGTTGAGCATGCCTTAGTTTGTGTATAAGAATGTATGATACTTGGTTATCTTAGCATTGTTCGTCCAAGGCGTTGGACGACTCTTAGTCTGATTTCGTAAATGGTTTGGATTGAAAGACCCCCCGGCCGGGCAACCGGAAGGGAAACCGGCTCTCCTTCCAAATAGTTTCCGAAGTTGGTTGAGAGCCTTGCATAAGTATTTGCATGTTGACTTGAGAATCAGATATTGAGATTTGTATGCTTCACATGTTTTATATATGTTGGAGTATGTTGGATGTTTTATGTGTTATGTGTTATTGACAATAGGTGGCTAGGAGCACTCTAGTCACTCCCCACAGACTGTGGCGCACATGTTGTATGTGTGTAGGTACATGAGGGCTGATGCAGGGGCTTACGTTGAGGCTAGCGAGCGATGATCCACTCATCGATGACTTACCTTTATCGTGTAGCTAGACCTTAGACTTATGTTTCAGTATTTTGTGCCTGTTGGGATATGCTATCCCGGGCTGCTTTTGTATTGTACTTATATACTTATTTATGTTTCATTTCTCTTCCGCATGTTTAATATTGTTAAAATGCCTCGCATGTTTTCTTTTCATGTCAAAAGTTTTAATTCCGCTGCATTTTTGGCATGTTTTGTATGTTTACTTTTCCGCTTTCGCGAGGGGTTTTACAGTTGGTATTAGAGCGTTATCGCTCCCGACGCACTCATGTAATACCCAAACTTAACTTGACCTATAACATCAAATAATGAATGAGAGATTGGGTAGATTTAAGGACAAGTGGTAGGCTGTATTGTGATTGCTTTTGTTAAATAATAACGTGTTTGTTGCTTGTCGATGAGTTTGCTTTCTATATCTTTGAATCGACGTACCGTGAGCTCATCCATTTGACGATCAAGATCGGTGTTTCCTACCGAAGATGAACGATTCGTGCTACCGTTAGAGAATGCTTTTGAGCCTTGAATATACTCCTCATATCTTTGTGCATCATCTTCTTTGATAACTCCGGATGCACATCCCTTCTTATTGAATAGCAGACCATCTTACTTGAAATCTAACTTCATCTCCTCTCGACTTATCCTTGTTACTTGCTTCTCGAGATACCTGGTAAGTAAACCTCCCCTCGATTGAGTTTTGAGGGATTTTCACCCTTCTTGACTCGATCTCTGTTGACTCCGCATCCTTGGTCTTAAGTTGTTGTCTCCGTGCTTTCTGTAACCGTTTTGGATTGTTTTCCTTCCTGAGGATTTTAAACTTTCGTTACTTTTGCAACTTTACTCTTTTGAGAAATTTGAAATAAAAGTTTATTTTTGGAAGGTTTAGTTTGAAGAAAGTTGAAAGTTTTACAACTTTGATGGATTTCAGCGTTGAGTTGTCATTTGAACTCGTTTTTGGAGATGTCTGATAACCTGTACTATGCTCATCGACACAGGATTGATCTAATTTTGGAAATTTTAATTGGTTTTTACCTTGGACTTGCCTTCGGATTAGAGCGTCAGGTTCTTGAATGCGCAACGAGAACCCCAACGTTCCTTGAGGGAGGTTGGACTACGGAATTTACTTTTGAAAGTTTTTGGAAGGATCCTAAGTTTTTTTTTGAAATCAAGGTTTATGTGAGAGTTTTAGTTGTTAGTGTTGTTCTTATAACTGCTTTCAAGTTTCGAGGACGAAACTTTTTGAAAGATGGGGTGATTGTAACATACCATATTTTCGTAAAAGTATATTTTAATAATTTAAAGTAGTTTTCGGAATTTAATAATATTTTAATTATAATTCGTAATTTTTATTTCAAGAAATGTCGTTAAGTTCCGTCTTAAGTTTATTTAATCTAAAGACATCGTGTTTTCCTTGGTTTTCCATTTACAAATAATTCCCGAACCTCTTAAGTGAAACTCGTCTCGAGCTTAACTTAAAACCAATTGTGAAAGGAAGCTTCCTCCTCATTTTCTTAACATTCATAAACCCTTGCTCAAAAATATCAGACTTTCATTGTTCTTCACAAATAAAAATCCCCAATTCACTAATCTCTTCATAAAATCTTCATTTCTTATCCGATTGAGACGATTCTTGTGCCTACGGATTCCTCTTTTCGTCCTTCATCTTTCTAGGTAAGTTTTTTACCAAAAACTTTCCATCTTATAATATGACCGTGCCCTTTAATGCATGTTTTTCGAGTATAATATCGTTATTGGTGTTTCTAGTTGTGGGCTTGGTCGATTGGAGTAGCTTGGAGGCGATTCTCGGTGATTTGTAAAGCTTAAAGGTGACGATAATGAGAAACTCGGCCTTTGTCTAATATTAGCACTTTACATGTTTTTTAGTACGTTTAGTTACTAGAAACATGTTTAGGATATGTGGATTGTGGTTGTGATGCTGTAAATTAGTTAGAATCATGTTAGGTCTTGATGATTATATGTTCCTCACATGATTTTTTGATTATTGAAGATGGGTAAATTGTTGGGTGGAAAATATTGATGTTTTTGTTAATGAATATGAATTTGTATGTTAATCCATGAAATTGATTAAAGGAGGAAGTAAGAATACTTGTATATGCTGTTATTAGTGATTTTAGAAGTGTATGCAAAGTATAGAAGCAATCCCTTTAAGTTTGATTGAAGCTTAAGAATGGCGAAAATGCGCGATTTGGGACAGGGGGTTCCCAGCCGGTCAGGGGCCGGCGGCTGGTCGACCGGCTGAGAGCCCCATTTGGTATTCGGTTGTTGTTTTGCGTAAATTGGCGAAAATTGAGAAAAGGTTCCCCAGCCGGTGGACCGGCAGCCGGCCGGCTGGCTGGGAGACCTTCTTGTTGTGTCATTATTGTTTTCGTAAGATTTGGGAAAAAGGGTTCCCAGCCGGTGGACCGGCAGCCGGCCGACCGGCAGCCGGCCGACCGGCTGGGAGTACCTCATAGTTGTTTTTGTTGGTTTTAAGCATGATAGGTTGGGACTCTCAGCCGGCCAACCGGCAGCCTGTGGCTGACCGGCTGAGAGCCCCTGATTGAATTGTTTTGTTCATAACTTGTGTTTCGCATGTCGGATTTGATTGATTCTTTTTCCGTACGTTTCGTATGCTTGTTTGAAGTCCCAAGAAATTGGGCGGCACTTATGTCGGGTTCGGTAATGGATTTGAGGATGAAAGACCCCCCGACCAGGCAACCGGAAGGGAAACCGGCTCTTGCCTCAAATTAGTTCCCGAAGTCGGCTAAGTGTTGTATGGATGTTTAGAGATGAGATATATACGAAATGATTGTCATTCGAGTTTGAGTTGTTGTACATCTTTGAGATGACATATTGGGAATTGTGTAACCTGCAGTGCGCTGCTATAGTACTCGAGTTCTCACCTGATTGCATTGTGTAGCTGGTTGGCCGTAGTGACTTGGTCTCACGGTCAGGTCTTGGATTGTCTGCCCGCCTTCGGGCATATCTCGTTCCTAGCTAGTTCGGGTCTTGGGGGTGCCTTGTGCACTTGTCGAATCGGGGATCGTAATTCGTTTGCGCTCCGAGAGTCTGGCCAGGTTTAGACTAGGACAGTCGATTGTCGTCGTCCTACCAGGGAGTTGTATGGTCTGAGGTTCAGAATGTCGTTGTATATAAATGAGCCGATTGTCGGCCTGCTCATAGTGGTCTAGCCGAGTCGATTGTCGACCAGTCTAGTCGAGTCGATTGTCGACCTATAGTTGTTGGAGTAGAGTCAATTGGTTGACCTAGCTCGTTTGTAGAGTCACTTGGTTGACCTATAGTTGTTGGAATAGAGTCACTTGATTGACCTATAGTTGTTGGAATAGAGTCACTTGGTTGACCTATAGTTGTTGGAGTCGAGTCACTTGGTGACCTATATCTTGTTGATGTAATTGGATGTTGAGCATGCCTTAGTTTGTGTATAAGAATGTATGATACTTGGTTATCTTAGTATTGTTCGTCCAAGGCGTTGGACGACTCTTAGTCTGATTTCGTAAATGGTTTGGATTGAAAGACCCCCCGGCCGGGCAACCGGAAGGGAAACCGGCTCTCCTTCCAAATAGTTTCCGAAGTTGGTTGAGAGCCTTGCATAAGTATTTGCATGTTGACTTGAGAATCAGATATTGAGATTTGTATGCTTCACATGTTTTATATATGTTGGAGTATGTTGGATGTTTTATGTGTTATGTGTTATTGACAATAGGTGGCTAGGAGCACTCTAGTCACTCCCCACAGACTGTGGCGCACATGTTGTATGTGTGTAGGTACATGAGGGCTGATGCAGGGGCTTACGTTGAGGCTAGCGAGCAATGATCCACTCATCGATGACTTACCTTTATCGTGTAGCTAGACCTTAGACTTATGTTTCATTATTTTGTGCCTGTTGGGATATGCTATCCCGGGCTGCTTTTGTATTGTACTTATATACTTATTTATGTTTCATTTCTCTTCCGCATGTTTAATATTGTTAAAATGCCTCGCATGTTTTCTTTTCATGTCAAAAGTTTTAATTCCGCTGCATTTTTGGCATGTTTTGTATGTTTACTTTTCCGCTTTCGCGAGGGGTTTTACAGTTGGTATTAGAGCGTTATCGCTCCCGACGCACTCATGTAATACCCAAACTTAACTTGACCTATAACATCAAATAATGAATGAGAGATTGGGTAGATTTAAGGACAAGTGGTAGGCTGTATTGTGATTGCTTTTGTTAAATAATAACGTGTTTGTTGCTTGTCGATGAGTTTGCTTTCTATATCTTTGAATCGACGTACCGTGAGCTCATCCATTTGACGATCAAGATCTGTGTTTCCTACCGAAGATGAACGATTCGTGCTACCGTTAGAGAATGCTTTTGAGCCTTGAATATACTCCTCATATCTTTGTGCATCATCTTCTTTGATAACTCCGGATGCACATCCCTTCTTATTGAATAACAAACCATCTTACTTGAAATCTAACTTCATCTCCTCTCGACTTATCCTTGTTACTTGCTTCTCGAGATACCTGGTAAGTAAACCTCCCCTCGATTGAGTTTTGAGGGATTTTCACCCTTCTTGACTCGATCTCTGTTGATTCCGCATCCTTGGTCTTAAGTTGTTGTCTCCGTGCTTTCTGTAACCGTTTTGGATTGTTTTCCTTCCTGAGGATTTTAAACTTTCGTTACTTTTGCAACTTTACTCTTTTGAGAAATTTGAAATAAAAGTTTATTTTTGGAAGGTTTAGTTTGAAGAAAGTTGAAAGTTTTACAACTTTGATGGATTTCAGCGTTGAGTTGTCATTTGAACTCGTTTTTGGAGACGTCTGATAACCTGTACTATGCTCATCGACACAGGATTGATCTAATTTTGGAAATTTTAATTGGTTTTTACCTTGGACTTGCCTTCGGATTAGAGCGTCAGGTTCTTGAATGCGCAACGAGAACCCCAACGTTCCTTGAGGGAGGTTGGACTACGGAATTTACTTTTGAAAGTTTTTGGAAGGATCCTAAGTTTTTTTTTGAAATCAAGGTTTATGTGAGAGTTTTAGTTGTTAGTGTTGTTCTTATAACTGCTTTCAAGTTTCGAGGACGAAACTTTTTGAAAGATGGGGTGATTGTAACATACCATATTTTCGTAAAAGTATATTTTAATAATTTAAAGTAGTTTTCGGAATTTAATAATATTTTAATTATAATTCGTAATTTTTATTTCAAGAAATGTCGTTAAGTTCCGTCTTAAGTTTATTTAATCTAAAGACATCGTGTTTTCCTTGGTTTTCCATTTACAAATAATTCCCGAACCTCTTAAGTGAAACTCGTCTCGAGCTTAACTTAAAACCAATTGTGAAAGGAAGCTTCCTCCTCATTTTCTTAACATTCATAAACCCTTGCTCAAAAATATCAGACTTTCATTGTTCTTCACAAATAAAAATCCCCAATTCACTAATCTCTTCATAAAATCTTCATTTCTTATCCGATTGAGACGATTCTTGTGCCTACGGATTCCTCTTTTCGTCCTTCATCTTTCTAGGTAAGTTTTTTACCAAAAACTTTCCATCTTATAATATGACCGTGCCCTTTAATGCATGTTTTTCGAGTATAATATCGTTATTGGTGTTTCTAGTTGTGGGCTTGGTCGATTGGAGTAGCTTGGAGGCGATTCTCGGTGATTTGTAAAGCTTAAAGGTGACGATAATGAGAAACTCGGCCTTTGTCTAATATTAGCACTTTACATGTTTTTTAGTACGTTTAGTTACTAGAAACATGTTTAGGATATGTGGATTGTGGTTGTGATGCTGTAAATTAGTTAGAATCATGTTAGGTCTTGATGATTATATGTTCCTCACATGATTTTTTGATTATTGAAGATGGGTAAATTGTTGGGTGGAAAATATTGATGTTTTTGTTAATGAATATGAATTTGTATGTTAATCCATGAAATTGATTAAAGGAGGAAGTAAGAATACTTGTATATGCCGTTATTAGTGATTTTAGAAGTGTATGCAAAGTATAGAAGCAATCCCTTTAAGTTTGATTGAAGCTTAAGAATGGCGAAAATGCGCGATTTGGGACAGGGGGTTCCCAGCCGGTCAGGGGCCGGCGGCTGGTCGACCGGCTGAGAGCCCCATTTGGTATTCGGTTGTTGTTTTGCGTAAATTGGCGAAAATTGAGAAAAGGGTCCCCAGCCGGTGGACCGGCAGCCGGCCGGCTGGCTGGGAGACCTTCTTGTTGTGTCATTATTGTTTTCGTAAGATTTGGGAAAAAGGGTTCCCAGCCGGTGGACCGGCAGCCGGCCGACCGGCTGGGAGTACCTCATAGTTGTTTTTGTTGGTTTTAAGCATGATAGGTTGGGACTCTCAGCCGGCCAACCGGCAGCCTGTGGCTGACCGGCTGAGAGCCCCTGATTGAATTGTTTTGTTCATAACTTGTGTTTCGCATGTCGGATTTGATTGATTCTTTTTCCGTACGTTTCGTATGCTTGTTTGAAGTCCCAAGAAATTGGGCGGCACTTATGTCGGGTTCGGTAATGGATTTGAGGATGAAAGACCCCCCGACCAGGCAACCGGAAGGGAAACCGGCTCTCGCCTCAAATTAGTTCCCGAAGTCGGCTAAGTGTTGTATGGATGTTTAGAGATGAGATATATACGAAATGATTGTCATTCGAGTTTGAGTTGTTGTACATCTTTGAGATGACATATTGGGAATTGTGTAACCTGCAGTGCGCTGCTATAGTACTCGAGTTCTCACCTGATTGCATTGTGTAGCTGGTTGGCCGTAGTGACTTGGTCTCACGGTCAGGTCTTGGATTGTCTGCCCGCCTTCGGGCATATCTCGTTCCTAGCTAGTTTGGGTCTTGGGGATGCCTTGTGCACTTGTCGAATCGGGGATCGTAATTCGTTTGCGCTCCGAGAGTCTGGCCAGGTTTAGACTAGGACAGTCGATTGTCGTCGTCCTACCAGGGAGTTGTATGGTCTGAGGTTCAGAATGTCGTTGTATATAAATGAGCCGATTGTCGGCCTGCTCATAGTGGTCTAGCCGAGTCGATTGTCGACCAGTCTAGTCGAGTCGATTGTCGACCTATAGTTGTTGGAGTAGAGTCAATTGGTTGACCTAGCTCGTTTGTAGAGTCACTTGGTTGACCTATAGTTGTTGGAATAGAGTCACTTGATTGACCTATAGTTGTTGGAATAGAGTCACTTGGTTGACCTATAGTTGTTGGAGTCGAGTCACTTGGTGACCTATATCTTGTTGATGTAATTGGATGTTGAGCATGCCTTAGTTTGTGTATAAGAATGTATGATACTTGGTTATCTTAGTATTGTTCGTCCAAGGCGTTGGACGACTTTTAGTCTGATTTCGTAAATGGTTTGGATTGAAAGACCCCCCGGCCGGGCAACCGGAAGGGAAACCGGCTCTCCTTCCAAATAGTTTCTGAAGTTGGTTGAGAGCCTTGCATAAGTATTTGCATGTTGACTTGAGAATCAGATATTGAGATTTGTATGCTTCACATGTTTTATATGTAAAACCCCTCGCGAAAGTGGAAATATAAACATACAAAAGTACCAAAATGCAGCGGAATTAAAACTTTTTAAGGAAACAACATGCGAGAAGTCTTAAACTGAAACAGAAACTGAAATAAAACCAAAATAGTTAAGTAACAGTTGTATGTATCAAAACCAATATGTACATCAGCCTGGGATGGAACATCCCTACAGGCACCAAAATGAAAGTAACAACTACGAGTCCAGCTAAACGATATAAGGTAAGTCATATGATGACAGCAGGATCATCACTCGCTAGCTCTCGTGAACCCATCTCCAACCAGCATGTACCTACATACATGAAAACATGTACGCCACAATCAGTGGGGAGTGACTAGAGTTCTCCTAGCCACCTTTTGTGACAACACGTAACACATAAACAATACAGAATACTCCAACATATAACAACACGTGAAGCATAAACATCTCATCATCTGATCTCATATTAACATGCCAACTCTAGTGCACGGCTCTCAACCAACTTCATAAACCGTTAGGAAGGAGAGCCGGTTTCCCTACTGGTTACCCAGTCGGGGGGTCTTTCAATCCAACTATTTATGAAACCGAACTAAGAGTCACCCAATGCCTTGGATGATCAAACCATAACTCAACAGATATACATTTACTCATCACTATCGATATCTATATCTGACACGTACCCACTCAAGGCAAGCAGATAAATTCAGCAAGTAAAAGGTTCAGCGGTCAACTTAAGACATAACCTAATACCAAAACGTTCAGCAAGTGAAAAGGTTCAGCGGTCAACTTAAGACATAACCTAGACACCAAACATTCAGCAAGCAAGGACTCAGAGGCCAACTTAAGGCATGGACCTGCCAATCAGCAAGACACTAGACTCAGTGGCCAACTTAAGGCATAGACTAGCATCCAAAAGTAAAGGACTCAGAGGCCAGCTCAAGGCATGTCCCTTCACCACATCACAAGGTACTAAACTCAGAGGGCAGCTTAAGGCATGTTCTAGTACCAAACATCTGCACTCCGGGCAAGGTGTCAGTTCCTTAGCTACCCCGTTGTGCAGCTGCTCTACTCGTCAGACTCAGAGGCCAACTTAAGGCATGTCCTGACGCGATCACTATCACACATGTCTGAACTCAGAGGCCAGCTTAAGGCATATTCCAGACACGACAAACATACACATATAGGGCTCAGAGGCCAGCTTAAGGCATATCCCCATATATGACAGATAACTCACGTATTAAGTTCAGAGGCCAGCTTAAGGCATAACTTAATACGCATCAATACAATATCAACCAAAGTCTATGAACTAATCTGTAGTTCTACTTTTCTTAACTTCTAATAACACTTAACTGACCCCGAGAACTAAGTTGAGGGAGAGCCGGTTTCCCTTTCGGTTACCCGACCGGGGGGTTTCTATCCTTACTCCATTCCCGAACCCAAAAAAATGTTGCCCATCCTCCGGGGATCTCAAATACATGACACGGGTATACAAAACGAGTTTCATTCAAAACCGATCAACCGTTTGAAAGTTACAAATACATTTCGATTTCAAAATAACTTACAGGGGTCCCCAGCCGGTCGGCAGGCAGCCGGTCGGCCGGCTGGTGATCCCTCAGCCTACGCTTCTTTTTCCAAAACCGAGAAACACCACAAAGGACTCCCAGCCGGTCGGCAGGCAGCCGGTCGGCCGGCTGGGAACTCCATACCCTAGCCTTCACAAAATTCGTATCCATCCCCATATGCACTCCCAGCCGGCTGGCAGGCGGCCGGTCTGCCGGCTGGGCTCCCTTTCTTCCTAGGTTTTTCGCAAAACAACACTAGACACATTGACTACCAGCCGGTCGGCAGGCAGCCGGTCGGCCGGCTGGCAGTCCAAGGCCAATATTCCAAAATCACGAAAAACATACAAATGCTCTCCCAGCCGGTCGACCGGCGGCCGGTCGGTCGACCGGCTCAGAGAGCCTGATCGCAAAATCGCAAAAACGCAACTTATGGAAAACTTCATAATTCGACACAACAGCTCAAGCAAGACTACAATTGGTGATTACCCAACATTATCAAACACTAAAAACAACTAATCTAACAGCATATCATTCCCATAACAATCCTCAAGCAATTATATCAAGTATCCGTCTTAACTTTGTGAAAAACTGAAAATAGCATTTGAACATGTAACAACATCATAAGACATGGATTTCTCACATAAGAACAATCCTAGGCATGCTTCTAAGTTCATTAAACATAATCCTTGAACAAAATCAGAAACCATAAGGAAAATCACAACAATAGTGCTAATATACACATAAAGGCCGAGTTTCTCATTATCCTCACCTTTCAAGCTTACTCCGGCAGATGATCCTCCTCAATCACGTAACTATCGGTGTCGGGATCGTCCAGGCCAACACCTACAACATAGAAAACGGATTTTAAACTCTTAAAACGGATCTTAAGGAAAACAGCCCGTTTTTCAAAGTCGCCGAAATGAAAAATGAAAGTGATGGATGACTAGGAAATCGAACGAGGATTCCGAAAATGTACTTACTTTTGCAATTTGAAGAACGGATGATGAAGAATTTCTCAAAAGAAAGAGGGGTTTATGGAGGTTTTATGAGAAGTTGAGTTTACAGTAAAATGAAATGTTGAGGATGAAGGATGTCGACATATTATTTAAGTAGGGTACATATGGGGTGTCCTTTCCGTATTAGAAGAACGGGTCGGATTATTAGGACGGATATTTGAGTCGGATATTTAAATGATGCCAAGTTTGTATTCGTCTTAAGGACTTGAGGTTCTTAAGACGGATCTCACTTATTAAATTAAAATCTTTCGAGTTAGATTATTAAAACATTATTTTATTACATAAAATAAATTAAAACGATTAAATTAGATTTTACGAAAATACGGGATGTTACATTATATATGCTGACTTGGGAAACCGACTCTCCTTCCAAATAGTTTCCGAAGTTGGTTGAGGCTAGCGAGCGATGATCCAATCATCGATGACTTACCTTTATCGTGTAGCTAGACCTTAGACTTATGTTTCAGTATTTTGTACCTGTTGGGATATGCTATCCCGGGCTGCTTTTGTATTGTACTTATATACTTATTTATGTTTCATTTCTCTTCCGCATGTTTAATATTGTTAAAACGCCTCGCATGTTTTCTTTTCATGTCAAAAGTTTTAATTCCGCTGCATTTTTGGCATGTTTTGTATGTTTACTTTTTTGCTTTCGTGAGGGGTTTTACATGAAATATCATGACAGACATGATCGATCCTATAACTGATGCATAAAGAATGCGACTCATGCGCTCGACCTCTTCCGGTGTCTTTGGTGCCTGAGTCTTACTCAAATGCACCCCCGAGATCATAGGAAGTAACCCCTTTTTCGAGTTGGTCATGTCGAACCTGTCAAGAATCTTATCTTTATAAGACTCCTGGCTCAGTGATAACATCCGTCGTGATCTATCTCTATAGATACGGATCCCGAAAATGCATTGTGCCTCACCCAGATCTTTCATCTGGAAATGGTTCTTTAACCATACTTTAACCGAAGATAAGAGAGAATTGTCATTCCCGATCAAGAGTATGTCATCGACATACAACACCAGGAAGACAATCTTAATCCCACTCGACTTGATATACAAGCATGGTTCCTGGACCGATCGAATTAAACCATTCTCTTTTATCACCTGGTCGAAACGATGATTCCAACTCCTAGAAGCTTGCTTAAGTCCATAAATGGAACACTTAAGCTTGCATACTTTCTTAGGATTTTTAGGATCGGTGAAACCTTCGGGCTGTACCATGTACAAGCCATCCTCTAAATAACCGTTTGTAACACCCCCATTTATTTAGAGGCCTGAACTAGGACCCTCCAAATAACCAAGGGTGTTACCATCTCGGTTACCCGAGGTAGTAGATAACAAAGGAAGAAATACAGTACTTTAATTAGTAATTTTAACGTTAAACAAAAGTCTCAAACTATTACAACTGAAAGTAAACCACAACAAAAGTTTAAGTACGGTGAAAACTAAATGACTGAGCTATCACTAGACAGGTCTGATCCAAGTCCTCTCCACCCTTCCAGCATCCATAAGTCTAAACCTGTCATTCTGCTCCCCAATAAATTGGATCAACGCAGACACAACAAACAAACAACAGGGTCAACACGAGGCTGAGTAGGTAATATGAATAAGACATGAAATATTACAATATACAATTTCTCCATCTCCTCCGAATCCATTTCACCACATCACCCCAACACATCACACCTCCCATGGCCATATCACAAGTCTCTTATCACAAGACCCTTATCACAAGACCCGATTCACAACCTCCGTCCTCCACAACAATCAGTAATAACAATCAATCATAAAATATTCACAGCTTAATATAACATTCATACGATAGATATCCTCATGTCAATTCACAGCCACAGATATAAACATTCCCCTACCTCAAAACTGCAGAAGATAATGGCAAGTGAACAACCGCTACTAAAATGCTCCACGCGAAAACTGCCACCTAAACATATATTGTATAATTAATAAACTTCCCTAGACCCCGTAACATAATTATACATTCTTTTATCACACTTTCCTAAAAAGGAAAGTTTCCCTTAAAAGACTTTACCCAAAATAGTAACCCCTATATATATACCATCTTAATTAATTAAGATACCCAACAACAAATGATAGCCCAAAATACTATTGTTAAATGATAACCATATACTAATAATAACAATAAGAATGAAAATAATAATAATAATAATAATAATAATAATAATAATAATAATAATAATAATAATAAGATAATATTTTTACCCATAACTAACGAACTAACAGCCTACCCGAAAACAACCACCAACAGCCCTTTCCCGACTTCACTCCCGCGACCCATTCAAACAGCCCTCCGTTCCTACTGTTCACGCCATCTTTACTGTCAACGATCACCCAGCCACGTACCCCGCGCCACCAGCTATTACTCGGACCACCAACAACCTCCTCGACTGTTGGGGCTGGTGTCCTTGACAATTAAGTACAATGACTTATTAAATCTCTTTAAGGATCACAAGGGCATACTTTTGTATTATTACCAGTTGATCCACGTTTATCAATAACGGTTGGCTTGGTAGATAAGTTTGACGTTATTGTCATACGGATGGCGGTGATCAACTGGTCCCTATACGTCACACCTATAGGACACGTTTGAGAAATGTGAAGGTATGAAAATACAGTCACATTTATGCCGGATATGACTAAACAGTTAGTCAGAGGTGTTGACTAATAAATTAGTCAATAAGATGTTGAGATTATTATTTAATACGGATTAAATAATTTTAGCTAATACGGATTACAAGATTAATTCGTAAATTAAATATAAACGGTTATATTTAATTAAATATAGTATTCGCGTATTAATATAAACAGTTATATTAATTTGGGTAATTATACAATATCGTATTTTGTCAGACCATTATTAATATATCGACTGTATTAATATCTGATAACATGTTACGATTTATAAATAAAACCCGCGAACAACTTAAAGCTAAACGGGTCGAATCACGCAAAGGTATAAGGTAAGAGTGGAAAAAGCCCACCCTTACCCAAGACCCATTCGGCCGACCTAAGTAATACAAAAGGAGAGTCTTTCTCCTTTTGTGACTTACTGGTAATTCATAATTCTCATAATTAGGGTTTTGAGAACATCTTTTTCCCAAAACTCAGATCTCACATCTAAAACCTCACAAAAGCTCTCCCCATATTGCAAGGCAATTGGAGAGTATTTTCTAGCACACGCGGCATCATCTCAATCAAGTCTTGGGTGCAAGTTATAGGAGGGAATTTACTTTAATTCCTGTTCTTAGGCCATAAGCACAAAGGACCAAAGGTTGAATTCTTTTTCTTATCCTTTTAATCTTATGACTATAAACACAACTGTATTTTTCATTATAATCCTGCAAGTTTAGGGTGAATACATGCTTTATTCCCCACAAGTGGTATCAGAGCCTTAGGCCATGAAAATTTTACTTTTGTGTTTTTCATAAGTTTTTTTTTAAAGATTTTGAAAAATCTCGTTTCTGCCGCTGCGTCGGTCGGTCGACCAGTATTAGCGGTCGGTCGACCGCCCCTGTGTGAGTTTTCTGTTTTTTTTTTTAAAAACAGTTTCCTTTATGAGTTTTCGATTCCTGTTTACATATTGTTAATTAATCGATATTCTTAACAATATGTGAACCCTTGTTGATGTTAATTTTGATTTACTTGTTTTAATCAAAGTTTAAAAGGTAAAAACTTGTTTTAATTTCAAAAAGTGCAGCGTTTTGTTTTCTGAAATTCGTTTTTACTACTTGTTGGTCGGTCGACCTAATTAATAGGTCGGTCGACCGATTTTACTGTTGCAGATTTTTCCGTTTTTCGGCAGGAGGTCGGTCGACCACAAGTTTAGGTCGGTCGACCTCCCCCCCTGTAACAGACTCGTTTTTTTTTTATTTTCGAAAATAACATGTTTTATTTTCACATGGCTTAAAATAATGTACTATATACGGAAATAGTGTATTATTTAGTGAAACGGTTCACTCTCGTTTGATACATATTGTTTTAAAACAGTTTAAAATAATGGATTATATGTTTGTTAAAATTGGTGATTAAAACGGTATAGTCACTTAATTTTAATCTTAAAAGGTGGTTTGGTATAAATTTATTAATCATAATAACAGTATTATGTCATGTATAAATTGTTTTTAGTTGATGCATTTTATTTATCGTCTTGTGAATGCCTTGAATGCTTTCAATAACGTATTTAATTTTTGCAAACGGTTGTAACTTAGTGTGGCCTTAGTAGATTGTGTCACCGTAATGAAGGGACACGATCTTGCTTGTAATTTTGAGATCTTGAATCTCCGTTTTGGGTTTTTGCCATGTAATTACTTTTGTATTTAAATTAGAATGTATCTAGGACTACTTTTGTAATTTAAATTAGTAATTTTGTGAAGACCAAAGACAAGACGGAGGCCGGATGCTCACTCCCGCTGCAAGGACCAAGATGGAACATCAAGACAAGCTTCTAGGGTCCAACAGTGGATTCCAAGTTGTTTTATGTTTATTTTGGTAGGATAGGCCACACTAGGACTTTTATTTACGTTTATTGCATTTACCTTTATGCTTTCTTCGATAATAGCTTGCATCATATTCCGCCTAAAAACCAAACCACCTATATCATGCCTGAAAACTGACTCATGTAGAGGTCTCGCGTTAGTTTTCTGTGACAATACAGATGTCACATGTCATTTAAAAGCCATCACTTTATTTAATTCATTCACGCAAATGCTAGTTTTTAGTTCACTTAAATATGGATAAATAAAAGTTGATGGGGTCTTCCTCGTATAACCAAAAATTGAGATTAGTCTTTATAAATCAGCCTCCCATGAATCCCTTCTTCGTCGGTAGGCATAATATGACCCCTTCTACGTCGGGTAAGTGGGAACAGATGATTTATTTTATCTCAACATCATGGTCACTCAATAATATTCCAGTGACTGAGATGGACTAATAGATAGGATATACGGAAATCTATCGACCAAGAGTTCCAACGATTGGAATTAGCCAAACTGTGGGCTTATCAATATACGGAAATTGAGTCTTGGGATCGTTTATATAATTCTTGAGGGAGATCAATTAGATAAATGCATGAGTCTACGAGTTTAAATTCAATTTAATATAGACTTAAATCACAACAATAAGTTGCTTATATGGTTTTGTTTTATCTTCTTTTCAGTGTAGAACACGTTCATTAAAACTGCTGTAAAACTAAAATGGCTGGTGAAGACCCAATGCCAAGTGCCAAGCTAGCACGTGAATCCTGGCTAAAAGCCTTCATGGACTCCATGAATCAGTCAACTAGACTGAGGAATGATGGGTCAAACTTCTCTGACTGGGAGGCAGCACTACGGAATGCTGCCATTGCTGACGGAAAGCTCAAGTTCTTAACTGAGCCCATTCCGCCACACCCAGGAACTGGAGCTAGAGCCAACGAAATTCGCGCTCACAGCGATTTCGTTATGGAAGCGGGTGCGATAAAGAACGTACTCATCTATGCAATGAAATCCAATTTGCAAAGACGCTTCATAAACCATGGTGCAAACAAGATTTTCACCACGCTCACTAACGAATTCTCCAAGGCTCCGAGAATCGTTTCTTATGAGCATACCTGTCGCTTCTTTGAGGCGAAACTCCAGAAGGGCCAAGCTGTTAGCCCACATATTCTCAACATGATTGAGAATATCGAGAAACTGGAGTCCCTAAACTGCAAGATCAGTGAGAACATCATCGTTGATCGCATGCTTCATTCGCTTCATGATGGGTTCGCCCTCTTTAGGGCCAACTACTACATGAACGACATGAAGAAGACTCCTCATGAGCTCCACTCCCTTCTCGTACAGACTGAGAAGGATCTAAAGTTGAGTGGGAGTCTGAAGCAGGATGTTCTCATGATCTCCAGTAAGGGAAAAGGTAAAGGGAAGGCTAAAGCTCAGGGCGACCTAGCGGTAGGTAGGCCCAGGTTCAAGAAACCAGGATTTGCTAAGAGTGGGCCTGGTGAGTCGAGTAACTCACAAGGCAAGACAAAGAGCAAGGATACAAGCATGGAATGTCACCATTGCCACAAGACTGGGCATTGGAGGCGCTCATGCCCCGTGTATCGCGAGGACATTAAAGCAGGCCGTGTTACTCCTGTTGGTATGTCTTCTTCTTCTTTTATTCACATGATTGAGATTAACCATGCAAGTTGCGGAACTTGGGTACTTGATACTGGTTGTGGTTCTCATCAATGTAATCATGTGCAGGGCCTCCGAAACCAAGAACCCCTAATCAAGGGTGAGGTGGACCTGCGTGTCGGGAATGGAGCACGTGTGACTGCAGTCTCGAAGGGAACATACGTAATCCAGCTTCCAAGTGGATTCGAGTTATTTTTATATAACTGTTATTATGTTCCTAGTTTATCCAAAAACATTATTTCAGTTTCTGCACTTGACAAACTTGGTTTTTCATTTGTAATAGAGAATAATAGCTGTATTTTCTCCTTACACAATATGATTTATGGCAAGGCAGTTTCCATGAATGGAATTTATGTTTTAGATCAAACTACCGAGATATTACATGTGAATAATAAAAGAATAAAGGTAGGTGACAAAAATCAAACTTACCTATGGCATTGTCGTATGGGACACATAAATGAGAAACGCGTTAAACAGCTCATACAGAATGGAGCTATTTCGCCCTTTGATTTCGAATCATATGGCACGTGTGAATCATGTCTCATCGGCAAAATGACTCGTATTTCCTTCAAAGGTGTTGGAATGCGCGCTGCCGACCTATTAGGACTCATACATACGGACGTATGTGGCCCTATGTCGATCAACGCACGAGATGGCTATAGGTATTTCATCACTTTCACGGATGATTTGAGTAGATATGGCTATGTCTACTTAATGAAGCACAAAAGTGAATCCTTTGACAAGTTCAAAGAATACCAGAATCGGGTACAGAACCAGCTGGGTAGAAAGATTAAAGCACTACGCTCGGATCGTGGTGGTGAGTATCTTTCACGCGAGTTTGATCAACACCTTAAAGACTGTGGGATCGTGCTACAGTTGACTCCACCTGGAACACCACAATTAAATGGTGTGTCCGAACGGAGAAATCGAACTTTACTCGATATGGTTCGATCCATGATGAGTCACACCGTTGTGCCTGATTCATTGTGGGGATATGCTCTTTTGTCAGCCGCTCTAATACTTAACCGAAGTCCGTCTAAAGCTGTTTACAAGACTCCATTCGAGTTATGGAAGGGAACGGTCCCCAACTTGTCCTTTATTCGGGTTTGGGGCTGCGAGGCTTATGTCAAGTGGAGACACGAGGATAAGCTCGGCCCGCGATCGGTCAAGACATACTTTATAGGCTACCCAAAGGGAACGTTTGGTCATTACTTCTACTCGCCTACCGAACAACGTGTTTTTGTTGCGGCTAGTGCGACGTTCTTAGAGAAAGAATTTCTCGAGAACAAGTCGAGTAATAGAACCTTCGAGTTATCGGAGGTTCAAGAACCAACTGCCGAGCAACCATTGGAGGAAACAGTTCCTTCAACCGAGGCTGCGGTAGATATTCCTGAGGAACCTAGGAGGTCGGGAAGAGTCTCTATTCCTCCGGACAGATACATTGGTATGGTCGAGGAACATGATACAGATGACGTCTTACTCCTAGAGGGTAATGAACAATCAATCTATAAAGGTGCCATGACCATTTCTGACTCACAGCTATGGCTAGAAGCCATGCAATCCGAGATGGACTCCATGTATGAGAACAACGTGTGGGATCTTGTGGACCTACCTGCAAAGGTACGCCCCCTTCAATGCAAATGGCTTTACAAAATAAAGCATGCCGTGGAAGGTGAACAAGATATCCATAAGGCAAGACTAGTTGCTAAAGGTTTCACCCAAGTGCCAGGCTTGCACTACGATGAGATCTTTGCACCCGTAGTCATGCTACGTTCCATTCGGATTATCGTAGCGATAGCCGCATTTCATGACTATGAAATATGGCAAATGGACGTTAAAACCGCCTTCTTAAACGGTTATTTGGAGGAAGAGTTGTACATGGTACAATCCGAGGGTTTTATCGATCCAGCACATCCTAAGAAAGTTTGCAAACTTAAGCGTTCCATCTATGGACTTAAGCAAGCATCGCGGAGTTGGAATCATCGCTTCGACCAAGTGATAAAAGAGAATGGATTCATTCGATCAGTCGAGGAACCATGTCTCTATATCAAGTCGAGTGGGAGCAAGATTGTATTCCTAGTACTGTATGTCGACGACATACTCTTGATTGGGAATGACATACCTCTCCTATCTTCGGTTAAAGCATGGTTGAAAAACCACTTCCAGATGAAAGATCTGGGAGAGGCACAAAGAATTTTGGGCATCCGTATCTACAGGGATAGATCACGACGGATGTTGTCTCTCAGTCAGGAGTCTTGTATAGATAAGATTCTAGAGAGATTCAGCATGACGAACTCCAAGAAGGGGTTCCTTCCTATGACTCCTGGGCTTCACTTGAGCAAGACTCAAGAAGCTAAGTCATTGGAAGAGAAAGAGCGCATGAGTCGGATTCCTTATGCTTCGGCAATAGGATCGATCATGTATGCCATGATATGCACACGTCCTGACGTCGCATATGCATTGAGTATGACAAGTCGATTCCAAGCTCATCCAAGTGAACAACACTGGATGGCCGTGAAAAACATTCTTAAGTACCTACGGAGGACTAAAGATTTGGGATTGACTTATGGAGGCGACTCAACGCTCTGCGCCACGGGTTACGCAGATGCTAATAGCTTCCAAACGGATCGAGATGACTCGAAATCTCAGTCTGGATTCGTTTTTACTCTTAATGGCGCTGCTGTCAGCTGGAAAAGTTCTAAACAAAATGTTACAGCAGATTCTACGACTGAGTCCGCGTAAAAGAAGATATTCATTGATAAGATCGCTACGGATGACAACATAGCTGATCCTCTCACTAAAGCATTACCACGTGATAAGCATGAAGGACACATTCATTCCATGGGAATTAGATGTGTTCCTAAGTTGTAGTACTCTTTTATGAATTCATGTAATAATTCATTTTCTCGTGTACTCTATTCAACCTTATTGTTATGATATAAAATGTTTTGTTTTTCATGTGGAATTGTACGCCAATTTTGAACACCACAAAGTGAACTGATTAACATTACATCGTTTTGGTCCTTGATTACCCACTTGAGCTGATAACTCAGGTAATCATTTTGTGACGTTGGTTGATGGTGGGTTCAACGAGCCATAAGTCACGTGGATGACTGACCAATCACAAAGGCGAGTTATACGGATATCTCGTAGGACACCCCGTGACAACGTTATGGAGTCCTAAATGTTTTATAACATTGGGTGCCAGGTCGTGGATAGGACCTCCATAGTGTTCCTTAGAGTCGAGTCTTTTGACTTTCAACTGTTTCTTGAGATTAAGACAGATTTTGGGTAACTTTGGTTTCTTTCCCACGGTCACCGTAACAGGGGCCAAGAGGATTTTTTCTGGGTTATTTCATGCTGCGCGATATCGGCAGGATTCGAGTTGAGGGAAATATCCAAACCCTTATCAGGATTTTATCATTTCTCAGGGCCACTCGAGGAGTAGTAACTGAAATGCATGGCCATGCTCGAATACAGATTCGTTTTATCAGTTAAGTTACTCTCTAGTCGGGGAAACCACTCTTGATACAGATCGCTTGTGAGATACGACCTTTGCGAATGCGGATTTGCAAATTGTCTTACATTGAGTGGGAGAAATTTTAAAAGGATATGAGATTCGGTTATCGCACCTACACTTGTACGGACAAGTGGGAGTTTGTTGGAGATTGTGTCCTCCACATGTAGTGTGATAACGTCATTGCACATACCCTTGTACGGACAAGTGGGAGATTGTTGGGGCTAGTGTCCTTGACAATTAAGTACAATGACTTATTAAATCTCTTTAAGGATCACAAGGGCATACTTTTGTATTATTACCAGTTGATCCACGTTTATCAATAACGGTTGGCTTGCTAGATAAGTTTGACGTTATTGTCATACGGATGGCGGTGATCAACTGGTCCCTATACGTCACACCTATAGGACACGTTTGAGAAATGTGAAGGTATGAAAATACAGTCACATTTATGCCGGATATGACTAAACAGTTAGTCAGAGGTGTTGACTAATAAATTAGTCAATAAGATGTTGAGATTATTATTTAATACGGATTAAATAATTTTAGCTAATACGGATTACAAGATTAATTCGTAAATTAAATATAAACGGTTATATTTAATTAAATATAGTATTCGCGTATTAATATAAACAGTTATATTAATTTGGGTAATTATACAATATCGTATTTTGTCAGACCATTATTAATATATCGACTGTATTAATATCTGATAACATGTTACGATTTATAAATAAAACCCGCGAACAACTTAAAGCTAAACGGGTCGAATCACGCAAAGGTATAAGGTAAGAGTGGAAAAAGCCCACCCTTACCCAAGACCCATTCGGCCGACCTAAGTAATACAAAAGGAGAGTCTTTCTCCTTTTGTGACTTACTGGTAATTCATAATTCTCATAATTAGGGTTTTGAGAACATCTTTTTCCCAAAACTCAGATCTCACATCTAAAACCTCACAAAAGCTCTCCCCATATTGCAAGGCAATTGGAGAGTATTTTCTAGCACACGCGGCATCATCTCAATCAAGTCTTGGGTGCAAGTTATAGGAGGGAATTTACTTTAATTCCTGTTCTTAGGCCATAAGCACAAAGGACCAAAGGTTGAATTCTTTTTCTTATCCTTTTAATCTTATGACTATAAACACAACTGTATTTTTCATTATAATCCTGCAAGTTTAGGGTGAATACATGCTTTATTCCCCACATCGACACCCTCGAAACACGATGAACCAGGGCCAAAACCAGGCCTGGTTCATCACTTAACTTCTGACCCGTTTTAAAACGCAACCCCATCGATACTTCCACCACCACCGACAACCCCTGTGACCACCACCAAAACCATCCCTGACGACTGACCCATCGACCAATGTGGTAACACCGCTTCGACCTCCCCCGAGTCTACGGTGTTACCACCCCAAACAGCCTTCGAAACCCGTAGAACCACTAGGAACCGAGACACTAGACTACGAAACTCCCTTTACGACTCTGACCCAACGGTGACTGCCACCAACACAACCACCCTGATACCCCCAGACCACCAACAAACCGATGACATCACTACCCAGAACATACAGTAGCATAAAATGACTCACAAACGTTCGTAAAGCAACGCGGGTACGACTCTGTTTTGAAAATAACAACTTGTTCTGACAACGATGATCGAAACCACCCACGACTGGTGGTCCGTGGTGGTCGAGGGTGACTCTTTTTACGTCAAAACGACACTACTAACTTCATATGTTGATGTTATCCGTAGATCAGAATCATACGTATGATAAACGCAACAGAAATTACCTATCGAAAACAGGAACACGCCATGACACCCGTCGTTGAGGGGTGCCAAAGATAAGATTTATAAAACCTCAGCTTAAACTCAGATAGGATAAGTCAAGGGTCGAACCACAGAGAGACAGGGTAAATTGTGTTTGTAAATTTAAAGTCTATTGCAAGTAACCAAGAAAAAAGGGGTTTTGATTTGAGATTTAAACTAATAACTAAAAGGACAAAATAAACAAGAGAAATAAAATAAGGTAAAAGGAGATTAGGAACTTTGGTTCCCCATGGTTAAAACAAGTCAATGAAGGGTAAAATAATCAAATAACACAATCCCAAGGAACAAAGAATAAACCTTTAGGTCAATATTCTACCCAATCCTTACGGTCTTAGGGTTCCTAGAAAAGCACTAAACTTTCGTTCAAGGGCAATCCCAAAGTTGTTGTTAAACTAATCCTAATAATCTTTCAATCCTAAGGATCAGTTCACCAACAACAATGGGGGATTGGTAATTCAATCATTAAACTATCAAAATCAAATCTTTACCATGGTTCCCCTAATTCCTAATCACAAGAATTAGCTATGCATAATCTTAATCATAAAATTAACAATAACAAGAATTAAGAATATCAAAGGAATTAACATAATTAAAGATGATAATAAAGAGGAAACATGAATTGAGAAACAACAATAAGATGAACAACAAGATTAATTAAAAAGGAAAGATTGAATTGTAGCAAACTTACAACTTAATTGGAAAATCTAAGAACAAAGATGAAAGCTTGAATAAAATCTATGATAGAAAACTAGATTAAGAACTTGATGGATATCTGAATCATGGACTGAATTAGCTTAAATAGGCGGAATTAAAGAGTTTCCTAATGACCTAAACACTTGTATGGGCTTTTCGGAAACTTCTGGGTCGGTGCTGTGGTCGGTCGACCAATATTTTCGGTCGGTCGACCGCTTTACGGATTTTATGAAATTCCTGGGCTTAGGCAAATTCTGGGCTTTTCCAATAGGTATCTGGTCGGTCGACCTACTTTGTTGGTCGGTCGACCTACTTTGTTGGTCGGTCGACCTGATTGTCGGGACTGCAGCGCGCATCGATCTTAAAACAGCTGCCATTTCTTCGTTACATATCGTAATCAAGCGATTCTTGCGGCGTTGGAAAGCTAAGAGGATAAGCTTTTACCTCCAACTAGAATCACTCCATTATCAGCTCTAGAACTCGAGATATAGCCATTTGAAATAGGCTGCTATGTCGTGGATCGATTCTTCGCTTGTTAAAAGCTATCTTTAGGCCTTGAAATATGCGCTAGGCTTCGTTCCTTCTTGTCCTTAGTCATGAAAAAGTCCCGAGGGCATAAATTTGGTACAAAATCGTCCCTTTTCCGCATAAATCTGCAAAAGAGCATAAAAATACGAAAGTAGACAATTGTTGGGAAATAAATGCTAAAACATCGTAAATGAGCTCTAAAATGCGTGTAAAAATAGATGTAAAACATCATAAAATAGGCACGCATCACGCCATAAAGGAGGAAAAACGTGTTGACATACCTACTTCGAAGAAGATTCGACCACCCTTAGACCGATCTATGGCCACCGTGAAGACCTCCTACGTGCTCTCTGTGATGACGGCTGAAAGTTGGTGTGTTTGTATGAGAGATAGGATAGCTAGGTTTAGGGTTTTTTGTTTATAGAAGTGACGGTAGGCTGTGTGTTGATATAGGTTTTAAATAAAAACCAAACGTGAGGTATGAAGCATCGTGAAGTATGGGCTGCTATGTCAACATGTTTCGAGGCCCATACTAACACCAAAGTCCCGTGTTCGAACCCCCATGCCAACATGGTTCCACATTATGTGATTAAAACATATCAACTTCATTAAAAGTTCACACAACATTTCAATGCTTATAATCGAATAACCCGTCACAATTATATAATTTGTGTAACAAAACGGGTTATTACAATCTTCCCCCCTTAAAATGAACTTCGTCCCGAAGTTCACCCACTCATAACGACCACGAACATACCCCCATCATGACTTAAGCACGCTAAAAAAAACATGAAATGTTACATTCTACCCCACAAAAAAAAGAGTTACGTCCTCGTAACTTACCCCAGACGAACAATTGTGGGTAACGCTCCTTCATGGACGCCTCTGACTCCCAAGTAGCTTCCTCGGTGTTATGATTAGTCCACAAGACCTTCACCAACACTGTCTCTCCATTCCGAGTCTTTCGAATCTTTCTATCCAAAATCTCTTTTGGAATTTCAGCATAGGCAAGTTGCTCATCTACCTCAATTTCCTCATAGTTCAATACATGCGTAGGGTCACTCACATACTTCCTTAGTTGAGAAACATGGAACACATTATGGACCTTGGATAGGGCTGGAGGTAAAGCTAATCGATACGCCACCTCCCCAACCCTGTCCAAGACCTCAAATGGTCCAATAAACTTCTGACTCAGTTTACCACGCTTTCCGAACCTCATTACGCCCTTCATTGGGGATACCTTCAGTTATACCTTCTCCCCTGCCGCAAATGAAATGTCACTCCTTTTGAGATCTGCATAACTCTTCTGTCTTTCTTGGGCAGCCCTCATCTTCTGTCTGATTATCTGGACTTGCTCAACCATTTCCTGAATCATGTCTGGACCTAGAACCACAGCATCAATGCGATCATCCCAACATACAGGACTCCGACACTTCCTCCCATACAATGCCTCAAAAGGAGCCATCCCAATGCTAGCATGGTAGCTATTATTATACGAGAACTCTATCAGTCCCAATCGTTCTTCCCATGATCCCCCGAACTCCAGCACACATGCTCTCAACATATCTTCCAAGGTCTGGATGGTTCTTTCCGTCTGACCATCTGTAGCTGGGTGAAAAGCGGTACTCATCTTTAATTGCGTGCCCAACGCGGTCTGCAACTCTTGCCAAAATCTAGAAATAAATCTCGAGTCACGATCGGAGACAATATCCTTGGGAATGCCATGCAACTTGACTACATTCTGTACATATGACTTTGCCAACTCAGTCTTACTCCAGGTATCTTTCATTGGAATAAAGTGAGCGGACTTGGTCAATCTATCCACGATTACCCAGATCATGTTGTTGCCCCTCTGAGTCCGAGGCAACCCCACGATGAAGTCCATAGAAATATTCTCCCATTTCCATTCTGGTACATCCAGTGGCTGGATCTTTCCTTGAGGTCTCTTGTGCTCACCGTTTACCCTCTGACATGTCAAACACCGCGATACGAACTCGGCAACTTCCTTTTTCATATTGGGCCACCAAAACGTCTTCTTGAGGTCTTTGTACAATTTGTCGCCCCCTGGGTGCACGGAGTATGGCGTAGCATGGGCTTCAGTTAAGATTTTCTTTTTCAATTCATCACTATCCGGAACACACCATCTCCCACTGAATCTCAAGCTATCATCAGAATGGACACTGAACTTGGACTCGGTCTCATTATCACTTCCCTCGATCATTTTTCGCCACTTCTGGATTCTCGGATCTTCTCTTTGCAATTCCTTGATTTCTCCATATAATTCTGGCTCTACTGTCAGATCACTCAGAGTATCCCCTTTCCGAATCATGTAAATTCCCATTTCTCCCAACTCACTGTGCAGTCTTACTCTTGATCTGGCACAACTCAAGGCATGAACATATTTCCTACTCAAGGCGTCAACAACCACGTTAGCTTTGCCCTCATGATAGACAATCTGCATATCGTAGTCACCAATCAACTCTATCCACCTCCTCTGCCTCATGTTCAACTCCCGCTGGGTGTAGATGTACTTCAAGCTTTTGTGATCGGAAAACACTTTAAATGTGGCCCCGTACAGATAATGACGCCACAGTTTCAGTGCAAAAACCACAGCCCCCAACTCCAAGTCATGAGTAGGATAATTCTCTTCATAGGTCTTCAGCTGCCGGGAAGCATAAGCTATCACTCTCCCATTCTGCATTAACACACAACCTAGCCCATGCTTCGAGGCGTCGGTGTACACTTCAAAATTATCACTTCCGTCTGGCAAAGCAAGGATAGGAGCTGTTGTCAGACGTTCCTTTAGAGTTAAGAATGCCTTCTCACAACTCTCATCCCAAATGAAACGGTTCTCCTTTCTCATTAATGATGTCAATGGTTTAGCTAGTTTTGAGAAATCCTTGACAAACCGCCTGTAATATCCAGCCAGTCCCAGAAAACTTCGGATCTCTCCCACATTCTTCGGGCTTTGCCATCTGGTCACGGCCTCAATCTTACTTGGATCCACAGATACCCCCTCCTTGGAAATTACATGACCCAAGAAAGCAACCCTCTCCAACCAGAACTCGCACTTACTCAGCTTGGCATACAACCCATTCTCCTCTAGGGTCTTCAACACGGTTCTCAGATGCTCTTCATGATCTTCTTGATTCTTGGAATATACTAAGATGTCGTCGATGAATACAACCACGAACTTATCCAGGTACGGACTGAATACCTGATTCATCAAATCCATAAACACTGCTGGTGCATTAGTCAACCCGAACGGCATAACCACAAATTCGTAGTGGCCATACCTTGTTCTGAAAGCGGTTTTGGGAATATCCTCATCCTTAATCCTCAATTGGTGATAACCTGATCTTAGATCGATCTTTGAAAAGACTCCGGCTCCACTCAACTGGTCGAATAGATCATCAATTCTAGGCAAGGGGTAGCGGTTCTTAATAGTCGCATTGTTCAGCTCTCGGTAGTCAACGCAAAGTCTCAGACTCCCGTCCTTCTTTTTCACGAAAATTACTGGTGCTCCCCAGGGTGACACACTAGGCCGGATGAACCCCTTCTCAGCCAATTCATCCAGTTGCTTTTTCAATTCTTCCATTTCTTTTGGACCCATACGGTAAGGTGATTTCGATATTGGTCTTGCACCTGGTTTGAGATCGATAGAGAAGTCGACCTCTCTCCTAGGTGGTAATCCTGACACATCGTCCCGGAACACTCCCTCAAATTCTCTCACCACAGGTATCTCGCTAACACCCGGAGTCTCCGCCTCACAATTCCACATTTGACACAGGATTAAACTATCCCCTTTCCGCAAGCTCGCCTTAAGGGTATTAACGGATATGAATTTGACCTTAGGTTTAACCACGAATCCCCTATAGGTCACTCTCACCCCCTTAGGTCCTCTCAGAGAAATTTTCTTTTGGTAGCAGTCAATGAAAGCTCTATATTTCCCAAGCCAATCCATTCCCAGGATTACTTCAAAGTCCCCCAACGGAAACTCGATAAGGTCGCAATGGAAAACTACCTCCCCAATCTTGACAGGTACACTTCTAAAGACTCTATTACATGACACCGACTCCCCGGATGGTATTGTTACAGAATCCTCAACCCAATCATAGGTATTAAGCTCTAACACCCTAGCATGCTCTCTAGACACAAAAGAATGAGTAGCTCCAGAATCGAAGAGTACAAAAGTAGGTTTAAGATTCACAAGAAAGGTACCAGTCACGACGTGAGCGTCATCCTTGGCAGCCTGCTTCTCCACGGCAAAGAGTTTGCCACTGGTCTTCACTCCACTCTGACTAGTAGCGGCTGCTCCTGACTGCTGATTTCTCTCATTTGCGGTCTTCTGGTTACTACCATTCCCGTTGTACTGGTTATGGTGGGAACGGTTTTGATAACTATTATAGCTCCTCTGGTAATTGCTGTTAGTACCAGATCTCGCATTCCCCCCATAACCTGACATAGGAGTACGATAGCCTCCACTGCCTGAAGTATTCATGCGGGACCCGTTGTACCCCGAAGTTGGAGTACGGTAACCCCCAGATTGATATCCGCCTGAAGATCGGCACACAGCTTGTTTATGTCCGGTCTTTCCGCACCCATAACACACTATACCCACTGAACTGGTTCCCGAGCCCCCACTCTTGTAGTTACCACTATTCTGATTCTTTGCACCTGCTGACGAATTGTGGTTAAAATAACCACTGTATCTGTTGGAATTCTGCTTCTTCGACCCTGAATTCTCGCCCAAAGCCTCCGTCTTCCTCTTATCACTCCTGGATTTCTTTTCCTCTTTTATCATATCTGCAAGCCTCTCAGCTGCCCCAGCCCTCAAATAGATATCACGAACTGTGGTGGGTGGTGCAGCAATGAGCCTTTTCTTGACAGCAATGGTTAGCCCCCTCTCGAACTTCATGGCAAGCATTGCCTCATCCATCCCCATGTCTCCCACATGGCTTAGCAGCTGAAGGAACTTCCTGTAGTAGACCTCCACAGTCATCTCCTCAGTCATTCTAAAAAGCTCAAATTCCTCCCTTAGCTTGCTCTTTTGGAACTCAGGTAGAAAAACTTCGAACAAGATTCTCTTGAACGTGACCCATTCCACGTGATTGATCCCATCCTCGACAGCAGCCTCGCGAATCTCTCCTTTGCTTCCCGTCCACCAATCGCCAGCCATACCCCTCAAGTAGTGAGCGGCTTGATCTACTCTCAGTTCTTCTGGACAATCTATCAACTCGAACAGATTGCTAAACTCCCGACACCATTCTCCGAGAAGGTGAGGTTCCCCTTCTCCGGTGAATTGTGTAGGGTTATGCCTTGCGATTATGGTACTCATCTTAGCAGAATCCATGCGTCTGGCCTTTAAGGCCTCATTCTCAGCTATAAGTAAGTCTAACTCCTCTTGTGTGATATTCGCTGCGTTGTTTCTTCTTGGAGGCATTCTAAGACATACAAGGAAAAGATGAGTCCCGGTTTTAAGTATGGGTACCCATTCGTATTAAGGTCATCACCTTAAACATCAGGTTACTTATGCAACTAACATGTATATATTACAACACTCCCTACACATGGCTCAGGGGTCACATAACCGCATATATCCACATTATCATGTACTTGATGTAAAACTGCCATGTAATTCTTATATGCATATCTTTTCTTTCATATTCATGCCATACATGTAACAGAAGGATTCTTATAACATATCATTAAGCTTCTCCACAAATTTCTATCACTTCCTATCCTACCCTTTTCGCTCGTATTCGCTCAAGGTATCCGGGTAAAACGGAGAGGGCCTATGGTTTGGTGTGAGGGGGCCCCAGACTCATACTTCCCCTTTAGTGTGCACCTAACAGTTCTATCCCGGGGTTCATTTTATTTAGACTCTTCCTACATTCATTAGGTTCATTAGGTTAGGCCTGAGGATCGTTCGCTCTGATACCACTTTGTAACACCCCCATTTAGAGGCCTGAACTAGGACCCTCCAAATAACCAAGGGTGTTACCATCTCGGTTACCCGAGGTAGTAGATAACAAAGGAAGAAATACAGTACTTTATTTAGTAATTTTAACGTTAAACAAAAGTCTCAAACTATTACAACTGAAAGTAAACCACAACAAAAGTTTAAGTACGGTGAAAACTAAATGACTGAGCTATCACTAGACAGGTCTGATCCAAGTCCTCTCCACCCTTCCAGCATCCATAAGTCTAAACCTGTCATTCTGCTCCCCAATAAATTGGATCAACGCAGACACAACAAACAAACAACAGGGTCAACACGAGGTTGAGTAGGTAATATGAATAAGACATGAAATATTACAATATACAATTTCTCCATCTCCTCTGAATCCATTTCACCACATCACCCCAACACATCACACCTCCCATGGCCATATCACAAGTCCCTTATCACAAGACCCGATTCACAACCTCCGTCCTCCACAACAATCAGTAATAACAATCAATCATAAAATATTCACAGCTTAATATAACATTCATACGATAGATATCCTCATGTCGATTCACAGCCACAGATATAAACATTCCCCTACCTCAAAACTGCAGAAGATAATGGCAAGTGAACAACCGCTACTAAAAATGCTCCACGCGAAAACTGCCACCTAAACATATATTGTATAATTAATAAACTTCCCTAGACCCCGTAACATAATTATACATTCTTTTATCACACTTTCCTAAAAAGGAAAGTTTCCCTTAAAAGACTTTACCCAAAATAGTAACCCCTATATATATATACCATCTTAATTAATTAAGATACCCAACAACAAATGATAGCCCAAAATACTATTGTTAAATGATAACCATATACTAATAATAACAATAAGAATGAAAATAATAATAATAATAATAATAATAATAATAATAATAATAATAATAATAATAATAATAATAATAATAATAATAATAATAATAATAATAATAATAATAATAATAAGATAATATTTTTACCCATAACTAACGAACTAACAGCCTACCCGAAAACAACCACCAACAGCCCTTTCCCGACTTCACTCCCGCGACCCATTCAAACAGCCCTCCGTTCCTACTGTTCACGCCATCTTTACTGTCAACGATCACCCAGCCACGTACCCCGCGCCACCAGCTATTACTCGGACCACCAACAACCTCCTCGACACCCTCGAAACACGATGAACCAGGGCCAAAACCAGGCCTGGTTCATCACTTAACTTCTGACCCGTTTTAAAACGCAACCCCATCGATACTTCCACCACCACCGACAACCCCTGTGACCACCACCAAAACCATCCCTGACGACTGACCCATCGACCAATGTGGTAACACCGCTTCGACCTCCCCCGAGTCTACGGTGTTACCACCCCAAACAGCCTTCGAAACCCGTAGAACCACTAGGAACCGAGACACTAGACTACGAAACTCCCTTTACGACTCTGACCCAACGGTGACTGCCACCAACACAACCACCCTGATACCCCCAGACCACCAACAAACCGATGACATCACTACCCAGAACATACAGTAGCATAAAATGACTCACAAACGTTCGTAAAGCAACGCGGGTACGACTCTGTTTTGAAAATAACAACTTGTTCTGACAACGATGATCGAAACCACCCACGACTGGTGGTCCGTGGTGGTCGAGGGTGACTCTTTTTACGTCAAAACGACACTACTAACTTCATATGTTGATGTTATGCGAAGATCAGAATCATACGTATGATAAACGCAACAGAAATTACCTATCGAAAACAGGAACACGCCATAAAGGAGGAAAAACGTGTTGACATACCTACTTCGAAGAAGATTCGACCACCCTTAGACCGATCTATGGCCACCGTGAAGACCTCCTACGTGCTCTCTGTGATGACGGCTGAAAGTTGGTGTGTTTGTATGAGAGATAGGATAGCTAGGTTTAGGGTTTTTTGTTTATAGAAGTGACGGTAGGCTGTGTGTTGATATAGGTTTTAAATAAAAACCAAACGTGAGGTATGAAGCATCGTGAAGTATGGGCTGCTATGTCAACATGTTTCGAGGCCCATACTAACACCAAAGTCCCGTGTTCGAACCCCCATGCCAACATGGTTCCACATTATGTGATTAAAACATATCAACTTCATTAAAAGTTCACACAACATTTCAATGCTTATAATCGAATAACCCGTCACAACTATATAATTTGTGTAACAAAACGGGTTATTACACCGTTTAAGAAGGCGGTTTTTACATCTATTCGCCAAATTTCATAACCATGAAAGGAGGCAATTGCTAAGATTATCCGAATGGAACGCATCATGACTTCGGGTGCAAAAATTTCATCATAGTGCAACCCTTGCACTTGAGTAAAACCTTTTTACCACTAGTCGTGCCTTATAGGTGTCTGGTTGTCCCTCTATAGAACGCTTTATCGTATAAAGTCATTTGCACTGAAGACGTCGTACCTTATCAGGCAAATCAACCAACTCCCGCACGCTATTCTCATACATGGAGTCCATCTCGGATTGCATGACATTCAGCCATAGCTTTGAGTTGGAATAGGTCATGATACCTTTATAGGTTGCGGGTTAGTTACTCTCTAGGAGTAGAACGTCAACTCCGTCAAGTTCCTCGACCATACTAATGTATTTGTCTGGAGGAATGGAGAATCTACCCGACCTCCTAGGTTCCTCAGGAATATCAACCGCAGCAGAAGATGAAGGAACAATTTCCTCCATTGGTTGCTCGGTTGTTGGTTCTTGAATCTCCGATAGATCGAAGTTTTTATTACTTTGTCTTATTCACGAGAAACTCTTTATCTAAGAACTTCGCACTAGCTGCAACAAAAACGCGGTGTTCGGTAGGCGAATATAAGTAATGACCAAACATTCGTTTTGGATAACCAATAAAGTGTGTCTTGACCGATCGCGGGCCGAGCCTATCCTCGTGTCTCCACTTGACATAAGCCTCGAAGCCCCAAACCCGAATAAAAGACAAGTTAGGGACCGTTCCCTTCCATATTTAATATTGAGTCTTGTCTACAGCTTTAGACGGACTTCGGTTAAGTATAAGAGCAGCTGACAAAAGAGCAAAGCCCCATAATGAATCAGGCACATCCGTGTGACTCATTATGGATCGAACCATATCAAGTAATGTTCGATTTCTCCGTTCAGACACACCATTTAATTGTGGTGTTCCAGGTGGAGTTAACTGTAGTACTATACCACAGTTCTTTAAGGTGTTGATCAAACTCATTCGAAAGATATTCCCCACCACGATCTGATCGAAGTGCTTTAATCTTACTATCCAGTTGGTTCTCAACCTTCGTCTGGAATTCCTTGAACTTTTCAAAGGACTCACTTTTATGCTTCATTAACTAGACATATCCGTATCTACTTAAATCGTCCGTGAAAGTGATAAAATATCTGTAGCCATCTCTTGTGGTGATAGACAAAGGTCAACATACATCTGTATGTACGAGTCCTAATAGGTCAACAACGCGCATTCCAACACCTTTGAAGGAAATTCGAGTCATCTTGCCGATGAGACATGATTCACACATGCCAAATGATTCATAATCAAATGGGGATATAGCGCCATTCTGTATTAGCTGTTTTACATGTTTCTCATTTATGTGTCCCATACGACAGTTCCATAAATAAGTTTGATCTTTTTCACCAACCTTTATTTTCTCATTATTCACGTGTAATATATCAGTCGTTTGATCAAAGATATAAATGTCATCCATGGAAACCGATTTACCATAAATCATTCCATTCAAAGAGAAAATACAGCTATTATCCTTTATTGTGAATGAAAACTGTCTTTATCAAGTACGGAAACAAAAATAATATTCTTAGATAAACTGGGTACATAGTAGCAGTTATACAGATATAACTCGAATCCACTCGGTAGTTGGATTACATATGTTCCCATCGAGGTTGCAGCAACTTTTACTCCATTTCCGACTCGCAGGTCTACATCACCCTTTGCAAGAGGCGTGATATTTTTTAGGCCCTGCAAATGATTACAAAGATGAGAACCACAACCAGTATCAAGTACCCAAGTTCCAAAACTTGCATGGTTAATCTCAATCATATGAATATAAGATGACATACCAACAGGAATGACGCGTCCTACTTTTATGTCCTCACGGTACAATGGACAGTTCCGCCTCCAATGCCCAGTCTTGTGGCAATGGTGGCACTCAAATAAAGTCACCGTCTTTGCTCTTTGTCTTGCCTTGTGAGCTACTTGTCTCACCAGGCTCACTCTTGAATCAAGCCTTCTTAAACTTCGGTGGCTTAGCTACAGTTAGCTCGCCATGAGCCTTAGCCTTGCCCTTGTTAGCAATCATGAGACATCTTGCTTCATGCTCTCACTCAATTTTAGATCCTTCTCGGTCTATACGAGAAGAGAGTGTAGCTCATAAGGACTTTTCTTCATGTCATTCATGTAATAGTTGGCCCTGAAAAGGGCAAAACCATCATGAAGTGAATGAAGCATACGGTCAATGACTATGCTCTCACTGATTTTGCAATCAAATGCCTCCAGTTTCTCGACATTCTCGATCATATCAAGAATGTATGGGCTAACTGGTTTGCCCCTCTGGAGTTTCGCATCAAAGAAGCGACAGGTATGCTCATAGGTAACAATTCTCGGTGCTTTTGAGAACTTGTTAGTGAGCGTGGTGAAAATCTTATTTGCCTTGTGGGCTATGAAGCGCCTTTGCAAATTGGGTTCTATTGCAAAGATGAGTACGTTCCTTATCGCACCCGCTTCCATAACGAAATCACTATACTTGAGTGTTTCGTTGGCTCCTGCATTGGGACCTGGGTTTGGCGGTATTGTCTCAGTCAAGTACTTGAGCTTACTGTCAGCAATGGCAATATTCCGTAATAATGCCTCCCTGTTCGCAAAGTTGGACCCATCATTCTTCAGTCGCGTACTCGCGTGGACTGATTCATGTGGTCCATAAAAGCTTTAAGCCAGGATTATCGTCCGAGTGTGACATTTGGCATAGGGTCATCAGTATGGCCAGCCATTTGTTATGCAGTATTATTGATTTGTTATGAATTCTACACTGTAAAGAGGAAAATAAAATATAATAAGCATACTCATCGTTCTGTGAATAGTCTAGTACAACAACAGTTTAATGCGACGATTTAAGCATTTATACAACTGATCTTCCTCAAAAGTTATATAAATGATCCCAAGACTCAATTTATGTAAATTGATAAACCAACATCTTGGCTAATTCTACCTTTAGAATTCTTGGTCGATCAATTTCTGTAAATTCTTTTATTAGGCCACCATAACCACGAAATATTATACGGATCATAATGTTGAGGTAAAATAAGTCAACAGCTACTACTTACCCAACGTAGAATGGGTCATATGGAGAGTAAGGTCCTATATGCCTACCGACGAAGAAGGAATTCATAGTAATTTGACTTATAAAAACTAATCTCAATTTTAAGTTATAGAGGAAAATCCCATCAACTTTATTTTAGTTCATTTTAAGTGATCTAAACGAATATCTAGCATGCGAGAATGAATAAACTAAGATGATGGCTTAAGTGTATACCATTGACATCTGTATGGCCATGACAATTAACATGCATTCTACATGAGTCAATTTTCATGCAATCTTAGGTGGTTTGGTTTAGGCGGAAAATGATGCACTAACTATCATGTGAATAAAAACAGTAAGAACGAAATAAAAATGAAAATAAAACATCCTAGTGTGGCCTATCCTATCAAAATGGAAAAAATACAACTTTGGAATCCATTCAGCAATGGACTCTAGAAGCTTGTCTTGTCTTGATGTTCCATCTTGATCCATGTAACAGGATTGAGAAATCCGATCTCCGTCTTGAGTCTTCTCAAATTACATTTAATAAATTACAAAATAAAATCCTATTATTACATTCTAATTCCAAAAACGTAATTTAAAGAAAAATACATAAGAGGAGATTTGAGATCTCATAATTACATCACAAATTATGTTTCCTTTATTACGAAAACATAATTTACTAAGGCCACACTAAGAATTACATTTTACAACCGATTGCAAAAAAACGTAAATAAAACCATTCACAACATTCAACATAATAAAATAAATGATAAATGCATCAACTATAAAATTATTTTTTCAAGACATAATTCCGTAATTATGTAGAGTAATTTATGAAAACCACCATTTAACAATGACTTAAATTATGTGATAATTCCGTAATTTAAAGAAAAATACACAAGAGGAGATTTGAGATCTCATAATTACATCACAAATTATGTTTCCTTTATTACGAAAACATAATTTACTAAGGCCACACTAAGAATTACATTTTACAACCGATTTCACAAAAACGTAAATAAAACCATTCACAACATTCAATATAATAAAATAAATGATAAATGCATCAACTATAAAATTATTTTTTCAAGACATAATTCCGTAATTATGTAGAATAATTTATCCAAACCACCATTTAACAATGACTTACATTATGTGATAATTCCGTAATTACTCACATAATTTTAATCAAACAAAACCTATTCATATTATCGTATAGTATGAATTAATCCAACATTATTTTAAACCGTTTTAAAATAATTGGGTATCAAAACTTGTGAATTTTTTAACAACAATATGTATACATTATCCTTATAATGCATAACATGAAAAGAAAAAAAACAAGACGAAACAGCCCGTAAAAAAAATCAGCCGAAAAAAAAAAAAAAAAAAACAGGCTGCTCGAAAAAACAGTCTGCTAGAAAAAAAAACTTTTTTTTTCGTGAACAGTACCGCCGTGAACAATATTTTTTTTTTCAAAAACATTTATGAAAATCCTAAACCCTCCTATTCTATATATTCTTCCCTATTTCCGAAAACGAATTATTCAGGTTTTCTTCCCTTTCCAATTTTAGAAACTTTTATTCTTATTTTATTCATTTCTCTCTCCTATTATCAAACCCCACCCAACTCTTTTACTCCTATTTTATTTTTTTTTTAATCTTTTTTTTTTTTTTTGGTAAAAATGTAAGTAGTATTAATCAAAGGCCTAAAATGCCCATCAATTACAACCAATTCATATGGACTTTCCAAAACTCTAAGCTATCACTATGCCTAGACAAATTTACAAAAATTGATGCATCCTACACCATTCCTTATCATTTGTGCTAATAATGCCTACAAACATGCCACGAAATCTACTCACACATTCACCTTTAACTTGCTTTACCAATTGGCTTGGATGTATTATATATTCATCTACTCTGCACACATTCCTGTTTCGCCATATCCCATAGCATAGTCCTACTATAGCAGCAGCAATTAGTTGCCTTCTTAGAGGTGACATGTTTCTGCACTTAAAAACATCACTCCATTTGCCAAGATCCATATCCGCATAGCCCAACCAATCTCTAAGTTCCCTCACACATCTTCGAGTATACTGACAGTCCATAAAAAGATGCTTGTGACTCTCAGGTTCTAGTCCACAAACAAAGCAAACCAAAGGTGCCTGGATGCCCATTCTATTAAGTCTATCAAGGGTTAACAGCCTTTGTTTTTGAGCAAGCCACATGATGAACTCACATCGAGGAACATTGTACCTATTCCAAACAAGTTTATGCCAGTGCACACTCCCATGTCCTCCTGTTGCAACCAGTGATAACCATCTGCAATTCTGTAACAACCATTGCTCCTCTGCCATCTACCATTTTTATACCCTGGCCTCATTACATCCCTAACCTCACAAACTTTCCTCCAAGCCCAAGAGCTATGTACAGAAGGAACATGAGAAAACCAGTCCCCTTCCTTTATATAAATACAATTCACCCACTTAATCCATAAATGGTCCTGCTTCGTTGCAATCCACCAAACAAGCTTACCAATGGCTGCTATATTCCAAACCTTACTGTCAATTAGACCCAGACCACCCTGCTTCTTTCCCTTACATAGCACACTCCATTCAACTAAGGGGGCTTTCGAGTATTTGTCAGTCCCCTCCCATAGAAAGTTCCTGCACAGTGCCTTGATTCTGTCCATAACACCAGTGGGAAGAACAAACAATTGAGCCCAGTAAGTGTGTATTGAAGAAAGAACAGACTTCACTAGGATCAACCTCCCAGAGTAAGAGATTTTCCTGCTATTCCAACCCCTAATTCTTCTTATCATCCTCTCCACCAATACATTACAATCAACCTTTGTAAGCCTCTTATTCGAAATAGTAACACCAAGATACTTGAACGGCAGTTCTCCTTTTTTAAAACCAGCGCCTTGCAACACCCTTACAAAAACATTCTCCTGCATCCCAGCAACATACACATCAGATTTATCTTTATTTATGTGTAGCCCAGAAGCCCTTGAAAACTGATTAAAGCATTCTATCATAATACTAATGGACCTGATATCCCCTTTACAAAACAGAAGCAAATCATCCGCAAACATCAAATGATTAAGCTTCATCATCTTGCACAAGGGATGAAAATGATAACCTCTAAGTTCTCCAGCCATATTCAACAATCTACTTAAGTACTCCATACAAAGAGTAAATAAGAGGGGTGAGATAGGGTCACCTTGTCTGAGACCTTTGCATCCTTTAAAGAAACCATGACTCTGACCATTAAGCACAATTGAGAATGAGGTTGTAGTTACACATTCCATGACAAGTTTAGTAAAATGGCTAGGGAAATTCATAGCTACCAGCATCTGTTCCACAAATTTCCATTCTATTGAATCATACGCTTTCCTCAAATCAACCTTCATCATACACCGAGGGGATGCATTACCCCTCTTATAAAGTCTCAGGAGGTCCTGGCTGATCAACACATTCCCCAAAATGCTTCTCCCCTTAATGAAAGCACATTGGGATGGATTAATAATACAAGGAAGACACTTTCCCAACCTGTTGCACATTAACTTTGAAATGATCTTGTAAAACGTATTACAACATGCGATGGGCCTGAAGTCTTTCACACTTTTGGGATTCGCCAATTTAGGCACCAGCACAATATTTGTGCAGTTAAGTTGTTTCAGCAACTTCCCATTCACAAAAAAATCTTTAATGGCATTTATCACATCATCTTGTATCACAGGCCAGCTAGCTTTAAACAAACAACTGCTATATCCATCAGGACCCGGACTCTTGTCATTAGGAATTGAATAAACTGCTTGTTTGATCTCCTCTATTGTTGGAATGCTGCATAGCTGGTTCCACTCTGTCTACTCAACCAATTTCCCTTTCATAGCAATTCTCTGGGAAAAGGATTCAGTTCTGGTACTAGTGCCCAAGAGCTTAACATAATAATCAACAAAGGCAGTAGCTATTTCCCCTGGATCTCTCACCACATTGCCTCCATCATCCTCAATCTGAATGATTTTGTTAAAGATTTGCCTCTGCCTAATTGCTTGGTGGAACATCGTAGTGTTGGCATCTCCATATTTGACCCAATCAGTCTTGGCTTTCTGAGCAAGGAACTCATTCCTAGAATTCGAGAGCAGAAGATAAGACTCATGAAGTTGTTTCTCCTGGTCCATCAACACCTTGTTATATCTATCATTTTGAAGCTGCTTCTGACACTCAATTAGGAGTGTATAGGCTACATCCGTATTTCTTTCAATATCAGCAAATAAATCCTTATTCAAAACCTTCAACCCACTCTTCAGCAATTTGAGTTTCCTAACCACCTGAAACATTTTACTACCCAAAATATTCCTCCCCCAACACTCCTTTACCACATCATTGAATTCAGGGGCCTTAATCCACATATTAAAAAACTTAAATGGTCTTTTCTTGTGACAACTACCTGCCCCCATTGAAATGACACAAGGACAATGGTCGAAATAACCTTCAGGATGATAGTGAGCATTCCAGTCAGGCCATTTCTGAATCCAAGCACCATTCACCAATACTCTGTCAATTCTACTAAAGACCCTTGTCTCACTTGGCTGCTTGTTGTTCCAAGTAAAAAACGAGCCACTCCACTTCATATCAACCAAATCACATCCATTCACTACTTCCTGGAACGGATACATTTCCTCATCCTTAATAAGTTTACCTAACCTCTCATTAGCATACATGACATTATTAAAGTCACCCATCACTATCCATGGCAGAGTAACAGTAAACCTATCCATTGCTTCCCACAAAGGCACTCTCTCCTCAATTTTGTTAAACCTATAAACTATGGTAGCAAAGAATTGCTGATCCATATTTAACAGGTTAACTCTACAGTGGATAAACTGTGAGTCCATTTCCAACACTTCCACCTCAACAGTACTCCTTCTCCACATAATCCATATACGACCCCCTGGATGCACTTCACTATTAGTAACAAACTCCCAGCCATGACAAACATTACTAACTACTTTATTTAGAGCCCTAGGTTTTACCCTAGTCTCTAGGAGCCCGAACAAATCCACATCATTTTGATGAAGAAACCATTTTACATCTTTCTGTTTAGTCTCACTGTTCAGGCCCTAACATTCCACATCCCCATTCTAATCATTGGGTTGAGGGTTTGCCCCACCACCCCCTTTATCAACCATTTCCTGACTATTCACTGTTGCTGCTAAAACAACACTAAAATTCATTGAAAATTCACCATCTCTGCCATCAACCACCCTTGATTCATTCCTGTTAACTCTGGTTAAAATACGAGCTGGTGTAAAAACAGCTACATGTGCTTGTGCTGGAGTAGCAGCTGGTGTCACTACAACTGCAGTCTCAGTGTTCTTAGGAAGAGGGGGAAACTCAGCAGGATCCAAAACAGATGGTTCAGGAACCACTTTAGGCATCCACACCTTATTACTCTTTGGCACAGGGTTGGACTTCGGCATTGTTCTTCTTCTGCAATCATTAGTAGAATGCCCAATTCCTTTACATTTCTGACATGTAACTGGCAGCCTATCATACCCAACTTGAACTGATGTTTCCATGCCTAATTCATCCTCAAATGTTACCATAATTGGAAAATTTTGGTCTAACTCCACCTCAATAAGAATACGAGCATATCCTAATAGCTTCCTATTCCTAGTGGTTTCGTCAATACGCACAAATTTACCAATCAAACCCGCCAATTTTTCTAAACACTTCAGTCCCCAGAACTTCAAATCTAATCCAATCAATTTAACCCAAATCGCAACTTTTTTGACTGATTCTTTTGCTATTCTAATACAAGGGTCCCATAATTTCACAATAATAGGTTTTCCATCAAAATGAAACAAACCATTCTCCAAAACTAACTAAAGATGTTCAAGTTTGTTAAATCTTACCACAAACAATCCATTCGCTAGAAAAGAGATTTGATGAATATCATAAGAACTCCATATCCTCTTCAGATATCCCTCCAAAACCTCCCAAGGCGGGTTCGCACCCATCACATAGCCATATAACGCCATCTTCCAATACTCAATCTCTTCAACCACATCATCCGCAGTGATTTTAAGTAAGATCCTAGTTTCCTTCTCTGGTTCCATGTCCTCCTCAACAATCGGCTCCATTCTGTTAGACCGTCTTCTCGATGTAACCTCCTGCCACTCATTCTGATCTTCATTCTCATCGATCACTGCATTCATCTGCGCCTTAATGTCCCTTCTAGCACTCGCAATTTCCTCCTCCATAGATTCAACATGAACACCCTTCTGCTTATTTTTGTTACTAGAATTCTGGTTATTTTGATTATTAGATTTATTAGTATTAGTCATATTAGTTGATGAATTATTATTATTATTATCATTATTGTCAGATGAAGCTACTTTGGGATGATTTTGGGATTTACGCCTTGCCATAGCATGCGAATTAGGAACCCTAGAAATCAGAGAATCTTCTCGCTCTAACTTTCTCTCTCATCCCTCTAACTTTTGATATTACAACTATTCCTTTTTTAATCTTTGTGGCCCACAATTTCTTATTTAATTCCTAATTATTCATTCCTCTCTCCTATCACCAAACCTCACCCAATTGTTTACATTTATTTTACTCTCTACCTTAATTCTTGTGCCAAACTCAAAGGGGAACAATATATAGAATAGGAGGGAGTATAAAATAATTTCGTAAACCAAAGATCTGATACCACTTGTAGGAAAATATCTGTATACTTCCCTATACATAACTGAACGATTATAACGAAATTATAAGATACGATTTATAGTCATAAACGAAAAACGGAATACAAAGATAAGGATCAAGAATCAACCTTTGGTCCCTGCAATAAAGCCTAAGAACAAATATCAAAGTAGATATCCTCCTAATTGTTGCACCCAAGATGCTCCGAGAAATACATTTTCTTGAGCTAGAAACTGGAAAATTACTAAGTAATTTTTATGTAAGATGAACAATTAAGAGAGGAAGAGAGAGGATGAAAATTGGGATGCGTGTGTGTGAGCAATGAGCCGTGTCTCTTCTGTCTTATGGGAGCCATGTATTTATATGTATAGAGTAGTATATAGGCTAGCAGAGTTCTATTCCAAGTATACTACAAACATTAACAAACAACCATAAGCAGATGAGATTTCTAAAATCGGTATTTGAGTCCTCCCGAAACTCCTCCCATCCTTGTAACCAATTTGTTCCACTCATGTGAGTGTGAACCGTGACATCCAATGTGTGGGTTGTTGCTCAGTCGGTTATTATCCTCTTCTGTATATAATGTTTTATCGGTATAAATCGCCAATTAAATATAACCGTTTATATTTAAATAAATTATTTAATATTTATTAAATAATTATATTATATACATCAATTAAATATAACATTTTATATTTAATTACGAATTAACATTTTAATTCGTCTCAGTTAATATTATTTAATCAGTATTAAATAATCTCGCATCATTACATTGACTAACTGTTTAGTCGTAGAAGGTATCAATATGATTATATTTTCATTTAATTATATCTCTCAGATTACATCCTTTAGGTGTGACTTTTAGGGACCAGTTGATTACCGCAATCTGTATGACAATTACTTCAAACTTCTAGCAAGCCAACCGTTATCGATAAACGTGAATCAACTGATTAAAATACAAAGTATACCCTGTGAATCTTTAAGAGATTTATTCATGTTGTCGCACTAACTGTGGAGGACACTAGCTCCAACACAAACACCCCATAAACTAGCTTGACAAAGGTAGGCTTTCTCTATGGATCATAGCTAAAGGGTCTAATAGACAATTTATGGCAAATGTGAAGTTAAATGGGGTTCAAGTATTCTTCAACACATGATATCAAACTAATAAGCTAAATGTACGCATGCAAGAAGTAATCAGATGTCATACTTGTGCAATTTGATGTTAAATGACATGCAAGGAGTAACTACTCACAAAATGAAATCGTTCATGAATGTCACCATTTTATAAAGCTCTAAACCTCAAAAGGTTATTGTAGCTTGCCAAATTTTTCAATCAAGTCTAATTGTTCAACAGATTTCCAAGACAAAATTCGAGATAATGCTAAGATTTTTACAAAAAGATGTAATAACATGCACGGTTCAAGTTGAGCAACAATTAATAGCGCAATGTCATCATTGAAAAACTCCAATTCGATTCGACCAAAAATGCAAAAATAAACGTGATATTTTTCTATTTTTTTATTTTTTAATTTTTGAAATTTTTCTATATTTTTTTAATAAAGTAAAAACTGAAATGCTATAAACGTGAATTCAAAGCAATGTAAATGTTGACGCAAAGGAAGCATTACCCTCCCTAAACCAAAACAAACAATGCTCTCATTGTCCATGCAGCAGAGAAACCACAACAGCAAGCCGATAGGGGAAAAACAACCTATTCACGCAATCTAGAATGAAACAAAAATAAAAAGAAGATAAAATAGAAGAAAAATAGAGCAGAAAAACTTCACAAACGACTTCTCCAAAAAATTTTAAGACCGATTTAGAAGTACAGCAACCTCTCCAAACCCGTTTAGACCGTGGGAAGTAGTGGTGAAGGCGGGAAGCAGCAGTAGTGGCATGAAGAGGATAAGCCATGGCGGCAAAGAAACCAGCGCTGAGACGGGTCCTTATTTCTCAGATTCTAAAAGAAAAACAAATGAAAACAAAAATATTAAATTCCGTAAGTAAACTTCTATGGCGAGATTGAGAGAACTCCGAATTGACATTCGAAAAATTGGGAAAATATGTACTCGAAATTTCAAATTCCAATTCGAAAATATCGCAAATACGCAAAACGAAATTCACGTTAGCTAAGGACATAATTAATTAAAATTTAAAATCCGGGTTGCCTCCCGGAAACGCTACTTTATGAGGTCCCGCACGATCTTGATACCATCATTTTTGAAGTAGCAATAGGTGGATGTGCATAATCAAAACAGCGTAGAGCTCTCAACAATCTGTCAAAGGCCTGCACATGTGCTACACAAAAGCATAATTGGTATAAAAATACAATGTAAGCACGTAAGAATAGTGTGAAGTTCCGTCGCAACTTTTTAAACTTCCTGTGACAATTTCCGAAAGGATCCACCCAAGGCGTCCACCCTTTAGCCGAAGATAAAACTGTATATCTCAACTCATAAGAAAGTGGAAAATTAGAAAACACAAAATTATTAAATATTGAAAATATGTGAATAGAGACAACCTGCTTAGACAGGTAATCCAAGCGAGGTGGAAGAGTCGAGTGCTCAATAGGAGAAGGTGGGTGGTCATCCCAAATGCAAGGGATGGTAAAATCAAATGTGTTAACGGGGTCATCTATAACATGTTCATCTACGATGTCGTCATTGTCCCATTTAACCTCAAGATCTTCCAACCAACCAACATCACTCTCCTCATCGCAAGACTCGTCAGAAAAGGGGTTCTCTAAAGGGTCCCTCAAATCTTCCTCACACGGATCGATGTCTGTGAAATTGTCATAGAAGGGTTCTAGATTATCCTCAAAGAGAGGATTATTAAATGAGTCTATGGTCTTTTTCTCTACATTATTTTCAACATTGTTTCATAAATAAAAATGGTTCCTATGGTCTCAACCACACCCTCATTCTCATCCATATCTATCTGAAAAGAAAACGTGGGTTTCATGCTCTCAGTGGCTAACCAATCAAAGAATTCCATAACTTCATTGACAGGTTTCCCTTCGAAACCTTCCATACTTATACCTATTGAGTGGAGATATACTTGAGTAGGGGAATTCATACCTCGGAGAACAGTCACGCAAATATCGAGGCGAGACAAAGTACCATAATGTACAGTACCAAGCCATTCGTTAAACCTGTCTATATAATCATAAAAAATCTCATTGTCCTCCTGCGAGAAACTCACAGTAACAACCGTGATAACGGTCTCAAGGAACTAAAGTTCCCTGACACAAAAAGACAAACTAAAAATAAAAGAAATAAACAAAAGTTACCTCCCCAGCAATGACGCCAATATTTAATCGGGTTTAGTCGTATACCTAATCGAAGATAACCAACCCGTGTTTACCAAGGCCTTGGGAGGTGATACATTCAATCGTCTCCAAGGCAAGTTGGTACTCGACTTACCGAGTGCTCCAATTTGAGGAGGAGTGTAAAGTTTTGATATATATATACCTTCAATACATATTGTTTGGTATACCTTTAATAGCAAAGTTAGGAAGATGTATCATTAGCTTTTATTAGAGTAGTTTAATTCCTTTATTTAAGGAACTAGAGTTGTATATATTTTTAAGGAACTAGAGTTGTATATATTCCTATAACATATCTTCCTTTCACAGTTCATTCTCCTTCTTGCTCAAACTTTATCAGTGGTAGTAGTTTTAAAACAATAATTATGTTGGTAATGGTTCTTAAATCTTCTGCTCAAAATAGCCAAAAGTCTGTCGTGTTTGTGTTTTGTTTAAACATTCGTTGCCTTACTCATTAGCATAATCGTCATATGAGTACATTCCGTCTTGGCAAAGCTCATAATTCGACATAAGCCGAATCCGGCCCTAATACTCCCTCTCAAACTGGAGCATAAAAGTCAAGAATGTCCAGTTTACAAAGGAGAAACTCAAATTGTGATGACACTAAAGCCTTAGTAAAAGTATCCGCTAATTGTACATTTGTGGCAACATAGGAAGGAAAAATTAAACCGTCAGAAACAGCATCACGGAGAAAATGACAATCCACTTCAATGTGCTTCGTACGTTCATGGAAAACGGGAATCTGAGCAAGTTCAAGAGCAGACTTATTGTCACAATACACAGACATGGGCGTGGGAATAGCAATACCGAGACCAGAAAACAAACCCACAAGCCATTTCAGTTCACAAAGCAGCGCGGCCATAGACCGATATTCGGGCTCAGTGCTGGATCGGGATACGGTCGCCTGCTTCTTAGTCTTCCAGGAAATTGGTGAATCACCCAAAAACCCAATCCGGCCAGAAATTGATCGACGAGTGGTGGGATAATTGGCATAATCGGAGTCACACCAACCCGAGACCGTAAACGTGCTATCAGCACGAAGGAGAATACCCTGTCCGGGCCGACCTTTAAGATACCGGACAACCCGGAGAGCTGCATCCATATGAGCCTGACGAGGTTGATTCAAGAACTGGGACAAAACATGTACCGCATAAGAGAGATCTGGGCGTGTGACGGCAACATAGACGAGACGCCCAACAAGTCGACAGTAAGACTCGACATCCTGGATGACGTCACCAGTAGCAGAACCCAATTGATGATTGAATTCAATTGGAATAGAACTAGGCTTGGATCCCAACAGACCAGTTTCAGAGATAATGTCCAAAGCAAATTTCCGTTGGCTAGGACAAATGCCCTCGGAACTACGCGCAACCTCAATGCCCAAAAAATATTTCAAATTACCCAAGTCCTTCATATGAAAACATGAACTTAAGTAGCTCTTGAACTTAGCAATTGCCTCACAATTATTGTCAGCGATAACGAGATCATCCACATAGACTAGGACATGAAGACATACCTCCTTCTCGGGATAATGAAACAATGAATAATCCGAATAAGACTGGGAAAAACCATATTGACGTATGGCAGCCGCAAGTTTGGCAAACCAACAGCGTGGTGCCTATCGAAGCCCATATAAAGATTTACGCAATCGACATACCATACCATCTTTTCCTTTGCTAAAACCAGGCGGCAGTTTCATATATACTTCTTCCGACAAATCGCCATGTAAGAAGAAATTATGAACATCCATCTGATGTAATTCCCAATGTTTGCTAGCCGTGATAGTAAACAAGGTACGAATGGTAACCATCTTAACAACAGGTGTAAAGGTTTCCCCGTAATCAATACCATCAACCTGATGATTACCAAAAATGACTAACCTTGCCTTATACCGCTCTATGCTCCCGTCAGACTTATATTTAATTTTATAGACCCAACGGCATCCCAAAGTTTTGTTATCCCGAGGTAACTCAGCTAATTCTGACGTATCATTGTTTTCAAGAGTGGTAATTTCTTCAGCCATAGTCGTACACCAACGAGGATCGGTGATGGCTGAACGAAAGTTGGGTGGTTCAACTCCACCGGTAATCGCTGCAAGAAAATATTTTTGTCGGGAAGAAAACTTATCACAGCTTACATAATTAGCAAGGGCATAAGACGTACCTGAAGACGAAGACGGAGAGTCGGGAGGCGAGGTAGGGGGTGTATCACCGGCGGACAACGTGTCAACAGGGGAACCCACCAAATAGTCACTCAAATGAGGTGGAGGTCTTTTAGACCGTTTTCCATGACCATATCCCCACCATATTCCCACCCATTGAACCCGTCGAACCCGTGTCCCGACCCGTGTAAGCAATCTAACCAGCAGCATCGGGAGGCATGCTGGATGACGGTAAGGACTCCCCAGACTCCTCCTCGCCCGTGACACCCCCGGCTGGCAGAGAATCAGTAGAGCTCGGGGCTGAAAGAGAGGCATTGGGGGAACAAAAGGAAAGGAAGACTCATAAAACTGAACATCCTGACTGACAAAAATATCCCCGGAGGTAAGGCCATAGACGCGCCAACCTTTTTTATTGTGAGGATACCCAATGAAAATACATTTACGGCTTCGTTTGGAAAACTTGTCTCCCTTAGTATGCTGATTATGAACAAAACAGAGACATCCAAAGACCCGTAAATTATCATAAGAGGGAGGTGACCCAAAAAGAATTTCGTAGGGAGTTTTATTTTGAAAGATATGTGAGGGGGTTCGATTAATTAAATGAGCCGCCGTTAAAATATATTCACCCCAAAAAGAGATCAATAAATGTCCCTGAAACATAAGAGCACGAGCGACATTAAGAATGTGACGATGTTTACGTTTGACTCGACCCTTTTGTTGAGGTATCCCGACACACGAAGTTTGAAATAAAATGCCATGGCGAAGAAATAATCGGCCATGTCATTAAATTCCGTACCATTATCTGATTGAACAACTTTAACTTGTTTGGAGAATTGTGTGTGGACCATAGCTAAAAAATTCATGAACATGCTAGTGACCTCGGTTTTGTCGAGTAAAAAAGTAAACCCAGACCACCCGAGAACAATCATCAACAATTGTTAAGAAATATTTGGTCCCAGACGACGATGGAGTACGGTAAGGTCCCCATAAATCACAGTGAATTAAATCAAAAATAACAGCAGCTGACACGGCTGTCGCAACCCTATAAAAAAAACCTAACTGGTCAATGTACTAGAGGTAGTCGGGTATCGTATGCATAGAGAGATGGGCATTCTATAGTCTAATAAGTCCGTCTGAAGTAACCGGTTTAGGAGGTTGTTTGATTTGAATTCTAAAAGCTAATAGGAAAATGGAAAGAGAAAATAGGTAAAGAAGCACTAGGATTGTCGGTTCACCATGGCTACTAAAGTCTGAAATTACAGTCACAAAGCACCCTAAATTCGGTATGTGGGTAATGAAAAGGTCTTTCCGGTCCGCTATTCGCCCTAAGACTATACTAACTTAGCTTCCGCCCTAATTAGTAAGGTCCTAATAATCGTCGCAGAACAACCCCTATCCCAATCTTCCGATCCAGGTCAAGAGGGTTTCTACAGAGTCAATTGAGTGAGTCGACTCAAACAATTAACAGCTATAAGATGCGACGGATACATACAAACCAAATTACGGGTAACTTAAACTAATAATTCATCCTACGCCATGACTACCCTAAATCCTAGCAATAGAAATTAACTATGCATGATTGTTGTAAGAACGATTATAACTACGAATTGAATAATTGATAACATAGCAAAAAATGGGAAAGAAATGAAATAAGAACAAGAGAACGAAAATACCGAAATTGAGTAGCAAAACAATGGAGAAAAGAAAGTATCCAATCCGAGTACAAGAGAAAAAGAAGCAAAAATCTAATCTAAAAACGAGAATAACAAGTAGCAGTAGGTTTCTGTGTTTTTTGAATGATGAAGGATGATTTCTCCTTCTGTCTCGAATTGTGTATTTATAAAACAATTCTCAAACTGACGATGACGACATAAGGCAACTCAACAGTCAGGCAACTTCTCGATTGGGAACAAAAAGCTCTCAATCGAGAAGATTAAGGATCAAAACCTCTCGATCTAGAAGAAAAGCTCCCGATCGAGAAGAATAAGAACCAAAAGCTCTCGATCGAGAAGAAAAGCCCTCGATCGAACAACTAAAGTTCTCGATCGAGCACTTCTCAGCGCATGTTTCCTGCTCTGCGCACTAAACTTCAAATGGTTGCCATTTCTTCGTTACTCGCTCAAATAAAGGGTTATTGGTGGCGTTGAAAAGCTAAGAGGATAAGATTTCATCTCCAGTTTGAATCACCTGATTATATGTTGTATAACTCGAGATATGGCTCCTCCAAGTAGGCACTAGAAAATTGAAGCTCTTCCCTTGCTTGATAGACTTTCTTTGCTCCTATGCGCATCTCAAAACGGTATTAACAAGCTCCAACTCAACTCTTCTCCTAAATGCATGCATAAGGACATGTTTTAGGCTTGATTATGTTCTTCTCCGGCCCATATCTGCAATTAGCACAAGACAAATCAAAGTAGACTATTCGGGGGGATGTTTGTAGCAAAATACTACGGAATAAGCATAGAAATGTGTGCTACAAAGGCCTAAAAGGTCTATATGAAATGCACACATCAAACTTCCCCAAAACAAACCTTTGTTTGCCCTCAAGCAAAAAACATGAAAAACTAATGGAACAAATAAACTTACAACCCCTACAACTATCCACCGACCCAATTTAATACAATAGTTAAACTTAGCAATGGTGTCAAATGCAAACGAGTTATCAAGATGTCTGAAAATAGCTGAACCGTCGACCTTGCTAGACCTTAAATGCCGGACTCTCACGAGCCACTCTTCTCTCATCAAAGCAAAGGGTAAGCATACATATATGAACAAGAGAGAAAGAGAACAAGAATCACTCACCTAACTGCAACTTACATGAACATGCATGCATAAAAGTATGAAAAACAATTCTAATCACCGTGCATAAACTTTCCAACCAACCAAGGTCCAATCACATGCTGAGTGCTCATGAAATTTGGGAAAGTGAGGTAATGGGTAAGAAGGGGCAAAACATTCTTGGGAATGTGGAGGTAAAAGCCAAGCTAGCACCGAAACATAACCAAATTACACATCCGCTTCAAAGCCCATTTGACAAGGATAACATAAATTACCGAACTGGTAATCCACTCACTTTAACCAAAAGATCAACTCCTCAAAGAATAATAAAGTGAAGTATAGGAGTAAACTGTCGAATCACACTTTTTTTTCTTTTCTTACTTTTTTTTTTCTTTTTTTTCGATATTTTTTTCACAACACATTTTTCTTATTTTTCATTTTTTTTGTTTTTTAACTCGGTTCCTTTTCTCACGAAAACGCACTCCAATCAATTGAATATGGGCCAAACCAAAACAAAGAATGATATACCCTTTGGAAACAACACGCAAAGCTAGCTTGACGGGGCAGGCAAAATTTTGGGTGTAGCTAAAAAGGGTCAAAAAGGCAAGATTTGGCTAATGTGGAGTTAACTGGTAAAATGAGAAAAAGGAATCATTAGCACTCTCCGACATGTGACACCGGCCACTAACCCGAATGTTTACAGGCACAAAAGCAATTGAGATTCATAAAAATGCAGGTTGATGATACATTCACTCAAGGAGTACTACTCACAATCCTAAAAGAAACCGGTCATGGATGTCACCAGTTTAAAATAAGCTATATAACCTCAGAATATATGAGTAGGTTGCCAAACATGTCAGGTCAAGTCTATTCATTCAGCATCAGATTCAGACATAAAACTCGTAAGATCATGCAAAATACTATGCTAAAGTAACAACTGTGCAGGGCTCAGATGAAAAGCAGAAAGGAAAGCAAGTAAATATTGTTTCGACTCAACCTAAAGTGCAAAAATAAACGTGAAATTTTTTGAAATTTTTTTGATTTTTTAAATGCAAGAAATGAGAAGCGAATGCATGCAAAAATGAAACGTGATAACATAAATGTAGTAAAACAAAAGCAGACACAAAAAGGATGCATAATCTCCCCAAACCAAACCATACAATGTCCTCATTGTACAAAGGAAAGAAAAGAAGATGCAAACGAGAGAGTAAGTTGGAAAACTTACAAAAGAGCGCGTAACGAGGGGCCTCCCCAAACCGAACTGGAAGGTGAGGTCGGGTAACCTCTCGATCGACCAAAAAACAGCTTGGTCGATGAAGTTGGCACTTTATCGAGGAAGGAACTTCTCGATCTAGTACCAATAGTCTCGATCGAAAAAACAAAAGAGTCAATCGAGCACATTCACAAGGAAAAACTCCTCGATCGAGAGCGGAAACTTCTCGATCGAAGACGGATTGCTGCAAGAGTTCACCTAAAATAGTACCGACATTGTGCACGACCGTCCTTACCTGCAAAACCAACAGAAACGCAGCCCCAACAATGCACAAAAAATATCATCACAGTCTAAAATTATTCCGGTTTACGAATTGTCTCCTACGCTAATTACGATAGTCCAAGATAAGTCTAAAAAATGAGGAAAAGAGAGTCTAAACAGTGCCTATTACAAATTTCACGGGGTTACAAACCCGGCCTATTGAATGAGAACGCTTAACAAACCGCAACAGGGCCTCTGACTGAGCGCACTCACTTCGACAATTAACAGATCCAACACTAGCCGCCAAAGCATGACAATGGAAAAACAATAATGCATCATGGCATAAATCACGCCACCATCTGCCCTCTTCCGCACTTCCTCCTTAGACGAGATAAAATCTGCATTTGCTCCTCCCGGATCTTCTAACTTGTCAAGATTAGTGTAGGAAGAAACAAACCGATGTTCCTCTCTCTTCGGACTCAATTTGAGAAAAGCCACGGAACTCATCATGAAAACATCAGGGACAACGCCCTTAATCTCATCCAATGCATTTCCTATCAATTTCCTGTCTTTCTCAAGAGCAAACACAAAAGGGGTTAACTGTTTCTCATCTAGGTCGGGGCTAGCAACGATAGAAAGTTGATTAGAAATATCAAGAAGAGCATTTTGAAAAAGAGAAGGAAGGGGCTTATGTTGGGAGTCATTACCTCGACAGAACGCAAGGTGCTTACCAACTGTTGTACCTTTCTTCCTTCGGCAATGGTCAGTTCTCGCTCATCCAAAGCAGCTTCAAACAAATCCAACACCATCTTACAGCTACTTGGGTCATTTGCAAACTCGTCCAATAATGTTAAAGCCTCTAACGGATCTTTTATTACTGAACCTTCATCCGTGCATGGTACCCCCACAGCAGAGGAGGGTACTTCCTTAATTAACTCGACAAAATAATCAGCAGCACTCTGTTCTTCACTCGATCGAGTAAGAATTTCACTCGATCGAGTGATTTCTTCAGCATAGTAACTCGATGAGAAGATAATTCTCTCGATCGAGTGATGTCTTCATTATAAATGCTCGATCGAGAGGAGGAGTTGCTCGATCGAACAGGATTTTCATTTGATCGAACATAATTTTCACTCGATCGGGTGATTGGCTTGTCAGCGTTGGTTGAGTAATGTTCTTCAAATCCGTGCTCATCATCAGAATCATTCCAGGCATCATTGATCTCGGAATCAGCGTTCACTGGAGTAAAAATGGGTATGTCGTAAACTTGGTATAACTCACTCAAACTCCCCGACAACCGTACTCAGCTACATGAGCAACCATATTCTTAATCAACCACCAACCTTTATCATCTTCAATGTTATTGAAGAATCGCCCTTGCGCGGCGGAATCCAAAATAACTCTTGCCTCATAGAATAGCCCGTTGTAAAATTGATAACATAAAAACCCCTCTTGGAAACCGTGGTGAGGGACTGAACGCACCAATTTTTTAAATCTGGCCCAGGCAGTACTCAAATTCTCTGTGATGGATTGAGCAAAGTTGATGATCTGGCTACGCAAGGAATGAGTTCGTTGGCTAGGGAAATACCGTAAGTAGAAGGCCATGGCTAGGGAATTCCAATCCTGCGCTCCAACAACCCATTTATCCCTATACCAGTCCCTAGCATCCTCCGTTAATGAAAAACGGAAGAGAAATTCTTTCACCATGTCGTGTGTCACACCGGATGCTAAAGGAATGATTGAACAAATATTTACAAACAGCTCGACATGCCTAGCTGGGTCCTCATCTACCAAGCCTTTAAATTGGTCCCTCTCCACCAAATAAATGAAGGAGGGATGTATCATCAAAATCCCCTTGTCGGCAAAAGGGAGTGATGATCCCTTGGGTAGGAACTCGGCTTTGGGCTCAGAATGACTGGCAATGCTAGAGATACCTGCAAGTACTAACACTAAAACAAAAATATAAGAACTGCCCCAGGGAATAAATTCCTTGAGACGAAAGACAAACAAATAAAACTATAAAATGTCGCAACCCTATAAAAAAACCTAACTGGTCTCAACTAAATGTAGTAGAAGTAGTCGGGTATCGTATCCACAGAGAGATGGGCATTCTATAGTCTAATAAGTCCGTCTGAAGTAACCGGTTCAGGGGGTTGTTTGATTTTGAATTCTAAAAACTAATAGGAAAAAGGAAAGAGAAAATAGGTAAAGAAGCACTAGGATTGTCGGTTCACCATGGCTACTAAAGTCTGAAATTACAGTCACAAGGCACCCTAAACTCGGTATGCGGGTAATGAAAAGGTCCTTTTGGTCCGCTATTCGCCCTAAGACTATACTAACTTAGCTTCCGCCCTAATTAGTAAGGTCCTAATAATCGTCGCAGAACTACCCCTATCCCAATCTTCCAATCCAGGTCAAGAGGGTTTCTACACAGTCAATTGAGTGCGTCGACTCAAACAATTAATAGCTATAAAATGCGACGGATACATACAAACCAAATTACGGGTAACTTAAACTAATAATTCATCCTACGCCATGGCTACCCTAAATCCTAGCAATAGAAATTAGCTATGCATGATTGTTGTAAGAACGACTATAACTACGGATTGAATAATTGATAACATAGCAGAAAATGGGAAAGAAATGAAATAAGAACAAGAGAACGAAAATACCGAAATTGAGTAGCAAAACAATGGAGAAAAGAAAGTATCAAATCTGAGTACAAGAGAAAAAGAAGCAAAGATCTAATCTAAAAACGAGAATAATAAGTAGAAGTAGGTTTCTGTGTTTTTTGAATGATGAAGGATGATTTCTCCTTCTGTCTCGAATTGTTTATTTATAAAACAATTCTCAAACTGACGATGACGACATAAGGCAACTCAACAGTCAGGCAACTTCTCGATCGAGAACAAAAAGCTCTCGATCGAGAAGATTAAGGATCAAAATGTAAGATCCCGTATTTTCGTAAAATCTAATTTAAGCGTTTTAAATTATTTTAAGTAATAAAATAATAATTTAATAATTTATTGTGAAAAGTTTTAATTTAATTAGTAAGATCCGTCTTAAGAACCTTAAGTCCTTAAGACGAATACAAACTTGGTAAACTTAAACTCATATCTTAAATATCCGTTCAAGTGTCCGACCCATTTAATTGACTCGGAAAGGACAACCCATAAAACCCCCATAAACCCTTTAGTCGACACATTGTTCATCATCTTCAACATTTCCACTGTAAAAACAACTCTCTCAAAACCTCCATTTTATTCATCTTCTTTTGATAATTTCTTCATCATCCGTTCATCAATTTAAGGTAACAATAGCATTTTCGGAATCCTCATTTAATTTCCAAGCCATCTATCACTTTAGTTTTTCATTTCCTTCACTCCGAAAAATCTGTCCGTTTTGTAAGAATCTGTTTTCTGTCCTAAATTTCGGTTTTTATGTTGGTAGGTGTGGGCTTAGACAATCCAGAGGTTGATAGCTACGTGGTAGAGGAGGATCTTTAGCCGGAATCGCTTGAGAGGTGACGATAATGAGAAACTCGGCCTTAATGTGAATATTAGCAAGTTTGATGTGTTCTTATGTTAGTTTCTGATTTTTGTTAAAGTATAAGGTTTAAAGGACTTAGTAACATGATTAGGAATGTTTTATTGAGATGAATTCATGCTTGTTGATGTTCATATGCTCATATGTTGTTTTCTGAAAATTTACACATTTTGCGACGGATACTTGATATAATCATTTGAGGATTGTTATGGGACTTGTTTGCTGTTAGAATAGTAGTATTGGATGTTTTATAATGTTGGGTAAACATCAATTGTAGCAATGCTTGAGTTTTGGTGTCGATTTTTGAAGTTTGGAAACGGCTGGAAAATCCCGATTTTCGTATCAGGCTCTCTGAGCCGGTCGACCGACCGGCCGCCGGTCGACCGGCGGGGAGCGTTTCTTGGTGTTTTTGCGATTTTTAGGAAAACTGGCCTTAGGACTGTCAGCCGGCCGACCGGCTGCCTGCCGACCGGCTGGTAGTCTCATAGTGTTATGTTGATGTTTTGCGTGAACATAGGTAGAAGGGGAGCCCAGCCGGCTGGAAGTGCATGTGGGGTTGGTGTACGAATTTGTGAAGGCTAGGGAAATGGATTCCCAGCCGGCCGACCGGCTGGGAGTCCTTGTGTTGTTCTTCCTTTGAAAAAGTAAGAGAGGCTGAGTGGGTCACCAGCCGGCCGACCGGCTGCCTGCCGACCGGCTGGGGACCCCTGTAAGCTATTTTGAATTCGTAAATCATTCGTAACTTTCAAACGGTTAATCGGTTTTGGTTGAAACTCGTTTTGTATACCCGTGACGTGTATTTGAGGTCCCCGGAGGATGGGCAACATTATATTGGGTTCGGGAATGGAGTAAGGATAGAGACCCCCGGTCGGGTAACCGAAAGGGAAACCGGCTCTCCCTCAACTTAGTTTCCGGGGTCAATTAAGTGTTGACTAGAGGTTAAGAAAAGTAGAACTATAGATTAGTTCATGGACTTTGGTTAATATTGTATTGATGCGTATTAAGTTATGCCTTAAGTTGGCCTCTGAACTTAATACGTGAGTTGTTTTTCATATATGGGGATATGCCTTAAGCTGGCCTCTGAGCTCCATATGTGTATGTTTGTCGTGTCTGGGACATGCCTTAAGCTGGCCTCTGAGTCCAGACATGTTTGATAGTGATCGCGTTGGAACATGCCTTAAGTTGGCCTCTGAGTTTGACGAGTAGAACAGCTGCACAACGGGATAGCTAAGGAACTGACACCTTGCCCGGAGTGCAGATGTTTGGTGCTAGGACATACCTTAAGCTGGCCTCTGAGTCTGGTGCCTTGTGATGTAGTGAAGGGACATGCCTTAAGCTGGCCTCTGAATCCTTTACTTTTGGATGCTAGTCTATGCCTTAAGTTGGCCGCTGAGTCTAGTGTCTTGCTGATTGGCGGGTCCATGCCTTAAGTTGGCCTCTGAGTCCTTGCTTGCTGAATGTTTTGGTGTTTAGGTTATGTCTTAAGTTGACCGCTGAACCTTTACACTTGCTGATTGTTTAGTATTGGGTTATGTCTTAAGTTGACCGCTGAACCTTTTACTTGCTGAATTTATCTGCTTACCTTGAGTTGGTACGTGTCAGATATAGATATTGATAATGATGAGTAAATGAATGTTCGTTTGAGTTATGGTTTGATCATCCAAGGCATTGGGTGACTCTTAGTTCGGTTTCATAAATAGTTTGATTGAAAGACCCCCCCGACTGGGTAACCAGTAGGGAAACCGGCTCTCCTTCCTAACGGTTTATGAAGTTGGTTGAGAGCCGTGCACTAGAGTTTACATGATGGTTTAAGAACAGTTGATGAGTTGTTTATGCTTCACATGTTTATATATGTTGGAGTATTCTGTATTGCTTTATGTGTTACATGTTGTCAGAAAAGGTGGCTAGGAGAACTCTAGTCACTCCCCCACTGATTGTGGCGTACATGTTTTCATGTATGTAGGTACATGCAGGTTGGAGCGGGGTTCACACGAGAGCTAGCGAGTGATGATCCTGTTTTCATCATATGACATACCCGTTATCGTTTAGCTAGACTCTTAGTTTCTTTTGATACAGTTTTTGGTTGGTGCCTGTAGGGATGTTCCATCCCAGGCTATTGTACATATTTGGTTTTGATACTTAGAACTGTTAGTTATCTATTTTGGTTTTATTTTAGTTTCAGTTTCCGTTTCAGTTTAAGACTTCTCGCATGTTGTTTACTTTAAAAAGTTTTAATTCCGCTGCATTTTTAGTACTTTTGTATGTTTATATTTCCGCTTTCGCAAGGGGTTTTACACAAAACCTCTCGATCGAGAAGAAAAGCTCTCGATCGAGAAGAAAAGCTCTCGATCGAGAAGAATAAGAACCAAAAGCTCTTGACTGATCTCAACTAGGAAGAATGAAATTTTCATGGAAAAACCTCTGAAATAAGAAAACCTCAAAAAATATCTAACAATGGCGGTGTCAGGAAATAAAAATAAAAATTACAATCGTGTAGTTAATTCTGCATCAAAATCATCAAGATCAAATGGTAAGGAAGATCTGATAAGAACTAACACTTCTACCGGTTTAAAAAATGGAAATAGTGGAGTAATTCTGGGTGGTCCGACGGATGGTGAATCTTCAAAAACAGCTTCATTGAGTGGAATTCATGGGATTCCTCCTTTAGACCTTAATGAAGAAGAGGATCTGAATGCTGTTGATGGATGGATGTTTCAGCAGAATGGGCGGAATGTTCCTCTCATGGAGACAATAGTAGAAGAAACAGAGACTCCAGAAATGTTGCAATTCACTCAGGATGATATTCAGCCAGAGGTAGAGTTTTGGCATAATGCAGTTTTTTGTTATATTTTGGGTGCGAACCCACCATGGGAGATCATTGAGGATTTTATATATCATGTATGGGAAGAATTTGGAATTGATAAGATATCTTTTATGGAGAATGGTTGTTTCATTGTTAGATTTAAGAATGTTGATGATAGAGATGCCCTTTTGATGTCTGGATATTATCTGTTTGAAAATAAACCTGTCATAGTAAAAGAATTAAATGTGGATATGGAATTAATCAAAGAGAAAGTGGATATTGTCCCAGTTTGGATAAAATTGTCTGGTGTTCCTCTGAAATTTTGGGGGAATTGCTTACCCAGGATTGCTGGTCTTATTGGAAATTATGTTCGAATGGATAGAGATACAGAGGATAAAGTCTACTTGAGTCAGGGTAGAATTTTAGTTGAATTGAAAATGGATCAAAACCTCTCAGATGTGATAAAATTCTTGTATGAGAAAAGAGCTGTGATTAATGTTAAGGTTGGTTATGAATGGAGACCTATAACATGTCATAGTTGTAATGGAATTGGACATAATAGTGAATAATGCAGGAATAATAGGAAAAAAATGATTGGGAAGAATGAGGATGGATTACAGAAGAACAGTAGGGTGGACAAGCCAACACAAGTATGGAGACCTATTCAGCCACCTGAAATTACTGTCCCTTTACCTACGATGTTCACACCTGAAGTGTTCCCACCTCTGGGGGAGATGAGAATGCAGACGGGGGGAAGAACACTCCTACAAAACAATTCCCAAGAATTAATAGACAAGGTGATATAGAAGGTGTTAGGCTATCAGGGAGATTCAGTAATTACTCGTTTGTGGATGTTCTTACCAACAATTTATTTCCTGATGGAAGGGTGCAAGATGCAGGGAAGGATCCTCCTAACATTGGTTGTCATGAATAGTATCGGATTCTGGAATGTTAGGGGTCTAAATGACCTGAATAAACAGAAAACTGTTAAATGGTTTATGTCTAATAATAATGTAGGACTCTTTGGTTTACTTGAGACAAAATTGAAGCCATCAAATAAAAGTAGTAATATGTGTGAGGGCTGGAGTATTACTACGAATTGTAGTTGGCACAAAGGGGGTAGAATATGGATTTTTTGGAAGTCTAATATCTTTGAGATTCAGGTGCTGCAGTACAGTGATCAATTTATTCATCTGTTAGTAACAGATAGGAATACTGGTGTTAAGTTCTTATTAACTATGATATATGCCCACAATGGAGTACATGAAAGAAGTGAACTGTGGGAGTTCTTAAAAAGTGTTGCTGGAGATAACATGGGTCCTTGGTTGTGGCTGGGTGACTTCAGTACTGTCCTTTCTCCAATTGAGAGACTTGGTGGGAATTCTACTGATATGGAGATGGAACAATTCCAAGAGTGTGTATCATTGTGTCGTATGGATGATATTTCAGCTACTGGAGCATACTATACCTGGACAAATAGGCAGGAAATAGCTGAGAGAAGGTATAGTAGGCTAGATAAAGTGATGGGCAATAGTGAATGGATGACTGAATTTGGGGATTATATGGCTCACTATCATCCTAAGGGCTTATTTGATCACTGCCCTTGTACAGTGGTAAATAAGAAGCTGGGTATTAAGGGACAAAAATGCTTCAAATATTTTAATATGTGGGGCAAAGCTAGGCAGTTTAAGGAGGAAGTGCAGAAGGTTTGGTGTCAAGCTTTTGCTGGTACAAGAATGTTTAAAGTTGTGAAGAAACTGAAAAGCTTGAAGTATGCTCGGAAAAGTATTAATTCTACCTACGATTCAGACATTGAAAATAATACAGATAGAACTAATATTGCATTGAGGAAGATCCAAGAACAATTAGTTGAGAGGCCTGGTGATTGGGAACTAATGCAGCAGGAGATGGATGTTGCTGCAAGTCTCAAGGAATTGATTAGTGCTAGAGACAACTTCTTGGCACAAAAAGCAAAGATCCAGTGGTCCGGTGGAGGAGATATGAATACTGCCTATTTCCATTCTACAATTAAAAAAAGAATTATGCAAAACAAAGTGTTTCAAATTGAAGACAAAGAGGGGAACCAATGTATGGATGGAGAAGAGATTCAGAAGGCTTTTCTAGAATATTATAAGGAGTTGCTTGGGACACAGCATCTTACTACTCTTGTTTGTGTCCATGTGGTAATAAAGGGTGCTTGTTGCACTGATCATCAACTGAATATTCTCAATAGACCAGTGACTATAGCTGAAATCAAGGAAAGTCTATTTAGCATACCCAATGAAAAATCCCCTAGGCCTGATGGATACACTAGCCAGTTCTTTAAGGATGCTTGGGAGGTGATTGGTGAGGATGTTAGTGCAGCCATCATGGATTTCTTCCATACAGGAAAGCTTTTAACTCAGATTAATGCCACTATCATCACTCTTATTCCAAAAGTAGACAGACCAGTGAGTGTTAAGCAATTTCGACCTATTTCCTGTTGTAATGTGCTATATAAGACCATATCTAAACTGATTTGTAATCGTTTAGCTTTGGTACTACCAGACATTATCAGTAACAATCAAGGGGGTTTTGTGAAGGGGAGGAGTATTTTGGAGAATATCTTGATGTGTCAGGATTTGGTAAGACACTATAGTAGAGGGATGTCTTCACCTAGATGTATTTTTAAGCTTGACTTGCAAAAGGCTTATGATTCAATAGAATGGAGTTTTGTTGAACAGATGTTAGATGCTTTGCACTTTTCAGGTGGGTTTAGGAAGATGGTGATGCTATGTATAACAACTCCAACTTATACTCTAAACATAAATGGTGCACATTTTGGCTATTTTAAGGGGAATAGGGGGCTCAGACAAGGAGACCATATGTCTCCATTGATCTTCTGCATCTGTATGGAATATATGACCAGAATCTTCAACTATGCTACTAACACTTGGTATTTCAGATATCATCCTTTGTGCAAAAGTTTGAAATTAACTCATCTCTTGTTTGCGGATGATGTTTTGATGTTTAGCAAGGGTGACATTAGATCTATTATGTTGTTGCTCAGGGCTCTTTCTACCTTCTCTGCTGCCACTGTTTTGAAAGTTAATGCAGCCAAGTCTGAGGTAGTATTCAGTGGAGTATCAAATGCTATCAGGCAAGATGCGTTGCAAGTCTGTGGTTATCAGGAAGGTCAGTTACCTTTCCAGTATCTGGGATCCCAATTCAATCTAGATGGTTAATAAGGAAAGACTGTAACATTCTTTTGGAGAAAATTGGCAATAGGATAAAAGAAATTGGGGCTAGGAAGCTTAGCTATGCTGGAAGACTAGTCCTAATTAATTCAGTGTTGAATACATTGCATAACTACAGGGCAAACATCTTTCTGATTCCAAAAGCTGTAGTTAGACGTATTGAACCTATTTGTAGGAACTTTTTCTGGAGTGGACATGAAGAATATCAGAGAGTACCTCATATAGCTTGGGAAAAGATGTGTTGTAGGAAGGTTGAAGGAGGTTTGGACATAAAGAATGTTGGAGTGTGGAATATGGCTACTGTGGGCAAACTAGTAAGTTGGATCTTCACTAAAGCTGATAGACTATGGGTGCTTTGGGTGGATCATATCTATTTAAAAGGGGGCATTTGGAATGATTATCAGCCTCCTCAGGATTCCAACTGAAATTGGAGGAACATATGTACACTACAACAAATACCATGCAAATGTGACGCTTTTTGAAGCGTTTTGTGACGCTTTAAACTGTCATATTTATTTTTATCGACGCTTTCAGAAAGCGTCAATTTTTGGGCCGTCGTTATTTATTGACGCTTTTTTATGTCATCATATGTGACGCTTACAAGTGTCTTCAATGACTATTGACAGTTTTGTTCGTCAACAAATATGACGTTTTAAGGTGTCTTTACTAACTAGTGACGCTTTTATGTGTCAGCAAATGTGACGCTTAAAAGTGTCTAAAGTGCATACTGACGCTCTTATTTGTCAACAGAGGTGACGCTTAAAAGTGTCTCAAGTGCGTATTGACGTTCTTATTTGTCAACAAATGTGATGTTTTGAAGCGTCGTCTTTAGCAACTATTGTTGTTTTTATGTTTCACTTAATGAGACATAATTAGGCGTCAATTTTCTATATTTTGAAACTGTCAATTATCTCCTGATGCTTTTGGTTGTCAACGTACCACATTCTTAAGTATTACCGTCGCAATTAATCTAGGTATTTAATTTTTAGAAATTTGATTTCCAAATAAAATCATAGAGATATAAACATATATGTAGTATTACTCAACTAAATCATGAATAGAATAACAAAGTACCCACGTACTTTTATAAATAATCGTAGTACGTCTGAAATACATCGTCTTAATCACAAACACTAACATTAACAATTTAACTTATAAAGTTGTGGAGCTATACTTACAATCGTAAAAAACTAGAGACCGGGACACTTAGTAGCTAGGTAGTACTTTGAACGTTGTGAAGCTTCAATAATATGTAGTTGGTGCAATGTCAAATGGGCATCAATCAACATTTGAAGACGCATCGTCATCACCATCTGACAAATCTGAAACCTATAACATAATACAAAATATAATACAAATTAATTGAGAGGGATCGCCTTTACGATTCAATAGAGGAAAATCGATCATAAGTAAACATCTCATAGGTAAAGGTGCCATTTTGTCAATCAACAACGTACCAGCCTAAGGATTTGAAGAGATCTTGAACTTATTTCGTTTAGACCGGTTTCTCTTGTCTGTCTTGAACTTGTTTCGTTAAGACCGGTTTCTCCTATCTGTCTAATAGAGTTAAAATCAATGCAAAATGGTAACATACAATTACTCAAGGTACGACAAAAATATGATGATATAATCCATGAAGGTAACTTTGTTAAAGCTCTATATTACATAATAAAGAGTCACTTCCCTAACTAACCTCTAATTTGATATCGAGAGCTAACAAGGCCAACGCAGCTACTATTAATATCAATAGAGTCCAATCTTGGCATGCCTCTCCAACAAAAAAGCTGCAACTTTCTGCTACTACAAATAATTAGTTGGTGCTAGCTTCCAGACTGCAAATGCTCGCACTAAAACAGCCTGCAAAACCACCCAGACAGCCTGCAACTCAGCAATCAGAACTGCTCTACTGCAACTACATCAAAGATAGCTGCTGTTAGAACACACAAAGATGGTGCCCCTGCCATCAGCACTGAGCACAGCTACAGAAACCAGCCTAGACCCCTGCCAGATCAGAAAAAAAAACAGCCTGCAATCAGCATCTTTCCCTGAACTGCATCACAGCCTGCAACCGGCCACTGGATTCTACAATGGCGATGCAACAACAAAAAGACGAAGCATCGCGCATCAATCATCGCGCCCTCCAATTTATATATTGCTCTATTCTTTGTTATAAATGACTCTTTTACTCTTTACTTTTCCTTTTTTCCCTTTTTTCCACTTCATTTTTAACCCTGCAATCATGATAAACACCATATCAGCTCGTCTTGGCAACCGGCATATGGATAGGTTCGGCAGGGGGGACGTTTGTACAACCAGGATGCATGCATACAAGAAGACTACACTTGAACCAGTGAGTTTTGAACCTTGAACTCGGTCGCGACTCATGAGCACAACACATCAGCGTCAATTATTATACCCGCTACACTAGACTAGACTAGCCATTGGTAAAATCATGATTTTGTGCAAGAGTATCGACTCTAACTGTGTCAATAGTCAATACTATGAGACTGAGACGAAATCATGTGCTGAGTTTTGATCATTTCAAATGCAACATTCATTCAGCAGAAGGTGATTGATTAATGTTACATGACATACATGATACATGGGATCCCAAGAAACTTACCATTAACTAAAATAACTTAGGGGTCGGGCCATCTCTGGGATATCCATTGGTTGAGGTGCCATATGAGGATCATCTCATGAACGTTATACCTGACACATGAATCAGAAAATATAAGGTTTCACAGATTACATTGAGGATTTTATTTTTGCCATATGTTTTGGTACGAGACAGTCACGCTTAGAGAAACTAGCAGTGAGACTGTCTGTCTCATATAAGTCTTTCTGGTACCATATTACCATCATGAAAAGCAAAACTGCATAAGAAAACAACCTTATCAACTATACTTTTCTTAGGGTGCTGATTCTTTAGAGCATACAATGTTGCCTCTGTAGATGAAATGATGCAATTTCCGTTCAGATGTTAGTCATGTTAATAATTAACTATATTTATAGACTCATATGAATAAGTGAATTCTTTACCTATTAGATATAATTAACCATCTCGAGACACCAAAATGAAAAATTAATTCATTAAAAAAAAATAAGTTATTCAAGAAAATCGGCAAGCATTATAATTCGTTCAGAGTCATCCAGGAGCTCGTGGTCATCTTCAGGGTTTGCCTAAAGCTTGAAAGAAAATTAAGAGCATGATCAGTTAGAAGCACGGTTTTGCATAGGAATAATGAACCAATTAAGGGATGCCAGTTGCAACACTTGCAAGCAAGATAGATATTCAATGTCAATTCAAACGTAGTTCATATAAACAGACTAATACAATTATACAAACACGAGAGGGGCTAAAAAGCGGGTATTGATTAAATCAGCATTTGCCATTAAACTGGCAATGGTTACATTAGGAAATGCAGTCAGGATTGGAGGTCTAGAAAAGACAACTAACTATTAGCAGATTTAACAGTGAATTTGCCTTTGTTTGCCAACCATCGATTATTATGCAAGCTAGGACCTAACTTATTATTCACTTTACAGATTCGCCGCCACAGGCATCACTACTAATTTCATACCCCCATCGATCAACACCTTTGAGATATATAGCGTTCACCATTCACCTTTGCCACAAAATCAGAATCATTGACTTAAATTGTATCAAAACTTACAAGTGACGATGAAAATAAGGACAACTGAGGGATTTGTAATGCTAGAATCAAAATTACATAATGAATGTAAACAATAATTCAATAGACAAACCATTAAACCCAGAATATGAGGCAATTAAAATTACCATAAATAACATACATGTAACTGAAAAAACGTACCTATGATATGAATTAAACGGCAGATTGTATCGTTATGTGTCGAAGAATTAAAATTAATCGGCGGATTGAATGGAAATATGCTGATGATTGAATGGAAATATGCTGATGATTGAATGGAAAATTGGAAAGTTAGGGTTTTCTTTTTGAGGAATTGATGGTTAAAGAGGATACGATGGTCGTGGAAGGTGGAATAGGATTTTAGGTTAAATTTGGATGAGTGGGCTTCTAATTGACGGTTTTCTAAATAAAATAAAATTGGAGGGTAATTTATAATCGACGCTTTATAAAAGCATTAATATAGAAGCGTCATCAACGTAAGGGATTTGTAGTAGTGGTAAGATTAAAGATAAGATGGTGAATGGATTTCAGAATGGCAGTTCGTTACATGGTTCTAAGGGTTAAATAGTAAGCTCATGCTACCATTGGATGAATGGGCAGAAACCCCATGTCCCTTGGTATGCAATGGTGTGGGATAAGTGGAACATTCCAAAACAGTCGATACATGGATGGATGGTAATGCATAAAGGGCATCAGACTAGAGACAAGCTTAACAGACTGGCCATCTGCAGTCAGGACAGTTGTATACTATGTGAACAGGAATTGGAAACTCACGAGCATTTGTTTACCCAATGTGTTTATAGTAGAATGATCATAAAGGGGATGGAATCATGGCTGGGAATGAATCTGACGCAGAGCAGAAATGAATGTACTAAGATGCAGAGAAAAGTGAGAAGTCTGACTATAAGTGCTTGCTGGTATACTATTTGGAAGGAAAGGAATGAGTGCAAGCTGAATCTAAAACTTCGTAAGCCAGGGATACTAATAGCAGAATTGAAGAAGGTGATAAGGGATAGAATTGATGTAAAGAAGCAAAAATTCATGACAACTAGAGATAGAGTTTGGCTCAATAGCATTCATTGATATACTCCTTGTAATGGCACAATTTTGAAGTAATATAACAGCTCATATTTTACCAAAAAAAAAAGAACCAAAAGCTCTCGATCGAGAAGAAAAGCTCTCGATCGAGAAGAAAAGCCCTCGATCGAACAACTAAAGTTCTCGATCGAGCACTTCTCAGCGCATGTTTCCTGCACTGCGCACTGAACTTCAAATGTGTGTCATTTTTTTGTTACTCGCTCAAATAAAGCGTTATTGGTGACGTTGGAAAGCTAAGAGGATAACCTTCCATCTCCAATTTGAATCACCTAATTATCTGTTGTATAGCTCGAGATATGGCTCCTCTAAGTAGGCACTAGAAAATTGAAGCTCTTCCCTTGCTTGATAGACTTTCTTTGCTCCTATGCGCATCTCAAAACGGTAGTAACAAGCTCCAACTCAACTCTTCTCCTAAATGCATGCATAAGGACATGTTTTATGCTTGATTATGATCTTCTCCGGCTCATATATGCAATTAGCACAAGACAAACCAAAGTAGACTATTCGGGGAATATTTGTAGCAAAATACTATGGAATAAGCATAGAAGTGTGTGCTACAAAGGCCTAAAAGGTCTATGTGAAATGCACACATCAGCAGCTTTATTAGAATTTAAGCTAAAACTTTGACGACATTGTTTTGCTAAGTGGCAAACATCACAAACATGATCTAAATGGGAAGAATGAAAATGGCTGACATTAGGAAGGAACTGAAGAACTTTATTTGATGGACGACCAAGACGTAAATGCCAGGTATCGACGGGAAAAGTGGAGCTCACACGATTGACTCCGACACGTTCTGTTGCCTGTAGGTAATATATCTCATCCCTTAGTTCACCGACTCCAATCTTCGTCTTCAAAGAACGGTCCTGTATGTGACAAGCCAAATTAGTAAAACTCATTAAACAGGAGGTGGCATGGACAAGCTGAGAAACGGATAGCAAATTGCAAGTTAAGCTTGGTACAAATAAAACATCATTGAGAGTAAGAGAATTAGTTAGTGTAACCGAGCCAGCTCAATTTGCGTTAACCGTATGTCCATTGGGAAGACTAATAGGACAGGATGGGATTGTGTGGGTTTCGGTTAACCAACGAATATCACCTGTCGCATGATGGGAAGCTCCCGTATCAACTATCCAGTCAAGAAACATACTGATGCCCGTCGTTGAGGGTACCAAAGATAAATTTATAATTCCTAACTTTAACAATAGATAGTGAAAGTCAGGGTCGAACCACAGAGAGGTGGGGAATGTTTATTGTTTGGTGTTAATGTTTTAGGGTAACAGTTTTGGGGGTTTTAATTGATTGGTTATTACTAAGTCTAGAAGTAAACATAAAATAAAGCAAGTAAAATAAGGCAAATAAATAAAGATGAGATTAAAACTATAATAAAAGGGATGCTAGGATGTTTGGGGTAATAAATAGCTAAGGTAATATAAATCCTAAGGTCAACATGTATTGCAGTCGCGTAAGGGGTGTAACATATCCTTTCGGTCTATGGTACCTAATAGCTCCTTTCGGCCTATGCTATTCGTTCCTAGGTCTCACAATTATTGGGTGTCAACAATAAGGGTGATTCCTAAATCCTAGGTCACATACCTTTCAGTCTTGAGTAACCTAGCCGTCTTAAGGTGTAAACCAATGCCCTTCCCGTATCTCTCAATCTTGGGTAGGTCATTACTAACATCCTACAAGTCTCCTTTCAGTCTCATTGTAGGGTATTATAGTCAACAAAGAAAGACGAAACAGAAAACAGACGCGAGTGGGTCGACCGACCAGCTATTCCAGTCGGCCGACCACCGCCTTGGTCGACCGACCCATTATTTGAGTCGGTCAACCACGGCTCTGCTACAAGTCGGTATCGGAATCTATACTACCTACGCATATTCATCCCCTACATCCTAACATATGAAATTTAGCTACGCATGGTAATTGAAACGATAATAAAGACGGGAATAAGCATGGAAAACATAGTAAATAATAATCTAAGCATGCAAGATTCAATAAAGCTTGGGAGTTCTATCTTAATTGAATGCAATAGTAATAAGAACAATAATAAAACTAGATTAAAAGAGTAATTACCAAAGTCGGAATTAAAGCAGAAAGGAACAAACTTTACTGAATGCTTGATAATTATTATAAACTAAGGACGGAACGAAACTAGATTAAAATTTTATTGTGGCTTGTTAACTAATAAACTGAATAATAAAACTTGATAGTGAACTTCGATGTCTAACCCTAATTACAAGATTAGCTTATATAGGGCCGAAGATTTAGAGTTTCCTAAAGACTCCTACTTCTAATTGCTTTCCGAAAATGTTCCTGGGCTTTGTTGAGGTCGGTCGACCAGTTTGGTGGGTCGGTCGACCTTTTTATGGACTTAAGCGAATTCTGGGCTTTCTTCAAGATTTTGGACTTCATAAAAATCAGGCCTGGTCGGCCGACCCATGTAGTAGGTCGGTCGACCGTATACGCATAGAAAATCTCCGGTTTTCTTCTTGATTTGACTCTTGGCACTTAAACAAAGACTCCAGTTGACTTTCCTTCGTTCCTTAATTATGCAGAAGACTCGGGGACACGAATATGGTGCTAAATCGTCCCTTTTCCGCATAAATCTGCAAAAGTGCATAAAAATACGAAAGTACACGATTGTTGGGAAATAAGGGCTAAAACATAGTAAATGAGCGACCAAATGCGTGTAAAAATAGATGTAAAACATCATAAAATAGACACGCATCAAATTCCCCAAACCAAACCCTTGCTTGCCCTCAAGCAAGAAATAGACTCGATCATAATTAATGGAACGATTTCAATCTCAGAGTGAAATTTATATGTTTGCCTAGACCAATGCCAAGTACAAAATGAGAATGTATATAAATCATGCAAACGAGTTATGGTGTCGTCAAACTTGCAACACTAGAGACTATAGAGACTTTATACCATGGACTCTCGCGGTACGCTCGAGACACTCATGAAGCAAAGGGTGAGTATATGTAAAAGATAGAAAGAAGTACTTTTGTAGAGACACTCACCTAACTGCGACCCATGGAAACATGCCTGCAATCTAATATGAACAAGAATTCTACAACTATGTATAACAATCTCATTAAGTGACTTGGATACATGCAATTGAGGTAATGAAAGATATGTGAGGTAAAAGGTAAAAAGTGGTTAAGATGTTTTTGGTTATGTGAGGTTAGTAGCCAAGCTAGTAAAACCGATTCCCAACAACATAATTCACAACTTTTTGATATTAAGAAAGTGCTCTTTTGTAGCACAACTCTCACATTAAATATAAGAAATGACTCCCAAATATTTTTGAGTGAAGTACGGGAGTGATAACACAAAAAAGAAAGGGAATTTGGAACGAGATTTTGAATTCTAACATTGGCAGGTAGTCGACCGACCTATGAGGGCGGTCGGTCGACTGACTTTGTTGTAAATTTTGATTTTTTCGTTTTTCTTTTCTTTCCTCTTTTTTTTTCTGAGTTTTTTTTTCTGTTCTTTTTCTTTTCTTTCCTTCTTTCTTTTCTCTTTTTGCTCAAGATAGCATATAAACCAAGATGCCTCAAAATAAACCAAAGACCACAAATACTAGCTTGGAAGGGTAGGCTAAGTATGGGATGTAGTTTTGGGGGAATAAAAAGGCAATTTTGGCTATGTGAAGCTTATGGGTAAATATGAGAAAAAGGGATCCCAAATGCACGTATCAAGATTCACAAAACGAGAAAGTAAAACAAGTATATAGCAATTCAAGTTCATGTTTATGCATATTGATGTAACATGTTCCAAGGGGAGTACTACTCACATCCTAGACAACTGGTCTCAGAATGAAACCAGGAATAAGGCTCTAGAACTCAGAAAGTATAGTAGGTTGCCAAGGTATAAGTCAAGTCTCAAGATGTACAAATTGACAAAAACTCGTAGATATGCAAAAGACTCTTATACTAGAACAAGTTGACAAGGCAATGTAAAGGCATAAACATGTAAGATAGCTAAATCATCCTTGAAATACTTTCGTTCCGACTCGACCTATATGCTAAAATAAACGTGCATTTTTTTGGAATTTTTGAATTTTTTCATTTTTTTTTATTTTTTTTTTTGTATAGGTAGATAAAATAAAGAAATGAACAATGCAAGACAGAAATGCAATAAACGTGTGGCAAAATGCAATGCATGTGACACAAAACCATTCCCCAAACCAACCCGCACAATGTCCCCATTGTGCATTAGCCTAAGTAAAGGTTTCAAAAATTTAAAGGAAAGATGCAAAGAGAATAAAAACTAAGGAAAAACTGGAAAGAACTCACTGGATTAATAGACGTATGAGAAAAACCTCCCCAAACCAGCGTAAGCTGGGAGGTTTTGGTGGCTAGCAATTCCACTCAAGTACCAAAGAACGGTTGCACGATCTCCGAGGAAGAAACGAATCGACTGCGACGGACAGGTAGGTCGACCGACCCATATAGTAGGTCGAACGACCTTCCTGTAGACTATAGGAATTCCAGCGATACAGCGACTAGGTAGACCGACTCGTGTATCTGGTCGGTCGACCCCTCTGTGTCCCAGCGGCCTTCGTTTCTTCGTAAAACCTGAAAAAGCATTGAATATGCGCCCAACAAATGCGCGAGATTCCAGAAACAAGTCTAAAGTCTTAACTACGCAAGCATAAAGGAAAAAGTTCTAAAACTACGAGCAAACCAAATTAAAAGTCTCACACAACAAAAGTAAATTGTCTTAAAAGCTGAAATTTGAAACAACTATCCGCTAAAGATGCGGAAAATATCCGACCACGGCTTTTGACGACATGCCGTAGTCTCCACGGTGTTCTCTTGATTAGCAAAACACATCTTCTTCCCGCCGTCGCAAAGCATATGCGACGACCTCTCCTCTTGAGCTTGTCTTCTCTTTTTCTTCTCTTCCCGATCCACGACATCTGGGTCTTCATCTTCTTTATAGCTTAAGCATCTCATTCCTCCTCTCTGTACTATGACTTCCTCCACTTTGGGTTTCCCCAAACCAATTCTTGCACTAGCCATAATAGAAGTGTCCTCCATATTGCTCCCAATCTGGGGCGGAGGTGTAAAAACAGATGCAGGAATAGGCAATAAGGTAGGAGAAGTAGTGATGACCTCATACTTCTTTTCAGAAGTGATAGCATTACAAGTGATGGGGGTCATAGCATCCTTCTTCCTATAAGATATGCCATGTATAATAGAATGCTTTCCTACTTTGAAGGTTAAAGTCCCAGTGCCTACATCTATAATGGCTCCTACAGTGTGGAGGAAAGGTCTTCCTAGTATTATAGGTATATGGGCATCCTCTGGGATGTCCAAAACTACGAAGTCAACTGGGAAGAAAAACCTGTCAATACGCACAGGGATGTTTTCCAACACCCCTACAGGTTCCATAGATGTACGATCTGCCATCTGGACAGTCATGTTGGTTACTGCAAATTCGGTCATTCCTAATTTTAAGGCAACACTTAGGGGCATGACACTGATACTAGCACCTAAGTCGCATAAAGCCTTCTTCACTGGGAAGGTTCCTATATTGCAGGGGACAAAAAAACTACCAGGGTCCTCTAATTTGTGAGGGGCAATAACATGTGATAAAAAACTGGATGACTCTTCAGTGAGGGCCACCGACTCAACCTTATCTAAAGACAACTTTCTTGACAAAAGCTGTCTCATAAATTTAAGATATGAAGGAACCTGTTGGACTAATTCTAGAAACGTAACTTGAACATTTAATGAACGAATTACGTCTTTAAATTTGTCAAAAGATACCTGATCCTTCGAAGGTATGAGTCTTTCTGGGAAGGGAGGGGCTGAAGATTCAGTATTTGCAGCCCTTTTTAGAAACCTAGGGGTCTTATCACCCCGAAAAAGAAAATCCCTTAAGTTGTTCGGTAATTCGGGACGAAAAGGGGCTTCTTGTTCTGCCTCGGTGGTCGGTCGACCCTTTTCTTCGGTCGGTCAACCACTCTCCTGTTCAGCGAGATTTTTCGGATTCTGCTCAGAGGTCGGTCGACCTGGTTCCTGGGTCGGTCGACCTTCCTCGCTGCTACCCGGCTGTTTTTCTTTTTCTTTTTCTCCTCCCACTTTAGCTCCGCTTCGTAGGGATATGATGTTTAGAGTCTCTTTTTTCTGGTCCGTCTTGGTCGGAAGTTGACCCGGAGCCCTAGTATCGTTCTTGCCCGCAATTTGAGCAATCTGAGATTCTAACATCTTCATCCCTGCCTCCCTAGCTTGTGACTCCTTCTGAACCAACCCAATAAGATTTTGGATAAGAGTGTCTGTGTTGGGTGGTGGATTTGAAGGTGGTTGAGGGTTGAAGGGTGGTTTTTGGAAACCTTGCTTATGTGGGGGGATATATGTGGAATTTTGCTGAGGTTGCATGTGTTGTGGGTTGAGAACATTCTGGCTTGTCCACCTCATGTTGGGATGGACATTATTATTATTTGGGTCATAGAAATTGTTCCCACGATAGTGTTGGAAAGCGGCACATGTCTCGTTGGATGAAGTACAGAATTTTGACACGTGCCCTTCTCCACCGCACCTCTCACAAGCAAAGGGTCCGTCTTGAACGGCGTTCACCTGATAAATTCCTCCCTTGCTCCCACTTCCTACATCGAACTTCCCTCCAGCCTCTAGTTTCTCTAACTTGGCTGTCAAGGCCTCAATTGCTGATAGGTTATACTCAGATTTCCTTTGATTGCCTCGGGAAGTTCCATGTTCAGCACGGTGTACAGCAACATCCTCTATCAATTTGAGACCCTTAGTCTCTCCGGAATTATCTTGGAATCTCTCATTAGCTGCAGCATCTAGATAGGCCATGTTGTCATCGTAAAGGCCATTGTAGAACTGGTTACAAAGAAACCATTGTTCGAATCCGTGATGTGGTATGGATCGAACAAGTCTCTTGAACCTGTCCCACGCCTCACTAAAGTCCTCATTGGGGCCCTGCTTAAAATTTGTAATCTGCTCCCTTAAAGCATTAGTCTTGGATGCAGAATAATATTTCCTGTAAAATGCTAAGGCTAGGGTATTCCAATCCGTGACTCCCGCAGCAGTGCGGTCCAAATCTCTGTACCATTCCCTCGCAGCATCCCTAAGAGAGAAGATAAACATGGTTTGCTTAATCTGGTCCTGTGTCACTCCTTCTGGGGGTGCGATAGAGCATATGTAATCTGTGAAGATTTCAATATGCTTTGCAGCATCCTCATTGGCCGAGCCTCTAAATTGGTTTCTTTCAACCATAGTAATATAGGCAGGCTTGGCCTCGAATGGCTTCCCAGTACCTGTAGGTAAAGTGAACCCTTTGTATAGGTCCTTTGCCTGAGGCATGGAGTGACTGGCAATAGTAGCTTCCTCTGTCATGTTTTCTTCTTCTTTTGGAAAAACTGGAAAGTAGGTAAAAGGTGGTGTTCTTGGTGAAGGTGGATTTTTGGGTGAATTTGGTTGTGAAGGTGGTGTTTTTTGGTGAAGTTGGTGGTGATGGTTGTTCAAATAAGTCTTCTTGAAATAAGGAAGATGGTGATCCTCCTTCCTGATTCGCTAGAAGTTGCTTCCTTCTTTCTCTAAGAGTCCTCTCAAGCTCGTGGTCAAGTGGTAGGAGTTCTCCTTGAACTGACCTGCGCATAAGATGGAAACTACAAGAAAAAGGTGAGAAGGTTTAAGGAACAAAAAGTTCCTTAAACAAAGAGAAACAAAAACAAAAACAATAAACATTGGCGTCACCTCCCCGGCAACGGCGCCAAAATTTGATGTCCGTCGTTGAGGGTACCAAAGATAAATTTATAATTCCTAACTTTAACAATAGATAGTGAAAGTCAGGGTCGAACCACAGAGAGGTGGGGAATGTTTATTGTTTGGTGTTAATGTTTTAGGGTAACAGTTTTGGGGGTTTTAATTGATTGGTTATTACTAAGTCTAGAAGTAAACATAAAATAAAGCAAGTAAAATAAGGCAAATAAATAAAGATGAGATTAAAACTATAATAAAAGGGATGCTAGGATGTTTGGGGTAATAAATAGCTAAGGTAATATAAATCCTAAGGTCAACATGTATTGCAGTCGCGTAAGGGGTGTAACATATCCTTTCGGTCTATGGTACCTAATAGCTCCTTTCGGCCTATGCTATTCGTTCCTAGGTCTCACAATTATTGGGTGTCAACAATAAGGGTGATTCCTAAATTCTAGGTCACATACCTTTCAGTCTTGAGTAACCTAGCCGTCTTAAGGTGTAAACCAATGCCCTTCCCGTATCTCTCAATCTTGGGTAGGTCATTACTAACATCCTACAAGTCTCCTTTCAGTCTCATTGTAGGGTATTATAGTCAACAAAGAAAGACGAAACAGGAAACAGACGCGAGTGGGTCGACCGACCAGCTATTCCAGTCGGCCGACCACCGCCTTGGTCGACCGACCCATTATTTGAGTCGGCCGACCACGGCTCTGCTACAAGTCGGTATCGGAATCTATACTACCTACGCATATTCATCCCCTACATCCTAACATATGAAATTTAGCTACGCATGGTAATTGAAACGATAATAAAGACGGGAATAAGCATGGAAAACATAGTAAATAATAATCTAAGCATGCAAGATTCAATAAAGCTTGGGAGTTCTATCTTAATTGAATGCAATAGTAATAAGAGCAATAATAAAACTAGATTAAAAGAGTAATTACCAAAGTCGGAATTAAAGCAGAAAAGAACAAACTTTACTGAATGCTTGAGAATTATTATAAACTAAGGACGGAACGAAACTAGATTGTAATTTTATTGTGGCTTGTTAACTAATAAACTGAATAATAAAACTTGATAGTGAACTTCGATGTCTAACCCTGATTACAAGATTAGCTTATATAGGGCCGAAGATTTAGAGTTTCCTAAAGACTCCTACTTCTAATTGCTTTACGAAAACGTTCCTGGGCTTCGTTGAGGTCGGTCGACCAGTTTTGTGGGTCGGTCGACCTCTTTACGGACTTAAGCGAATTTAGTGCTTTCTTCAAGATTTTGGACTTCATAAAAATCAGGCCTGGTCGGCCGACCCATGTAGTAGGTCGGTCGACCGTATACGCATAGAAAATCTCCGGTTTTCTTCTTGATTTTACTCTTGGCACTTAAATAAAGACTCCAGTTGACTTTCCTTCGTTCCTTAATTATGCAGAAGACTCGAGGACACGAATATGGTGCTAAATCGTCCCTTTTCCGCATAAATCTGCAAAAGTGCATAAAAATACGAAAGTACACGATTGTTGGGAAATAAGGGCTAAAACATAGTAAATGAGCGACCAAATGCGTGTAAAACTAGATGTAAAACATCATAAAATAGACACGCATCAGATACCGCTAAGACGGTCCTGTGTCGATGTCGCATCCTTGTTCGTTGTAAGCATATTCGCACGAGCAGAGGACCGAGCACTAGTAGCTGTTTTGGAACGAGCTTTGAGTTCCTCTAGAGTCCGCGGACGATCAGCCCACCAGTCCGGAAACCGTTGTGACTTAATATAACAATTAGAAACCTCGTGCCCCGGAGAATCACAATGAGAGCAACGTAATTTATTTCGTTCCTATCGCTCGGCATCTCGAAGAGCGCGCCAATCAGGCGCGGTGGGGGAAGGACCACGAACTACCATAGCCATTACATCAGAGGCCTCGGCTACAACAGCAGGTCCGGCAAGGAGGCGTTCTTCTTGAAGAACTGTATGATACACACGGTTAACAGAAGGAAGCGGATCAAGGGAAAGCTGGTGATTGCGAATCGGACCATAAAGAGATCGGTCTAAACCCATAAAAAACTGGTAAAGTCTCTCGGTATCCTGCCGCGCAAGGGCTGCTTTTGTTACGCCGCAAGTGCACCCGGAAGTTGTACACGTGAATGGTGGTTCGTGTGCAACTAGGGCATCCCAAATAGACTTCAAATTACCGTAATAAGTTTTAACCGACATACCTTTCGTTTGACGGCACTCATGAAGTTGGGTTTTAAAATTGTGAATCTTGGCACCGTCAACGACGGCGTATAGATCAGCGAGCTCGGTCCAGAGAAGGCGCGCGTCTTCTGTATCCGAAACACTATCCCGTATTGATGGATCGATTGAGTTCATGATCCATTGAACGACGGTGCGGTGAACGGCCTCCCATTGACCGAGTAGAAATTCATCCGTTGGTTGTTTGATGGACCCATCACAAAAACCGATTTTACGTCTTGATTTCAAAGATCGACGCATAGAACTGTTGGGAACTCGAGGTAGTCATACTAGCTAGTTCAAGTTATTAGTCTTACTAATTTTACTAATTAAACTCATATTAATTCAGTCGATCTTATGCATGCAAAATAAAAGCGGAAATAATGAGAATCGTATTCTTACAACCGGTCCGAAATATGCTAAGGACGATCCTCCAAGAGCAACCAAGTAAGCTTGCCTCCAATGAGTGCGCACCAAGACCTTACCTTAAACGGACCAAATAACCGAACCCGATACTAGAGGACGGAATTAGGCTAAAACCGAGTACTAATACTAATATTAGTATACTAGAAAATATATTATCTAGTAATAGTTTTAGAGGATATTGTATTTAGTTTCTTACACTAGAAAAATACAATATTTTGTTTATCTTTCTTTTCACTAGAAAAGATGAACATTAGTTAGAATGAATAAGGTGAACAAAATTCACTTCTTATAATGATGGTATGTGGTGTGTCGTGTGATAGTGTGTTATGTAAGACCAAAATAGATTGCTTGTCTTACACAAGCAATTAGGTTTGCATGGCTACATATAGGTATCATACCTACACAATCATTATGTTTTAGTCATGCACTAATTTAAACAAATTAGTCCTTATTATACACACCATCACACGCCACTTTTGTGTAAAATGTACTTTCATTTTACAAATTGTAATTTGTACAATTGTGTAATATGTAACATCTTATGTGACATAATTCAATTGTATTAATTTAAAATATATTTATCATATAAATAATATTTCTAAATTAATCAAATCATATTTAACAAATTATTTAGTAATTCATAATCACCGTCTCAAAATATGGTTATTATAATAATCGTCAATACGATATACAACATTTGTTATAACCACGAACCCATCTCATTCTAATTTCGACATTTCTAAATGTCGATTAATATTTGACAATTGACACATTTCAATTTCAAATATAAATCTTACCTTTAAGATTCAACCTCTAATTTCTCAATATACGGTTTTAAGAATATCGATCAATCTGTATCCCATACAATTAATCAATATACGTTTAAGGGGTTAGTCCTATAGGTGTGACCTAAAGGGATCAACTGACCACCACCGTCATACGACAGTAATGTTAAACTCTAGTCAGCCAATCATTACCGATTAATGTTGGTCAGTTGACTAAATCAATATTGGATCGTCCCTTGCATATTCATTTCATAAGATTTATGACAATGATTTTATCACTGTCGTGATCGCACTATTGTTGAGGACACACATTCCCCAACAATCTCCCACTTGTCCTCGACAAGTGTGCGTCACCAATTCTCTTGTCCTATTACGTCATCTCCCACTCAATGCAAGGTGTCTTCCAGGTCGTACTTGCATTTGATCATATCTTGAGCGGTTTTCTCGATCTGGAGATTTAACTGCTTTGACCGGAATTATCTACCATAGATACCTTCCGAGCGTGGCCACGCATTTCCAGTTATACTTCTCCTCGAGTGGCCTTGAGATTTAAGACAACCCTGACAAGGGGTTGGACAATTCCTATCCTACTGTTCCCTTCGATTAACACAGTCCATCATGACCCAAAAGAAGCCCATTTGACCCCCTTTAACGGTTGATCGTAGAGCTAAAATCAAAGCCAATCTGAACCGTGCCACCTTGGGCGAACAGTCTCAAGTCTAAGAATCGACTTATGTGAATAATATAGTAGCTCTCGCCACGACCGGGCTAATTATAAAATTTCCAGAACTCTATAAGCGGTCACTAAATGCCCAACAGAGTGTTACACAGTCTGCCGATGTGATCGACTAGTCATCCCATATGACTCTATGACTTTTGAACTTGCCATCAATCGCCTCACATTGTAGTCGCTTCGAGACGTCACCTCATATAAGCGACTATGGGCTATACTAAGTTAATCCAGTTCACTTATGGGGTTCAAATTGTCTCTTACAACCCATTTGGATTTCACAAAGTATAAATTGTGAGTTAATATTAATAATAATAACTCTAACGATAAGAGTGATTGTTATGTGCGAACAATCAATACGATATTGTTGCTCCACATAAACAATCTTTGATGATCATACATCAATTTGTATTAATGGTTTGCTATGTGAATATACCCTATCTTCACATCTTTTAAACCTACAAATTTCGGTTTCCTTTTGACTCATATTATCTTGTATAATATGATCTAATTCAAGTACACTTCAAGTCTCTCATACTCGACTCGAGTCTCCTTACTTTAAGGAAGCTCCCACTGTTTTCTCAAAACTCATGACATGTCATCCATATGTACATAGTCATATTGTACTAGAATTTATATTGTAGTTAACCTAGATTCGATCCATTAGTTCTCCTCGAGAACTTATATCGAAATAGGACTTTATTTCAACCTATGGCATTTTGATCAAGATTATATGAATTAACATTTTCATATCTCGGATTCAAATCCAAACCTTGTTAACTGATCGGTGACGTTTCATTATCATATAATAAACTCACTTATGATTTATGTTCTTAACATATATTCATTTAGAATTGAAAACCTTATATTCTTTAACCTTTAAAGAATCACCATTCTCTCTAAATGGTAGGTTTCGTTTCCTTAATAACTTTTCTCCCACTGAATTCCACATTACTATCTTATAGTTTTATAACTCCCACTATCTTCATAGTGATTAGGAAACATCTTCAAACATCTTCTCAACTCATAATGAACATTTCATTTTGATTAACTTCAAACATTTTCTCAACTCGTTATGAACATTTCATTTTTATTTTCTTTCCCACGGAAAGAACCTTTTAATTTCACGAGAACGGGAGATGATTTCTCCTCTTTTATCTTTATAAAACAGAAACATTTACATCATGGAAACGATTTCCTTCCGTTAACACTCTGGGAACTTTTGACAACATACGGAACATTTTCCTTTTGTGTCCTCGCGTAGTTTCTTCTGTGTCCTCTCGTAGTTTCTTCTATCCAATTTCTTAGAGTTCTTCTCAAGGACTCCTCATAGAACTCTTCTCTAAGATCCTATGCTTATTTCATTGGTTTACGGGCGTAGAATTTCTCCCACTCTATCCTCTAAAATAACCGTTATTTTAAGAAGGATAGCATTTTCGTCCGTCAACAATGTATTGGATAAAGAATTATGTGAGTATTTGAGATATTAACATTTTCTTTCATTTAAGGTGAAAATCTTATAATGAACTGATGCTCTTATGTTTGAATTTGAAGTATTTCACGGGATGCAATTCTCGTTTTTAAGTAAGTCGTATTACTTTTATAATGATCCTATCATTTCTTCCGTACGTTGAATCATTCAAGGTACTTTATTACGATCTATGAAAATCGTATCAATTCATGTTTATAATAGCATTTTAAAACAACCAAACATGTTTGATTAAGAACAAAAGGATGACTTGGGTTGAAAACCAAGTCACCACTATTACAACCATTGTTTCAACAAGATTCTTGTCGTACAAGAAATACAAAGTTCTTTAATTAAAATGCAAAAAGAAAGAAGACATCAAATGAAAATTAGAGCCATGCTCTTCATGTCTTCAATCTCGGATGCTACCTTAGCCATCCATGGAAGGAACTTCAAGTTTCCTTCTCTTTCTCCTTGCCCTTATCTTTGGTAGGATCCCCTTTAAAACAATTTATAAACGGGTGAGAATCAATAACTTGTATCAATATACAAAAATTGATTAAGTAACATGAATTAGACGAGAATTTATACCTACTGCAAGAACCTTTCCGGCTTTGAGGTCATGGAGATACTTCGGGCAATTCCGCTTCCAATGCCCCATCTTAGTGCAATAATAGCACTTGTCTTCAACCTTTGATGACGACGAAGAAGAAGCACCTTTCGTAAAAGTCTTCTCCTTGGGAGATGCGGGTTTGAAGGCTTTAACATTTTTACCCTTGTTGGCCTTGCGCTTAAACTTCCTCTTGCTTTTTGAATCGATATTAAGCACATCCTTTGTGGAACTCTCATTAAGTCCCATATCCCTCTCCGCTTGGACTAACATCTTATGTAACTCGTCCAAGGAGGTTACTTGATTGCGCATTTTATAATTTACCCGAAATTGAACATACGATTTCACTTTGTTGAGGGAGTGAAGGATTTTGTCAATAATAAGCGAGTCGGGAACATTCACCCCTTGCAACTTCAAGGTTTCGGCTAGCTCAACCATTTTGAGCACATGAGGACTAATATTTTGACCTTCCTTTAAGGTCAAATCAAAGAAGGCGGAGGCCGCCTCATATTGGATCACCCTAGGAGCTTGTGAAAACATGTTCGCAACTCTAGTGTATATCTCATTAGCCGTGGCTAGCTTAATCATTCTTCTTTGGAGATCCGGCTCCATCGAAAATGTAAGCACGTTCTTCAAAGCATGTGACTCTTTCATGTAGGCCTCATAGGCTTCACGAGTCGCTTCCGATGAACGAGCACCGGGAGTGGGAGGAGCGGCAATGGTAAGATAACGAGTCTTATCGTCAGCTTCCGCGGCCAACACCAATTGGGCGTCCCAATCTTAAAATTGGCGCCATGCTTCTCAAGCTTGCAACGATCCATAAAAGACCGAAGCCATGAAACGTGATGTGGGAGTGGTGGAGCGTTATTTGCCATTGATTGAAAGTCGAAAAATGAACTACAAATGAAAATTAAGGAATTAAAACACAATTATCGTTTTAATAATTAAACTTGTAAATTTTAAACAAGTTAAGCATCTACTTAATGATCTCTTACCCAATTAAGTAAATGATCCCGAGACCCAAATACACACTAACTCGGGCACGGTTTAGCCGATACATCCCTCATTAATATGACTCGGTAGATTAACCCCTTAATCAATTCTACTCTTAGAACTCTCGGTCGATAAAATTACACTAATTCTTATCTTAGCCCGAACTTATTACCACTACGGTGGCTCGAATACCTTCGTCGAGATCAACCAAATTTCAAGAATAAGTAATCATATTACCCCACTTCACCAACGTAATAAGGTTTGCACCCCGGTTTAGCCGAGCCTACTCCCTTATGAAGAAGATCCTTCGCGGGTCCTTTACTTTTTGGTAAGGCTATGTCTCGATTTTTAAATAACGTAAGAGATCTTGTCAATTTATTATCTATCTCCTTTAAGTGAACTAAGTCGGTGAATTATCGATAAATTGATTGACACGGTCGATAAAATCGATGAAATGCATGAGGTGAATGACGATTTGGCTATGCATGCAAACATGATAAGCATAAATAAAAGCATAAAACTTTAAAAGCATAAATAAAATCCTAGTATGGCCTTTCCTAAAATAGAAAATAAAGTAAATTACAAATTCGGAAACCAACTCCTTTGGTCCCTTGAACTTCACACGCGGCACGCATCCCAAGGCAAACTCCGTCTTGGTCGGAACTCCTTTCCGAAATGGCACCGTCTTCAAGGATCCTCGGAATTATAAATAATTACAAATTTTCTATCTATTTTATACATTATAAAATAAAATAAAACAATAAAATAAAGTGATACGAGATCACATTAAATTACAACCGAATCGATAAACCCTTACATTACGGGAAATATCGATTAAAATCTAAGGCCATACTAAGTAAATTACATAATTCCAAAATTACGTAAATAAAATATGACATTCATAAATAATAATTAAATATGCAAAGCTTATGTAAAATGCAAAACCTAAGCCAAATCGTCCTATTTAAACACGTTTTAAATATCGTTATTCTTAATAACACGGTTTTATGGAATAATGTGATTTAAACAATTTTAAAATCACTAATCACTCTATGAATCACTATTCACGATTTAGTTAAGTTTCCTAACACATTTTAGGATTCAAAATTTAGTCTTACTCAAATTTTGAAATTAACTTAACTTATTTTAATATTGTTCGGTTTTAATCGGTTTTACGGGAAATAGCATTAAAATAATCAAACGAGTCATAAAAATTTCGAAAATTCAAAATTCAAAATTTTGAACATACTGAAAAATTTCTAAAATTTCAGATCCTTAAAACTCAAATATTTTCGAAATACACCATTTATTTCGTAAAATAGCCGTATTATATGCATAATGTTTCGAAAAAATTCAAAACTATTGTAAAATTATGAAATAAAATACTAATATAATTTTTACATCTTCCTAGACACTCAAAGCATCTGAAAATGCAGAAAAATAAGGCTGAAAAGTACTGTTTAAGTTCTGAAAATAAAGTAATGATTATGACTCCTTAAACACTCAATATCAATTTTAACTTTTAAAATTAAAACTTAAAGTTTCAGAAACTTTTGGCACTAAATAAAAATATGTTGATGATCATACATAATATGACTAATATGGGTGAATTTTTCGGACCATTTAAGCAACATTTACTATTTTTAATAATTCGTGTCATATATTACGCGATTTTACCGATTAAAATCATTTCTCATGCAATATTCGAGATTAAAAGCTCAAAATTCACATGCATGCTAGAAATAATATATGTGACACTATATTAAATTTTTATGGTCAAATTCGAACTTAAACTATTTAAGCTAAAATATGTCACTAATATTACGATTTTTACGATAAAAATCAATATTCATGCAATATTAACCAAAAATTTCTGGAAAATACATCATATATTTTAAATATTGCATGTGACATCTACCAAAATTTTTATAGTTAAATTCATAATATAACTATTTATCCCATCTTTAACTCATTTTATGACTATTTTAACAATTAAAATCATAAACCATGCATAAAACCTCAATAATTTCGAAAATTATATATTCATAATATGTTAAATGCACGTGAGAACATATTTAAAATTCATGGCCAGAAACATTATTTAGCTATTTTTCCCAAATAAAACATTTTTAACCGATTTTTGGCACTAATTAAACATTTTAATTACAATATTGAACAATATTATTCCATAAATCATCAAAATGACTTAAAACTATTTTAAGACCAGAAAGTATACATGCAATATGATTTTCGTGCATATCCTATATGAACTACTCATTTTCGTTTTTAATTAAAATCGTATTTTCTCGCAAAAACGTATAAAAACGAGTTGCATGCAAGCAACCTAGCGCTCTGATACCACTTGTTGGGAACTCGAGGTAGTCATACTAGCTAGTTCAAGTTATTAGTCTTACTAATTTTACTAATTAAACTCATATTAATTCAGTCGATCTTATGCATGCAAAATAAAAGCGGAAATAATGAGAATCGCATTCTTACAACCGGTCCGAAATATGCTAAGGACGATCCTCCAAGAGCAACCAAGTAAGCTTGCCTCCAATGAGTGCGCACCAAGACCTTACCTTAAACGGACCAAATAACCGAACCCGATACTAGAGGACGGAATTAGGCTAAAACCGAGTACTAATACTAATATTAGTATACTAGAAAATATATTATCTAGTAATAGTTTTAGAGGATATTGTATTTAGTTTCTTACACTAGAAAAATACAATATTTTGTTTATCTTTCTTTTCACTAGAAAAGATGAACATTAGTTAGAATGAATAAGGTGAACAAAATTCACTTCTTATAATGATGGTATGTGGTGTGTCGTGTGATAGTGTGTTATGTAAGACCAAAATAGATTGCTTGTCTTACACAAGCAATTAGGTTTGCATGGCTACATATAGGTATCATACCTACACAATCATTATGTTTTAGTCATGCACTAATTTAAACAAATTAGTCCTTATTATACACACCATCACACGCCACTTTTGTGTAAAATGTACTTTCATTTTACAAATTGTAATTTGTACAATTGTGTAATATGTAACATCTTATGTGACATAATTCAATTGTATTAATTTAAAATATATTTATCATATAAATAATATTTCTAAATTAATCAAATCATATTTAACAAATTATTTAGTAATTCATAATCACCGTCTCAAAATATGGTTATTATAATAATCGTCAATACGATATACAACATTTGTTATAACCACGAACCCATCTCATTCTAATTTCGACATTTCTAAATGTCGATTAATATTTGACAATTGACACATTTCAATTTCAAATATAAATCTTACCTTTAAGATTCAACCTCTAATTTCTCAATATACGGTTTTAAGAATATCGATCAATCTGTATCCCATACAATTAATCAATATACGTTTAAGGGGTTAGTCCTATAGGTGTGACCTAAAGGGATCAACTGACCACCACCGTCATACGACAGTAATGTTAAACTCTAGTCAGCCAATCATTACCGATTAATGTTGGTCAGTTGACTAAATCAATATTGGATCGTCCCTTGCATATTCATTTCATAAGATTTATGACAATGATTTTATCACTGTCGTGATCGCACTATTGTTGAGGACACACATTCCCCAACAAGAACGACTTCATTCTTCATAATTGTCGCTTCAGAGTTTGACATGGGTTATCGATTGTCCCGGGCCTTCTTGATTAACTACAGAGAAAGGCGAAAGAGAGTCGATTTTAGATGAAGTAGATGCGGAAGCATTGGGTTACGCCTCCCCAGTCATTGGTGTGCGAAAAAAATAGGAAGAAAAAGTGATCGGAAAAAATTACAGAGTGGCGGCAGGAAGGAGACGGACGGAAAAATAGGGTTGTGCTGGCCCTGATACCATGTTGTGTTTGTGTTTTGGTTAAACATTCGTTGCCTTTCTCATAGCATAATCGTCATATAAGTACATTTCGTCTTGGGCAAAGCCCATAATTCGACATAAGCCGAATCCGGCCCTAATAAGGTCAGTTAAAAAATCTCATTTGTATTAAATGACGGTAAAAAAAATACAAGGAAGTGATTATTTTGAAGAGAGCAAATTGAGTAGTTATTATTATATACATATTTTGTTACAAAATAACAATTTAAAATCTAACATTTTCTATTTTGAGAAGACGAGACCAATAATAATTAAGATTATTCTAAGTTAATATAGTATGAATTAATATAAGAATATATGTGAATTAATTCTTATTTTTATAAGCTAAACCTCTCATAGATGACAACCTCTTTCGCTTTTCCATTACTCCACTCAACCCGCCGGTCCCGCCGTCCCACGAGCTGATCTCGCGGTCCCTTCTAATTATTATTATTATTATTGTTGTTGTTGTTGTTGTTGTTGTTGTTGTTGTTGTTGTTATTATTATTATTGAATCCGTGTGAAAAATGTACGGGTTGTAATTTTCTTTTTTTGAAATGAAAGCACGAACTTATAGTAAATCGAGTTCTGCCAAATTTAGTACGGAACGAGGAAAATCAGTTACATAAATATGTTCATCTCCTCGCATAATCTAGCGCATAAATGAACCCATTATGTTTGATATGGGTAAAGCCGCGACAACGCAAAGAAGTTGCCATATCAGCTACTTCTTGAGCACATAGGTGAAACGGACTGCGTTCCCTATTTCTCCTCCTCACCGCCCGAACAACGTTGAGAGTATCCGATTCGACCATCACTTGCACGAAGCCATAGTTTTGCCCCATTTCCAGCCCAAAAGCCATTGCCTTCGCCTCAACTATCTCCACAGACCACCCTGCTTCAACCCTTTTGCTCGCCACCATAAGCACTCTCCCATGTCAGTCCCGCGCTATCACCCCCAACCCCACCGTTTCGTCCTCCATAACAGCTGCGTCGGTGTTTAGTTTTATCACCCCCACCTCTGGGCATCTCCATACTGCACCACCCACGTCATCCCCTGCTCTGTTTTCGCTCCCAATTTTGCACATGTATCGCCTATACTCCTGTACATTCGCGTAAACCACAAAATCACCACCTCAGGCCTTCGTTGCTCCTCTTCGAAGATACGCGCATTGCGGATTGTCCAAAGTGCCTATACATCGCCAAAAAAATTCTCTGGTCATTACCATTAAGTTGCTCCAACATCCATAACAACCAGCCGTTAAACGAAAATGTTGGGGCAGCACAAACCTTATCACTAAACGCGCTCACCTCCCAAAGCGCACGAGCCCAGTGGCAGCGATAAATGGCATGGATTTCCGACTCCTCCTCCTCGTTACAAAACTCGCATATGCTAGATGGACAACAATGCATGCGATAAAGGTTAGTTCGAAAATGTCGGGGCAGCACAAACCTTGTCAGTGTATCATTAGATATAGGAGATATAAAGGATTAAATATTAATTTTCATGACAATATAAATAGTCTACAATTAGAGATTTGACGTACATACAATTTAATTTACTAACTATTATTCGATGCAAATTATGCTACAAATACACGAAAATTCATTTGAAACTATCTTAGATGTCGTATTCGATGTACACTTGTTAGTGTCACAAATCAATTTTCTAATCACTCGTACTTATATATTTTTTCAAGTATTATTTTTTAAGCATAATTGTGTTAAAGTTATAAGTGTTTATCTTCTTTTAACAAATGTTACTTTCCTTTTCTTCCATTCTCCAACGTTATTGGGAGTCGGTGATCAATCCTATAAACCAATAAAAATACATTTTACATCCCATTATAGATAGAAGATAAACCTATGTAATATATGAAAATTAATTTTTTCTTCAAATTCTAATTATCGATGTTCAAAAAAATCCTTACATGAAATAAGGTCAAATAAATGTGAAGCAGCTTAGCGGTGTACCAGTTTTAGAATATGATATTTTTCCCATAAATTAAACAATCAATCAAAATTCGTTAAATGATACTCCCTCCATTCATATCCACATTACACATTTCTTTTTTCACGTTTGTCAACGCGTCTTTTGTACGGTAAATATTGTTAGCTACGTATTTTCAAAAATTATAAAAATTAGATATTAATAATATACTCGTAAAGACGAATAAAACTAGATCCCACATGAATATAATTTTATTTACGTATCGAGAAAAAATCGAATTTGAATGGTTGTTTGTGAATAGTGTGTAAAATAGAAATGTGTAATGTGGATTTGAATGGAGGGAGTATACTTTTATACAAATTTTCATTAAAAACGAGTATTATTCGTCAGAAACTTAAGATGGATATTGCCCTCTCACCTTATGCAAGTGACCCTATCCATAAGGTGATCTATTCCCCCACTTGTTCTCCCACTTGCATTGCTTTATTGTAGGTAAAATATATTCGTATTCAACTAGCGACGGATATTGTTACAAGCAAGACTTTTTGTACCTTTTATAGTATGAAAATTATTATTCTTATTTTTTTATTTTATGTCTCCGCTATTTATCGCCATAAATATTATTTGATAAATTTAATACACACATTTTACTGTTGACACACCAAGCCTCCCCTAACCCAGCATTGATCATTTCCTGATTTCTTACGATTCACTCCCCATTTATATGTAGCATGAAATTTTCTCGATATAAGCTTCTTTGTTTGGTATGATTTAATTTGGTATAAAGGCCATCACCATTCACCATGTTCCCAAACTAGATTAAAGCCTTGGTAACAAACAAAAAACACAAAAAAAATTAATGGTGAATCAAACGATGATACATTGTTTGTTGGTTGCCGTTTTACTAAGTACAACAATTTGTGCTACCAAATCCTCAAATGGCCTCATGCTTGAAATGATTCATAGAGACTCTCCGAAATCGCCTTTGTATCGCGCAAACTTAACCAATACCGAAAGAATGAAAATGTATATTAAAATGTCTATCGCAAGAGTAAAGTCCTTTAGAATGTCACGTGTGAAATCAATAGGCCCTAATGAAGGTGTAATTAGACCTAAACTAGTTACGCAAGAACTTTCATATTTAGTACAAGTAGGAATCGGCACCTTCGTGAATGAGTTCCCTACAAGCAGAACATATTACCTACAATTGGATACTGGAAGCGACCTTACATGGACACAATGCGAAGGGTGTATTAACTGTCTTGATCAAGATGGCCCTAAGTTCCCGGCTTCTCAATCAGCATCTTATGTAGCGATTGACTGCAATGATTGCCCACCTAACAGTATATGCCATGATGATAAGTGTATATACAATTTTGAGTACGCGGAAGGCACCAAAGTATCGGCTATCGTGGCCAAGGAAGATTTCACTTTTGCGTCTGAAGGTGAAACTAGTCATATAATCCCTAATCTTATTTTTGGTTGCGGCGTTGATATGCAAAACTTTCATGAAGGTACTCAACTTTTTTTTCAATTTCTTTTAATATTTTTTGTAGCAGTAAAACTTATCCGAGAACAAACTCATTTTAGTTACTGAATAATTGGATTTGAATTCAATAATGAGTAAAAAACTCACACATATTGGCTGTTATTTTCAATGCTAAGAAGAAAATGTTTTTTTACAGATAAACTTCCCAACAATATAGTTAGCGGGATTATGGGTATGAGTAATGGGTATTATGGGTTCATGGAGCAAACAAAATTGATGTTTAATGGAAAGTTTTCATACTGTTTACAACCAGTATTTAGAGGAGCAACAAGTTTACCAATGTATCTTCGATTTGGGAACGATGTTGTACCGCAACCAACAGAAATGCAGACTACACCAATTTATACGATTAAAGATGAATGGGGATATTACTTGCGTCTTTTCGGCATCTCCGTTGATAATCGAATACTTCCAATTAATCCTAAAATATTCGAAATCACTAGAGATGGAACTGGTGGATGTGTTATCGATTCAGGTATCGTCAATTCTTTCTACTTGTTAATTTGTTATACGATTAAAAAAGGGCTGTCATAAATCCACGGAGTAAATACATGGAAACACGGGATTTCTTGCTCACTTCCCTATTATACCCTTGTTTTTCTGACAGTACTCACAAATCAACTTTACGAAGTTGCGGACCTATTCAGCACTAACATTTTTGTCCTTATACTCCCAATTAGAGATAATACATACTCCCTCCGTTCAAATAATCTATTCAAATAACTTTATGAAAAACAATGATCAATTCTTAACATTGAACATTCAATCCTTTACAAGCAAATGAACACAGAAACAAGCTCAAGAATGGAATCAGAACCAACATTAAAATAACTCAAAAATGTAAAACAAGCTTAAGAACGAAATATAACATAATTTAGATAATAACAAAGAAATTACATAGGGATAAAATAACTTGAAAGATCGATTTGTTCATGATGATGACAGTAACATTAAAATAAGTTGAAAGATCGATTTATATGGAGATGAAGTTGTTCATGATAATAATCAAACATTTATCACCGACATAAAAATCACCGATAAATTTCAGAAAACAAGCAACTACAGTATGTTATCACCTACATAAAAATCACACATAAATTAACAAAAAATTTATCTAAGCTAACAGCATACAATTTCCCAGCAGTTAATAAATTCAAGTACTAAGTAGATCTATAAATTAAAAAAAAAAAAAGATTATAAGAATAAATTAAAACGGATTAGTTTGAAATTACCAGAGTTACGGTGCATCTTCCCCAAAACCAGGCCAATACTTAGGTAGTTCCGTCATAAACCACTTCGTAATAGCCGAGCTTCCTCTAATGGCACTCAGATCTAGGCCCTGTTTGGTAAACAGCGGATTAATATTGGCAGAAGCAGATTTAAAAAGCAGATTTGACTAGCAGAATGATTTAGCGGATTTGACTAGTAGATTTATTTAGCAGAATTATTTTAGAGTGTTTGGTAATTAGCAGATTGTCTAGAATCTTTGTAAAATGACATATAACGACATAAAAAAAATTATTTATTAAATATATAAAAGGAATGTTAGTATTTTATTAAGAGGGTAAATAAGTCAATTTTTTTCTTTCTAATATGCTAATCCAATATGCTGGTAGGAGCAGCATATTGTAAAATAGCATATTGGACCCCAATATACTATTTCAATATGTCGTTAACCAAACACCCTAAATAGCATATTGGTTGGTCAAACATGCTAATTGCCTCAAATATGCTAATTTTTCTGCAATATGCTGTTTACCAAACAGCGCCCTAATTTCTCGTCACAATTACAGACAACAAATCCACATGCAACACCATTTCATTTGCTTGTAAAGGATTTTGAACTTTATGAAAAAGAATTTGAAATAATACATACTTCCTCCATTCAAATAATTCACTCTACCACTTTACTTTTTCACATTTGCCAACGCGTGTTTTATGAGCTAAATATCGTTAGCTACCTATTTGTGAAAATTATAAAAAGTAGATATTTTTAATGTTCTCGTAAAGACGAATCAAACAAGATCTCACATGAATATATTTTAACTTATGCATTGAGCGGAAGTCGAAGTTGAAGGTTTACTCATGAATAGTGTGTAAAATTGAAAGTGGTAGATTGGATTTGAATGGAGGAAGGATATTTTACGAGTTTCATTAAAAAGAATTTGAGTGTTTTTTTTTTAAAAAATTATAAATTAAAACATTATATTGAAATTCAAAAATAATACTACCTCCTATTCGAGATAACCCTCCTTATTAGATATTGGCACAAATAACGGTTTGATTAAAATAAGTATAAAGTATTGTTGTAGGGTGAGGTGATTGGAGAGAGGGTGAGTATTGTGTGGTATTGCTGTGAGTAATGTAATTAAAATAAGTATAAAGTAGGAGTATTGTGGGATATTGTGGTGGGGATGAGTGATTAAAATATAATATAAAACATTACCAAAAAAGAAAATAAGGAAGATAATCTGAATTGTCGAAAAAAGAAATAGGGAAGGTTATTATGAATAGGAGGGAGTACATATAAAACCCAATTATTTTAGTTTTAACCCTAAAAATTATAGTGGAAAAAAAAATTGTTAAAACCTTAAAAAAAATTGCATATAAGCTTATTTAGATTTGTACGAAGTATTAGATATTTAGATGACGATCCTCATATACATCTGAATGTATAGTCCTATTTGTGTTATACCCAATTACCCATGCATCACATATTTTTAAGTAACACAAATCCCCTTATTGCCGGAAAAAAAAAATTCAAAATTATTTTTTCATATAAGAATTTTACCTTTTTCATCTACATTTTATTTTTTATTTTTTCATGGTGTACCCTTTTACCTAAATCCAAGAAAAATCTATATTATGTAAACCTTTTTCTCCCTAAAATTTAATCTAATTGCTTGAAAATTTAAATAACCAATCATAAATTTTCAATTAGAGAATTAATTAAGTTATATAGCAATAATTAATGTCTTCTATCGAGTTTTATTAAGATTAATCAATATTTATTTAATTATTATAAGATGAAATTACGGTTTATAGTTACGATTGTTGGATGGGTTGTACTTAGTCAACTTAGATGCTTCTTATGCATCAATGTAAGACAGCAAATAATCTTACCTCAACAAAGCTTTGAGCACCATGCTTTAGCGCGGACAAACTTGCAGACAGTTAAAAAAACCCAATCGTAATCATTCACAGAAAAACCAACATTTTAGGGGAATTTAAGTCCGTATTCTTTGACCCGGACCCAATGTTTTTATACAAGACCCATATTGACACATACTCGAACGGATCACAAAAATTCAGACTCATACCCGATCTATTAGGGTCAGGCCCTAAGGGTTGGGTCAGGACCCGACCCACTACCATCCCAAATTATAACTATAAGTATTTACCGTATTGTGTACGTATACCAAAATCGATACAGTATATGATTTCATTTATACAAATATAAATTTTGGTATATATAATATAATTTTTACACAAACGTATAGAATACGTACCGATAGAATTAGCGACCAAATATAATGCACCGTATGAGGCGTATGTGTAGTGTGTTATGTGTACATGAAAAACAAGAGCATAAGTGACCAATAAATTGGGTGAAACGCTATGACAACCCAAAATATTTTGCATTTATTCGGGATATTTTTAAGTAAAATAGAGCGAAACAATATTTATGACTACTTCATATATAGGAGTATATGACACTCTGTCACTCTTGACATTTAATCAGGCACTCCATCATCGTGGATCAACGCGGAAGCCTTTAACGTCGTAAAACGTGCCGTAACATCATTTATAAAAGATCATAATGATAATTGGCTAAAGATGAGGACACCACCTCCCGAATTGGAGTACGAACTTTGTTTCCAACGTTACAAGTTGCCGAATACTATAAACCTTCCTAAAATCACTTTCCATTTTGAAAACAATGCCAATTTTGAAATTGATGGTGAACATTCGTTCTCTGAGGAAAAGTTGAGCACGGGTGAGGACGTGTATTGCTTGGCATACTTTAATAGTATTGAAGACGACGACGATGATGATATCACGTATTTGGGAGCTCTTCAACAAGTCAATAAACGAATTGTATATGATTTACAGAATTCATTGCTTCATTTTGGCCCAGCCGATTGCTTCAATCAGAACTAGTATAACCAATACACACATTTTCGAATTGGTATTAATAGAGGAAAGAGAAGGGTAGGGATAGAGGAAAGAGTTATGGGTTACAAATTCGCCGATGTGAAGTTGCAGCTTTTGCATAAGCCAAGAATAAATGAAATCGAAACGCCAGTGACAAGGGCTTGTTCTTTTTTACATTTTTTGAAAAATTTGACAGTAAACACGTCATTTGAAATGGCGGGTCTATCCCATATTTTAGGTTCAGAATTTTCCGAGCCTACGTGAACATCATTTCGACAAATACTTTTAAAACCAACCCAAACGATAAATATTTTATTTTTGAGCATTATTTTAAAAATTTGTTCATTCATTACCTCCATTCATTTACTAGTTTCTTTTTCCTTTACATTTTCACTTAGCTTCTCATTTCTCCCTCAACTAAAACATGTAAAATTCTCCCAAAATTATTCATTCTTAGGTTAATAAACCAAAATCCACATCAAGGAGCTCATATTGATCACCATTGCAGCATTGCTTCTCGCTTGGTCACCATTGATACTCTCAGTGGTCAATCTAGGATTTGTGCAATGGAATGTTTAATAAAACTTATAGCCTTAAAAATTGAAATTACAATATCGTTATTTAAATTGTTATAACTACATTTTAATTTACGCTAATTAAGGGCGGGGCCTGTGGAGGCACAAAAAACGGCGAGTAACATAGTTAGTCTCAATTAGACGGAACTAAATTATTTGTTCATCCGATATGATTCCACTTTTCAGTTTACGAGAAAAAAACATTTGAGAATTTAAACAGGTGAAAAAAAATTTAAACTTGGAAACTGTTGACGATTATACTAAGTACTTACTACTCGTACTTACTAAACATACACAAAAACAAACAAGTACACAATCACCCCGTAACATGAAGAAATAATAATTCAACATTTCACGCCTTTAACAACCAAATTGCCAACTTGGTAAAAAAAGCCATTGTTGCGGAGAATTGGTAAAAATACTTTAACTTTGGACAAATTGGTAAAAAAATAAATATTTGGACAAATAAAAAAAGAGTAATGATAGAATTATAGAAGGAGATAATATTATATTATTGATATTTGGTTTACATCATATGTGGTGGGTATTTATAATACCTTACTATTAAATCTAACCCTAATGGGCCTTAGCATCTTAGGGCCTAATACCCTCCTGCAATCGTAAAGGCAGTTTTACGAACTTTACGACTGGAGAATTACAAGAAAGCATAATCAATAAAAAAAAAATAGTCTTCATCTCGATCTTCTGTAAACTTCTCATCTTCACAAGGTGGTAAGGGGTGCGTATAGGACTCGCCAGACAATTTCATGCGTAACTCGCCAGTCAATTTTCGTGCGTATTGGACTCGCCAGACAATTTTCAGTGCGTATTGGACTCGCCAGACAATTTTCTTGCGTAACTCGCCAGTAAATTTTAGATGCCACCTTGATTAAACGAAAAAAGTTTTCATTTTTCGAAATATAAACTAATTTTTCTTTAGAAATTTAAGGACATCTTATTTGTACGAAAAAAATAGAAAAAAACAGAAAGAAGCGAAAAACACCAACCATTCAATAATGGTCGACGATTGACATACTGCATATTAAGCAAAATGACAGTAAAACGTAAAGAAAGATGAAAGAGTTTGTGGGAAATTTTGTAAAGGTATTTTTTTTTTTTTTTTTTTTTTGTTTTGGATGAACTCCCACCGGTGGGTGTAAATTTCCGGTGTAAATTTCCGGTCACCCACCGGTGAGGATGCGAAAGCGATTTTCAGAGACCTCAAGAAAGAGGCTCTGATACCATGATAGAATTATAGAAGGAGATAATATTATATTATTGATATTTGGTTTACATCATATGTGGTGGGTATTTATAATACCTTACTATTAAATCTAACCCTAATGGGCCTTAGCATCTTAGGGCCTAATAAGTAATTATCCTAATAATTAGTGTATGTTTAAATAACTCAATTTCTTGATCACTCTTCTTTCCTACCACATATAACTATATAACTCCACCCATTTCTCCTCCAAAATGCAATTATAATCTTTTGACTTTCCTAAAATATTGTGAGAATGAACCAAACTGATAAGTGATATATTTGCATGATTTTACCCCTATTATTAGTTTTGTTTTACTTATTTGAGTGTTATTAAGCTAATATTGTGTTTCTAGTGCATTTATGCTTTTAAGTATATTTTGTAGGAAATTGAGCTAATCCACTACAAAATACACCAAGACTAGAAAAATGGCTAAGTGAAGCAAGAATTGGACTTTGTACAACCTAGCATGGATTTTGCATGAATATTTTGATGGATCAATTCACAAAAATGCAAATGAAATGATGTTAATTCAAGCCCAAAATTACAAGTCCACGATAATGAGAAGAAACTTAATTAAGATTCTGAAATGATCTTAGGAGACTAGGGTTAGAGCATTTGAGCGAAAGATTAAATCATCAAGTAAACTTTTGTGAAGATTAACATCAATCTTTCAGTGACTTATGAAATGTTTGGAGGTTAGGTTACATTCAAGTAATCAAAAACCAATTATAGTCTAATTAAAAATTGAGTAGATAAGATAACACAATGAATGTCGAAAACCGCCTTGTCATTTGTTTATCATTTTTATTTTAGGATCTATTTTTCATTTGTTTAACTTTTTATATCAGGCATGTTTTTAATGGGTTATTTGATGATCTAACTTCGTATTTATACACTTGTCATTTAATAACACTCCCCTCAAATAATCATCTCCACTTTCTTTGATCTTTGTGATAAAAGTAAAGATACGGAAATAACTGATAGTCTAATTAAAAATTGAGTAGATAAGATAACGCAATGAATGTCGAAAACCCCCTTGTCATTTGTTTATCATTTTTATTTTAGGATCTATTTTTCATTTGTTTAACTTTTTATATCAGGCATGTTCTTAATGGGTTATTTGATGATCTAACTTCGTATTTATACACTTGTCATTTAATAACACTCCCCTCAAATAATCATCTCCACTTTCTTTAATCTTTGTGATAAAAGTAAAGATACGGAAATAACTGGGACGGAGGGAATATTTTTTCTTAATAGGAAGCTAATGTATTTCATAAATGTGTGAATAATGATCATTTCCTAATCTGTTACCATTCATTCCAAATCTATATGCAGTATGAATTAATGTATATTGATATACCATTCCTAGCTTATTTAGTATGGTATGATTTAAATTTGTATCAAAGCCTACTAATACTAGCTCAGCATGTTTTTTTTTTTTTGGTTTAAACCGGGGTGTCCACCGTCGACAACTGTGTATACTAGCTCAGCATGTTGTCGACCTAGATTAAATCATTGGTAACATAAAAAAACAGAAACAAAATTAATGGTTGATCAAAGAATGATACACTCTTTGTTGGTTATTGTTTTACTTACAACAATCTATGCCACCAAAACCACAAATGGTCTCATCCTAGAAATGATTCACGGAGATTCTCCAAAGTCGCCTATATATCGCGCAAACTTAACCAGTAACGAGAGAATGAAAATGTACATTGAAATGTCTAGCGCAAGAATAAAGTCCTTTAGAAGGTCACATGTGACATCTTTAAGCCCTAATGAAGGTTTAATAAGACCTAAACTAAGTAAGCAACATTTTTCATATTTAGTACAAGTAGGAATCGGCACCTTCATAAATGAGTTCCCTACAAGCAGAACGTATTACCTGGACATGGATACTGCAAGCGACCTTACATGGACACAATGTGAAGGGGCTGTTCACTCTTTTAACCAAGTTGACCCTTTGTTCCCCGCTTCTCAATCGGCAACTTATCAAGTGCTTGACTGCACAGATTGCCCACCTGACTCTATATGCGAGGATAGTAAGTGTGTAATCGATAAGGAGTACGTGGAAGGGTCCAAAGTATCGGCTATCGTGGCTTTGGAAGATTTCACTTTTGCATCTGAAGGTGAAACTAGTCATCGAATCCATGATGTTATGTTTGGTTGTGGGTTTGATATGCAAAACTTTCTTGAAGGTACTCAACTTAATTATTCTTACTATGCTTAATTAGTTATACTTGTTCGCATACCAGTTTAGATGAACCATTTCAACCAAAATGTTAAAATAATGATTGAGCCTCAACTAACATGTTTATATCCTATTAACACTACCCTTAATTTTAAAATTTAATAGGATGAATTACTTTATCATGCGCGCCTAAAGGTAGTTAAGATGATAAGCCTGAATTGATGTTATGAAATTTGAATTAATGTCATTTCAAAATTATCCGAGAGCGAACTCATTTTAGTTACTGAATTAATGAATCTGAATCCAATGATGAGTGAAAACTAAGGCATGTTAGATGTTATTTTCAATGCTAACGAAAAATGTTTTTTTGCAGAAAGAATCGACCACAATATGGTTAGCGGGATTATGGGTATGAGTAGTGGCTATTACGGATTCATGGAGCAAACAAAATTAATGTTTAATGGAAAGTTTTCATACTGTTTACAACAAATGTTTAGACCACAAAGTTCACCAATGTATCTTCGATTTGGGAACGATGTTATACGGCAACCAGGTTTACAAATGCAGACTACACCATTTTATAACTATGACAATGTAGGGTCATATTACTTGCATCTGCAGGGCATGTCCGTAGATACTCAAAGACTTTCAATTAGTCCTGATATATTCCAAAGAAAAGATGATGGGACTGGTGGATGTGTTATCGATTCAGGTATCGTAAATTTTGAAGTAAAACGTACTGAAATAACAATACTAATCAATATATATATATGACACTCTTGACACTCATCAGGTACCGCAACATCGTGGATCATCACAGGAGCCTATCAGGTCCTTGAACGCAGCGTAAACTCCTTTTTTAAGCGTCACAATGGTAATTGGCGAAAGTTGACGAGACCTCCTACCGAACTGAACTTTGATCTTTGTTACCAACGCTACAAGTTGCCGAGGACTATAGTTTTTCCGACCATCACCTTCCATTTTGAAAACAATGCTGATTTTGTAATTGGTACTACAGAAGCGTTCTTTCGACCAATCTTAGAGGGCGGTACGGACACAGTTTGCTTGCAATTCCTTGAGACTAGTTTGGACGACGGCGGGGATGGTGTCACGTATTTGGGAAGTGTTCAACAAGCGAATAAACGCATTGTATATGATTTACAGAATTCAGAGATCCAATTTGGGCCAGCTGATTGCTCAAACGAGAACTAGCATAAGTGCATAACCAATAAATACAATTTCGAATTCAATTTGCTCCCTAACAATCATATTATATCTAGATCTAAAATAAAACAAAAATACATCTCTTCGTATTACTCAAGTTAGAATCTTCGACTACGAGGAACACTAGTGCACATGCGCTCACTACTGCTCTCTACCAAGTTAAATACTACTTCCTCGGTTTCAATTATATACGTTAACTAGCTTAGAACCGTGCAAAGTTGTACAAGGATGTATAGATCGATAAAGTTCTACAATTTTTATATTACGAGTATATCACTGTATAAATGATCTATTTTAGATTAAAATTAAAACGTTGTCTAATTGCGTTAACCATAAACTGATTCAATAATGCCGCAATCGATTTACCAAAAGAATTTATATATAGTCTCTAGCAATTATTTATTTACTTTTTTTTAAAGTTTTGAGTTGTATTATTTTAGTCAAATGTATACATATTGAGACGGTCGAGTAACACAAATTGATGCATCACTGAAATGCTCACCCATAAGCAGTTTTAGCCGGCGAATTCAACATCGCCTCATAAAAACGGGCAAGTATATACATGCGCTTTCAAAACTAAATTAAACCCAATATCACAAATTGATGGATCACTGGAACTTGTTTGTTCTTGTACATTCAACAACTATAACTTTACTTCACAAATCTTCAACCCAGAGTGTTACCATGTTTGATCTAATTAAAACAACTAAACACATAATTACGAGCAACAAGTATACATATAATTAAGCACCTTGTCATTATTAAAACATAAAAATATAAAAATATGGTCTAACATATACTCCCTTCGTTCCGGTCGATCATTTGTTTATGGTTTTCATTTTAGGGTGTCTTCTTCATTTGTTTACTTTTACCTTTGGCATAAACATTAAGAAAATGGGAGGGGGCCATTTGAGGGTAGCGTGATTAGATGACAAGTATACAATAATGAAATTAGATCATCAAATAACTCATCAGAAGGATGCCTGATATTCGTTCTGACGCGAAGGGAGTAATTGTTTGAGATATTCTATGTAGTACTCGACTACTCGGATGTTTTTACGATTTCAACGTGGCACCCCTTTACTTTTTAAAACATACATGGTACCCCTAAATTTAATCATTAATCATCTTTGTAACCTGAAACTTTTATCTCGTCAATTTTATTTCGTTAATTGACGAAATGAATATTTATTTAATCTTTTTTTTAATCACATGATTTACCTCTAATAATATTAGCTTAGAACTAAACTTAATATTTTTTTCCACACCATCTCACATCAAGTACTATAACCCACCCACAATCACCCTAAGCCCCCCTTACGAAAATCCTATCATCCCTCGTCCATTATTTTTCGTAGTTATTAGTTATTGAGGGTAGTAAAGCCTATAATGGAAAGTAAAAGAACGGTTAATGAATGGAGGTAGTACGATGTGGGCGAGATAAAAAGTTGGTGGTGAGAGGATACTAGGCACCGAAAGTTGGTGGTAATGACAAGTTTTGTGGTGGATGATTAATTGTAATAAGTGGAAAAAAAGGGATTAATTGTAGTTTAAAGCATGAGTGATGGATCACTTACACAAATGGTAATGATAGATTTTTTTTGGTATGTAAGCGAGGTTAGGACTGTTTTGGTAATTGGGTGGATTATGTTTAGTTCTAAACTAATAATATTAGAGGTCAATCATGTGATTTAATCAAAATAAATGTTAAATAAGAAGCAATGTCATCGACTAACGGAATAAAATGACGAACTAAGTTTAGGGTTACAACAATGAAATGATGAAATGATTAGTGATTAAAGTTAGGGATACCATGTATGTTTTAAAAATTGTAGGGTACCATGTAAAAATGGCAAAAACACAAAAATATTAGGTAGAATATCCATATTTTTTTTAATAGGAAGCTAATTAATGTCATATATTTATAAATCTGATCACTTCTTGATTTCTTACGATTCATTTTAGAGCTATATGCAGCATGTAATGTATCTCGATATACCTTTCCTTATTTTGTATGAGGTGATTTAATTTTTGTATCAAAGCCTTCTACGATCTCAACATTTTCCTCACCAAGATTATATCCTTGGTATAACAAAAAAACACAAACAAAATTAATGGTGAATCAAACAATGCTACATTCTTTGTTGGTTGTCGTTTTACTAAGTACAACAATCTATGCTATCAAATCCTCAAATGGCCTGATCCTTGAAATGATTCATAGCGATTCTCCAAAATCGCCTTTGTATCGCTCAAACTTAACCAATAACGAGAGAATGAAAATGTACATTAAAATGTCTACTGCTAGAGTAATATCCATTAGAAGGTCACGTGTGCCGTCTGTAAGCCCTAATGAAGGTTTAATAAGACCTAAACTAAGTATACAAGATTTTGCATATATAATACAAGTAGGAATCGGCACCTTCATGAATGAGATCCCTACAAGCAAAACGTATTACCTACAATTGGATACTGGAAGCCCAAATTCGTGGGTACAATGTGAAGGGTGTATTCATTGCCTTAACGAAGTCGACCCTCCCTTCCCCGCTTCTCAATCATCAACTTATGTACCGTTTCTTTGCTCAGAATGCCCACCCGGCACTACATGTAAGGATAATCATTGTGAACTCAATATCGAGTACGTTGATGGCTCCAAAGTATTGGCTATCTCGGCTAGGGAAGTTTTCATTTTTCCATCTCAAGGTGAAAGTAGTCATTCAATCAAAAATATTGTTTTTGGTTGTGGGTTCGATATACCATATTTCGAAGGTATGGTACTAAATAATTTATGCATACATTTTTATACTACCCCCAATTTTTAAATTTAAATAGGATTATTACCACGTGCATGTCTAAAGATAGTTATGATAAGCCAGAATTGAGAAGCCGATTTACAAGCATGATTGAAGAGGTCTCAGGTTCGATTACCAGTTGGGACGATGACCACTTGGCCACTGTAGCCCTCGAAAGGGTGGTTTACATGGTCCATGTGGTGGTGCGGGAATGCATGGCCCCGGGATTAAACCCCTCATCACCAAAAAAAATGAAATAGCTAGTACTCTATACTCCGTAGTCCGTATAATATAATGGATTTGAAATCAATGATGAGTGAAAAAATAGACATGTTAGAAGTTATTTTGAATGCTAACGAAAGAGGTTATTTTACAGGTGGAATCATGAGAAATAAGCTTAGCGGGATTATGGGTATGAGTAATGGGTTATATGGGTTCATGGAGCAAACAAAAATGATATTTAATGGAATGTTTTCATACTGTTTACAATCAGTATATAGACCAGGAGGTCCTCAAATGTATCTTCGATTTGGGAACGATGTTTTACCACACCCAATCGAAATGCAGACTACGCCGATTTACAAGCATGGCGATGACGGGGAATATTACTTGAATCTGCAGGGCATCTCCGTAGGTACTCAAAGACTTCCAATTGATCCTAATATTTTTGCATACAAAACTGATGGGACTGGTGGATGTATCATCGATTCAGGTAACGATTAAGAAATTGCTTTGAGTCGTAACGTTAAAACAATACTAATCAATATATATATATATGACATACATACACTGTTGACACTGATCGATCAGGCACCACAATATCGTGGATTGTCACGGGAGCCTTTACTATCTTCAAAGATGCCGTAATATCTTATATCAAAGAACATAACAAAGATAATTGGCGAAAGATGAGGAAACATGATACGGAATACAAACTTTGTTACCAACGTTACAAGTTGCCGAGGACTATACTCCTACCTGCGATCACTTTCCATTTTGAAAACAATGCCGATTATGAAATGCAAGCTGAAGAATCGTTCTATCAAGGCTACACAAGCAAGGGTAAAAACATGGTTTGCTTGGATTTCCTTGAGAGTACTGTAGAAAACCAGGAAGGTATCACGTATTTAGGAGGTATACAACAAGCCAATAAACGCATTGTATATGATTTACAGAATTCATTGCTTCATTTTGGGGCAGCTGATTGCTACAACCAAAACTAGTATAACCAATTTACACATTTTCCAATTCTATTTTGTTTACATAATATATTCGTTATACGAGATATTTTAATTAAAGTTAATAAATTATCGTAATAGCGGAGGCTTACTTGTATAAATTAAATTGCACTAAAATTAGACATGTCAAGTAACAGACCTGAATGCGGGAGTTTAATGTAAATATTATATACTTTTGCTTCAAGTATATATTTAGAGAATACTAGAAAAATAATCATGTCTCACTTATGATATTAATTAGTACTCCGTATAATAAAAGTTAATTATTTAACATACACAAATATAATATAGGTATGTTATATTTTGAAAATTATTAAAAGGTAAATAAATTAAGCTAGATTTCCAAAAAAATATTATATTTCGTAATTATTTCGAATTGAGTTAATGCATATATGTAATATTTTAAATAACTATATAAGCCTCTTAAATTGCATGTCTAAATAGTAAAAGTAATTATGTTAGTAGGGAAAAAAATTGTATTAGTAACGAACATTGGATGTATAGTACTGTAATATGATAATAATCACTTATTTGAATAGTCAACATAATATTAGTAACGAGCCTGAGTACTGAAAATAATATAAGTAACAACAAGGTAGTGAACTTACCAATATTAATATGGTAGTAGTAAAAGTAACAATAATTACGACGGAATAGTAAAAGTAACAGTATTAATAACAAATGTACTAAATGTAACAATACTAACAACTAACAACAAAAATATTTGAAGAATCAAGTATATATTATATAGTTTTGCTTGAAGTATATATTTCTGAACAGTTGAATATAGTTATTCATGTTCTACTTATGATATTAATTATTATAACAATTGTCAATTATTTAACATGCACAAATATAATATGAGTATGTTATATTTTGGAATCTATTAAAAGATAAATAAACCAAGCTAGATTTCCAAGAATATAATATTCCATAATTATTTCGATTTGATTTAATACATATATGTAATATATTTATAAAAATATGTAAGCCTCTTAAATTGTATGCTTAAATAGTAAAATTAATTCTGTTTGTAATGAAAATAACTAGAGTAACATTGGATATATAATAATATGATAGCAATTAGTCATTTCAATAGTCAACATAATATTAGCAGCGAGCGGGAGTAGTGAAAATAATAGAAATAACAACGAGAATAGTGAAATTATCAATATTAATGTCCGCAATAGTAAAAGTAACAATAAACATTTAACAATAAAGTAAAAGTAGTAAAAGCGAATGTAATAGATGAAACAACACTAACAACCATATAAAGTACGGAGTATATATTATGAACAATTAACTGATCAAACAATTTAAGTAAAATATTAATAACGGGAATAGCAATTTTGTCTCATAATTTATTTCATCGTAGTTTTAAGATATGTTGTAGAGAAATATATTAATGATAAATTTATGAGTTATGCAACTTTAAAATAATTTTATTTTTAATTGAAAATAAATTTTAATGTTAAATAAGGGTAGACTGGGTAGGGTCGGACACCAGCCAGTACTAGTCGTTATTTAATCCCACCTAACATGAATCATACAAATATTACAATATTGCCAACTTTATGGCTTCTATTGGACATTCATGTCCAACCCTTTCGAGGTGGTTTGAAAGTCGGTAGCTTCCACTTACCATATTATTATTTACTACTTATATAGGTCGATTTGAGATAATTAAGACGGGTATAAGCGGGGCTGGTACATGTGGAGCGGGGGTGGGGTGGGGTGGGGTGGGGATGGGGCGGGTCTCATGTGATACCCGCACCCGCGCCACAACCCGCGACGAATAATACTTTTGAAACTCATCCCCGTCCCATGACCATCGAATCATTATCCATACCCGCCCCATGTGGGGCGAGACTCGCCAAGACCCGCCCCATTGAAATCCCTATGAAAGATAGCAAAGAGACTGTTAGAACACAATATGTTGATGATGGCAAGTTACCTTGATTAATCTAAACGTTTGCTTGATTAGTACAAGAGATTAGCAAGGTGACATTAAGCTCATTGAAGATCAAGTTCGTATGTCAAGAAGCAAGCAAAGACAAGAGAAGACCAAGTCTAGGAATGCATTGTAAACAAGGTAGTCTAACATTCATTCGTATTTGTTAGAGGTGCAAAATCCTTGCAACAGTTGAACAGACTGTTGCAACTGGGGTTTCTAGTACGGTCATGGACATTATTTTTCGGAAAATATATTTTATCAAAAGTGTTGGTGTTTTGGTTCAGTTACATATTTCAAATGCTTTACAAACTGAAGGAAATTAATTTGAAAATCAAAAGCTCAACTTGCACATTGGGACTAAGAGTTAGAAAAAGTGGAAAGTTTACTTTTTCCTTTTCTAGCAATTAGTCCTACAAAAGGAAGGTTCCCTCTTACACTCTTTCCTTTTATGTGTTGCCTTGAGCCTTGAGTAATCTATCTTGAGCATTGCAACCATGTGCATTTTCAGTTTGTAAAAGATGCTCCTAATTGAACCTTTGGGTAAAAGAGTTATGCAAACTTATTACACATTTGAGAGCCACTCTCTCACTCGCCCAACTCTCTATAAATACCAACCTTTTCACTCATTCATTGCCAAGACTTTCTAAGCATTTATTGTAAAACTTTGCAAAACCTCTTAAGCATTTACTCTTCAAAGTTTATTTTGCAAAAGTTTCAGTTTTAAAAGAAGTCTTCATTTGTTTTCGAAAAGCTATGATCTCCATGTACTAGTTCGCACTTCTAATGAGTATAAATGTTTGTTCGATGAACCTTGTGTTTAGATCTTAAAAGTAGTCTCCATGTTCTTTAAGAGAACTCTTGATGAGACAGTGATCTTGTAAACCAAAGGTAGAACAAAACTCTTAGAGCGGAGTAGCTTTAAGTTTGAGTCAAGTCTTCGAGCGGAGTAGCTCTTAGCAAATGCAACCGGAGTAGGTTGGGGAGTTGTTTTGTTGTAATAGTTTTAGTTAAGCGGAGTAGCTTCTAAACTTTCAATAAAATAACGGTTGGACGTAGGCTCCGGAGTAGGAGCTGAACCAATTTTTTACATCGTTTGTTTATTGCTCTCTCTCGTACTTTTCTCTCGTTTCGTGGTATACTCGTTATAGATCTGTTCTGTGCAACGGTTCCTTATACCGTTGCTTAGTTCCTGATCTTGTTGCCTTAATTCGTGAAACACTTAAGCTATTTCCAATTTTTTAAAAGGTCACCTAATTCACCCCCTCCCCCTCTTAGGTGCTAAACTCGTTCTTGATTCTTCAGAGACCACAGGATCCGGGATGGTGGACAGGAAAGAAATCCAGTTGATGATCCAGTCCTTAGAGCATCAATAACAATAGAGGGTTTTTTCTCCATCTCTTTCTCTTCATCTATTTTTCTCCAATAATAATGAATACCATTTTTCTCCATAATTCTCTCCATTATAGAACCCACTTTTTTTCTACACAATTTTTTAATCTATCTACCCCACCCACACCCTCTTTCCTCTGTAAAATATCCCACTTTCTCTTCCCCTTTTTCTCCATCTTTTTCTCCATGTTCATGGAGCTCCACCATTTTCTCCATGAACATTGAGATTTTCTCCATGAACATGGAGATTTTCTCCATGAACATGAATATTTTCTCCATTGTTATTCAAGAGTTGGAGAGTTTTTTCCCTTCATAATGGAGGATGGAGAACTTTCTCTCCATTGTTATTCATGCTCTAAAATATCAAGAAAAGAAGACTCCCCGTTCTAATCCCATTTGTGGAAGAGGCCCAAATACGTCTAACCCAAAGACAGTCCCAAAAAAGGTGCTCCAATCCAGATTCCGATCATCCGAATAGAAGGGACAAAAAGTTGAAATTGAAAGGTTCCGACGAGCAGACTCAGCTTCCACAGATAAAGATCCAATCAAGATACGCCATAAGAGAATCTTCCACTTATTAGATCCCGGGAATAGAATAAAAATATGACATGATTTTTTTAGTCAAACAAAATAGATACTCGCGCGCGTAGAGGAAACGACTTCTAAAGTTGATCCCCATTCCGGAATACAAAAGAAATGAACTATTTATTGGCATGGAAGCACACATACATCGTAAAAATAATACTAAATACAAATACTAATATACAAAAAAGGCCAAGGATTTGTTACCAAATGTATGCCTCGTCTGTACAAACCATGTACTCTACAGTAGAAACTAGAAAGTGAAGCAAATATACAAAACATGTACAACATCAAAATGATGGTCCAGTCCCGTTTTTGTTGTGAGGATCGGGAATGCTAGAGTACGAGAAGATACCATTTGACATATTCCAGCCCCAATCGTCTCTTCGAGAGACTATCAAACGTGGCCAACGGTTCACCCTTACGTAGTTTTCCTTGATCTTCCCATTGCTAAGTAATATACTGGTAACAACTGTGTACGAACATTCATGACCTCCCCAAACTTCATCTTCAGAGCCACTGGTCACTGTTCCATCAGGATGGAAATAACGGCGCATTAGTGGCCCGTCTCCTCGCCAATATGGGTCTAGATTTTTCCAATAGGCAGGAGCCGCCTATAATAGAGCTTACACATATGAGTTTTATATCACTTATTGGTATCATTTTCAGATTAATTTGCATCAAATTATATGGAAGCGGCGGCCAAGAAGCCAAGGTGTTTTCCAGCAAAATCTGGCATTGAGAGCTTACAACTTACAAGGATCCCAATGGACCATTAATCTCCCCAACCAAAGAAGCTGCGTGCACTGTTTGAACCCAGATAATCAATCTTCCGCACTTACTTGCAGAGTTGCAGATTCATATACCAATGCAATTCTAGAAAAGTAGAGAAACAAAACAAGAAAGCAGGTAGCACAGAATTGTAAGAATGCAGCATGCTCAAACAGATTCAATGACTACTCGGACCTGACAAAATCACAAAACAAACACGTATCCGAAATAGTCGATTCAAGTATCCAGATTAGTATCTAGCCAAGACCCAAAATTAGATAGCTTGAATTATTCTAAAAACCCAATTCAACCTGAATAGAATCGACTGAATTCAGCCTAAAAGAAACAAACCAAACCCGAAAGAAATTGATTTCAAAAGTAAAACACCTGTTTTCTCATAGGAATATTAATAATAGTTGGGCGTTAATCATAACCTTAATGTTTTAGTTGAGATGATTCATCTATCATGTATCAGAGTCAGGTTCGAATCCTGGCAGAGCTGGAAACCCAAGCCCTATGGTCATTTGAGTGAGGGAGCGTAATAGTATCATAGCCTTAAGGTTTTGGTTGAGATGGTTCATCTATCCTTCCCAATTTGTTCACATTCAACTCAATACTCGTGCAAATCGAATTCCCCTTATTCAAATTGACTATTGCTGATCTTCGTTGGACTAGGGTCGTTCTTAGAAAAGGTGTTTAAACAAGCATGATGCATATAGTCCTTCCAATTCACTAAAAAATGCATTGTTCCCACATTTTACTCTTCATTTTAGCCTGCAAATCACATACACGAGGTAAGCCAAGCCTCGAAGTCTATTTAGGTATGGACTCGGGCCAAGAATGCTCCACAAGATTTTGCTCTTAGGGAGGATTGAACCCGGTCTCCTGGGAATTTCACTCAAGTTTTAACCACTATACTCCACCTTACGGGGTACTCTTCACCTTTTGCTTGATTAACTTTTTGTTGTTCCATGTAAGAAAATATATTAAATCTGTACAGAATTCTACTCCCTTAGATTCTAAGAAATTGCCCGTTTGATTAAAATACTCCTCATAAATCTTAAAAAGCGGGGCAATTCCAAAGAATCGGAGGTAGTATAAATCAAACGTTGCAGACTATGAAGATGCCGAAATGTCAAGGAACGCGAGGTACCTGATTACTATTTCAATACTAGTCTTTCCAGCCAAAACAAACCACCCATTTCGAAACAGATTTTAACACGTACCGCAGGATGTGTCCTGGAGATCATTATAACACGGTGAATATGTAGGAAATGAAAACAGGAAAGCTGTATAAATATGAGTATCAAACACACACCTCAGTGAAATGGAAAATCCAGGCATGGTCCCATAGATCTTCCCTTGTGATATGGAGCTGAAATATCGAAACATGTTAAATTGTTACTACTTATTAGGATGCTCAAATAGCCATATACTCATACCGTCATACGGATATTTAGGGATGAACACGAAAAGCAGAACAGAAGAAAACTCACTCGCTTACTGTCGATGACTGCTCGAGAATAAGAGTTCAACATGGACAAGCCTGGGAGTTTAGACCAACGAGGTATATGTGCTTTGCCAACCCATAACTGCGTGCACTGTAATATAACAAAATGCTTATGAGTCAGTACTCAGTACAGCGAGAGATCACTGATAACTGTTACTTTGAGTTTTACTAATTTTTTAGTATAAAAGCCAAAACTTTTTAAGACTTGTGATTGGTCTCAAAATTAGGGATAGAAAATGAATTAACTTCTCAAGCAACCTCGCTTTCTCCTTAGAAGGTTTAATTTTCGTCTTTCCTTATTTCACTATTAATTAATTCTCTTTTCACTACTATTAATTATGATATAAATAGGATAATTATATGATAATTAATAAATATAATCTAACTATAATATTTCTCTTGCTCTTTTCACTAATTTAACTATTGTTAAAATTGTGTTATATTCATTAAATATATACACCTTTAAATAGTTTTATAATTTATTTATCAGATTAATTCAATTTTTTTTTTTATAAAAATGGCCTATATGCCATATACTCATATTTTGCTTGTACTAAATCAAACATGTTAACTTATTAAAAAGAAAAACCGCAAATCTTTTATACGAGAGTAAAACTAGTTACTATAATTCCCGGGTGTGGCATTCAGAATCTTCAATCGAAGAGCAAGCTGATTGACATGTTCCGACATTGATTATTGAAAACTAAAGATATGATAATTCTCACATGACTAAAGTCTAGTAACATTAGGGGTGTTTATTCACGGTTAGGTTCACCGAACCTCATATTTAATACGGTTCGCACACGGTTCGGTTTGACAAAATACCGAACCTAAACCGCACCGTTCCTAACGGTTATTTGCGGTTCGGTTAACCACTTTAAACGGTTATTTGCGGTTCGGTTAGCGGTTAACCTATAAACATGCTAAATATACTTTTTCTTTAGTTTTCGAGATTTTTATCTAGTAGTTTGATTAATTTTTTAATATTTAGTTATACTCAACAATAAAGTTAATAAGTAAAACTTTAATATTAATCATTTTAACCATTTTTGAATCTTGAAACACTTTTTAATTAAACAAAAGAATAATTTTTTAAATAATTTTAATTTTTTTCCTTACTTTTTTGTGAACGGTTCGGTTCGCGGTTAACCTCATTTCTAAAATTGCGAACCTCAACCGAACCTTGTCCATGATAAATTTGACGGTTCGGTTCACCGAACCGCTTTGTCAAAACGGTTCGGTTAATCGAACCTTAAAAATGTACGATTTTTCGGTTTTTCGGTTCGATTATTGCGGTTCGGTTTATTATGAACACCCCTAAGGCCCTGTTCTTTTGGACTGAAACTTAACTGAACTGAACTGAACTGAACTTATAGGATCTGAACTGAACTGAACTTATTATAGGAACTGAACTGAACTTATAGGAACTGAACTTAACTGAACTTATAGGAACTGAACTGAACTGAACTTATAGGAACTGAACTGAACTTATAGGAACTGAACTGAACTGAACTGAACTTATAGGAACTGAACTTAACTGAACTGAACTTATAGGATCTGAACTTAACTTAACTTATCCTTAACTTATAGGATCTGAACTGAATTTATAAAATACGAACTTAATTTTATTTTAATTTAAGTTAATTATTATTATTATTATTATTGTTGTTGTTGTTGTTGTTGTTGTTGTTGTTGTTATTGTTGTTGTTGTTGTTATTGTTGTTATTATTATTGTTGTTGTTGTTGTTGTTGTTGTTGTTGTTGTTGTTGTTGTTGTTGTTGTTGTTGTTGTTGTTGTTGTTGTTGTTGTTGTTGTTGTTGTTGTTGTTGTTGTTGTTGTTATTATTGTTATTATTATTATTATTATTATTATTATTATTATTATCCAATAGATGAAATTGATAAAAATTAGTCTAAAACACAAGGTAGTTTAAAATATTTTCAACTTTATATATAATGGTTTGTTCATAGTTCATACATTATACTACAATTACATTACGATAAAAATAATTCACTATTACAATTTTCTCTAACCTTTTATTTTCTCTAACAATGGTGATGAAGAAACCGATTAATGGGAGAGTGACAATTGGTGAGGGTGAGGGCGTCGTATGATGAGTTGTTTTTTGGCATTAATGAGGATGATAGTTTGACATTAATTAGAGAGTAAAAGACGGGTAAATTATTAATGAGTTTTTTTTTTTTATAGATGACGTGTATCGAATAATTAAAGCGAAATGTTTAATTTGTATCGGTTATTAGAAATAATACTCCATATATAACTTTTCTTAATTGAGTTTATATGAACTGAACTTATAGGAACTGAACTGAACTGAACTGAACTTATAGGAACTGAACTGAACTGAACTGAACTTATAGGAACTGAACTGAACTGAACTTATAGGATCTGAACTGAACTGAACTGAACTTATAAGAACTGAACTGAACTGAACTGAACTTATAGGATCTGAAGTGAACTTAAATTAAGTGACTTGAAGTCCAAAAGAACAGGGCCTAAGTAACATAAGTAACATGTTCGGTCATTTCCATGTGTGATATAACGAGAACCAAACATAAGGGTATATTTCATAGAAAATCCCTAAGACCATGTTTATCCGTAGGTCTTGTAGCCCGACTTAGCCCTAATTCCTATATTAAAATACTAATTTTTTTTCTTAACCTACTTTCAAGTCCTACCTCTTCATTTCTATCTTTTATCAAGACCTACCTTAACCTACCTTTAACATATACTTTTTTACACTAAACAAGGTCTAGAACGAGGTCTAGAATGTGTTCCAGGAGGTCCAGATTAGACCGTATGGAACTAGTTTCTTCAAAGGTGTTCCAACCTTTTAATTTCTTTTTCCTTTTTCTATTTGTTATTTTTTTGTCTTTATTCAAGACCTGGACCTACTTAGCCCAACCTATAAACGTAGTCTAAACTAAATAACGACATTTTACCGCCGAAGGCCATATAAATTATAAACGTTGAATTTCACACATCGGTGAGCAAAAATCGTATCGGATATCCAGTTTCTAAAAATCTCAAATTTCATTATTCCTAGACATCTTTTTATTTTCTTGTAAATTATTATAAATGAAAATAGAAACTGAAAACTTGATACCAGATAAATGAAGACCGTTCATACGGAAAATATTTTAAAAAGAAGTGGTAGTATACCAGGGGAGACCAAAGAGTGTCAAGAGAAGCGACAGAAAACCAAGAGCGAGACACCAAAAGAGAAGACGCCAAGCTGCGCGCATCAAGAGATTCATAAACTTTGAGCATTAAATCAACACCCAACACAGCCATTGGGTCGCTCTCTCGGACCGTCCATGGCTTTTTATTATTCGGCTTCGGCTCAGGCCCAAGCTCGGACTCATACGCCATTTTTCTACCACCATCGGAAACACTCACTATTCTCATTACAACGGAAACAAAATTTTAGTATTTTGTTTTATGTTTATGATGGGGTTCAATTTGAAGGCCGGACATTGCAGTATTTATAATTTATCTAAGAAGTAACTATCATATTTTTGGACTCAAGTGTGGACCAATAGGAAATGAAGGACCCATGTGCCAATGTGCCATATGGAGTTAAATTAGCTGCTATTTCACCCATACCTTGTGCTGTAAGTCTTCTTTATTCTCAACTTGTCGTTTGTGGTCAACAAGTCATATTTCCCAAATTTCTATCTTGTATTTTTCTTTTTTTTTAAATTTTTTAAAAAAAATTATATAATGACTTTAAACTCTATACATTAGTCCATGTAATGACCTTATTTATTGCATTTATTAGCTTAATTTTTTATCTATTAAATTGTCTATTTAACATTTCAATTACTCGACAACTTACCAATTTACTTACTAGTTCGCCGAATTACCATTAACCAACCAAATAGTATACAAATCTGACTCAATTTCATCAAATTGCTGTTATTATTTCATGTTTCATAACATATATTTTTAATAGACGTTTTTATATTTATTTAAAGTTATTGGTGATACTTCCTAGTTCCTATATCGAATGGTGATACACATTAATAAGTCAAAATACAGGTCAAATTACTACTTTTTATAGTGATAAAGTTAATGGAAATTTGAAGGAGGACATTATGAAGAATAAGTAAGAAGTTTAATGCTACACCATAGAAATTATAAAATGTAAGGGTACAACGTAGAAAATCGAAAAACACGAGGGTACATCATAGAATATCCCAATTTTCAAACATACCTCCTCCATTCAAATCCATAATATATATTTATGCTTTATGCACAAATTTTAAAAGTGTATTAAAATATAATTAAAAGTACAATGTTAAGTGTATATATTACTTTTTTTATTGTTTATAGTGGAGTAATGATGGGTCATTTGATGACATTTTGTGTAAATAATTGATGTTCATAAGAATTGTAACCGTCACAAGTTGGAGACGGATAGTGACTCTTTTACAATATACAAGTGGATAATATCCGTCACAATTAAGACACCTTGATTAAATAAATAGTATAATATACTCCCTCCTAGTCGGGATAACTGTCCCATTTCTATAATGACACAAAAATTAAAAAAAGTAGTTAAATAATGGAGAGTATTTTGTTGGGTAAGAAGATTGGAGAGAAAGAATGTATTATACTGTATTGATTATTAGTGTGAGTAGAGGTGATTAAAATAAGTAGGGTTGTGGGCATTGTTGTTAAAATCGCGATCCGGATCGTAGGATCGGACGATCCTACGATCCAAAAAGTGGAAAACGATTCAAATCGTCGTAGGATCGTTTTGGCGGTAGGATCGGTATAGGATCGGTCAGGATCGTACAGGATCGTTCAGGATCGATGGTAGGATCGTTCAGGATCGTAAACTGCTTATTTGTGTTATAAATGTGTGAGTTTGTTGTTCTTCTATACTTACAACTCTTAATTAAAGGTATATGCAATATGTTGATATGATTATTACAATTTTTATGTCATTATATTAACTTTTAACATTATACATCACAAATTATAGCAAATTGTGTGCATAAACTTGTTTATCAAAGCTATTTGTAGGATCTTACGATCCTACGATTCGATCCTGCGATCCGATCCTACCACCCCTCTTCGATCCAAACTAGGATCCCGATCCTGACAACATTGGTTGTGGGGGTAAGGCGTGTATTATTGTGGGTTGAAATGATTAAAATAAGTATAAAAATTTACCAAAAATGAACATTGAGTCATTATTGTGAATAGACGAAAATGAATAATAAGACCGTTATTCAGAATATGAGGGGTAGATAAGAAAAGAAGTGAATGTCTATATATTAGCAATAAAATATGTAAATATTTACTCATTTTAGTTTTGTTCAGTTTTATTTTAGTTTAGTTTAACTCATTTTTTTTCATAAATAAATTATTAGTTTAGCTTTATTAAGTTTTGTTTTGTTCACTTTAATTTAACTTCTTTAATTGAAAAAAAGAGGACTTAGGAAAATTAATTACAAAGAATGTACTAGATTAGAGAAGGAAGAGATAAAAGTGGGGAGCTAGGAAAATTAAAATATACGGAGAATATACGGAGATACCACAAGAAGACATTAGTGAATAACAAGTATAAAAATTAGAAAGTTATGAATTTTTCATAAAAAGATATGCGACAAAGTCTTTACTAACGAAAGAAATATCACAAATTCTTAATTGCAACGACACTATCCGTCGCAAGCTTGTGACGGATACCGTTTACTCTCACAAAATACCCACTTGTTTTTCTCTCCAACATTATTCATGTGGTCCCCTTTCTCCACTAACTCATTTTCTATTAATTTTACCTCACAAAATATCCGTCACATTGGAGACCCGTCGCAAGCAAGATTTACTGAAGAAATATAGTAGGAAGAAACTATGTCCTACCTAAAAATGGGAAAATGTCAATGGAAAATAATAGAGGAATAACGACAATCATAGATGGAAAATCGTAATAAAAAACAATAACATTTATAATAATTGTTTAGCTATTAGCCCATCACCAAGTGACGCCGTAAAATCACACCTAAAAGATTTTAGTGGTTCTGCTTGGCCTTATAATAAGAGAATCACAAATTCTTATTTATCACGGTAATATCCATTACTAGTTTGTTTAAATAAAATACATCTGCTGAGATAAAGACAAAATATTTGTGATTTTATATAAATTTTTATTCTTTTCTGATAGAAAGTTAATTGTGTTTAATTATTTGTGTCCCCTTCTCATTGATATTTGTTTGGTTTAAATACATAGCATTGGGCCTCGACTGCATATGTTCGTAAGCCGGCCCTAATACCCCCCCTCAAACTGGCGCATGTAAATCAAGAATGCCCAGTTTGTTAAGGAGAGTTACAAAGTGTGTCGACGCTAAAGCCTTAGTAAAAATATCAGCCAATTGGGCCGTAGTGGAAACATGTAAAGGGCGAATTAAACCATCAGTAATGGCATCGCGAATAAAATGACAGTCGATCTCAATATGTTTGGTTCGCTCGTGAAAAACAGGATTTTGAGCAAGCTGAATTGCAGACGTACTGTCGGAGAAGACATCCATAGGAGTAGAGAAAGACACACCGAGGCTAAGAAGCAGCCCTTTGACCCATTTTAACTCACAAAGAACGGCGGCCATAGCGCGATACTCGGCCTCAGCAGAGGATAGGGAGACGGTGTGTTGTTTTTTAGTCTTCCAAGAAATGGGCGAATGACCAAGAAAAACAATCCACCCTGTAACAGAACGACGGGTAGAGGGATCGGTGCCCCAGTCAGAATCGCACCAACCTGTCACGGTTAGAGGACTATCAGCCCGAAGAAGAATACCTTGGCCCGGACTACCCTTAAGGTAGCGAACGACACGAAGTGCAGCGTCATAATGGTCCTTGCGGGGAGAGCTCAAAAAACGGGACAAAATATGAACAGCATATGAAAGATCGGGCCGTGTGACAGATAAATAAACAAGACGACCAACCAGCCGTCGATATGACTCAATATTATCAATAATATCACCTGTTGCGGAACTAAGGTTGTGGTTGAGCTCCATAGGCGTAGCAACGGGCTTAGCACCCAATAAACCGGTCTCTGAAATTATGTCAAGAATATATTTCCGCTGACTCAAGAAAATACCCTCGGAATTTCGTGCAACTTCAATGCCCAAAAAATATTTTAAAGTACCCAAGTCTTTCATATGGAAGCACTCACTGAGATATTTCTTGAACTTTGATATAGCCAAAGAGTCATTACCGGCAACAACAAGGTCATCCACATAAACCAAAACATGGAGACAAGTAGTATGGTGGGTATAACTGAATAAAGAATAATCAGAATAAGATTGGGAAAAACCATACCGTCGCAAAGCAGATGACAATTTAGCAAACCAACACCGTGGAGCCTGTCGTAACCCATATAAGGATTTACGCAAACGGCAAACTTTCCCTTCTTTACCGCCACCAAAACCCGGGGGAAGCCTCATGTAGACTTCTTCATCAAGTTCACCATGTAAGAACGCGTTATGAACGTCCATTTGGTGGAGCTCCCAATTTTTGACAACGGCAACAGCTAAAAAAGAGCGAACCGTATCCATTTTGATTACAGGAGCGAAGGTTTCACCAAAATCAATTCCTTCTACCTGATGATTGCCAAGAATTACCAAACGGGCTTTATGTCGTTCAATGCTACCGTCGGAGTTGTATTTAATTCTAAAAACCCAACGGCAACCAAGAGCTTTTTTGCCTTCCGGTAAAGTAACCAATTCCCATGTGCCATTATTTTCAAGAGCCTCAATTTCAGCGGCCATTGCGTTACACCAAATTGGACTAGCAAGAGCCTCACGAAAAGTAGGGGGCTCAATGCCAGAAGTTATGGCTGCAAGAAAAGCTCGATGTTTCGACGAAAATTTATTACACGAAACATAATGAGCTAGAGCATAAGGAGTACCTGAGGAGCGAGGAGAGTCGGGCGGGGAGTCGGGAGGTGAGTCGGAGTCGGAAGAAGAAGTGCCTGCAGTGCCAACAACATATCCACGAAGACGGGTCGATGGTATTTTATTTCGCTTACCCCGGCCCAAAACAGTAGCACTTGGAGTATTACCCATGTTTGGTTCATTTCTAGTTTTTGGGCCAGAATCTGTATACTTATTCGAACCAGGCCCAACAGTAGAAGAAGGAGAATCAGGCCTTGTTCCTGAGTCTACATTGGAATTCATATCAGAAGGCGAATCGGTAGCAACGGCAGTCGAATCCGTATTCAAACCCGGCGTATCCCCCCCCAGACCCAAATCATCAGTGGGCTCATCAAAATGCAAAGGGCCACTGTGAGAGGAGGAGTTTGAAACAGAGGGAGCATCCAACGCATAAGGGAAACATTGCTCATAAAAGTACACATCCCGACTGACAAAAATATCGTGAGTATCAAGATCGAACACTTTCCATCCCTTCTTATTATGTGGGTACCCAATGAACAAACATTTACGGCTTCGTTTAGCAAACTTGTCACCCTTGGTATGTAAATTGTGAGCAAAACAGAGACAACCAAAAGTGCGAATTTGGGCATAATTAGGAACCGTACCAAACAAAAGTTCATAGGGTGTTTTATTACTCAACAACAGAGACGGGGTTCGGTTAATCAAGTAAGCCGCTGTTAAAATACATTCACCCCAAAACTTGACCGGTAAATTAGCTTGAAACATCAAAGCCCGAGCTACATTAAGGATATGTCTATGCTTACGCTCGACGCGGCCATTCTGTTGAGGGGTACCGACACAAGAGGTACGAAATAGCACACCATGTTTAGTGAAAAAATGAGCCATATTAAAGAACTCAGTACCATTATCCGATTGTACAATCTTAACCACGGCATTAAATTGAGTTTTGACCAAAGCAAAAAAATTCTGAAACATGTCAGTCACTTCGCGCTTATCAAGGAGCAAATAAACCCACACAGTACGGGAAAAATCATCGACTATGGTGAGAAAATACGTAGCCCCACAAGAGGAGGGAGACCGATAAGGGCCCCACAAATCGCAATGAATTAATTCAAAAAGAGCAGAGGCCTTATTCTCATTCAAAGCAAAAGAAGTACGTGAATGTTTTGCTTCATGACAAATATCGCAAATAATATCTGAATTGGTACGAGAATTACTGACACAAGGTAAAAGTTTAACTACTTTATTAGAAGGGTGTCCAAGACGTCGATGCCACAACTCAAAGGAATCAACGCTCACCCGGTGGATAGTTGGCTTGTATACCGCACGCAGCAAATAAAGACCGTCCCGAAGCTCACCGACTCCAATCCTCGTCCTCAAAGACCGGTCCTGAATGTGACAAGAAGAATTAGTGAAGCTAATAACACAATCGGTAACCGCAATTAATTGAGAAACGGATAAGAGATTGCATATGTTCGTAAGCCGGCCCTAATATTTTCTTATCTAATCAAGTGAGTTTAATTGAACCGCGATAAGAAAACGGAGAAAAGGCCTTAGCCAATATTCAACAATATCTAAATGGGAGAGCAGTAAAGGCGTATGTGACTATGTGGGAGAAACCATAAACAAGTTTTCGAAGAAGCATCGTATAACATGCTTGGCTAAGGTGTCAATTCATTTTGATTTTTGATTAGAATATGTTGCCAATACCTACCAAAAGGCAAAAGGTATAATGCTACCCAACCAACCAAACTTATATTTTATTTAAAATTATACAAGTTTATATTGTTTGCCACCCCAGAATGTCCACGATGTGTGGTTTATATTTCCATATTTTTAAATGATGATTAGTACATACAAATATGTTTAAATATCTATATGGCAAACAAAGAATATAGGCCACAAGTTATCAGAATTCAGAAATACAAATCCTAGAGAAATTTGTCATAGGTCGTTAACTGGACAATGAGACTCGTGTTAGACTATCCCCAAACAAGGTCAATAGGTAGATCATGACTTTGCTTGGTCATGGTTAATGACATAATTAATCAATTAATGTGATTAAGTTGTGACTTCATGGTTAATTTGTGACCAAAATCAACAAAAGGTCAATTTGTGACCTTGGTGGTGTCCAATTGCCCTACCAATTGACCTAATATGTGTCAATTTTTTATTGGTTGTAAAATAAATACATTAAAAAATTACATATTTTCCACTACTTTAATTCTCTAATATTATTTGTACAAATAAATACAATTGTTATTTTTATGTAGGCACATTAGTTTATGTCGAACCATATTTTCGGTAATTTTTCTTGTTATTTAATAAAATCGTCTTTTACTTTTTCAAATTATAAAAAGGTTATTTAATATTTTTTTTCCCGAAAATTACGCCATAAGATTAATATAACCGTAAAATATTTGGGTAGTTTTTATTTTATTAAGATATCTAACATAAAAGAAAAAAATACAAAATTTATAAAATGTTAGAAAAATAATTATAAAAGTGAATGAGAGAAAAGTAGGGTAGAATATGTGGAAAATGTTGGAAAGTGGAAAATGATTGGATTGGTGACCTAGGTCGTGACTTTTTGCTTGGGAGGGTGAAAATAGGTCAAGATAATTAAGGTGTGATTAACTGGTAAAACGGAATCGTGACCTAGTTAACGCGACCACTGCTTGGGGATGGTCTTATAGTATTCGAAAACAAACTACTCTTATTCTGAATACCTATTGTATTGTCCATTTCCGTCTCTATTCACAATAATGTCTCATTGTCCATTTTTGATAAACTTTTAAACTTATTTTAATAAGTTCAACCGACAACAATACCTCACCGACAACAATAAGGTCCGACGTTGGTTTCCGCTTTGAAGTTTGTAAGTGTGGAAAGGAAAGGTTGTCAAGTGTTCTTGTATGTGGTGACTTCTACCTCTATTTTGTTGTCAAAGCTTGAAGAAGCAAGTACCCATTGTTCGTGAGTTCGCCGATGTATTCATTGACAAGTTGCCTAGAATAATAATTCCTGAGAGAGATGTGAAGTTTTCTATCAAGCTTGTGCCTAGAACCGGGCTGTTAGCCGAAGCCTCATCTCGTATGGCGCCAACCGAGTTAAACGAGTTGAGAAAACAACTTGATGAGATGATTTATAAAAGTTTTATTCGACCTAGTGCCTTATCGTGGGGTGCTCCCGTTATTTTTGTGAAAAAGAAAGATGAATTCATGAGACTTTTTATCGATTATTACCGAGAGCTTAATTATGTTACTATCAAGAACAAGTTATAATACTACAGGTTTATGGTCCTTGCCTTTTCAGTCGAGTATGACTAACTCGACCGAATAGATTGTCCGTTATCTGTGGTTTGGGTTCTACCGAGTGGGAACTTGACTGAGTAAGTGGTTGCTCAGCCGAGTTGGGCTTACTCGGTCGAGTACGTCGGTTACTCGACCGAGAAATCGGTCTGACGAGTAGTTTTCAGCGGTTTTGATTAAATTAAAAGGAGAGTATTAAAACATTTCTAATCTGTCATAATTGGTTTTAACCTAATATTTTACACAACATATCATTTATCTCCTCTTAGTCTCATCACTTTCAAGGCTAAGGGTGTTGATTCAAGGGTTTTTGCATCTTTTTCCGCGATAATCGTTTTGGTAAGTTGTATTTTTTTTTTATGCGTCGGTCTAGTAGAGTAGGCAAGCCCTAGTTTGGGGATTTGGGGGTTTTGTTGATTGATTGTATTACATTGGGTGACGAATTTGTACGGGAGCAGTTCTAGATTGTCACACATAGCGTTGTCTTATTGATTTGCGAAAAAGGTAGGGTTTCCCTATTCAGTTGATTTTTGCACTACAAAAAACACGCGGTGTTCTGACGGAAAAAATCCGTCAGAAAACAGAGAATCCGTCAGGAAAATCGCGTTTCTGACGGATAATTCGTCAGAAAATTCCGTCCCAAATATTCGTCACGAAAATCAAGTTTGTGACAAATTTTCCGTCAGAAAAATAATTGTGACGGACTCCTGACGGTTCACCGGTAAAAGAAAAAATTCCACGGTCAAATTTTTTTTGACTTATAGTGACGGATAATCCGTCAGGAACTTGACTTGTTGTGACCGATAATCCGTCAGTAATTTAGCCAAAAAAGTCAATATTTGACTCAATACCTAACGGATAATCCGTCGGAAATGTGGTCAACTGTTGACCTTTGTGACGGATTATCCGTCAGCAATTGAGTCAAATATTGACTTTTTTTGACGGATTATCCGTGAGAATTTGAAGCAGTATAGGCTGAAAACAGCTGCTTGCTGTCCAGCCCAATGCGATAGCATTGTTCATATTTAGAACCTCAAAATCACTAAATCCTGTAAAACATTCATTATCCGCCAAACGGAGATTTATTTCCAAGTCGACCGCTAAGCGGGAATCAACAACAATTAACGACCAACAAAGAAAAAACATGAGAAAGAAATTGAATTACATAAAAGAGTCTTCATAAGTCATACACCAATATAAAATATGTTCTAAAGTTAATAAGTCATAATCTAAATTTACTACTAATGATAAACTATCCTAAGTGGTTGGAGGATCAACTGACATGTTACATCCAAAGCCATGAGGGTCGTCCGAGAAGTCGTCGCGTCGGTGATGATTTGGCATACTTGAGCACGACTGAGTGGAAAAGTAAGTCTGCATATCACTCCAAACTTTTTTCATTTCCGCCATTTCCTCTTGAATTTGTTTTTGAGTTGCTTGAGTGCTTTCAACTTGTTCTTTGAGACGCATATTCTCAGTTTGCATTTGACTAAACATGCTTGGTCGATAAGAACAAGATCGACGATCTCCTCTTTTGTCCCTAGGATTCTCATACCATACATCTTCACCCAATGGACCGATCCCCAAAAAACCTCCTTTTTTGTCAAATCCTCCAACAGCTTCGTGGTAGGTCTGAATCTCATCTCGAGGCTCTCCGGTTGGCGTTGGTTGACCCAAAAGTTCATTGTAAGCAGCCTGAACAAAAAACAAATTATTAAATAAAAAATAAATAAAATATATTGTAAAATTATCATTTTAATATGAAAAATATACAATAAATCGCTCGATTAGAAATACTTACGTCTGTCCGAGCAGCTCTAGGGTTAATCCACTCTCCCTTCTTGTTTTTCTTCGTCTTCTCAAAAACCTTGTAAGGTGTAGCCGACTCGCCCTTTAAAAAGCAAAGAAAACATATATGTTAATTATATCCGACAATAAAAATATTAATTAACCAAATTTAATATTTTAAAAATTTATGAAATACTTGCCATTTCTTTGAAAACATCAGAGCAACTCTTGCGGCCTAGAGTGTGGGTGTCCAACGCTTTCCCGTCCTTACCACCAAACCTTCTATTTGCCTTGTTTATGTCTGATTTTTTTTTAAATTCAGGATCGGTCTCGTACCTTGCGTCCAACTTCTCCTTCCAACTATCGGGCACCCAATCCGGCTTCTTCTTTCCGTATTTGACACCATTCACCATGTGAGTAATCAATCTCGTGACCCTCCTCCGCCACTCAGGATGAGGATTATACTCAGGATCAATGGACCTCACATGAGTCTGCCAAAAAATAAAATGTTATTAGAAATAGAAAATATTAGTTTAATTTTTAAAACTAATGTGGCTTGTTTACTTTTACATTACCCTAAAGTAAATCCACATCTTTTCTCGTTGTGCATAACTCGCTTCAGTCCAGTTGATGAAGTACTCATCGGTAAGATTTTGAGTGAACGAGGCAGCCACGTATTTCTTTACAATCTTGTCATTCCACCTGATTAAAAAAAACACATATATATAAATATGAATATTATAAATTTGAATGATATATTTTTCATTAATGGAGGTTAAAAAAAATACTTACCAACAACCGTTAACTACCGAAGGATCAGAAGTGAGTATAATCGGTGGATTTCGGTGGGGCACATTGTTACCGGTCAAATGAAGGTCATCATCATTCTCCTCCATTTCTTCGTTCTCATTTTGAGAACGCCTACCTGATCCACTCCCCAATATCTTTCGTATAATTCTCGACATTTACCTGCTTCAAATAAAGCTAACAATACAAATAAACACTTGCAATAATAAATGTTAACCCATGAAAAATAAAACAAAGTTTTCATACATTTCTTATCACTACAAGAAACAGGGCATTTAACAACCGAACTTATCCGACCGCTGATAATATCGGTCGGTAAATTCAATTAACGACCGAAAACGGTTGGTAATTAGAATTTCGTCGGTAATTTTACCAACCGACCTTAAATAGGTCGCAAATCACGAACAAGCGGTTGGTATTCAAAAATTTTACCAACCGATTTGTATTATCGGTCGCAAAACATTACTGATCGGTCGGTAATGGTCAAATATTGAAAATAAACCCGACCATTCCCCAATTTCCTTTTCTTAATTACTGAGAAAACTAACCCAATTAATATACTCCCTCACACCGTCCCTCTACGCTGCTACTGCCACTACCCTCCGACCGCCACTACGCTCTGACCGCCACTACGCTGCAACCGCCTCTGCGCTCCGACGCCTCTGCGCTCACCATTGATTTGGTAAGTTTCTATTACTTTCTAATTCCTAATTTGATTTAGGTAAGTTTTTTACCAAACTCTTTTTTCTGATTTAGGTTTAATTATTGATGTTTACATCTAATTTGTGTAGTATTTGATTAGTTATTATATCGTTTGAATCTAATTTCAAAATTGATTCCGGCAGGGGTATTAGGGTTAGGAAAAATTGGGTATGTTCTTCAATTCTCTATATTCTTTACAGTTTTACATTATTGTTAGTTGTTACTGTTTTACCTAGTTTGTGCCTTTGTGTGTATTGTGTAGTTTATTGCAGTAATACTAATTTTTGTTCCATAGTTGTCAGAAGAGGAAACTGGAGTATTGTTTTTGTTAATTTTGAACCTGGTAAAAACATGTACCATAATTGTGTATATTATATATGTTTGTCCAAGGTGTTATTTGGAGTAGCTGTAGTAGTTGAATAGCTTGATCTCTGAGTTGGGTAAACTTTAGCAAGTTGTTTGTGTAGATATGCTTTCCTATAATAGTAACATCAGCAGAGCAGTAGGGTGAAACTGTGATTGTTTAAGTGTCTGACTCACCATTTAACATGAAAATGGCTCACGTTTTGGATTCAGTTGATCTTAATTTAGCATATAATTATTCAATCTAAGCTTTACTCATCCTAAATAAGTTGTATTTATATACTTATATAGATTTATAATAAAGAGGGTGGAACGAGAATGGATGTATGAAAGGGTGGGTGATAGGAAGATGGTTAAGTACGAATTTGTTTCTGGGGTGAATAGTTTTATTGAATATGTTAAAAGCTAAGATGAATTTAGGAATTCACAACTCATTAGATGTCTATGTATGAAGTGCAAAAATATTAAATACTTGAGTGAATTTGTGGTGCAAGAACATCATATTAAACAACTATGATGCCCCTTATTTTAATTGGACGGAAACACCTCAAAGGAAAAGAGATGCATGGTTCAATCATTTCAAGGTATTTGTTATATCGTCTCTTATTTTGTTAATTATTTAGTTAAGTATAATATATTGCTTATTTTATAACACAAAGTCTTTCTTGTGTTAGAGTTTGTGCAAGTGAGATCCAAAGTATGACGCTGAGTGTAGGAAAAATTTCAAGGAAACGTGTAGGGTGCGTCTCAAAGGTGTGGTGAATGAAGCCGCAAAGAAGGTAAAAGGTAAGTATAAATCAAACCCGGGTTGGATGCTCCCCAGTGTTTATAAAAAAATTCATTGAGAAGCGAAAGAATCCCGAATTTGTCAAGAAATCACAACAAGCATCGATTAACAAGAAAGGCGGGGAAGATGGTCCGACTACACATCATTACGGGTCAATTAAAGCGGTGAAACATGCGGCAAAGATGGTAATTAAGTCAAAACATTTAACTTGTTTTTTTTCCTAATTTCATTATTAATTTTTAGTATTTATCAATGATTATCTGTTTTGATTTTTCCAAAGGCGAAGACGGATAAAGAGGGCAAGATCCCTAATGCAGTTGAGCTTTTTGTTGATACTCATAAGAAAGTGGTTGATGGCGAAGATGTATGGAGTCATCCGAAAGCAAAAAAAATATGTTAGTATCACGATTATAAAATACTTGAATTTTACTCAATTTTTGGTTATATGTTATTGTCATTATTAATGCCTTGTTATTTTTTTGGATAATGTAGGAGGAGTATGAAATTCGGGTTCGTGACCTTGAAGAACAGGGACTACCGGTAGATCCTAATAAAATTTGGTTCGAGTTGAATAAGGGATTTCAAAAGGGTGAAGTATTTGGTTTGGGAACTACCGCACCATTGTATTACAATCGAACCCGGTCATCAACTTGAGGTAAGTCTTCAGCATCCGAAAACTATATTCCTGGTGTTCTAATTCAAACAATGGAGGCACGTGAAAGAGAAGCCGAGGAATTTAGGAAGTTTCGGGAGGAAACACAACAAAAAGAAGAAGAAGCTCGAATAAGGGAAGAAAACATTATGAAAAATCAAGAAGATATGAGTCGTCAAAATGAAGCCTTGACTCAAATGTTTCAATCTCAAACTCAATAACATTGCAATAATAGCCTTCTCAACCCTCCTCATAACCCTAATGATGATAATTCCGGCGGAGGTGGGATTGGGGATCCGGTGTAGGCTTTAAAGTTAGTTAACTTTAGTCTTTGAGGTTGGTATGTACTTGGCCATAATGTTGTTTAGATTTAGTGTTAGTTGTTATGTAAAAGACGTAACTTGTATTTGTAGGTATTTTGTATTTAGCACAATATTTGGTCATTGCTAAATGAAAAGTCGGTTGTTTGTTGGACTAAACATGTGTGTGTCTTTCAAATTGCAGTAATTTATATAGGAAAATGGGAGGAATAAATGTGGGAACATATTGATAGTATAAACCATAATTACCAACCGAATAAAACAATTACAAACTGCATATAAAAATTACCAACCGCATAAGTTTCTGGAAAAATTAAATACCTACCGCTTGGAACAAATTACCGACCGAATAATAAAAATTACCCACCGCAGCAAAAAATTACCGACCGCAGAACCCCTGATTTTAGTTTTGCAAAGAAACGTTACCAACTGCCTTAACTAATTACCCACCGATGTTCGGTCGGTAATTACCTACCGATATTGTTTTACCAACCGATTATCGGTTACAAATTACCGACCGCAATGTATTTACCGACCGATAATGATTTTAAGTTTGACTAGTCAATGTGGCAACTTACCAACCGATATTTAAATTACCAACCACACTATCGGTGGGTAAATTACCGACCACAAGACATCGGTCGGTAAATAAAAATTACCGACTAGATTTACCGACCGACTCTATTCGGTCATTAAATCACATAAATCGGTAAGTAAACAGTTTTAGCGACCGAATTTGCCTTTTTTCAACCGTTTTTAGCGGTCGCTAACAACCTTATTTCTTGTAGTGTATGAATGTATAACCAAAGGATAAAAATAAAACATGTCTTACAAATGTATGCTCAAAAGATAAATAAACAATTATAAGTACTCCCTATCACCCGTAACTATCACTATCACTAGAAATTAAAAAAGTTTCATCATCTGAAAATAGAATTCCGACTTTTTCTTCTTCCTCCTCATTTATCTCAATTGTGGTGTTTTGAACTAAATCTCTATCCTCTTCTTCCGCGACATTCCCGTCATATTCATCTTCACCTATTTCACCTATTTCATCTGCAACCACTTGATATTCATCTTCAGTATTGGTCTCTTCTACCAAAATTGATGAAATTGAATGATCATTGAGAACCACATCTTCTTGGAATTTAATTTCGTCAATAGGAACATCAACATGTGATCGTGCCTTGATTTTAAAAACCGCAGACCATTGATCACCTTTCTTAGTAGTTGGATAGCTAGCATAACAAACTTGATCGACTTGAAAAGCTGCCACAAATGGGTTATGTCCTTTGAGTTTTCTTTTCTCATTCACATCTACAAGTCCATATATCTTATGGATACTAAGTCCTTGTGGGGGAGTTATCAAACCAATCACATTTGAACAATATCACTTTATTTTATAAACCTTGTGCTCGGTATAATAGGCAAGTTCAACTACTTCATTTAGAGTTCCATAATAATCCAACCCATCTGTAGAATTCACACAAACCCCATTGCTTATGGTAGCTTTGGAAACATCAACTCCCTCCTTAAAAGCTCGAAATTTATAACCGTTGATAGAATATCGTCTCCATGTCTTCACCATGGTACAAGGACCTAATGATAGACCTAATACTAAAGGATCCTTCCATTTATTAGCCTACCAATAAAACAATATATATGTTAATTAAGATGTTTAATTATAGGTTCTTTCAAATTGGTTGTTTATTTTAAAAGAAAATGTATTACTTACTTCATTTCGTAACCATTTCGGAAAACGTTTCTCATGTTTCGTCCAAACATCTTCAGAAGACGTGACATCAGGAAATGATAATTTGATATATTCCTCAAATTCCCTATATGTAGAACATATATAATAATTAACTATTAACTAAAATTATAACTTAATGTAATTATTAAAATGTATGTAGAAGTGACAAAATAATGATTAACTTACTTTTCATAGGACTCTAAAAAGTTTCCACAGTTCCTTAGCACATAAAAATGAGCGTCTTCATACTCTTTCTCGTTCAAGTACCTTTCTTTACATTTCCCGGTTGTAGTTCCCATGTCATCATTGAATAACTCAGGTAATTTTGAAATGAGCTGGTCATCGAAATTCACACCAACGTCTAAGTCTTTCGCTTTTGTATCAATGTGATTTTCGAAATACAGTGAACAAAAATTCGAAATTTCCTCTAATAAATAAGCGTTGCATATGGAACCCTCCACCCGAGCTTTATTGCCAATCTTTTTTTTTATATATGATTAAGAAATCTCTCAAATGGATACATCCATCGATATTGAACTGGTCCTCCAACCTTCGCCTCATAAGGCAAATGCACAGGTAAATGCTCCATGGAATTGAAGAAAGACGGAGGAAATATCTTCTCTAACTTGCATATTATCTCTGCAATGTTTGATTCTAGACGTTCCATAGAATCAACTTTAATCGTAGAGGTACACAAGTCTCTAAAAAATTGGCTTATCTCAGTTATTGCATTCCAAGGACCCGTCGGGAGCAAATGTTTTAAGGCAACAGGAAGTAACCGTTGCATAAAGACATGGCAATCATGACTTTTCATGGAATGCAATACCATTATTTATGATCAACACACCGACTCAAATCTGAAGCATAACCATCCGGGAATTACAATTTTGCAACCCACTCACATACAGCTTTTTACTCTGCGGCGTTTAAAACAAACCTAGATGATGGGGGCCGTACAAAGCAATGCTCTTTAAAGTCAGCTTTACCATTAACTCCGAACTTAGTTTTATTTAGTTCATTCATCACCGTACTGATAAGATGTTCAAAAAAGTTTTTCTCAATGTGCATAACATCTAAGTTGTGTCGAATCAACAAAGTTTTCCAATAAGGAAGTTCCCAAAATATGCTTTGTTTCCACCATCCTTCATTCTTGTCTTTTAATTTTTTCAATTCTTGATCAGAAGCATCAACAATTCTTGGCATATCCTTTACCGTATCCCACACTTCTTCACCAGTTAATCTCGATGCGGCAATCCGATCTTCAGTTTTCCTAATCTTCAGAAAATGCTCGCAGTTGTTGCGAAAAAGATGATCAGGTCTCAAAAACACACGGTGACAATCGAACCAACTAACTTTCTTGCTATGTTTAAGCCAAAAGGAGTTATGATCTTTGTCTTGACAATAAGGACAAGCATGGTATTCAGACGTGGACCAACCGGAAAGCATGACATATGCCGGGAAATCATTGATAGTCCAAATTAATGCAGCTTTCAGTTGAAAATTTTGTTTCTTATAAACATCGTAAGTGTGCACACCCGTTTCCCAAAGTTCTTTCAACTCTTTGATCAACGGTTGAAGGTACACATCTAGATTTGTCTTGGGGTTCTTAGGACCCGGAACGATCAATGATAGAAACATAAATTGTCTCTTCATGCATAACTAGGGAGGTAAATTATACGGAGTGACTATCACAGGCCAACATGAATAATTTCTCCCAAATTGGCCGCCATGTGGGGAAAATCCATCCGTACACAAACCCAAGCGAACGTTGCGAGGCTCACTTGCAAATTCTGATGCTCTCGATCAAAATGTTTCCACGCTTCTCCATCACTTGGATGTGCCATTGTCCCTCTTTCTCTTAATCGGGAGTTTCTATGGTGCCAACTCATCTCACCTGCTATGCTCTTGGTTGCATATAATCGTTGTAACCTTGGTGCAAGTGGGAAATAAATTAACGGGTTATTCGGAATTCGCCTCCCATTACTTGAATTATTGTTACCTTTGTACCGAAATGCATTACACTTTGTACATTGCTCGAGATTGACATTTTCCTCCCAAAAAAGCATACATCCAGTAGGACATGCATCGATCTTCTCATGGGGTAGTTGTAGTCCCTTAAGAACACTCTTAACCTCATTAAAATTGCGTAACATGTCATTTTTTGTTGGAATCATGTCACCAACAAACGACATAAATCCATTCGTGCATCGAAGGGATAAGTTGTTCTCACATTTGAGTGCTATCAACCTAGCAGCGGCTTGCAATAAACTCATTTTGCTTCCCTCATACACTGGTTGTTCGGCTTTTTCTAACATTTTATAGAAGGAAGAAACTTGAGGATTTGGGGTTTCATGACGCACTTTCTCATCACTAAGGTCATCAGGATTGAGTCGACCCTCCATTATTTGTTCAATATTATCACGTAATGCATTTTCCACGAGCTCCCGATAAGGATTATCACTAACTACAGTACTACTGCTACTTTCTCCGGTTGGCATTTCCTCACCATGATACGTCCAAACATAATAACATGGGGCAAAACCATTCGACCAAAGATGCATTTGAATATCCTTAATCCTTTTAAAAGCTCTGTTATTACATTTCCTACATGGACACCTCATTTCACCTAAATTCTTATACACACTACTTTGTGCCGCGAATTCAAGAAACTCTTTTACCCCATTTGCAAATTCTAGCTTAGGTTTCTTTTTCTCATATAATCTTTCATACATCCACTATCGTTCTAATCTTTTCATCTTATTATGTATCTACATTCAAATCATCAATCAATTGACAATTATCAATTAACTATCACATATAATACACAAAAAAACAATATCATCAATGAATATATAACTATTGTCAAGAAATCAAATAGTCTTTGAATTAGGTCCTTATCACTCCAACCTAAACCCATCAATTTACATTTCAAGTCATTAGCAAACACGCACTTGTTATTTATTAATGGGGAAAAATTCGGCAGCAATTCCCCTTTATTCTCCAAATACAAAATATGGATTATATTATTAGTCCATATATGTATTCAGAGAATATTAAAGGAATTGTCACCGAATTTTACCCTCATTAAAAAAATAACAAGTATCTGTTTGCTACCTAAATGACTTGAAACGTACAAAGACAGTCCCAAAATGGGGACTATTCAGAAATTACTCCTAATAAGTAATTTTTGAACGGGTACCAGGTCAATATTTAACAATTAAGAATTATCAATAACTAACAATTAACAACAATTAACAATTATCTACAATTAACAACTAAAAATTAACAATTATCAACAACAACAACAATTAACAAATAATAATTCAAAATTAACAACTAATAACTACCAACAACAACAATTAAGAAGTAACAACACTAACAACAACAACTTATTGGCAACTATCCTAAGTCAATTTTTCTATCTAACCGGCTACTATCCGAGGTCATTTTTTCTATGTAATTGGCATTATCCTAGATCAAAATTTCTAACTAATTATCTATTAACCTAAATAATAAGTTACACTAACTACTTTCTAAACTAACTCATTCTTAAATAAATAATTAAGTAATAAACATAAACAATTACCTAATTAATTTTGCAAAGTAGTGTTGGCGCGTGGTTGTCACGGTGGTGGTGGTTGTCACGGTGGTGGTGGTTGTCACACTATAATGTACAAACAAATCAATTATGAATTGAAATAAAACGAAAAGAAAACTGTAAATTAATGAAAAAAACATAATACATTACCTATTAGCAAGGTGGAGTTAGTAGTGTGGTGGTGGTTGTCACGGTGATAGGATTGGTGGGGTAGAAATCGGATTTTGGGAGGAGATTATGGGGTTCGATGCGTTTTTGGGGTAAAAAAAAGAAGAGGCGGAATGAACGCGTAAGAGGTTTCTGAAAGTTTTAAAAACAATCCTGACGGATAATCCGTCAGGAATAGATATTAAAATTTTCTGACGGAAACGGCGTCACTAAGAGGATTTATTTTGGGGGAGAAATAAAAAGAATATTGAATGCAGACGTGGGTTTTGGAAACTGTTGAAAAAAATCCTGACGGATTATCCCTCAGGAAAAGGAAATTAATGATTCCTGACGGATAAGTCGTCAATAATTGAGTACGTGGCAGTTTCTGACGAATAGGGCGTCAGGAAAGTTTACTGACCGATAATCCGTCACAAAGAATTTCTACTTTTTCAGAAATTGCAGCCTTTTGTCAGTCTTTTTTCTGACCGGACACCCGTCATTACTCATTACTGACGCACTATCCGTCAGAAAATGCAACCAAAATTTCGCGGCTTCCCAATTTATTTTCGCTGTCTCCTATTTTAACGGATTTGTGACGTCTTATCCGTCAAAAAAAATTTCTGACGGGTACTCCGTCAGAACTTTGTCAGTACGCCGAGACATCTGACGGACTGTATATTCCGTCAGAAATTCGGTCAGTACACCGTGTTTTTTTTGTAGTGTTGGTTATTTGAATATTTGTATTTGGATATGATTATATGCATTATTGTGTGATTGTTGTTGGATTGAATTGAAGGCGATGGTGACAGCGTGGTTGTGATTTTAATGGAGCCATGTCGGGAGATAGTCTCATTCTCATGTTCGCCTCTTGTGACTCCCGTTACAAGGGGAATGTGCACATTAATTATCTGGGGTGGTAAGGTGGTAAGGCTGCGGTCCTCACTGGCGGCGAGGGCTACCTGTTGTGATGGGTAACCTGGCAGGGTTACACATTACAGTGTGTAGTCGGTTACTGTGAATGTGGAGTAAGGGAGTGGATGTTGATTCCTTGTGATTGTTTTCCTATACTTTTTAGTTTGAGGATTGTGTAGTTGACTGGCCCATGTTGTTGTTGTAAAAATGTGGTGAACCATTTGGGGATGGTAAGCAGTTAATGAGCAGGTTTTGGATGTGGAGTAGCTCGCAGAATTGGATAGGGCCATCACATCACCGGTCGTAGTCTAGTTTTCGTCGCATAGACTTTATGACTTTTATTATTGTTGGTTGTATCTTTTGAGTTTAAGACTTGTAACTGTTGAGCTATATTCGTTGATGATGACAAGTCTTCTACCTCTAAATATTCTCTTGCTTGATGTGTTTTCTAGATGTATGTTTAACAGGTGTTGGACAAGTCTCAGTTATGAAGAAGAAGACGGGCCAAGACTTCAGTCCATAGTAGATTTTATGTAAGGGTAATGGACTTATAATTAATTCTCGTTTAGGTCAAATAAAGTACGCCTTAAAATATCAAGATAATTTTGGAGTCATATTTCGGGAGTATTTTTTTGACAAAATTATTTTGTGGATAAAATCTTTTCTCAAAACAAGGAAGTTGTCTTTTAATGATCCTCAAATTACTCTTAAGGATTTTGGTTAAAAGGAAAGCTTACTTTTAAAACAAGTATTTTCAGAAGTCAGTATTGCAAAATCGTGGTCAGTAACGAAGTCTTTAAAGTAATTTTGGAAACTTTCTTAAGCCGTACTTTGAAAGATCGTTCTTGGATTATATTAGTTTGTTTACTCATAGGTTTATTTTTGTTCTCCGTTGTTCACATCAATTGAATATTTCAAGGAGATAAAAAGTGTAATCTATTTTTTTTCTTATTCATTTGTAAGGAAGAATTTTTGGAGTACGGGTTGTACTCGAGTTGCACGATCGGGTTGATCGTGGGGATTATTTTTGTAATCGGGTTTGATTATAAAAATTATAAAAAGAAAGGGGTGGACGTAGACCTTTAGAGAGTAGGTCGAAACATGTTAAAAATCGCGTTTCTCGTTTCTATTCTTCTATTTCTGCTTTCGTACTTAAACGTTTTATCTGCACCTTTTCTCACAACTAATTCCACAATCTCAGCACAGGTTACAATTTTTTGGACAGTCTTCAATACTGTCTAAATTCGTCTGTGTGCTGCCATCGAAATTAGTAGAGTAAAAATTAAGTTTTTTAAAAGAGAGTACCTAATTCACCCCCTCCCCCTCTTAAGTTCCGGTGCGATAAACTCATCAGTAACCTTTGCAATTAATTTTTACCTTTATAATATGTTCTTTTATCGATGCTTTAATGTTCACTATCTCGGGAAATAGAGATGGTAATACCTTTATATGCAAGGTGGACCTTGGTAAAACACTTTGGTATATGGGGGTCTGACAAAGTGGTATCAGAGCGATGATTTTGGAACCTTAACTAATGAACCAAATGAACAAAGGGTGTCTAATTAAAATGAACCTGAGTAGAAATTGTTTAGAGCTACCGCAAAAGTTTGGGATGTTAACCATACCGTAGTAAGTCCAAAAGCCCAAGAAGAAGAAAATCATATCTCCACAAATCAAGCAATCAAATAAGATCATCCAGCATAAAATATTCTTAAGGATATAAAGTATATTATGTATTTATGTATTCTTTATATACTCTTTCATTCCCTTCCCTTTTTACATCCTCCTGTAATCCTTATATAAACCTTGTACATCTCTACTTTCAATATACACTTATACAATTCATAAACCTCTTGTCTTATATGGTATCACGAAGCCACAATCGATCCAAACATATCAACCTAGCACCGCACCAAACTACTATATTCAAACCCCTTCATCTACCACAAAACAGCCGCAACACCATGACTAACCCCATCAACAACTCTGCCGTCATCAACCCAGAAGCACCCACCCCACCCGCAGCCAACCCACCACCCGTTCCAAACCCTGCTGAAACCGCAAACCCCACCTCTCCCAATCTTGCTCATGTTGTCAAATTAAACTCAACCAACTATCCGACATGGAGATTTCAATTGACCCATATCATGTTCCACTAGTACAAAAAACTTAATTTGCGGCGTCAATATATAGGTCATTTGAGGCGTTTTACGAGTAGCAGCAAATGAGGGGGCAACAAATAAGAATAACATTTGCGGCGTCTATAAAACGCCTCATATAAGGTGTCATTTGAGGCGTTTTTTGTAAAAAACGCCCCATATGTGGGTAGTCATTTGCTGCGTATTTTAGGAAAAAACGCCTCATATGAGGTCTTATTTGCTGCGTATTTCAGGAAAAACGCCTCATATGTTTATTTTTTTTTTAAAAAAAAAATCAAAATTATAGCTTAAATTTATCCGTATCATGAATATCACCTACAATTAATAAAAATCAACACAGTCATAGACCATCCAACAGAAACTTTTTCATTAATCACCAAATTTGATTACACCAAAAGGTTGATACCTTATACATGATTACCCATCTTGTGTTTCCAAAACTAATACATCCAAAATAGCTAGCCAAGTTCCATAACACCAAAAGGTTGTGATATCTTGTACATCCAAAATAACTAAGTTTCATCACACCAAAAGTTTCGTAAATAAAAAAACGAAGGACATGCTACACAATACAACTACTAGTGAAGTACGATGCCCATTTATCTCGTATTTCGTTGATCTCACATTCATTGTAGACGATATCTTCCTTTGGTGAGCTCCAAACCTATGAAAATGATAACACATACACCAATTACTCAACTAAGAACAGAACATTAAAAAAGTTCTTGCTTAACAAATTATTTGAGAAAAGATTAAAGATAGCTTAAGTGCCTGCACAATTGAGGAGTCAACTGACAAAGTGGAAAGACAAGTCGAGGTAAAAAAGTCTAGGGATAACCGGACAAACATGTCATCGTCCTATGCGTGAGCACTGAGCACACCAACTACTAAAGAATGCAATAATTAAGGAATTTCCGTCAGTCGGCCAGTCTTAGTGTGCTCGTGTCCACAAGACATTATTTCTTACACAAATTCAAAGATACCCGTGTTGGGAAATGTGTCCTCAACAATAGTGCGATCACGTAATTAAATCTCATGACGAGAATGCGCAAGGGATGATACGATTTATATTAGTCAACTGACCAACATTAATCGGTAATGATTGGCTAGCTAGAGTTTGACATTACTGTCGTATGACGGTGGTGGTCAGTTGATCCCTTTAGGTCACACCTTTAGGACAATTCCCTTAATTGATAAAGTGATCAAATGTATATTGATACGATTTGATCATATTCCTTAAACTCGTATATCGAGAAATTAGAGGTTAAATCTTAATGTAAGATTTATGTTTAAAATTGAAGCGTGTCAATTGTTAAACATTGAGCGATATTTTATTATATCGTAATTAGAATGAATTGGGTTATAATTATTACAAAGGTTGTAAATCGTATTGACGATAAATAATGAATGACCATTTTATATGTTCGTAATTTCGAATTACACGTCGAAATAATAAATATGATTTATTTAATTTTTAAATGATATTTATATGTGATAAATATGCATTTTCAAATTATAACAATTGATATTTTAGTGTAACAATTTAATTGTCACACTTATACAATTGATTAAGGACAATTATAAAATGGAGTACATTTTTTATATGGTGGTGCCGGTTTTTATGGGATGGATTAAGGATGTTTTAATTGTGTTTTTAATTTAAAGACACAATTATTACCTAGCTTAGCACCTAATGGTTAGGGTTGCATGCCTAGGCCTTGGGTAATCTTAACAAGCATCCCTTTAACCCTTCCCCATGCCCTAGCCGGCTAACACAACTCCCCATATACTACTTATGTTAATTGTTAATTAAGATAGTTATATGTAGGAAATATGACAAATAACTACCTAATAAATCTAAAATTTTACATCTTACTACCTAATATAATTAATTTTGCAACTAACTACCTAAAATCACACAATGTTAGTCAGTTTGCTACCTTTTTTACGAAAATCGAACTTAAGTTAGTTTTAAATGTTCGGGTTAAGTTAAATGACCATCTTACCCTTCCCTTAATAAACCTATTCCCTTTTAAAATTTTACCCATCCCTCTCCCTCCCCTGTAAAAGCTCACGATAAAGTAATTATTTCTGCCGTCATTTTTATACATCAAAAATTCCATGAACATGCCTAATTTGCAGCACTAGAGGGAGGTAATCTTCTGTTGTCTTCTCAAATTGAATCAAGTAAGCATTTTTTTTCATTTTATTTTCAGTATGAAACCCTTCCCTAATTTGATTTTTTTCATTTTATTTTCGTGTTATCTTTCCCCATGGCAAAACTTGGGCGAGATCTGAGACTGTTTTTGCACGAGTATAGGATTCAGGTTGTCATCACTTATTTACGATAACCTGGAACTTTCATAAAGACGGGATTACCTTAAGCATTAAGGATTTCACTTTTCCTGTTAAAGAGTTCATTCTCTTGCAAAGTTGGCATTTTCAATTTACCGAAACTATAGCTTTGAACGGTTCATATATTTCCTCTAGTTTAAGCCGTGTAAACATTACGAAGTACTAAATGACTTGGATCGATGTTATTTCCCCTGCTTCGTTCTATTTCGATGCTGCAGAAATACATACTGTTTACTTTTGTTCAAATGCTATTTTTGTATAAAATTTGATAATTAAGCATCGGTATTACGTTTTTTGTGTTAATGGTGGAATTTTGCCAAACTTATGATTTAATGGAGATAGGAGGGGAGGGTAATTTAGGTATTAAATTAGGTTTTAAAGTTAAACGGGACGAAATAAACTGATTTCCGTCATTTTTTAGCAATTTCCGTCATTTTGGTAGTAATCGTGTTAGTTTTTATACTTATTAGGTTGTTATTTGAAAAATTGAACATATTAGGTAGTAAGATGTAAAATTTTAAACTTATTAGGTAGTAATATGCTAAATAGCCTTATATGTATGATATATAAGATCATCAAACCCTCATTCATCCTTCTTCTTACTCTTGGCCGGAAAAATTCACATAAGAAGAGAGAATTTTTCAACCTCTAAATATATATTATAAGATAATAATATCATACTATTTTGTAGTATTGAAATAATATTCTAATTATTAGAGAGATTAGAATAAGTTTAAGGAGAAACCGGTTTTGTGCTAGCTTGTTCAAGATCTCGGTTGGTTAAGGGATAGTCTTGGTGCATCCAAAGGAGGTATTCTTATTTGGGTACTAGGAGGATCATCCTTGCTAAATATTCGGACCGTGTGTAAGGGTTCGAAAACTCTCCTTATTTCCGCTTGTTTAAGCATGCATAAGATCTTTATAATATGTTAATTAAAGGGTTATTTAAAGGATTATGTTAGTATGACTAAAGATTAGTTTATGAGTAACTAATAAAACCCTACAATTGGTATCAGAGCAATAGGTTGTTTGCATGCTTTCCGTTTACGTTTTTACGGAGTTATAGTGATAACAATATAAAATTTGAATTTTCGTTTAATATATGATATGCACGAAATAATTTAAGCATGATTACCTACTGTTTTCTAAAATGTTTTAGAATATTTGGAATATATTTTGCATGAATATTGGTTAATGGTATATTAAATCTCGGTTTTTATAAAGTTTTAATGGTTAAAGTCGTTTATTTTGGGAAAAATAGCTAAAATCATCTTTTGGCCGAGATTTTTCAGTATGTTATCACATGTATTTTCTATAATATGAATATTAATTTTCGTAAATTATGGACTTATAAAACGTGTGATATGAATTTTAAGTGTTAAAATGCAATAAGATGAATAAAAATGGGTTAAAATAGTTATATTATGAATTTGACTATAAAAATTTATGAGGATGTCACATGCAATATTTAAAATTTATGTTGAATTTTCCAGAAATTTATCTCAAATATTGCAATATTATAGATTTTTAATGTAAAAATCGGGTAATTAGTGACATAATTTCGACTTTAATAGTTTAAGTTGGAATTTGGCCATAAAAATTTAACACGATGTCATATATATTATTTCCAGCATGTATAAAATTTTCGAGAATTTTATCTTATTTTATGCTTGAGAAATAATTTTAAAGGTTAAAATCGTACGATATATGACGAAAATCGTTAAAATTTGCAATAGTTGTTAAAATGGCCGAAAAATTTGACCCATAATATTAATATATGATATTTTCATCACTGAAATTTTCTTGGGAGCCAAAAGTTTCTGATTTAATTTAATTTTAATTGTTGAAAAGTTGCATTTAAAATTAAAATAATAAGAGTCTTTAAATTAAAGTTTCGGCTCTTGGGCAGTGTGTAATTTATTTTTCTGTCCATTTTGTGTTCTTAAAGTGTTTTGGAAAGTGTAAAAATATTATTAGTATTTAATTTGCATTTATGAAGTTAATTATTGAATTTTCCGGCTTAAATTGCTCGTTTTACGTCTTATTTACGATATAATGTTAAAACCGTATAAAATACTAATATTTTAACATTCTGAAAATTTTAAGAACATTATGGATTTTTCAAAATTTGAATTTTGAGTTTTCGAAATTTTTATGACTCTTTTGGATTTTTATATTATTTTTCCCCGTAAAACCGAGTAATACCGATCAATATTGAAATATATTAAGTTAAGTCATGTTCAAAGTTTGAGTAAGACTAAATTTTGAATCCTATGCGAGTTAGGATGATTAACTTAGGGATGAAAACCGTTTCATAAAAATGCATAGTGTTGTTAACCGTTAAAACACGCGATTCCATGAACCGAGGTTTACGATAACTATTTAAATAAGTGTTTTAAATAGGACGATTTGGCTTAGGATTTGCATGATAATTCATATTTACATAAGCATTGCATATTATATTATGAATGTCATGATTTATTTTTACGTAATTTTGGGAATTATGTAATTTAGTTAGTATGGCCTTAGTTTTAAATCGGTATTTCCCGTAATGTAAGGGGTTACCGATTCGGTTGTAATTTTGTGATCTCGTATCACCCAATTGTAATTTATTTCTATTTTATAATGTATAAAGTAGACTAGAAAAGTTGTAATATTTGTAAATTCCGGAGTTCCTTGAAGACGGTGCCATTCGGAAAGGAGTTCCGAACAAGACGGTGTTTACCTCGAAGTGCGTGCCGCGTGAAGTTCAAGGGACCAAAGGAGTTGGTTTCCGAATTTGTACTTTGTTATTTCTTTTCTAGGAAAGGCCATACTAGGGTTTATTTTATGCTTTTATTTTTGCTTTTATATGTTTGCATGCATAGCCAAATCGTCATACATCGTATCATGCATGTTTCGACCTAGTCGACCTAGTCATTTATTTTATCGATAATTCACCGACTTAGTTCACTTAAACGGAGATAGATAATAATTTGACTAGATCTCTTACATATAAATATTGAGACTTAGCCTTACCAAAAAGTACGGACCCATGAATCCCTTCTTCACCAGAACGTAGGCTCGGCTACACCGGGGTACTAAAATTGTCACGTTGGGTAAGTGGGGTAATAAGATTACACCTTGAAATTTGGTTGATCTCAACGAAAGTATTCGTAACCGTAGTTGCAATAAGTTCGGGCTAAAGATAATTTTAAGAAAATTGTCGACCGAGAGTTCTAAGAGTAGAACCGATTAAAGGGTTAATCCACCAAATTTTACCGATACGGGTTGAATCGGCTACACCGTGCCCGGATTAGTATGTGTTTGGGTCTCGTGATTGTTTACTTAATTGGGTAAGAGATCATTAAGTAAATATATAACTAAACTTGTTAAAGTTTCTAGTTTAAATTACGAATTTTAAAATGATGTTGTTTTTCCTTTTATTATTGTAGTTTAATTTTCAACAACATCAATGGCCACCAACGCTCCACCTCTCACTAACGTATCATGGCTTCGATCCTTTATGGATCGTTGCAAACTCGATAAGCATGGTTCCAATTTTAAGGATTGGGATGCGCAATTGCTCTTGGCCGCTCAAGGTGACGATAAGAGTCGTTACCTATCCGAAGCCGCTCCTCCCGCTCCAACCGCTCGTTCCGCGGTCGGAACTCGTGAGGCCTATGAAGCCTACATGAAAGAGTCCTCCGCTCTTAAAAATGTGATCATCTTCTCCATGGAGCCGGATCTCCAAAGGAGTATGATTAAGTTGACCACATCGTATGAGATATACACCAAGCTTGCGACCATGTTTTCGCAAACTCCAAGGGTGATTCAATATGAGGCGGCTTCCGCCTTCTTTGACATTACGTTCAAGGAAGGGCAAAAGATAAGCCCTCAGGTGCTCAAACTCGTTGAGCTCGCGGAGACTCTAAAAGCTCAAGATGTTGATGTTCCCGACTCTCTTATTATTGACCGAGTTCTTCACTCGCTCAATAAGGTTAAAGCATATGCTCAATTCCGGGTGAATTTCAATATGCGAAACCAAGAGACCACGTTGGATGAGTTGCATAAGATGCTCGTCCAAGCCGAAAGAGACATGGGACTTCATGAAAGTTCCACTAAGGATGTTTTCAACATCGAAAAGAAAGGGAAAACGAGCTTCAAAAGGAATGCTTCAAAAGGCAAGGGCAAGAAAACGTTCAAGCCCAAGGCGACCAAAGAAAAGACCTTTTCGAAAGGCGCTTCCACCTCGTCTTCAAAATCGGAAGACAAGTGCCATTATTGCACGAGGATCGGTCATTGGAAGAGAAATTGCCCCAAATACTTAAGTGATCTCAAAAATGGGAAGGCCACCGCCGTAGGTAATAATTCTCGTTTAAATTCATGTCATTTATCAACTTATGTATAATGTTACAAGTGTGTTGATATTTACCCTTTTTAATTGTTTTAAAGGGGCGCCTCCTAATAATGATAAGGGCAAGGAGAAGGAAGCTTGAAGTTCCTTACTTGGATGGCTATGGTAGCATCCAAATTGATCGAAGACTTGAAGAGCTAGCCTCTAATTTTCATATCGTCTTCTTTCATATTTTGCATTTTATTTTGGAACAATTTACTTTCTTGTAAGACAAGGATTAAAATCCTAAAACAACGGTTGTAATTTTGGATAATAGTGACTTGGTTTTCAACCCGAGTCACTACTTTTGTTCTTAATCAATGTTTTGATTTATCAAATAAATTGCATACCTTGTTAAAACATGAATTACAGTGATTTAATCACGCAATAAACAATTGATACGATCAATATTATATAATCAAAGTGTTGATTAAAACGGAGAACTACACCCCATGAGATACTTTCAATCAAAATGAGACAATATTAGTTCATTATAAGATTTTCATTTTAAGTGAAAATGAGAATGTATTCATCATACCATAAACTTATATACATTGGTTCGATCGAAATAAGCTATCCTTGTACAAATAAGGGTTATTTTAAAGGATAAAGTGGGAGAGAATATTCGACCTACAAACCAATGATATAACTATAGGATCTTGGAGAAGATTCCTGAAAAGGTTCTTAAGAAGAAACCTAAATAAGATAACAAAAGAAACTACGGGAGGACACTCGAAGAAAGATAACTGAAGAAACTACGGGAGGACACTCGAAGAAAGGTTCTTTGTGTTCATTGTTTCAGTGGGAAACCCCGTATAAATTCGGAAGGAAGATTGGCTCCATGAGATAGTGATTTTTCAATAATTATAAGATAATAGAGGAGAAATCATCTATCTATTCGGAGGCAAGACCGATTCCTTGAAATAATGATTTTTCTATGATTATAAGATAATAGAGGAGAAATCATCTCAGTCCCCTCGACAGTAGTTTATGTTGTGTCAGAAGGTATGATCTGAAAAGATGGATCACTATAGAGATAGTGATAATAATTCGAGTAATAGTTTAACATGCGAGAAATGAAATGTTCATTTAAGATATCGAGAGATATTGTTTTCAGTGGGAGCAATATTCATTAAAGAATTGAAACCTACCATTTAGAGAGAATGGGTGATTCTTTAAGAGTAAAGAATAAGAGGTACTCAATTTAGATGAATAAAATAATTTGTATCATATGATGATGGAGTTTTAAAGGGAAAGTTTATTATATGGATAATAAAAGGTCGCCCATTAGAAGTTAGAATGGTTGGATACATTATTCATAACGATGAATGAAACCATTATCAAATAGCCAAGATGAGTGAAAATTATTAGAATGATGAAATCATAAATAGACTACAATATAGATTTCAGTACATAAGTGACTATAGAGAGTGATTTTAATCCCTCCGGTATATCAATACGTCACAAGTTATAAGATAACAGTGGGAGCTTTCCTCCGGAAAGGAAACTCAAAATCTAGAAAGAGTTCTAGATATGTACTCAAATAGAATCATATTATACGGGATAATATGAGAATAAAGGAGACCAAAATTTGTAAGTTTTGCAATCATGAATAAAGGTTATTCGCAAAACACTAATACAAATAGATGATTGTGCATCAAATGCAATGTAATAGTATTGACTATTGTTGCATGACAACATCATTTGAGTTATGATTAACTCAAAGTGAAAGATACTTTGTCAGAATCCAAATGGGTTGTAAGAGACAATATTGAACCCCATAAGTGAATTGGATTGACTTAGTATGGCCCCTAGCCGCTTACATGAGGTGACATCTCAAAGCGACTAGAGTGTGAGGCGATTGATGGCAAGTTCAAGTGCCATAGAGTCATATGTGATGACTAGTCGATCACATAGGCAGACTGTAAGAGACACTCTGTCGGGCAATGTGACCGCTTATAGAGTTCTTGAAATTTTATAGCCGGGTCGTGGCGAGAGCTGCTATAGTATTCTTGTGAGTCAATTCTTAGACTAAAGATTACTCTCCCAAGATGGTACAGTTTAGGCATAGCCTTGATCCGTTCTCTACGACTTTTCGTAACTGGAGTCAAATGGGACTGCTTCAGGCTGTGACTGACTGTGACTAGTCAAAGGAAGTAGTACGATAGAAATTGTCCACCCCTTGTCAGGGTTGTTCAAATCTCAAGGCCACTCGAGGAGAAGTTAACTGGAAATGCGTGGCCACGCTCGGAAGGTATCTATGGTAGATAATTCCGGTCAAACAGTTATTCTCCAGATCGAGGAAACCACTCATGATATGATCAAATGCAAGTACGACCTCAGAGAGACACCTTGCATTGAGTGGGAGATTGTAATAGGACAAGAGAATTGGTGACGCACACTTGTCGAGGACAAGTGGGAGATTGTTGGGAAATGTGTCCTCAACAATAGTGCGATCACGTAATTAAATCTCATGACGAGAATGCGCAAGGGATGATACGATTTATATTAGTCAACTGACCAACATTAATCGGTAATGATTGGCTAGCTAGATGAAGAGTCTATTGATATAATATACTCAAGAACGGGGGGTTGAATTGAGTATGCCTTCTTTTTAAAATCTTCTTCGATGTGTGTGTAGTTGTATGATGATTGTTGAGTAGAGCAATAATAAAGTAGAGGCACGATATTTTTGAAGTGGTTCAGTCTCACACTCTGAGACCTACGTCCACTATTCTCGATTAATAAAATTAGTACCAGCTCTGGATTACAATTTTATCAACCCTACTCGTGCGACTTTGATGTTAGTCACAACTCAATCTAGATACCGTTAAATATCTAGCTACGACAAATACCGTTAAATATTTGTCTTACAACGAGTACCGCTAAATACTCAATCTATCTTACGTAAATAAGATAAAGTCTTCAATGTTTTCTTGGTGTCACAATCTTGAATGAATAAGATCAATGCTTGAGCACTTGAATCTTGAATCGGATATGACAATGAAAAGCTCGAACTTGAAGAATATGAACGGCGACTTCTCTCTCTCGATTTGCGTGTATGTGTGTTGTGTATGTCGTATCTCTTAATGTTTCATAGGTAGTCTATTTATATAGAATATGTATCTAGGTATTTCAAACCCTAGATGATTTAGGAATATTACTTAAAACTAGAATACTAGTCTTTTAGTAATACTACCTTAAATCTAATCTTAATATATTTAGGAAAGATATAATAATATACTATATGTATTATATAAGGAATCAATTTCCTAATTCATATTTAGGAAAGATCTTTATATAATAAATAATTAGTATTCTTATTAAATCAACTTCCTAAACCATGTCAAAGATAATAAAATATATTACCATAATATAATCTTAGTTTGTTTAGGACATTAAATAAATACATAATATTTATTTAAATAAACCCTTACACGATTTATAGAAACGTGACATGTTACACGCTTTCCAAAAATCGAAACAAACCAAATCTAGATTATATATTTTGACAATTAAAATCATATAAAAAATCTTTAGTTTATTTTAGTAATAAACAATTATCTCATAAGACAATTATTTATTTCTTATTTAACTAAAAGATATTTTATATAATCCTATTAAGATTAACAATTCCATATTTAAAATAGAATACCATTGAACCACTAATACTACACGACACAAATTAGGAAACAAACGTTTCACTTTGAACACATATAAATTCCCGATCATTTCTTCATGAAATAGAGTTATAGCTACGGGCTATAACTAGAATCAATCTTGTACTAAAGCTATAGTTGATGAATATAACTTTAGTTCATTATGCGCGCTTGTGATCTTCTATCAATCTTCGAATTAGTCAATTCATTGACTAATATGCTTGAATCTTTTATACTTGATTGATTAGATCTTGTTACTAATGTTCTGTACACTTAGCACACGATTATACATACGAGTATATAATATATAAATAGCTAGACTTGTCATTATCAAAACATAAACATATATACTATATATATATTTGAATATATGGTTCAACAAATTCCCCCTTTTTGATGATGGCAAGTCTTTCTTAGATTTCTAGATTTCGTGTCTAAGTGTATGTTCCCCCTCAATATAATAATGGTCATTTATAGCAAAGAGTCACTTAGGGTTTTTATCTTCTATCTATCCATATCCTTTAAGGACCCTAAGAGACAATGAATTACGACAAGGAGCAAGCTTAGGCAAATTCTAATCTAAGTCGCATATTTCCCCCTCTTGACATCATCGAAAAGATGAGAACAAAGACATGAAACGACTAGAATAATATACGTACGAAGCATAAGCAAGCATATAAACGAGTCGAAATAATATGAACATAGAAAATATCACATAACCACATACGGAATGTTAAAAATATACACAAACAATCCAAAATACTAAGCCAATGGGCCGAATGAAGAAGTAACAGTGTTTAAAGAAAATTGGGCCGGCTAGTGGAATCGGATAACTGGGCCTGCAAAAGATATTAATAGAAGATGGGCCAAAATAAGGTAATGTCAGATGAGCCGCATCAAAAACAAAAGCAAGGCCGGTTGTGATAATGGTTGGGCCTGGTAAGATTAGGAAATCCGAAGAAGCAAAAGAGGATAAGCTTCGGATTCCTTAATGGGCTAGAAATCAAATTGGGCCACAATTAGAGAATTGTTTTATAAGTCCACCTGACTTAGAGCAAAAACAACAACAACACAACCTTAATCCAACAAGAACAGGGACGGGTATGGAGCATCAAGAACGAGAGCTTGAACCCGGATTCTTGGCATAAGGATTGACGTAGTCGGGTCGGGTACGGAATTCGAGGGTCTCCAATCTATCGAGGCAACTGGTCACGTTCCTTCCCTGAGTGTTGAGTGCAATTTCAAAATTAAGGACCTTGAGCGAGAGTGCCTTGACGGCCTCAAGTGCTTTAGAAGCATCCTCTCGCAACAACCCATGATCTCGTACGATAGCTCCTCCTTGAGATGTTAAGAAGGAAAGACGATCACTCACGACTAACAATTCCGAGCATGCCACCGAGACCTCTGACCCAATCTTTACCAAATGTTTATCAACTTTTTCCATCCACTCCTTGACCTCGTCCTCAAAACCACGACTCCTCTTCTTACAACTACCCCCAGCCTCATCCTTTTCCTTTTTGATTTCACAGAGACCAAGTATTTTGTCCATCTTGGCTTCAAGACCCGCAAAAGATGGTGAAGGATTCGGAGTTGGTTCGTTCTTACCAAACGCGAGATCAACCCCATCAAAACAAATTCCCATTAGTTTCAACAAACGATCACTCATAACATCTTTTGGCTTAATTCCAAAACTATTATCATCAACCACACCCTTTTTAAGCAATAATTCGGATATCCACATTCCATATAGAATGTCGACGGTTGAGCAAAACTTCTCCTTAACAACCACATTCGAAACTTGACAAATTTTGTGACAAAATAAGGAAGCTAAGTCGACTTTCTGTCCCTCCAACCAACTATACAATACCACGGCTTCGACACTAGCAAGCTTATCCCGACCACCCCGACGAGGCAACACAGTGTTCCACAAAAAATTCAAGAAGAATTTCAATTTGGGGTTAAAGGATACAGTAAGCAGGGGTGTTACCTCAGTGGCATCCGCATCAAAGTACTTCTTAATCACCAATTTTTGTTCTTTAGAAACTACGTTCCACTCCAACTTTGGGTCAAGATTTAACCCTTCTTGATCAAGTTTGAAGATATCACAAATATCCGATTTGGTTATGACCACATCCTTTCCATTCACGACACCCACAATGCCATTGTCACACTTTTTAACCGAAGCAAGAAACTGAACCATCTCAATAGGGAAAATCAACCCAGAAAAGCTACTAATGTACTCCCATCCCTGATATTTTAGGAATTCTTTAAAGAAACCTAAAGACTTCGAACTTTCGACCCATGACCGTGAGTAATAACGACCCGCATGTAAAGCATAAGGGAGGACACGTTCGATCAACATACCTTCGTTCTTGGTCATTCGAACTCTTTCAAGACCCTCCCTAGTGGCTTCAATCGAATACTCGGAAAACAGAGGGCGCGGGTTTTGAGATGTAAAACCCATTTCATGCATGTCATCGGAGATGGAAGGAGACGAGCGGTTGAGTTTTCGTCGTTTGCCTTTGTCAGATGGTGGTGCGGCGGTGGCTATGGGTGTTGGAGACGGTGGGGGTGACGGAGTTGGCGAAGGAGGTGAAGGCTTCTTTTGATGAGAGCGGGTGGCACGAGAGGGAGGAATGGTTGGTTGGAATGGTGGTGTTGGGTTTTGATTAGGTGGTTTTTGTGACGGAGATTTACGGAGGTTTTATGGAGGTTTGGGTTTTGATGAGAAGGTTTATGGAATCTTGGATGGAGGATGGTAAGAATGGAGTAAAGAGGGTGAGTTGGGTTAAGTTGGGGGTAATAATTGTGGGGGGTTAAGAGGTCAAAAGCTAGGACTAGGGGAGGGGTATGTGGCAGTTGAGTGTGGGATGAGGTTGGCGGGAGACGTGGCACATGGGGGGACCATTACACACATTGTGTGTGTTTTCAATTTTGGGTAAGTGTTTTTCGATTTTATATTATTTGTATATTATTATTTTGTATATATTGTAATATGTATGTTGTAGGATAGTTGTAATATGTGACGTAATATTATTGTACGATCGATTGTGTACACATCCATATGTAAATTATATAACATATCTATAATTACAAAATTTATCATCGAATATATACATACACATGCAGCGGAGTATACGGACACAGTCATATAATCTCATCTAAACCGTAGTCAATCATTGGGTTATTTTTGCTTTTAAGATTTGATTAGGTGCCACCGATTAAACCAATTTCCAATCGCAAAGTCTCAAAGCGTTCTCTAGCCAATGGTTTAGTGAAGATATCTGCCCACTGTTTTTCCGTACTACAAAATTCCAATTTTATATTTTTCTTTTCAACATGGTCTCTTAGAAAGTGGTGTCTAATTTCAATATGTTTGGTCCTCGAGTGCTGGGCTGGGTTTTTAGATATAATTATAGCACTCGTATTATCACATAATATAGGCACACATCCAACATCAACACCATAATCATGTAACTGTTGCTTTAACCATAAAAGTTGAGAACATACCAGTGCGGCTGCAATATATTCTGCTTCAGCAGTTGAGAGAGCGACAGAATTTTGTTTCTTGGATCCCCAAGATATAATACAAGGACCTACAAAGGTAGCAAGTCCGGAGGTACTTTTTCTGTCTAAAGAACATCCTGCATAATCCGCATCTGAATATCCTACTAAGTTAAAGTTACAGTCCATAGGATACCATAGATATAATTTAGAGGTTCCGATTAGGTATCTTAATATTCTTTTAACTGCAATCATGTGTGATTCTTTTGGTGCAGATTGGAATCTCGCACAAACACAGACACTAAACATTATATCTGGACGACTTGCTGTAAGATAAAGAAGTGAGCCAATCATACCTCGGTAAGTCGTTTCATCTATAGACTTACCATCTTCGTCTTTGGTTAACTTCTTATCTGTGACCATTGGAGTAGGCATTGCATGAGAGGTTTCCATTCCAAATTTCTTTAGTAACTCCTTGACGTATTTTTGTTGATGAACTTTGATTCCTTCTTCAGTTTGTTGTATTTGAAGTCCAAGGAAGAATTTTAGTTCTCCCATCATACTCATCTCGAACTCAGAAGTCATCAACTCAGAGAAGTACTTGCACAACTTTTTATTAGTTGAGCCAAAAATAATATCGTCAACATAGATCTGAACAACTAGTAGATCTGAGTTTTCGCTTTTAAGAAATAGGGTTTTATCCACAGACCCTCTCTTGAATCCACTCTCCAATAGGAACTTTGATAATCTGTCGTACCATGCCCTAGGTGCTTGTTTCAGACCATATAGTGCTTTGTCCAATTTGAATACATGATCCTTGAGTTTGCTGTCAGGAAATCCAGGAGGTTGTTCAACAAATACTTCCTCTTGGAGATAGCCATTAAGAAATGCAGTCTTAACGTCCATCTGAAAAAGCTTCATTCCCTTGTGTGCTGCAAATGCAATGAGTAGTCTTATTGCCTCAAGACGAGCAACAGGAGCAAAGGTTTCGTCATAATCGATCCCTTCCTGTTGGTTGTATCCTTGAACTACTAGTCTGGCCTTATTTCGCACAATGACTCCAGTGTCATCCAATTTGTTTCTGAATACCCATCTAGTTCCAATGACAGTTCTGTCTTTAGGTCGAGGAACAAGATGCCAAACTTTGTTTCTTTCAAATTGCTGGAGTTCTTCTTGCATGGCAACTATCCAGTCTGGTTCTGCGAGAGCTTCCTTGATATTTGAAGGTTCAATTGTGGAGAGAAAGGAGTAGAATGAGCAAAAGTTATTTAAGCTCCTTCGAGTTTGAACTCCATCTGTCAGGCTTCCTATGACATTGTCCAAAGGATGAGAGCCTTTGTATCTCCAGTTCCTTGATTGATCATTTGCATTCCCTGAACTTGACTCGGGATCTTGACTTGTTCCCCCTGAATCCAAACCTGGGTTTATAGTAGGGTCAGGTATAACTCTGGCCTCTTCCCTTTGGTTTTGATTCAAAGTTACAGCTTCATTAGTTGTAACTCTGGGTTCCGAGTCATTGGTTTGAGAGTTATCTACAGTATCATCAACTGTAGTTTCATCTCTCGTACCATTTTCTCCCAAGTTGAGTTCATCATGTATTCCTTGAGGTTCTCCTTCTTCAATTTCCATTTCAGGAGGATCTTCCCTTGATAACCTGAAATCCGGTTCGTCTAGGTTTTCCTCTATATCCTGTAATGGCTTATCGAAGGCATTATTCTCATCAAAGATAACATGAATACTTTCCTCTATGCATAAAGTACGTTTGTTAAAAACTTTGTAGGCTTTACTATGATCTGAATATCCTATAAAGATTGCTTCATCACTTCTAGGGTCGAATTTGCTTAATCTGTTTTTACCATTGTTGTGAACAAAGCATTTACTACCAAAGCATCTTAAATGAGATATGTTTGGTTTACGACCTCGAAGAAGTTCATAAGGAGTCTTTTTAAGGATAGGTCTAATCATAGCACGGTTATGAATATAGCAAGCTGTACTAATAGCCTCAGCCCAAAAGTTTCTAGGTAGGCCACTACAAAGAAGCATCGTTCGAGCCATGTCTTCTAGGGTTCTGTTCATTCGTTCTACGACTCCATTTTGTTGTGGGGTTCTAGGGGCCGAGAAGTTATGTCCAACACCATTGGTTTTACAGAACTCAATAAAAGCATGATTGTCGAACTCAGTTCCATGATCAGTACGGATTGTTACTAGGTTTGATTTATATTTGTTTTGGACAAGTTTCATGAGACTAACAAATTCATCGAAAGTTTCGTCTTTAGAGTGAAGAAAGATTGGCCAAACAAATCTAGAGTAATCATCAACTAGAACGAAAACGTACCTGGAACCACCTCTGCTTCTTACCTTCATAGGGCCACATAGATCCATGTGTACTAGTTCAAGAGCTTGTTCTGTGCTTACCACTCTTTTTGGCTTAAAGGATGATCTGACGTGTTTACATCGTGCACATGTGTCACACATCTTTTCTTGATCAAATTTGATCTTTGGAAGACCTTCGACCAAGTCCCATCTTTTCAGCTTACTTAGAATAGGTGAGCTAATATGACCAAATCTCTTGTGCCATAGACATGGATCATCTAACGTAACTTTCATGCATGATAAAGAATCAGTAGGTACAACATTTAAATCAATCATATAAACATTTTTCATCCTGTGACCTTCAAGTATCACTTTACTGGTGCCTTCTAAAATTATGCGACATATGTCTGAATGAAAGACTACTTTATTTCCTTTGTCACATAATTGAGATATACTGATAAGATTGTGTTTGAGACCACTTACAAGGTATACATCATTTATGGCATGAGAGGATGAAATACCTATCTTACCAATTCCAATGATCTTTCCCTTTTTTTTATCACCGAATGTGACTTTACCTCCGTCAAAAGGTTTTAGGGTTTGGAATAGGTTTACGTCGCCTGTCATATGTCTTGAACATCCACTGTCGAGATACCATAGGTTATTTTCCTTGGTGACAAACTGCACAAATAATTTTAAAGACAGGATTTAGGTACCCAAGCATACTTGGGTCCTTTGTTGTTAGTAATCACAAATACATCTTCCTTTTTAACCCAGACTTGTCTTACATAGGTCTTTCTATATTGGTAGTGGTTGGGTTTTGATGTTCTTGTGTAGGTTTTAGTTTGGACTCTTGGTGACCATTTTTTGTGTGATGTTTGAGGAGTCTGTTTGGTTCTGTTTTTCTTTTCTTCGTAGTCAAATGTCATGTCATAGAACCATCTGTGGTCAATGTTTCTTTCCTCAGTTTTGTCGCCATCACTATCAGAGACAGAAATAGTGTCGCTTGGAATTCCTAAGGATTTAACAAACTTAACTCCGGTTTTAAAATCTTGTGCGTGTTTCACACAGTTTTCTCGGAGGTGTCCAGTATGGCCACAATAAGTGCATATTAAATACTCAGGAAGGTCGGCATATTTTCTTCTTCTAAAGTCTCTATCTGTTGGACTTTGTTTACACTTTGAGTGATCCCTTCTTCCATAACATTCGTGACCTAAACCCATCTTCATGTTGTTGTCGGATTGTTCAGTTAGGAAGTTTAGAACGTTAGTGCTTCCTTCCCACTTATCGTGAACTTTCCGAGCATGAAGAAGGAGGTCTTTCAAGGAGTCTATTTCTTTCTTACATTCACTATGGTCAGTGTTGCTAGACTCTTTTAGGTTTTGAATGTCTTTATGGAAGTCAGACACAATTTTGGCATGTTCTTTCTTGATTTTAGATATACTGAATTCTAGATCCATGATTTTGCTTTCGAGAATCTCAACTTCTTCTTGATGAGTCTCATCTTCGACCATAGTCGAAGATTCTGACTTAAGCCGTTCATTAACCTTTCTTAATTCTGAAGTTATAGCTTCATTAGCTATAACTTTAGATTGAAGCTCTTTAATGTTGAGTTTTAGTTTTGAGGTTATAGCTTCATTGGCTATAACTTTAGACTCAAGAACCTTTTTCTCAGACATAACTGTTTCCAACTTAGCATTTGCTTCAATGCTTATTTTGGATTTCAGTTTCTTAGCTTTGGCTTTCAGAAGTTGATTTTCCTCAGCAATATCGAGGATCTGCTCTTTCAAGTCATCTAACTCAAGACTTTGTTCATGACATTGGTCTAGGGTTTTCTCAAAATATTTAATTAGCATAGCTTTAGATAAGTTTTTAACTTGACTTTTGAGTTGAAGAAAATTTACCTCTTCGTCGTCGTCGTCTGAGTCGGATTCTCCAAGGAGACACATATTAGATGCGTCATCTTCATCATTGTCGTTTGAGATTAGATCTAGGCTGACGTTGCTTAGGCACAGGTTTGCTACCTCTTCTTCTTCAGAGTCCTCGTCATCTTCAGATTCTAATTCTCCCCAGCATGACGCAAGCATTACTTTCTTAAACTCTGTTTTGGTCTTTTCTCTTTTTGACTTGTCTTTGATTTTGTCCCAACTTGGACAATCTTTGATCATGTGGTCTTGTTGTCCACACTTAAAACATCCTCTTTTGAAGAATGTTTGTTTGGAGTCAGTTTTCTTTTTGTCGAGCGTTTTGTTGTTAGAGTTTTTGTATCTACCTTTGAAAACTGCTTTCTTAAATCGTCTAGCGAATAGAACTGTTTCATCCTCAAGTTCTTCTTCGCTTACTTCGCTTGTGGAGGCTTGTAAAGTGACTCCCTTTCCTTTGGGATCATCATCGTTTTTATTTAGTATGATCTCGTGAGCCATTAAGGATCCAATCAATTCTTGGTAAGTGATTTTAGATAAATCACGTGCTTCCTCTATGGCCGTGACCTTAGGTTGCCACTTTTTGGTGAGACTCCTAAGAATCTTACGAATGATATCCTCAGAATCGATCTTTTTGCCAAGGTTCCGCAGTTCATTAATAATACAAGAAAATCGTGCAGACATGCTATCAATAGATTCATTCTTTTCCATATTGAAAAGTTCATATCTTTGAACGAGCAAGTCTATACGATGTTTCCTGACTGCGGATGTTCCTTCATAAGCAAGTTCGAGACTATCCCATATTTCCTTAGCGGAACTACAGGATGAGAATCTATCGAATTCTGAGGTTATCATACCGTTCTGTAGGAGGCTCATGGCCTTAGAGTTTTTCTCTGCAATTTTGTAGTCACTTTCCACATAATCGCTTTCCATCTTTTCATAGGTTGTTCCATTGGCGGCGGCGACCAAGATCTTCTTTGGTCCAGTTTGGATGATCTTCCAACATTCCCAATCACAACCCTTGATGTAATGAGTCATCATATTTTTCCATAAGCTATAGTTTTTGCCATCGAAGATAGGGCACTTGAGATGCTTGGAATCCATTGATGAAAGAGTATATAGTATAGAATCAATAGAAGGATCAAAACTCACGCGGCTAGGCGATCAAGAGCACGAGGCTCTGATACCAATTGAAGAGTCTATTGATATAATATACTCAAGAAGGGGGGGTTGAATTGAGTATGCCTTCTTTTTAAAATCTTCTTCGATGTGTGTGTAGTTGTATGATGATTGTTGAGTAGAGCAATAATAAAGTAGAGGCACGATATTTTTGAAGTGGTTCAGTCTCACACTCTGAGACCTACGTCCACTATTCTCGATTAATAAAATTAGTACCAACTCTGGATTAAAATTTTATCAACCCTACTCGTGCGACTTTGATGTTAGTCACAACTCAATCTAGATACCGTTAAATATCTAGCTACGACAAATACCGTTAAATATTTGTCTTACAACGAGTACTGCTAAATACTCAATCTATCTTACGTAAATAAGATAAAGTCTTCAATGTTTTCTTGGTGTCACAATCTTGAATGAATAAGATCAATGCTTGAGCACTTGAATCTTGAATCGGATATGACAATGAAAAGCTCGAACTTGAAGAATATGAACGGCGACTTCTCTCTCTCGATTTGCGTGTATGTGTGTTGTGTATGTCGTATCTCTTAATGTTTCATAGGTAGTCTATTTATATAGAATATGTATCTAGGTATTTCAAACCCTAGATTATTTAGGAATATTACTTAAAACTAGAATACTAGTCTTTTAGTAATAATACCTTAAATCTAATCTTAATATATTTAGGAAAGATATAATAATATACTATATGTATTATATAAGGAATCAATTTCCTAATTCATATTTAGGAAAGATCTTTATATAATAAATAATTAGTATTCTTATTAAATCAACTTCCTAAACCATGTCAAAGATAATAAAATATATTACCATAATATAATCTTAGTTTGTTTAGGACATTAAATAAATACATAATATTTATTTAAATAAACCCTTACACGATTTATAGAAACGTGACATGTTACACGCTTTCCAAAAATCGAAACAAACCAAATCTAGATTATATATTTTGACAATTAAAATCATATAAAAAATCTTTAGTTTATTTTTGTAATAAACAATTATCTCATAAGACAATTATTTATTTCTTATTTAACTAAAAGATATTTTATATAATCCTATTAAGATTAACAATTCCATATTTAAAATAGAATACCATTGAACAACTAATACTACACGACACAAATTAGGAAACAAACGTTTCACTTTGAACACATATAAATTCCCGATCATTTCTTCATGAAATAGAGTTATAGCTACGGGCTATAACTAGAATCAATCTTGTACTAAAGCTATAGTTGATGAATATAACTTTAGTTCATTATGCGCGCTTGTGATCTTCTATCAATCTTCGAATTAGTCAATTCATTGACTAATATGCTTGAATCTTTTATACTTGATTGATTAGATCTTGTTACTAATGTTCTGTACACTTAGCACACGATTATACATACGAGTATATAATATATAAATAGCTAGACTTGTCATTATCAAAACATAAACATATATACTATATATATATTTGAATATATGGTTCAACACTAGAGTTTGACATTACTGTCGTATGACGGTGGTGGTCAGTTGATCCATTTAGGTCACACCTTTAGGACAATTCCCTTAATTGATAAAGTGATCAAATGTATATTGATACGATTTGATCATATTCCTTAAACTCGTATATCGAGAAATTAGAGGTTAAATCTTAATGTAAGATTTATGTTTAAAATTGAAGCGTGTCAATTGTTAAACATTGAGCGATATTTTATTATATCGTAATTAGAATGAATTGGGTTATAATTATTACAAAGGTTGTAAATCGTATTGACGATAAATAATGAATGACCATTTTATATGTTCGTAATTTCGAATTACACGTCGAAATAATAAATATGATTTATTTAATTTTTAAATGATATTTATATGTGATAAATATGCATTTTCAAATTATAACAATTGATATTTTAGTGTAACAATTTAATTGTCACACTTATACAATTGATTAAGGACAATTATAAAATGGAGTACATTTTTTATATGGTGGTGCCGGTTTTTATGGGATGGATTAAGGATGTTTTAATTGTGTTTTTAATTTAAAGACACAATTATTACCTAGCTTAGCACCTAATGGTTAGGGTTGCATGCCTAGGCCTTGGGTAATCTCAACAAGCATCCTTTTAACCCTTCCCCATGCCCTATCCGGCTAACACAACTCCCCATATACTACTTATGTTAATTGTTAATTAAGATAGTTATATGTATGATATATAAGATCATCAAACCCTCATTCATCCTTCTTCTTACTCTTGGCCGGAAAAATTCACATAAGAAGAGAGAATTTTTCAACCTCTAAATATATATTATAAGATAATAATATCATACTATTTTGTAGTATTGAAATAATATTCTAATTAGAGAGATTAGAATAAGTTTAAGAAGAAACCGGTTTTGTGCTAGCTTGTTCAAGATCTCGGTTCGTTAAGGGATAGTCTTGGTGCATCCAAAGGAGGTATTCTTATTTGGGTACTAGGAGGATCATCCTTGCTAAATATTCGGACCGTGTGTAAGGGTTCGAAAACTCTCCTTATTTCCGCTTGTTTAAGCATGCATAAGATCTTTATAATATGTTAATTAAAGGGTTATTTAAAGGATTATGTTAGTATGACTAAAGATTAGTTTATGAGTAACTAATAAAACCCTACAACCCGACCTAGATTCTTTGATAAACTCATCAGTAATCAAGTACAAGGTCACACTAGAAGAAGTAAAAGAAATAAGGGTTTGGCACAGTGGCGGAGCCAAGATTTGTGGTTTGGGGACCAAAAATTTCAGTGGAGGCAAATAGATGATGCCATAAGATAAGCTTGAAGAGAATTCGAATTTAGAGCAACAAAGGAGTCCACTCTTTTGGCTTATAATATCACACGGGACGAATGATCTCCAAAATGTGGATGCTGGACTGAAATGACTACAGATAGATCATCGCCACCCCCAGCATATCCTGAACGATTCCAAATGAGCCACTCTTTTTAACAGCTTGAGGAAACTTGAACGATGGCAGATGTAAGAAAATTGTTTTTAGTAAGAATATATCATCGGACTAAATAAAGAAACATCATGCAAGTGCAAGTTCATCAATACAGTACATAGGCACAACAGCCAATCCCCTGCCAGATCTGCTGGATCTCTAGTATAGTGAATGGCATAGCATTAAGTTGTCATAGCGGAATGCAAAACAAGACCACCAAAATAGGAGTAACAGCAAACAATAGAAGTCACAGGATATGTTCAAGTAAACAAATGTGCACCAACTAACCTTCTCCAAATCTTCTATGGTTGTGCAACTCTTGACTATGTCGTACATGAAGCGCAACACAAATAAACCACACTCGACCTCTTCACTTTGTTGAGGGCACTACAAGCAAGTCATATAAGAATATAATTAGATAATTGTATATTAAATAAGAGTTAATATAAAATTTGCATAAATTTACATGAAAACCAATCTCACTTTCATGGATTTCCACAGTGGCTCTCTCCTATTATTCTCCAGTTTACCACCAGACATTTTGTACCTTTTGAGAACGCTATGCAAAGATGATGGTAGTTAGAAGCTATCTAGAGTATATGTATGTCAAAAATAACAAAACATAAGCATAAGTTATAACTTACCTAAGAACTACCATCTTCATATACAACTTGGCTTCATTGATGGCACCTACCCACCCCCACCGGCTCAGAATGACGACCACACTCCCAACCCAGCCCACACGTCTTGGTATAGGCAAGACAGTCTCATTCTAAGTGCCATCATGGGTACAATTAGCGACACCTTACAAACCTTAATCGTAAGGGCTGCCACAACCAAAGAGGCGTGGGACATTCTTGCCCACACATACGCCAACCCGTCGCGAATCCACATTCAGCAGATCAAAGCTCGGTTTGACTCGCTCACCAAATCAGCAACCCAGTCCATAACCGACTACATACACTCCGTCAAAGCCTGCGTGGATCAACTCGCTTTACTAGGTAAAATTCTTGATCCTGAGGACGTAACTTCTCGCGTCCTAAATGGCCTCGACTACGAATTATACAAACCAATTATCGACCCTATAAGAGCCCGTGACACCCCTATCTCATTTGAGGCTCTCCACGAAAAGCTTTTACAATTTGAATTGCTTAACCAAAATCAACAACCATCACCATTTTCACCTACTGCAAACGTAACCTACAAAAATAATAATAACTACCGTCACCAAAATCGGCATCACAACTCGTCTTACCACCACGGCCAATCCTCGGCTCCTCAAAACCGTGACCCTAGACCATTTAAGGGTCGTTGTCAGTGGTGTCGGGAGACTGGCCATGTTATCTCTAATTGCCCTCTTTTTCGAAAACTGTACCCGCAAATCGTCTTTCCTGCCCCACCATCCAACCGGTACCAACAACCCCAAGCCAACACCATGGTTGTTGGCTCCTCGAATCCCACGCCCAACACCCAGTACCTTCTTGACAGTGGTGCTAGTCACCACGTCACAAATGACATCGATAACCTCGCGTTCCACTCGCCATATTCAGGGATCGATGACCTCATAATTGGAGATGGCCCCGGACTCCAAATCGCCAATACAGGTATGTTACAGCTGAATTTAATTCAATTAAAAAACGTTCTTCATGTGCCTAAAATAACCCGTAACATTATTTCCATATCAAAATTATGTCGCGACAACCAAGCCAGTGTTATTTTCTCACATGATAAATTTTTTGTTAAGGCGAATACAACGGGGACCATCCTCCTGCAGGGCCGCAGTAAAGACGGCATTTACGAGTGGTCACCACCGCAACCAAGACTCTACTCGACTGCCAAAGGGACCACCGCTTTATCCTGGCACCATCGTTTAGGACATCCCTCGTATGATGTAATCCGACTTATTAATAAAAAGATGCAATGCCATATTTCTGATTTTAATCATTGTCAATCGTGCAACACCTCGAAAAGCAAAAAGTTACCATTTGCGGAATCAACCCTCACCTCTGCCGCGCCTCTCGACCTCATTTTTTCTGACCTATGGACAAGTCCTATTTCATCGTTTGACAATTTTAAATATTACATAATATTTGTTGATCACTACAGTAAGTATGTGTGGCTATATCCACTCAAAGAAAAATCGGATACCACTCAGCTATTCAATCAATTCCGCGCACTTGTCGAAAAATCGTTTGACAAACCCATAAAGCATTTTTTTTCCGACAACGGGGGCGAATATATTAAATTAAATAAGACCCTACTTAACAACGACATTATGCACTCCACCTCCCCACCCCACACTCCCGAGCATAACGGGTATGCCGAAAGACGTCACCGTCACATCGTTGAAACGGGCCTTGCATTGCTTAACCATGCCCACTTACCGAATAAATACTAGCCGTTTGCATTTAGCACGACCACCTATCTTATCAACCGCCTACCGACTCGATCACTTGATGGCAAAACCCCATACTCCATCCTTCATAACACATCACCTACTTACAACAATCTACACAACTTTGGAAGCCTTTGCTATCCATGGTTAAGACCGTACACTAAACACAAACTAGAAGACCGTTCAACACCATGCATATTCGTTGGCTATTCAAACACCCAAAGCGCCTTTCATTGTCTTGAACCGAAAACACACCGCGTTTACACCTCCCGCCATGTTAAATTTTACGACGACATTTTCCCATTCACCAACGCCACCACCCCACCACTCACGACATCCGCCGAATGGACCACCATAACCTTCAAAATTCTGCCTTCAACACCTCTGTCCAACCACACGCCTTCGTCCACCTCTACACCAACCACTCGACCTCCCCTCATCCAAACCTACTCACGTAGACCACCTCGCTCTCACACCCCTGTCAACCACCCATCCACCACCACCAACACCACCCACTCTGCCCAGCCCTTCTCCGCTCCACAGCCTGTCCACTCAGACCCTCCTCACACTCTAACAACCGCTCCACTACCGCCTCCCAGCCCTCCTCGACAACCTGACCACACACCTCCTGCCCAGAACGACGCACCCTCTCCACCACCTTCTGGAAACACCCTCATCGATGTGTCACCCACGTCATCCACGACGTCCACCTCTCCTTCACCTGACCCCCTTCCTACAGCCGTCACAAACAACCCATCCCCAGCCCCTACCACTCAAGACACCACCTGCCCGATCACTTCTCGACACCCACACCTACAACCTAAAACGATAACGACTCGACTCAACAATAACATAAGAAAACCAAATCCGAAATACGCCCAAACATCTATCAAAACCACGCTGCCTACAGCCCTACCTAACAATGTCAAACAAGCCTTAATCCTTCCACAATGGCGTCAAGCTATGCAAGAAGAATATGACGCCCTCTCACGAAACAACACATGGACCCTTGTACCACGCGACAAAGCTCAGAATATTGTCGGTTGCAAATGGGTCTTTCGGAACAAATTCAACACTGATGGTACCCTCAAACAACATAAAGCCCGCCTTATAGCAAAGGGTTTTCATCAAAGACCCGGAATTGACTACCAAGAAACCTTTAGTCCCGTCATAAAACCGACGACAGTCCGCCTAATTCTCTCAATCGCCACAACCAATCAATGGCCAATTCGACAATTAGATGTCAACAATGCCTTCCTTCAAGGCACACTCACAGATAATGTCTTCATGGCTCAACCCCCAGGCTTCATCATCTGTCCCACCAAACCGGAACATGTGTGCCAGTTGAACAAAGCTATCTACGGCCTCAAACAAGCTCCCAGGGCCTGGTACACTGAACTGAAATCCTACCTCACCAATGCCGGATTCAGACAATCTATTTCAGATCCGTCACTCTTCACCATCCAAACAAACACACAAACCATCTACATGTTAATCTACGTCGATGACATAATCATCACCGGCCCAAACCATTCCCACATCCAAGAGTTTATATCCAACCTCGCCAACCGATTCTCGCTCAAAGACCTAGGTCACCTTTCATATTTCCTCGGCATTGAGGTCACCCCCAATGCACAGGGCATCCACCTCAGCCAATCCAAATACATTACTGATCTCCTAACCAAATATCACATGGCAGATGCAAAACCAAACACCACACCCATGGCCACCTCTCCCTCTCTAATCCGTGAAGATAATCTACCCATCCAGGACCATCACAACTATCGCGCCATTGTCGGGAGCCTCCAATATCTCTCCCTCACTAGACCGGATACAGCCTTCTCCATCAATCGCCTAGCGCAATTTCTCCATCACCCCACCTCCACCCACTGGACAGCCCTAAAACGGCTACTACGTTACCTTGAAGGAACCCAACACCATGCCACCATGGCCTTCAACTCTACAAAAACTCCCCTCTCTGTCTACATGCTTAATGTGATGCAGACTTCGGAGGAGACAAAGATAACTACCTATCCACCACTGGCTACATCACCTATCTTGGACGAAACTCGATAGCCTGGTCCTCTAAGAAACAGAAAGGTATTGCTCTATCCACCACCGAAGCAAAATTTCGCGCCATCGCCTCTGTTGCCACAGAAACAATCTGGCTACGAAATCTCCTCTCTGAATTACGCATAACCACCCCAACACCACCTGCAATCTTCTGCGACAACATCTCTGCCACCCTCTACGCCAAAAACCCAGTCTTTCATTCACGCATGAAACACATGGCTCTTTCCTTTCACTACGTCAAAGAACAACTACAACAAGGCCAAATTCGTATAGCTCACATCGCCAGCAAAGATCAACTTGCTGACATCCTTACCAAGCCACTACACAAGCAACGGTTCCATGACCTACGAGACAAGCTTGGACTCATCGTACGAACGTCCACTTGAGGGGGCGTGTTAACCATAGCGTAGCAAGTCCAAAAGCCCAAGAAGAAGAAAATCATATCTCCACAAATCAAGCAATCAAATAAGATCATCCAGCATAAAATGTTCTTAAGGATAGAAAGTATATTATGTATTTATGTATTCTTTATATACTTTTTCATTCCCTTCCCTTTTTACATCCTCATGTAATTCTTATATAAACCTTGTACATCTCTACTTTCAATATACACTTATACAATTCATAAACCTCTTGTCTTATATGGGAGACGTTCTAAGACCGCAATTTAACCCTTACAACTTCGAATCCGTCACTATACAGGGTGTGTCAAGAGGGATCATTGTGTATATTTTTCTACGAAATGGATGTTATGTGATATATCATGTAAGTGTTGTGCAATGGTATAATTATGTTAGTCAAGTGTGTATTACCATTTAACAGTAATTTCAAATGTTCGCTACTGCAGAAAGATATGTCCTTGTTTTCAATCATTTGGGAATGAATAGCACTTACACATGTACTTCGTATATGATACATTTCGACTTTTGTCTAAGCTGGGTCAGTAAAAGAAATAATTTGAAAGTTTATTTATATACAAATAAATGCTTCGTATTGTGTTGCCAACATAAGTAAACAATGAGATGATGTATACAAAAATCGGATTTACTTTGAGTGGAATAATAAAACCGAAAACCGTGTGCAATGAAAAACTGCTATATTGAATTTAATAAATAATTTGTCCACTCGATGATACTAAATCACAACGGATATTGCATTTATTTTAAAAGTCATTAGTTGCTTTACCACAATATATTTACCTTTGTCACATAAAATAATTTACATTTTTACCAGCTAGGTTATCAGGACAGGCACAAAATCTCTTATTTTATAGAACATGTTATTTTGATTTATCCATGGTCAAATTTTATCAACTCAAATAAGAAGAAATACAAAAATGGGAAGGAGTAACATTTTAGTAAAATTAGCACATTATCATTCTAATGATTTGAGATTTGAGATTTGAGATACGATATCAGGTTTCATATGTTACCGTAGTAGGTAAAAATGTCGTAGATAATATTGCTAATGCATCTCACAATAAATTTTCATTTTTATGTCTTATTTAGTTCCAAATTTACTTACTCTACTATTTATTCAATATATAAATGACTACTCAGCTAATTGCAATTATTAAATATTACTATTATAACTTGGTATAGAGTACACACAAATATTTTTGGCTAATCAAACTAAATTACAACATTTTCTTAATGACTCTACAACTCTTAATTTTCTTGTTGATTGTAACAAGCTACGGTACCCATATATGTAATGGTTTTAGTCTCAAAATGATTCATCGAGATTCTCCAGACTCACCTATGTATCGACCAAATTTGACTCAACGTGAGAAAATGAAGGAGTACATTGAAATGTTTACCGCTAGAGTAAAGTACTTCGCTAAAGCGAATGTCGTCAATAATAAATCGTTGAGCTCTCTTAACCCGGATCAAGTTATAGCAAGACCTACATTGACTGCACAATATGTACATTACTTAATACAAGTAGGAGTTGGGACATTTGATTATCAGTACCCTACAGGCACTACATATCATCTGGTGTTAGATACTGGAAGCGATCTGACATGGATGCAATGTGAAGGATGTTACCCGAATTGTTTCCAACAATCGGAACCTTACTTTCCTAGTTATCGATCATCCACCTACCGACCTTTTCATTCCTCAAATTGCCCACCGGGTGCACATGGTGATCAGTATAATGGTTGCCGAATGGAAGTAAGATACACCGAAGGCTCCAAAGTTTCGGCTATCATGGCTACCGAAGTTTTCACATTCCTCTCTGATAATGGTGGCATCCAGCCTTTCCCAGATGTCATCTTTGGTTGTGGAATTGAGATGCAAAACTTTCTTTACGGTATGATGCTCAGTATTCCCGACCTTTTCATTTTTAGCTTCTCGTAGGTTTAGTCGCCTCAAACCGTCTGAAACCCTGTTGGATCAGGCCAAGACCATAACGCGAGTATTCCAATTGCAGGTACCGAAGACAATAATGCGATCAGTGGGATTATGGGAATGGGTTATGGAGATTATGGGTTCATACACCAGGCTCCAATGTTGGGTGGAAAGTTCTCGTACTGCTTACAATCAACATGGGTTTTCGACCACCAAACACCCATGTACCTTCGATTTGGGAACGATGTGTTACCCTACTCATTAGGAAGACTTGAAACCACACCATTGTACAGAAATCGTCGTATTCCTTCTTCATATTACATAAATCTGCAGGGTATCTCCTTAAATGGGGAGATGCTACCCATTTCTCCTTCTGTTTTTGCACTGAAAAGGGATGGAACTGGCGGATGTGTTATAGACTCAGGTACGTAACTCCGGCTTCAGATATTGGATATTACATACCGGCCGCATCAAATATACAAACTTCTTCTAACCAATGTTGGCTTTGTCACTGGTCAGGTACTGCCATCAGCTGGATCACCTCTAAAGCATACAAAATCTTTACGAAAGCCGTAAGGAAATTCATTAAGAGAAATATCGATAACTTGCAGCCAATGAGAAATCCGGAATTGGGGTACGAGTTTTGCTGGTTACGTACAAATAACGACTTCTACGATCTTCCTGAAATAACTTTCCATTTTGAAAACAATGCCCGATTTGTTCTGGATGAACAAGCTGCATTCTATGTTGGCCTTTCACACGACGATCAGGATATGGTTTGCTTGCCGTTCTTTGAAAGTAATTCCCGTGAAAATAGTGATATCACATTTTTCGGAGTTTTTCAGCAGATAAATCATCGTATCATATATGATACACGGAATTCTGTTCTCCAGTTTGAACAAACAGATTGCTCCAGGCGGAATTAGCGACCTTAATATTACTCCTATATCGTATAGTTGATGCATCATATTCCTTACAAATTGAGAGCTTCGGCTTAACTGATTTATTGACATTCATCATGCGTCTGTTCATTGAATAAAAGTTAAATGTAGACAATCTTTATAACCAATAAAAGATAAATTTTTCAATTACCCCAATTTGAATGGATGATTTCCCTGAGATCTGCACAATATACAAAGCGTCCTGCTTGTAACGGCCTAACGGGCATTATCCGTTATAAGCTGAATACGGATAATGTCACTTGCATATTGTAAGAGGGTACTGTCCATCATCAGCTTGTCACGGATAGTGTTTGTCTTCAATGTGACGTGAAACGGCAGCATAAAAACTACTCGTATTCTATATAAAAACACAAAAACAGAGAAGCAAAGCATTATGGCAGTAAATAAAGTACTATTCATTGGGTTTTTTTATCCTGCAAACCATTTTAGTGTACTGATTTCTGACTTTTCGTGGTAGAACGAGCTCATTGTAAGACCGTCATGTGGGAGACTTGCTCTAAACTCGTCACTGAGCAATTTACGAACAATTTGGCACAACTAAAAACTAATCATCTACACTGTTTGCTGCATTCTTCATTTCAAGCAAGGCATCTTCAAAGCACTTGGCAAGAAAATGTGGATCAGGGATGATGTCTTTCGCGACCAGTATCTGCAAGTGAGCCTTTCCAGCATAGCTCACCATGTGCATTGTAATAGCCTACATTTAGAAACCACATAACAAAATTACTTAACAACCCATAATTCATGAAAATCTGTATAATCAACGGCAAGTACGACCACTTTTTTAATCCTCCACAGCATCATACAAGGCATGCATAAACATAAGAGGAGAAACATTCCTAAGAAATCCAACCTCAATCTTTATAAAACGTTATTTACCCCGCAACGCGTGAGCATCGAGTTCAGCTCACTTACAGTTATCATTCAAATTCAGATTCTGCAGTCAAGCAGTCCGAAAAAATAGCAAAAAAAGAACTAAAAAGAACTAGTATCAATGTAAGAGTTTCGAATTCAGTTGAGACTTACATGAGCCAAGCTAGAAGTTGTTGCCCTCACAAAGATCATAGGATTATCGGCATATGTCAATTCCTCAGATGGACCAACTACATTTGAGATTGTGAACGTTGTATTACAAACTATCCTGTAATTAAGGAGGCTCGCAACCTACAATGCTAACCACAAGGGTGGCGTGGAGTCAGGATTCAGTGCTTCACATTCAACCCCAAACAGACGGTATTTTACTCAGAATAATTTTGGCTAAAATGACAAAACGAAGCATAGAGATAGACACATTACCTTAGGTCCAAACAAGGACATGACCAAGTTCCCTATAGCATATGAGAAATGGGATTCTAGAGATTGTTTCTTTTGATCGATCATCACCTTTGCTCTCTTCACATAACATAACGGATCCTCATTTTGTTTATGACAATATACTGGTAAGAGCATCATTCCAAATCGATTTCCCCATGTCGTCCCTGATTTATTTTTCATCAACTTTGCCATTTCCTGTCATTTTACATAATATTAATTTTATGGGCACAACTTACAGTAGTATACTTCGCATTAAGCCATTTCATGAAACTTTTTCAATTTTCTCCTATCATATTTTGAAAAATGTACTGAATTAGTGTAAACAGAGGAAGCCGGCATAAAGAAATGCAGAAAGCACACCTTTAACAAAAAAATGAAGAATGGAAATAGTTAGCGACACATTTCTTATTCTTTTCGGGAATTTTTGGATGGTTGCAGAGGTTTTACATAAACATTATAACTATCATTAGATAAACGGCATAGTATTGAAAGGGACCGACTTAGACTCAAATGATCTTAAATTACAAATTTGCAACTAACCTCTAAACCTAGCTGCTTTCGCAAATTAACCATGGCTAGTCCCGTAATCTGAAGCTCCTCCTGCAAAACTGCGCATGTAAATGATATATTTCAGGAGTAAAAAATGCAAGTAACCTGTTAGTGGTTATCATTAGACCACAACAACAGTAATCCTAGGAATACAACACAAACTAGTAAATTAAAAACAAGTAATGGAGATATGTACCATGAGGCGATCTAACTCCCAAGTATCTGGAAATTCCGCTTGAAATGACCCCAAAAAGAACGTCGTTGATGGTCTGCAAGACATTAGGAAACACCTCAGTCGAAGGTGAACACAACCCTATACACAAAATGCTATATATTTCACACGACTGCAAACGAAGCAAGGCTAGGGCCCCGTGCCTAGGGTTTGAGCATTCCCTACTATGAGCCCAGTAAGATCAGAGCTAAACTAGTGAATTTCCTTTTGCCTATTAGCCAACCGATAGTTACATCAATAGGGCTGTTAGTGAGACGGGTATAACCCTTGGCATTGGAGCAACAAGCCAACAGTGACGAAATTTCTTGAGTTTTTCCCATATCTCATTGTCACAAAATCAAATTCCAGTCATCGTAACTATTCCCTCCATGTTCTAATGATCTTTCCTCATTATTTTCTAATGTCAATGTTTCAAACTTCCCACAAACATAGACTTTGTACTAAAAAATATATATAAACAAAAACAGAAACTAATAACTACTACATAAATGGTAAATAATCCAATCAAATTTCCTGTAAAGTCCGTTTTGAAAACGACACAAAAACTCAAACAAAACCGTATTACAGGTTCCAACAGCGTCATTATCTACTACCAACACTGACTTCACAATAACACTCGTGTAAAACCGTTTAACGAAAGAAATTGTTACCGCATTAGCAATGGCCCTTTTGACAATCTTCATATCCTCAAGCTTAAACTTAGCCGTAGCCATCAATCTAGGCCACAATTCGACCCCGTCACCGCCACTAATCACCGTCTTTTTATCACTAACCCACAAAACCCTCCCTATAAACCCAATTACAAACACAACCGTATACCAAATCAACTTGAAAATCTCAAAAATTCCCATTTTTGACCCACTTTTCTTCTTTTCATCTTCACCTCTATAATCTTCATTACCATGTAACCTCTTACACGAAGCCAGACACAGTGTCATCAATGAAATCCCGTCTCCTAAAGCATGATGACATCGCAAAATTACAAATTTCATTCCTTTTACAATATGAAATTCCCATAATGGCTTTTCTGTACTTAAGGGAGACGATACCGCGAAATCAGCTAATAAAGAGTTAATCTTTTCGTCTTCGTTTTCTTGGTTTGAATCATCAGTGTCTAAGTCTGAAGTATGAATGATAATGTGATCATCCAAATTTACTTGTGTTTTTCTCCAAAACTCTCTGCCCTTTTTATCTTTTACAAAGAGACTGCAAAATCTTGGGTGTTGAACTAATAATGAGTTTGATAGCTCTGTTTTAATGGCTTCAATGTCGGCTGGGTTTTGGAACCCGAGTACGCAATTGATGATTTGGTTCATTTCAGGTTGGAGAAAGAGACGGCCTGCTGGTGTAACTGGTTCATCCATGGTGGATTTTGTATGAAAAGAAGGTTAAAGAAAGAGAATTGACAACTATTACGATGAATGATTGGTAGTTGTAGATTTGTAGTAGCATTGCAACATTGTTTGAGACCTCTAGTAGTTCTGAATGACTGTACGTCCGTCTATATGTGGTTGAAAGGGATTTAAGTGTCACAATCTCAAGTCTGAGCTGTTGACTCGTCTAAATTAGACTAGATATTATGGCCAGGGTGGGAATTGGTCCAAGACTAGACCGATCCGGATTGAAATGAAAATCGAACTTAAAAATTTGATGGACCAAAAACCGGACCTAAAATTGGATCGGATCAAACCCGAAATATTTGGTCTGGTCCGATCTTTAACTAAATAGACCTAAATTACTTTTTTTTCACTATTTCGTATACAATAATTATATTTTAATTTCGCTAAATAAATGCATTTAAATAGTTAGACGACACTTTAAACGAAAATCACCGACAATACTAATTTATAATGTTTTAAAAAACACAAACTTTGGTCCATTCGTCCGAACCAAAATTAACCGGTCTTACCGGACCGAAGACCAAAACATGGGAAAATGAGGACCGAGGAACGGACCGGGAATAATTCGGTCCGACTTTGGTCCAAACCAAATGTTCCAGTCCGATCCATTTTTCCTGTCCGGACCTAAATTTGCTCACCCCTAATTATGGGTAGGCACTCAAGCCTAAGGGTGTTCAACTATTCATTCGGTGTCCGGATCGGACCGTATAGTTTGGTCTGGATCAAACAGTTTAGTTTGGTCATGACTAGCACCCGAACAATATTTTATGGGGCGTGCTAAAGATCTTCGACACTTTTTACTAATTATCGTCGACAATTTATTTAAACTTTTATATTTGCCCTCCATAACTCAACTCATTTACTCATCAAAGAATCTCTAGAAATAAAATGTCGGTTTTCTCTTTAAAAATAATGGGTTTAAAGTAGTTTTGCAATTAAACAACATGAATGACAAGGATTTCAACAACGACAACACCGCTAACAACGATTACAAGTTTACAACTATGAAGTTAGTAATTTTGTTTCAAGTTTATGATTTTTAGTTGGTTGTATAGTAGAACAGATAGTGATTAGTGATCGATTCCCGAACTCGAATATTTGATTTTGGAAAAAAAATTAAAAATATGTCGGATTAGGTGCCGGATGAAGAACAAATTCGTCCAGCGTAGGTGTCAGACGAAAAACATTTTCATCCAGCACAGGCGCCAGACGAAAATCCGTGATTTTTTTAAACGAAACCAACAATGTAATTAATTTGTAAATAACAACCGTCTAATTAATTTAATTTTCGAAATGTGTGCACAAGTTTATGACGATAACGGCGATGTTGACTACTCTAAACAAAACAAATAAAAACGACGAATAAATTAATTAATTATGATTTTATACATCACTATTTTTTTTTTGGTAAAGACGGTTTATTAGTAATATAAAATAACAAAAAACATTAATATTTTTTACGTAAACAAAACAAGATGGAAACATTAATTAAACAAGAAGGTAAAAAGGTCTGAACGGAAATATTTTTCGTTTAGAATGGGGGCTGGACGAATTTTTTTTGTCCAGTACAGAGACTAGACGATTTTTTTTCGTCCACCCCATTCTGGACAGAAAAATATTTTCGTCGAACAGCATTGCCAACGAAAATGATTTTCATCGTTTTCTTTTTTAAATCGAAACCAACAACAATCGCGTTCCTACACTACAAATTCGAGTTTGCAACGACAAATCTATCCTATCTAATTCCGTCACAAATCAAGCAAACTATCATAATTCCCTCCCCAATCTACCAAACTAAGGACACTACTTATTAAAATTAACAGTAGGTTTTGCTTGTGACGGGCTAATTCCGTCACAAGCTTGTGACCTCTCACAAAAAGGGAGGGGAGACAAGGTGTGGCACCCTTCATGTGCAAGACCTGCTGTTTTACACAAATTCTCATTTGCGTAAAATTAAAGAAGTAAAGAATACAAAGGGGAGTGCGAGGGAGGGGTAGTTTAGGAACTTAATTAATAATTATCGATGATATTTAGTAATGTGTTGACGATGTTTAGCAGATTGGTATTTTATTTGGCGTAATTCATGGTTTGTCTTTTTTGGTTCATTTGGTCTTTGGTCCGGTCCTGAACTAAATTAAATGGGCTGCAAATTGAATCGTGAACCAAACTTATATAACGAAACTCTTTCAGAAATTCTCATCTATGACGGGTATATTCGTCGTATGCTTGCGGCGACAGCATATATTACTCTTCCATGATATTTTGTTTTATCATATATATCCATGCGAGTAATATTTAACTTATCGTATGTTTGTAACTATATGCCCGTTTCATAAAAGACCAACTAAAACTCATTAAAATTGTTCGACAAACAAATATTTATCTTAATTAATACGAAGTAGTATTTTCTTATTTTGTCATATTCTAACATCATAACAAACTATAACCTAAATTCCTAATGCTTTCTAATTGAATTCACCCTAAAAATAATAAACCAATAAGTAATACGGAGTAATACATTATTTGGTACATATGGTCCGGTCTGGTCTACCTATGTATTTGGTCCAGACGGGGCAAATATTGATAGAGTCTTGTCCATGATCCACCATTCTACCCTTTTCCGATCTTCGACTACTAATTTTGGTTAGGTCTCGAATTAATGAACACCCCCTACTTAAGAGGTTAAGAAAAATATAACAAATCACCCTTGTAAGTTTGATATTATGTATAGTTAAGTCCCTTAATTTATAAGTCTACCAAATTAACGCCATAAATTTCGCTCAATGTAGACCACATATCTTATTTTTAAAAATAAAATTTACTAAAACAACTTAAATATTTTACTATTATTGAAAGTCAAAATTATTAATCAAATAGTATAAATTTTAAAATTTGCATATTGTGGTTTGGCCTATTTTTTCAGTAGTAAGTCTTGCTTGCGACGGGTCACCATTTGGTGACGGATAGTTTGTGAGATAAAATGGATATGAAATGAGTTAGTGGAGAAAGGGGACCACATGAATAGTGTTGGAGAGAGAGAAAAAGTGGGTATTTTGTGAGAGAAAACGGTATCCGTCACAAGCTTGCGACGGATAGTGCCGTTGCAAATAAGAATTTGTGTTTTTTCAGAGGTCATTTTTGTATGGGCAACTGGGCAAGTGAGTAAGTGACGTAAAGTAAGGGACTATGGGTTGCTTTCAGTCTCGTGTCGGAACTCCCTTTTTTTTTATGGTGAATGAGGAACGTAAGGATGTTGATGGCCTGATGGGTGACGATGGTGATGGTCATATTTATAGGGTGGGGAAATTAAGAACGATGACAATGGTACAGTGACATGATAAACGAGGGCTCACAATGCAAATAGAATGTTTGTTCTTTGCAGATAGTGGACAGTGAAGGGGTTGAACTTGGTTTAGTTGCATATACCAACGGACCACAACTTGCATTTTAGAAGGATTTGGGCCCAAAGTTGAAGACGTATATTTTATTCTTACAAAAATGCAAGCGGATATGTAAGTGGGAGAAAATGGAGCATCATACAGATAGTACAACTTGCATTATGTGAGAGGGCACAAGACGGATAGTGTCCGTCTTTAATAAGAACTAGTTTTACACCCGTGCAAATAATGCACGGGTTAGTTTTTAAAATCCTGAAGTTTAACATATTAGTAGAGTAATATTATTGTTATCCCAAATTCTATAATTAGACGGTCTCACACTATGAGACGGTCCACTTTTATAAAAAGTTTATTCATTTAATACTAATAAATGAGTTTTGTTTTTATATAAAGGGACCGTCTTCTGTGTGAGACGGTCTCACGTAAGAGTTACTGTATTGTTATATATTAAACATGTACGAATATAATTTAGGGCAATTGAATATTCAATAACTTAACAATAATCATATAAAGAATGAAAAGTAAGTTCCACATAAATTTTAATAACAGTATTAAACAACATTTGATATACGGTAAAAATAGAAGGAATGACATTAAAATGATATTATTGTGAACTTTAATAACTTATAAAGATAGTTTTAAGGCGGAATCGGCTCTTCAGGCCGAGACGTGGGCTCTCAGAAGGGTTCTTATTTGGGCAAGGGCTGTGGGCTATAGGCATCTCACTGTTTTTTCTGACTGTCTTCAATGTCTGCTGCAGGTTTTTGGTCATGGAAAGTCCTTTCACTCTATTGAGGGATTACTTCATGACATAGAGGCTTTAGCTAGTTTTTTCCATTGCATTAGTTTAAATTATATTCCTAGAAATCTTAACCAGGTTGCTCACAACCTGGCTAAGTTGGCTCTTTTTGCTGATTAAGTATTATGTACTGCTGTCAAAAAAAAAAAAAAAAAATAACTTATAAAGATAAAATGTCATTATGCCAAAAATACGTTCATAAGGTTGATTAAAATTGGTATGAACACCAAAATTAATACATCTATCGTAAACTATAAACAACCATAGTAAAAAAATAAGCCCAAAATAATTAAAAGATCCAAATTTTACGGGTCTCCCATAAGACGTCTTTTTTTGGTAAGTTTTGAAGTAAATCTAATACACTTACATAATAGTTATTTGTTTTTCACTCACCAAACTCATGTGAATCCATACAACTCATTATAAGATATAATTAAATAAAATAATTAACACATTATCCTACCACATTTTTACGAATAGACTCATATGCCTTAGTGTCTCACCAGTCACCATCATTTTTCTATTCCTCCTAATATTCTCATTTCATCTATTTGCTCTAACCCTAAAGTATATCAATATTCATCGGCTCTACTAATACCTCTAGAGTCACCTTCATCCATGCATATCTCTTTATTCATGTCTACAAATCTGCAACTTGTTAATCTCCTTATTTTCAAAATATGGTTGATTTTATGATCTTATCATTCACTTCATTTTCAATTAAATCCTGAAATCTCAATTGTTTGTTACCATGACTGATTTTTGTGCCACAATAATTTCCTGTAAGTTTGGTCGATTTTTCAAGTTCTCCTTAATTTGTTTATATTTGTATGGTTAATGGTTTTTATTTAACGAATTTTTAAAAACATATAAATAAATGCAATAAGTTATTTTATTTTTTTTATTTTTCTATTTTTAGATCTTACCGAATTAGTAATAATTCACATAGTCCAAGTAAATATGTAAAAATATATCATCAAAAGCGTATATAATTTCTTCAAAGAAACGATTTTTTTAAATATGTATCTGTCGAATTGAATGAAGATTGATTTAATTTTAATTATTTTCGGCATAAATAAAAGTTCGGATGATTATAATACTATACATTTTAATCTTGAGATATATTTTTTTACTTTGTTAAATATGATTGTTTTTGCTAAGCCAACGGAATTTTGATTTATATTTTCTATGGTTTCAAAGATTTTGAAAATTTTATGTTTTATATGAATTTGGAATTGTTGATTTAATAAAATAATGAGTGAATGAAATAATAGACTTAGAATAATTAGATTTAGAATATTAGAGTATAGGTAGAGAGGAGAGAAGGTAATTAATTAGAGGAAAGAAGGTGGGGATGAGAGAGAGTAATTAAATTAGTAGCATGAACGTGGGGTTATTTTTTTCTTTTTACCCCTAAAACTCAATAGCCAATCACTTTTATAGTAAAGGGATGAATATTGATTTAATTTTAATTATTTTCGGCATAAATAAAAGTTCGGATGATTATAATACTATATACATTTTAATCTTGAGATATATTTTTTTACTTTGTTAAATATGATCGTTTTTGCTAAGCCAACGGAATTTTGATTTATATTTTCTATGGTTTCAAAGATTTTGAAAATTTTATGTTTTATATGAATTTGGAAGGTGTTGATTTAATAAAATAATGAATGAATGAAATAATAGACTTAGAATAATTAGATTTAGATTATTAGAGTATAGGTAAAGAGGAGATAAGGTAATTAATTAGAGGAAAGAACGTGGGGATGAGAGAGAGTAATTAAATTAGTAGCATGAACGTGGGGTTATTTTTTTATTTTTACTCCCTAAAACTCAATAGCCAATCAAAACACTCTAAAATCTATTTCTTTTATAGTAAAAGGGATTTGTGATATACTAATACACATTTATAACTATGGGTACGAAAACGTCTGTAAATAAAAATTAGCGGTTAATAAAATAATTCCGATTAAAATTCGAACACTGTTAAAATATCGCAAGCTGAGTTTGGAAATCGTAAAGTATTTCATAAATTGTAAATAAAATAAATTTGTAATTTTATCGGATCAGTTTGAAACGGAAATAAAAAATAATAGGGCGATTTTATGCTAAGACGTAAGGTCTGGCATTTTTAATTGAACTTAGGAAAATTTAAATTATATAGCCAATATTATACTATAGAAATATAAGGACTCAACATCAGCACAGTGGCCCAAATGTGTATGATGTAAGAAATCAGCCCAAATACAAGGATATGGACCAACATAGAAAAGGCATCATATGAGAATGAATGAGCTATCAAAAAGAGTGAGCTGTACATTTTGTCTTATGCATTTCCTTAACCTAGCTTGTCCCTCAAGTGTAATATAAATTGAAAGACACTCATTTTGTAAGAACAATACAAGAAATACAAACCAGAGCAGCCGCAAAAGACTGACTCTTTTCTCAAAAATATTCTGGTATTCTTTTACCCGTTGCTTTTCATCTTAACAAGATTATCATGACACAATGCCTAGGGGAAAGAGGAAGGTAAATTAATTGATTTTCTGCTATCGGTTTCTTACACTTTTGACCCCTATTACCACTCTTGTTGCCTTTTTTCGTTTTGAAAACAACATCTCCATCGCTTGTCTGAAATCTATGCGTTCCACATTTTCTGCACTTGTCAAGTAACGCATCATCTTTCCAAAACAACATACATCCTTCGGGACAAGCATCGATCTTTTGATGTGGTAACTGAAGACCTTTAACTACTTTTTTGGTGTTGTAGAAACTTCGAGTCATGACGTTATCTTCGGGGATAGCATCCTCAAGGAAAGAAGCAATACCATCAACGGCAGTAAATGGCATATTATGCTCACACTTCAAGGTTACTATCCTAGAGGCGGCTTGTAATAATGACATTCTGCTCCCTTCGTATAAAGGTTGTTCCGCAACTTTTAACATGTCAAAAAAAGCCTTTGCTTGGGGATTTGGAGGTTGCTCTTCATTGAAGGCTACACGGTCATCGTCATTATTGACTACATTAAACTCCAAGGCATCAACAACCATATCTCTATATGGGTTTTCGTCAACATGTTCGATGTGAGGTTGTTCGTGAATTGGGGAATAGGCTTCTCCATGAGAAATCCAATTATAATAATTTGGACGAAACCCATTTGTATAGAGATGTTCTTGTACCTCAATGACATATAGGTAATTCATATTTCGACATTTGCTACAAGGACACCTAAGTTTATTTTCTAACGAGTCATACTCCTCTTGTTGCTTAGCAAACTCAATAAACTCGGCAACACCCTCTATAAACCTAGCATTAGAACGTCTCTTCTTATTATCTAATAACCCTCCATCATACATCCATGAACGTTCCAATCTCTTCATTTTAATCTAAACAAAAAAAACCCAAAAAACAATTTTCAACACTAAAAATACATATATCTAAATTAAAATTACACTCACTTAATTGAAGAACAACCTCAATCACATAATAATAACAATTTATTAACAACAATTTCCAATTATACAATTAACCACAAACTTATAAGCTAATTTAAGACGGTCTTAATAAGCTAGTATAATCTAACTAACATCCTAATAAGCTATTAAACATCCTAATCGACTACTTTAATCTAATTAACCAACATCAATAAGGCTAACAACATCATCATCTTCAAACTTCTTATAAACCCTAACCCACAATTATCTAATTAATATGCTAATTGGCTTCTAATACCTAATTAATCACAACCTAATAAGCTAAGACGGTCTTAATAACCTACTACAATCACTAAATGCACAAAACAAACCAACAATCAAACAAAAAATTGAAATTGAAATTGAGTTTCAAGAGAGTATACAAACCTTAAATGGGTTGAATGAAGGTAAGAACAAGTACGGTGGTGGTGGTGGTGGCCGGAATCCGGTGACAGTGGTGTTGACGGTGGCCGGAAGGAACACGTAGGGTAGGGTGGTGGTGGTGGTTTTCGCGATATTGAGGATTCGTGTGTTTGTGTGTTTGTGTAATTGCGAATAAGGAAAGGGACTGAACTGCGTCTGTTTCTATATCGCAATTTGGCGACGGACTCGTAAAATTGGCGACTGAAATTGTCTGTCGCCAAATTTAGCGACGGTTTTCTGTCGCCAAACTTTGGAATCAGTCGCCCGAGTGTGTCGGTGGTGGGAAAATTGGGGAAAAATTTCTGTCGCCAAATTGGCGACTGATTTCAGTCGCCCGAGTTTTTATTTAGTCGCCAAATTGGCGACTGACCGATGCAGTCGCCAAACATTGTCGCCCGGTTCAGTTTTTCTTGTAGTGTTCTTAAACGGGTTGAACAAAGAGTTTGCTACATTAAAAAGTAACATACATCTAATGAGCCATCTTCCATCTGTTGACATAGCTGTGTCTATACTACTGCAAGACGAAGCTCAAAATGGCAACTCAGGTGCTGCAAAAGCTACTGAGGCATTTGCTCTTCTCAACAATGGGGAGGTGAAAACTGATGACAAGTGCAGACACTGCAACAGAGACAATCACAAGTCTCATCAGTGATGGGAAGTGAAGGGATATCCAGTGGGACACCCTAAACCTAAGAAAGTTGGTCAAACAAATGAAAGACATGAAACCACCAACTACAGGAGGAACACCCAAGGATACAACCAGAACTATCAGGGATACAATTCAAATTACTAAGGGTACAACAGGCCAAATAACATTGGAAGGTATAACAATGGTGGAGTGAATGGGAGGTTTCAGAGTAACTTGGGAAATTGGTGATCCAACAATGGTGGTGGAAGTGCAAAAGGACAAACTAAAACTGCTGCCAATGCTAAGTATGATGAGTCTGATCTCTCCTCTGTCATTGACGCTACATCAGAACAATTAGAAAATCTGCTCAAAGTGGTTCCCAGTGGCAGTGGAGCTAAAGGAGGCGGAGGAGACACTGATGAGAAAATTGATTGCAATTATGCAGGTATGATCAGTTGCAATAACACTTGTGTTGCCAAACATGAGTGGATTGTTGACTCAGGGGCTTCTAATCACATGACAGCCTATGAATCTCTTCTAACAGATGTTGTTCATCTAGATAAGAGACTGAAAATTAATCTCCCAAATGGTGATACGGCCTTTGTTACCTGTAAAGGAAATATCACTCTTGAAAATGGTTTTTATGATGAAAAATGTTCTATATGTCCCAACTTTCAAACAAAACCTTTTTTTTGTTCAAAAATTCACCAAGGATAATAATTGTAGTCTGACATTCTATAACACACATTGTTGTGTGCAGGGATGTTCTAGTAAGGATGCTAAGGTCTTAGGAAGGGCAGTCAGTGGTTTGTACCACCTCACCAACATCAAAGAATCCCCCAAGCATTTCATTCAAGCTGCCAAACAAATTAACTCCTCAAATTTAGCTAATGGCCCTTCATTTTTGCAAACTTGTAATCCTAAGGCATGCCCTTTTAGGCCTTTGCCTTCAATTTCAGTGGAAAAACAATCTAATGACATTTTATCTATGAATGCAAAAAAGGCTGTTTCTACCTACTCTACTTGGCATTTAAGATTAGGACATGCTTCAATGTCCAAATTGAAACATATTTACAAAATAAATGTTGGAAATTGTCAAAATTTGTGTTTAACCTGTCCAATGGCCAAGTACACAAAACACCCTTACACTTTGAGTACAATCACTACTGTCTTCTTACCCTTTGATATGATCCATATTGACATATGGGGTCCTTATAAGGTTGCTTATAAGGGCAAATACAAATACTTCTTAACTATAGTGGATGAGTTGTCAAGAGGGACATGGGTTTTCCTTTTAACCCTTAAGTCCGAGTCATTTGAAACAATTAGAATGTTTTATGAATATGTATACACTCAATTAGGTGCCAAAATTAAGATCATCAGGTCAGACAATGCCCTGGAATTTGATGACCAACAATGTCAGTCTTACTTTGTTGAGAAAGGGATAGTTCACCAAACCAGTATAGCTGACAGACCTCAGCAAAATGGGGTTGTGGAAAGAAAACATAAACACCTACTTGAAATAAGTAGGGCCTTAAGGTTTCATGTCGGCCTACCTTTATCTTATCGAGGGGACTGTGTCAAAACTGCAGCTCACCTAATAAACAGAATACCCTCGTCTGTGATACACAACAAAACTCCATATGAAATCATTCATGGAAAATGCCCTGACTATCATCATCTCAAGGTATTTGGGTGTCTAGCATTGACATATAATCCTGAAAGAGTAAAAGATAAATTTCAACCCAGAGGTGTGGCTTGTGTTTTTTTGGGATACCCCACTCATCAAAAGGGATACCTCCTACAGGAGCTTGACAGCAAAAGGAGATTTGTGTCAAGGGATGTTACCTTCTATGAGGATATCTACCCATATTCACCTCACCCTAAAGGCAGGATAATGCAGCCTGTGCCTGCTGTGCTGAATCATCAACTTGAAATATCAGAAGTAAAAGACACTGTCAGGGATAGTGGGCACACCTCTCAAAAATATGGTCCTATGAACTCAGCAACTCAGCCTCTCAGTCTGTTGATGTTGATGCCTCTCAGCCTACTGATGCTACTGCCGCTGCTGATCATCAATACCCCACTGAAGAACCTCCTAGTCAGCATGGGCAGCAGGTTAGTATATCAACCAGACCAAAAAAAACACCAGCATGGATGAATTTTTTTGACGTTAACCTTAAAGGGCATACCATTAATACTGCTACAGAGATCAACTCTGTTGCCAATGCTCCAGTTCACCAGTCATTTGCCAACTTGGTGAAACAGGTGACCAATTGTGTTGAACAATACCATTTTCACGAGGCTATCACTGATGTCAACTAGGTGCAAGCTATGAATAAGGAGCTAAATGCTTTGGAAGAAAATGACACATGGGATGTGACTACTCTGCCAGCAGGGAGAAAATCCATAGGCAGCAGATAGCTATATAAAGTTAAATACAAGCCAGATGGCAGTTTAGAGAGGTACAAAGCTAGGCTAGTAATCTAGGGATGTAGACAACGAGAGGGTTTGGATTACAAGGAGACTTTTGCGCTAGTGGCCAAGATGACCACTGTCAGGGCTGTTCTAGCCATATCAGCCATGCAGGGATGGAAAACCTGCCAAATGGATGTCACAAATGCATTCCTTCATGGCGATCTGCATGAAGAAGTATATATGCAAATGCCAAAAGGTTATCACATTCTGGGAGACAGAATTCAAGTGAACTACTATCCCAATACAAATCAGTGTGGGTCCATGGTATGTAGATTGAAGAAGTCTTTGTATGGGTTGAAACAAGCTCCTAGACAATGGTTTGCCAAACTCTCATTTGTCTTGTCTGAAGCTGGCTTCACCCAGGCCAAGGCAGATCACTCATTGTTCATCAAGTACAAAGGCACTCACATCATTGTTGTCCTCATCTATGTTGATGATATGCTGATCACTGACAATGACGAATACGAACTACAAAGTCTGAAGTCCATCCTCAACTCCAAATTTCACATGAAAGATCTTGGACAATTATTTTATTCTCTTGGTCTGGAAGTGGCACACACCTCTCAAGGGATGTTTGTATCTCAAAGGAAATACACCAAAGACATGCTGACATAATTTGGCATCAACAAGGAAAGAACCTTAAGGGCCCCCCTTGACTCCCATATGAAACTGGAACCCCACAAGGGTACACCAATGCCTAACCCTGAGGTCTACAGAAGACTCATAGGGAAATTGATCTACCTAACCATTACCAAACCCGACATCTCCTACTCTGTTTAGTTGCTGAGTCAATTCATGTAGAATCCACGTCTGATCACATGCAAGCTGCCAAAAGAGTTCTCAGATACTTGAATCAGGCCCCATGTCAAGACATACTTCTTGCCAAGTCTTCCAGTGCTACTCTCACAGCCTATTGTGACTCCGATTGGGCCTCATGCATGCCATTTCTCTAGACGATCCACCACTGGCTTCTGTATCCTACTGGGTGACTCCCCTGTGTCATGGAAATCCAAGAAACAATCTGTCATTGTTAGGTCTTCTGCAGAAGCAGAATATAGGGCCATGGCTCTGACTACGTGTGAAGTCACTTGGCTCATGTCCATGCTGAAAGAATTAGGTCTTAAACATCTGCATTCTGCTGCCTTGAAGTGTGATAATCAAGCTGTTATATCCATTGCAGCCAACCCTGTGCACCATGAAAGAACCAAACACATAGAGGTTGACTACCACTTTATTCGAGACAAAGTAGCTCAGGGACTCATTGTACCTTCGTATGTCCCATCTCATAGACAACTTGCCGATGTGCTCACTAAGCCGTTACCGGTATCTCAACACCATAGACTTTTATCCAAGATGGGAGTGATGACATCTCCACACTCTCATCTTGAGGGGGAGTGTAGAAATATAAGGACTCAACATCAGCACGGTGGCCCAAATGTGTATGATGCAAGAAAGCAGCCCAAATACAAGAACATGGACCAACATAGAAAAGGCATCACATGATAATGAATGAGTTGTCAAAAAGAGTGAGCTGTACATTTTGTCTTATGCATTTCCTTAACTTAGCTTGTCCCTCAAGTGTAATATAAATTGAAAGACACTCATTTTGTAAGAGCAACATAAGAAATACAAACCAGAGCAGCCGCAAAAGACTGACTCTTTTCTCAAAAAATATTCTGGTATTCTTTTACCCGTTGCTTTTCATCTTAACAAGATTATCATGACACAATGCATGAGATTCAACATATACAGTATTAGTTTGAAATTTATAGGTAATATTGTTTTATCACTTAAAAATTTGAATTAGGTTCAAGATTTGTCAACAAAATTTTAAAAAATAAATTGAAATATACAAATTTTTATTAGCCAATTTTATTTAAATAAAATATATTAAAAATGTTTAATTAACACGATGTGACACACAAAGTCACTGCTCCCATAATTAATATTTTATGCTTAAATCGATTGGTTAGCTAATTGTTCATACATATACTTTCTTTAGTTATTAATATTATTGTTTTTGTTACATACGTTATTACTATTGTTACTTTCACTACTCTCGCCGTAATTATTGTGACACAATTATTGTTACTTTCACTACTGTTGCATTAATATTATTGATATTTCACTACTCTCGTCGTTACTTCATTATTTTCACTATTCCCTCTCGCTTCTAATATTATTCTTTTGACTATTCAAAAGAGTAACTGATATCATATTTTTTTGTAAATTTAGCTTAACATTAAACAACTTTATAATCTATCTATAAATTTAGCTTGACATTAAACAAATATTATATTTGTGTATGACATCTTTATAATTTATTTATATATCTATATATTATAATAAAAACAACAACCGTAATATGTTTTTTTACCTTCAAAACCTCACCCCCACATTAAACATGATTTTTATGATCTCTTAAAAATAGGGTCACTTTTATTTCATTTATTTTTTTAGTATAAGATTTATACTACCATAATTTTACGGATTTTTTAAAATAATTTTCATATCCTATATAGTATATACAATTGGTTTAGAATGAATTTAAATTTTTCAATCATCACTTTGTTTACTTGATTAGACAATATTGTTCAATCATACAATTTAGATCATCGTTAGTCTCAAAATAATTCATTTTACGTTTTTTACCTGTAAGAATAATATTTATTAAAAAGTTCAAATAATATGTTAAAGTGTTCAAATTTTTCTATCTATCTATACTTAGGGATGGCAATGGATCGGGTTAGATCGGGTTTTGCAAGATCCAAATCCAATCCACTTATTTAGTGGATCATCGATTCATATCCAAACCCGATCCATATTCAAAAGTCAATGATCCATATCCAATCCACCATTTTTTTATCATCTATATCCATACCCGATCCATGATCCAATCCAAAACCATAAGCCGATCCATATCCATTTCAAACCCGATCCATACCCATTTCAAAAACCAATTCATACATATTTCAAAGCGCACACTATAATTGTAATTCCGCTTTTTTCGTATACACATTAATATATGATTAGAGATGACAATGGATCTCGGATCCTACCCAGATCCACCAGACCCTATACCCAAGGGTAGGATATGAATCCCATTATTGTAGATCCTTAGGATCTAGATCAAACCCATATCCTTATACGAGTACGAGGGTCGGATCTGGATCCCACCACTAAGATCCAGATCCTACCCTTGGACCCTCTTTTAATTTCTATAAGGGTAATTTTTAGATAGATTCGACCCTTCAAAGGTAGACTATGGAAACAAGGATTGAAGTATTAGTGTTTATTTTGTTTGAACAATTTGTTTTATTATGAATTGTTGGAATTATAATTATTTTGTGGTTTGTAAACCTTATTTGTAAGTTGCTATAAGACTTTTAACACTTTGTACACTCGTTTTGTTTCTTTTAGACTATGATTTTTAAACCAGTGAAAATAATATAGGGTAATTCGACTATAACATCGTCTCTAATTGACAAGTAAAAGTGAAATAATGTATAATAGTGACTAGGTGCGGTTTCATTTGAATGTATCGTTGGAGATTGACGGATCTGGATTTTATCCAGATCCTACCCAGATCCTTAGGATGCGGATATGGATCTACAAATTTCGGACCCAAAGGATAAGGGTAGGATCTGGATATACCATTTTAAAATGTATCTGGATCTGGATCCTATAGGATCCTGTCCAGATCCTACCCATTGCGAACTTAATTACGATCCTATAGTTAAGGTAGAAAAATGGCCATCATAAAATCACATTTTTAGCGAAAAGTAATACGGAGTAATATAGAGGAGAAGTTGAACTAGTAACAAAATATAAAACTCCAAATACAAAGAAAATAAAACCCCACAAAATAAAATTGTTAAATGTCTAGAACAAAAACAACAATATAATGTCTCATGTTACAAAACAAAATAAGAGAATATGGATTTTGATTTCCACGCTTCTAAATGCATACTTCATGAGTTCATGACTGACAACCCAAAAACCTGTTAAAAAAATAAGTATTAGTATTCTGTAATCCATAATACATTGTAACATTAGATGCATTTAAAATGACATACTTACCAAAGCATAAGTTGTTAATCCTCTTCTATTTCTACATCCTCATCATTAGAAATAGATGCATATTGGAGATAATGAATTGAAGTATCTGTGATAAAATCTTATATTAATAATCACATCCATATAAAAATAAAACTAGTGCAATTATTAAATGTTAACCTTTAAACTCGGGAAGCCTCCAACTTTGTAAACACATCAAAGTTTCTACGGTGTTCGGGAGAAGTCTACTACGATGTGGTCCAACAACTCTACCACCACCACTAAACGCACTCTCTGACGCAACAGTAGAAATAGGGATTGCAAAAAGATCTCTAGCTATCATAGAAAGAATAGGATACTTACAAGATTCAGCTTTCCACCATTCCAAACTATTAAACTTACCATCATCCCCAACAATTCTTTCTTCTGCTAAGTATGCTTCCACCTCACATTTACGAACTTAATTTTGTGACTTCGTCAAAACATGTTTTTCCCATAAGCCCACAACATCATCTAAATCAACCATTGGCCTTTTACTGTTAACATTCAGAGAGGATGCAATATCAGCGACCGAATGTTCACCATTATTAGATAGAATCATTAGATCTGGACACATAGTCCTCAACCAAGTGAAGCAATAAGCGCTTTACCCTTTCACATTCATCATTAATCCTGTTACCGTAGAGGTGACTAAGATAAAAGGAGACACGTTCTAACTTTCTTCTAGGATCTAAGATAGACGCCACACATAAGATCCCATTGACATCGCTCTAGTACTTGTCAAATTTTGCAATCATACTTGTAGTCATTGACTGAATTACTTCATTCCCACATAATAGCCATTTTCTTAAAGCAAGTCTAATTTCACAAACTCTTTGAAAGTACAAATTTGCAATAGGGTAGTTTCTTCCTGAAAAAGCGTCGGTAGCCCTTTTAAATATGGCTAGTCTATCACATATGTCCCCAGCCATCAGCCATTCTTCTTTATTAGGCAACACAAATTTATCTTTCCCACTTTTACAAACTTTTGACTTCAGTCTAGCAAACACATCCTTATACAAAAGAGCAACTTGTAACATTTCATAAGTTGAATTCCACCTTGTTTTACAATCCAACACCAACTTTTTTGTCACTTGAACTTTGCAATAATTACAAGCGTCTTCAAATTTCTCATACCTATTTGGTGTTGCTACACAATAGGCAACCACGTCACGAATTTTCTCAATTGCATTTCGTATAATTTCGAGTCCTTCACTCGCAACCAAATTCAGGATATGTGCACCACATCTCATATGTAAATGATTGCCTTTTAAAATAAGCTTATTAGGCTCAAGCTTTTCAGGTAGCACATCCATATTAGCATCATTAGTTGAACAATTATCGACCGTAACAGTCGAAAGTTTTTCATCCAGGTCAAAACTTTTCAAACTTGATACAATAGCCTTACTAATTGTCTGAGCATTATGTGGACATGGGACATACATGAACCTACCAATAATAACAAAGTACAATTAAATTCTTATAAAAATGACACGAGGTTAAACTTAAAATTAAACATACAAAAGTAGAAGAAAATTACCTTATAAGCCTGCTCTGCAAAACCCAATCATTATCCACAAAATGTGCTGTAACAGCCATGTAACCTTTCTTTTGGTTGCTACACGTCCACATGTCAATGGTGATGGCAACACGAGACTCATTTGCTGCAAATGCTTTCATTAAACAAGACCTTTGTTCCTTATACGCTTTTAGAATATCAGCTTTCACAATATTATTTCTACTAACAACCTTAAATTCCGGGTTCAAACTCGCCGAATATCTCCCGAACCCTATGTGATCAACCATGGCTAAAGGATACTCATGCAACACAATCATATTAGACAATTCATTTCTAGAGACTTGTGACCTAAATTTAAATTTTCCCATGGACAAAGTAGAAATTCCTTCTTTACAAGCATCTGCTTTTAAGAATAACTAGTTTTACTCTCGTGCAAAAAATGCACGAGTTTAATTTTATTAAATTGAAAACATCAATAAGAAGATGAATATATTTAAAATAAAGGTATAATGATAGTATTATAATTATACCAATCTAAAATGTATCAATAATTTATACGCTTAATTTAAATGTAGGTAAAAATAAAGCGTTAGTTCGACAATATAAAAATAAACAAATTCTTATTTAAGACTACTCAAATATATATATATATATGTAGGATGAATACAACCATATAATGCAAACTCCGTCACTCTAACTACCAAAAAATAACTCTGACCATATAGGACTATATGAGATTGATTTTCTCTACCTACAAAATGATTATTCATGATTTTCATTTCCGATAATTAATTTTATTTGATTTTTTTGTTCTTTTCATCCCGATATTATAATTTGGATATCCAGGTTAAATTTGGTGTATAATTATATGAATTTACTTTAATTTATTAGTTTGAAAATTATTAATTTCCAATCGTTGGAACATATGAGTTTTTGTACTTTTTAAATTTTTCATTTTTTATTTTTTGCATCTTTTTGTTTTGAATAAAAATTTTATATCATAAATTTAATATATGAAAATGAATATTTTGAAATCGAAAGTGTGAAATGAAAAACAAATAAAATTGGAAGAGAGAGACTAATTAAATAGTAGAAAAAGATGATGGTGAGACCCATTTACCCTAAATCATTTAGCCAACAAGAATCCTCTAAAAGGTATCTCTTTTATAGTAAAGGGATTGTTTCACATCTACTTTATTTTTAATTTTTAAACATCTTTTTAGATGGGAACTTAGATGTGATGTGTCGCTCTTTCCTTTAGCTGTTAACTAGGTTGTAACCCGTCAAATTTACGGGTCTGTTTTTTAAATTTTAGATAAATATAGTTAATAATATTGGAGATAAGCAAATTAATTATTAACTGTGGCCTTTTTTTAACTTTAGATGAATACCGCAATTAATAATATCAAAGAAAGCTGATTAATTATATACATATAAATAAACTTCGAATTATGACACAAGTCGGTATGACGGTATACATGAGCTATCATATAGTTGTTCTTAGGATGATCGAGACTTACAATAGAATTAATATACTTCTAGTTACCCATTGCACCATTTTTAAAATATGTAACCCATATATAAATTAAAGTTGTATATATCGTACAATAAAAGCAAAACGTAAATAATCTAATGAGACGTGAGTAGTAAATGTATAGTTGAGTTAAAAAAACGTATTTTTGATTATATTTACTAAAGATGTTCATATAGTAAATAACAGTTATTGCGTGCGGCGTCTTACACGAAGACATTCCAAAATTATAAAATTACCACTCATTTACTATTTACTATATTAAGTAAATACTACGTAGTTGTTAAAATGTTTCGCATTCACGTGAATAGTCGTCTTACATTAAATCGAAAATGTAGTCTAATTAATCACGACGCTCACATTAGTGTATATACCGATGAAGAGTAATTATTCCGACCCATATTTAATAAAGATTAAACCATCAAAAAATGTAGTCTAAAAAATACTTGTCGTATTCCGACCCGTAATTATTCCGACCCATATGTAAATAAAAAATGTAGTCTAAAAAATACTTGTAGGTATTTTTTGTTCGGTGATTATGGATATTCTAATTGCACAGAATATTATGGAATCGGTTGTTGAACGAAATCTTTGAATTTTTATGAAATGAAATCTTTTCAGTCTCAAATTATATACGTGTACTGTACTGATAATTGCATTATTCCAGTTTTTAGAATATCTATTTATCTCTATTTTTAAAACAATATTTCGAAAATCACTGTAAATTATTGATTCCGTGATTGTATATACATGTAGAATTATATATGGAATGAAATCTTTTCACATTCATAATTATATACGTGTTAGTTGACTTTTTGTTTGGAAATTTTACAGTAGGTCTGAAATCGTGCCACGTCAGACGAAGGAAGTTTTCTGTAAAGCCACGTCAACGGATTGGCTTCTGCATTAGTATAATATATGATGATGATTGCCTCTCACATGCTTTACAAATTGCTTTTTTTTGTCCATTTATCATAACCCTGTGAAAATAGGGCCACACAACAGATCATAACTTTCTCCCATCATCACCAACAGGTACTTGTTCATCGTCATCAACTTCTTCGATAATATTCTCTTGCGTTCCATCGACATTATTATTAGCCCTTTTAATAAATATTTTTCAAACATTAGATAGAATAAAAAAAACCGTTATTTAATTTACTAAATGTATATACATTCTATATATTATAGCAAATGCATACGTAACAATTACCCTTAACAATTATCATAAATACGTAGCAATTGAACTCGAATTAAGTAGCTCCTAAATAAGTGTATGTCCTCACTTATTTGATGGGAGGGTCTCCCTTGTGACGGATATACTTGTGTCGGATTAAGTAGGTTTTATTTGGTTCGTTAAACTATAATAAGCTCCTAGAGAGTAAAGACTTGTCTTTATCTTCTCAAATGAATTTTATTTAGACCGTCACAAACTTATAACGAATATTATTCGTAGTAAATTCTTAGAATCTATAGTGATTTTTCATGCGAGCAAATTCGCAGACGTGGCAGCGTTAGTCAATGAATGAAAAGGAAGTCGAAGACAAAGCAGACGGAAGCAATCTAATCTGTGGTCTCGATCAGAAAAGCAATCTAATCTAATCTCATGTAAGAAGGAAGAGAAGAATGAAAGAAAGCCATAAGATTAAATAATCAAACGTACATGCAACATGCAGACAAAAGAATGATTGAGATAAAAACTTACATAATCAAACAATGAAGCGTACATACAGCAGTTAAAGGAAAAAGAGAATAATGGAGATAAAAACTTACATGATTAAACAATCAATTTCAGAATTCAGAAGCCTTAGCCTTTAAACTTTGGTTTGACAGTTTTAAAAGCACTTTCAATCAGTCAATCTCAATATAAAACTAGGGTTTTGTCTTAGGTAAACTGCTAATGAAAAGTTTAGATATTTGTGTTTACTTAACTTATATTTTTTATTAATTTCCTTAATAATTTTTTAATTGTTTACGGTAGATTTTCTTAATTTAGCACAAATTTAAGAAAAAATTGTTATTATACTATTATTAAATTAAAATCAAAATTTTAAAGTAAAGAACGTTAAAGACAAAAGTGAACTCGAAATTTTCATTAACTAAAAAATTAATAATAATAATAATTTTGTTAATGTTCAGTTGCCTTTACTTCGTTAGTCGTTACACCTTATTCTTTTATACTTGAAATCTTACTCTTTATTAAGTTCAGTTCAACTCTATACGATAAAGTCAATATAATTCAACTCTTTCAAGTTTAATTTAGTTTAGCTCAATTTAGCTTATATATATAAGCTAAGTTTAACTCCTATAAGTTGAATTCAGAAAATTAAAGTTTAGTTCAATTCATACTTATTTTCCTACAACTTCAGCTTCTATAAATCCAGTTCAACTCCAATAAGTTTAGTTTAGTTCCTACAGAAGTTCGGGTTCAACTCGGCTCCTCTAGGTTCATTTCAGTTGATATAAGTTTAATTCAGCAAATTTAAATTCAAAAGAACAAGGTTTTTCCTAATTATAATTTAGTTCGTCTTAAAATATAATTTGAACATTTAGTAGTGATAGTATCATTAGTGTTATGAATAGTTTATGAGCTTTATTATTGTAAAATTTATGAGCTTTAATGTAAATGAAGATCTTCACATTAATCTATCATGTTAGAGATCTTTCATTAATTATGCTGTTGTGAGATTGTCGAACTTGAGAATTTGTATTCTTTTTAATGATCAAGTTGAATTATTAATAAAATGACCTATTTCACCTAACAAGTATTGGTATAATTGATAAAATACAAAATTTTATTAATCTCTAATAGTTAAAATGACATAGTTTATCTAACAAGTATTGGTATAATAGATCAACTCAGAAAATCTAATAGTTAAAATGCAGATATGTAGTATAGAGTATAGGCCTACCTTTGGAAGTTGGGAGTTGGGACGAAATCAATCTCTAGTCAAATTAACTTAAAATACTTAAAAGTTAAAAATAAGGAGAACCAAATTTACACTTGCAAATAATAATAATAATAATAAACCAAGTGATGTTAGTCCAGTGGTAACTGAGTTTAAACCCTAAAGCTTGCAGAGATGTAGGAGTTGAGTGGTCTCAGGTTCGATGACCACTTGGCCGCTGCAGCCGCGAAGGGTGGTTTACATGGTGCATATGGTGGTGCATCACAAAAAAAATTATTAAAAAAAATATTTTTGAAAAAAAACCGAGATTAATTAATATTAGTATTTTGCTTGTGAAAAGAATCTGGGTCGATTGGTAATTTAAATGGGTCTGAATATGGGAAAAAATGGATATGGATCAAATTTAGATCGGGTTAAAGGTGGATATGAATCGGTTTTGGGTCGGTTATGGATCTTAAGTGGATCTGGTGGATCGGTTCGGTTATGGTTATGAAATGGATCGATCGGCGTGGATTCGGTTCGGGTATTTTTTGGGTGGATTTGGATTCGGGTTCCAACTAATGGATATGGATATGGGTTTTCAAACGATGGATTTGGATCGGTAAATTTCCCTCGGATCGGTTCGGTATTGAACAAATTGCCATCCCTATCTATACTAATTCGTAAAAAAAATAAAAAAAATAACAATAACAATTGTCATAGTATTTTCTTGATTAATTATTTTTTACAATGAAATTAACAATGTTTTGTTGCCGATCTTCGAATATCATGTTATTATAGCATCTCTCCTTTTCCTATACGTGTAAATTGAATATTTTAACAACTAACAAATTATATTATAGAAGCATTTGGTAGATGTCTTTAGGGACGGTTTCACAGAATTATTATGAGATTATTTAATATTATAATACAAAAACGTACAATAAAATAGGTAAAATCACGGTTAAAAATAAAATGAGTACACTCATTATCTATGTATAAGTATAATAATAATAAAAGAACAACTAGACACTTGCAATCTCACATTAAACTTTTTCCCGCCTAACATTCTCATATCATTATTTTATTCTTGCGTATCCACACATATTTGCATAATGGAAAAAATATTTTTTTAAATATTTCCTTTTAATATTAATTAATTAGTAATACCAAATGCTTATTTCATGGGATGTGAATAACATGAGATGATACTGGAAGACGGGAGATTGTACATATTTTTAACAATGAAAATGTTTTATAGCAATTGTGAAATTAAAGTGGTACATAATTACATATTGTGTAATATTGACCTTTTGATTCATCATAAAAAAAACTCGTATTATAAGATGACGAGCTTAAATTTTTTACAATTATTATTTTGGTTAATATGATCTTACTTCTAGAGTAATGCCAAGTCATTGATTAATTTTACAAATACTCAAATGCTCTTAGAAAACCGTTTTTTACATATCAAACATATTTTACGGCAGATTAAAATTTTATAAAGTAATGATTTTATCATAAATTAATAACGTAAAATCGTTTTATATGAGATTTATTAGTTTTTTATATTTAGAAATAGCAAATCTTTTGTAAATGAGTTTTCAATTCACAAATTCTTAGATAAGACGACAGTCACAATCAATTTAAACAAGAAAAAAATTAATAGAAGGTGGGTTTTGAGAAGTCTTAATTTAAGATGGTCGAGACCAACTATTATAATAGTTTATTTATGTTAGCTATAAGCTCATTAACTGTATTATACATGACATACAATTAATATTGATCATACAAATTGTTTTACTCTATATAAGACTGTCTTAGCATAATAATAACTCAAAAGGAGCAACCTACCCGCTTTTTAACTTTTAATTTGAATTAATATTAACTACTAATATTATGTTGAGTCATTGACCTTGTGATAAAATAGTATTGTAGATTCTACTATTTTGTATTATTTACATACATTTTATTATATAAGTACCAAACTTATATTTTTGGGACATTTTTTTACGAGGGTATATATTGTTGTTCTGAATGACACAATTAGCTAATTACTAATGAGTCGTTTCAATATAACTATGTTCTACCAAGGGTGTTGGCTAAATTTTTTTTTTATATTAATTTAATGTAAAATCATGTAGTAAAAGTGTATATGCAATTCACCAAAATATGGTTAGTAACGGGTTTTACGATCTGTTTTTTTTGGCTGGAAAAAGTTGAACTGAACTGGTCGAAGTGAAGTTAAATTGAACCGAACTGGATTGAAATAAGAGTTAATTTGTCATGAGATGAGTTGAACTAAACTAAACTAAATGAAGTCGATTTTAACTATACATATATAGCCTAGCTATTCCGTTCTTTGTCATTAATAATTATACGAACGTTGTTGTATTAGTTTAAGAACATATGTAAAACATACAATATTTATGTTCTATGTGTACCTTTTAATTTTAATTATTTGATCATGTGTATTTTGATTATTAAATCAAAATAGGGATGTGTCGATGTCAGTAAGGCATGTGCCTTTTAATTTAATGTTTAAAAGTAATAAATTTTGAATTTAAATTTAATATACTTTTATTTGTATTTGTAAAATGTTGTATATTAATATTTAAATGAAATAATACTACAACTATAAAACTTTAAATGGCTATTTATATATATTTTTTACATGCTCGAACAATTTTGCACGGGTTCTAAACTAGTAATTATTAGTTTAATACCATAAGTGAACATGTTTTTTTAAGGAAAATCACAATATTCTAGTATTCTAATTTATAGTTTAACCATAACTAGTACTATAATATTTACAAAGAAATCACTTGGTCAAGTCTATCATACAACACCAACAACGGTATCAATTAAAACTATATGTATAATTAATTTGTATAAATTTATTTAATTAAATTGTAATCTCCTGATTGTTGGATTATATATTTATAGTATTAATATATATTTATAATCATTTTAGACTATTGAGCTAATTAGTATACAATCAAATAAGGAACTGCCTTGATAAACTGGTAGATTATTGTTTCCCAAAACATGGTTTATACATGTAACTAGTACTATATACTTCCTCCGTTCCAATGAGATATTCACACTTACTTTATTTTATGAGGGGGAAATAAAGTAAGTGTAAACATCTCACTGGGACAGAGAAAGTACTATACAATGAAAATGAAAATAAGAGTTAGCTCAAGTGGTAAGAGCTCTTTAATAAAGGAAATATATCAAGCCTTATTTAAAATATATATATATATATATATAAAAGTTTTAGTTCCATTCATCAAACTTGCACGCACGCTATAAGAACTTGTTACTTATATTCAAACCGTGATAATCTATAATTCACAACATAATCAATGAATAATGAAACAATGCTACACATACTATTAATATCTCTACAATTCTTAACCATATTGTGTGCAACAAGCAACACAACCAAAATCCCTAATGGTTTATCCTTCAAAATGATTCATCGAGACTCTCAAGACTCTCCTATGTATCGGGCAAACATGACCGATAAGAGGAGAATGAAAGAGTACATTGAAATGTCTAATGCTAGAGTAAGGTCCTTATTAAGATCATATGTCCCGAAAAATAAATCCTTAAGACCGTTACGACCTAATGGTGATTTAGTAAGACCTACATTGAGTGTACAGTCTCTCATGTACTTAGTACAAGTAGGAATTGGCACGTTTGGAAATATACCCAAAACATATTATCTAGGTTTAGATACTGGAAGCGATCTGATATGGACACAATGTGTAGGTTGTGGACGTAACTGCTTCCACCAAGTCGATCCTTACTATCCCGCTTTACAATCATCGACTTACCGTCCCTTTCCTTGTACACATTGCCCATCAAGCGCTGAATGTCAGAATAATGGTTGTAGATTGCAAAGAACCTACACAGATGACTCATCTGTAGTAGCCATCGCGGCTACAGAAGTTTTCAGTTTTGAGTCTGAAGGTGGGCATATTCAGCCTATCAAAGATGTCATCTTTGGTTGCGGGATTGACATGCGAAACTTTCGTGAAGGTATCACTTCATACTTGCCACTTCTTTTAACTCATCGTCAAGTCTGAATAAGATGTCAACCGAATAACCAACAATAGGCTAGAATAATAGGAGAAGGGTAAACATATTAGTTATTGATTAAGGCTCTGTTTTGAGTGCACTTCATGTACCTCATTTGCCTGAAATAGTTTTTTTTGTCAAAAGAATCAGGTACCTTATTTTTTTTACGAGTGTTTGGCAAGTAGCTCATTTGATTAAATAAGCTACCTGAAATGAAATGTTACATAAGGTAGCATTTTAGATTTTAGATACCTAATTCTAGTTTATATTACTTTTTACCCTTCAATCTATAATAATAGTAGTAAATAATTATTATATCCTTTTATGTTATTTTACCAAAATAAGCTACATTTTCAGTCAGTTTGCCAAACTTTTTTATATAATCAGTAGCTTATTAACTTCTAATTTTCAGCTACCTTATCAGCTACATTTTCAGTTTTACTTTTCAGATTTCAGCTAACTTTTCAATTTGTTTTACCAAACAGAACCTAAATTTCTTTAATGCCAACACTAATTGTTATTTACAGGTAACTATCCAAAGAACAAGATAAGTGGATTAATAGGAATGGGTTATGGGTATTTCGGGTTCATGGAGCAAACAGAGTTGATATTTGATGGAAAGTTCTCATATTGCTTACAATCAGCATTTGGCGGAGGAGGAGGAGGAGGAGGTGGTGGTTCACCAATGTACCTTCGATTTGGGAAGGATGTACCCCAACAAATAGTAGGAATGCAGACCACACCATTGTATCGAAATGAAGATCGAACCATGTATTACTTAAACTTGCAAGGCATCTCTGTAGCAGGTCATATACTTGTTGTTCCTCCTACCATTTTTGGAAGAAGACATAGCGGAAGTGGCGGATGCATTATTGACTCAGGTAAAATGACCGCCAATTTCTTGGATATTAATGGAGTTGTTTGGTTACCTTCTAAAATCACGGGAATTGAAAAATCATGGAAAGTGGAAAAATTGAGTCTTGTTTGGTTGCCTCAATTCATGGGAATTAGAACTTCCCATGAAACTTCAATTCCTACATAATGTAGGAACTCACTTAGCTAGACCCCCCTAGGTAAGTGGGAATTCCCACATGAATTGAAGTTCCCGCATTGAACCAAACAACATTTACTTAATTCACGTGATTTTCAAGTTCATATGAATTTAATCTTCCCGGGAATTTTATCTTCCCCATGACGAACCAAACGACCCCTAAGTCTTTAATTAATCGGTAGGCCTCGTGTCACTAATTTAGTGAGAGACATGATATGCAGAGGAGGACCTTAGTTGTCCCGCGCCGGGGCCGGGCCCCCCTGAGTTTTGGGCCGGTCTTAAGTGAAATATCAAATCTTCTCTTAAACTACTCAATAAATGAAAAATTGGGCCAATAAGTGAAGAGTTGGGTTTCCTTGCCTGCTTATCCATTCAAACCGTACCAATTATCAAAGTGAATAGAACTAATTTAAGAGTGGCCTAGAACCCAACATGACTGGCCCAAAAATTAATTTAGTTTTCGTAGATCGTAATATTTGGGCCGTCATGAAGTAAATACTATGCTATACGAGTACAAAAGTAGTTTATAAGTATTTTATTTTTCTGAAGTTGTCATAATTATAAAAACGTTACATTCAACCTAACTAACCTCTTACAATTTTGATAGTAGATAAACTGTATTGATTGTAATTTCAATGGAATAATGAGTAACGACTATAAGAATACTTTTACAATAAAATACTTCTTCATTAATGTGAATTTTAATTTATATAATTTTTGTTGTTTTGATTATTTTGATGGAATATAAAATTTGATATTATGCTATTTATTTGGTTTAATGTTTTTTTTTTCTATTGGTATTATATACTTGTAGTTTATTAGATAATTTCTAATTTTATTTTGGTATTTTTAAGTCTCGTCCTATATATATTTTTATTAATTAAAAATATCAAATTTTATCTAAATTTAATTATATGCATTCATTTGTGCAAATAGTTTACTACATACGTATTGGTACAAAGTAAAAATCTTATAATTTCAAGCCAATTATTGACGATATAGGCCCTGGTTTTAGACTGAAAGCGTATGAACTGAATTTAATGGAGTTAAATAGTTCAATATTTAAAACTTTAGGCTGAATTAGTGAATTGTATGTAGAAAAATCTCAATTTAATAAGCTACCTAGTTGTTTGAGTTAAAAACATAAAAAAAAATAATGCGACTATGCTCCGTCCCGGCCCCCCTAATAAAACTTCTCAAGATCCGCCACTGATGATATGAAAACAAAAACTTTGATAGGTCCCTCACCAGAGAGGTCTCTCAATAACGATATTGAAGAACTGTCACACTGAATTTTTTGTTTTTTATTAATCCAAAGTATATAGTTTAAATTACGTTCCAATACAAAATATTCATTAACATTGCCTCATCTAAAGTACTTTTCAGTCCCGTCATTTGTTACCTTTGATTTTGGTACAAAAACAAGAGAAAGAGAAGAGGATTAATTATATGATGACAAGTTGATTAAATTGAGTGAAATGGATTAAATTGTTTATCAAAAGCATTCGAAAATAAAAAAAATAAGCAAAATGTTATAGGTAAACAAATGCCCGACACTAACAATTGTTTTTGTTATTAAAAACATTTTACTTGTCTGTGGACAAAGAAAGTAAATAAGGCATTTACAGATAATCGGAGGCGAGTACTCTGTATAATAAGCCTTGTTATTTCATTTGTTCTAAATCATTTGTTTACCTTTAAACACCTACTAATCAATGTATTGATAATCCTTAGGTACGGCAACCTCGTGGATTGTAACGATAGCCTACGAGATATTTGAAAGCGCTGTGAGAGCCTTCATTCTACACCATAACACAAATGTCAGAGTGATGGAAAAGCCCGAATTGGGCTTCGACCGTTGCTACGAGCAATTCACTGATCCAGTGACGGTAAATCTACCAGTAATTGTTTTTCATTTTGAAAACAATGCCGATTTCGTTATGCAGGATAAGTCGGCCTTCTACATTGGTACCTCAAAAACGGGTAATGCTATGGTTTGCATGCAGTTCTTTGAGAGTACTTCCCATATACATGACGATATTACGTATCTAGGAGTTCTCCAGCAAGTAAATCAACGCATTGTATATGATACAAAGAATTCATTGCTTCATTTTGGGCAAGCTGATTGTTCTCGTGACAATTGATGCACAAAAGTGGGAAGTTATTATTTACGAGTTGGTTCTATGAAACTATGATCATTATGATGATTTAGATATTTGAATGAATAGGAAGAAGTAATTGTTGATGAGAGAAATCAGAATATATGTTTATAATTGTGTAATCAAAAACAGAATACAATATGGTGTATATATATATAGACAGTTGTAACTCTAACAACTTTAACTAATATCTAACTAACTTACTAGCCATATCATAACTAACTTAGATTAAGATAACTAACTAATGTATCATCTCATAGCTCCTCCTCAAGCTGAACAAGGCTTAAAACGTATTCCAAGCTTGACAGACAGATTATGATGCTCATAAGCTCCAAGAGCCTTTGTCATCATGTCTACAATTTGTAGTTTGCTTCTGATATGTTTGGTAATCAGAAAACCTTCTTGCTGTTAGTCACGGACATAATGGCAATCTACATTTAGATGTTTGGTTCTCTCATAAAACACAGGGTTCTGGGATATATGCTTTGTTGTTGTGTTGTCACAGAAGAGTGTTATTGGTAAAGGAATCTTAACTTACAGTATGATGACAAGCCAGACTAATTCACTTGTGGTGTAAGACATAGATTTATATCCTGCTTCTGCAGAACTCTTGCTGACAGTAGGTTATTTCTTGGTCTTCCAAGATATCAATGAATCACCCAGGAACACACAGAAACCAGTTAAAGACCTACAACTGAATGCGCCACAGGATGCCCAATCAGCATCAGTGTAAGCTTGTAACTTTAGAGATGCTAATGTAGAATAAAAGAGTCCTGCATTAACAGTTCCTTTTAAATACTTAAGAACATGAATAACAGCTGAATAATGAGGCTCTCTAGGTTGGCTCAAAAACTGACTGAGGTGTTGAACACTGTATGAAAAATCAGCTCTTGTCATATTAAGATAGAGCAATCTGCCTATGGTCCTTCTGTATTTCTCTGGATCCTCTAATAAATCACCTTGATCTATTGAAAGCTTGAGCCCCTTTTGCATAGGAAAAGCAACAGGAGTGCAATCTTCAAGGCCTGCATCTTTTAATATGTCAAGAACATATTTTTTTTTGGTTTAATAGAATGCCACTTTCATTCATAGTGACTTCTAAACCCAAGAAGTATCTCAATTCTCCCATGTCTTTGATAGTAAATTTATGATGTAAGCTGTCTTTTAATGTTATAACGTCTGCAATATCATCTCCAGACACAAGAACATCATCAACATATATTAAAACAACAACAAACTTCTGAGAAACAAGATTAGTCTTGTTAAATAGACTATAATCATACTTATCAGAAAGCTTGTTAATTCCAAGTTCCATTGTCGAGATGCTTGTTTTAGCCCATATAATGATCTCTTTAGTTTGCAAACTTGATTTGACTTCGCTACAGAATATCCTTGAGGTGGTTTCATATAAACCTCTTCTTCCAAAAAACCATGCAAGAACGCAGTATTAATATCTAACTGATGTAGAGGCCATTTCCTTATGGCTGCAATAGCAATTAGGGTTCTGACAGTAGCAGACTTAGCTAGAGGACAAAAGGTATGTTTGTAATCCTTATCTTTGATCTGATTATAACCCTTTGCAACTAACTGAGCCTTGAATCTTTCTACATTACCATCTGGTTTATATTTTATCTTATAACTCATTTGCTACCAATAGCATGCTTATCCTTTGGTAAAGTAGTCAATTCCCATGTGTTATTGTCTTCTAAAGCCTTTAACTCTTGAGACATTGCATGAACCCATCTGCTATATGTTGCAGTATAAAATGTAGGCTCGTGTTCTGCAACAACATTGCAGAAAGACTGAATAAAAGTAGGATCAAATGTTGTCAAGTCATTAAGAACTTGAACATGTAGAGCACTTGAATGCCTAAGAGATGGTGGTAAAGGACAATGGAAGTCTTGCAATAGAACAGAAGGTTTCTTTGATCTATCAAACTTTCTCATGCCTTCTGCTGGAATAACAGCCTGATGAACATCAGTACTTGGTGTTAAATCAGAAGGAATAACTACTGATTTATTAATAGCATCTTCATTATCAGCAAAGGAATGTTGTGTATCATTGGCTGCTGGAATGACTTGTATCTCAGTAGTCTCATTATAAATACCAGTTGTGGCCAATGTAGGATGCTCAATAATTGGTAACATTGCTTCTTGTAGCAATGGAACAGACTTGACCTATTTCTGAATAATTGTTCCAAAAGGATAACAATTTTCTTGGAAAATAACATCTATACTTGCAAATATAACATGAGAATCCAAGTCATAACATTTATAACCTTTTTGATTATATGGATAACCAATAAAAACACATTTCCTAGCCCTCTTTTGAAATTTGTCAATGGATGTAGGAGAAGCAGTAGTATAGCATAAACAGCCAAAGGTTCTGAGTTCAGTATAAGAAGGTGGTTCATTAAAGAGCAACTCATAAGGTGATTTCCAAGATAACAATTTTGTTGGCATTTTATTTATCAAATAAGTTGTTAGTAAACACTCACCCCAAAACTTAATTGGAACATTTGACTGAAACTTTAGAGCTCTGGCAGTATCTAAAAGATGTATATGCTTCCGTTCAACACGACCATTTTGTTGAGGTCTAACTACAATGCTTCTTTGATGCACAATCCATTTCTCAGTAAAGAATTCTTTGCAGTATGTTTGAAAAAATTCAGTACCATTGTCTGACCTAATAATTTTAATATCTTTCTGAAATTGATTGTGCACAAAAGAAACAAAAGCTTTGATCAAACCAGGAACCTGAGTTTTGTTTTGCAATAGAAATACCCATGTATTTCTGGTGTGATCATCCAAAATTGCCAAAAAAGATTTTGCATAAGTCATAGTTGGGATCTTGTAAGGTCCCCAAACATCAACATGAATCAAATGGAAAGGGTATTTAGCATATGAAACACTTCTAGGAAAGGGTAGAGCATGATGCTTAGCATAAACACAAGTTTCACAAAAGAATTTATTAACTGTTTGAATATGCATATTAGGTACATGTTTGAGCTTTTGTAAAGAACTATGACCCAATCTCATATGAAACAAATCCAAATCCATATTGACATTATGTTTACAAGATTTGACAGAATGAAAAGAAACTGAAATAGGAAGCATGTTATTAGCAACAAATCTATATAAATCTCCATGTCTAAAAGTTGTTGCCACAATTTGTTTACTTGAAGGGACCTGAAAAATACACTTCGATTTTAGAAACAGAACAGTTAATCCAGAGAAGGAAATCAACTTACCAACAGAAAGTAAATTTTGTTTAAAATCTGGAATATAAAGAACATTATAAAGAATGATTTGATCTGATAGTTGTATACTGCCGGCTTTATGAACAATTTTAAATGAACCATCAGGTAAACCAACATAAACAGGTTTTGAAAGGGTATGAACATCAAACATTTGAGTAATATCAGATGACATGTGGTCTGATGCTCCAGTATCAACAATCCAATCAAACTTTAAAAAATGCATATTAGTGGCAAAGGTAGAAGAAAAGAATGACACACCAGCAAAATTGAGTGAAGAACTTAAATTAGAGTCATTAGCAGTAGAATTCTTGTCAGAAAAAGCCTTCATAACTTGCTCAATGACTGTACTAACAATCCCTTGAACCATGTCAGAAGACAAAGATGAACTGGCAGCATTATTAGAAAACAATAGAATTGTTTTCTATAGGATAAATATGCCCATAATCATCATCTTGAGCAGTAGATATAATACCAATATTGTGAGCAGCTGTAGAAGTAGTTGCAGAAGTATCAACAGAGTTTTTGTTAGCATTAGTTTTCTCTTTGCCCTTCTTTGCGTTAGCAGCTTTATACTTGTAGCATCTTTTAAGAATGTGTCCTTTAATATTGCAGAAGGAACACGTTTTCAGCTTGAAACAATCAACAATAACATGACAATGTCTTTCACAATGAGTACAGAAGTTATCATCTGTAATAATATTAGAGTCAATGGGATTGGTAGTTTTTGATGGAAATTGTTTTCTATTTGTGTATGTTGCAGTCTCCACAAAGATTTCAGTAGAAGCATCATTAATGCTCTTCTGTTTTTCTATTTTGTAACATGTCAAGAGTTTTATTGATAGGTGGTAAGAGATCCATAGAAAGTATATTGGTTTGGATCTGTTCATACCCTGAATTCAATCCCATCAATAACTGAATAAGCTTGGTATGTGTCTCTCTATCAAGAAGGTGTTTGAGCATTTGACATGTACAGGTAGCCATAGCACCACAGGAACACCATGGTAGATGATCCATATGATCAAGATTGGCCCAAACACTATTTAATTTGCTGTAGTAACCTATCAAGGGAAGATTATCTTGCTTGAAATTAATGAGTTCCTTCTCCATCTCATATAATTCCAGAATATTGAGTTGTCTATAGCGCTCAAAAATTTATCTCCATAAATCTTTAGAGGAAGCTGCAAACTGGAAATTATCTCTTAAGGATTTCACCATAGAATTCATAATCCATTATAAAACAAGATCATGTCTGATCTAGTGATTGTGTTTCTTGTCTGAATTGTGTGGAATCTCAAACTCACCAGTAATGAAACCAACTTTATTCTTAGACAACAAAGTTTGAATGATTTCACGTTGCCATTGAATGAAGGATAGATGAACCATCAAACAAATAGGAAACATACAAAGGATCATCAAAACGAGAAAATAAGATTGATTTTCTATTGTTTCTGAATTATTTGTCATGGTGAAAGTATAAAGAAGAAAAAAGATGGAGATTAACAAAGAACAAAACGAAGTAATTCTTCAAAGAAATTGATGCGGAAGCGAATGATTAAGGATCTTGTTTAATTGATACCATATGAAACTATGATCATTATGATGATTTTGATATTTGAATGAAAGGAAGAAGTAATTTTTGATGAGAGAAATCAGAATCTATGTTTATAATTGTGTAATCAAAAATAGAATACCATATGGTGTATATATAGACAATTGTAGCTCTAACAACTTTAACTAATATCTAACTAACTTACTAACCATAGTATAACTAACTTAGATTAAGATAATTAACTAATTTATCATCTCATATATAGGTTCAATGGTTTGTCAAAACCAAACTTGTATAAGAGATGGTTTCATAATAAAATTGTTATGAGAATAGTTTATTATTTATTGTAAACTTTTGCAAGTAATAATATAACAACTACGTATTATAGCTAAAGATTAAAGATTAAATATAACTAAAACACCAAAGATGCGCAAAACACAACCAAAACTTATGTCAAAGTGCAATAAAAACTCTAATGATATATGTAAAAAAAACAACACCACATCCTGGTGATGTATAAAACATACCCTGCACATCTTCATACTCGGAACACCGCATCCCGAAGATGTGTAACACACAACAAAACTCATAAAACCTATATAAAACTTAAATAAAAGTGACGGACTTAAAACACCACGCGAACAACTTATATCCCCCCAAAAGAAACAGGTTACGTTTCCGTAACCTTACAACATGAACACATACCATTCCGCTAACCAACACCACTCAACTCTCATCCTCCATCCTCGACACTACCTCACCATGCAACGCGTACCTCAACAACGTAAGTCACAAAATAGCATCAACCATAAAATAGCTCACTTAACGCCATCAAACTATCGACTGCCAACGCCATAAGTGTTGCCACTCTATATTGCTTTTATATCACTCACTAGCAAATCCAATTCCAATATAATTCACCAAACGAGTATGCCTTAACATGAACTGTTAAATTCTACCACCCTTATAAAGAACTTTGCCCTCGAAGTCTACTCATGCTCATAAGGTCTCCCAATTGGTGATCCCCATTGTGGCACGGTCAAGGCTATTGATGTGGAAAAATATCTGTATATATCCCAATTATGCAGGATTATAATGAAATTATAATTATGATTTACAGTCATAAACGAAATAAGAGATACAAGGATTGAGAACAAGAATTAACCTTTGGTCCTTACAAGAGGCCTAAGATCAGATATCAAAATAGATATCCTCCTAATTGTTGCACCCAAGATGCTCTGAGAAATACCTTTCTAGAGCTAGAAACTGCAAAAAATACCGTTAATTTTTGTGAATGATGAAACAGATAGAGGAGGGAGTATCACGTCTGTTTTTGGAACTCTTGAATGTATGTGTGTCGTGAGGCTAGTATATATAGTAGTAGGAGGTATTTGTTAATAAGTATAACTCTTATACATAACCTTAACCATCTTGCAGAGTTTAGATAGGATTTCTCAAATCCGTATTTGAGTATATCTAAACTACTACAAACTCAGAACTGACCGAGTACCATACCTATACTGACCGAACACTACTCCACTCGGCTCAACCAATTTTATCAATATAAGATCGGTTTTTATCCTCTCTTGTGTATAATGTTTATCTTATAAATATCGTATATTTATAATTTACTAATTAAATATAATCGTTTATATTTAACTAAATTATTCAATCTTTATTAAGCAATTCCATTACACACACTAATTAAATATAACATTTTACATTTAATTACGAATTAACATTTTAATTCGTCTCAGCTAGTATTATTTAATCAGTATTAAATAATCGTATCATCATCATATTGACTAACCGTTTAGTCGTATAAGGTATCAATATGATTACATTTTCATCTAATCATATCTCTCAGATTACATCCTTTAGGTGTGACTCTTAGGGACCAGTTGATCACCATCATCTGTATGACAATAACGTCAAACTTCTAGCAAGCCAACCGTTACCGATAAACGTTAATCAACTGATTATAATACAAAGTATATATACCCTGTGAACCTTTAAGAGATTTATACATGTTATCACACTAAATGTGGAGGACACTGGCTCCAACAATTGATCCATAGCTTCGCCTAGTCTTTCAAAGAAAAAGGGAAAACCATTTCCCGAATTTGGGCTTGTGTCACTCCGGTTTGGCGAATCATGGAGCAATAGTCGCAAAACTTTTGCACATGAAGGTTTGGATCCTCCAATGATATTCCTCCGAATTGTTTTCTCTCAACAAGGGTAATAAAAGCTGGTTTGATCTCGAAATCCGGTGCTGTAATTTGAGTAGTTTTGATACCGGATGGAAGCATAGCTGCGGTAGGCTTGGAATGCTCGGAAATAGAGCTGGACAACGTAACGGGCCAGCCCAGTCCGGCCCGGCCCAACCCTGTTACGTGGGCCAATTTTTCTAGCCCACACAGCGCTAGGGCTGTGCCAGGCCAGTCCTATAACGAATAGGGCCAGGGTCAGGGCCGAATTTTGCCAGCCTAGCCCTGTGTGAAATGCAGCCCAGCCCAGCCCACTAATAAAACTAACACAACTAATATAATACAAATACAGCCCACAAACACAATTAGCAGCCCTACAGGGTTGGGCCAGGGCTGACTTTTCATGGCCTGGTCCATCCCAGCCCTGCCTTATATTATTTTAGGGTCATGCCAGGGCTGACTTTTTCCAGCCAGGCCCGGCCCAGCCCAGCCCATTTTACAACCCTACTCGGAAAGTTTCACCATCTTTTTTATTGGAGGTGGTGAAATTGCTGTTGATGGACGAGGTGGTGACGAAAATGGATTAGAAACTTTCTCGTCTTCAAAGGATGCAAGATCGTCTACGTAAGACTTTCTAGCACTTTCAACTTGAATGGGAGATGCGGCTTCTTTGACTTCTTTCCAATAACGTTGTCGTCTATGGAAGGTTCTCTCGGGCTCGAAAAATGGTGAACGCAAATCTTCACTAGGAGAGTTCATGGACATAAGAGACAACCTCAAGAAAACAAGTAAGTGACGGTCTCAAGGAACAAGCGTTCCTTAATTAAGACAAATGGGAAAAAACAGAAATTAACAAAATCTAAACGTAAAAACCATATATCCCGGCAACGCCGCCAAAATTTGATAGACTCGTTCGTACACCCTATACAAAAATAACTTTCCTAAACACAAATAAATGTAGCAATAGGGCTCGAACACAGGGATATAACTGTTACATATAAAAATTGTTGCGGATTAACTTTTATCTTAAGTCGATGACGAGTTTGTTTGGTTGATTTTTGATTTGTCACAATATATAAAAAGGTAGTTTAGGGAATTCGGGTCGCCCATGCAAATATAAAAATATATACAAAGATTAATTCGGAAACTAGTAAATATTGTTTAATTGTTATAGGTTTGTTAAAGATACGAAACTTATGATATCGATATCAACCTTAGGTCGGATTCTAGAGTCACTCATGTTATAACTAGGTCGGCCTAGTAATCATGTCTGGTCTATTCAATTCCTAGTCTCTCAACATCCAGATCGAATTACAAGATTTAATCAAGTGATTGTGTACTTAAATCAAAGATTAATTATTAAGTGTAAACATGTTAAATAACAATATATACAACATTCCTAATAACTTTAATTTATCAATTTACATAATTATATTTTGCATGGCTTCCCTAGTCCCTAGACAAAGCTAAATTAGCTACTCATACTAAAAGGTGATTTAACAATAATATAAATGATGAACATGATTATATAAATAAGAGTTGATTGATTAAACACAAGTAAAATATATAAACTAATATTATAAATAACTAAGTGATATAAATAAAATGACAAAAATAAAATACTAAGAAAAATATAAAATAGAAATGCAATTACCGTAAAGGGAATGGACTTGGAAATGTAGAATCAAAGTAACCAAAAGATTATATTGAAACTAAATGTATGAAATGTAAACAATTGAGAATTTAAGAGAATATTAGTAAATTAAGCTAAAACAAAATGTAAACTACTAAAAGATTAGTAAGGAATGATAAAAGATCGGTATATGATAATATACAAGCCTAGCAACTACCGCCTATTTAGAGTAAAATAGGAGGGAAACGGAAATAATCATTAGAGGCCCAACCCCGATCGGGGTTGCCATCCCCGATGGGGAGCAGTGATCCGGCTTTATTCCACCTCAATTCCCTTATTCAATGCATGAGGGATCCAATGCTTGTACTACCCCGTATTTTAGCCTCGGTCAACGACAATCAAACCATGTTTTATACACGTATTCCAAACGGAATGTTTATAAAGTATTTTACGTAAACTGTTTACGATTAATTCGTATTTCATAATCATTTTATATTTGATGACTATTTCGTAAAATGACATTTCATTCGTATTTATTTAATAATTCATTTATAATTTGATATATTTCATATTTTATATTTATTTCTCATCTATACGTAATTTCTATTTTTTTTTAATTGAGTCGTAATTTTATGTTATTTATATATTCTTATAATTAATTTAATTTATACTTTACTAATACTAATTATAGAATTTAATTGGTATAATTAATTATACTTATTCGATATTTAATAATTTAGTGGTGGATCGATATGTATATTTCGAGCATTTTCATGCGATAGCTTAATGATTTCATTAGTGTCTTATAGTTATATGTTGTGTTAAAGAGTCGAGTTCACAAGTTAGTAGAAATCGTCTTTAAGTAAGTAATGGGCCTCAATTTGCGTGCAAGAGTTTTCAGCCCATCATCTCGAAGTTCAGAAAACAATAACACAAACACCTCTCACGCACTCAGCCGTCCCATATAAACACAACCAAAAACCATATCCTTACCCTAATCGACACACCAACTCGTCGCCCTCATCACTGCCACCACATCAAGGGTTAAGGAAAAGGGTTTCACGGTGGTCTAGGGAGGATGACGGTGGTTCGTTTGAACAAGATACACGGTACACTCACCATTGTTTTTCCTTTTCGCAGTTTTACCTCCCCTTTTATTTCACATAATTCAATCGTATGATCATGTTTTTGGGTTCTGATTTTTATGTAATATCGATCTATGACGTTAGCAGTTACGTTTTGACCTTAAGGAGTCATCTCCGACCACCGAGGACCGCCAGTCGTGGAGGGTTTTAGCCGCCTGTGTCAGTACGTTTTATTTTGTTTCAAAACAGAGTTGCAGCGTGTGGGTTTTGTGTGTGAATTCGAGTAAGTTTCTGTTTATGGTTGTTTGAGTTTTGAGAAATGGGGTAGTCAGGAGGGTCGTGTGGTGGTAAGCGTGATGGTTGAGGGTGGTTCATCACGTTTTTACAACGGGTTTTGTTAGAGGGGTTCATTCACGTTTTAGGTGAATGGTGGTGGCGCTGGGTTTGTCGTGGGCTCTGCTAGCAGCTGTTGAGGCGTCGACGGCCACCATTGACTCCCCTGGAACCACCGTGGCTCAGAGGCGAGCCTGGTGGTGTCGCAGGCGAAGCCAGTGGTGGTGGTTGTGCTAGTGGTAACGTTTGTCAAGGCTGTCGGTGGTGGTATTTGCGGAATTTAACCTTGTTCATATGTTTGTTCACGCTGTTTGCTTTTACCTCTTCAACTAATTATCTTAATTATTATTATTGTTATTATTATTATTATTATTATTATTATTATTATTATTAGTAGTAGTAGTAGTAGTATGGTTATTATAATTTTATGTTATGTTAGTGATATGATAATTATTACTATTAAGGTTGTGGTAAGAAAATAATGTTCTTAGTATTAGGAATATTATTACTTAGCTATATGGATGATGATTATTATTTAAACTATTGCATTGCTTGTTATTAGGAATGGGTAATTGTAGGTTAGTGAAGTTATTAGCGTTATTACGTATGTTTAATAATTTTATGGTTAATAATATTATCATGGTCTTAAAATTATATGGTAATTATGTTATAGATATTGTTATATTACTATTGTTATTATCTATATTAATATTGGTAATGGTATTTGAACGTGTTATTAAGACTAGTAATAGTCGTTTTAGTTGATTAGGAGTCTCTATTTAGTAAGTCTATGTTTGGTAACTTTGTGATTAGTTAATGGTTGCATGTTTAGAAATTGATGTAAGTAATATGTATAGGAACTGAGTTCGAGGTAGAATACTTCTAGACGGTGATTGCTTGTTGCAGATTTGCTATTTTAGGTAGGATGCACTAGCACTATACTCTATGATGTGTTATGAATGGATTTTGGAGTGTGTGTTATATGGATGCTGAGCATGATTGATATGAGAATGAGATTGGGTGGATTGAGTATTGTTTATTATTATTGGAATGAGCATTGCATTAATCAATAGCATGATCGATTAAGAGTATTGTTGCATTCATGAGCATGCATATGTACATGTATAGGTTACTGAGCAAGATGTGATTCAGATATTGTTCTGATATAAAGCCCAGGGTGGTTCTGCAGACCACGCCTGGTGTCTTATCAGCTATTGAGCTGGTGTTCGGGCGACGACCGATTATAGTCTGCCGGGAGGTTCGGTATGGCTGGGTGTTACGGGTTTGAGATTGAGATTGAGATTGAGATTGTGATTGAGCTCGAGTATATCATAACATTTGCATATCATATTTGTTGCATTATCTATTTTTGTGTTATCCTACTCAACCGCGAGGTTGACAGAGTATTCGTGTACACCTACGATGATCCGGAATGGGGAGTAGATTCTACAGGTCAGAGACAGATGGACTAGGAACTTGGGCAAGGAGAGGGACCTGGCTTGGACCTACTTAGAATTAGATCACATACTTAGATGTTATTAGTTGTACTTTATTCTTTGCGAAATAGTTGTAATATCAAAAGTTTTAATTTAATCAGTTTTTATATAAAGTACTTTGGTTTGTTTTACTTTGTTATTCACTACCTCGGACATTCCGAGATGGTAACAGCTCTATTCATTTGAGAATGTCTTGCTAAAGGCTCTTAAATAAATGGGGGTGTTACAATGCTTGTCTTATGCTCGATTTATCACTCGGTTTTAAGACTAATTTAATCAACCCTAAAGCATCCAATATAAGATATTTTGATGTTTGATTTATGGACTTGCATTCTTGGGCTTGATTTGTGAAATATTTGCATTTGTTCTTTTCCATTTCTTCGTGCTTTGGACTCTAAATTTCATCAACATGTTCTAGCTCAACTCTTTAATCCATTTTGCAAATATAGTATGAAAAGGCCTCAAAAGTTTAGATTCCTACAAAATAGGGAAAATATTTGCAAAACATTAAAAAGTAACATTAGCTCATAAAATCACTAATTAAAGTGGCAAATTATAATATAAAAAAAGTTAAATGAGGGTTCAAAAGTATATAAAATGAACATTCATCAAGCAACATCTATGATAATGAAGTTTTTTGAAGCAATCAATGAAACCTCAAAAATATGACATCAAGCCGTCGTACGAAGGGGAGTCGCCATAGGTACTGTTGGTCTCTACCTCGTGCATCCAGGTTTCTTCTTCTCTCTCATTTTATTTCTATTTTGTTTTTATTCATCTTTATGCATAATCATCCGTAAGACTTGTTAGAACAATTTATAAAAACGAATTGCAGTAAGGCGTTAATTATACTTTCCTTAAGGAAATTATCCCCCACTATATGGGTAATATTCCTCTAGAATACAATACTGATTTTAACTTGTAAGCCAAAATATGAATTCTGATATTGATGAGATTATTGTATGTGTGTGTGTTTGTTGGGGAGAGGATCTTTTATATATAGAAGAGTAAGAAGAGGATGCACAAACAATAAGCAATTGCATTTTTTTTCAGAATGTGCAGACATTCTGTTTGGGCAAAACAAGGTTTCGTTTATAATACAAAATTCGCAAAACGGATGTCCAAGTGATACGGCCCATTTAACTTAAATAGGGCCAGTCTTGATTCATTAAAGTTCAAAGCCCATACTAGTGAATCTACTCTTGTTCCACTAATGGCCCATTTAACTTAACTAATATAATCTTTCTTCTTTCACTTATAAACTCTCATATTCCCTCTTAACCCACCAATGTAGGACAAACAAACAAACTTATCCAACAATCCCCCACTAGTTTTTGAGTTTTGTCGATAATTACTCATCATACGAAGCATCATGCATTATGAAAGTATCTCTCGATTTGAACTTCCACTAAGCAATTATGTCAAAAATTCTAACGAAGTTTCAGGTGTCCGAAGATTGAACCAAAACTTACAAAGTCAGAATAAAGACATACTGCACATAATACTTTAATGTTTATAGGCTTAAACATAAATCAACGCGTATATGGCCATGCGTTGTTGTATCCGTTTTATGAACATTTACAACACAGATAGCCGTTATCTTGTTGCTGAAGCGACACCACTTCTATGTTCATATAGGTGAAGTTATATTAGATGCTGTTACTTCAACCATAACTTCATTAAGAGCATAAGCTCATCCTACTATCGTAACAGTCGTCACCTTTCACTCTTTTATTAGTTTCATGAGACTTTATCGGTGACAGGCAGAAACATTACAACAATTTGTTGTTACCCTTTGAACCTGAATTAGTGATACTAATTCACAGTTAGGTTCTCATTGTCGGTTTCTTTAACGGGTTTAAGCCCCATTTCTTTAGCTGTTAAACTTACGAAATCTCTTGGTAACGGTTTAGTAAGTGGATCAGCCAGATTACTTTTAGACTTAACATATATAATTGTGATCACTCCATTTAAGATTAATTCTCGTATATAGGCATGCCTTAAACCAATATGTCTTGACTTTCCATTGTATACGTTATTGTACGCTTTACACATTGTGGATTGACTGTCGCGGTATAAGGAGATAGCTGGCATTAGTTGTGGCCACAACTCTATATCAAGTAACAAATTTCTCAGCCATTCTGCTTCTTTGCCTGCAGTTGTCAAAGCTATGAATTCAGCTTCCATGGTTGAATGAGCAATAATCGTTTGTTTCTTTGATGCCCAACTTATGGCACCTTCACCAAGAACGAAGATCCAACCAGTTGTTGACTTATTGTCATTTGTACTAGTAATCCAACTAGCATCACAATATCCATCTACAGCTGAAGGATATTTACTATAAACTAATCCATAGTCTATAGTACTCTTTAAGTAACCGAGTATTCTTGTAATTGTTTTCCAATGCTCTTTATCGGGTCTGCTCGTGTATCTAGACAATTTGCTAACTGCAAAAGTGATGTCAGGTTCAGTACAGTGCATAGTATACATTAAGCTGCCTATTGCACTAGCGTATTCTAATTGAGCAACAATTCTATCACAGTGATCCGGTAATTTGACACTTGAATCAAATGGAGAGTTTGCTTCTTGAATATTAAGATGCTGAAACTTCTCCAGTAACTTTTTAACATAATGGGATTGATTCAAGATATATCTTGATTTATGCTTTATGGTCTTGATTCCCAAAATAGTATCAACCCCATTCAAATCTTTCATTTGAAATACGTAAGTAAGGTACTTCTTGGTTTCTTGTATACCAACCATGTTAGTACTAAATATTAGTAAGTCATCAACATAAAGGCTGGTAATTACCATATACTCCCTGGTTTGTTTTGAGTAAATACACTTATCGGCATTATTATGTTTGAAGCCATTATTTAAGATGACTTTATCAAACTTTTCGTGCCATTGCTTGGGTGCTTGCTTTAGGCCATAAAGTGACTTTACTAGCTTGCACACTTTATGTTGATTTCCTTCCAACACAAATCCTTCCGGTTGTTCCATATAAATTTCCTCATTTAACTCTCCGTTTAAGAAGGTTGTCTTAACATCCATTTGATGGATATGCAAGTCATATATGGAGGCAAGAGATATAAGAGTTCTTATTAAAGATAGTCTACCAACGGGAGCATAAGTATAAAAATAATCAATACCCTCCTTTTGTGTAAAATCCTTGGCAACTAAACTTGCTTTAAAGGTTTGTACACTACCATCAGTATTGTATTTCTTCCTAAAAACTCATTTGTTCTTAATAGCTTTTGAACCATAAGGTATATCGGATAAAATCCAATTACCATTAGCCACTAATGATTCATACTCATCGTTGATAGCCTCTTTCCAGAATGACGCATCTCTTGAAGTCATGGCTTCTTGATAGGTTTTAGAATCATCCTCAACATTTAGAACAATTGCAACTGTGTTAAGGACTTTGTCCTTATTTCCTTCAAGTAGGTATGCAATAGATGTCATTTGTATAAAGTCTCCCAAACGTTTTAGGCCTTTTGGGTCGTTGACTTTTCCTTTGTTCAACTTGTTGTGGTACAAGTTTTCTTTTGTTAGTGCAATTCTTTTTTGTATCAACATTACTTTGATCAACATTTGGTGGTTCGCTAGTTTGTCCACCATTCTGATTATATTGGACTTGATTTTCATTGGAAATCGGGTCCTTAATGAATTTATTTTCAAAGAAATCGACATGAATCGAATCTATAATAACATTTGTCTCCAAGTCCAAAACTCTATATGCTTTTAGTTTTCTACATAGCCTACAAACACGCCCCTTTTTCCTCTCGGTCCAAGTTTTTGAAGATTTCGGTCAATGATTTTGTAGTAGGCTATGCATCCCCAAACTCGAAAATAATTCAAGTTCGGTTTTCGTCCGTACCAAAATTCATAAGGGGCTGTATGAGTCTTTTTAGTAGGAATTCGATTTCCTACATGACATGTTGTTTTAAGTGCTTCTCCCCATAAGGATGAAGGTAAACTTGCATTCAACAACATGGAATTAACCATATCGATATAAGTTCGCTTTTTTCCTTTCTGCCACTCCATTCATTTGAGGGGTATAAGGTGCAGTCTTTTGATGAATTAGACCATCGTCTTCATGATCACAATATTTATCGAAAGATGTAGGGAAGTACTCACCTCCTCTATCACTACGAAGAATTTTAATCTTCTTTTCCTTTTGATTTTCAACCAAGGCTTTAAACTCCTTGAATTTTTCTGGTGCTTCATCTTTGGTTCTTAAAATATACACATATGTCTTTCAAGTCTCTATGTGTTGTTTGCTTACATAGATAAGGTTATGTCTGACCCTTCTATATCCCGCGTTTTCCAAGAGCCTTTGAGGCACTTGGTTGATGTTGTAATTGGATCTCCAAGGAGCCTAATTGGCTCGTCTCGTGATGCATGTTGTTCATATGTGCATGGGGCTCCGTCGATCATCATGTTCACTATTATGACTTGAGGAACATTAGTGAGCCTGTTTGCGTCTTCTCTAGCCATAGAAAAGTTGTTTCTTATGTCAAGTTCCTGACTGGCCATCTTAAGACGATGAAATTATTACATATATAGAACTCTATGTGCAGTACATGAGTATGTCTTACTTATTTACGTTAAGCCGTTAACTATCCATTTCCCTTTCCAATTCAGTTTGAGAGTGAGGCTGTAGTTTCATTATTTCAAAATTTAATAATCTCATACTAAAGTTTTATATGGTAAGGAGTGCATCAGTGCATGATTGACCAGTTGCATTATTAAACGAAATGATGTGCCTTATTAAGTGCAATGTTGCCACCTTGCCAATTAGACTTGGGAACATTCTTGTATCAACTAAGACCAGTTGCATTTATAAATCTTGTGGATTAAACATATATGTATTAAATGTTATGATTTTCTTTTCTCCTTTTGTTTCTGCTAACTCATTTGAAACAGGTTGCTGAAAACTCTAACAAGATCTCTCCAGAATATTCCCAAGTAGCCAGCACCAAGAGCCTACAGCAACCAGCAGCAGCAGTAGCAACCAGCAGCAACAAGCAAGCAGTAGCAGCAGCATCCAACAATCAGTTGTCAGCAGCAGCATCAACAGCAGCCAGTAACATCAGCATTAGTCAGTAGCAGCAGCAGCCAGCAGTCAGCAACAAGAGCCTACAGCAACCAGTAGCAAAAGAAACAACAAACAACAGCAGTAGCAGCAACAAACAGCAACAGCAGCAACCAGCGTAGTAACAACAACCAGCATCAAGCAGCAGTAGCAACAACCATCAGCATCAACCAACAGCAATAGCAGCAAACATGGTATGAAGAACGACCTTTATTGTCACAGTAACATATAGTTTGATTTTGAAAACTTTGTGCGCGTCTCGTGAACTTTAACGGTATCTTGTATGAATTGTACGTATGATGAACGACCTTTGTTGGGTTCGTTCTTGAATTCAAATAATGTATGACGAATGACCTTTGTTGTCGTAATCGTTTTGGTACAATCCCACTTTTCTATAAGCATTAGCATTAGGAATTCAATTTTTTTTTTTAAAAAAGCCACAATAAAGGACAGCGGTTGAAAAAAAATCTAATGTATACTAGCCACTAATACACATAGGATTTCGTAAAAATGTGATGTACATAACTGCAATAGACATGGGATTTTTAGGAAAGTCTAATGAACAAAACAACAATAGACATGGGGTTATTTTTAGGAAAGTGTGATGAAAAAAAAACAGCAATGCACATAGGATTTTTACGTAATGGACATGGGATTTTTTGAAAGTCCGATGTACATTATTTGATATAGACATGGGATTTTTAATCCCATGTCCAAATAGTCATGGACATCGGTTGTAAATTATCCGTTGTCCATTACAAACACATGGACATGACTGAACTCTACATCGCAGCAACATCCCATGTCCATTACCCTAAAAATCCGATGTTGTAAAGAGGTTTTATATGATAGGTTATATAGTCTTAAAACCTAATATTTTAGTCATACTAATAAAGTTGATGATTAACATTTTAATTATTTGTATTTTAGATCTTATGCATGCTAATAATAAAGCGGAATATAGAATCGAAATCTCACTTATTTCGACAAGAAGGCACGGATGATCTTCCAAGCTTAATACCCAAGTAGGATATCTCCTCCAAGATGCACCCAAGACACCCCTTTAATGGACCGAAACTTGATTTGTGCTAGAACAAGAATCGATCATTATTACTATAAAAGCAAAATGTATAACTGCATACGTGGCGCAATAATATTCCACCATTCACTCTTTCGCGCACTCACATTCACCCTCACAAAAATCAGTTTCGTAGACCAATGAGAACCCTTAATTTATGTCAAGTCATATATTTTTATGTATTATAATATTATAATAATAATATTATTATTATTATTATCATTCCATAAATAAATATTGTTAGGTACCGAGATTCCCTAAATATTATAATATTATTATTATAAGTAAAATTTTAAGCTTACGTAGATTTTCTTAGAAGGCAAGTTTTGTATACTAATTTTGTAAAATAATTATGATATTCGTTTGAAAAGTTTACTAAAAAAATTAGGTCATGATTTCATAAAATCTTTGCGTAATATGCACAGTATCGGATTTTGCATTATTTCAAGTCTTATATTTTCATTCCATAAATATTGTTACATACCGAGTCATATACCAAGATTCGCTAAATAATCATTCCATAAATATTTTTGACGAACAGCATGATTCCATATTTTTAGGTATTATAATATTACAGTATTCACTAAATCTTCGAATTAAAGGTTGTACACAATCTTTTCATAATTCAGAGAAGTCTAATGCAAATATTATTGTTGGTATTTCAGAAATGGAGTGTTAGGTGGGGTGGAATGTTATCTTTTTTTTAAAATTTAATTTATTATATTCAATAATTGATTAAAGTGCGATTTTTTAATGTTATGTATTTCAGAATACCGTATGTAGTTTTCTTAATTTTATTAATTTAATTAGTTTTCCGTACATAAGTTCTGTAAAACCATTTATTTCACATTTTTAACTCAAACCTATTTTATTGGAAAACAATAGTTTCTCATTTCTTATATACTATATATATATATGTTAAACGTTTTCAAGTTAAATGTCAAACGTTTAATGTTGAGTGATTTTAAAAATAAACCACGTATTACTGTGTCATATTACCGCTCTTTTTACTTTCGAACAATAATTCAATTTTATATTACTGCTTGACATTCAATGACAAACATTTTCTAAAAAAACAAGTTTCTAATTAATGCATAATTTTATATAGACCATTTTCGCTGTTTTTTCTTTTAACCTTTTTTCAACTTTTTTGTAATAGAAGTTGTTATATATTTTATTATATATTTACTTTTTCATTTAATTTTATTAAAGTTTTCTCATATACATCAAATATGTTATTAGATTATCTAACAAATTTGATTGATCATTTTCTTTAAAAGTCAAAAATAAACAACCCCGTGATTTTTCACGGGTGTTAGACTAGTTTTTCCTTAAAATAAATCCTAATCACTTATTAGAAATTATTATATCAATACTACAACTAATATAGTATATATTATTATCTTATAATAATTTGAGAGGTTTTCAAATATAAGTTGTAATCTATAAGTTATAAAGAAGTTAATACAGTATGTAATTTGTTCTTTTATTGTCTATTTGAGATGAACATCCTGGCACCCACGGAAATGATAATGCTTCCATTTGCTAAGGTAGACCTTGGAAAGACACTTTGGTAGATCAAGGTGTTACACTTTTAAGCTAATAACAACAAGAGGAGGTTGAGGAAGTGTTTTATTATCCGGGCTTATCTGGAGTCTTAATTTGTATGAGTTTAATGCTAAGATGTTTAATAAAATTTTGTTGGACATAGTTCGTGGAGTAATGATCGAACCAGTTTTAAAAAATATCGTTTATCGTATCTATTTTGTTTTATTTCGCTGCCACTCAAACTCACGTTTTACTTTAAAAAACAACAGTCGAGTACACAATGACTTATGCTCACTGAATTGTTGTTGCATACTTCTAACTTTATAGTTCGAAGTATCAACTTCTCTTTTCATCTACGTAGTGTGCAAAGTTTAATTGACTTTTAAATAAGCTTTCATTAAGCTTAAGATTTTAAATAGACACTTAATTCACCTCTTCCTACTCTTAGGTTCTCCCATGTTTAACTCTTCAGTTGGTATCAGAATCTCGTGTTGTTGATATTGGCTAATAATTACTACTGAGTTGATCCTATAGTCATGGACGAGATACATACTAAGGCCCTGTTCTTTCTAGCTTATTTTCAGTTCAGCTCAACTATGTTCAGTTCAGTTCAGCTCAGCTCAGCTCCATTCAGTTCAATTCAGCTCAGTTCAGTTCAGCTTCATATAATTCAGTTCTATTAGTTCAGTTCATCTCAGTTCAGTTCAACTTCATATAATTCAGTTCTATTCAGTTCAGTTCAGCTTTATTAAATTCAGCTCACATTATTATTATTCTTGTTATTGTTATTGTTATTGTTATTGTTATTGTTATTTTTTTTTATTATAATTATTATTATTATTATTATTATTATTATTATTATTTGTGAAACATGGGAGAGTAAAGAAAAGGGTACTTGAGAAGTAAAATTTGTTAACATTCAAATAGTGATATATGTTAACACAATCGAAAATCATAATCTTGAAAATATCGATATCATTAACACAAAAGACATCATTTATATTGTTTCGTTATTGAATTTCATATCATCATGATGTGCTTCATTATCGTGGTCATTATGGACACCAATAACACGCCCTATTTTTTCGAACTTTATCTAAGAGTTTCTTCCGTTCTTTATCATTCATGTTTGAATATGTTCTTCCTTGAGTACTTTGATGTTGTATAACTTGTATACCAAATTTTTGCATCCGAATCAAATTATTAATAACTTCTTTTATTATTATTAATAATAATTTTTTTAAACCGCAAACTTTTATTAATCAAACAAAACTTTTATTATTATTATTATTATTATTATAAACCGGGATCTTTTATTTAAAATAAAGGAGAAATTACAGGAAATTTGTGGGCACCCGTGAAACTAGCTGGGCACCCACTCCCTTAGCAATAGCAAAACTAAGGCGAGAAAAAATAAAAGCAGCTGTCCGCGAGCCAGCATCCTAGGACACAGAAAACTTCTGAATCCGCTTGAGCAAGGAAACAACATCTTCCCCTAAATCCCCCAAAGAAGAGAAGGAGAAAGGCAAGAAGCCATAACCATGCCCCGCGCACAAGTCCATGTACTTGGCGCACTTCCTCCGAGCAGCATCAACCACCACCCCTCCTGGCACAAAACCAGGCATGCCCGACTGAGTCAAAGGAGAGGACCCAACCAAATCCACACAAACATCGCGCCCACTGTCCCAAGAATAGAGCAGCAAATCAGCAGGCCGCAAAGGCCCACCCGCCCCATCGAGCAACCCTATATCCACCTCCCGACCAGTAGAGATCCCCGACCGATAGCAAATATCCAAAAGAATATCACGAACAAGGTTATGTCGATGCTTGACACCAACAACACTAACGCAAGAGACAACATGATCCCCGAAGATATCTCCATCAAAATCCCGAGAGCAAGCCGAACAAGGCAAGGACACCGGAAATAGCGGAACACCCAAACGATAGCTGAGTACGCACCGGTAAGTCCTACTGTTCATAGTCTGCCCCACCCAGAAATCGGGACAACCCGCAACCAATCAGATGAGCAACCTCCATGTTGGGACTTCCAAAGCACAACCTAACGAGGGGTCAAAGTGAAAACCGACTCCGCCGAAGCAACAACCCTCGTGAAATAAACATCTGTCAATTTCTTCATAAGTTTGGTGGCAGCGATCTCACTAGGGTTGCGTAGAAAGTCAGAACCTGAAACCGTAGCAAAAGCATCCATAGCTGACTGAAACGATAGTCCGGGGTCATGGACACCCGAAGCCCGAATGAGCCTATTCTGCAGATCTACAGACTGCAACCGAGAATCCAGGAAAGCATAGTGCAGAACGTCACTGGCAGCGTACACACCAAGCCCACCAAAGAAGAAGGAAGGGTGGCAAGCCGCCATTGCCAGTCACCAAAACCCGACCCTGAAGCAGTGACGATACGCTCTAGATGAGAACGCAAAACCGCGTCAAAAATAGGCGCAGCTGCCCCGAAAGCATCGGGGGAACAAGTACGCAAAGCGAAGTAAAGCTTCGAGATACCGGTACATGCCCGGAGCAAAAGAAGCTCACACTGCGGATCATCAATCAGAGAGACGAAGTCCATGAGCCCAATAGTCCGTGCCACTCTCCCCATCACAACCTCACTGCGAAAATCTGGACACACACTCACCGGGCCACCAAGGACCTGGACACCACGCATAGGGCGAGCAATATAAGAAGGAAAAACACCCAAATCCCGGCTTCGGGGGTCTTCAGAAGGCCAAAATACCTCGGTCTTGCCAATATTAAGATGGAGTCCCGATCGCGGCTCATCCTCCATAATCAACTCCAAAACCTTCCCCACAATTATTATTATTATTATTATTTAGTTAGTTAGTTAGATCAATTTAATTAATCTTTATTCACTTTTATTAATCCCAACTTTATTCAGTTCGACTCAGTTCAGTTTAGCTTGATTAAATTAAGTTCAGTTTAGCTCAGTTAAGTTAAGTTCAGTTCAGCTGAGCTCGATACAGTTCAGTTCAGTTCAATTCATCTTCATTCCGTTCAGCTCTAAGAAGCCAGAAAGAACATGGTCTAACTCTTAAGTACCCTATCTTCAAAGGGGATAATTGTAATTAGGGATGACAGTGGGTCGGGTACCCAACTCAGACCCTCAGGGTCGGACCCTAATGGGTCGGGTATGGGTCTAAATATTTGAGACCCACTCGGGTATGGGTCGGGTATGGGTTTTATATAAAAACATCGAGTCCGGGTCCGGGTCTTGGTGTTGGGACCCTACCCGACCCTTGGACCCTTGTATTTATTTTTAAAAAACACACACACATATGAGCGTCAATAAATCAAATAATACACACATACAGCATACCTACGACCTTTATTAGTTATCACTAATATACTATACGCATATCTAAATAACCAATAAGAATAACGAGGAAATTGATGAAAATGATAAGTTTGGGGACTAGGTAAATGATATAATTTAGGGAAAAAATTGTTTTGTCAAAGAAAAAAGTAGACCCTGCCCAAACTCGGACCCTCTAAGTCGAGCATAGGTCCATTAATTTCACCTTTCGGGTATGGGTCCAACGTATGTGACTCAGGGTCGAGTCCGGATGTTGCTAGACCCTACCCAGACTCTACCCATTGCCAACCCTAACTTTAATACACCTCCCATTCTGCAGTTGGGGTACTCATGCGGGTATTCACGTTTAAGAAAGGGGGAAGGTGAGGGTTAAAGTTGGAAACTTTGATTGGGGTCACATGAATAATGTGATGCTTAATTAAAAATTGAGTGAGTGGGAAATTAGATGGTAAAGTAGTAAATAAATGGTAGGTATAAGGGTAATTTAATCATGTTTTAAGCTAAGTAGGGTATGTTAGCATTTGTGTGGGTCGTTCGTTTTAGATAAGTGTTACCATTTATCTAGATCGAAGGGAATATTATATTGCAAGTTTGGAACGGGCTATATGTTGGTAATTTAAGAGTAATTACCGGTTCATTTTTGCGTATTTTGGGTTTGGTTAAAGACGGGCGAACTTATAAACAATAAAGCTAGTTCGGGAAGTACGGAGTGTACACTAGTCTATTATTTACAAGTTCGCAGTATAGTTGTCTTACGAACGACTATGCGGGGGTCTAGTGCATCCTTCCTCTCTTCGAGAGACTAATAATTTGTCCGAATAAAACGGATTTTGGCGGTTGATTTCGAAGAGTTGCGACTCTTCAGAAATATGACTAAATCCTTCCCTTTTCGCTTCATTTCCTTATATATATGGGACGAAAATGAATCAGATTTTTCCTAAGAGAAAAACTTCTGATTATTCTTCTTGAACAGAAAAAACAAATTGCAGATCAATACTTCAAAATTATATCTCTGTTTTCTTGTCAAAAATCGAGGAACACCGTCTTATCTTGTAGAAAATTCGGAACATCCCAGACATTGATATACGGGACGAATTGTTCTATAAAGAAAGTTTAACGATTCGATGTTATTTTCATTGTCTTAAATTCTTTGACAGTATATAACTAACACAATATGCGGTCTATGCAAGTTTGGAGATAAAATTATAACATAATTCGCATGATACATTCATAAATAAATTGCTTGAAGACTTAAAGTTGATAATTAACCAAAACTGAACATTATTGATTATTCACACATAACATCATGTCCGATATAACTAAAGATCACAAACTTGTTGAAAAGGAATCTAAGCTTAATCATTAAACATTAATGTAACGTTTTGTAATGATTATATTTATCAAACTGTTTATATAAACGACAATCAACTATGTTAAAGCAGACTTACTTTTAGTCTTAAAACAACTTTTTTCGAGGTTTGTTACTATTTGCACAAATAATAAAATATCCATTGTACGAGGTACACCGTACACCACCCCTCAGCTAATTTATTTTACGCAAACTAGTTTTCAACCCGCGCAAAATTACACGGGTATGTTTTTTTAGAATATTAACATAATGATTAATATTTAAAATATATTAAACAAAAAATATGATTAAAATATTTATTTGATAGTGATAATAGATTAAAACACGTGTCAATAGTGTATATGTCTGGAACTCACACATGTTTTAAATCGTTGAAAAAATGCATGTATTTAGTGTGCAAACATGGTAAATTAATTTAACACGCAAAAAAATGAATTGATAATCATTTATTAAGAAATTAAATTAACAAAGACGTGAGGAAAAAAAGATTTGAACAGGGAGAGAATATATGAGAAATAAGATATTGTTGGATATTCACTTGACCCGTTTACATGTGTCTCACTTGACCCGACCCTATCCACTTGGGTCCGCAATTACACGTCCCATATGGGGTCTAACGTAACTCGAACCAAATATTTTCAACTTGATGCAAATTTCATTTTCATATTACAAATGCATCTCTTCTTCTCATCACTTCTACAATCATATGTGTCAAGTGATTGTTTTTTATTTAATATTTTGTTTGCAACAATATTTTTCTGTAATAATATTGATTTTGTGTCAATTTGTGTATATAATTGATTAGTGTTGTAAAAGATTGGACTGAATTAGTAATTTTAATTTATTATTTATTATTGGAGTAAAAAAATGGAAAGAATTATGTATTATTTTGTTTAAATTAGACATTATTTATTACTTCATTATGTGTAAATCGCAAACATAAAAAAATCCGTATAAAAAAGAGGGTAGTTTTCAAGAAATTAATTTCATAGTCTAGTATGTGGGTCCCACGCTAACAATAAAAAAATAAAATAAAAAAATTATATATAATGACGTGGGCGAATGAGGAGGCTTGAAATGATTCTGCTTTTATATAGAAAAGATTTCAGTCTTGCACCAATTTGTTTGTTATTTACCGAAATGTTAAACCTATGAGATTATATTGTCATAAATTATTCCTGTGTTATTCATCTCACCTTTTGGTGAGTTTTGTCCTCATCTTTTGGTGAGATTTTCCCCTCTATTTGAGAGGTTCAAGAATTAAGTGGAAGATCGGCGCTTTCATTGTTGATCCAATGGAGATAAAACTGCTGTCAGATTGCTCGTTACAAACCTTTTGGTCAAAAGAACTTGATTCTTATCAATGCCTTAGAAAATTTGGAGACCCTCTTGTGAAAAGCCGCAGAAGGCGATATGTTAAAGGATGTGCAGAAGCGTCTCATGAGCCCATCAAGTTTAGAAATTTTCTGTTGATCGAGAATGTAGTTTATTTGATTTTAATCGTTTTGGTATCCTGTTATTCCTGACATATGTTGTAACTACCATGAGATTTTTGATTAATGAAACGATTTTTCCCTTCAAAAAAATAGCATAACATTTATATAAGGTTTACAAGATCTCGTTACATCCTACTAGTTCTAGTTAAGAAACAATCCCATAAAATAGGGATTACAATAACCAAAAGATAACGCAATATTCAGATAATATCAAACTGATATTTTATCTTATAAGTATGTCTAATATCCTCCCGCAATCGTAAAGACCGTACGTAGTACAAACTTTACGATTGAAAAAATACAAAAGAAAAAAACATAATCAATATAAAAAAGAAACTAAAAATTCTTCATCTTCTTCGATCTGCATAAATTTCTTCGTCTTGAAAGGTAGGTAAGAAACGAGTATTAAGACTGTCAAATAATTTGTTAGGAAAATTTTAATCGAACCTAAACAAATTTCAACAAAACGGAAAATTATCCGTTAATTAAAGATCTGGAGAACGATAATTTTTCCGGACTCCAAATAAATCAGGTACCACCTTACACAACGTTGAATAATTTAAAACAAATTTCGAGAAGAAGGTTTTTTTTTTCCTTTTTAGTTCATAAATCACGAAGTTCGGAAGGAAAAACAAATCATAATATTAATTTGTTGAAAACAACGTAGTGTTTCCTTTTTTCCAAAAAATCTCACTGGTGGGTGTAAATTTCCGGCCACCCACCGGTAAGAACGCGGAACCGGTTTTAAGAGTTCTCAAGTAAAAGTCTCTGATACCATGTTAAACATATGGAGTATATTGTAAAATCGTTCTCTGTGTTATTCACTCAATAGCATAACCTTTATATAAGGTTTACAAGATCTCATTGCATCCTAATGGTTAGGAAATAATCCGATAAAATCAGAATTACAATAGCCAAAAGATAGCGGATAGTCACCAACCCTAGACCGGTTGAAGGGGACCTGGAGTCCTGGACCAAACCGCCGGAATCCTTTAGGTCCGAGTTTTTCCGGGTTTGGACCGAACCGGTACCACTTTACAAGGTAAATTGAATTTAATTTTTTTATGTGCACCGGACCGGACCGGAGACCGGTCACCATATTTTTGGGGACCCGGAGACCGGGCCGATTTCTATTCGCTCTGGAACGGAGCGAGCGGACCGGAAGGTCTGGGTCGGTCGGGTTTGCCGGACCGGGTCACTTTTTATTCAGCCCTAGCAATATCCATATAATATCAAACTGATATTATATGTCTAATACTAAATCTTTAATTTCAATTCACCATGATTAGGTTTTGTTTGCATCACATACTGAATATAATATTATTGATCAGTTCTGATAAGATTATAAGAAGAGAGAATTGTCTAAGAGATAATTATATTATTGATTGATCCGTTTACACAGATATATGGTGAGATAATTATAAATTATAATACCTCATCACATCTTGATTAAACCTAACCCTAGTTTAGCAAACCCTAATAATAGTCATTCCTAATGAGCCTAATCATCTAACATCATAATACCCTCTTGCAATTGTAAAGGCGGTCTTACGAACTTTACGATTGAAGAATTACAAGAAAAGCATAATCAATAAAAAAAACTTCATCTTCTTCGATCTTTCCATTCTCCATAAAACTTCTCATCTTCACAAGGCGGTAAGGGGTGCGTATAAGAGACAATTTTTCACGCGTAACTCACGATTCAAATTTTCGTGCGCATAGGACTCGCCAAACAATTTTTTACGCGTAACTCGCCAGTAATTTTGGGTGCGTAACTCGTCAGTTTTTTTTATCCATAACTCGTCAGTTAATGTTGGATACCACCTTGATTAAATGAAGAAGTTTTCAAGTTTTGAAGTAGAGAATAATTTTTTGGATAGGATTGGATTATTTGATGATGAACAAAAGTTAGGGATTTTGCTAATATCATCTTAGTGGATGATGACGGAAATCCTCTAACATTATTAAGTATGAAATTTGCTAATAGATCAACATTCAAAGTGAATCATTGATCAAACTTAGTTTTTTTTTTTTTTTAGGGCCTAAATTTGCGAAGAGATTAATTTGTGAAACATATAAATATCACGCTAGTGGGCATAATAGCTTTATTGTCCACCGGCAGGGCAGGTGATATCATGTTAAGATTATAAAGGGAGGGAATTGTATAAGAGAGAATTATATTATTCATGGATCGGTGTATATCGATATATGATGGGTATTTATAATATATCGCACATCTTAATTTAACCTAAACCTAGTTTAGCAAACTCAAATGATAGCCGACCCTCATAAGCCTAATCGTCTAACATTCTAATAAGTTCTAGACAATATAAAAGGTAGGGATTAACAATGAAATAATGAGATTCTTAGCTTAATTTCGTGGATATTAGTTTTAGTATGTGTTTGGCCCTGTTTATTAACTGTTTTTTCAACCAAAGAAATAGAAGTTTGGTCAAACGACACTACTTTTTAAAAAACTAAAAACTAATTTTAGTAAATAAAAATTCTAAAACTGACTCCTAGAAACACCTAGAAACAGAAGTAGCAATTTGTTACTTCTATTTCTCTTTTCACGTTGCTCTTAAGTTATTTGAGCGCCAAAACTCAAAAAAATACCGCCAAAACCCAAAAAAATACCGCCAAATACCAACTTTCGGATTTTTTTACCTCTTATAAAATAAAATTGTTTGTTGTGAGGGTGAGTCTTACTAGATGTCGGAATTCTCGCAAATTAATCCCGCTGTTTTGTATATCTATATATAATATATTTTAGCAAAATAAAAAAAAATTGATAGAAACTAGTTAGGTCAAACACGATAAAACTGATAAAAATAGTTGCTTAAAAATTTTGGCCAAACAGGACCAATTTTGTTAAGAACTAGTTTTATAAAATTCCTTTACAGAAGTAGAAGTTCTTTTTCATAAACAAGGTCAAACATGCACTTAAATTTACCGATCCTCACAAAAAATAATACTAGTTTCACTACTTATCACATTTATACTAACTTATTATTCCGCGTTAGAGTATGTTTTTAGTTTTTTTCACGCTCTAGAACATGTAGGTATTTGATAGACACTTGATTATCCTTAATATAATCATATCTGCTTTAAATACAAAATTAAGTATATATTACCTATATTCATAAATGAGACAAGGGTGGAGTCTAGTGGTTAAAACTTGGGTGAAATTTCTAGGAAACCCAGGTTTAAGCCTCTCAAAAGCAAAATATTGTGGAGCATTCTTGGGCCGAGTTCATGCCTAAATAGATTTCGAGCCTGTCACCCTCGGGTGGCTTACCCGGTATATGTGATTTGCAGGCTATCACATATACCAGAGGGTTTAACCAGTGCACACCGAAGGTAGCGGCTGCGGGTTCCCTCGTTATTTAAAAAAAAAAAAAAATTGAATTTGAGACAAGTTTTTTTGGTTCTCTAGACACTTTATCTTTATTCTCATTCACGAGTAGAAGTATTATTTATAATGGATATATTTATATTAAATTACAGTTTACGAGTTTATAATCCTTCATACTTGTACTAGTTTTATGCCCGTATAAAAAATGTACGGGTCTGTTTCTAAAAATTTCGTAAATATTAGTGCAAATATAATCAACATGAACTTAAATGAGAAATATAGTACCTCATATTCGGGATAACCCTCCTTATTCGACATTGGCACAAAATTTAAGGGTTTGATTAAAATAAGCATAAAGTATTGTTGTGAGGTGAAGTGATTGGAGAGAGGGTGAGTATTGTGGGGTATTGTTGTGAGTAGGGTGATTGTGGTGGGGTTGGGTGATTAAAATATACTCCGTATACTACTAACTTTACCAAAAAAGAAATAGGGAAGATATTGTTAATTGACGAAAATGAAAATAGGGAAGGTTATTATGAATAAGAGGGAGTATAAATTATCAATCCGGGGATGATTTTAACTTCAAATAATTGATTTGTTGGTATTGAATTAATTAATTTATTTTTTTAAAGATTAATATAAATTGAAATTGATTTTCAATTTTAATGTTATTAACGGAAATAATAAAACTTTATGAAATAAATTTAAACCATAAAAAATTGTATTGTACTTGTATAACTTACCCTTTAAATGAAAGTAAAATGATAGCAATTTTTTTTAGTAGTGGGGATTGACGGATAAAAAAATTCTTTTAGACTGCTAATTTTAAGGAGTCAATCACAATCTCTTCAAATCGTTAGATTTAATAGTATAAAGATTTCGAGTTTATTTTATTAGTATTATTATTAATTATTAATATGCAACCCGGTCCTTATTAATAAACGGAATATTATTAAATGTAACATTCAGAATATGATTTTTTTTTAGTTTGAAATTTGAATTTTATTACGACAATGGCGAAATATAAGCCGAATGCCTTATAGAATATAAGACTTTTTATTGAATCATTTTGGTGGATGTTGGACCGTTATAAATATTTTCGATTAGCAATAATTTGATCATATATCGTATTTTATATGTAAATCATACAACAATATTACATAATATAAATGAGGAGTAAGAAATTTCATTCCGAAATTAATTAATCATAATAACATATGATGGAATGAGGGGAGAGGGATGAGGAAAATTAATTCTAAATTTAGGTAAAAATAAATTAATTCACTGTAAAAAAAAATGTAGGCCATTTGTTTCCTTAATTTAAGAAGTCAATCAAAATCATTTAAATGTTATTGCTTTCATAGAGATAGATTCGTTTATTGTTTACAACCAATAGACGGTTGTATTAGAGTCAACTAATTCCACCGACCAGGCGACCGTTGGTCGAAAAGCAGGAGTTTCTCTACCATAAAGTATAAACCCACCTTTTGTTGGTATAAATAAAACTATAAATGTAGGAATTGTATGCGGGAAACGCCACCAACACTATTAATATACTCTATAATTAGTATAGATTCCGCATAACAAGTGTGTCATATTTAGAAAGTTTTTTAGTTTATTATCTATTCATTCTAAATTTATATCTTAATATTTTAATATTTATCTAATTGTATTTTATTATGAGAAAAAAATAACTTCTTAACTAATACAAAAACGGTTTTTCGGCATAGGATAATAGTTATCAAGGCATAGGTTAATAACCACCATAAGAATCTTTTTACTAATAAAACTAAATTATTATTAATTAACCATTTTTTTTATCTCCTCTCTAGTTTCCTTCTACTCCACGTTTTCTAATTCACTCTTATTTCAATTAGCTATTAGCTATTTAAATACCTATTATTTCACAACTTCACAACTCATATTATACATCTAAAGCTCTTTCATATGTATTACTCTAATGGAACTAAATTTCATTGTTTCAAATGCAACACAAAGGTATTTGTCTTTGTATCTTTTTTTTTCTAATTCAATTTATGTTTTCGACGTGCTCTCCTTTTGTTTCGATTTTTCGGTTTTCAGTTTTTGCGATAATTTTGATAAATTTTATGAGGTTAATTGATGTTGATTATGTTGTAGGTTAGGTTAATGTGTATTTCTCGCCTTTTGTTTCCTCTTGTGCGATGATTTAAATGATTAGTGAGGTTAATTTTGTTGAATATGGTTAAGACTTACCGGTGATATTACAGTAGGATTAACACGGTAGAATTTTTTGTGACTCTACATGGTTATTATGGTTAGCACTTTAATTGTTGGCATGCACAAATCTTAGAGGCCTAGAGTTGAGGATAAGTCTTTGCCCTAGTAAGGAATAGTAGGTCTTTGCCCTAATACGAAATTTTCCAATTATGCTGTATAGGATAGGTGGCTTCATATTGTGGTTGTGGAAGTATGTTGTAAGTTAACAATGAGTATTTTCATATAATATCCCTAGTTATGCGAATCATGATACGCGAAACTAAATGCGAAGGTTTAATTGAATGAATTGGATAAGGCTCTTTGATTATTCCAGAAGCAAGCAATATACAAGATTTAATAAGCGAGCTTTTCTCAGCTGACAACCAATCTCGTGTAAGATAAAAGTATCCGTTTTAAGTTAAAAATAGGTGAAATAATAATCCATTTACATTGATAAATAAAAAATGTTGCTCTTCCCTAGACTTTTTAATTTTTGCCTTATTCATACAAGTGATATTACTTAAACCGTTTTAACTTAAGACGGATACATTTTTTTCTAAGAGAGACTTATTATATTGTTATAAGATTATTATGATGAAGCCTCTACCTATTAGACTATAGATAGATATGTGTTCCTACTTTGTTCTTAAAAATCTTATGGTACATATGATTACTTCGTCCCTAAAAATGAGACGTTACATATTTTTCGATAGACATCGAGTATAATGGGTAGAATTTTGTTATAATTACTAATAATGTCATACATTTTGTTTATATATTGGTCCAACTATGTTGATTTTATTGATTTGAATAGTCCTCCTCAACATGAAATATGTAACTTGGACAATAACGACATAATTGACGCGAAATCTTTTGAGCCATTTCTGGGTCAATGTTTTCTTAGAGAACAAGAGGCTTACAAATTTTATGAGAATTTCGCTAAGAAGAGTGGGTTTTCAATTCGAAGAGGCCGTTTTGCAAATAAAAATGGGAAAATGATTCGGCGAGATTTTTTATGTCATAGAGAAGGTTTCCCAGAGGAAAAAATTATAGAGCCTTTCAAAGAGCAACGAAATAGGTCATCGTCAAGATGTGGTTGTAAGGCTATCATGAGAGTATACTTAAAAAAAACAAATGACATTTTTCCTGAGGAGTGGCATGTCACCCAATTTAATTCAGTTCATAATCATGAATTGTTGTCACCTGTGCAAGTGTGATTTCTTCCTTCTTACCGTACCATATCTATTGAAGATGAGCAACAACTTTTGTTATATAAAGATGCGGGTCTTTCTGTAATACCCCGTATTTTAGCCTCGGTCAACGGCAGTCAAATTCTGTTTTTATACAAGTATTTCAAACAGAATGTTTATAAAGTATTTTACGAAAACTATTATTATTTTATAAATCGTATTTCTACGATTATTTTGTATTTCTTTATTTTTATGATATAATTATAATTAAATATGTTTCATATTAAATTCTCATCTAAACTTAATTTCTATTCTTGTTAAGTTGTAATTGTATTTAAATCCTATATTTCTATATATTCTTATTCTTATGAAAGTCCTAATACTTTTATCTTCTTATATTATTTTAATTAATATTTATTAATACTAAATTACAAGATTTAATTAGTATAAATAATTTTACGTACAACGTTATTTTTTTTTAAGCTACAAGTCGAGTATAATCCTTGAAAAACGTGATGGGCTTGGACTTGAGTAAGTTATGAGAACCGGATAACCTAGGAGCTTTGGGAACCGTGTAACCACAAACTTAGCCCTAACCAATCCATCGACATGTACACAAAGTAAAACCCTAATTCCCACACATACACATCGACATGTACACAATTTCAAGAGCATCGACATCCATCCCAAAACAACCCTAATTCCCTATCACGCATCCGACCTCCATCAACGCAAGACAAAACCATCCTCACATCTTCATCTGCCTCCTTACTCCATCACACTCAAGACCTCACCGTGATTTTGAAGAAGAGCAAAGAGAAAGAGGAAGAAAAAAACGAGAAAGGGCAGCCATCACCATCGTTGTTTGTAAGTAGTTTATAAAACCTTTTTAGACCTTCGAATCTGGGTTGTTTGGTTGTGGGTATTCCTTGTGGTATGAATAATATATATTTCGTCAATAGGCAGCCATAGGGCCACTGTAACCGTCGTCGATGACATACTGAATGCAGGCAGTACACAACGTTATTTTTTTTTACTCTGTTCTAAGCGTGTTCAATCCATTTCGTTCCTGCTGCTTCTGTTCTTAGTTTCGCGTTCATTTATAGTAGTGGGTCGTGAGTACTGGTCTTATGGGGTTAGTCGGATATGGTGGTGGTGTTGGGATGGAGCGTGGTGGTCGAGAAGGGCCTTAGTCGACAGTCGTTTAGGGGTTTAAAGCTGATCAGAAACAGGGGACGGTGGTAGCGTGTGTGGGTGTTTTATGCGACTATTTCAGGGAGTTGGAGTGGTGTCGGTGGCTGGTGTTTGGCATCAGGGGCGAGAGTGTGGGGTGGGGTGTCGAGTCTGGTGGTTGGTTAGGATAGGGGTGGTGTTAGATGGTGGTTAAGAGCGTGATTACAGGCTAGGTGGAGCACGGGTTGGTTCAGGAACTGGGTTACTTGTGGTGACCAGGGTGTTTGGAGCTGATGTCGACGGCTTATAGGGTCGGGTTAGGGTCAATGGTTGGTGCCATTGGATGCGTCATGGTACAGTAGTGGCAGCGGTCGTGGTTTGGTGGTGGTGCAGGCACGGTATGGTAGTTGAGGGGGTTGTTTTTGGGGGCTGTCAGAAGGTTTTGGTGTCGGGGGGCTGTTCGTGTTAGCATTTGTTGTCGCTGTACGTGTTGCTTGTTTTATGCACTTCTAATGTTTTGCTTTATTATCATTATGATTACTACATTATTAAATTATGTTCATAGACTTAATACAATTATTATTATTGTGGCTACTATTATTGTAATTGTTGTTGTTTGTTAACAACATATTATTATTATTACTAAATATGTTAATTATTCATGTATTACATTATGATTATATGCTAGTTTTATTATTGTCAATATTATTGTATTGTTATTATTAGTAATAGTATGTTTATTATTATTAACAATATGATGCGATCGTAAATAAGTCGGAAACACAAAAGGATAGAAATGCAGCTGTTCAATTACGAGAATTAATAGGCTACCCAAATAATAGAATTGTGGTGAATAATCACCTAGATTCCATTAGACAAATGAGATAAATCTCACAAGTTGATTCATAAAATTCATTGATTGATCATTACAACTTACTAATACCCTTATATAGGCTACTAATGACTTGGGAAATAAGAAACAAAAGGCTTAAATGACTAAGCTACCCTTAGTCTCATTTTTGATGTGTATCAATACTCGCCCCTTCAAATGATCCTTGTCCTCAAGGATCAAAGACAAATGATATTTGAAGTAAGACAAAGCATAACACATTCCAGGTCGCGGGTTTGTCACCATAGCATCATTAACAAGCATCAATGGCCCCCCTGGATCAAACACATAACATTGATAATCTTGGCAAAGCTTTTCGCTGAATCGGTTGCCTCCATTCTGATATGCCTTTAGTCTATGAACCTTCTGCCCATTACCATAACCACCAGGGTCAAAGATCAAGATAGTCACTACACGATCAGCACAATCAATGGACTGCAGTAAGTTCAATTGTGCCAGACAACATGGCAGGAAGGGTATAATTTCAGTGGTCTTCGAGAAAATACCACCCTTGCAGAGACCAACTCTTAACACATTTGATGTCCAATAAGCAATCTTAGCTATAATGTCAGGTTCCCAAATGAGAACTTGTATGCTCTCACCTTCTCTAAACTTGTAGCATAAGAAGCAGATTTTGAACAATGTAGTCCCTCTTCTAGTGTATGATAGGTTTAAAAGTAGTGACAACAAAGTGAGTGAACTGCATAACCCATTTAGCACATATACCACCAAATAACCCACACAAAATCTCAGATTTGGTTCCCTATAATAGAAATTATTCTGTAAATGGACGTCCACCAAATCATATTGGCAAAACAAAATTCCAGGGTCAAAAACGAAAGTAAAGAACAAATGACTCTTGTTTGTCCTACTAGCACTGAAATGAGAGCGGAAGGTTAAAGGGGTGAACAAATCCCTATTGTATTCCTTACTAGTATCTTCCTCACCCCTAAAATCACCCTTGTCCTCAAGGGTGGATAACAGAGGCCAGGTATTCCATTTTGGCAAAGAGATAAATGCATGAATTGTATCATTTACCAAGCCACAGAGAGCAATTATAGAACATAGCATACTATCAGAGAGCAAGAGCAACTGCAACTGACCTACTTGCCAAAGTTTGCATCCACAAGATGAATTAACATTACCTCTGGGATCAAAGATATGCAGGTCACCAAAGGGGTCAACAATCAGGCAAGCACGACTATTATATCTAGAGGAAAAACCAAGACCTGAAGATGTTGCACTGAATAACAAATCTCCAGGATCATAGATAAAAATGCAAGATGTCAGATAATCGCTAGAGTTATAAGCACGGCCAAGACAAGCCATAAAATTTTCTGCTCCTAATGGAAGTTCCAACCACGCCCACTGGCAATACGAAGAGTGTATACCCCAACTATATAATTCTTTAAAAGTTAAGAATGTTTTTCGATTGACCACTGATTCAAAGACTCTTGTATTATTAGCCTGGACTCCCAACATTTGAGATAAAGACGAACCCATAAACCAGTCTACATCACTCAACATTAAAGGTGATAGGACATTGTCAATGAAACTAATGAAATGGTTTGTATTCAAGGTTATCGAAGACTTAAAGCTCACCCGAGAACATGGGCATTCAAAGTACGAATTTCCGTACGGTTCATCAACTTGGTGAGGTAATTTCCCACACAGTTGTTTGTGTGTGAAATGATCATCCTGGACTTTCTGTATAGCCGGCTCAAGCTCATAATCACCTTGAATAGACTGGACCTCAGTAATTTTGGAAGCTCCGGCCATCTCCTTGATAAAAGTTGGAAGCGGCAATTCGTCGAGCATCTTGCATACACTGGGCTTTTGAATCTCTTTGATAAACTTCTTGTCAGATTCACCCTCAAATTCGTATACTTCGTCCATGGAATGCTGAATAAGAGACGACCTTATTCCATTAGTTTGTGTTTCTTCATTCCCCTGTCCATGAGTAGACTCATCATCAGCTTGCATTTCATTATTGTTGTCAAAATTAGATGTGAGAGCATCGTTATCTTGGTTCTCTTCAATTATCTGCCGTGGATTTGTGCTTACAACTGGTTGAGACAATTCATCGAACACCTGGGGTGCACTAGATACTATCGCTTCTTTTGACGAAATACCCAGGTTTGTATCACACATTTCCTCGAACACCTTGTCTGCACAATGAACTAGTGCCTCACCTTGTGAATCATTCACTAGCACTTGCTTTAAGCCTTCTTTTCCAACTTTAACAAAAGCAAAAACCTCAAAATCGATGCCACAAGTAAACATACAATTGTGATCAGGAACACACAAACAGCTATGTATATGATCAGCGGACCATATTTCGTCACACCACAAGCATAAATCGGCATTCCTTCTTGCGTTCATTGCACTAAGGGTAGTGAGTCTATACGACTTGATGATGCCACCCTTTTTTGCTTCTTCCATCTGCTCTTCAATAGGGCCACCGTGTCGAATATTATGGCAGAAGTATTCAATTCTCTTCATTTTTGGATAGCAATCAATGTGATGTAAAAGGGCGAGAATCGTCTGTCTTGATGATTGATTTTTTTTTATTTTTTTCTTTTTGTATATAGACGGAATGGCAGTCACTAGTCCGAGGAAGGACTAGCTCTGATACCAAATGATGCGATCGTAAATAAGTCGGAAACACAAAAGGATAGAAATGCAGCTGTTCAATTACGAGAATTAATAGGCTACCCAAATAATAGAATTGTGGTGAATAATCACCTAGATTCCATTAGACAAATGAGATAAATCTCACAAGTTGATTCATAAAATTCATTGATTGATCATTACAACTTACTAATACCCTTATATAGGCTACTAATGACTTGGGAAATAAGAAACAAAAGGCTTAAATGACTAAGCTACCCTTAGTCTCATTTTTGATGTGTATCACAATATTGCTCATAATATTTAATTATTAAGTTGTTGAATATTATTATTATACGAGAAAGTGACGGTTATCAATAGTTCGATAATATTTCTATGTTCGATTGTTTAATTGAGGTAGTCACATAATACGGTCTCATTATGTGTAATATCTTATTTATGTCATTATTTTGAATAGTTGATAGATTATATTAGTTGGCGTAATCGTGTTAGTTAGTAATTAAGTATATTGTTGGTTTAGGTGTTGATTATGTGACGGAGTGATGCTATTGATTGGACGTTAACTGCATGATTGGATTATATTGCTATCCATCCAGGTAGGATACACTGGTTCTATACTCAATTATGTGTTATGAATGAGTGTTGAATTGTATATATTGGATGTTGAGCATGATTTACATGAGAATGATATTTGGTAATTGTTTATGTTAATATTGCATTCATAAGCATGGCATATGCATTGGATACAGATCTGAGATGATGAGATATTATTGAAGAGATATTATTGGGCCCAGGCTAGTTCTGCAGGACTAGATCTGGTGACCTCAGCTGTTATGCTGGTGTTCGGCGACGGCCGAGTATAGTCTGCCGGGAGGTTCGGTATGGCTGGGTGTTACGGGTTTGAGATTGAGAATTGAGAATTGAGATTGAGATTGAGCTCGAGCATATCATTGCATTTGCATATCATAATTGTTGCATTATAATTATTGTGTTACCCTACTCAACCGCGAGGTTGACAGTGTATTCGTGTACACCTACGATGATCCGGAATGAGGAGTAGATTCTAATTATTGTGTTACCCTACTCAACCGCGAGGAGCTGGGGCAGGAATGTGAGATGCATACTTTGGACCGACTTAGAATTATATCACATCTAGAGAAGTCATCAGTTGTATTTTATTTTCCGTTATGTAGTAGCTGTAATGACCAAGTTTTAAATTTTAACAGTTTTATATAAAGTACATTGGTTGTTTTACTTTGTTATTCACTACCTCAGACATTCCGAGATGGTAACAGTTCTATTTATTTGAGAATGTCTTGCTAAAGGCTCTTAAATAAATGGGGGTGTTACACTTTCAGTCAAGCAAATAATGAGAGTGATGGAGCTTCAAAAAAATGTGAAACATGGGGATCTTCCTTTTCTTAAAAAAGATGTCCATAATTTTTTTAGTAGGATTCAAAGAGAAAATTTGGACAACGATGCCATGGATCTTCTCGAGCATTGTAAGATAGCAAAGAGTCAAAATCCAAGTTTCCAATTTGATTATACGGTTGATTCTCAAAATAGGCTTCAAAATATATTTTGGTCGCCTGCTCATTGTTTTGATATGTACCAAGAGTATGGAGATTCTACTGGATTTGACACTACTTATAGAGTAAACGCATTTGACATGCCTTTTGGCATTTTTATTGGAATCGACAATCATGGAAGAACTATACTTTTCGGTTGCGCTCTTCTTCGAAATGAAAGTGTAGCTACCTTCCGCGGGTTGATGAAGGTACGTATAATATACAACTTTTTTCCTCCTAAATTTTTGTTGTTGTTTGTCACTAACATATTTTCATCTGATTACTAGACTTTTGTTTCATTAATGAAGAGGCATCCAAAGATAATCATAACCGATCAAGATCCATGGATGACAGAAGCAATATTGACAGAAATGCCATATACAAAACATGCCTTTTGTATATGGCATATTACATCAAAATTTTCTGGTTGGTTTACCGCACTTCTTAGAAACCAATATGCAAATTGGTGTGCCGAATTTTATAGACTTTATAGGTTGGACTCTATTGATGATTTTGAACGAGGCTGGCCCCTTGCAGTGTCAAAATTTAATTTGCAGGAGAATAAGCATGTATGTGGCTTATACGAGATCAAACAAAGTTGGGTCCCTGCATATCTTCGTGATAATTTTTTTGGTGGTATGACAACGACCGGAAGATGTGAGAGTATTAATAGTTTTGTGAAGCGTTTTACATCATCACGCTCTTGCTTAACCCGACTTATCAAACAGGTTACTCTTAGAATCTTAACTAATGTATTAATTTTACCAAAGGTACTATTATGTAGCTGTTTATTTATACTATTTATATTGTGAATGTGTAGGTTGATCTAGCGATCGAAGATATTGAGCAGAGTCATCTACATCATACTATGTTAGATACATATAGGGGATCTTCATTACGTACATTATCTCCTCTAGAGGAGCAGGTATACAAATTGTTCACGGCATTTGCTTTCGAAAAGTTTCAAGATGAGTTTGCAAGAGCTACACAATATACGATATGCGATGAAGATAAATTTGTTTTTATTGTTCAACACTACAAGGAATTAAGTTCGCAAATGCACAATGTGACATGGATCGAAGACGATATCACTTGCACTTGCAAACTTTTTGAATTTTGGGGCATTATGTGTCGGCATATCTTATCCGTCTTCTTACACAAAGATTGTTTTGAAATTCCAATGAGCTATTTACCGTTACGTTGGCATCGTGACGAATTTCATGTCCAATTTGTTCTTTCAACAACTAATCATAGTGAGGTAAATTGTGAAGATATGACATCCGATATTGGCAATGACACTATTATTGCTAATCCTCCTGTTTCAAGAACAAAAGGTCGTCCAAAATTTAGACGACAAATTGGTGGGAAGGAAGCTGCATCAAAGCAAACAAGAAACTGTTCTTATTGCAAAAAATTCGGACATAATATCACAACTTGTCCGGATAAGGAAAATGTTCATGTTAACTCTATGTCGACGGCTAGTAATGTTCGGAAAAGAAGAAAGGACGCCCAAGATATTGAGGAAATAAATCCCATTTTTAATGTAAAATGTTAGAACATTTTTTTTCTGGTATTGTAGACGATTAACATTGACATTGAAGTTGAACAATTTATTTGAGATTTGTTTTTGGTATTTAAGTATCAATATTTTGAAATCTTAATTATCTAAAGAATATAGTATATTAAATGGGGAAGGCGTATAATAAAACGGTCGATAATAAAATGTGGGAAATGAATTGGCTTAAGAAAAAAATATACAGAATTGCACCAAAAAAAAATATACAAATTCTAAAATGATAATAAATGGAAGAAGAGTGAATTATCAAACGTACACTAGAGGGAAACTAGGGAGGAGAGAGAAAAAAATGGTTAATTAATAATAATTTAGTTTTTTTAGTTTTATTAGTAAAAAGATTCTTAGGGTGGTTATTAACCTATGCCTTGATAACTATTATCATATCCCTTGTGGGCATAGGATAGAAAAACTGATACAAAAATTAGGCATATCATGAAATCTGTTTTTAAACGCAAAGTCAATGATTCATTCTATAATTTTTTCTTAAATTTTTTTTGATGAATTTTTTTCATAAAGCTGACAAAGTGACAATATTAGTTTATTTTATTGTTTTATAAAGTGTAGGTAATGCATCAAGTCATTTTCTAAGAAAAATTAGTAACTTTATATTTTATATTTTATACCCCTTTTATTTTATGTCGATTAACCATGATAATTATAATTTAGAAATTATGAAAAAATCATCCTTTAAATAAAAGATAATAGTTTAATTGAAAAATCTCATTTGTTTCCTTATATAAGTAGATGAGTTTGGAGGGAAAACAAATGAGAATTTGTATATTCTTAGGGGGCGTTGGGTTCGCATAAAGGTATTGGTATGAAGTCGGGAATCAAACCAGGGTTGTATACTTGTATGAGTTTTGAACTCGATTCCTGATACCTGTGTTTGGTTCAATTTAAGAATGAGAAATCAAATCGTTTTTTATGTGTATTTTATTACTTTATACTATTTACATATATACAAATTTTTTCTTTTAAATTTTCCTAAATTAATATTTTAAAACTTGTATATATATTTTATTTTTATAAGTTTTAATTTATTTTTAATATCATAATATCTATCCTTAAATGTATAAATAAAAAGTCAAAGAAAAATCATTCTTGTATTTTTTACGGAACAAAAATCTTAGAAAAAAAAACAATTATATGGATATTTCTATTTTTATGAGAGAAATTTTTTTTTTTTTTATTATTCTTATTTTTTTCAATTTTATTTTATAATTTGATATCCATAGGTATCAATCTCATACTCACCTCCTCCGATCCCTTAGGGCATGAGAAACTCATACATCATGAGTTTGAGGTATAGATATCAAATTGTAAAAAGTGTAAAACAAACATAAGATATGAGTGTAGATCATTCCAAAGTCATACCTCATACCTAAAATGAGTGAACCAAACACCCCTTTAGTAGGTATAAGGGGAGCTGTATTTCTAAAATGTGTCCGGTTTAAGGTTACATTTTAAAGAGACTTAAATAGAAAAATTAAAATATTTTTTTCTAACGCATTGTACACTTATTAGGGTGTGTTTGGATTGGGGGTTTTGGAGGGAAAAGAAAGGGAGAGAGAGTAAGGGATTTAGAATTACTCGTTTGGATGGGGAATAAGGGTGGAAGAGAAATGGAAGGGAGAGATTTGGAGGGATCCATTTTCTCCCCTCCAAGACAAATTAAAATCTCTCCATAATAGGAGAGATTTGGAAGGAAATGTATCTGTCAAGAAACCAACTCAACCAAAAGCTTAAGCCGATGGTTGGAGTTCCTTGATTCATTTTATAATCTAACACTCCCCCTCACACGAAGGCCCTTTTTTCTTTTTGGGCTTGAAGTGTGGGTGCAGGCGGGATTCCCTTGCCTGTTCTGATTATCCACTTTAGAATGGAGGGGGGTGAGATTCGAACCCATGACCTTTGGTCACATGGCTCTGATACCATGTCAAGAAACCAACTCAACCAAAAGCTTAAGCCGATGGTTGAAGTTCCTTGATTCATTTTATATTCTAACAGTATCCAAACAACCATAATTTATTTCCCCTCCCCTTCCCTCCCCTCCCTTTCCCTCCATTTTTCTTATCCAAACACCCCCTTAGAGATAGTAGCATTACAATTAAGGAGATGGAAATTCGAACATGAGATAGGTTATCTACAATTCGTCCATCATGAACGATTTGTCTTGCTTTTTCTAATAAAAATTAATTAACTTTTATGATATATGGTTATTTGTAGCTAAGAATTATGCTATTAGAGAGAAATTATAAATAAAATCATTATTTTTGTGTAAGAAAATATTTTGCATTAAAATATATATTTGAAAAGATGACTTAATACTCTTGACCAATTTTGAATGGGGTTATTAAACGTAGTCGGCGTTTTAGTAAACGTAGTTGGCGTTTTCAAAAAAAAGACGAAAATGTCCCTGAACACATTATGAACATTTTATCTCTCTAAAATTATTCTCTGAAATTACTCAAAAACCCAACAAATTCATCAAAAACCCAAGAAAATAAAAAAAAAACACCAAAATCATCTAAACTCGCTAATTTTCATGCCGGAATCAAATTCAACACAATTTTCGGTTAATTATCGACTTCTTAACATCATTATTTAATTAATTTGTGTTTACTTAATAGTTACGTGTTAGTTTAAAGGTAGATTTCGAAAATTTTAACCCGTTGCGGAAGGACCACGACATTCTTCATCCCACCATGGAGTGGACAAAGACATTCATAGTCCAAAAAATAAAGTACAAAAAATAAATATTGTTGATAACAATGAAAATAAATATGTCGATAACAATGAAAATAAAGTACAAAAAATTAAATGTCGATAACAATGAAAATAAAGTACAAAAAATTACACCAATTGATAAAATAAATAATGTTACAAAAGTAGCCGTATTTGACTAAAGTTATTAGATAATAAACTATTAATTTAGCAAAAAAATAAATATTAAATAATAAATGCAACTATAAATTAGCTGTAAATGCAAAATATTAGAATTTCCTTTTTGAAAAATTAAAAAATAATTTATTACGTACGTCATGAATATATTTAATCAGATACAGTTTTTGGTGAATTAACTAATTGTTGATAAGAAATATACCTAATGTAGTCTACCATGAAATTTTCCAATATTTGAAATGATATTTAGACTTTTTAGTTAATTTTATAATTATGTTTTCTGAATCGTTTTGCAAACCTTTTAAATTTTGATAAAAAAAATTTATTTTATAGCGATATTTTTATTTTTAGTTATTTATTATTTTTCGTACATTGGATTTAATATACTGGATATCATGTTTTAATACTGCATTCGTGCATGTTTTTCACGGATTTAAAACATGTGTACTTTTCAAACCCATTTAATTTTTGCACGTGTTTTAAATTATTATCATTATAAAAAAAAAGTATAAAATATTCATGTATTTTGGTTAATATTTTTAAGTGTTATTCATTATATTTTTGAAACACGATCGTGCTATTTTGTACTGGTTGAAAACTAGTTTCAAACTTACGAGTAATACGCCAAAATATAAAATGTATAACTAATACACTTCAAGTTAAAAATTACTTTGTAGTCCGTATTTTATATACGAAGTACTATTATGTATGTATTGCATGTGATCCGTAGTAATTATTATTATTATTATTATTTTATGATGAGGGGTTGAATTCTCTAGGCCCATGCAATCTCGTACAGTCGTACTACTACATAGACCATATAAACTATCTCTTTCGGGAGGTTATAGTGGCCAAGTGGCCATCGTTCCAACAATTTATAGTCGAATTTGGAACTATTATTATTGTTGTAATTAAACTGATGACTAATATATATTGAAGAGTGGGGTAAGGAAAGGGTAAGTCTGGCTTGTGACGGGTCACCATTTGTGACGGATATTTTGTGAGATAAAATGAATATAAAATGAGTTAGTGGAGAAAGGGGACCACATGAATAATGTTGGAGAGAGAGAAAAAGTGGGTATTTTGTGAGAGAAAACGGTATCCGTCACAAGCTTGCGACGGATAGTGCCGTTGCAAATAAGAATTTGTGGTAAGGAAAATAGCTTTTCCATCTTAACTTGTAAACTAATTTGCATAGGTGCGTGAGACCCTCTCACAACAATGCTATGTAATCGAGCTGATTTGAGAAGAGTTAGGATGAGCTCAAAATCGGTTCGAAAATTTTAGCTTGAGCAGCATCGTCTCGTAACTCTCCGAGCTTAAAAAGTTAAAGCTTAAAATCGGCTCGAGAATTTTAGCTTGAGCTCAGCATCGTCTTGTAACTCTACGAGCTTAAAAAGTTAAAAGCTCAAAATCGGCTCGAGCCGATTATATCATTATTTTATTTACGTTTTTTTGCTTTTAAAATAAAATTAAAAATAAATATATTTTAAGCTAAGTATCAAATATATAATACTTAATCAATATAATAAAAATATAATTATTGTAAATGTTAAAATAATATTTGATTTAGAACAAATATAGTGTAAAATACTAAAATTGAATAATAAAAAAATCAAACAAGCCAAAACGATTTTCCGATTCGAGCTCAGAGTTGGTCGAGCATGACTCAAAATTAGCTTAGAATCGGTTTTGACCAATTTCGAGCCAAACTTTAACAAAGCTGATTTGAGTGCTTTATGATCAGGTACAAATCATTTAGAGTCGTAATGTTAATGTGAGATTTCACATAAGGTAAAATAGGGCGGTTACTATTTCATTTTACCTTGTTATTTTTTAATTTTATTTTTTTGGTAACGAGGAATTTGCAGCCGCTATCTTTGGTGCGCACTAGTTCAACTCTCGGATATATGCGATAGCCTGCAAATCACATACACCAGAAGCCACCCGAGGGTAATGTTAGGCCCCAAAATTAACATTATTTGGCCCACGCCACGTGGCAGCGCAGCATTGGAGGATCTCGGCGTGCACGGATCAAAGGCCAAGAGTGAATCCCAGCCCTTGACTTATTGTCACAAGGAAACACATATGGGAAGTGTATTGAGCAAGCCAAGCAGCCCAATAACTTAGTGAAGCCCAATATGATCAGTCCAAGTGATGGGGGGAGGACGTCATCAGCAGAAACGGCTATTTTGAGCCCAGCAGTCCATGTACAACGGACCAAAAAGACTTTCATGCACTATAAATAGGGAAGCTCACTTATGATGGAAATTAACCCATTCCCGACCTAGAAGGAGATCACTTAGGAAGAACCCCTTGCATTTCAGCAAGAACACCCTCATAGCCTAACAAGTCTCTTGCATTTCAGCAAGAATACCTATGTAACATTGTAATAACCACTCATTTCAATAAGAATAAGAACACCTTTTCCTTTGTTTCTCTCACCTTGTAATTTGCCAAATATAAACAATGAATATCCTTGTCATTAGATCACTATAACCTTACATTAACAAACTTGGTAATTTTTGACCAAAACAGGTAACAAGCTCGAAGTCAATTTAGGTATGAACTCGGGCTAAGAATGTTCCACAAGATTTTGTTCATGCGAAGAATTGAACCCGGGTCTCCTCACGGGCTGTTATTTTGTTTTTAATTCAGGTAAATCTCCCACAACACTTACTATCTAACAAACTAGTTTTTAACCCATTGCACGGTATAGTTTTAAGAACATCAATCTTATCTATATAATTACAGAAACATTTAGGAAGCTTTAGTTGAGCCACGTCATCAACACAAGTTTTTTTTTTAATCTATCAGGTGGGACCGCAATTTCTTTGATGAATTTTCTACGTGATAACTGCCTGATATTTGATATTACATGCCTGACCATTGTTTTAGAAATATTACGTAACATTTGTGATATAATTTCGTAAACATTAAATAATGGATACACAAATACAGTTTATATAATATGAAATTAAACATTATATAATAATATATAAAATAATACAGCTTTAGGTCATTTGTATTACATTAACTTTAATATTATATACTCAAAAAATAAAATATAATAATTTCGAATAACGTCCTTCTAAAACTATTACATAACAATTTATATCCAATAATTAATTACAATAAACAATATAAAAATTAAGACCCGTGGATTTTTGCAATCGAAAAAGAGTTGAGTAAAGTTGAATAATAATGACACGCACAATAAAAAAAATGGGATATTGAAATTGCAAAAGAAAAGTATCATAATAGATATACTTAACATTCACAAAAATACGAGTAATGACGGGTTTTGTGGAAAATCATATCTTTTTTTTCTGATGAGGTAAAAAAACTATATCGATCCAGAATTCGACATGTTGACAACTTCGATTTATGAGTAAGTTGTGACGATGAAAAATGTATATATAATGAAGCAAATTTTGATATTTTTGTATTAACATTTAATTATCATTGTATATTGTAATTCCGTTATGATATTTCAAATTTATATAGATCATTGAGTTTTGATATACTTTGAATATAAACTATGTTGTTAATATTACAATATTTTTAGTATGTCAGTCATATGAAATTATATTAAAATCGAAAATCTTAAATACGGTTAATCATTATTTTAAACATTATTCATAAATAATAATACTTGAAACTGCAATCCCGTGCAAATGTTTTAAAAATGTTTAATATTTAAATACGTGCACGGGATTAACACTAGTATAATGATTAATATTTAAAAATGTTAAACCAAACTGCATCTATATTTATACTCTATTTGCACATGTTTTAAATACGTGAAAGAATGCACAAATTACGTTAAAACATGATAACAAAATTTTTAGATCTACTCATTCTAGTGGATAAGCTCAATATCTATAACGAATTCCTTTAGAGTATTATTTTAACGGAATGCTCTAAAATCTACTTAACGGAATTTTATAGTTCATTTATTTTATTAATAACTTTTTGTAGATCTCTTTTTTTTACATTGAAAATTAAAATAGTAGAATACTATTTATTAACATTTTTTTGTTGGTAAATATTTCTTATTCAAAAAAATTACTCAGATTTGGTAGTTTCTCGAAAATTTGCTATTATGATAATCAAAATCTTTTATTTGTTTTACCATTTTTTATCATTTATATTTCCATTGTCTAATAATATTTTTTTGTTCATCTTGTTATTTTTTTTACTATTGATAGACTATGTGGCCAATTGGGAATTATGCATTTTCATATTGTACGTATTATTTATGCAACATAAATGGAATTGAGGATCGTGGTCCATTAAAATTTTGTAATTGATTATTCGATGAAATTCTATTAACAAACTTGATTTTCTTAAATATATTCTATATTTTTTGTGGTATGTAAGTTCTACATTTATTTTAATAAAAGGAAAAAGAAAATGGACGTGATGATATTAACACACGAAAATGCACGAAGTATTAATATTGAAAAAATATATTTTTTTTGAAGGGTTGAGCAATTAATAAATTAATCACTTTTAAAGTAATATATCAGTGAGCAATATCTCATACTAATTATAATCACATTATAATCACATATTCACAGATAGGGTAACAAATCAGAGAGTTTTTTTTGGGTGGGGTCTATTATGGAAAACAACGAGCTTATATATGTACGTTATTATATGTTGTTGAGTTAAAGTAACATCTTTTACGACATTAATCCCTATGTGGATTAATAATTTAACAAAGTTCAAAATAATAATATTTGATGACGTTATCTTATTTTCCTAGTAGATTAACAAGTTATTATTTAGGAGGCATGAATATGTTTACCGTCTAGCGTATTTAGCCACGACACATGGAATTGCGTGTTGGACCCTGAACAAGTCGTGTTTTTTTTTAAAAAAAATTTGGGCGTTTCTTGTACACTCGAGAATATTGTAACTCACCATAATACAAATATCATATAATAATGTAATTTAAAAACCTTTTATGATAAAACCACGTTTATCTTTGCATACATGACATTTTTGTATATGTTAAAATATGGGTTTATTGTTAATTAAGTTGTTATATTTTCATTAATTAATATATGCTATATCTAATTTGGAATTTTATTTAAATTTTAATACAAAATGCGAAACATGTATTCTATATTTTATGGAATGTTGTATCACGTGTCGTATCCATTACGTAGCATCTGACTAGTCGTTAATGTGGTACTTAATTCCATACTCGTTTCACTTTACCTACATCTTTTGCTACATTTCTCAACTTCCTTTTCCAAAAATTATTATATATATCCCAACAAATATAGTTGCACTCATTTAAACCTAGACAAACCCCCAAAAACACATTAGATTTTATTTTAGAAAAAAAAAATGTCTCAAGAAAACCATGAAAATGACCCTTTGTCATGGGAAAACCAGCCATGGGCAAATTTATGCAATGACAGCTCTGATCATTCCGGGGGTTATAAGGAACTTGTCGTCCCGGATACCGGAGGCGATAATAAGGAGACGAAGAGATGCCGAAGATCGGCAAGAAAGGCAAAGGAGAAGGGAGAAAATGAGGAGAAGAAAGAAGAGGCAGAGGAGCATGAAATACATATAAGGACTGAGAGGGAGAGAAGGAAGAAGATGAGAAATATGTTTTCTAACTTGCATGCTTTACTTCCTCACCTTCCTCCTAAGGTAACATACTTCTAACAAACTATAATGATTATAAAAAAAATACATTTGTATCAAACGGTTTTATACTTTTATTGAACATTAATAAAGTTGTGCTCAGATCTATTTTAAAATTATTTTAATAAGAAACCGTCTTACACCAACTCAAGGTAATGGTTGAGACTCAACTATTATTAATATTAGCTTTATGTCCGTGTAAAAAATATGCACAGACTGACATATATTAATTAATACGACACTGAAGTGATGAAACTAAACCGAGTTGTAGCATGTCATAAAAAACTCATTAAGAATATTAGTAATAAGAACATACAAAACTAATGGCAAATATTTTTTTATTGACTCGTTTCAACTGTAATATACGGATTAAAATATAAATGTTTTCTCCGTTCATTTGGATTTCATAAGTTTTATTAAAATACACTCATATATTAAACAAACGTATGGAATGTAAGTGAAAAAGAAATTATTAATTTATATGACATAAAATTAATATGAGATTTATAAATATTTTTTATGATTTTTGATCAATATATATCTTTCCGACGTTATGTACACTAATTTTAGAGAACGAAATATAAGAAAATTTCATGAATTTAAGTGTTGGAAAGCAGATCAATTAATTAATGAAAGAAGGGAGAATAATTAAATTTATAAACAAAGCGTGGGGTCCCACATAAATTAATGTTTTTTTCACTCATGAATTTCAACAGCCAATAAGGCTGGGTTTCTACTTTGTGAGCTTTTGAGAGGTTTTGAGGTTGCTAGGATTCGAGCCTGATAACATGATACCATAATAGATAGACTATCTTCCTACCAAAAAAAAAAAAAATAATAGATAGACTATCTCAACCAAAATCTCAAGACTCCTATTAATCTTCATTAATTTTATGGAAAAACTAATTAATTTCATAGACAAGGAAAAAAAAAGTAAAGCAGTTCATTTAGATAGAATTATTTCTCATTAACTTTTAATGTTAGTTTCGAGTAAGTTAATTGTTGTTAGTATTTTTTTCCCCTTTATTATAAATCGGTTTAATTAGCGTGAATTCGACTTGCATAAGATCGTGACGACGAGAAACTTTAATTCCAAAAAAACTCGATATTTACGGACTCTGATTAACCTAAATTAACTATATCAATTGATCTATATCATGGTAGTTTATTGTTTGAGTTACTACCTTTAATTTCCATTCTTCTATTAATTCTTGTATAGACCCTCCGGGTATCTAATCTATATAAATTCTGAAACATTTATCAGTCTCTGGTTGCGCCACGTCATACATCCAACTTCTAATTTTTTTTTCTTAATTCACTCAGGTGGGTCCCGCACAATAACTTATGATTTCCCTTCACAATAACCGCCTAATATTCTACGTATTCCAAATAAATGTCTAAAATCGTAGATTACGAAACATTACGCACATTTTATATACATCAATTAATTAGAAATAGATGTTGTGATAATTAGACCACAATTTATTTAGATGATTAAAATATTATAATTAATAACAATTTACAACAATAATAAACCGAACATACAAAATTTGAAACATTATTAAAACATTTTTTGCGTGATTAATTGATTATTAATAAAAGTATACATTATTAGACGTATGTTCATTTAATTTTTATTTTACAGACACATTTTTTTTAAAAAAGTACGACAAAGATGAAAATCATAATTGTCTGAAATATATTAACGTAAATTTAATTCATCTAAAAAGCTAGGAAAACAAAAAGGAGTAAGCAATTATTATAATAACAAACTTTAAAACAGCATACCCGTGCAATTTGCACGGGTTTAAAACTAGTTATTGATAGTAGCTCATTAATTAGTTGTTATAAATATGTCACCTTTTGTCGTACAAATAAAATTAATTCAATGTTTTTGCTTAATTTTCTTCTAATGGTTGAATAGGGACATATAACACGGAATCATATGTCATGCATCTAGGGTTTGAGATTCCGGTTACTCATATACACTGCTTAAAAATTAATAAACATTATACTCCTTGTCTCAATCAATATTTTACAATTGCTTTTCTTGCATTTCAATTAGTAGTTTGCACTTTCTTTTTTCTAGTAAATAAATCAATTTATGTGGGCGGGGATCATTATATTTCCTCTTGATCATTTTAAGTTGCTTTTGATTTTCGTTGTAATTGTAAATTCATTCATTTATGCTTACCTGATAATCTTGTATAAAGTAATTGAAAATTATCTAGTGGGACGATCGGAGTATATTGCATGGATGAAAAATCTGATCTAGCATAAGTTCTATTTGACAAAACTACCTAAAATGTAAAAAGATACCTAAAATATGAAAAGGTACCTAAAACTTGAAAATGTAATTGAAAAGATACCTGGAAGTTAAGACCGGATAAGGTAGCTGATTTTTGTTAAAACTGTTTGGAAACTGGCTGAAAAATTAGCTGATATTTGACAAAATGACATAAAAGAAAATAGTTTATTATTGATATCTTTTACGTTTTTATTACTATTCTTGTGTTATTGTCGTTGTCGTTGGCTTTGTTAGTATTAAAGTCATAATGAAGTTTTTTCAATATATTTATATAAGTCTTTACATGTTTAAAAGAGAATGATAGAGAACAATAATTAATATATAACGATTAGGTAAAAAAAATTCAAACAATATATCCTCGAAAATATACTTTTTTATTTGTTTTTTTGGTGACGAGGGAACCCGCAGCCGCTACCTTCTGTACGCACTAGGTAAACCCTCGGGTATATATATGTGATAGCCTGCAAACCACATACACCAGATAAACCACCCGAGGGTGACAGGCTCGAAGTCTATTTAGGCATGGACCCAGACCAAGAATGCTCCACAAGATTTTGCTCTTGGGGAGGCTCGAAAATATACTTTACCGATACAAAATTAGAAGCAATTTGAGGTACAGTGTGTGTAGGGTGACGGAGCAATTAGACACTTGACTTTTAGGTTTTGAAGAATTTGTTAATTAAACGGTTCTACGCTGTTCATAGCAATATAGTTTGGTTTTTGTTAATTAACCTTATAAAATTTGACGGTAAAATAGGTAGATAAAAAAATCTGTACCTGATTTCTCAAATGCTACATGAGTTTGTATTTTATTTCAGGTACATTTTTTAGTCAAATAAGTTAGTTATCAAACACTCCAAAAAAATAAGGTACCCGATTATTTTGAAAAAAAGTTATTTTAAACAAATTAGGTATGTCAAACCGAACTTAACCCCAAAATTCTTTTACTTTCTCATATCATTTTTCTTTTAAAATTTTTCAAAACACTACATTCTCTCAAGTCTCAACTAAGTAGTCTAAATTTTCTCGTTTTATTCTCTTAAAACCTAATCAAATCATCCAAAATTATTTGGATTTTAATTTTCACGTCAAACAAGTAATTAATTTGTTTTATCAACATTTAAATTAATTTGTAATCGATTAAGTTGATTAAATCGTTTTTCTTTATAATTAGGTTTTTAATTTTTCACTTAGAATTTTGATTTGAAAAGTGGTCGTGCTGGCGAGGGGTGGAGAACGAGGGTGGAGGGTTTCAAGCGGCAAAGGAAAAAGGGGAAGGTGGTTCCGAGGTGGCGAGGGGTGAGATAGGGAGATGATGCAATATTAGGCTTTGTTTGGATTGAGAGAATTGGAGGGAAAGAGAGGGGAGGGAAATGGATGGATTTATTTTCCTTTGTTTGGATACAATTTATGGAGGGAAGAAAATGAGAGAATGTAATTTCTCTCCTTTAGAACGAACAAAAATCTTTCCATGGAAGGCAAGATTTGGAGAGAAAACTTTATTTGAACCTTTATTTAATTATGCAAGTCATATTTTCTTTGATAATCTCACTCCATTATACCATACCCTTCCTTCCTCCCCTTCCATTTCCATCTCATCAATTTTGTTATCCAAACAATCACAATTCATTTTCCCTCACCTCCCCTCCCCTTCCTTCCCCTCCCCTCACTCCTCTTCCCCTCCATTTCCATCTCATCAATTTTGTTATCCAAACAATCACAATTCATTTTCCCTCACCTCCCCTCCCCTTCCTTCCCATCCCCTCACTCCCCTTCCCCTCCATTTCCCTCCCAAAATTGCATCCAAATGGAGCCTTAAGGAAAGAAGATAAATTGACGTATTACCTTATGATTTTTTTTACAGCAGTAAAGTAGAGATTAAACAACAAACCTTATTGATAAACTAGTGTAACACCCGTGAAAAATCACGGGGTTGTGTATTTTTTTTAAAAGAAGACGACAAATTATAGTTATTATATAATCAAAATTGTTCATAAGTACACCTTCAAGTTTTCGTTTTATTAGGATCGTTTAATATTTTTTAAGTGTCTTAAAGTTGTTAAACTTATTGAAAAAATAATGGTGAGTTAATGTCAGTGTTGATATTTCAAATTCTGTAAAATGGCGGGCATTAAAATACGTTCTTACAACCAACACAGTCCTTGCATAATGAAGGTCTCTCATTCATAATGAAGGTTGTCTTTAGCATTTTAATTTTTAGTGCAAACACCCGTGAAAAATCACGGGACTGTGTACTTTTATTTTAAAAGAAGACGTCAAATTTAATTTATTATATATATAACCAGAAATTTATCTATTGAACATGTATACTTAGAATAAAAACGAAAAAAAAAATTAATATATATACATAAGGACATTTGAAAAAATTGTTGATAATATATAATAAGATAACATATGATAAGGTTAATAGGAGTAATAATTGTGAGGTGGTATAAAAATGGAACTATTAAGACATAGTTAAAAAAGAAAACAATAAAATTCAGATTTGAGAACTTTAAGATATATGATATTCCTGTAAAAAAAAAGATATATGTAAATTAATTAAAGAAACCAAATTAAGATAATTATATTCGATATATTGCAGAAAATGGAAACAATGTAAAAATCGGTTAATGGAAGGTGACATGACTACTATTGTTCACGTTATTGGCTGAAAAAAACTAAAATTCTGAGGTTGCATGAGAGAGCTCAATTAGACTAATTCTAAAACCACATTGCGCCACATCAGCGGTTTTACAAGATTCTTTAATATATACTCCCTCCTATTCCATATTTTCTTCCCTACTACTATTTCCTAAAACGGATTATTCAGGTTTTCTTCCCCTTTCCTATTTTGGAAACTTTTACTCTTATTTTATTCATTTCTCTCTCCTATTATCAAACCCCACACAACTTTTTGACTCCTATTTTATTCATTTTTGATGTTTTTGGCCCCACATTTTCTTATTTAATTCCTATTTATCCATCCCTCTCTCCTATCACCAAACTTCACCCAATTTTTTACACTTATTTTATTCCACACCTTAATATTTGTGCCAAACCCAAAGGGGAACAAAATATGGAATAGGAGGGAGTATAAATAATGATGATTGGAGATTAGTTTTGGCCCGTACAAAATTGCACGGATATATTTTTAAGAAAATTATCGTAAATAATTAACATTTATAAAGTAGTAGCCATAATACGTAAATTTTTTGTAATGAATTTCTTTTATACTAATTATATATTTTAATATAGATTATTAGTCGTAATCGTTATTTAATAATACTGTACATATCATCCTTATATTTTAGTATATATTCTGGAATTATAGAAGTTACGTAGAAATAATCGTTTATGAACAAATCAGAAACGTAATCATTTACGTTCAGAAAATAAATATTAGCAGTTATTCGTAAATTAGTTTATTCAACATTGCCGTGGATTTTATTTTAGATGATTTTAAAAAATGGATGTATGACGTGGATTTACCAACATGCATTAAATGTTTTTATATTTAAATAGATAAGATTATCATTTTTGTTTATTGATATCCCATTTTTGCTCACTTCAATAAAATATCATTTTTATTAAGTTTTGGAAAGTCCAAAGGAAATTAAGTGATTTCTTTTCATTTAGAGCAAAATTTCTATTAAAAGTAAATTAATTAAATGCTCATAATTTATATGTGAATTTTAAAATAAGTTATTTTATAGAATATATAAAAGACTATTTAACTACAATAATCAGTCTTTTACATAGTTGTTTAACATTATTATGTGTAAAATGATATGTCTGTATTCATAAGCTATTACCACCACGACCACACAATCATGTCATCGCCGCCACCACCACCAATAACTTACGAAAACGCAATCAAAACTAAGGCCACACTAGATTATATTACATTTGTAACACCCGCATAATCCAAGGCCTTTAAAAATGACCATCAAATTATGAAAGTATTACCATTTCGGTTGCCCGAGATATAATATCAAAGAAAGGCACGAGGAACTTTTATTAAATTACAATTACAAACTTTACAAGTGTCTCAAACTTAAAAGATAATTAAACAACAACGGAAACTAAGAGGCTAAATATAAGTAAAGACTACTATGACACCTCACCGGTGACTCGTCCCTTCCAGTCTCAAGCAAACAATCAGCATCGAGTTACCTGCTAAGAATATGATCACCATATCAATGGATCATCACAGCGCATAAACCACAAACGTTAGTTACTGTATACGCAGTCGCTACCAAAATCAAGAACAATATAACACTCTCATGGCACTACATGCTGATATCACCAATAACCACTCATCTCACAGTGACGACCTATAGTCCCGCAATCAACCTCCACTTGCTCGCGGCAAGGGGTACCTAGATCCTTAATGTGTCTCCGTGGCGGGTCCCACGAAGAGCGATCGTAGGAGTGAGAGTCGTTTCCCGCAACGGTTGTCCCACACATATGTTCCCAAATCTCATCCCATAACCATAGGTGATATCAGTCTTACAACACAACAATAACATCGTTACAATATATCAGATATACCATCACAATCACATAAAAGATAACTGAGTAGGGAAACCCTACGTCAAGGCAAATTATACAAGGCAAAGATCCAGTCGATTCTATCACCATTCCTCTAGCTAGAAAGTGTCCTCCTAAGATAGCATATGTGAGGATTACTAACCATGGAGAAACTAGTATCTAATTGATATACTTATGATAAGAAGAACTTACTTAATGACGCGGTACTAATCTAGTTGATCGAGGCTCTAAACTCTTGCTAAGGATCTCTTAGGACTTTTGGGAGAGAAAGTATGAAAGAATTAGGTTTTACTGTGTTTTGATTTTAGGTAAAAGTGATTTTAACTTACGGTTTGTCTTATATAAGAATCCGACGCTGAACACGGACCCGGCTAACTCGGCCGAGTAGGCCAAACTCGGTCGAGTAGGCTCAACTCCGTCGAGTAGGCCCAACTCGGTCGAGTTACTCCGCAGTTCTCAACACTGACCAGTTTTTGTAAAACAGTCATATCTCCCTCAATACTTGGTTTTTTTGGGCGTGTGACCTATCATTAGAATCATAAAGGACGAGCTACCACCTCCAATTAGAATCACATCAATATCATATGTACATCTCAAGTTATAACAGTTTTAAGTCAACCTATCTATATATAACCGAACAACATAACTATACCATATTCTTTCTCCAATAACTTATATATCAACAATGCGACCGAGCGCAACCAACATGAACGATTAACTCATACGACAAATAGAGGAGTGTTACAATCTTCCCTCCGTAGAACGAACTTCGTCCTCGAAGTTCACAACCAACTTGAAAATACGCGACTACTATACCGCAATTACGATATGCCAACACCTACTTTTATTTCTTACTTCGCAAGGCCGACTAGGACATAAGACAACATGAATTCACCATATCTCGCAGATGTCCAAAACACAAGCACCAATACCAACCTCATCATCAACAATAAAAAAATTGCTCCATTAAAATTCTCAAAACCCCTCGCAAATAGCGAGATGGGGGAGTTGGAGTCTTACTCCTAGCAACATCAAAAAAAATGTTTTTGAGGGACACAACATGAAAAACAAATTAAAATCACGCGCCCTTGGGTCTCAAGAGTCCTTCAAATTGCATGGTAGGAGAAGTCAGGTGTATGTGGTTTTATCTCTATGTTAGCAACACAAGAAGAATGTATTATTCGAATGAACTAAAAGAAAATTATTGTATCAAGAACTATATCTAACAATTACTACAACGCCCCAAAAAAAGAACGTATTTGCTAAATCCCGCACATGATATTACTTAAATCCCGCACTCTTTGTCACCTTATACCAAATTTACCCTTTGTTAAAAAAATTTCCCTTCTCTCCTTTCACCACCAACCAAATTGTTAAGAATTTGATAATTTAACAAATTATGGATTTTAATTCGCACATTTACGAATAATTTTTGTTATTCTATCAACAAATTTATTAATATCCTTCGTGTAATTGATTGAATGAATGTGTCTTTATCTTCAAGAGGGTGATCTTTACAATTAGGGTTTGAAATTTAGGGATCTCCTCTTCACCACCAACCAAATTGCTAAAATTTAACAAATTATGGCTTTTGATTCGCACATTCACAAGTAATTTCATTATTCTATCAACAAATTTATTAATACCTGTCTTTTAACTGATTGAATGAATGTAATTTTTCTAAAAGAGAGTAATTTTTTCAATTAGGGTTTGACATTTAGGGATATTAAATTTTGGATTGTTGAAGGTGCATCAGTTTATGACGGCTGGTGTGGCTCGGTTTATGGCGACAGGTAGTGGTGCGTTCTGTTTGTGAGCGGTTGGTGGTGGGGCGAGTGGTGGTGGGGGTAGCTAAGCATACATGTTTTCTTTTGAATTTTTTTGCTTTTGAATTTTCTCTCTAATTGTGTGTGAAAATTGTGTGGGATTAAGCAAAATCTTGTGCGGGTTTTAGTAACACCCAAAAAGAATTAGATTATTGCTGACTAATTTTGTAGGATATTCTCATGATAAATAAATCGAATATGAAACGATTCGTAAGATATTCTCGTGATAAATTCAAGTACAAACTTAGTTTTATCATGATTAGTGAGAGTATCTTATAAATCTTTCCATTTTTTATTTATTAACGGAATTACTTTTTCAAATACGGATTTTACTCTTTCACATACATTTTTTTCATAAAATATCCGTACACTACCCTTCTTCCAAAACATAATATCTCATTCTCTCCTTCCAAAATATAGACAAAAACAACTTTTATATATGAAATTTTACGCTAAAATTGAATCAATTACTCTAAAAACTTAAAAAATGGATTAAAATTGTTCAACTATTGAAGTAATATTGATTATTAACGATTATTAATACGTTTTATTGAAATGATTAACTTTATGTTTTATTGAAATTATATACATTGGGGTTAACGGTAGTGGTCAACGTCTTTGGATTGTCGACATCTATCGGATTATCGGCCGATTGTTTACTAGGTTATTGCCGGCAATATGCCCGCGTCTTGTTGCTGTGTTGCGTTGTGTTCTCAAGAATATAAACATAAGCCTGCCTCCCGGATTAGGTAGGGCTCATTTCTTTCCTTTTTAGTGAAACCTTACATCTTATTTTTCCAAAAGTACTAAGAAAATCAAGTTATGTGAGAAATTTGCGAGTTGGGGCGACCTTGATCGAAACGTGACCACGGTAGGTGGAGACGAGCCCCGGGAATAGCCTGATGTTCTTGACTTTCTTTCTTTTAGGCATCTGCTCTCTTGGCGATCGGTGTTGGCTGCTACTGCAGTTTTGTTTTCTTCCTTTTTTTTTGTTTTGTAAATATAACGTATTTACTTTTAAATTTTTGTTTCTCTTTCTTTTTAAAATTTTTTTGTTGCTCTTTGTTTTAGTTTTAGTTTTGGTTTTTAATTTTTTTAGTTTTTGTTTCTCTTTTTTAGTTTTTGGGATGCACGGGAACGGAGTTATGACGGATTTGCAATGAACGGAGTAGTTGGTTAAGGGGATGAAGAAAGAGAGAGAAAATCAATTGAGTGAAGGATAAAAAATGACAAGGATAGTGTGGTAAAAATCGTACGTGAAAGAGTAAAATCCGTATGTGAAAAAACTCGTCCCTTTATTAATGTGTTTATTTAGTATACACGTTAGAAAAACCGTTACTCTATTTGATACGTATTGCTTTGTAATAAATATATACCCATCTAAAAGCAGATTGTGACCATTTTTATTAGCACATGCACCATTTCATATTAGCAGTATGCATTTTTATTACTTTTCACACCATTTTAATTGAAATTGTAATTGTAATTGTAATTAATCTCTTAATAAATTCATTGATAATTATGTAATGAAAAAAAATCTATTTTATAAAAGTATTACGTTGACGTAATTTGAAGCCAATTATTAATTTTGACGTTAACATGGTTTGATTTCATACGCCCTCCACAGGCGGACAAAACATCAATAGTGGATGAAGCAATAAACTCCATAAAAAGCCTAGAATCAAGCCTCCAAAGGCTACAAAAACAAAAGTTAGAGAGGTTCCGGGTGGGAGTAGGAGGCCCGTCGAACAGTCTAGCCCATGAGCCGACAATCGGAGCGACTTCAAGGCTAGGCATGCTCTCTACAAGGGAGGGTTTCATGGCGGATCAAGTATCGACCACTGTAGGGAAACCAAACACAACATCCTTATCAACTTCGGCTTCTTATCACCTTCCAACGGTCATTCAAACATGGACATCTTCAAATGTTGTGCTCAACATTTGCGGAAATGAGGCTCAGTTTACGGTGTATGCACCCAAGAAACTTGGCTTGTTTACTACCCTTTGCTGTATTCTTGAGAAGCATAAGCTGGAGGTTGTTACAGCAAATATTATCTCCCATGCTGATCGCTCTGTTTACGTCATCCAGGCTTCTGTAAGTTGCTAACTATTTCTCTTTGTTTTCTACTCTATATTGTTTGGGTAATGATAGATGACACTCAATTATCCCAATATATTCATTTTATTGGATTTTTCACTTATTTTATGTGATTACCCATTATTATCGGCACCCCACTTATTACATGTTAGAGGGTGACGTTGAGATTCGGCGCCACCAGATAACGTTAACTCATTTTCCATATTGTTTCATGCTATGTTCGATTTGCTCGGACCATTATCGTCATCTTTTTGTTCTAATCTACTCCCTATATGTTAACATGTTATTTAAATCAGGTTCCAATTATTTTAGATATCATATGGTCAAATTTGTTATGAGGTATTTTTTTAGAGTAAATTACCAATGACATTCACGCTTAACTCATTTATTTTCACTTATTTCCACGTGAATTTATTTTAAAATTTACACTCAAATTATTTGCTCAAGTAATATTTTACGGCCAATAGCATTTTCAAGTGAAAAACTTTATTAAGTGACGATTTTGCCCTTCCGTGTATAACTCTTATTCTCGGTGTGGCTCTTCATTTACTTCCCTATCTCATGTTTTTAACCTAATTTCTCCCAAATATTTCCCTCCAATCTTTTCCATAAAATTTCCCAAATTTCCATCATAATCCAAATCAAACATGAATTATTAAGCTCCCATATTTGAAAGAGTGGTCCTCCAATCTTTTTTTTATATATAACGGTTATGGAGTAGGTAACCATTAAATCGGTTTTTCTAGGTATGTAAGGACACACGTTAAAAAATCGAATATGCATGGAAAGATTACAAGTCTTATGATAAATTTATTTATAAACTTTATTTTAAGAATTTTTCAATATTCTAAACTTGGTTTGAACTTTAGGTGGCGAATGGAGGTGGTGATCAATTTTCTGGAGTAATGGGTGTGGAAGAGATGTACAAGCTGGCTGCTGGAGAGATGATGATGTGGCTTTCTTATTAGTCTATTTTTCATTATATTGAAGAACTATTGAGACAATTTTGCCAATTTGAGAACAATTGACAGACGATTGATTTTATATCTCGCCGGCCAAAATGCGAAATACATAACCCAAAACTATATGCATTGCTCCATACATTGTCATCATTTCTTTTGGTAAAACGCTTCATATTTCTTTCTAAAGAAAAAATGAAAAGAAAAATTATATGAATTGAAACATTTTGGTTCGTTAGTTCCAGTAATTAGAATATTTGATTTTGGAACAAGCAATTCGTTTAACATTTTTCAATTTATAAATCGTGGATCAAATGGAGGATTTGTCAATTGTTTGTTATTCAGTTTTAGTTGTTAGTTTCGATTTGTCAATTAAATCACCTATCAATAAATCGGTGAAGTGTTTGGAGATAAAATGGGTACTTTTAAGTAATTTGACGACAACGAATAGTAGCCCGCCAACCCCTTTAATAAACACCTAAATGATGAATATGAATAGAACCGGCAAGTCTGGCGGATCCGATTGACTCGGGTCCAACCTAACACGACCTGTAAGTCTGTAACTCAACATGACTTAATGATCAGTGACCTGAACTCGAACCCGACTCTATTGACCCGATTAAATTGATATCCGACAATTATTAAGCTTAATATTAACCAAAATGAAAACGATTTAGTATTTAGTTTGATACATTTAGCTTAATTATGAAGTAACTAACTAAGAATAATAGTCGGGAACTAATTTTAATGGTCAAAAAATAAAATAACTAGACCCAAAAATGACCTTATCCAATCCAGACGCGACAACGAGTAAACCCAACTCAGCCCAAAAGGTTAAGCTAACCTACTATGTTCCCAGTGTGGCCTGCCCCAACTTAACCCAACCCAAACCCGACTAATAAACCTATTGCCACCACTAGACATGAACCCCACCTGAAATATGTATAGGTGGATCTATGTATGACATTGGAGCGTCTTAAACGTCGTTGAAACTTTTACTAATTACCGCCGGCTATTAACACAACTACCCCTCCCCCTCCATAACTCCCCCTTTCACTCTCTCTAAAACCTTATTAAAAAAGACGATTTTAAAAAACAAAAGAAAAGGTTTTTCTTTGAAAAAATCGTAATTTAATTTCCATAATTTCGATTAAACGGTTATGT